>OY728131.1:928621375-929953875 GCA_963277665.1 Viscum album
CTTTCATTATTTTTCATAAAACAAAAACATTAAGATTTTGAAACCCAACCCTTCTTGGGTCTAGAAATATTTTTAATTAAATTTTCTTAAACAACATTTGATTTGAAAAATAGGATTTGGGAAAACCTAGGGATTGAAACATGTCATGGGAACAAATATTTTTCAAATATTTTCCAATTTAACAATTAGTGAAAAGGGGTTATTTTTAAGAAAAAATAATTTTTTATAAAAAATTGGTTTTCTATGGGTATTACCTATTCTAGAACATGTACCATGAGGAAGAAATTTTTTTATACATTTTTTCAAAACCTTTATTACCAAAAGTATTATTTGAATGAATATTTATTAAAGAAAAAATTTCATATTTTAGTTTTACTACTATATTCTTATCCTCTTGAGTAATTTTTTCTTAATAGAGTTTTTCAAAACAAGTTTGTAAACTGTTATTTTCATAATTTACATTTTTTTCTTATTAAATATTTTCTTTTTAAAATATATATCAATAAATATATTTATAATGATATAATAATTCTTCTATTAAAATACTTATCCTTGAATTTTTCTTATCAATGTTTTTACTAACTATAAATTTTTCATTTTCCAGGAGTTTTGAAGAATTAGATACTTCATTATATGAAGGACGAGTATTATACTCTTATGAGGAATATTATTCATCAAATATATTGAATTTTTCCTATTATCAGATTCACGAAAATTGTTATTTAAAGATATGTTTTTATGGTTCTCAGTAGTGTGTAACTTATCCATATGACAAAAAAATTCTTTATATATTCTATAAACAAGACCAATGCTTCTCTTCTTCCACTCCAAGTGTTATTTTCAATAACGACATCAATTCCTTTTTACTTATAAAACATTTTATTATTTTTTTCATAATATTTATCTTTCATATCATTCATTTTCAGCTTTAGAAAATATAGTCTAATATGCTCAGCTTTCATAGACTCATAAGAAGTAACAAAAAAAAAATTTATTGTCATTCCTATCATTGTTACCTTTCTCATATCTATACTGAAATACATTCTTACCTACTATCATTTTCATCCCCAAATAATATTATCTTTTTCAATTTATGATGGCTTATATGTTTCTGAATTAGTATAAACAAGCTCTTTCTTCTTTCTTGAAAGTCTATCAATATTTCTGTAGATTGATATTTTCGAGGTAAGGTATATATTGTAGTAAAATAAACACCACCATTATTTTTATTTTCATTCTCAACATATATTTTTAGGCTACTTTCATACTGCATCTAGGATTAAATATGATCATCTAGAGTGATATTACCAACTCTTCTTATTTTATCAATAGTTGTACTATTAGATTCCCGTTAATTGGCCACGATATCTATGATTTTATCAACAAAACACACCTCGTATATACCTTTATCACCAATAGATTTATGAAAATTAACCGTTTTCATAAATTTTTGATGGATCATAGCAATTGATTCACATTGTAACAATTCAAAATCATGATAATAGACTCTAATAATTGGCCTCCGGGTTTTATTAAACATTGATGTTCCAAAGTGGATAACATCTATCTTTTTTCAAATATTATGGGAAACATTACATAGAAAATTTAACTATGGATTATTCTACTAATTGAGAACAATAATGTGTTCCTAACTTTGTAATTCGACTAATATTATATCATTTATGGATTCATAAAGGCTTTATCGTTTTTATCTTGTATTTTGTAATCTTCAGTGACCATTACAAAATTATTAACCCTAATGTTGATAATTAATGTCTGTATTCTGTCTCTCCAATATTCATAATAGGATCCATCAAAAAAATTGAAGGTTTATTTGGATTCAAATTGCATATTTAACTAACATTGAGTCATTCCTTTTGTAAAAATAGATAAAAAAATTATTTTCCATAATACACATTATTGTACCAAATATTAATAGATAAAAAGTTTATAAAATGTTTAATCAACCTTTCAATCAAAAATTTGAGAAAGTATTAATGAATTTTAATCATCCAATGATACCAATTTTTGTATCAGTATATTAAAATTATAATAATTAGGGTCGAAAGAAGGTATTATATATGGGTCTGTTACAAGATGGGGTGGGTGAATTGTAGACATAAAAAAATGTTTAGTTTAAAATAGTTTAATTTAAATCAATTCAAAAAAATATTTATATAAAAGGGTCATGTCTACACTTGAACAGTAGTCTAATTACTAATGTATTTTTATCATAATGATTACAAGAATTTCATGGTTAATAAATCAAAATTACAAAGTATATAATTAAATCAGAGTAAATAGATCATATTTGAAATTGATATGATTAAAATATTAGGTCTCATAATCATAGTCGATCCAATAAGTTAAAAAAGTTATATTTATCGTATTGAGAGTTGTTATAATAAAACTATTATATATATTTAAAATATAATAAAGAGATTAAAAAACATGTAAAAAATTATATAAATATAATAACTACTTATGTCAATTTATAATTGAATAGATCTATTTTAACCATAAGAGTAAGCATGTCATAGACCATGGAAAATGGTTACCCTTTTTTATACATACAAGAATTTCTCTCTTTCCTCAACAAAGAAAATCCCTCAATACCATGATTGGATTCTCATTCTATATATACTTGATAGCCCTCGATCTGATGGATCAGCTCTGTATTTATATCCCCACGAGACATCAATCAATATGATGATTAGATTCTACGTATTCCTATGCCCTCACTCCTTTCATTATAATCATAAATAAGATGAAAAAATAGAAATGGTTTTAAATGAAACAATTGGGTAATAGATTCCCGTAAAACCCAAAGACACTAAAAAATTAAAAAAGTCTATGAAAGAGTAGTTCACGATTTTGAAAATTAAAAGAGATCTCTCACAATAAATTTTTTTTCAAATTATTCACAATGTCTCAGCTCCAGCCTCATTGAATGACCAATTATTTATTTGAAAATACCCACTGGTCATATTTTCTTCACAATTGTCATATTTATTCATGTTTTTTAAATGACTTGGACACCATGAATTTTGATAGTTCAGGAATCTCAGTCATAAAATAATGTATGACATCGTATTTTATTACAACATAACAGTGTCAAAAATGTTGCAATATGATAGAAAATAGTTTTTTGTATTCAGAATATAAACATCAGTCAATATGATGGAATTTTTATGTATTTTGTTATGGTGATATTTGTGAGTACCAGATTTATGTTTATCAATTTTTATATAATTCTGATTAGGAATACTTTTTCTATACAATGTCAAAACAGAATGTCTTAAATCTGATATGATTAAAGCTGAATCCAATTTTTATCAGTTCCAAATTTAATATGAAAATCAAAATAAATAAAGTTAATAGAAATTAATGAATAATTTAATACTAATTCAATGTATGGTAATATTAACATGTTTTCTACAAATACATTCTAAAATAATTTTGGTCATAAAATGTTAGTATCACATATTTTAAAAAAAATTCGGTGGGTTCCAAAACAATATGAATGGATATGTCATAAAGAAAAATTTTAATAAAAAAATACTCAAAAAACACAATTTATATCACAATTTGAGTATAATTGTTTTTAAGAGGCAACTAATGGTGATCATTATTGGAATTATATTCATGAATAGCATAACCAAATTGAAAAAAATGAGAATTGGTAAGTTGTTCCTAGATAGAGAAACACAAATGTTATTTTAACCATGTGATTCTTCCAAAATAAACATAATGATTATGAAAATGTTACTTGGAACAAGTTACAACTAGTGTTGAAGGTATATTACCAAATATATACAATTATTTGGATGCATGTTTTACACCGATGGAAAAACATGAAAGCATAAGACTACTTTTGCAACTGGAAGTGAAAATATTATTTAAGGTGTATGGAATGGATTTTAAATTAGTAATCGTGAATGGGGTACTTAAAGAACATGATTATATATATAAAACATATGGTTCTATATTGTATGAAGATTAAAACAATGTATGATTATTAAAGAAGTTTTTTCTATAATCTAGAATATGCACGAAGGTCTTGGATCTCTTAGCTTGACTAACATATGAAGAATCTTGGATTTCGGATAGATGTATTTGATCACAATCTGAACATAAAATATGATGACGATTAGAAGATATTTGTGATTTATTAATATGGATATAATCTTTTTAAAGGATTATATATCAAAATACAGGAATATTTTAGAATACATGAAGTAAAAATTAGAAATGTATTTGATTGGTCAGTTGATATTCTTCAATGGATTTCAAGTGGTTCATGGTATGATAGAGAAAATTAATTACTTAGATAAAATATGCCTAATATGTTATTTAAAGGATTTAAATTATAGATTCAATTCTAATAAAAACAATGGAAACATTATGGATGATCATTTTAAAATTTGTTGATGGAAAGGATGTTGATTTTACTAGGTATTAATATATTATTAGTAATTTCATGTACATAATAGACACATGAATAATATTTTTTTTATTCCAAAATACAAATTACCAAATATGTACCAAAAGATCAATTTTTATACAGTAAAGGTAATACTATGATTCATCAATAATACTATATATTTTGGACTACATTATCATATAAAATCACTATAGTATATAGTAAGCTATACTGATACATATTAAAAAGGTTTGATGGATGGTAAAAATTCTAAATCATTTAGTTATTTAGTTCATGGAAGTTTTTTAATTTATTTAATTAGTGATATGAAATATTTTATTTATTTTATCACCATAAAGTATGAATATATAGACACTACTCAACATTTTACACAATTTTTATGGAGGAATAAATTACATGATGCCATTGGAGCTGATGTGAGATCTATCATTTACATCATGTGTGACAACATGAGTGATATTAATGATATAAAAAGTGTCATTAATTTTCATGTTATAGAGAATATCATGATCATATATTATTTTATCGAAGAACAATTTGATCAAGGGCTAGTGAATTTAGAGCATGGTTCAAAATCAAGTTGTTGATATTCCGATAAAGGCACTTACAAAAGATGATTTCAAAAGGCATCAATTGACACTTAGAGTCCAACCGACTCCCTCCAAATAGTTGAGTGGGAAATGGTTCATCACTCACACAGGGATGTCATTTTCCAATAGTATATAATGATATTTCTCAAGCATTTAATACATTATTTTATAATCATTTATTTGCGAACTTCCAGATAAGTGATCATTGGGTTCATTGATAAAGTGGGAGATTCTATCCATATGTTGAAAGGGGGGAATAATTATTTATATGGAAAGTTTATACCTATTAAAAGGGGGGTATATATTAGTTAATAAATTGGGAGTGCTTAAATGTCTAATTTGGTGGGAAAGCGACATGGAAATGTGTACAGAAAGTGTTGAAGTGCCTATACCTCCATTTGAAATGCAGTGCAGGGGTATCTTCTTATGTATTATTTCAAACATCAAGCTTCCCTCCAGCGGTCTTATAATTTATATTAAGTGAATCATTGGTACACTTTTTAAATGAAAGAGGATCAAGATGTAAAAACCCAAAATTTTATCAATGGATTTTTTACCCTTCTTGTAATTATGTTATGTAGTATAAATAAAATACATAGCACAGAGAGAATAATAAAAACATTATTCTCATAAATAAAGAATTAAATTAGTGATATACATAGAAATTAAGTAACCTTTATCAATGGAATAGTAACTTGACTCGTGGAATAGTAAAATGGCCCTTAGAAATAGTAATCCACTAATAGAATAGTAACCACATCTATGCAAATATAAATAAAATTTATTCGTCTTGTAAATGATAATGTAGTATAATTATATAATTTTTTGAGTAAATAAATGGTTCAAAACTAATAAATTATGTGTCAGTATTTTTCTAAAATAAAAATGTGTATTTACTATTTTATAATTATTATAATTATTTAAAAGAAAATTTATTTTCATAAAATAGATTCTTATATTAATATTTTATTATCTTATGATTATATTATAATTTTATGAGACCATAATTAATTTTTCATAGTATCATAAAATCAGTTATAATTTTAAAATCTCTATTTTTTGAATGAATGTTTCTTTAAATAAATATATAATTTATCATATTTAGAGAATTATTTTCATAAAATTTAGATCATTTTTTATTTATACATGTTATAAAATGGATAGGGAGACTTTTTAGATTTTTTCTAAAGATGTTGAAATTTTGGGGAAGAGTTAAAGACGATAATTTACAAAATTCATTAAATAGATGATTTTTTAGTCATTATTGATGTATGGGTGATGTAAGAACCATAATCTAGAACTATACTTAATTAATTAATATATTTAGTGATAATATTAAAACTATTGATCGTCTTGATCAAAAATAACAAAATAATGATTATAATAATCCAAAATATCCCTCCCTTCCATATAAATACCACCCCTCACACCTATTCTTCTCACACATCCAAAAATTTCAATATTGTAAAAATTATGAACAATCCTATTATCAAAACTCGCCCCCATTTCCATGAACATTTTTGTCTCAACAAAATAACAAATAAATTTTTCAAAGGAGGATCCCAAGGAGAATACTTCAAGTGGTAAAATCCTCTTTCATTTTCTTTCAACTTCTTTTCAATTCCTTTTCTTTTCTTTTTATCTCATCACCTCCCCTTATCCAATGGTCATTATAAATCTATTATATTATATATATTGAAATTTTATTATTTTAATGGAATAATTCATCATCAAACTTATTCTTATCATCCTTTCAGACTGAAAATGAAAACATCATTCCAGAGGTGTGGATTTAGCCCCTTCAAATATGAAATTTTAAATTTTAATTTACTGCCTTCATGTATGGTCAAAAAAATGTTATAATAGTCAATAAAATTAAAAAAAATTATTTATTTTTATATATTTTTTATTCTCAAACAAATGTATATACTTAATATTAAATAATTAAACAAAACTTGTTCATGATGATAAAGAAACCACTAGATTAGTCTAAATGATTTTCATTTATCTTTTATCTACGGAATAATAATCATACCTAGAAACCAAATAATATTTATGTCCATTTAAATTTATATTATTTCAATAATGACATTTAATTTTATTTTTGTAAAATTATTATCATCATACATTCTCATTGGTACATATATTCAAGTGAACAGGTCTTGAAGAAAAAGAAAATGACAACTCCCAAATGAGGAAATTGAACTATATAACTCATAAAAATGACCATAAAGGAAAAAATAAAATTATAATTTATTAAATACATATAAAAGATGTCCTTTATTAATTAATTAATTAATATAATTCTTTTATACAGGATATAGAGTGAAGAAGTCATTGGGATATAAGTTAAGTGGATTCTCAAACAAAATCTTCCTTATTTGGTTTATTACTCTTTCATGCCAAATTTTATTTTGGATGTTCTAAAATAAATATTATTTTTTTTTAAATTATTTTTTATAAAAACGTTCTGACCTTATTTTGTGAATAATTCCACATTTTTTCAAAATAACTATTCTTTCTAAAAAAATGCTTCTTTTACTTCTCTGGAAATTGTTTCTTCTTTACTCCAGATTGATAATTCATATACCAAGTGTTATATTCCATTTTTATTTTTAGAACCTCAGTTCTTATTCATGAATGTATGCTTTTTTAAATTCTTATGAATCCCATTTCAATTCAAGGGGTTATTTTATGGGAAATTTTGTTTTCTGTTCTGTGAGACATGTTTTCTTATGTAAATGTTATGATCTAATAGGGGATCCCATAATTATATATAGTTATAATGCATTGGGTAATGTGATATATTTCATGAGTTAATTTGAAATATGTGTGAAAAGAATCTATATTTCCTCACAATGATGATGATGTTATGATTATGAACATTTGTTATGAATGAACATAATGGTAGCATAGTTCACTACCATGTGTGGTGTAAAATACTGGGACATTGTGTTTAATTTTTTTCATTTCCATATTCAATTCCTTTATTAAATTCGTCATATCATGATTATTAGGAGGATACTATGCTTATTTTATGATTTACATTATTCTGACCACCCATTTTATATTGATTCATGCCCTTATTTATCCTCTTATTGGGATTTTAGCTCATCGCTTTTATTAATGTACATCCTCTGGTGATTACATGTACTATAGAGAATGATAAGACCACTATGAAGCTAGATAAGAAGAAAGAAAATAATTATTATCTTTTATAATAAATAACTTATGTGTAATCCTAATTTTTTCAAGACAGTGAACCGTTAGATATTATATTTATAACACTATTATATTTTTTATCATTAAAAAGATGAAATAATCAAGTAATAAAAAGTAGGGTATCTATAGTATGTATCAGATCATGGTATAGTTAATCGGGGAATTAGGATTAGAGAACCTTAGTGATAACCCCAGGTACAAGACTAAGTATATTTAATCACCCAAAAATCATTGATTAAAAAATTTTCAAAACATACAGATCACATAGGTTATGCCTTTATAGTTAATTAAAAAGAGTAATAAATTATTTATTTGTGAATTTTTGTTCTCTATTTTTTCTGAACATATCTATTATATAAAATTGTGGTAGCAATGAGAAACAAGAAAAATAACCTATTTAAGGGACAATGCATCAATTTATCAAATAAAATCCCCAATTCCTTTGACTATGGAGTTAAAATTTTAGTGTGGATGATTACGTAGTTATATTAGGCTATAAAAAATAACATGAATAATGTGGAATGTCTACCTTCCCCTAAAAGGTCTAAACTGGCTATCAAGACTTTTATACAGCAACAACCATAGGTGCCTAGTGGATATTCCTATCCACTAGTCATGGTAAAGTAACACAATGAAATTGAAAACAACTATTTAATTATTCATTGTTCTAATATGGATAAGATTACCCGTGATTTTTATCATTTAGATAGATAGATCATCCAATGGTGGGTGTTAATTAAGAACACCAAACTATATGATTAAATTTAATAGATGGAGTGGGAATACATTAGGAAAATATTTATTAACATGTATTTCCCTAAAATTCATCAGAAAAAGATGTGGAGAGAAATCATAGAGAATAAGGAATAAAGAAGGTGAACCTATCATGTTTAATGATGAAAATTTCACAAGGATTATAAAGTATGGATCAGGTTTTTCTATCCCATATGGTAGAAAATAGATTGATTCATTAGTGTATTAAACCCACACCTTCAAAAGGTTCTTTCAATTTGAGACTTTGAACAATATAAAGACGTTTTTCTATGTACTCTCATAGTGAATATGGAGTTTGGTGAATGGTCACATGGATATGATGATAAGAAATAAAAGATTGAGTTTCAAGTTGTATGATCTAATGAAAATTTTGGAATGAAATCTCAACCACTCACATATAAAAAATATGGGAAAAAGAATCATGGGAATTTCCTAAAAGATATAGGGAAGAAATTTATGTGTGGGAGATAATTCCACCAATATCGTGAATTTTAATGAGACATGAGGAAGCTGAGAAATTTGGTCGAGGAAAAGAGACCAAAACCTATGGTTCAATTATTCAACTGTAGTGAGAAAGGGAACTATGAAAGCTAGTGCACTAATCCTAGACATCTTGAGGGTAATCAGTGCCAGCAGCCACCAAGTCCAATGGATCATGGAATTATTATGTCATCGCCACTACTAAGGTGAACCCTGATAATGATGTAGTGATAAGTAAATTGTTTATTTATTCAAGAATTGAGAATGTACCATTTTATTCTAGTTCTATGCATTATTTCATACCGAGAATGTTTAGTATGATTATACAAACACCACCTTAATATATGAAGATTGATTTATCTATGAGAACAAAAAAAAATATTGAATTACTTCATATAAATTATATAACTCCTCCTCAATAAATA
Organism: Viscum album; assembly: GCA_963277665.1. Lineage (NCBI taxonomy): Eukaryota > Viridiplantae > Streptophyta > Magnoliopsida > Santalales > Viscaceae > Viscum > Viscum album. The sequence goes on from OY728131.1 coordinate 928,631,311, forward strand.
TTTTTGGACTGATCCTCCAAATTAATCTAGTCATAATCCTTTTGGGGGAGTTAATGTTATATTGGGAATGGACTAGATATCTTTATACAAAGCCAACATCGATTTCCATGAAAGGGAGATCAGTATTCAAATCCTGTTAAATCCTTCAATTATATACAAGTTTAAGGGGGGGTGAATCTTCTTCAGAGTCATTATCTCAATTGTGGATATTATTTCATTATGATATTGAATATCAAGCTCAAATGATTGAAACAAAGGTGAGAATCACGATCCATGACATTCCCATTGTGGGGAACTGCACAGATGTGTTCCATGATGAATTTTCTGGTCTTCCTCCTGATTGAGAGGTTGATTTCTCAATTGAACATATTCCTAGAACTCGACCTATATTAAATACAACATAAATAATGGCCACCATTCAGTTGGAAAAATTGAAGTAGTTACAAGATAATATAAAAAAGGGTTTTATTTACATGAGTGGTTCACTATGGGTTGTTCTAGGCCACTTAGTTAATAGGAAGGATGGAAAAATGTTCCTATTCATTTATTATCATGAACATAAAAACCACAATAAATAATAATTATCTCCTTCCATGGATAGATTATGAATTTAATCAACTATATGGGGAAATGTATTTCTCTAAGGAGGAACTTTGGTAAGAATATTACAAATTAATGGTGATGAATGAGCGTATTATTAATAATTTCTTTCTAATTAGTAAGTTAAACTATGAGTTTATAATTACACCTTTCATAATCACAAATTATAATGTAATATAAATGGGCTTAATAAATAGAGTCTTTAAATATTACCTCGACAATTTTTTTTAGTCTTTATTGATGATATTTTGATATACTCCAAGAGCAAGGAAGAACGTGAGGAGAATTTGAATAACATTCTAATGAACTTACTAAGGGATAATTTATATGCCATGTATGGTATATGAGAGTTCCAGATATAATAAGCATCATTCTTGGGGCATGCCATCCATAGTAATAGAATATGTGTGGAACCTTCTAAGAAAATCGAAATCAATGAGTGACCTAGAACAATATATGTTATGGGGATCCGTATTTTCTTTGGTCATGATGGGTATTATTGATGATTTTTGAAGATCATCAAAAGATTTTAATATCCACTAAAAATGTTGAATCAGAAGGTAGAAAAGTTTTTCTGGACCAATGAATATAAAAACTACTTTAAAAAGTTAAAAAAGAGGCTTATCACTGCACCTGTACACAAACATCCAATAGTTGAGGAACTCATTGTGGTTTAAATTTAATCTTCAGAAAAATGATTAGTCTATGTACCAATTGAAAATAAAAATTGATAGCCAAATCCTTAAAGCATTTGAAATTTCATGGGAAAAACTATCTCAAGCATGATCTTGAGTTGGAATCTATGGTATTCATGTTAAAAATCACGCAACATTGAATCTACAGGGATAATATTGAAATATATATAGATTATTAGAGCCTCAAATACAAATTCACAAATCAGAAGATTAATATTCACCCAATAATATGGTTTGATCTCCATAAGGATTATGACTGCTCAATCCACTACCATACTCTTAAGGATAATAAATTGGAGGAATCTTTAAGTATAAAGGATCCTGAAACATTATCAATGATGATGATAATGTACATGTATCCCATCTTCTTATATTTACAAAGGATGGAAATGGAAATCATTAAGGAAGGAACTCCATAAATCTATTCTCAAATGATTTCTCAACCATCCCTAATGGATAAAATAATGTATGCCAAAATAAATGATGTGGAAATTCAGAAGAAGGTGGAATATATAAGAATACATAAATTATTATAAATTCATAATTGATGAGGAAGAAGTCATAATATTTGGGTCATGACTATATGTACCATCCAATCCAAAGTTAAAGAAATAGTTTCTGAATGATGCATAATTCCCAAATATCTATATTCACCCATGAATAACAAATATATATCCAGATATATGAGAGCACTATTCAGAAAAAATATGAATAAATATATGTATAATATAAATAAAATTTCCTAGTATTCCAGTATGTGAAGGATTAATTGAAAAATTCTATGGGGATGATGCAGTACTTATAAATACCATCCTGAGAATGGGAAAACATCACCCTGGAATTGTCATCAGACTTCCAGATACACCCAAAGAAAAAAATCTATAAAGGTTTTTGTTGATCGTATTATAAATATATCTCACATTATTTCAATTTGGTGGGAATTATCACTGGATCGACTTGAATTGATATACTTTAGAGAAGTGTTAAGGCTTCGCGTAGTACCACAACTGATTGTATCTGATCGTGTTCTGAGATCCACCTCCATGTTCTGGAAATGTCTACAAAATGCTCTAAAAACTAACCTAAATTTAGTATGTATTATCATCATCAAAATAACATTCAATCTGAGAGGACTATTCAGACACTATAAGACAGGTTGAGAGCTTTTTATGTGGCCATCAATGGAGGATGGGAAATTCATCTACCCCTAGATTAGTTCTCTTAAAATAACAATTCCACTCAAGCATCCAAATAGAAATATATGAATCCATTTATGATAATGGATGCATAACAATGGAATCAGGGAATGAATATATTATACATAAGTAGATATGACCTAATGTGGTCTAATAAATGGTAGGAAATTTGAAAACCATTGAGTAGAAAATCAAGGCATCCCAAAGTTGAATGATGATCCATGTTGGTGATCATCTATGATAACAATAGTTTAAGGTTATAGTCATGATATTCATATTCATTTCTCCTAGAAATATAATCATGATATTTGTAAATAAAGGCATACTATGTCGTACGTTCATTGGACACTTCCATATTCTAGATCATTATAGACCTATAAAATATCAACTACCACATCCACCAACCATGTCTTAAGTACATGATTTATTCCACATATCCCTCGTGAGTATGTTCATACTAGATATATCGCATGTGCATAATTCAAACATGGTGTAGTTTTAAAATTATCACTCTTACGTGGAAAAGCTAATGAAGATCTTTAACTATAGTGATAATGTTTACATAATAAGATTACTAACATTTTCAATGTACAATGGAAGAATCATTAGTATGAAGAAGAAACAAGGGATCGAAAGGAAGAAATAAAGGATAAGTTCTCTCACATTTCGTCATGTTAGAATGTAAAACGAATTTTTGAGGTTGAAATTTTAAAAGGGAGAATAATGTAACATTCCAAACTTTTTTTAATATAAAATTTTTCCCCTTATTTTAATTATTTTATCAACTATATAACATAAATATCATATATAGCCCATTAAAATCATTACTCTCATAAGTAAATAATGAAATAAGTGAAATTCAATATAATTAAATAACCTTTACTGATAGAATATTAACTAGAACCTTAGAATATAAACATTCCCATGAGGAATAGTAATCCGACCAATAGAATAGTAATCACACATATGGAAGTGTAAATAAAAATATGACATGTTATAAATTATAATATCATATATTTATATCATAGTATGAGCAAATAATTTTTTTGAAATTGATAAATTTTGTGTTGGAATTTTTTTAAAACATAAATACTTAATTACAAAGTTAGAATTAATATAATGTTTTTATATGAAATTAATTTTCATAAAATAGATTCATTGATTAATATTTTTATGTCTTATGGTAATAATATAATTTTATGTTACATTAATTAATTTTTTAGTGTGTCATATAATGAGTTATAATTTTAAAAGTGTTATTTTTGGAATAAATGATGTTTTTAATTGGAAATTTAAATTCAAATGTTTAGATAATTTTTTTCATAAAGTTCAGTTCATTTATTAATTCATCATATTGAAAATTGTTAGAGTGAAGTTTTGGCATTTTTCTCAAATTTTTGAAATTCTAATTAATAATCATATATGATAATTTTTTATATTAGCTAAATATAAGGATTTCAGAGTCGTTCTTGAGGTATAGTTGATTTAAGCACAATAATATCAAAACCTCACTAATTATTTAATATTTATAGTAATAGGGATCAAACAATTTATTTTCTTGAGCCAAAATAATGAATATAATATTAAAAAATACAGCTCTCCTCCACTATCAATACCACTCGTCACAACATATTCTTCTAACACATTCTATGATGTAAATATTATGAAAATTACTCCCAATACTTTTCTAAAGCCTATTACCCACGTCAATTATCATTTTATCCTATAAAAATACCAACCCAACATCTATATGGTGGTTCTCAAGGTGAATAATTCGAGACCTGAAAACCTATTTCATTTTCCTTTAATTTCTTTTCTATTCCTTTTCTTTTCTTGTTATCTCATCACCTACCATTATACTATTAAAATTATAACTAAAATATATTATACATACTTGATTTTTTTTAATTTAATAATCTATCATCAAACCTCTTTTCCTCAACATTTTATTCTAAACAATGAAAATATCATCCAAGAGGTGTTGATTTTTCACCATCGAGGATGACAAGTTTTAATTTTCCTTTACCACCTTCAACAATGGTCATAAAACAATTATAATGATTGAAAGGTATTTTAAAACTTATTTTATAACTTTATTATGACCAGTAACAAACATATATAAAGAATATTAAACAATAAAACAAAAATAGTTTTTGATGATTGAAAAACCCACAAATTAATCTACACAATTACCATTTATATTTTATCTAATGAATCATCATTATACAATAAAAGAATATATGATCATTTAAACATTTATAAGTACATTAATTTCATATTATTTCAATTCATGGAAATTATTACCATCTTACATGGTCCTCTATAAAGATATTAAGGTGAACTGATCTTGAGGACCAAGAAAATGAACACTCTCAAAGGAAAAATTGACTCTATAACTCCTTAAAATGGACATAAGAAACATAATAATATTATAATTAATAAACATAATTTTAAATAGGTTCTAAATTAGGTAATTAATGAATATAATTATTATAATTTTTGATATTAAAGTGAATAAATCATTCGTGCATAAGGTAAGGTGATTTTCAAACATAATGTCTTTTCATTAGGATACTACTATTTCATACTAATTTTCAGTGTGTATAATATCGAATAAAAATTCTTTGATCTTACCTTTTCTTTTCTAGTATATTTCTACTAAATATGAATTTTTTATAAATGTAACGATTTTATCAAAATAACTCTTCATTCAAATAAAAACACATCTTTTAATTATCTTGAGTTTGTTTCTTCTTCACTCAATATTGATGATTATTTACCAAGTAATTTATTCAATTTTTTACTTGGGAATCTTATTGTTTATTCATAAATGTATGATTTAAGAAATTATAATGAAACCCATTTCCATTCCAAGGGTTATTTTATGGAAAATATTGTCATATCTTTTACGTGGCATGCATGATTATATAAATGTTATGATGTTATGGGTGTTCGCAGAATAATATATTTCATCAATTCACTGGTCAATGTGATGTATCTCATAAGATAATGTGAAATTTTCATGAACATGTTTATATATTTTCACATAATTATAACGATGTTATGATTATCCATATATGTTATGCATGAATGTTACGCTAGTTTTGGTCATAACTATATTTGGTATTGACCACTAAGATATGATGTTTCATTTTTAATCAATACCACATTCCATGCCATTATATAATGCTTCCTATCATGAGTTTTATGATGACTTTATGGTTATGATATGATAAGTATGAGTGTTATCACCCATGTTATATAGATTTATGTGTTTATATATTCACTTATTGTGATATTTGATCACCCCATTCATTGATGTATATCCTCAAGTGATTACTTGTACTATGTAAAACATTAATTCCACTAAGAATATAGAGGTGATGGATTTATGTAATTTATATGTTTTATTTTGTATATGTTACATATTTCCATAATTTTTCCAAGACACTAAGCTTTTGGATCATGGCTTTATAACACTATTATGTTTTTTATCTTTAAAATCATATAATAGTCATGTATAAAAATGTAGGGTCACTATACAATATGTTTTTAAGATAATATATTGTTGGCTCTAAATTTTACCAATGGTTAAATTAATAATTAAACATTGAAGTTGGAAACAATACTAAAATGAGATATTGTTGACAAAAACACCTTTAGATTGGTTTTTGTATTGTGTTTTTTGATAATAAATTAGAAGGAATCTATAATATTTCCTTATTCAGTATTTTGGAATCCATATCATAAAGGATTCAAAAAATATGGAGGTGTTTTAAATGATTTCTGGAAAAAATATTTTTAAGTAGTATGTGTGGAATATAGTTAAAGTAATTTTCTAAGTAATAGTTGTTTTTTGTAAGAGTTACCCTATAGTACAATTATATAAGAGTTGAAAGTTGAGAATCAAATAAGAGTCTTTGATTTAAGGATTAAAAGGATACCATGTAAGATTCTGATAGACTAGATCAGGATTCATGGTGTAAGGGGACTCCTAATGTTTGGATATTCCAAATATAAAGGGATTCCCAATATAAGTAGATTGTTGATGTATGTGGATTCAAAATTTGAGGATATTCTTGACATAGGGGTTCCTGATGTAGGGGTTGTCAATGTATGTATCCAAGTACAAGTGTCCCAACATATGAGTCTTCAGGAACAAAAGGGGATTCCATTTGTAAATTTTCTAAAAATCATCTTATATTAGTTGCAGGTATATTTTATATGTCAGAAAATATTATTACTCTATAATCCATCCAAGGACAGAGGAAATCAATTAATGATTCAGTGGAGGATCAATCCAAATTATTTAATGTATTTTTAGGAATGATTAATGTTGATTTTGAATTTGGTTTTTACCATGGACACCACATCCTGGTAAGAAAATGTGCTGACGTGAAGAGATTTTAAATGGTTGTTGGGGTAATATTGTGCATCCTATTTTTGTTTGAGTGTGGATTATTAAAAATATTATATCACTAATTTAGAAACATATTTTCTATGATTTAAAAAAAATATTCAAACTCAGACCATTAAAATAATTCATTAAAAATAGACGCAATGTTTCAAATTAAAATAATGGAAAAAACTATATTTAAAATAAAACAGAAAATTTACATGATGAATTGGAATGAAAATTTTATCATAAAAATAGAGAGGTGAAGGGAGAGAAACCCTCACACAGTAGTTCTAGTTTCTATTTAACTTGAATAGTAGAATACATGTTTGAAAATAATTCCTTTTGAGAAGCATCTTAGTTCCATTTATCACAACAGGAATGGTGAGTGAAAGGTGTTCCATGTTGTTATTTAATATATTATACTTGTTAACAGGTACAATTAGAATAAGTTTAGAATATTATTACATTATCCATGGTTTATTTAGTTATCTACTATATTTGGAAGAAGAATGAATCTCTAAGAGTATCAATTCCTTTCTTAAGTATAAGAGAAGAGTAATCTTTTCATTATTAGTAGATTTAAACCAAGAGGGTCAGTTCTAATGCTTGGAAACTTATAACTGAGAATTACTGATCTTTAAATATTGAGGTGTATAGTCACATTTCCATTCATCCTCCTTGTATTGTCCCATTTTGGTGAACCATGTAAAAGAATTTTTCCCTCTCCATTGTTACTTAAAATATTTCATATTGACTATGTGTAAAGAATATAGAAGAAGAGGGGAGATTATTTATTAAAAGTAGAAAATATCATTAACAATTGACGATTTTCAAATTGAACTACCCTAATTCACTAGCCAGGTTATAAACCTTATTTTGGAAAAATATTTACACCTTTTCATATACTTACAATCCTTGATATCAAAATCATCCAAATAATTCATAGACTGACCAATGGGTCGTCATGAAATTGGTTGCCCCAAATGATAATTTAAAGGGGCTGGTGTATCAAATTGTGGTTCAACATTTGATTCACTACCCCAAATATATACATAATTTCTTAAGAGGATAATCTCAAAAAAAATTATAATTTAGAGTAATTGATTAAACCATTTCTCTCGTTCATGTCTGTGGTATTACTTATTTTAAAAAGGTTCCTCCAAAGATGCATGATATAGGTTTATTTTCTATCCATTCTCAAATAAAAATGTCCAGACAAAAAAACATCATTTATGAATTATGGGATAGAATAAATCTCTTCCCCTATTCATTTTTAAATTGTTTGGTATTATAAAATTCAAACCGACTATAGTGGTACTCCAACTATCCAATCAGTTGATAAATCACCCCTTAGAGAGAGTTGATGGTTTATTATTTAGATTTGGAATACTATTTTTTCCAAAATGTTATTATTTTTTTGTGTTGAATGATATAAATATTCATACAATCTGAGGGAGTCACCTTTGTTCCATTAAAGTGGTTATTGTAGGTATTGGGAATGAAAAATTTGTTTTCATGTTAATGATGGGGAAGAGGAATTTGATGTCTTCAATTATACTACAAAACCAAAAAATTAGAAAGATTATTTAATATTATATATGGAAACTGAAGAGTCTTTAGTGGAATTTAAGAGAAAAAATATGATTATTTTGAGGAAATAAATCATAAAACTGTTTAATTGTTCATTATAACCCACTTCTTAGAAATTGTTGTAAGTCTGAATCTGATAGGATTTCAGAGTTTGAGAATAGAATCCATATATGGTTACTGAAAATCAATGTTTTTTTTCCAATAATAGAATATTTTATTTCTTTTAAATGACTATTCTACTATGAGTAGTGTCATTGAAACTATTTTTGATAGTTTTACTTCATTTGATTCATTTGAAGAGTCCAATTTCTATATTACATACCGAAATAGATGTATTTAAGTGGTATATAACTCCTCATTATTGTAATTTAAAATTATTGGAGTTATTTTCTAATAATTTTGGGAATGATATTGAAAGTTTAAAAACAATTTCAATTTCCTTTGAGGATTCTATTTAAGTGGAAAACATTTGGGAAGAGTCACACCACTTTGGCTAAATTATATTTTCTATTATTTCTTCTTAAAGAAAATTAGAAGAAACGAATGACTAAAACCATTAAAATAAATGTATATTTCCTGGATAAAAATCTGGAGGATGGTGAAAAATACATAATGAGTACTCTATCATCTTTTTTATCATCTATTCCCACATTCATTTAGTGTCGAACAATTCATAATAAATTCTTCTGACCGTTAAAATAATCTTGATTTCTAAATTAAATATATATGCACGATGGATTTCTTTGATTTCCACTTTTAATTTTTATATTTTATTAATGAAATAAAATTGTTTTATAGTTTTTATGTTCTATAAAAATACTCCAATGTGAGATTTTTTGACCATTTGTTTGGAGATAAACTGAAAACACATGATGACCTTCAACACTACTTTGACCCTTGGTTGTATGAAATTATTTTTCCTCATTTTCTAGTATTTTTTCAACTTTAAGTGTAAGATTTTTTGAAATTAAACTGTAAAATGCATCCCCATTATTAAATGAATCACCTAGAATGATACAGTGTTATATATTTGGGAGAGGGGTCCATTACTAAGATTATTTTAAAAATTCTTTAGATAATATTTTTCAATGTTACATCGCATCAAAATATCCCCTAACATTATATAAATGTTTTTTAGTCATGAGGAGGATGTTCTGGGTATTTAATGATATTAGTGTCCTAATATATAACACTAACAACTAAAAAAATAGTATTTTGGGGAATGTTATAGGTTATGTATATGGGGTTGGATTCATACTAATTAATAGGAATCGTTCATAGAGGAATAGGGGTATTGATACATTTTTGTAATTGAATGTTCATTGATGGTTAATCTTTCTTGGAAGAGTGGGATTAGACCATCTCTTATTCCGATAACATATCACACCTAAAAATTTTATTGGATCCTCTTACAAAGCAAAACTATAATTTATTCACTTCATTTGGCTATAATGTTTTTGATAATTAAGTCACATGAAATATAATATAATTAATTGCCTGTTTATTTTCAATGAATTTATTTTTTCAATGATTATATTATCCATAAGATTTAGAAACTCTATTTGGGAAGAATGTAAGGGTCTATATCTCGATACCCCTTCTCTTAGTTAATATTGGGTGTTGGAGGTTCTCATAGAAGTTAAAAGGTGTTAAATGGAAAGTTAGGGGCTCTAAGGGCTACCACAAACCTTTTTTTAGGTTGTGACTTGGTGTCGTAAGGTTGTTCTATGGAGTGTGGCTACTAGAGTGTAGTAGGGATTATTGTGGAATGGGATCTAGGGGGAGGGAATTGAAGTCTTATGAATCTTTAATAATGGATAATCTGATGTTTTTGGATGTGTTATATACCCTTAATTTGTTTTGCTAAATGTGGCATGGACTAAGGTGGTTTACCCATAGTGTATTTTAATTCTACTACCAAATCAAGGGGTCACTACACTGTGGTGGTTGGGTTGTAGTGTAGCGTTCTTGTTAGTGAATGGATTCTATGTTGTGGTACTAAGGTATATTTTGTAATCCTATATATCATTTTATTGGATCTTTATATGAATCTTAGACATGTATTTGAACAAGGTTTTTTGTGGTGTGGTCCCTTATATTCCACTGTAGAATTCCATTTTCCATCATGTTCTGCAGTGTCTTCCTTGGGGTTGTGCCATGGAGCTCTATTTTTTGTGGTTCTATAAATAATGAAAATCCCATATGAACCCAATTTCTAAAACATTTTTTTCTCAATCCCTAGGCACCCAACGGTTGTTTTTTGAAGTCTCCAAATCACTATTTGAAAAAGATTTCTCCCAAGTTCCTATGTTCGATCTATGGAAATATGAGGAATGTTATAACTCCCTTTTCCCACGGTTTATTATTGGATCTATCTCTTTTACTCTCATTTATTCTTTCCATGTGGAAGAATTTATACTACACACTATAAATATAGCATTATTGGTAGTTTGTTTCCATGATTTGGGAATACATCCTTAGAGGGATATAGTATATTTCTTGGGAGGTGATTGGAAATCCACAGTGGCATTCCACCTTGGTTTCAAGAATGTTAGATGTTTTATATTGGTGATTCATTATTCTCCTTTATTTTATGTGCATCTGGAATTTAACCACATATGATCCATTTATATTGCAGTTTAATAATCATAATTAAATATTTTAACATATTAAATAATGGATTTAGATTATGTTTACCGATCACATGTTGTTTCTTTCCACCAGAATAACGGTTTTACTCTTGATTTTATAAATAGTGTTATTTCTATACAAATCTATTTTCATGTTTTTAGGTTTGTTTTATAAATTACAAATTCAGGAAATAGGTCAATAATATAAATACATAATCAATTGGTTAGATGAATAATTAATGAGGAAAGTTTAATAGATCTGGCGATTCATATAATTTATAGTAATAAAGTCGGTGTAACTAGACATGTTTGATTGAATATGTTATTTAATGAGGTAACAGAATTTATAAATAAAATGAATATATAATTCGATTAATTGATAAAAATAATAAAAAGTCATATTAATTTATAATTTTTATTCTCATAATTTGATGAAACTAGTATTATGCTAGGGAGAATGTTTAAAAAATATAATATCTTATTATATTTGATTACTTAGGTTAACTGTAGTTAAAATGTGTGAATTATGAATCAGTTATATTTATATGTATTAAAAAAATTCTAATAAATATAAATATTTAGGTACAAGAGTCTCTATTATTTTATTAATTATGGATGCCTTATTTTGGGGATTGTGAGATCCTGTTTTTTTGTGAAGGTTGAATGTCCTGTTTTTAGTGCCTAGTTTTTCTGATTGACCATGGTTGTTTTTTTTAATTATATGTAATCTATATATGATCCTTTCAATGTGATATGAGCATATGATTGTTTCATTGATATGGTGGTGGAGGTATGAGGATGTACCATCAGTTAACATCTGTGACACTGAGATGCATGGGGATATGAATGATGGTGCTAGGTATTGAACTAGGTTAATGTAATGGGATGATTATGGACTTACAAAATTTTTTTGATGCTGAGATATGTGATACATACTGGTTGAATTAGTTGAAATTTTGGATGGATATCTCTTTTATTTAAATTTTTTCCTTTCTCCACTTCTTGAAGTAGCTGGATATACATGGTTTCATCTCTCTTGATATAAGATTATGATATTTTCTCATAGTACCGATAATTATAGAATGTTTGAAAATTTTAAATTAAATGTTTTAACCCTTGGGTTTTGTGTTTCGAGAATGAAAAAGATACGATCTTCAGAAATAATAGACTCGGATTGGATTATTCCTTGAGAGTATGGACTTCAATTTGTTAGCTAATGAAATATATCCTCCAATAATGTTGAAGGTTAATTAATAGTTAATGAATTAAATAACATAAAGAAAAGATAAAAAGGAATAAATAATTTAATGTTACTGTTCTTTATGTTCATATGTTCTTATAGGATATCTACTACCTAGTAGTGGCATACTAGTGTCTAATAGACGATAGATTAAATTGATATTATGAATAGATTACAAAACATATTGTGTTTGTGAGATACATTATATCATGTATGTCATGTGATTGCATACTCTACCCCACCTGTGTACATAGGGTAATAGAAACATAATACTCTCTGGGAGGGAGTTTTCTCCAACATCAAGGTTGATTAGGAACATATGTTAATTCCCCCTTTTGGGTCAACTCCCTTTTATTGGTGGTCTTATGTGTTAATATGCACATTGGTTATTTTCCAACATATGTGTGTAGAGGGATTTAATGGATTGTGGCCTTTTCACACACATGTATCTCACTATATTGTAACAAATTGATAATTATAGTTATAATTTTTATAGGTTGTGATAACATGAGGTTCTTTACTCATTGTATGGGATGTGATGGCTTGATCTATAATTCCCGATTTATGGTGCACGTCATACTAGTTTAGGTGGAACCTAGAAACGACCCGGTAACATTGTGGATTTTTGATCATGTATTATTTGATGATGTGATACATGAGGATCATGTTTTGATACTTATCTTGGGTGTCTATATGATAGCTTTTTTGGGAGAGATGTATCATGACATCTGTCATTTGGGAATAGCGGAAAATTAGTGGGGAAGTAGTAACACGGTACACATGTTGATTTATTATTATAATATATGATCATAGTTTTATGAATAACTTGGTTTGATATAGCCATTGTGAGGCTAGGAACATAGTATACCTAATTACTTGATCAGTTTTATTTAATTGTAGTTCACTAGGAATAAGTATTCTTTATTTCTCTTTTGAAAGACAAGAACTGTGGAGGATCCTATTGAGTCTACTGTTATTATCACATCACATATGTGTAAACTATTTTCAGGTCAACATGATCATGTAGGATATCAGAATGGATATTACTATATCAAAGCTTTGTCGAAGAGAATTGGGCTTCATGGTCACTGCTGATTTTATCTTTTTTGTAATCTTATTTTTACTTTTAATTTATTGTGTTACTTATTAAATAAAATGTACATAATTGGGTTTTATTATATATATATATATATATATATATGAGATTTTATTAGTTTATTTATCTTATCTCTCTCTTTTTCAAGTTCTATTAGAGGGTAATGCCTCCCATTTTCATGTATGATTTACCCTCGGTGCTAGTCTCCATCCTGAGGACTATTGGATGTATCAATCAGGTCTTCACTATCCTCCTACTCTCATTGTCCGCCTTGGAGGGGTACCCATTACGGGGAGAGAGTCATGAAAATTTTGTATCAGAGGTTCAGGTTGAGGAATGGGATGGATTCTTGAGTTAGGCAATGGTGAGGTTTCATCTGTTGGTCGAGAAATAGTGTCAGTTAAGTTTAGTATGCAATGTAAACATGGGATACAAACTGAGAGATGGGTATTTAGGGGACCATGTGATATAAATCATGGATCTTTAAGTTTATTGATCCTATAAAAAGATGTGATATAGGTTGTAATGTAGATACCCAACAAAGGATCATGCATCATCTGTCTTTCTGCTTGTGTTTGAAATGCGTAGACCATGGGAAAGGTTAAAATTTAAAAGAATAAAATGAATTAATAAATTAAATAAACATAAGTATTCCCTACTCTACGTTAAGAAGATACTAATTATTTGTTCTTATTACAAGCATGGCTCTAGGTTAAAATCCTCATTAGGTTTTTGCTAAAGAAATTCAGTATGATGTGACATGAGGTCATTGTAGATTATTGTTTGATGATGATTAAACATGGAAGATGAAACTATACTAGTTTTAGAACTACTGTCTATTGAATTACTAGGGATATATTTCAGACTTAGTAATAAAACACTATTTAGAAGAGGTGGTGAATGCTTAATGTTCGATCTATTCTTAGAAGGAGCACTAGGTTCAATTGGCTTTGATTATTCTATAGGGAGCTACAAGGTAGCGTAGAATCATATTCCTCAGAGAAAAAAAGTAATTGGTAGTATTATATTTTATTTTTTAGTCTAGTTCCAAGTAGAGTTGCATTATTTTACTGTGAAGGTGTCTAGTTGCATGTTTCTTATTACCCTTCAATAGGGGAGTTTTAGCATGTGGGTATTTGGGAACTATTTCAAGACCCTCCTCTGATATGATTCAGACCTATTTCAATTTTAAGAGGCCAAAAAAAAGAGTTTTTAGAAGAATTATCATCAAGAGATCTTTTTCATGGTTACCCTATTAATGTTTTAAACAAATGTTGAGGTGCTGGAATGGAAAAAGGATATTTATATGTCATTGGCCAGGACATGATCATCATCAAATGTGATTTATTAGGATATCTCACAATGAATATCTTTGGACTAGGGTTCCAATTTTCTAGGACATAATTTCTTTTATGTTGTTGGGGGTAGGTCCAAACACACATCATATCGTTTATCCAAGGGTGGTTGATCTTAAACCATTTCCAAGGGAATAGTTTTCTTATGAAGGATAAGGTCATTAGTGGAAAGAGTTCTCCCCCATTATAACCAAATAGTGTTCCCCAAGTGTTCTGCTTTAGGTTCCTTTATTGTGGATGTTTTAAACTAGGTAGAATTTGAAGATTGTTCCAATTTTAGAAAAGGATAGCCGATATGGGGAAGTTAGAGGAATTCCTTAAGATGCTCAACATCCCTAGAGAAAAAAGTGATACCTTGGAGTTAGTCAAAATCATGGTCTGGGTGGTCATGGAGTAGGTCATGATCATATTCATACTCTAGAGTTACATATATAGGGTACTCAAACACCATATGAGGTACCATTTACATGTTTTATAGTTAAGTTCATGACTTGTTTGGTTCAGTAGGAATATCCTCCTATGAATACCCTTACCCAATCCATACTTTGGGACATAAGGTGAAGAGTCTTCTAGTTACCTAAGCGTTGACTACACTGGTTGGAAATCAAGCTTATATGTATGAAGTATGTAGAGGTTGTGATCATGTGTTGAGGTAGAACCATTATTTAGGGGACATAATGTGTTTATGGATACAACCATATAACAACATCCTTGGATTCTATTGTTTTTATTCAGTGTATATAAATACTCATGATTTTAATTCATAAATATTACATATTTTTACATTTATATAAAATAAATTTCATAAATATATTTATGAGGATTGTAAAGGTTTTGTGTCTTTAGAGACAAAATATAGAATATTCATATTTGAGGAAATATCTTCGAAATCTACCATAAATATATTACCATTTTATACACTTTATACGCAAAGCCTACTTAAAACCATTATTCATAACCTAAGGAAGGGAAACATAATAATGTTTGAGTAGAGACGCTGAATATGGGCAGTGATGGGTGATATCATTCTAGGGTCATATGAAAGAATAAGACAAGTATAAGGGTGTGAGATCATGATCATAACATACAATGTTTATACTTAACATGTCATAGATCATAAAACTGACCCATGGTATAAACATTATCATTTCAAAATATATTAACCATAAGTGTGAGAAATCATCAAAGATGAATCATTAACCATAATTACATGTCATATAATTTTGGTGCCATTATAATTATATAAACAATTTCATGTTTCATGGTTAATATCTGAGAACATCACAACGTAATGTATCAAAAATCAACACTTATTTCCCATTTCATTAAAAATCATTCATGATCACCTATTACCCATTTCATAACAGATCAGTCATCATCACATATTTCCAATAGTGGATCAAGAACATTCACTTGTTTCCCAAATAATATCAATAGCATTGTCTTATTTCTTATAATTATATTATTTATAACCCAAAAATGAATCAATATTTCCCTATGGTTATATGGATATTTATTTATAAAACTAAAACTATGTTACTCTATCAATTAATACATAGTACTAGTAAGTTCAATGTTGAACCCACAAAGACGGTGATTTAGTTTTATTGTAGTTTCCAAAAGATTGATTTTATTTAATTGTGGTAATATGTGATAAAAATATTAATTTTTTGATTTGAGAAAGTGATATGAAAATGAAACAGATTTAGTTATTGGATGGGGAAACATATTTAAAATGTGTTTTCATGTAATGTAATATCGAGGTTCTCGTGTAATTGTATTTTAAAATATATATTGATTAATTCTTGATTGGTCTTAGAGTCACGATGAGAAATAACCAATGGTCATGGAATCTACTACTCAATACATAAATACCATATTTCCCTTGGTTTGGTAATATAGGATTTCTCTGAATCAAGTTTGTCTTGAAAGCGTATTTTGTCCTGATTTCCCTTAATGTTGAAAATGGTTCTTCCTCATTTTGGGTAATGAGTTTAAAAATTTTAATGTTCCTTTGAGATTATTATATCGATGTTCATGATAAAAGAAAATCAAATGGATTAGAGTATAAATATATAAATTATAAAAATTAAATAATCGATTAATTTAAAATAATCAAATCCAATGCATCATCCCTCTTCACCTACATCACCCTAGCACTAGATGGGTTTACCCGCTCATCCTAGTGATGAGAGAGAAAAAATCAGGGTGAAATAAAACATAATGAAAATAAAGAAATAATTAATGTGAAATGGGCACAGCCACTACTCTCCAATATTTTTTCTCGAGTCTAATTCGAATTCTCCAAACCACCAGACGTGCCTCTATTTATAGGCTTGAAATGGGTTCTGCTCGACCTCTATCATGATGTGTACTTATGGTACCATATGTTTAATGTCAATCCACTTTTTGTAAATCTGTGTGATATATGTGATGATCTTGGCTGAGATTTTTGAAATTTGACCACTTACACAACGTGTACTTGGGTTACATGTCATTTACTTCGTATCTGTGTTTCCTCTTCGTGTACAAAAATCAGGCGCAAATTTCATTCATAAATTTGGAACTTTGACTATCATCACATCATGTACTGTAGGAAAATTATGTGTAATATTCATTGACATTATATATGTTGTTCATGACATTTTCAAGTGGTGGCATGTGTCTCAAATGAATACACGATGTGTAATAGTGTTCCTTCCATTTTTTCAGATTTTTTATTACTCAAAAATATAGTGTCACGCCGCTTCGCATCGATCGCAGTTCCAAGTGTATTTAATCACATTTTTCTGTCTCCTTTCATTAATTTTTCACTTATTCTATATTTGATATCATAAAACATAAATCAAGACAATACAGTCACAAATTTGAGACATTAGTCAATTAAATACCAAAATCAACACACTAACCGCACAAAAATATATGGATGAAATTTAATTATCAATTCAGATGTGTCTATTTCATGCATATTTCTTTAAGTATTATTATTAAGTTATTATTGTATTTAATTGAATAATCTTTTCTATTTCAGAATGATTTGAATTTTTTATATTTTTTGGTAGGAAATGTTGCATATGGTAAAATAGAATAAAATGAGGTGGAAAATGAGCTTAAGGACACATCATGATCCGAGCAAAGTGAAGTAGCCTCACACTGAAAATTTTAAGTCAAATCAGAGATAGAAATTCTACAGCACATCACCTACACAATGTGTACCTTCAGTACATGATAGGTAGTTTCAAATCATGACATAGTGTAGACTACATAAAACAAGTCATTTTGAGAATACATGTTGTGAAAGACAATTACATGTTGTGTACCTTTAGCACATTACATGATAGAAGTCAATGTTCCAAATGTAGGAATGTGATTTTTGTAAGATTCATGTAGACATGGAGTAGAATGCGGACCATCATTACCCAATGTGTACATTTAGTAAATGTTGTGAAAAAAGTCATACAGTCAAATTATTGTTTGTTGATTCGATGCGGTAGAGGAAAAACCCGATCTGAGTTACACGATGTGTACCACAAGTACACGTTGTGACTAGAGAAATGTGTAGTGAAAATTCAGGGATGGGGGGCTATAGGTTTTTATGGAAACATTCTTATAAAGGAAGACCCTAGGCGCACCAATTCAGAATATTCCAGAAGTACCTTGATGAGGAGCCACCACGAGATAAATGTTTACCTACTACTGACACTTTTTTAGAATTTTATATCCATAATATTTTTCCACCCTCTCATGGTTAGCATTAGCGGGTTATTTATTCAAGCCGTGGAAAGAGTGATGAAAGAGAATTTAATTTAATAAGTATTATATATTTTAATTAAATTGATTTTGGGATTTAAAATTTAGTCTTAAATTCTATTCATTTCTTAATTCTTTGTGCAGGACCATTGTGAGTGGGTGTTTGAGATTTAATTCAATATATTTCTTTTCATTTGACAATTCCAAAGATAGAATACATTTTATTAATGGGTGATCATGGGATGTTACTTCCACCATAACTATTGGGATTGTATTTTCCTTATGTTTAAATAAGTTTTCTGGTTACACATTTATTTAAATATAATGTAACATATCATGTGAAATGGTGATCTTTAGATGGAGATGGTTTAGCATGGCCATTTGACTCTTTTGGAACCAATTCTGATTACTTCATGATTTCTAATAAATTATATCATACTGTGTCATCCCATGAACCTATAATCATTGCTTCATTGAACCATTTTTCTATTTTCCTCTGCCACATTCTCAAAAAATCCATGCTCGATATTTTAGAATTATTCTCTACAAATCTTAAAAATTATAGGCACTTGTTATTTAATTAATAATTTTCTCCAAACCTATATCTGTGGGTTCAACCTCATACATTTATATCATATACTACCGAGTAGTTTGGTGATCTGTTTGTTTCATGTTTTAAAAAAATTAAAATTGGTAACCTGATATGAATTAATGATGCTTGTAGGGCTATCAAATTTTTGGAACCATTGTCGGGTATATGAGAGAAAAATTTATTTGTTGTATACTTTATACAAATTCTTTTCCCATCATTTTTTTTCCAATTTTAGAGTAGGATTATTATTATTTTTATTAATTTTTATTGATCTAGGTATTTTTAGTTCTGATGGTATGACTGTAGGGAGAAATGACTACCATGGAGAGGTTAGCCTTCATACTTGATGATAAGGCACAACTACTCGATAAAATAAAAATGATGAGAAGTCAACCATATGATTTCCAAAAACTATATCCTATAATTATTCTTCAACACCGCATAGCCTTGAACTAGAATTATATATAGAGAACTACAATCCATGAATCATGAACAATGAAGCAGTGGTATGTAACACATACAATTATGATATTTATGCTAATCATGATTCCCTTAATTTTTTAGGATCGAACAATGATAAAGAGGGTGAATTTGTCATAGAACTTGAATGTTCGAGAGAACGTTTCAGAAAATAACTACAAGAAAAATAGTCTGTGAAAGAAGAAGTTAAAGAAAAACGAACATCAGCTGCTAAGATACTACACTACCTTCTCATAATACTGGGACTACAACCAAATGAAGAAGACGATGATCAATATGATAAGGAAGAAGGGATGATGGATACTAAATTTATGATGAATTTCTTAGAATGTTTAAGTGTTCCACTAGGATAATATGAACAACCTGCACCTTGTGCTGACTACACAAAGGAATAAAAAGAAGTAGTGGTAATATAAGAAATTGAGGAGCTAGCAGAACATGAACATAGAATTTAGGAAACTCAAAAAAGAATCCAATAGTTAATGAAGAATAATTTTACCAAGTTTGGACTGAATTTGAAATTCTATTGGAGATTATCTTGTTGTTCAGGCTCTATTCACCACCTTTATGTTCCATGCCAATTCCATTGAGGAGAAGGCATGCTGAGCTGGGAGGTCTTTGAAGTCAAAATTTCGTAAACAATAGATGGTTAGCTTTAGGCCACAATAAAATAATCTTGACCAGGTATGGTCTAACTAAACGACTGTTATAAATGGGCATCTTTTGGGAGAAAATCCATGCTTTTTATTGATTTTTATAATTTTAGATTTATTCATTTATTATGATTTCATTTTGTATTATGATTTCATTTCTATAACCTTAGTATTTTTTAGCATATTGCAATAGCCTATATTTTCATTTGTTCTATTTATTTATAGGTCAATCTAAAGCATAAGTGGTAGGAAGAAGAAAGTATTAGATGAAGGAAGAGACATTGAAAGACCATTTATACAATTTAAATTTGGTGTACGTAGTACCTGCATATCTGATTTTGAAGCATAAATTGAAATGGGATTAATAGTTTTAATTCTGTATGATTTAATTTTATTCCCCGCATTTTTTAATGTGTTTTTTTCTTTAATTTCAAATTTTATTCCTATATTTGATTTATTCATTACCTAAATGAAATATGATTCATAAACTGCTTAGTACAATTACCATTCCATGTATTAAAATTTCATTATCGATAAATTTGAATTAGAAAAATGGGAAAAATAATTATTATATATAACATGTGGATTAATATTTTAAAAATCATAATTTTAGGATCATGTTTATCATTTTAAATGTTATTTTTCTGAGATCTATACATGTTTTCAATTTATTTAGTTTGCATTAATTGATTTAATTGTACGTGTGTATTTCCATGAGCAATTCCCCAAAACATTCATCTCATTCCGGATACATAAACTAAGATAATATTTTACATTATTTTGATATAGTATTTCTTGAGAAACGTGGTTATTTTTTCTTTTATAACTTTCCTTGCATCCAATAGAAGCTATGACTAAATAGAGTCACTTTTATAATGATTGATGCACTCTTTTGGTTATCCCTTGTCCTTGGACCTACCTTGCATTAATCCTTTTAATGATCATAGAATACATGAATTTCCATGAAAGGAAATTATCCATTATACAAACCTATAATATTCATTCATACCTTCCTCTAAATATTTGGCATTATATTAAAAAGAATAAGTGTGCGGGAGGAAAATTATTGGGTGTACTGGGGTATAAATCATTGCGAATATTTTTCTTGGGAGGATTTTCTATTCTGATATTTGAGAAGTCGTATAATTTTTCATTTAATTTTATCGTTCACCTATCTTGTAAAAAAACATTAAAAATTTGAAAAAAATGGTTTTGTTTGGGGAGACTTAAAAATCCACATTTTCCAGACCGATGATTTTTTATCATATATGGTTAGGTGATACATGTAATATTTATCTAGGTCACATCAATCAAAAAAATTAAAAAAATAACAAGAGATGATGATTCATTCATTGTGATTACTTGTATCATGATCCCACTTTGAGATTTTCGAGGAAAGAGGCAGATGATATCTATGAAGGGGGACATTTATTGAACTTATCTTTTTTTATCACACAAAATTCATTAGAGTTAATTCTCCTTTTTAAACATTATGTTTTATATCATTTACATTCCAATCATAAGTCATCATATACATTTAAACCATAATGGTGAAACCCTCATGATTAATTGTAATATCTTTCTTTACATGGTGGAGATGTTAGAGGTTGTGAAATCCTAGGGTGAGGGACTTGTTTTTGAGGTATGTGCTGAAATGTATTTATATTTGTGCATTTATGATGAGTGGAAAAATTCATGTGAGGTAGATTTCAAGTGGGATTCTTATTAAAAATAAATTAAAAAATTTAAATGGTTGATTTACATGGAATTGTTATTTCAAAAATGGTAATTAAAATACAGGATTGGCTTATTTATTTGAATAGTTAAGAGTTGATGAATTTGGATAACTTACCAACAAAGATAAATAACATTGTATTGTTTCTCATAAATATATTATGAGATATAAAATTTTACCCAATGCCTTGTAGGGAGATATAAGTCTAACTCATCATAAAATCCATACTTTTTTATTCCCCAAGATCATAAAACATTCACCATATCATAACCGATATAAAGGAAATGGGAATCATAATCATTTCATCATAGAATAACCAATATAAATTAAATGGGTTTCAAAAAAATATTATCACAGAATAATCCATATAAAAGAAACGGGTTTCATAAATATTTAATAATAGTATAACCCATATAATGAAAACGGGTTTCATAAAACATTCATCATAGTATAACTCATAGAATTGAAGTGGGTTTCAAATTAATCTCATCAATTCATCAAATAATCACCCATGGAAAAAGAATGGGTTTCATAAAAATCATCTAATCCTAATGATAAATCATCCAGGGGAAGAATATGGATGGTAAAATTGGATCATATTCATAGTAAAACATAAGAAAACACTGATTTTTTTAACATTATTGTATATAAATTCCAAAAAAAATATCAGTAAAATTTTCCTAAGGAAAATAACATTTTCAATTTGAAAATTAAATTTTTAAAACTAATAGTTAAAAAAAACTTATGAAGATAATTTTATTTGAAAATAATCATTGAAATATATAAAGTAATATTTTAAAAAATTTGTGTGCATGATGTAGGGAAATTTAGTTCAAGTTGTACATGTTAAAATGATGATTACATATAATTTTAAAAAAATTCCAAAAGGGCCTTGTTTTGAAAATTACATAAATATTTTGTTAAAATGATTTTTTAAAATTTAAAAAATGTGTAATTTTTTAAAATAAACTATATATAATAGTAATTTTTTTTAAAATTATTAGATTTTATGGGAAAGTGATGAAAAAAAAAATTCCACTAAAGAGAAAAATGAAATCGGTTTTCCTTAAAAACATTATTTTATATTCTTGGGTACATAAAAAGAGGAAAATAAGATAAAAACAATTAATTTTTAGAAATAAACAAATTATAATAAATCTCATGATATTATTGAAAGAAATATAATAGTATTTCATCATGGAAAGCATAATCATAAACAATCTTGATAAACAGTTATATTGTAATACTAAACCCTTACCAATTTTGCATCATTTGAGTCATAATCCCCATGAAAGTATAAAATAAAATGAAAGTTTAAATATCATGAGAATAAATTGATTCATGATATAACATATAAAATGGTATGAATACAGACCTCATAAAATATGATCGGTTAATAACATAACATATGTCTTAAAGAATACAATTTTTGATGAAATGTCCTTACCTTATGTATCGATTTACATCATACATTTATAAACCTCTTTTGTAATAAATATTGTTTTATAATTATTATTTTACAATAAAATAATCATAATTATCAAATCTTGTGTGATTTACTTATGATATTTTTTACCCATTTATTAATATTTCCTTGTTAGAATATTATTCTAGATAATAACTGCTTCTTCATCAAATATATTTTGTTTGCGTGTTCATGGTCCTTATATATTCATAATTATTCTATGATATCCCAAATTTTAACCATGATATAAATATAATACATATTTGTTACATAATTATTTATAGTAATCAATTAATTTTAGTAATAGCAATTTAATTACTTTATTTAAAGAGATGGCATGTCGTATGTATGCATGAATGTTGATTCCATTTTATTGATGGAGGAGATAAATGATAGGTAAATAAAATATTACCATTTAATAATAATTTTTTTTGTGATATATATCCCAAATTTAAATTAAAAATTTCCTTATTACATTCTATTAATGGAATAAGTGATGAATAAATCACATCGCTTCGCGAGGCAGTAGTTTGTCGTTGACATGAGCGATGTAATCATATCCCTAATAAATGAAAAGTTAAAAATTTTATAAGATATTATAACTAAATAAGTGTAATTATGTTATTAAAAAAATATATATAATTTAATACATAATTACATCCACTCATGAGAAGATATGATGGAAAAAATTACATCAATTAGCAAGGTTGTAGTATGTCATACACACTATCAATAGTATTGTTTCCCATTTGATGGAAGATAAGTTTGGTATAGGTTATTATATTAACATAATAATATTTATTATATGGTATATACTATTTTATTATAAAATAACATTTTAATAATCTTTTAATGAGTTTTAGGATTAAACAAAATGAAAATGCATGGTTAAGGATTGTGCCTCTTTTCAGAGAACCCCTTTAGGTTTACCAAGATGTTTTTCTTAGTAGGGTTTCCTAATCAAACAAAAGACTATACAAAATTTATAAGTAAGTAAGGGATTTATTGGTTCAGGAATTTTTGGATAAAAAGGGGTTTAAAATTGTGAATAAGAGAGGATATTGGGTTCATTTTTATAAAGGTGTAATAGAACCCGCATGCAAACTACATGGAACTTTCCCAAAAAAATCCCAAATGATAATGTCATTCCCAAGAAAAATTATTCAAAATGACAATATATTAAATTTTTGAATATTATATAATTGAAATATGTCCATAAAATATTATTTATATGTGTTTTTTTGGAAAAAATACCCTAATCATTTTAGTTTAACCCCCTGGTAAACAGGTTTTAACCATAACAGTGGTAATTAATTTCTATTTATTTTATAATTAATTATGAAAAAAATAAGATGAAATTACTGTATAATATTAATTATTAATTTAAAAGTATTTAATATTTTTATATAAATTCCATTAACAATATTTTAAAATTTTTATTTAAAATTATACTTGATGATGGGATGAAAAAAGGTTTTCCAAAAAAAAGGTTTTCAGAAGGTTAAAAAGTTTTTATATCAAAATTTGTAATGAAATTGATTCAAATGATGTGAATTGGATTTATAATAATATAATTAGACTATATTTTCCTTTAAAACCATATTAAGACAATTTTTAATTTTTAATTTCTTAGGGAAGAAGTATATTTCTAAATAAAAACATGTATTTTTCAATATTTATTTAAAAATTTATCATTTCAAAAAAACATCACAATCAAATAATTTTGAGACGATGATTTAAAAAATGAAATTAATTTTTTAATATTAATTTTCTAAAATTAGAAATAATAAATTTTAAATTTAGTCCTGAAATTATGACAAAACCTTTTTTTTGAAAAATAATGTTTTAAGCATAAAATTAGATTTATTCTTATCTCATAACTAGAAAACACATAAGATGATTTCCAAAAAATTATTGAATATATTATATATAAATTTAATTATAATAATTCAGTAAATATTATTTATTTAATTTATTGAGATAAAACATGTTTTTTTGAAATAAATACTTTTTCAGAAAAGATTTTATTTATTTTAAAACGGTTTTTATTTTAATTTAAGAATTGTTGTTGACCAAGGAATTAATTTCATATATTTGTGTAAACCTTATATTTTAAATTTTTAGTTAATCCTATTCATTCCCACAATTCTAATAGTTATAAACTCACTATCAAATTAAATATAAAAAAGTCAATAGTATGTCATGTTTCGTTTAAACTCGATGTTTCGTGTAATGAATGATATCAAGGAAATTAAATTTTTTTTCAGAAAAATGTTTCATAAAATCATGGTGTGTTATATTATACACCTATGAAAATTAATTTCACCCTCAAAATTATGACACTGTGATGCATAAAACTAGTAATACTTCTACCTCATCATGTCATCAGGTTCCCATGCAGCTTCCTGAAGTAGGTTGTTTTCCCCCCAAAACCATGACCAGGTGGGTGGTCTTGTTTTGCACCACATTATCTCTATGATCCACAATCTGCACCATATTATCCTAATAATTATTATATTACTCCAGTGGTATAAACTCTTATTTTAGTACAAGTAAAGGGTCAAGATTGCAATTCATCAGGAGAGATACATGGAAGACATTGTGAACTTGAGAGAGTTTCAATGGAGGAACCTTGTTACAAGAGATCATAACTGGTCAATACAGAATCATGATATAGAAAATATACCAAGGGATTATTTTTACTTCATTCCCAAATATCAAAACCTTATTATATTGAGGGATTCATAGATACACTTTTTTAGAAAATTCAAATTCTATATAACCTCAGTGATTATTAGTATAACTTTTCTACAAATATTTTCCTACCATTATGTGTTGCTGAATGACTCTAACCTTCTCTTCCATTTCATTAGCTGGCAATTATCCCAATATATTTCATTCTCCATCTTTATTCCATCACATTGGATCCCTACAATTATTTCCATAGAGGGATTTATAATGATATGTAGGAATGTTGGAGTGAACGCTATTACTGTTAGAAAACTAGACTGAAGGAAGGTGTTGATCCCAACAACCATTGAAATCCATAAAAAATGTCATCACATATCCTATATGTTTTGAATTTCTATCTCGTATTGACCATATGTCTATGGATTATATGCATTTTTAAAACTGAACTATAAATCAATGTATTTATAAATACTTCACGAAACCATTAAGGTAAACCTTGGATCATGATCAAATACAATAGAATGTGGTAATACATGATTTCTTACCACTTCTTTAATAAAGATCCATGAAATATGATACATAGATAAATATTATATGATAGTAATGAACCATATATCATTATTCCCTTTAGATTTTTTAGAGAGTCATCTGAAAAATCCATGGGGATGTTTTCTCACGTATATTTTTTATGGGTACTGGTTGTAACCTTCCCTTATACATGTTCCTTTCATCCTTAACTTATGAACATACCAAGGGCTTATATACTAATTTTTTTAAATCTCTCTTTATGTTATCACTATAGAAATACCCTTTAATATCTTTATACATCAATGTTCTTCCAATATTAATAGAGGATGAATATTTATAATCATTTAAGAACATATAAATCAAATATAGTAAGTAAAAAATACATAAAACTTTCCAAAACCTTATCATTACATCGTAATCAAGGGTAAACTCCAGAAATTTTCTCAACTTCTTTTATAGTTCCACAACTTTCCTTTTTCATCTCATTAATCATCACATGGATAGATGGTTGAACATTTCTTTGATAAATATATTATTTCACCACTTCCATCAATATTTCATGATCTATCTTTTGAAATTCCAAGAATATTGGATATTTTTTGATCCTTTTCATAGATAATCTATCATTATCCTTATGAATCAAGATATTAGTCACCTTTCCCACTATCATAGGCATGTAATGTATTGATAATTCATAATCATTAATCATCTCTAACCATCTTATCTAGCACTTTTTTTACACTTTCTATTTTAATGTTTAATTAAAACATTAATATTTAGTATATATATTAATCCTCTTTCCAAAAATAAAATTAATCTACATATCTAATGTAGAAAATACTTCAACAAACTCCAAATAATGATTTGGGTAAATTTTATTATGAACCTTCATTTTTTTATGTGGCATAAGCTATAACCATATAATTTTTAAACCCGATGGTTATCTCTATGATATAAAATATATTCGCAAAATAAACCTCATATTTATATTTCACATTATTTATACTGGCCATGATATTATGTGGGTAACTAGTACATGTTTCACATGTATCCCCCTATAGATGTGGGTTAAATCCCTTCACCATTGTAGGATGTGATAAGTTCTCCTTCATATTAAAAAAAATAAAATATAATTCCTATAACATCCCAATAAATATGTTAAACATCCTTAAAAATGACCATATTACTTAAATTTAATATAAACATAGAAGGTTATTAATACCTTTAAACTTATTAAAAGGTTTTTTGTCCTCAGATAATACATAATGTTAAATCTAAGACTTACATATACCTTATTCTAATAAAACATCACCTAAAATTTCATTAGTCCCATTAAAATTAAATAACTTTTAACTTAAAACAGGGTGTCTCTGAATTTGAACTTATGATCAATAATAAACTCATAAAACCATGATCATATCCATAGCTCTTAAGTTAATCTTACATTAAGGCATGTATGCTTTCAAAATTAACACAATCCTTAGATGTTTCATAATTCTTATAACTGAAATAGAAATGGAAAAATACTTTTACAACCTAATTATTGAATCCAAAAACATAAATAATTAAATACTTTTTCATCATTCTAAATACATGAACTAGACTTCCTAATCTTATTCCTCATCACCTCTTTCCTTTCATGTGTCATGTGTAATATCTTCATCATCAATAGAAACACCATTAATCATAAAATATTTTTTATTATCTCTTTCAAATTCCCCCCTATGAAATATATTTTTATAATGAGAATGAATTCTATATATAAAGTATTTATCCATTTAATTTTTCCTTGGGAATCCATTATTCTCATCTTTTACCATGACTAAAAGTTTCATTTCTCTTCAATAAATTATTACTTTTTCCCTTATTATCCACACATAATACATATTATCATTCCATTGACACATTACCTTGATTGATTCTCACAACATCCATGATATATATGAAACTGAACCTTCTTTCCTTCTTGTTATCCACCACCTGAGCTCTCAAAATACTCAATCCTTCTATTATTTAGAAAGTCTAAGAGTTGGTCATAGTGAATTTTGATTGTCATATATCATGATAATTGATTAGTCATAATCCCAATATCCTTCACTTCATTGATCATTTAATTTTGTCCCTCATTAACATATTTTCTATCATATTAAAAGTTAACCTAGTTTCTTCTTTTTCTCACCATTGAGTAAAACAAAAATCATTGTGTGAGGAAAAATATACATAATGGGAAACAAAATAATCATGATAAATCAGTTTTAGTATGTCTTAAATTAGGAAACATGATTTTAAATCAATGATACCTTATGTATAAACTCATTTATTTGTTATCAAAATATATTCAAATACTTCATGATAGATCATAAAATGTTTTTGTAATTTTAAAAACATATCTTTTGTGACTATCAAAACATGTGTGTTGTAAGGCCTATTATCATGATGAAAATTCTCTTTTTCATTTTCAAGAAATCCTCTTTATGGAAAAGAGGGAAACCATATTACACCACACGGGAATCCAAAATAACCTGATTATTAAACAAAATTTGAAATTCAAAACCCACACCCAACCCACGGAGACTCATCGGGTAAGCTGGGGTCGCATTGCTGCCATCCACCATCATCTCCACTAAAGCCGGGTATCTCTGAAAAATACGCCGTACACCATGCGGCTCGTGTTGCACTACCACCTCAAGTCACCCAGCCATCCTTCAATCATTCCACCAGAGCAGATAGCCGACATCAAACCGCCATCGATCATCACCAGGGAAAACCCACAGCACCATACGCTCCACAAGAAAAAATCAACAACATTATCGAGATCAAATAGGATCGAACAAACCAAACATCACCAGATCACTGGTGAGATTCTCCAGTGTCCATCTTCACAATGTCTCCCCACCATACTATCGAGGACAGAACCGTCGGTGCCGATAAATAGGGTCTCCAGCCCAAAGAACTCCAGAAAGATTGTCAAAACATTCACTAATGTATTCCTATCCTAATTTCCAATGTTTAACTAAAACATTGACCTGATACCAACTATAATGAACAAATATTTTCATAAATAAATATTAAATATTTTTGGATGAATATTCGATACATTACCCAAATATATTATTGATGACTTTAATGTGTCGGTGTCTATGGAGGTTAGATACACAATATACTTATTTCATGAAATATATTAAACATATCCTATAAATATCTTTCCAATTAGTACTATTCATTGAAATATCAAACTTAAAACCGTTCTTTATATCTTGTGGATAAGAAATATGACAAAGGTTGAGCCCAAATTCTATTTAAGGGTAAACATGGGATATAACATTATATGATCATATTAAATCATAAGATAGGAATAATGTTATCATGTCATGAACATAACTTAAAATTTTCATACCCAACATTTCATGGATCATAAACATGAACCATGGAATAAAACATTATCAATTAAAAATAAATTAACCATAAAATAGAGAAATAATTATAAATAGATCCTGAATATAAGTTCATGTCATATAATTGTGGAAATATCATAATTTTAGAAATATTTTATTTTGTCAATGTTAATATATAATAACATTACATAATAAAATATCAGGTACAAATACATTTTTCTTATATCATAATATATTAGGAATCATCACATGTTTCCCATTTCATAATAGATCAGGTGTCATTACTTTTTTCCCTTTGTGTACCAAACACATCAACCAATTTCCAATATTGGTTCAAGCATAATGTCTTATTTACCTTCATTATGTCCTGAGATATAAGACATTACCCAATTAATTGTAGGGATATATAGGTCCTAACCTTCAAATAATCCATGAATTTGAGTTTCACAATATCATACAACATTCACCATATCATAATTCATTGAAAAAATGGGTCTCATAATCATTTCATCATAGAATAACCCATATAACGAATATTGGTTTAATGAATATTTCATTATAGACTAACCCATTAAAAGTAAATATGATTCATAAGTATTTCAATATAATATATCCCATTTAAATGAAATTAGGTTTCATTAAATTTTAATAATAACATTTCCTATAGAAATGAAAAGGGTTTTATCAGCATCTCTATAATTAATCGTAACATACCCCATTGAAAAGGAATAGGTTTCACAGAAATATATTTTTCAAAATCATAAACTATCTAGGTGAAGACTGAGGATTTTACAATTAGATTATATCCCTATAAAAACGTAAGCAAATCCAAAGGTTTTTTTCACTGATGAATATAAAAACCCTAAAAATATCATTAAATATTTCTTAAAGAAAATAACTTCCCCACATTGAATTATTCCCTTTCCAAAACAATAATTCTAGAAAAAAAATTGAAAGTTATTTTCATTGAAAATTACCTTTGTAAATTTTAATAGAATCTTTAAAACAATGTGTTGTCATTATGGTAGGGAACTACACTCATGTCTTACAAGAGAAAATACTGATTCAATTCACATTTTTGGAAAAAACCAAAAGGTACCTATTGAAAATGTCATGAATAATCCTTTGAAATCATTATTTAAAAATTAAAAAAGTGTAAAAATTTATTTTAAAATAATTTGATAATAGTAAAAAATTTATTTAAAACATTTTAATGAAACATGGACATGGAATAAAAAGTATTGTTGACTGAAGAGAGAAATCAGTTTAGTTATCCTTAAATACCATATTTTGGGATCTTTTGTAAGTAAAGAGAATAAAATTAGAGGAAGACAAGTAATTTATATAAATAAAAATATGATGAAACAATTAATTATTTTTTAGGGAGATATTATAATATTTAATTATAAAAATAATAATCATAAACAATCACAACAAGCAGTTAGATTATATCATCAAACCCTTACCACATTGCTAAATTTTTAATCATAAGTTCCCTAAAAGTGTAAAATAAAAAAACATTGAATATCATGTAAATAAATAAATTCATAATAAAACAATTCATATTTCTTGTATATACACCTCATAAAATAAGATAATTGCATAATATACAATGGTTCAGATGAAGATAATCTGAGATGAAATTCACTTACCTTAAGTCTTGAAATAATTCTACATGTTCAAAAATTATTTATAATAAATATAATTTTATTATAAATAAATTAAAACCCATAATAATATGTATAGTTCCTTATATTATTAATTTATGACCTTTTGTTACCATTTAATTAATAATTCCTTATTAAAATCACTTTTCAGATATTAACTCCATCATTTTCACGTCTGTTTTGGTTTGGTATATATGGTCCTTTGATAATGATCATATTACTTTATTTACAAAACATTAACAATGATATAATTTTCATATATATTTATCATATATTTACTTAGAGTTATCCGTTAAAGTTAGAGATAGAAAATTAATTACCTTGTTCATGGAAAAGGTAGGTTGTAAGTACGCATGAAGGATGTTTCTATTTTCTGAACTGATGAAATGAAAGTAATGTAAATAATATAATAACATTAAAAAAATTGAATATATATCACATATTTATATTAATCAAATCTATATAACCCTCCATTTAATGTGTATGTTAATAAGAAATCACATCACTTCGTGAGGTGTTATACAGACATACACATGAGCAATGTTATAATATTCCCAAAAAATGGAATGTTAAAAGGTATACATGATATAATAATTATAGAAGTAAAATTATTTTATTAATATATTATAAAAAAATTAAATAAAAAATTATATACACCTATGTGAGGTAGTGACGGAAAAATATTACATTTATTCATGAGATGGTAGTTAATCGTAAATCTACATAACAGTTTTGTCTCCCATTTGACAAAAGAGGAGAAAATTATAGGTTATTCAAATAACATAATAACATCTCAGTGTATGTTAGATATTTTTTTATTATATCAAAATATATTAATTATTTTTTAATTATTTAGATGATTAAATACAACCTAAATTCATTGTTAATGAATAAAACTCTTCTTCGAAGAACCCCTTTAGGTTTACACCTAAAAACTTATTATGAGGTTTCCCCAACAAAAAAATTATTTATGAAGTGTAAAGAAAATAAAGTAATAGATTTGGGTAGTTCTGTTCGAACATAAAGATTTTTTAAAATTTTAATAAGATAGGATATGGGTTTCTCTTTTATAAGAGTGGAAATGATCCCATATGGAAACTACATTGAAATTTTCTAAAAGAATCCAAAATGATAAAGCCATTCCCTTTCCAAATGCATCCAAAATTAAATATATTATTAATAAATAAGTATTCAACCATGGTGTATTATAAGGATAAAATATTTATAGAAAATATTATTTAAAATTTTTTTTATTGGAAAACACACTCTTATCATTTTAGTTTAACCCCTCTATTAAACGCTTTTTTCCTTAATCACTATAATTGTTTTTTCCTATTTTTATTATTCAATTTAGAAAAAAAGGTAATTATTATATAATATTATTTATTATTATTATTATTGGAAATATGGAAAAAAAAATTTCCAAATTCCATTCACAGTAGTAGAATATTATAAATTAAAGTTATACCTGTAGATGTCACGAGAAAAAACTATTTCAAATAAAAAGTTCTCATATGTATAGAATGTTTTTATATCAAAATTTAAAATTAAATTGATTCCAATAAAATAAATTTGATTAATAATAAAATAGAATAATTATTTTTTATTTTAATCCCATATTAAATATTTTTTTTATTTTTTATAATTTTTTAAATGAAATGTAAATTCTTAATAAAAACCAACATTTTTCACTTTTTATTAAAAAAATTAATCTTTTTAAAAATATTTTAAAATTAATTCAAACATAATTATGAAGTTATGAATTCAAAAAAAAGGTTCATTTTTTCTTCAAAAATTTATTTATTTTTAAAATAAGTGTTTCGAATGCGACAAAACATTTTTTTAGAAAAATATTATTTTTATGCATAAAATCGGTTTAATTATTATCTCCTACCAAGAAATAACATAATATTAATATAAAAAAAATTGGCATGAATATATAATATATAAATTTCATAAAAATAATTCACCAAATGTGATTTATTTAAACTTTTGACATAAAACATGTTTCTTCACTTAAAAATAGTTTTCAAAAAAAGATTTCCTTTATTTTCAAATGGATTTTATTTTCCTCACCTATTATTTGGTGCCTAAAGAGTTCATTTTATATATATGTATAAACCATATATTTTCATAACTTACTAAATTCTATTCATACCAACCATTAAAACAACTATGATATAACTAAATATTATATAATAATATTTGAATAGTATGTTGTGTTTCATTTAAACTCAGTGTTGTGTGTAACGTAAGCTATAAAAGAAATTAAATTTATAAGAAAAAAATATATTTCATAAAATATTTGGGTGTTTTTAGGCTATTGTGTATCAAATAAGGAGACATATTGTGATCCATGATGCTAATGGAGTTCCAGTAGTGTTTGGTGGAATGTGAGACACACATATGGGTCAGAGATATGTTTCATCCTAATCATCGACTGATATGACTCTAAGTTTGTCAGAGGTTCATATTTCTATTTTTCATAGGATAGATAAGAACACCTTGATGTCTTTCCTAAGGATTTTATTTCATTACCCTCTTTGTGAGAGATCGAGTTCAGAATATATCTATATCTATTCATTTCCCATATCTCACATATGTATATAGAAGTTTTCCTTATAATTTGAAAGAGTCAAGAGTAAAACGTGATAATATATTATATTGGGGTCTTATTCAATATAGTGTGTCACTATGGGGTGCACAAATTTTGTTCATGAAAAAAGGGATATGGAAATTTCTATCATGTTATCAATTATCATTTTTAAAACTTGGGAATAGTGAAAATCCTCTAATCTTTCTGTATATTGGTGATTTATTTTATTAGCTAAAAGAAAATAATTTTTTATGAAAAAAATATATTTGTAGTCAGGAGGTCATCTGATGCAGGTTTTGGAGTAAGATATTCTAAAGAATAATTTCTAATGTAATCATATGTATTAAAAGTTCATATAAATGTCTTTTAGGGTAATGAATATACATCTATGTCCATGTGTTCTATAAATGTAGTGTTTAGGGGGTTTTTAAATAAGTCTACAGTGGTTTCCAATAATGGAATCCATGTGTACTCTATATCTGAGGATGTGGATGAATATCATCTGTGTTCCATGTTGGTAGTTCTTCATTATCTCTAATTGATTGGTATGTTTTTAAAGTTTTATTTTTTAGATCATGAAATTTCTTTCATGGAGAATTTAATGTCCCAAATTAGATTTTTTTTGGATCCCTCTAGTATTGACACATTCATTTTTATGTATCTCCCATTATAGTTGTAAAGGTGAAAATCTTCCTTGATCATTCTAGCTATTATATGATTTTTTATCTATATTATATCAAGTTGTAACTCCTCTGAAATCCTTGAAAAATAAGGATTGGGTATTCTTATAGACTGGCCAGTGTAAGGTGGAATTTGAGTAACTTAATGAGAAGTTAGAAAGCTATATATT
This sequence comes from Viscum album, assembly GCA_963277665.1. Lineage (NCBI taxonomy): Eukaryota > Viridiplantae > Streptophyta > Magnoliopsida > Santalales > Viscaceae > Viscum > Viscum album. The sequence goes on from OY728131.1 coordinate 928,666,514, forward strand.
CTTATGTTTTCTAGAATATGGAGTTTATTTTGAGGTTTAATGTGACACTTCACATCATGGTTGGGTATTTTCCTATTAAAATTGTGATCCATTTTCTACTTATGGGTCCTGATAGTTACATCCCCATCCGTGTAACTATACTATCTGTAATATCTATTTATAATAAGTCTTTTTTACGTTGATGTTGTTGACATATTACCTCATAAGTAATCATTTTGTGGGTTTTACTAATTATAAGAGCCTGAAGTATGTATTCTCCCAGTGTGACTTTAATTTAAGGTAGTGACTGTAGATAGAATTATTACAGTATTTATAACTTTGATATTTTGTATAAACCATGAAAAATAAATTCTATAGATGATTCACTGAGTAAGAAGTCATGTATTTTTTTCATATGTGAATCGAGAACATTCTAGAGAGTGGTAGAAGAACTCTCAATGATGCATCTGGATATGATAGAGTTTTGAGGTATAAGTTTTCTTTTTCTTATGATCGTGCGGGAATCTTTGGTGCAGTGGGTGTCGTATTTCCAACTAGAGGATTTTTATGTGGAGGTGTTGAAATATCATGTTCTATTTTGTGATGCTTCTGATGATTATTCTGATGATGAACGGTATCAGATGTTGTTCTAGGGGAGGTTTTCCATTACTTTAGAGATGCATGAGATAATTCTCCATGAGTTTCCTATATCTCTCTTGTTTATACATTCTATCTTAAAAAAATATGTAACATTATTTTATGTGGTAGTTTTCGTCACATCGATTGATGTATGTTAATGTGGAGTTTGTTTTTCAATGTTTGGTCTAGTAGATAGTGAAGGTTGATCACCTATTCATTGGGGATCAATCAATCCATTAGGAGTTCACTAATGGAAGTGGGATAAATTCTTGGTGGGCTTCATTACTAGTTAAACTTGATATTAGGGAGGATTCAATGTTATATGGGTCATAGAGGACCATTTGATAAAATAAATCCCCTTTGTGGAAATTAGTGTGTATATATTAAGAAAGGTTTTATCGAGGAAATATTTGGAGAAGGTGGTGAGACTCTATAGAGTCTCAAGGATTATCATCTCTGATTGTGATTTTCATTATACCTCTAGGATATAGATAAGTCACCAGTATTTTTTTGGATCTTAGTTATGCCCTAGAAATAATTTCCAACTAAAAAATAATGGTTAAATAGAGACAATCGTCTAGAATCTTGAAGGCATGTTAAATTATTCTGTCATGGATTTTGGAGGTTTTTTGATGTTGCACCTTCCTTGGGTAGATTTTTCATTAAAAAAATTTCACTCTACCACTAATATAATACCATATGAAGCATTGTATTGAAGAATTTTCCATTATCCATTATACTAGACTAGTTTTGGAGAGTTAGTAATTTTTAGGCTTGAACTACTACAGAATATGATAGAGATGGTTCAGGTGAAACATGGAGGGATAAAAGGAGTGTAGGGTCAAGAAAAATACAATTTATATCATAGGACTCATCCAATGGAGTTGAACATTAGAGATCACGTGTTCCTAAAGGTTACTCTTCAATGTGGGTAGTCATGGTTTTGTAGTTGGTGTGTCATTTCACCCTAGTTTTTTGGACCGTTCAAGGTGTTATCTTGTGTTGGAGACATAACATATCGAATACCACTTCCCCTACGTATTATTTGGATACAAAATATTTTTAATAGGTCACAACATATTTTTATGATCATTATGACTCCCACATCATCTATTGGGGCGAGATTGGTGTTGACAATGATGTCTCTTTCAAGGAGTGGCCCGTGGAGATCATAGACCACCATGATAAGGTGTTTTATGGGTATTTTATTACCTTTTTTATATCATTTGGATGCATAGTGGTGTGGAATATTGTACCTAGTAATAGGATTCATAGATATATACTCATTACCCCTAATGAATTTTTTGATTATCAATTCTCTCGTTTGAATGAGAATTTGAATTGACGGACATTTCTAGATTATGATTTGGATTCCCTATTGTTTTTTATTGGGTATTTTTTCACATTTGACACGTAAATCTACTAGTAGATTTAATAGAAGATAGATATTTTTGTTTTTTGGTTTTAAACATTATTCCTCTAAGTGCATTTTTTGATCTCATATGATGGTGATATCCTTGAGAGGTATCTCATAGGGTGGTTGTATGGACAACCCTTTCTCTTTATTCCTCTTTGGTAATGTATTTGAAATTATCAACAATGATAATGGTTTCAAATTTATCTATTTTCTGGGATTGGATCTTGGTATCTCTTACAGTTAAAATTTTTGAGTGTCTGAGGTTCGTAGAAAAATTTCCATGGGGATTAGATGAATGGTTTGTGGCTCAAAATGGCTCCACATCCATTTTTATCAATGTTATGACATGGAATATAGTTTCTAAAGTATAGTAGGGGTGGATATGGTGTTGGCTCCAAGGTGAGAGAATTCAAGGATACTGTCTTTTAGGAATGTATACACCATACTACTGGGATGTGGTGTTGGACTATCCTTGGTGTTGGGCACTACGATGTGGATCATGGTGGATGCATTGTACTAGGTTTTGAGTCTACTACTAAATCTGAGGATGTTTTTCCATGGTTCTTGGGCTATGATATAGCCTCTTTATTAGAGAATGTTTTTTTGAATGGTATTTAGGGTTTCATCATAACCCCATATCCCCTTTTATAGGATCTTCCCATGGATCTCATACATGAATTTGACCATGGGTTTTGTAGTGTTTTCCCTCAAGATGGACAGTATAATTCCCTATATCATAATGTTCTACGACATGAACTATGGTGTTGTGTTGTGGAAAAGAATTTTTGGTTGGTCTATAAATACCCCCTCTTTCATTCGAATCTATATTTATCCCAATGCTTTCTCTCAAACCCTAGGCACCCTAGTGTGGTTTTTTGAAGGCTTTGAAGACCCTTTTAATTGGTATTGATCAAATCTTCTCATTTTTGGTCCACATTAGTGTGAGGTATATTCTACCTCCATTTATTGACATTTTATTCTTGTATTGATCTTATTTCCTCAAATTCATAATTTTTTTATGGTGGAATTTTTCCTCAATCATTTATATAGAGCATTCTTGGTTGTTTTTTGTTGTGGTTGGGGTGTGAAATCCTTGTAAGTATGAAATTTCTCGTGGTAGAGATAATTGGATATACATATTGGCATTCTATCATTGTTACATGAACATAAAAAGTTTGAGTTATGGGTTTTTTATTCCCTTTTATTTTATATGATATCATAATTTGGCCAAGGTTTAGCCCTTTGTATTGTGGTGGGATTAACCTAATTAAATATTAATCTAGATTAAAAAATGAATTGTTTTAATTTTTAGTGATCACATGTTCTTTCTTTCTACTGTAATAACTGTTTTCCTATTGATTTGATATAATTTTTGTTATCTATAATATTCATGTGTAGCATGATGTTTTGATAAGTTTCATATACTAATATTTATAAAAGTAGAAAAGAGATTAAATTTGGAATTAATAGGTTGGATAATAAATTTTCGATGCCTATTTAATAAATATATTATTTCTTATCATTTAATGATAATGAAATTTATTCAAGTATGCATGTTTAATTGAATAATTTATTCCATGTTTGATGAAATTGATAATGAATTTATGAACATTAATTATTTTAAATGATTAAACAAATAGATAATCTTTTTAATTTATATTTTTTCTTCTCACAGTATGATGAAACATAATTAATTCTAGAATGTTTTTATACAATTTTACATCTTATTAAATCTTATGATTTAGTTTTTTAATAGTTGGAATCTATGTATAATTAATTGGTTAACTAAATAGTGAATAAATACTAGTTTATTTGATAAAGATAAATCTTTTGGTATGAGAGTGTATGTTGTTTTATAAAGGCTATGTGCCTTAGGTTGGGGGTTGTGATAGCCTGTTTGCAAATGAAGGTAGAATGAAATGTTTATTTGTCCTAGATTTCTCAATTGACTATGGTTTTTTGTTTTATAACTTATGGGTTATCTAGATATGATCCTTATGATGTTATGTGATCCTCATATGACTGATGATATATGGGTGGGGAGGCTCGATGTTTTTATGATGGTTAATGAATGTGCTGAAAAGATGCATAAGGTTATGAATGATGATTTTTGGGATTCAATAGAGATGAAAAAATAGGTTGATGTTGGGATTACCTATTATTGTGATGCTAATAGTTGATATATTTTCTTATTGAATCAATTGATAGGATGAATGGCTAGGTAGATTTTTCATCTGATTTAATTTTCTCAATTCTTGAGGAAATTGAGTGTTCTTGGTAATATATATCTTGGTGGTATATTTGTATGTTTTCCTTTAGTACTTGTAATTATGGAATGTGTAATAATTTTTAATTAAAATTTTCAACCCAGAAGATTGGGGTTGTTTGAAGGCAAACAAGATAATCTTGAAAAACCATGGACTCAGTTTCAATTCTGACTCGGGGGGCATGACATCAGTTTTTTGGTTAATGAAATGTATGTTAGAATAATGTTAATTGTTAATTAATGGTTAATTAATTAATTAACATAAATAAAATTCTAAAAAGGAAAGATGTAATTTAATGTCATTCTTGTTTAATTATTGTGTGCTTATAGGAAATCTATTCTTTGGGAATCGCATCTGGGTGGCAGAGAGATGAAAGATTCCATTGATCTTTGGACTAGTTTATTTCCCATAATTTGGTTGTGACATATGATATATCATGTTTTTTTTATTTCATATGATGCCCCACCAATGTTTTTAGGGAGACTAACACCTAGTGGATTTGGGACCGTCTTTCATCAACATCCTCGTCTGTGAGGAATGGATGGATAAATGGCCCCTTTTGTTCCACTCTCTTATCTTGGTAGTATTATGTTTTGATATACATGGAGGTTACATTCCCATAAATTTTCTAAGAGGATTGTAATGTATTTTAGTTATTTCACACACATGTATCTCAAAATATAGTATCTAAAAGAATTGTTATAGGTATGATTTGTATAGGCTATGATGGAATTAGTATCCATACATAGTGTATTATATTTGATGGATTAAGGTATAATACTCAAATTATGATAAATGTATTATTTGTTGTGGTGGATCCTAAAAAATAATTTGTCACTATATCGTGATTTGATCTGGGATTATGTGATGATGGGTTGTATGTGGTTATTATTTTGATACATAGCCCAAGTGTCTACATGGTGTCTTATTTTAGAGATAAATTTCATAGGATATGTGGCATTAAGGAAAAGAGGAAAATGGTGGGGAAGATGTAGTAGGGTACCCTTATTTAATTATTATTATAATATATGATCTCTCTTGTATATATGATATGGTGAGAGATAACTATAATGATGGTGGGAACATAGTATACCAGTTTAGTTGACGAGTTTTTTTCACTTGTTGTTTGGTAGGCATTAGTATATGTTCTTTGTCTTTTGTAAAAGATAAACTGGGAATGATCCTACTGATTATATTATTTTTCAAAACCCATGTATATATAAAAAAGTTTTTAGGTATGTAGGAACCTGCTGTAGGTCTGGCTTTATATTACTAGTTTAATGTTTTTAAGGAGATGGTTGGGCTTCATGGTCGCTGTCGAGTATACCTTTTGGGTACTTGTAGTTTCCCATTCTATTTAATATATTCTATATGAAATTCCATATCTGTAATTGGGTTTTATTTTATATATATATATATAAGTAGGAGTTTTTTAGTTTATCTATCTTATCACTCTCTCTCCTACACATTCTCTTACAGGATAATGCCTCCCATTTGCAAGTATGATATACTTTTGGTTCTAGTAAACTACCAAAGGCCTTCTAATGATCGGATTCAGGTGGTCACTATCCTTCACCACTCATTCCACATCTAGGTGTGGTACTCTTTGGGGGATATGATAGAGATATAGAGAGAGATATTTTTTGTATGAATAATCAAAACATTGACATTTGTTAAAGGAAGATTGATGTTTAAATACCTTAATAAGTCTATTATCTGACATGGATATATAAGATGGTAAAATTCACATTGAAACTCATAATATTTTATTGATATAAGTTTAGTCAATGGTGTAGTTGTCTGAGGTTCTCATTAAACAAATAATGTGAGACACGAAATAGAAGATTTTGGAGAGGATTAAGGAAACCAATTTATATATGAGACCTCGTTGTGATGTTGGAAAACTGATAACATCCACTTTAGCTGTGCATGTTGTTGTCCTTAAAAGATGATTATTTTGGGGAGTCTTCAAGATCTTATTTTCATTTCCTCCATGATATCTACTCATTATCCCATTCATTGTTGAGGGAAGGCTCTCACATATCATTGGTCGCCCCTACTTTGGGATTCAATGCAGATTTGGTCAGTTTAAAATGGACTCTCATGGACTGGTTCGGTGCAGGGAAACATCCCCTCTCTGGTTTCAGCCGCTTCATAAATTAATATGGTTTGAAAGAGGTGGCTCGCATCTCGGTGATTCACTAGATTTTTTTCTATCTGGTCCTCACCTCTGAAGAATATTTCATTCATGCATGGGGAAAATCCCCACAGATGATGGGTCTCTCACACTTCAATCTTTCCCACTGGTCTATGGATGTTCATAGGGGGAAAGAAAGCTTTCGGGCATCTATTTGGATCAGCATACCAGGTCTCCCTCTTCCCTTCCAAAAAGGAACTTTTCTTAAGGCCATTATTGATTATTTTGGGCGGTCTCTCAGTGTGGATGATCACACCCCTCACGGGGAGGAAACCATGGTGGCTCAGAACTTTGTTAATGCTGATATCTCTCTTCCTATCTCAGAAAAGATTTATCTAATGGTGTAGGGCTTCACAGATTGTTCTCATGACATTATTTGACCATTGTTTCATAGGTTCATCTCATCTTCTCTTTCAGGGCCATTCTTCTCAGAACTATATGAGACATCACCTAGGTGGCCCTCAACTCCATGTCAGTGGCTCTAATATGCCTCCAGTTCTCCTTATCACTCTACCACCTCCCTACCCTCCACTACATGAATATCTCCTGTACTTCCTCCCACTGGCCTAGGGGCTTGTCCTCATTTGTAGTCTGGTTCACTCTCCCCTTGTAGAGAGGTTCTCCCAAGATTGGATCTGGTCCCCTCTATGACTATTTGAAAGTGGTCGAATTCTCTGGTTTCTCTTGAGCGGTGGGGGGATCATTCTTAGATGCATCTTATAGGGGCCTTTCTTGAATTACGCATGAGGTCCTCCTCTATGTCCCTGGCTGGTTCACTATGGCCCATACCCATTCCAACACCGGCCGCAAGTTCCTTTTTGGAGCTGCTGGACAAGGATGATGGGTTTCAGGGGGTTGGGATTCTCTCTTTAGAATCATATCCAAGACCCAGGAGGTAACCATATAGTTTTCACAATGACTCTGGTTATCGGGATCTTGTGAAATAATGTACCATGGATCCTAGGGCTTGTCCTTTGGTCTCAGTTCCTTATGACATTTGGGCATCAATAAAACTAGGTCCTCAGGCCTGGTCATCCCAAAATGAGATGAGATGGAAATCCCATATGTTTTCTTCTAGCCCCCATCCACAATCCTTATATCTCTCTGAAATGAGTCTAGGAATATGTACAAGGTTGATGATAAAGTAGATGTTGGATAAGGAATTCCCTTTTTTCCTCCTAGAAGAGACCACGGTTCTTGAGGCCAATGTTGGGCCACCCTCATTACAATGATTCCAATTCTCTTCTAGAACTACCGAGGTGTAAGGGAAAGGGTGAAAAAATTCTTATCCTCGTATTTTGAGAGACAAAAATCCAAAATGGAAGTAATCCTCGAACAAAAGCAGGCCCCTACTAAGATGAAGAAGATTACTCGAAAGGTAAAAATACATTCATCCATGCATGTAGACCTGATCAATAAACACATATGGTTATTCTAGCATAGGTACATTTCTATTGACATGGTCTTTTCCGGATTCTATCATATCACTACAAAATATCAATTGGGGGGGACAGTCTATTTGTATCCTTTTTTATGGAAGCTATGACACATAGAGAAGGGAAGTCTTCTAGTCTTAGCAGAATGTGTTTGATTCTAAGGATAATCCTTGGGTGGTGGGAGGTGATTTTAACGTGGTCTCTCACCTAGATGAGAATAATGGTCTTGTGGATTTTATGATGAGGGATAGTGTGTCCTTTTCTTCGTTCATGGCTGACAAGGGGATCTTGGACATGGGCTATTCAGGAGACCCCTTCACTCGGTGTAACAACAGTAAGGGTCGTAGTTGAAGATGGAGTATACTCAACCATTGTATCGCCAACGTCCACGATAACTCTATGTTTCTAAATTCAATGTTGAACCACATGACTCATTGTATCTATGATCATTCTCCGCTCTTGTTATCCCTATACCAGAGGGAGTTCTTGCCAGAAAGGTTCTATTTCGCTAGCCAGTAGCTGATTTTATCTAGATATCACCAGCTGGTTATAAATATTTGGGCTGAACTATCTCATGGGAATTCCTTGATGTCTATCCATTCCAAGTTAAGGTGTCTCAAGAAGTCTCATCATTCCTGGGCCTGATCTACCCCCCCTGGATCAGGAGTTGGATACACTTATACTTGAAGTTCATTGGCTCGAGGTAAGCCCTAAGGAAAACATGGACGACTCGGTCTTTGGATCAAATTTTGAGAAAATGTAAAACCTAGTAGTTATGGTTCTCTCATAGGAATGAAAGGAAAGGGAAGTCTTGTTGATCATATGGCTTAAGGAGGGGGCAAGAATAAAACATTTTTCAAGTGTGCATTCGGGAGAGGATGTGTGTTATGAAACCAAATATGGATATGAACGATGGAGCATTCACTGATTATAGAGAGGTGGTAGGGGGATTAGCTCTCTTGCACATTAAGGATCTATTTTTTGTATGTTTGAGACCATGTCTCAGGGGTACCCCTCTAGGGAAGCCTCGTTATGATACGGGATTACTAGACTTATGTCTGTTCGGGAAAATGAACTACTAAAAGATATCCCTATGGAGGAGAGGCTATATTGAACATGAACCCTGAGAGAGGACTAGACCCCAATGGGTTCCCTGGTTCGTTCTACAGGGGCTCCCGGGAGGTTCTGATAAGATATATCATCCATGCTATCCACGATTTCTTCTACGGGGGAGGTCTTCCTCAGATCACCTCACCTACAACTCTTTTGCTTCTTCCAAAAATCAAAGACCATCATTCCCTCCAACACTATCATCATATAAGCATGTGAAAATTTCTTAAAAAATCTTGTCGCGCTTTATTAATAAGAAGTTTTCCAGACTCCTTCCTCACTGAATCTCCACGGAGAATCATGGGTTTTTGAAGGAGAATTTTATTCTATTAGAACCATTTTCATTCAATGCATGTATTGGACTATAGTTTGTGTTTGTTTTAAATATTTAATGGATGTTTAGAATGTGTGTCAGTAAAGTAATCATACAGTTCAAGAAGAAAACAGTATTGAAGGTGGCACTGCTCCCTAGTGTTTTCTAAATTTTTGGACCTGAAAATAGGAAAATGAAGACATAGGTTTTCAGAAAGAGGAGGTTCATGCAAAAAGGAAGTGGTGTGCAAAAAAGGGAGGTGTTCACGAAAAACAGCGGCGTTCATGAAAAAAATAGCGGTGTGTGTGAAAAACATCGGCGTGCGTGAAAAACAGTGTGGTGCGTGAAATAGTGGAGTGAGGTTTTTCGTGCAAGTATTGTTTCAGAATTAGAACGTCGAATAATGGACAAGGAATGGGCTTCACGAAAAACATAGAGATGTGTGCAAAAAGGGTACCTACGTGAAATATTATGCCCCAAATGAGAGGTTTTTCATGCCACAGTGGGTTTTGCGCATGGGGGTTAGCGACGCCTATAAATAACAGGTGGACCCCCTCATTCCCTATGGTTGAAGACTCAGAGAAGATCTGAGGTCTGATGCGCGTAAAAGGTAAGCGTAAAGGGAGTTGCACGAAAAATTTAGGCTTGCGTGAAAAATTCAGGCTCGTGGGGAAAAATTTAGAGCGGCGCGAAAAATTTTGGACTTTTGTGAAAAATTCTGGCTCACACGGAAAACTTTAGAGTTGCGCAATATATTCCAGCTTGTGCGAAAAATTACAAGTTGCGCAAAAAATTCTGACTTTCATAAAAAAGATGATTTTGCGCGAAAAATATGCAGTTAGGCATAAGACATGGTGTTGTGTGAAATTTTCAGTGAAACTTGTTTGAGAATTTCTGACAATCTAGTTCAGTGGTTCAGTGCATTCAAGGGAATTATTTTTGGACTTTGATGCAATCAGAGTCTCATGCTAAGTAGAGGCAAAGACTTCAATGCAAATCTATTGAAGTGACTTTCGCATCTATAAACTGACTGGGACTTCAACATAGGCAGTGAGCCAGGGGGAGTCAATGGGAGTGACCCGAGGGGTGCAATGAGTTATCACTGAACTTTTTTAAAGGCAGTGTGCCTGGGACAGAGTGACTGTACATGAACATTGTAATCCGCAGCTTGTGAAGTTTAGTAGAATTAGGTACGACCAACAACCTATCGGTGTATGCTCCTTGGACGTAGCCCTTTGTGGTGAACCAAGTAAAAATACTATGTCAAATTTCTACATTTATTTGTTTGATAGGTTTAATAATTTTTACCAACATGGGAACAAGATCCACAACTTGAAAAATAAAAATTATAACACCCTGATTCACCCCTCCCCTCCTAGGGTGTTCCAGGGTCCTTCAAATTCAGGGTACTATGGATTTGGCACCAGAAATACAGAGTGATCTTAACTTCAAACATCAAGGTTCCAACATGGTCATTATTCTATACATGATTAAGGCATACAATTGGATGGAGTAGGGATTTATCAACAGGGTCCTTACAATGATGTGTTTTTTCATGGACTTCCAAACTCATCTTTAGATGTGTTATCTCATCCTGGTTGTTTTTCTCGTTCATGGGGCGCACTCCAACTTCATAAAATCCATTTGAAGACTATGGATAGGTGACCCATTGTCCCTGGGTATCTTTTTTTCCTTAAAGATAACTCAGTTGGCTGATCAACAAGGGTATTTCCAATGGGATAATTCTTCCTTTTCGTATGAATTTTATTCTTCATTAAACATCGTACTTGATGTTTTCTGATTATATGATTATTTTCATGAATTCATGGAAAGTATATGTCAAAGGAATTAATAAAATCTTAGAATATTATTTTCATTGGAGTTTCCAGATCATTAGTTTGGATATGATCAACTTCAATGTTTCTATATCTTGTAATGATAGAAGGGCGTGTGAGCTAGTTATCAGTTTTAGCATGCAGCGTGGAGTCTTTCCCATGTAGTATCTTGGTTCCCATATTTCTCCTCGTAGAAAATGTAATAGTCACTTCGACAAAGAGGTGAACAATATTATGGGTCGAATTCTCAATTGTAAAAATCACTTCCTTTCCTTTGGTGGTCGCATATCTCTTGTCAATAGTGTTATCTTAGCAATACCAGTGCATGATCCTACTTCCTCTATAGTGATGAAGGGTGTCATAAGGTCCATTGATAAGATCCTCACACATTTTATCTGGGATGCGCAATCTAAGGGGATGATACATTGGAGTTCCTTGGAGAAGTTGGAGGGGCCCATTCACGAGGGAGGGATCAGTGCTAAATGTTTGGCGGTCACAAATCAGTACTTGCATGTGAGGATCACATGGGAGATTATCGTAGAGCATACTCTGTGGGGGAAGCTTATGTCCCAAAATCACAAGATCATTTCTGAATCTCTTTCAGAAAATGGGTTGACCATATGGTTCTCTTTCTGTAGCATCATCTCGAACATTATTCCACACTCTCAATGGATCATTGGTGAATGAAAATTCTTCTTGTTTCATAACTATTTTGGCACCATGATCACCTATCCAAGGTTTCTAACTCCCAAGATCTCCTTCAAGTAATTGATCCTACATTTAACAATTTTATATCTGTTATAAATGCGTCTCAGCATGAATTTTTTGACATCATTCTCATTTCCTCAGAGCACAAAAGGTTCATTTTCACTCCCTCTATCTTAGGGAAATTTAAATCATAAGACTATCAAAGGATGAAAAAATCTCATAGATAATATAATAGATGTAATGAAATTATCTGGTGCAAAAAAAATCCTACTAAAGTTAACATTATTTCCCAGAGAATTCTGAACAATGTTGTGTTATCTGATATTAATGTCAAATGCCTTTTCATTTTCATGGTTTCTTATTTCCAATGTTGTATGGACAAGAGTGAAGAAATCCTGAGTCATATATTCTTTGAAAGGGATTTGGATAACATGGTTTGGATTACCTTTGTGGAGATTAGATCCTACTCAACCCAAGTGGCCAGCATTGACATGTTCATAGAGTGATGGATTCAGGGGTTTGAGGGTTTAGAGGTGGAAAAAGTGGTGTGTACTTTAATCTTCAATGTGGGTTGTTGCTGCTTACAGAAATCCAAGAACTTAGCTAGTTTCAAGGGGTCTACATCAACTAGTGGGTCCATTGTGGAAGGACCTTAGTGCATGTTGGTTGATCTGATCATTTATTTTGGTAAATAGAAGGAGTCTCCTCCTATTCTCTTGATTTGTGTCTCTGTGGCTATAGTTCATCACATAACCTTCAAGGGGCGCTGGATTCATTGGGTTCCTTTTATGGATGGTGTAAATATCAACAAGGATGGGTCTTTTTTCCTGGGTGACATGGGAGGAGGTGGGATCATTTGTGATGCTTGGGGGAGTGTATTCCTGGCGTTCACAACTCACTTGGGGAGTGGATATTCTTTCTGGGCAGAGGCCAGAGTAGTTCTCTCAAGTCTATCCATTTGTAGGCAAAGGAAAATTTATGTTTCCCGGGTAGAGATAGATTATTTAATTATATATGATTCTTTTCTTGGAAAAGGCTTCATTCCTTGGTCAATCTCTTACATCATTAGGCAGTTAAAGGACCTTCTGAGAAACAACTTTATGGTCACCCACATATGGTGGGAGGGGGAAAAAGTGGTGGACAACTTGTCCTCCCATGAAGCCCATGGTAACATATTTAGTTCCCTTTCTATTGCTTCCTTACTAATACCTGTGAGAGTGAATTGTATTCAGTATGATGCCCTTGGTCTGCATTACTTTCGACCTTCATAGTTCTTGGTTGTTTTATTTCCTTATACCTCTCCTTGCCTATAATAAAAATTATAATGTTTATGATGTTATATAAATGGAGTAGTATAGAAAAACTAAAAAAGGGTATCCATTAAATATTTGGACAAATTACAGTAGAATAAGATGGTGGTTGAGTAAATTCATGAATTCATAAAGGTTCCCTTGAGAATGCTAGTTTTTTTTTGAAAACATGGTTCATGAGTTTGTTTATGGGTGATTTGTGGAATGATATTGAGAATCTTGTGTCGAATAATGATCCTATGAACACAATCATATTGAAAACATTTTCTAGGATAGTAGAATGTGAACTGGTGGTAGAGGCAATTCTATGGAATGCCTATGTATGATTGATGTTATATTAGTTTCTGGTGTTTTGTGTGTTGTTAAGAATATTTATCTTAATAATATTAAAATTTTTAATCGAAATAGAATTGAAGAATAATGGAAGAAAATAGTGGGTTTTGTATGGTGTATTCGATTAAATTGTATTAGTCAGCATGAACATTAAGAATAAAAGAAAAAGGGGTTCTTCTTTTATTGTGTCTATACATTTAGCCCAATTCATCGGTGTCCAAATAATCATGGGGAATATTAGTGTAAGAATGTGAATAAATGGCTGGTTCTATGACTAATTATTGTGAAAATTCTCTTGTAATTGAGCATGCTATAATTTAGAATGTGGATCATAAGACACAATATAAGAAACGACATAGGGAAATAGTGGAATTGCAATGTATGGCCACAATATGGATCAAGTGGATATTTTTAATAGGTAATATTTTAAGAGTACCTATAATGGTCCTCATGGATAGTGGCACAAGTCATAAATTTATTTCTATGTCCCTCATAATGATCTATATGCTTGAGGCCATTCCAACCTTGTCTTTATTAATAAGTCTCATATATGGTTTTTGGGTCTTATCATCCAGAATTTTTATAGAGGTAATGCTCTACCATGATTTTTTTGGTCAAGGAATTTCTTCTTTATATAAGCGGATAGAAATGGTCCTCGACATGCAGTGGATGGAAATAAAGGTGACTGTATTTATTAATTTATGCCAAAAATCCATGGAATTCGATTGGGTGGGAAAATTAAGGTTGCATGGGTTACAAGATAATCTATGATCCTCAATGGACCTAATACAGATAACTCTAATTATTGAATTGGTTTTGGAGCTTTGGTTATAGAAATATCATATTTTTCTAGAAGTGAGAGATAATTACCAAGGAAAATAATAAACAAAATGGAAAATAGAGATGGTAATATAAAAATTTTAGTAAATTTTTTAAGATTCAAAGTGATTACCACAGATTCGAAGGATGGATGAAGATATAAACTAGGTATATGGGGTTATGTCAGTGAACCTTCTAATTTATAAACTATCTCACTATCTTATGGATGTATTAGAGAAACTGGTGGAAGAGCTGATGATTATTGGACTTATTCGACATAATAACATCTAATTTGATAGCCTAGTTGTTTTATTTGGGAATGATAGAAGTTGGAACATGTATGTGGATTATAGGTCTCTATAAAACTGAATGTTCTTGATAGGTTTCCAATTATGTTTATTGGAGAATTATTTGATGAGTTTTGTGGAGGGTTCTGTTTTACAAAAAAATACTTGAAGTATTGGTTCCATCAAATTCTATGTTATGTATGGAAGTGTTATCAAGATTGATTTTATCAGATATGAGGTGAATTTAGAATATCGAGTAAATTAATTCAATCTCATGAACAATAAAAAAAAATTCATATCTACTGTGAACCATGTGTTTATAAAGTTATTGTGATGTTTTGTATTGGTTTTTTTGGATGATATATTGGTCTATAGTAGAACATTTTCTGATCATCTATTGAACCCCAAATATGTGTTCCATTTTTTTGGAGAACTGATTTTAGGATAACACGAAAAATTATTTTCTCACACAAAAAATAGTAGAGTGTTTTAGAAACATAATTTCAGGTGAAAGGGTGTCAATGGATCCAAATAATTTTGATTTTATTTGGAATTTTCCTAGATAAATAACTGCAAAGGTCTTGTAGGGATTTTTGGGTCTTAATAGCTACTATTAGAAGTTCATAGATGGATATGGGATTATATTTACACCATGTATTGATTTAATCAAGACAGATGGTTTCCTATGGAACCCAAAATTCGAAAATTCTTTTAAAGTTTTTATGCACTATATTAATTGTCCACCATTGTTGGGTTTACCATACTTTTTGAAATATTTTATTAGGGAGAGTGACTCTTCTAGTTGGGATCTTAGAGCGACTTTAATATAATATGGATGACCAATAGTATACATTAGTAAGGTGTCAGTTGATAACAAACTTTCTAAGTACGTATATGAAAAGGAACTAATGGTGTATGTTTTTATAATGTGTCATTAGATACAATATTTGATTGTAAAACATTTTACTATTTATATAGACCGTGAATCACTCAAAAATATCCTGAATTAGTGTTATCCAACCTCAAACTAGAAATTTTGGTAGGAAAATTTATTGAGCATAGAATTTGACATGTTCTATTAGCCTGGAAAGGAAAATCAAGTTGTGAAAACTATATCTTGGCATACTGCAGAATGTTTGGTGGAGGGAACTGAGGTTAAATATTGAGGTTCAACCATTTCTAGACCATTATTCTGGGAGGTTTATGTAGTGGAGTTTGAGTTTTAAAATGATCTAGATCTCACATGTATTATTACAGCACCTTCATAATATCCTAGTTCATGTCTAGGTATCATTTTTGAAATATAGACTCTATTACTATAAGATAAAATCTGTCCTTTCACAAAGATATATCCTTATAGATAAGATATAATATTACTATCACACCTCTATAGTTAAAGGGGACTCTATATATTGAAATACCTAAAAGAGAGTGGTTGGTTTTTTTTGGAAATGGATGATTTAGTGTATCATGTAATAATTCAAGGAATTTTATATCATTTAATGTTATTAATATATTGAAATGTCTCATTATGTATTACTCAATCTTTTTTCCTTATTGGACCTCATTTTTGAGGATGTTTCAATTTATTTTATTTTCAGACTGCCAAAATCCAATGGGTTTGATGTGATTTTAGTAATTTTTCATTCAATGTTGAATCGTGATCATTTCTTATTGTTGTGAAAATCCTATACAACTTTAGGGGTGGTATAACTTTTTTCTATGTATAATTTACATTTTCATTGAATAAAAAGATATATCAATAGTGATCATGAACCAATTTTTGTATGTAATTTCTAGAAATTAATTTTTATTTTAGAGGGTACAACTTTGAAAATGAGCTCTTCATACCACCTAGATATGGGTGGAAAAATAGAGGTTGTCAATCGGTGTTTGGGAACATATTTTTTTCTTTTTCTACTCTGAGCAGCCACATAATTGGGATTCATTAATTCCCTAGACTAAGTATTTTTATAATACTACTACCAATGCATCCTCTATGATTAATCCTTTTGAGTTAGTTTATGGTCTCTACCCTCATTATATATTTCATTTTGTTTGTTTGGTACTATATTAGAGACTTTCATTACTATACTTGTGGATCGGGAAATTTTTCATGACCAATTTTTGAATAACATATAATATCAAAAAAATGTAAAACTCATTATTCTAATAAAACAAGGAGGGAATAGAATTTTTAGTTTATCAATTAATTTTTTTTACTAAAATCATCCCAATTTCTGAACATTAATGTCTATAAAATGTGTCCCAAATTTGAATCACACTATTAAGGGACATAATTGGTAAAATATTGACTAAATCCTACTATATATATGAATTTTTTTAAATGGAATACTTATATTCATCCCATGTTTCAGGTCTCTCAACTAAAATTGTCTATCGTTGATACTTTTTTACATATCGTCCTTCCAGATTTAACATTTTTGTAGAAACACTTGGGGAAACAAATGAGAGAATTATTTATATAATAATAAAAGGGAAAAATGAGAATAAGATCATTGGACACTAGTATTTATGTGGTTAGGTAAATGATTAATATTTACATGTATATGAAGAACACTTCAATAATTTGGGGTGCATAATTATATATAAATTTAACAGTTTCAAACATAAACAAAAACCCTACCTCAAATGAGCTAATAAAGAAGTTTATTCGACTATGTCACCAATTGTATAGTTAGACTACTATGCTATAGTGATTGGTGGTTAGATGTTTTGAGATATTCAATATTATTGTCTCCAAAAGTATGAGGTTCTATAGTAAACATAGAATGTCTACACTATTATAGTGTCTTGTTAGTGTCACCTAGCCAGCATTTCTATAGTCTATTCAGAGATGTTAGAGTTCCCAAATTAAAGGTAAATTAATGGACTAACTAAACCTATTGGCCATATATTTTCTCATTTTTTCATAAAATATTTACCAACACAATAAATCTCCTCAATCATCCTATTTTATCCATATTTTACTTAATTCTTCCCATTATTCTACTTTATTTCATCATTATCTTTCATCACATTAATGAAAATAATATCCTTAATCAAATCATTATATTCTTCCTCAAAATGTTTCATCTCTCAATAAATATGGAACATAACTTTATCATCAAAAAATATAACAATTATAAGAAATTTTTAATATTAGTTATTGGAACTATAGTTGCTAAAAATTTCCTTTCAAGTATAAAGGGTTTTGGATCCTTATCTATCTCAATCATAATAAAATATATCAAAAAGATTAATTTTTCCCCTCAATCCAAAACATCCTCAATTAAATATTAGGGATATAAGATCATTATATCCATTAATTTAAGAGTAACAGTGGTGGAATTTATATTCTCCAATCCATGGATTTTGTATATTGAGTATGAAATAACTTTCAGACTCACAAATAAATAACAAAAATATATTCTAAACTCATAGTATCCAATATTAAAGGTTCTAGTAAAACTATGAGGATCTTGTTTCCTTTTTAGTAGACTCCATGACACCGAAACTATACATTATCTTATAAGTGGTACTTCCCCCACCCTTATAGATTCATATATTTTGAAACCAACTAATTAATTAATTTCATAAGTAGTAATTATCACAAAATATTATTCAAATGTAATTCTAATAAAAAATTTCTTTACAAATTTTATAATATTTACTCTTTTTCCCTCAATTTTTGCTTACTTCAACCTTTTTGGGATTGGCTTATCTGGTTTATCATGTGTTTTGGATTCATCTTTAACTTAATCCACCTCTCCCCTTTCTTTCTTCTTTTGTCATTCCCCCTCTTTTACCTCTCTCATCAATTTATTCTCTTCAATTCATCATCTTAATTTAGTGATTTTTTTTAATTTTCTACTTCTAATGTTGATGTATTTCAATTTTTCAGGTAGATTAATCTATGTGTCATCAATAATTACTTCTCTTCACCTCCACTTGAGTTGAATTACAATTATTCCAACACAAAAATCATGATTTCTAAGGAAAACTATTTGATCTTTAGAATAATATTACAGCTTTGTGATGATATCCTTAGTGTATGCTATGAATATCATCATGGTTTTCTCTAATAAGAATACTTGACTCTAAATTAATGGTCCTTTTTTAATTTTAGGACCCTGGTGCTCTTTATTTATGTCCTTTATTTCATTAGGGCCACAATCCCTAAGAATTGTTTTGATTATTAAAATAAATAAATTTCATATCATAAATATACATACCATAGGGTTATTTAATGAGTATATTGATTTCCACAATCTTTTTCATGGTCTATAATTATTTATCATATTATTCATTTATTTTTATCATTTATAATCCATTTGGTCTTTGTGGCTCCAATTTCCATTGAAATCTATACATATTTAAATACATATTTTAATCTCTTATAACCCTCTTTCAAATATTTATTTATCCCTAAACCTCCAATGGATGCATCAGTATTATTCCAGTTTCATTGAGACATCCCATTACAAAAAACATTCATGATTGACAACATCTATTAACCCTGATGACGAAAGTTTCTTTAAAAATATTTAAATATATAACATAAAGTAAAATTTTTTAATGTTGATTCCCTATACACATTTTCAATAGTAATTTTTAATTATCGCATCTTCAATATAGTAAGTTATGCATGATGTATTCATACCATAATGGTGTTGATACATTTATGTATACTATTTACCTAGTAATTTTTATAGATTATTTTTCTTATTAAAGGGTTATAACATTTATTAAATATAGTGTGAAAATTGATATACATTGAAAATATTCATAAAAATATGTTTAATGGTATAGATACATCATACTAACATGACACATAAAATTTCTACTATCTAGTGCTTGGATATCATAATAATTGAGGCTATTCTAATGTTTTTATCACTTGGTTATCTCATTTAGAGAAGATCATAAAGAATAACTGGCCAAAATAAACACAACATGTATTTGGAATCATTGGTAGATTCTATCTGTGAACATATGTTTTGGTCCATGGTACTTCTTATCTATGAATATGAGTATTTTTCTATCAACATGAGACATATCAATGTGTATCATTTTATTTTTTATGTTGATATAATATGATAATGGTAGAATTTTTGTTGTGGTAAGTTGGATTTTTTTGGTTGTTTCATTAGAGGTATGATATTGAATGAATGATCAAGACCGTTTTTTCACTTCCAAAACAATGATATACCTCATGATTGTTTTACAAGGTTGGTAGTACCATTACTAAATCCATGTCCTTATTGATCAAATGTATGTTCAACTAGTAATGTCAGTGAAAATTAAATAATTAAATAATGTATTATAATACAATTTGTGTATTTCCTTTCATGATATATTGTTTTACAAAGTTATTATATTACATTGTGTGTGTTTGTTGGAGGTTATTTTTTCTCTGGCTAAGCTTTGTCTCCTTAGGGGCCTTGATGGGTTGTGAGACTCCGCTCTAGGTCTATGAGTATTACTCACTACTATCTTGATAAGCACATAGAGGTCTAAAAACAATGATTATTCATAATTTCACACACAAACTACATTTTTTATTAAAGGAGATAAAACCCAAAGCAAACAGGGCTTTAGGAAAGGTACACAATCATTTGAGGCGGTCTAAAAAAGTAGAGACCAAGTTGATCTCCCCTAATCAACCCCACCCATTCCGCCACCATCGATGATGCAAAGTACTACACAACTTTATTACCTTCACGCCATGTATGATATAGATGAATCTTATTGCTGTCAATCTACCTGCTGCATTTTCTGATAAGATAAGAAATCGACCATGGAGTAGAAATCTTACCCTCCATATAATTGAGAATAATCATTGATTCAATTTTAATTTGAGAAATAGAAATGTTTCTTTCATCACACAACATAATCCACATAGTCATAGCCTCAGCCTTAGCTTGAGTGGAATTCCCACTCCCATAAAATGCAGAAATAGCAAGCATGATACTTACACTCCCATCATGTACAACACCACCTCCCCGAATACAGCCTTCAACACAAGAGCCATCAAAGTTCAGATTCAGAACCATGTTAGGAGGACACCATCACACCCATTTTCCTTTCCTCATAAGATCTGGACGAGGAATTACTGGATAGATATACCTCAAGAAAGGATAATCACTTGAAATTTTAGAATACCGAACCAAGTCAAGTAGATGAAATCTAGTTCTAATAACAAACAAACTTTTTGAGAAATAGATATCCTCAAAAAGATCCTTATTCCTTGCTTTCCAAATGCACCAAAACCCTGCACTAAGTATCACATATCTGGCTGTTTTTTCCAGACCCCCCAATATTCATATCATGGAACCACCTTTCAAGAAAAGAGCTTCCAGCATGTAGAGATTCTGAAAACATAGTAAGTCCACCAAAAAAATCCATATAGCCAAGCCCCAATCACACTCAAAGAACAAATGGTTGGAATCTTCCTCCCAATGAGTACTATAGCAATGACATTTTGACGCCAGGTAAATGCCCCTCCTTTTCACATTCTCATCTATTGAAATAACTTTATTTCTAATTCTCCATACAAGGAAATTGAATTTAGTAGGAATGCCCTTACACCATACCATATCATTCCAAGAATCATGTTGAACCTAGTAAATAGAAATATTTTGAAACTCTTTAGAAGAAAACATAACAGACATTGAAGCAGTAAAAACACATCTATCCGGATCCATGTTCATCTAAATAAGATTAAAAGTCCTCCATTGTTCCTTATCAATAATAGAATTGATAAAATTGGGATAACTACAAGCTTCCCTAAAAAAACCATTGGAGCAGGGAAACCTGGAAAACCAATAACATACCCATCCCAATTACAATTAAAAAAAGATAAATCTACCCACCCTATAATCTAGCGCGAGTGTTGGAGAATAAGAGGCAAAAAATTTCGAATTAAATCCCAAAAAGTTGAAACATTTCTACTACCCTCCCTATAGATTTCATCCTGCAAGGAAATAATTCTACCCCAAAGAGTGAAACCCTCTACAACTTCCCAAGCCAGCTTCATATGTCGAAAATGAATTGTATCCCCAAGACTTCTGATATTAGCACTACCTTCTTGATAAGCTATACCCACTTTTCCCCATGAGGCCCAATGGCATTTCCCCTCAATATGAGCATCCCAAATAAAATCATCCAAAACCTTATCAATAGACATAATAACCCCCTTTGACACATTGCACGCCGAAAGAACATGGATCAGAATAGATTTTAACACGTTGTTGATTAAGGAAATCCTTCCACCAAAAGTTAAAAATCAGTTCTTTAAGTCAAGAACCCAACTCAATATTCTAATTGCAATATTATCAAAATCACTAATACGAATACATCCCAGAGACAATGGAGAACCATGATATTTCAGAGGGAACGAAACTTTCTGTGTATTCAAAAATCTAGGGATAGAAAGAGCCTGATTGTATCCACATTTATTGGAAATGTAAAAACCGCTCTTCTCCCTGTTAATTGATTGTCCACTCCATAATCAGTACTCATCCAACACTTTAATCAAACCACCAACCAATCTAACATTAGAATTAATGAAAAAAAGAGAATCATCTGCAAACATCAAATGATATATCAGTGTTTCTCCCATTCTTCTCTGAAAGGGTAAAATATTTACCATAAAAATCTTTTTATTTAAAATATGACTCAGAGAATCCTACATGAGAATAAAAAGGGTCGAAGAAATATGTTCCCCTTGTCTTAGACCATGAGCTGTCTTGAAGAAACCATGAGATTTTCCCATATGTGAAACTGACAGCTAGGAACAAATAAAACAATGAAACAGAATGTCAACAACCCCTGAAGATAAACTCGTACCTCTAAGAATTCTTATGATAAACCCCCACTCCATCTTGTCATAAGAATTATTCATATCCAGCTTCAAAGCCATATTCGAACCATGACATTTAATGTTAATATCACGGATCATCTCATGAGCCAATGCAACCGCACCCTAAATCGATCATCCTTGAATAAAACCATGCTGCTCAAGAGAAATACAATGAGAAACATGACCAGATATGCCTAAGTTAATGATGCTAGAAAAAACTTTGAATAGAAAATTACACATACTCACTAGACTATAATCACTAATAGAAGAATTATTTCAAACTTTGGGGATCATAACAAGGGTAGTAGCACCATCCACCTTTGGAATAGGACCACCTTAAAAGAAATCCTGAATGGTGAAAATCAAATCAGCTTTGATCACCACCCATGCCCCTATATAGAACACCCTTGGAAAACCATAATTACTCGGAGCACTCTCTGGGTTAATCTTCATCATAGCATTATAAATCTCATTCTCATCAGGTATATCTTCGAGCATATCATTATCCAGACCAGAGATCATGTTCTGAATCACATCAAGAAACTCTGCATTCCCACTAGGATAACCATTAACCATAGACAGATTAGATTTAGCAAGAAGATTTTAAAGAAGTAAACTACCAAGGAATCAATCACATCCATCACCCGAGAAGGACTCATCCTCCAAAAGAATGTTCAGATTAACCCACCTCTATTTTTCCTTAATACATGATTGGAAATAGGCAGTGTTTTTATCACCTTCACGAATCCATCTAACTTTAGATATCTCGCAGGCAATACTCTCAGGTTTCAGAATAAACTCATTCAAGAAATTTTTCTTACCCATAAGATCCTCATAAACCCTATCACTCCAGCTGTCTTCCAAGGTTTTTTCCAAATTCTCAACCTCCTATTTTAGAAACTCCAAATCATGGTCCACATATGGAAAACTTTTTACCCAGTCATGAATCTTATGCTTAATACACCTCAATTTATTATGAAAGGCAACCCAATCATAACCCTGCACTGCTTCCTCCCAACAATATTTAAGATTTTGGTGATAATCCTACCTCTCCTCCAAATGATCACAGAAACGAAATTATTCCCCATAACTCTGTCTAGAAGATAAAGACACAAGGAGAGGGTTGTGATCTGAAATCCCACGGACAAGATGCTCAACTTTTGCATTAGGAAAACTGGAAAAAGCATGCAAATTTTCCAAACACATGTCAAGATGATTCCAGGACCGTGCATTTCCTTTTTGATTATTACACCACGCAAAATAGTCCCCATTGAAACCCATATCACTAAGACCACTCCTAGACATAAATTAGACAAAACATCTACAAGATGTACGAGGAAAAACACCTTGACTCTTCTTTTCACGAGGTTCAAAAATAATATTAAAGTCTCCACAAAAAATCCAAAGAAGACCCTCTGAATCAGAACAATCCAAATTTTGCCATTAAACTTACCTCCTCTGAGAATCAAAACTCCCATACACAAAGGACACAAAAAATGCATCAATTCCATTGTTAATATTCACTGTAAGGTATTGATCACCCGCCTTGACTAAAACAAAATCCACACATTTGTTCTAGAAGACCCATATTTGTTGATTATCTGGCTCTGCATGCATCCCATAATTCATATTTAATCTATGATTAAATTCACCAATTCTGTCTGATTTCTTCTTGTGTTCTAGAATAGAAATAACACACACCTTATGTTTTTTAATTTCTGTGACTAAAAATCATATTTTACTCATGCAAGCATGCCACGAGCATTCCATATGATAATAGAAATCATTGAAACAATAAATTCCGGGTTTTGGCCCCATCAATCTTGGTCGGACTAGAAAAGGATTCAAAAAACATCTTAATATGATGATATTTTACCCTAGTAACCACTCCAGTATTTGCATACATATTTTCCTCAACAGGAAAATCCAAAATCAGACCACCTTGATCAAAATACCTTCTTTAATTATACAAGGGTTTAATACTACCCTTCTTAGGAAAATAAATTCCTTTGCAAACACCCATGTCCCCTTGATATGAAGTCTCATATATTTCCCCTTTAACTAAAATCAATGGGTTTTTATGCACATCATTGGACTCACCTAAATCCCTGTCACCCTTACCCAATACAACTAACATCGAGGATTCTAGAAAAAGAGCTGGATTTGAACAACTCAACGGAACAATAAAAAGAGAACACTGTTTGACAAAACCCTTGAAAAACATTCTAATTATTGGTATGCTCAGAATATTATCAATACTCATCGTTGAAATATACAGATCAGAAGAAACCCCATTCGGTAAAGTAGAAATACTATACACACAAACAGATTTTTCAGAATAGTAATAACAGCTATCCAAAGATAACAGATCAAGATTACAATCAAAAGAATCAGCATTATATAGGCATACCAGTCCCAAATCACTACTAGCAACATCAGACAAAACACCCTTATCATTTATAACATCATCTGAACCCTTTCCCATTTTTAAAAAATTTCTGAAAATGCAACCCATCACGCATATATTTCTTATAATTTTGAATCAATTTTCATTGAATACAATAATGAGAACAATACTTGGGAAATACCGGACATGCAATGCTCTGATTCCAAAAAAACCCCTCACCTTTAAGGAGACCACTTCCAAAACCGGTATGAATAGATCTAATTCAACACAGATCCGCACATTAAATACATCCACGTGCCTTCTAGGATTGTTATCAACACACAGAAATATCCCAAGGGAATATCCAATAGTTTTGAGGAAATAAATATTATGCATAGATAAAGGCAGACCTGGTAAAGAAATCCATACTACCGAAAAAGAATTTTCTTTTCCCCTGTGAGCATCAAGAGACCACCGCAACAGATTGAATCTCCAACGACCCATGTTACGAGAAGAGTTACACCAAGGATTCAGAAAATCCTCTTCAGAAACAAAGGACAAACAAAGAGAAGATATATGAAGAGGCAAAACCTGGACTGGTGAAGAAAGACCCCAAGATTCAACAAATTTCTTGAAAATCGAAATTGGCAGTTTTAATGCCCCAAAATGTGCAACGAGAGTCCATCACAAACAATCTATAGCTTCATGATAAACCTCCGAAGGAAACTCCACAATCATCTAACAATCATTCCTACAGATTGATGAAGAAAAAAGATGCCTCCTCAGGGAAACATGTAACCCCAAATCCGGATATGATTCACAAAGAGCCTCTCTGGATGATTTAAACAAACCTGAAGTAAGAGCACCTTCATCAGACCTAGGAAAAGCATAAATAGAATACGAAGGACCATGATCCCTATGATGATAAACCCCAGTCAACCGAAAAACCGACGAAGCACCAGAAGCAGAACCCAAAACTAGCACATAAGGCGCGTTATTTTCTGAAAATCCCATCATCATATCCCAAAAACTCACCTCAATTGAAGATCAAGCAAAGCTTTCAGTGTCTCCTTCTTTTCCAAGGCTAGGTACGATCTCATTCAAAATGAATGAATTTTTGTGACATAGTGTTCCCCACCATGGGGTTCTAGTTTTGTCTGAGATTGTAAAATATCTAGGAAATAAAAAATTTAATATTATTCAAATTTATTATAATATGTTTTGGATTTATTTACTCACTATAATAATATTTAATTAAGTCAATACAAAAGATGTATTTTCTGAACAAACTTTTTAATTCGTGGTTTGTCATCTATTTAATGGGAGAAGTGATTCGAATTGAAGAATAGAATTTTTTTCATGTAATATATATTCGATTTTATAAATATGTGATACTATATAAATGATATTTTGGAAATGGTTACTAAGTCAATTTGTATCATCAAAAGATTATATTGATGGTTTATGTAACTCGATAGCCAAAAGAAATTTTCCATGACTTTAGACCACCCTATATAAGACTTCAGAATCCCAAATTCACGCTACTATTAATTCCCTCAAATTTGAGTGATTATCTCTATTATATACCAACTTATAGATTGAGAAAGAAGATATCTAGGAACCATAATCCCATTTGTTCATCCTAGATCGAAGGAGTGACACTCAGGGGATCACAAGGATATTGAAAGCATCTTTGATTCTCCATGCTAGCACCTAGAAACCGAAGATAAATGTACTAAACGGAACTTGATGGGCATGCAGATGATATAGAGTGTTCAAGATTTGGTTCATTAATGTAATGATTTTTGATGATGAGATAAACATGTTACCAATAAAAATTAGATGTGGTTCGATTATATTTTATTTTTCCATTATTACTGTTTATGCTTAATTAAATTTCACATGATATTTTGATGAATTTGAGCAAGCCTAAACCAGATTTTAAATTTTAAAATACATCTAGAACATAAATTTATAAAATTAAAATTTTCATGCTTCTTCGTAGATTAGTATTCGTTCAAAACGTATCATAGGGATACATGAATTTAATTTTCTCAAATTCAAAATTAAATTTACATTTATTCAAGAATAGGGTATCACCAAAGTCCAAATTGCGCAAAAATAACATTGATCAGAGACTAGATGAGTTATTTATGATCATTAAAATATCAAAATAATTATTATTCCATATTAAAATAAATAAAACATATATTTTTCATTTATTCCAATTTGTATCAGTAGAGATTAGTGACTTGATATTAGAAGCAATGATCGAGTAACTAACATGCAGGATCTATCTGACTAACCTTCAGTACCATTGAAGTCCATTCCTATACAGACTTATTTTTTGTAATTTTCAGGGAGAAGCCTCTTTTTAATGTGAAATGAAATACCTATTTAAATATGGGTAATGGGATAACCATTACATAGCTCATAGGCCCAATTCTTAGTGGCCCATCAACATGGCCTAGAGACTAAGTGCATCGTCATGTCTGCATCATCCTACCAATTTCATCAGGAATGCGTCAAACCTATGTGACCACCAGCCAGTATCATCCATGTATTGTCACCTACTTCGTAAATTACCTAATTGGATTTCTTTTTTTTTGAACCCTATTCTTCTAAATGCAGTATTATGGGTTTTACCACTCAAGCGCCACCCCATCTACCTTATACATACTTAAATAAAATAAATTATTATAAAAATCAATATATATATATTTCTTTATTTATATAATATGTAAAATTTATATATTATATATAAAACATAAATATATATTTTAGACAAATAGTCACAAAGGGAAAACATTTATATATATATATATACCAATATTTTCTTAGAGTAAATCCATCCATGGGCCTCCTCTATTAAAAAAACATGTCTAATAAAATATGATTTTTTATAAATTAACAAAAAACAGGTAAAGGGGAGGTGAGGGTGGTTCATGCATGGTTTTTTCACCTCCCCCTTTTATAGGAGGAAGGTTGTGTCATGCCACTTTAAAAAATGTTTGTTTCATATGTGTGGGTGGCACCCCTATACCTATTACATGAAGAATACCCCCCATTTGGGGAGATAAGGTAGTGAGTCATTATAAAAATTATATTTTTTATATATGTGGCGCCCCTGATGAGTTTACCTTCCCACTATCCACATTAAAGTGGTGAGAATGTGTGCACACCACTAACCTAGAACACATATTGGTTCTACCCAACAATGGTCATGTCGATTCAAGTTCTATATAACCTATCATTTTTTTTCTGATATTTTATCAAGATATAAAACAACTCAAGGGATTAAAAACATTCCAGGGTACCATAGTTATTATATAAATTTAGAATATATAGAATTTAATTTACTATTTTATGGTACCATACAACAATTATTAGTGAATTAAAATTAAACTAATTTTATATTGATTCATAAAAAATACCTCATGTTCAAATCCTTGAAAATTTTATTAATTAACTTGAGTTTAATGTTTACTGATTTATAATCATAATTAGACTGACCAATGAATTTCTATTATTTTCTAATTTCGTAATTTAATTATTTATATTCATCATTTGTAATAGTTATTTAATAAATTATGATCTATGTAATTTATTCATTATCATTATATGTATAAGGATTAATGCACTGAGATAATTGTTTTACCCTTACAGCACATTCCCTATATCTCCTCACACCTATGTTATTATTTTTTAATAATAATGAGGATAATAAGGGACATAGTTCATGTAGGTATTTTGTGATATTCCATACAAGAGTTTGATGCATTTGATTATTGATTGTTACAACTCAATTTATAAGCATCATGACCCAAGGAAATACCCTTATGGTCTTGGTTAATTCATTATTCTCTCAATGGATTCCATTATTAAAGACTCTTGGTCACACCATTTAATTTGATTTTTTCTTATTTTATTAATTTATATATCTACATTTTTTCGCTTCATCACATGAAATAATAAATGGTCACGTAAAAATAAAATGAACAAGTAAACTAATTGTTTTTTATTTATATCATTGTAAATATTTGAGTATAGTCACATAGAGAATGAAATCATAAATAGAAATGGATTACATTTTCCAAGGTACTTGTAAGCCCTAGTTGAGGGTGTCTACTACTATTGGGGTGTTTTCATTATGGAGGTGGGATGACATAACTAAATTTGAAAAAAAATTAAAAATACATTGTTAAATTTTTTAAATTTCAAATAAAAATGTTGAGATATTCAAGGTTATATTTTTCAAGAGATGATAATCCATTCAACAAATCAAGGATTTATGAGTTATTATTGTTGCCCTTAAAAAATCTTACCTTTAATTGCTTGAGTAGTAGAATAACCATATCTTAGACTATGAGGAATGTTTTTACAGATCATTTTCACTAAAATAATCAAGTGGTTAAGTATTGTGAATATACAAGTTTATGGATATCAAAATTCCATAATGTAATGTGTTAATTTTAAGATAATAAAATATATAATTTTTAACCCCTATTAATCATTATAATAGTATTAATCTTCATATGATTGTTTTTATAGAAAATGTAAATTAATACCACAAATACACTATGATAAATATTGTATAAAGAAAATTCTCTCATTAAAATACATTTATCAGTGTAGTGTGGGAACTTGGAAAAACTACTATAATGTGAAGGAAAATTCAATGTACTAGAGTCCCCAAAACTAGTTGACAGCCCTCAGGAAGCAAGCTTGAAGAGAAATATTGGAGGATACAAAAGGATTATACATTTTAGGTTTAAATCATAATAATATCATCAATGTATAATGAGTTGTGAAAAAAACGTCAATACATAGATGGAGTCACATGTTGTCTCATGTCTATGAATTCTGTATGGAGAAAGTGAAGTGTGTAATGAATAAGATTATGATTAAACTACACATGTATAAACTGAAAGATATATCACAATATTTCTATTCATCCCTACCTAATATACTTATCACATAATTTCTCTAATTTATTTTAGGAATATATAAAATGGACAATACGAAGAAAACAGTTCATTACATTTTTTATATGTTTCTCCACACATATATAAATTTAATGAAAGATTAATCATTTTTTCATATGGTTAGAAAGTTGAAAGAAAAGGCAGAAAGGCCAATATAAGGTGTGATGTGAAATTCACCTTAAGAACATCCTTAAAAGAAATGAGGAAAATATTCATAGAGGAGGATATTATCTATATGTATCATGAGGTATGTCTATATAATATTAAATGAAATTATTTTAAGGAGATGAAATTAAAGGCTTCGACTTTGTGTATATTCATTATAGTATGATGTGTTTCTTTTTTAAATTTGGTTAATAGATACCGAATGTGTTTAAAACATTTTTATCCCAATATAGTAACCATGTATGTACTAAAAAATTTCATGAAGTAAGGTAATTTCTCTAAGAAGATGATAAAGTGTGATTCCTAAGTTAGTGATGTGAAGTACACCAATTCTAGTTTTCAAGATTAATGACACTATTTGAACTTTTATTTGATATTACCAAAATATTTTTCCGACGTGTATGTTAGAATGAATGATACATTATTCAATTTTTTTAATGAATGTTTGTTGTGGTTTCTCCCACTCAACTAATAGTTTAGTAATGCATGAATCATTGGAAATATTTGATTAATGTAAAATTTATTACTTAAATATCCATTTGTGT
Organism: Viscum album; assembly: GCA_963277665.1. Taxonomy (NCBI): domain Eukaryota; kingdom Viridiplantae; phylum Streptophyta; class Magnoliopsida; order Santalales; family Viscaceae; genus Viscum; species Viscum album. The sequence goes on from OY728131.1 coordinate 928,697,109, forward strand.
AAAAATAATTATTTTTCCAATAAAAATGAATATAGTTTTCAAGAATATACCCAGTATGGTATTTTTATTCTTTGGAGCTAAAAACCATTTGTTATTATTTACAAATTTACTAATCTTATTTTGGAAAAAAACCATTAAAAATAACGATAAGAAATGATGTTATCATAATTAGTTAAAATAGGGAGATTAAAAATAATAAGGAAAATATTGTGATAAATTCATATCCTCCACTATATGAATTTATTATTTTAAAAATTTTTTATTGTGAAGTAATTACTATAAATTTTTAGAGGACATGTGTTAATTCAAGACCCTGTGCTGAAGAATATTTTATCCAAACATTCAATTATCCTGGAAATGTAGAGTGAATTTATTCTAATACTCTCATTTCTGTGTAGACGTAGGAGATATTATGGTTGTAAATGGAGTATTAATGATGTGTCTTACAGGCATATAGTGATCATTGAAACTTATTGTATGATAAATTCGTAAATTTTCATTTCCTTTTACAATTTTAAGTAGTTCATTTTTCATCACCAACAAATATGAATGGTAATAAAAGGGTAAATAGTAAATAAATATGTTAATTTTCACATAAATAATATTATTAATATTTTTAAACCATGACTATGGGGAATAGACTGAAACTTCTGAACAAAAACATGTATTAAAAAAGAAACAGTGAACACCCATAATAGTAATTTTAAGGATGAATTATTAATAAATGTGTAATTAGAAATTACAAGTGAATAATATATGTTAAGATAAGTATTAATATTTTTTTGTCATAAATTTAGAGTAAATATAATTTATTATAGAACATCTTAAATATTTATACGAAGAATGCTAGGACTTGAGGTAAAGGTTTCTGATTGGACTTTTATTTTGTGAGACATATGCCATATTCACCAATTGTTTATTTTACAAGGTGTATATTTTTATCATGAATTTATTTTATGATTATTTTAATTAACATTATTTGGATTCACCATTCCATATAAGTCCCTCTCTTTCAGAAGGCTTTAATTTATTGTTTTCCAATATTGTAATGGTTCTTCATATGAATATTGTTTTTTTGAGACATGTTTCATTTTATACACAAATTTGGGTTTAAAAGAAGTGTATAATACCCTATTAATATGTTATAATAGGAATATATTTTTTTAATGATATTTAATGTTTCATTTGAAGTTATTTATTATAAGGAGTTATTATTAAAATTTTAACAAAGCTGTAAGAGTGTATGTTATAATCTAATTTCTTATTCGGAATTGTCAATTTTAAATTTAAAATTTGAAAATTATATTTTAAAACCCATATATTTTATTATCTTATGGTTTTTATGGTTATTTTTATGTTTTCATTACATTTCTCTCTCTTTGGTACTTAAAATGATGGAGAATTATCTTTATAAAACATATCCTTTATTCTTCATATCAGGTAAGGACTATTTATACTCCATGTTGTTTTACATTAAATTGTTTTCAAAAATTTTATTTTATACGATATAATTATTTCCTAAATTCATTTCTATATATATATTATTTTATTTTCAACAGTTTGAAAAGTAATTTTTAACAATGTTTTATCATTATGATATTTTGTTACAAAATTGTGTGAATGAAATTTTTATTTTAACATTTAATGAATTAATAGATTTTACCAAAATCATGATTATTATTTTATTTTAGGAATATTTTACTATTTTCCCTGGATTTTTGAATAGAAAAAAAATTGACCAACATTCTAAAAAAATTTTGTTTTCAAGGATGTAGAGGGGAAAAAGATATTTTTCTTTATTTTCAATGTAATATTCACTTTCTCTTTTAAATGTACTTTTATATATTCCAAGATGTTTTTTTTTCTTATACTCTTTCAAGGGTATGTTCCTATGATACCATTCATTTCCCCTCTTTGGACTGATTATGATGATGATGTTTTAAGAATGTTTTTATGAAACTCATTTCATTCATATATCATCATTATCTCGGATTCTACTCTAACAGTGCACCTCACCAAGTTGAAAACATGATCCCAAGCACATATCCCCAAATTACAGAGGCTATTAACTAGCATCAATGTCCTAGGGTGTGTCCTTGGGGAGAATATTACCTCATTGATCAAGTATTCACATCATAATGAAATTCATATTAAATAGGGGAATCATATATACAAACAGGCATCAGTGGAAGTAAAGGAATGAAAAATAAAATATAAACAAGGAAATGGTTGAAGAGTATAATCAATAATTGATAAAATACTAATCATGGAATTTCATGAGTCTATTTACAATTGATAGTGTAGGGAAATAGATGTAAAAGAATATATTTTGTGCAATAGAAAACTACAAAAATTCCAAAAACAACTACACATCATATCGATCCTAGGTTTAGCCTTCTCCCCCAATTCTCCATCCTATGCAAGTATAAAATCTGGAATCTTATGAATCACTATTACCTTTATCCGTACCTACGAGCATAAAGTCTACTTGGGAACAAATCATCTCCCATGCCGGATGTGAGTTATAAATCTCAGTACACTGGCACCCATGGTGTCTTGGCCATTCCATTTCATACTTTAAATAAGATATAGTGTACCACATATAACATATTCATAATAATAAAAAATTAATAATGTACACCCTGGATCAGGTTCTTAAGTAGAAAATAATCTCATACCACTAACTTTGGCCTATGCTAAAGGTTTTAACAGTGTAACATGTACAAGAAATATCTATATATACAAGGTCCAAAATCACACAAGGAAACTAATGAAAGTGTAACCCTATGCTTCTTCTTTGACGTGGGGTTCAATTCACATGTCATAACATAAGTATGCTAATAATAATGAGAAAAAATACATAAATTCTCGCTATAATATAAATGGAAATAATAAATATAGTTCATGTTAACCAATGCAATCAATCTATGAAATTCAATTATTCTATCATATCTAGTGGTGAAGTCTTATTCCTATCCAAAGCGATCTAAAAAGAATCCCATGTATTACAATGGTAACATATGATAATCCAATACCATCGATCCCATCCTAGGTTACCCTTACATCATCCCTAGTATCACTTTAGGCATGGTAAACTATGATTCCATCCCAGGTATCTCACGTAGGGGACCAAGTATCACTGAAGCCATGGTGTAGCTATCTTTCCAATGAGTAATCCCATGATTTCTACCCTATGAAAATAGTATAACTATAGAGTATAAAAACCCATATGTGAATCCCGCTCCAATCAACCAAAAGCATCACTATCAGCAAATTAGGTTAAACCCCAAACAAGCACGATGAGTCCATCCATGAGTCCTTAATATGGAACCCATGTACTCTTCTAGAACGTATCAATTGATTTTGTTTCTATATAACATCACAATAAATGAATACATCATATATCATGTGGAAAGGATTATATATAATTCATTCTATCAAATAAGTATCGTGATCCACAAGATATTTAAGCTTTCAAGTAATACAATCCAACCCATCAACATGGTATAAGGAATTTAGCGAAAAATAACTCAATAATCTAAGGAAGGTCACATATAAATAAAAAATAAACATATGAAATAATCATTCCCTTAATCACATGTCATCAATGAGATCATTAGGTCCCAATCTATCAAGCTTGACCAAGTATACCATTTAAATTCAATCCAATCACATATAGCACAATGAAATAATCATTTAATAAGGAAAAATCACATGGTACATGGAATTGGATAAAGCGAGAAAAGGAATATATAATTTAATGTTTTCATTTAGTTAAAATCACCTTGAAATTAATATAATTAACATGTATTTCAATACATTAATAAGTAAAATTATATAAGATAAGTGATATTCATAAAGTAACGTCAAGCATGTCAAAGAAAAATGGCATAACACAAATACTGATTAATTATTATTAAGCATGGTAATTTCCAAAGGGATCCCAATTCATGGTTCATTTCTCACTCTAAACATAATAAAAAAAATTATTGCATTTACCCAAGGTTCCACACACACCCAAGGTAATATCCATATTTTAAACAATAAGATACATTTGTAGTTTAGGTTGGAAACACCCATAAATGTAGCCAAATACATGGTAAACACCTTGTTAAAGGATTTCACTATAAGCTATGGTTATTAAAGATATACAAAGACACCCTTATTAATTTAATATGTGACAAAAAACAATCATTGTTAGTTTTCTGATAGAGTCACAATATAAGAACAACACAAATGAAATGAAATGAAAAAAGAGTATAAACCCTACCAAATGGTCATAGTACTCCACAAATATAGTACAAAGGCTTAATTCAACCAAAAATTGGAGAAATCAAGAGATTTAACCAAACCTCTAAAACTGGGGCAAAAACCTGTTGAATCTAAATAGAATAATGTATCACAAAGAAACTTAGAAATCAAGGAGTGTGGAAGAGAAAGATCATTGACATGGTTCTGTTTCTTTTAACGGTGATGAAAAAAAAGAGGTTTGGAGGAGAAATAGAAAACTTCAAAGAGGAGAAGAGGAGGGTTTGAGCTCCTAGAGGGATGAGAAAAATTAGGTGGAGGATGGAAAAGGGGAAAAGGGTATAATTATTTCATTATTTTTATAGTGGTAATTTCACCCCTAAAAAGCACTGAACACATTTTGGATGAACAGTTTGACCCAATCGTGCACCAATAATGAAATTGGTTTCATATTACCAGGTACACTCCATGGTAAAGGAACATAGTTTGACTAACAATGCCAAAACTGAACATTATCCACTATCTAAAACCTTCAGTAGCTCACATAAGTTTATACCCGTGGTTACACGGTTTCAGAAAAACCATGTGGCCCTATCTTTTATCCTTCTTTTTAGTCCTCTAAATATCAAGAAAGACCTAGTCACCCATGTGTCCTCCTTTAACCAACAAGGATTCATATTAAGGGTTGTATTAATAAATTAAAAAAATTAATGGTACATACATTTAGATAAAGTCGGTATGTTAAAACATCCCATCATTGAAACAAACCATCCCTAAGATTCCCTTCCAATGGTGGTAGAATATCATATAAGAAAACTACAGCCATAGAGCATGTACATCAGCCTCCCACTCCCAAGTCTCATCTTAAACATGCCCATGATCCCATTTCACTCAAACTAAAAGAAATGATCAGACTCGGATAACATTTGTTCTGTGATCAACCATATCAATCGAACACTTCTTGAAGGATGAATCCTCCTCAAGCTTGATATCATCGAGATCAAATAAATGACATGGTCTGGAAGATACTGTTGATATTGTTGATGTTGAGGATTTGGTTTAGCCTTTTATAGATTGATGTTAGGTTTTGGGTTTATGTGAATGGCATTCAGCTGTGGGCATTGCAGTGATCGTGCGATGGAGAAGCAGTGATGTTTGGTTGTTGTGTGATTGGATCTGATGATTGTTTGGTTCTTGATTGATTTTGAATTGTTGGTTTCTTTGAGTTCTGAGGGATGGAGGATAACGGAGGTGGTTTGACGGCTTTTTTGACTTTTTTCTATTGGTTCTTGACAATGGAAATGGGTCCTTCAAAAGGGCATCAGATTTACGGGATGCGATGGAGACGTGGGGTGGACTGCGAATCAAAGACCGTGCCTTCTGGAAGAGGATTTGAAATCTGAATTTGTGTTTTAATGTTTTGGGGTGGCTTTTGGAGGGTGTTTGGGATGTTTGAAATTTGGTCTTTTGATATTTGAAATTTCAATCTTATATTGTGATGTTCCCACTTACCCTTAAAGTGGTTTATTTAGAAAATTAAAAAAAAAGGATTTGAGGAGGATAACATTCTCTATCTCTTGACTTGATTATGAACCAACCTTGGTGAAACACTCTAAAAGACCTGACGTCCCAACTCAAACTATAGGGGTCTATGACGACGATCGGTATAAGACTTATATCTATAATTAGTTGTTTGCTTACACATATAAATTAACTATAAATTCTCTAATGTCTCCTGAATGAGACAAGGATCGAGTAGAGCTGCCTCACCTACCCCAAGCCAACATAGGGGTGAATGAAATGTTCTACCATATAGGGTCTCATATGGATCCATATGAATTATTTCCTAAAGATTTTATTGTAGGATAACTCAACTAGAGGAATATTATTTTCTTCAAAGCCTTTGAAATCAAGAATATAGGTCCAAAAAATTTCCTCTAACACCTGAGTCATCTTCTCGGACATCCCATCATTATAAGGGTGATATGCAGTACTCAAGAGAACTTGTGAACCTAGAGCCTTCTGAAACCCTTAATAGTACCAGAATGTTAACAATGAATATATATATAAAATGATACAACATGGTATTCCATGAAAATTCACTATGTCTTAGATGAACAACCTTACTGACTCATTAATAGATAAGGAATCCCCGATCAGTAGGAAGTTTGTGACATTGGTCAACCTATTTATTATCACTAATGAAATGTTTCTACCTCAGGGAGATCTCAGCAAGACTATTAAAAAATACATGGTAGAACCATTACTTTTACACTCAGGAATGGAATAAGGCTATAGAATTATAGCAGATCATTGGTGATACGAATTCACCTACTGACAGGTGGAGGACTGTGCAATAAATCTTAAAATCTCATTCTTTATACCCAGTCACCAATACTAATGATGTATATCCTGATACATCATGGTTATCCCAGGATGAACTACCCAAATAGAGGCATTATTTTCCTACATCCGTTCTTCCCATATATCTAAAGGCACTCATACACAACCACAGAAGAGATAAGTTTCGTTTCCATCAATAACCCTACCAGGATGTGGGTTCTCTCCAATGATGCTCTCTCTCTTAATAATTCCCTCTGAATCATTTAAATTCCACATTCAGACTCTCTCTTGAAGAGGGGACATCACATACAAAGATTCTAAAACTAGCTGCCCTTTCTATTCCTAAACCTCAATAGGAAACTTAGAAAATAAAGTCATTATCTACCACTGACACCTGGATTCCTGAACGTCATGCATCATTGTTTTCCTGAAAAAATCATCATCCATGACATTACCCTTGGATAGTGTGTAATAAAGATCAATGTCAATGTATTTCAAGTATTCTACCCACCTGAGAAACATTAGATTGAAGTCTTCCTATGTGGAGATATAGTTCAATCTTTTATGATCTCTGTAAGAAATGAGTCACTCACTCGATATATAGTCCCTCTTACAGTAAAGAGCATGAACCAAAAATTATATCTGGAGGTTTTTCATATTATATTTTCACTCATGTGGCCTTAGCTGATGGGATCCATAATCTATGACTCAATCACCTTTCATTAGAACTAAACCTATCCCGATTCATAAATCATCACAATAAATGATATAACTCCTTCACAGATTTATAAAAATTAAAATCTGAGATGAAATGAGTCTTTATTTTAACTCCATAAAATCATTCTCACATGATTTAGGCCACATGAATTGAACCCTCATCAAGGACTTAAGAAGTGATTCTATGTAAGAGAACTCCTGAATTAACCACATGTAATAGATAGAATTCCCCAAGAAGATCTGTATCCAAAACACATTCATGGGATGCTTCCAGGAAACCATGGATCTCACCTACTCTAGGTCAAAATATACTTCTTACTATAATTTTATGTGCCCCATAAAGTGAACCTTATAGTTCGAAAAGTGGTATTTACTAATCTATAGATATAGTTGGTGTTATCTCAGAGTACTTTTCACGATCTCAAGAAGGGTTTCATAATCTTTTTTGGAGTGTGAATATAGAAGGATGTTTTCTATAAAGACTACCATGAAGGAATCATGATATGAGTGAAAAAACTGATTCATAAAATCCATTAATATTGTTGATGTGTTTGTCAGACTGATCATCGTAATGAAATAATCATTCAAGTTATACCAACACTAAAACAAAGTAAAAGTTATTTTTGATGGTATCACATTCATCTAATGGTATCCAGACCTCAAATTGATCCTACGAAAAAAGTCACTCCTTAGAGATTGTCATAGAGGTCATATATATAAGAAAAGGGATAATGGTTCTTCACAATAATCTGGTTCAACCATTTATAATCCACACACAATATAAATTTACCATCCACCTTATAAGAAAAAAGGATAGGTGAACTATGTGGGGATGTGATGGGTTGGATAAAACCCATAACTTAAAGGTATTAATGATTTTTTTTCATTCATAAATCTATACTGGTTCAATTTTATAAGTAGTAATTGACACTAGTATTGAACATAGAACTAGAACAGTGGTGAAATAAACATCTCTCCACAGAGGTATCCAAGAGAAATCATCTTTGAAGACTTCAATAAAACAATTCTCAACTAGAGTGAACTCTTCCAAATACATTCCATGGTTGCTCATAAAAATAATTTATAACAGGTGCATCATTATGCCATGCCCAATTCACTTGGTTCCAGATCAATCTATATCTATATCCCAGTCACCCATATGTATATACACATTGTCATACAGTAATGTAAAGGACACTTGGTGGTGATATAAATCCTATTGGGAATGATAAAGAAAAAGCTAGTCCATACTGAGAATGATGTCAAAGAATGTCATCTCAAGGGTGAAAAAATTATAGAATAAATGGTTCCCAACTATCTCAATGGGGATCTCATAACACTCCAGTGCTCCATCTATTTTGATACTTGAAAAAGTGTCAAGATACATAATTCCATATAAGAACTCGATAGAAAGACTCAAACTCTAAATAGTCATAGCTGATATAAATGAGTGAGATGCACTGGTATCAAAAGAGGGATTGACTAATGTAGAGGATACTATAATAGTACCACTAACCCTTGATTTTCCTAGACTCTGAACCACTAGAGATGGATTCACTATATAAATTTGGATTGAACAATGGCCATGAGATGTTTCCTGACTATCCTGAGTAGATCCACTCTACTGATGAAGATGTTATGATGCCTCACTACCTCATCCATTGACATTTACACCTCAACCTGATTGGAATTTTGAATAAAAACTCCCATCCTAACATGGTTTCATATATTCTACACGTGATAGAGGTGTTGGTATGATTCCCATTCCAATAGATTTTATAGGATAAGAATGGATGAAGCGCTAAAGATGACCCATCCTGGTACAAGCTCTGCATTACATTGGGTTACTCGAGTACTAATGATTTTTAAGGATTATCCTACCACACTTGTGACATCTTATGGAACTGTTGGTAAGTTTCACTAGGATGGAACCACCATCATGTGCACCATATAAATGGATCTTTCTTCTTCTAAAAGAACCCTCGCTCAGACGCGGAATAGAACTTCTCTGTATCATTGGACCATCTTCTCAGAGTGTTTTATCTACAATCAAAGTTTGGTTTACTATATCTTCAATGTTCATCAATAAAAATACGTTCAACTATTAGAAAAGACCACAACAAAGTCAATTTTCAAAGATCATCACAGTCATTAATTCGACACTAGTCAGAGATAAAGAGAAATGAAAAAGCACAGTGAAATGAGAAGAATCCTCAAGCACAATCATAGAGCCCAGTTGAAGATGCATAAACTCCAAATATTGATACAATCTCAGAGTCTTAGAAATGATGTGATCAAATAGGTTTGTCCCAAAGTATGACCAAACCATGTCTTAGTGATGCTTTGGCAGTGAAATGACATCCTCCCAGCACTTGACCAAGTCACAATGAATATATGTAAAAATATTGACCCTCCTATATAGAATCATATCAATATGACCAAATATGGATATCATAGATTCTATCCATGACTCTATAAAAAAAGGATATCCATCCCCCCAAGAAGGTGGGAGGATGCTGCTGTTGAATTTCCTGAGAAAGCTCTTATATAGTCAGGGTAGGCCTGGGAGCACCCTGAAATGACTTCATAAACTTGAGAAAACAATCCCTAAACATAGCATCAACACTCGATGGAAGATAAATAGTAGGGTTTCTTGGATGTAATATAGGAGGCATGGGGGCTGGCTTAGGGATCATCACCTCTAGAGTATGTTCTTCGCTACTCTCTTAGCATAAAACATGGTAATGTCGCAGTGGAAAATCTCTTCAATTTCCATTCATGAATCATAAAAAAGATTGTTGTTATATATAGGGATATCATGTAAGCAATCAGTAAGAACGAGAAGGTGGAATTCCTCCCTAAAACCTAACACATTAGATACAAAAAGTGATAAAGATGAAAAGACAAAGGCCTCCCGCTAAGAATAACACTGCTAAAAACCTGATCCAAGAGCTCAGTCGAGACAAGAAGGAAAAATAGTATAATAATACCAAGATATATAGCCTATTTCCCATATCCCATGTAATGTTTATATCAAGGCCTCATATTCCTATATAAGGTGGTTATTTCATTTTTGATTCTTCAATGCCATAAATTCCCATTAAATAGATTGAATTACTTGGATCACCATTCAAATTTATAAGACCCCATACACCATATAAATTTAAATTTAGGTTTCTACTTAACCTAATATATAACATTTCCCTACATGTAAATATAGAAGAGTTCTATATTTATAACAATTTTGGATCTAAAATTCATAATAAATCAAGGAATAGAAGCAATCATATTCTTACATGAAAATTCTTCCTGATAGTAAACAAGGCATGGAGATATGAAGGAAAATTCATTTCATATAGTGACTATTATGGTGTATGTAATGAAACACCCTCATTTAATTTGAATTAAGTAATAAAGATCATCGTTCCAATCATACTAATTTCAATAGTAGTACAAAAAAGAGTGTGTCACCCAATGGTGATGTAGTATCAATGATAAATGTTCCAATAAATAATATAATTCACATCCTCGATAATTTGGGTTTCCCATGTACATGTGTTATCTATGTGAATGCATAGGGTCAAGTATAAATTACATTGACCTGATCTTCTATTTAACATAATCAGTATACAAATGGAAAAAGGAACTAATACCACTTTGTAGGATCTCAGTCTCGGGTACCACTTAATATTTCCCCATACCTAGTTATCCAAGTGACCTCATGAACATATCCCCATGTTCCATAGGATACCGAATAGTAGCGAGGGCATATGGTGTGTCTGTGGTGATACTATTCCCTTATAGATCTAGTGAACATAGCAGAAAAATATATATTAAATAATAGTAGCATATATACAAACATGAAGATGAGGATGTTAATGAAAAATAAATGAAATATAAATAAGGAAATAGCATAAAAAGATAATCAATAATTGATATAATGTTAATCATGGAAGTTCTTGAGCCTATACAAATATAAGAGTGCAGGGAAGTAGGTGTTCATGCATATACTACATGTTGTTCAAACAACAAAAAGGCAAAAACCTACTACACAACATCTTAATTATTGGATCCGTCCTCAAACACCAAAGCTTAATACTAAGTAATCATACAATCAAGAATTGGAATTGGAATTCTTCTCATTATCAATACTTGTGATCATATAGTCTACTCAAGATTAAAATGATGCTCGAGAAGGGAGTGAGATATAAATCATAGTAGGCTACCATCCATGGTGTCTAGACCATTCCATTTTCAATTGTAAATAAGAGACCATAAGATACATATAATAGATGGAGATGAACGAAAATGTAAACCATTGTATGGGTTACTAAGTAGACACTCGTCCCATACCACCTTCTTCTTCCTATGTCGGAAATCTTAATAGAGTTACATGTACAACGGGTACATATATATATATATATATGAGGGCCAAAATTACACAAGGTAAATCAAAAAGGTGAACCCCTAATATTTTTTTAGGCTAGTGGTAATCATTACATGACATCCCATAAGTATTCTAATATCAAGTAGAGAAACTTCAAAAGCGAATGCTCTAATATAAATATAAAAAAATATAGGACAATTAATTAAATAATGAAATCAATAAATTCAATTAAATAAATACACTAAATTCATTGGTTGAGTCCCATACCCATCCGAGGATATATAAAAAGAATCACAAATATTACAAAGGAAAATTTTGATAATACAATACAACCAAGCCCATCCTTGGTGACCCTTATGGTGTCTTTAGTATCACTCGAGGAATGGAACACTCTGAGTCCATACTAGGTATCTTAGGTAGGGTACCGACCATCACCCAAGTCATGGTGTGTCAATATTTCCAATGAGTATATCAATGCTTACTCCCCTATGGAATTAGTATCACTCAGTAGTATAATAAACAGTCAGTAAAGCCCTCACATGGACTCCAGAAGCATCCCCTAGTGTGTCAGGTTGTTACACAAATGAGCACGGTGAGTCCATCCATGCATCCTTAATATTGAACCCAAGTTCTCTCCCCGCCTGTATCAAGTGATCAAGTATACAAATCACATCACAGGGAAGGAATAAATCATATATCACAAGTAAATGCTTATATATAATTCATTCTATCAAATAAGAATCATGATCGATAAGCTATTCAAGATATCAATTAATACAATCCAATCCATCAACATGGCATACGACATTTAGCACTAAATTTACTCAAGTATCTAAACAAGATCCCTAGGTAATGATAAATATGAATATTGAATAATCGTGACTTTAATCACATGTCATTAAGGAAATATTAAGAGCCCAAGCTATTAGTATTGACCAGGCTTACCATTTCAATACATGACATTCACTTATAGAATAATTAAATTAACATTTAATAAAGAAAACTCACATGGAACATGGAATAGAATAAAATGAATCATGGAATATGAAATGAAATGTTTGAATTTATTGAACTTTCCCATGAAACTAACAGAATCCACATGGATTTCAATACTTTCTTAATCCATTTAATATAAGGAATGTGACATTCAAAAGGAACATGAAGCATGTTAGGGAATATGGCATGAATGAAGGACCAATTAATTATAATTAAGGATGGGAATTCCCAAATAGATCCCAATTCTAGATAAATTACTCATTCTAAACAAATAAATAAATTCAAATGATTAGCCTAAGGAGACACACACACCCAATGTAATTTTGATTTTTAAAACAATATGAAACATTGTCTATTTAGGTTGGGCACACCCAAAGGGGTGGACAAATACAAGGAGGACACCATATGAATGGGTTTATCAATAAGATATTTCCTTTTAGTACATTGAAAACACCTCAATTAATTTAATATTTTATAAAAAAGATTTTCTAATAGGTTTCGGCTAGCGAAAAAACGTTGCAATTCCAAAAATGCAATGAAATGATGGAAAATGGTTAAATTCTCTACCTCATGGTCGTAGAACTCCATAGATCTAGGATAAAATCTTCATTCCACCTAAAATGGGAGAAATTAAGAGATTTAAAAAACGCAAAAATTTGGTCAAAATCCATTACACCTAAATTGAACAAAATTTCAAGGAGAAACAAAGAAATCAAGGAGTATAGAAGGTTGATCTCACTAAGACGGTTCCATTTCATCTGATGGTGATGAAAATATAGGATATTTAGAGGCTAAATCTAAAAAACCCCAAAGAGGAGAGGAAAAGGGTTTGTGTGCCTAGAGGGAGGAGAGAAATCAGGTGAATATGGAGGGATAAAGGAAAAAAGGGGTATAAAAATTTTATTAATTGAATAGAGGTAATTTCAGCCCCAAAAAGAAATACACATGGTTTGGACAAACTGTGCACCAATCATGCATATGGTTCTATCTAATTGGGCACAGCACATGAACATGGTACACATTATAACAAACCATGCACAAACAATGAGTTTTCACACTATCCAAAATCTGCAACAGCTCACATGGAAGTGAACCCTAGGTCATTGGGTTTCAGGCAAACCAGCAGGCCTAGTCGGTTTCCTCCTTTTTGGTGATCTGGGATTCAAACGACCCTTGGACTCCCCTGGGACCACTTTTAACCTCCTATTCTTCATTTCAAGGGTTGTTTTATGGAATTAATCCAAAAATTTAATGGCCTTTACCGTAGGATAAATCTGAGATGTTAGATTTCCCATTGTTCAATTAAGTTATCTTGAAATAATGAATATTTTAATGATGCAATCCCCTTTCTTTGTTTTTGGTAGCTTGTGGTTATTAGGTAATGAAATATTTATGAATCCCATTTTTCCCATAGATTAATTATTATATGAGGAAATTACTCAATCTAGTAAGGTACTCTATCTATTATGATAGTCATGGCATTGAGCATTGACAAAGGTAATTATATAATTGGGAGAGAACCCAATACAATCTAAGACTCTATCAACTGAGATAATCTTGGCAGTGAGACTTCACTAAGGAAATATTTGTAAAGGTTAGTGAACCCAATCCAATATTTGAATTTTTTAACTATAATATTATTAGTAACAATAATTTATATGGTAATTATTTTCTTGGTTATTTGAGTACCAAATATTTTTATACTTATGACATGTTCTCATGTATCATGATTGATTATTAATTATTCGAAAAACATATGAATTGTGTATTTTTTATAAAAAATCTTTATTCTGTGACTCATGATTAATGATCATTGACTAATTGGATATGACATTAATAAGTTGTGATCATGTTATCATTTACTTATTATTACTTTTTTTATATATGATCATCAATTGATATTATTGATGTTTTCTCATCCTAAGCATCTGATCATACCCTTTTTTATATTTCTATTTTCCTATGTATTGAATAATTATATTATGTAATATATTCCTAGAAATATATCATGCATGGGTAATTTTTTATGAGATTATTAAATCTTCTTATGGAATAAAAAAATTTGTGTATAATAAGAAAAATACCAATTTCATGATAAAGACATGTTTTTTACATAAAGGGTTTTCCAAATTCACTAAATTACTATACCAAAACGTTATTAGGTATATATGTGGCTTGATTATGGATATTAATATTTTAATTATGTCTTCTTAATGTGGGTTCAATTATGTTTGTATTAGAGACAATATGTAAATATTATATTTTTAGCATTGGATCTTGGTGTATGAGTCTCACATTATCTCATTTGGTATTAGAGTTGGGTTAAGAACCATTAGAGGTTAAGAAGTTATCAAATTAGGATTATTTAATATTTAAGGATATAATATTTAGTAGATAATTTTACGAATGATCATAAGATTATAGAATAAATACCTATTGAGGTTTTAAGTGATGTAATTTTAAGGTGATTAATGAAAACTGGAAAAAGTAATAGATGATTGAGGTATATATAACCCTTAAGTTTAAATTGTGATCTAGTGTTAAGCAATAAGGGATGAATATTATTGGGTACATAATTTTAAAGGATACCATATCCATTATGGTTAATATATTCATTAATGATGATATTATTGTGGATAATAGTAATAAAAGGTATATAATATTTGGGAAATATATATTTACATAATAATGATATTTAAAATTTATTTGGTGACTGAGTGATTAAATTTATTTTTCAGTATTTTCATTATATTGAAAACATTATAGGATTATGGTTAAAAAAATATATAATTTTCGATGTTGGAATTTCATTTGAGTAATAAAGATTGAGTTTACTTGTGGAAGAATATTTTTGTTTTGATTTTATAGTTATTTAGTGTATTTCATGAAATTATTAGTATATTTTATGAAATATATGAATATGGTATATCCTTTTTTATGGGACTTTATGAATGATTAATTCTATTTGGGGGGGAAATATTAGATTATTGTTGGAAAAATATGTGATCAAATATTGGAAATTTATGGGTTTTGAATTTGGATTGAAATATTTTAGAAGTGTTTTAGGATTAATTATTTATAGAATCATTTAAGATAAATTTTAGGTGATGTTTTTTTAATAATATAGATATTAATAAAGTATTTATTCATATATTATATTATCTTACCAGGTGCTACTGATTTTTTTGATTGACAAGTAGAAGTATGAGGAATAAATTTTCTTCCCTTTTTGGATCTTGTGACATGTTAAAATATAATTTTTGTTCTTCAGACATGAAAAACTATGCATGATTATTTATCATATGACATAAAAACAGGTGGAAAACTAATTGTAATGCAACCAAATTATGAAATTATGGGAATTAATCAAGTAATTGGATTCTGTCAAAACCATCTATCTCAATGGTAAAATAATTCAAATAACATATGCAAGAGAAAGATAAATATTTTGATTCTTTTGTGGAAAATATTTCTCAATAATGAAGCTCAATTGTATGGAATTCATTCACAAATATTAGTCTCACAATGTTAAATTGGTGGTTTAAATTTTTTTATGAAATTATAAGTTTCCTAGTCTTAACATTGACATTAAAATCTTTTTCAAATGGAAATGTAAACAATGTGGATTTTAATGTATTTTTTCCACTTATGTATACTTAAGGGGGTATAATGTAATGACCTAAGAATTAAGAATGAATTTTATTTTAAATAAATACTATATTTGATAGTGTATACTACACACAACACTGATCATAAATTAAAATAATATACTATGGAGATATTTTTATATAAATATGACTTTATAACCTAATGGGTTGTTTATAGGGAAAGAATTAGAGTAATTGAATTACGAAATATGTATTTAAAATTTTTCCTCATTCAAATTTATTTATTTGTATTTATGGAATAATTTATACATTTTTAATAATAATTAAATAATTTAATGTTAAGAATCGTTAAAGATTAAAATATTCATTTTTATATACATTTGGGTTTATTCTTATATGTTTTATCTTATAATTAAAAAAATAAATTTATGAATTTATGAATTTGTATTTGATGAAACTCGATTCATTTTTGGATTCACAATTTCAAAATTAACTTTAGGTGAATTTCGTGATTTTTCTGAAATAGTTTAATTTTTGGGTAGATAGTAAAAATATAGATTTTACAAATAATGTCGGATTTAAGAATTTATCATTATATAAGAATAAAAAGAAAGTTTATAAAACTATTTTGGTATGAAAAATATATATTTAATAGTAATATTATTCTTTTAAAAATATTATATTGAACTTTTGAACCTATGTTTATCATTTTAGAAATCAACGTAGTGTTTTTATTGGTAATAAAAAATATTTTTTGTATATCTCATTTAATCAAGTTTCCACTATGTTACAGTTGGTTTTGGTTTTATTTTAAAGTAAAATAAGTATCCTATTACCTAAACTAATATAATTATTTCAATTTGAATCGGCATTATAAATTATTATGGTATAAAATCAATTTTTTTTCATAAACCATTCATTTTTCAAAAAAAAGGGTATTCATTTCATTTTGAAAACATATGATAAAATAATATTTTCTACAAAAATATATTTAATTTTAGAAAATGGCTTCCATATTTGAGATATTTATGTTATAATTAAGTAATTAATACCAATTAATTTTGAGTCATATTGAACAACAATCATGGTAAAAGTTTAACACCACGGTAAAGGGTAAAATGGGTAAAATGGGGTTAAAACATGAAGATATGGTATTAAAATCTCTAAAAAATATTGATATTTTTTTTGAAGAGTTTATTTCAAACAACCACATCCCATATTAAATACTATAGTAATTTGGTTCCATTTCACTTCGGTAATGACCTTAATATTATTTCAGTTAAGGAATTAGTACAAAACGACACTCTCTTTTAATATCTCAAATATGTTTTCATAAGAATATAAATATTTTCTGAATTTTTCAAAATGGATATTTTGAATATGAAATTTTTTTATTATATTATTTCTTTTAATTTGAATTAATATTATAATTACTTAAATCGCTTATGCATCCTTGATGCAACGCTTGTGGAAAAGGATGAAAATTAAAAGTAAATAGATTTAAAATATTACTTGTGATGCATTTTGTATAATTTAAATTATTAAAATATTTTTATGGACAAAAATTAAATTTATTTATTATTTAAAAATTTTAAATTTTAACTCCATAGTAATGTATAATTTTTTACAGTCATATTATTTGAATAGTCCTAAAAAATGATATTAAGGATAATTTATGATAAAACAGTAAATTAATTAATTTTAAAAAAATTAAAAAAATTATAATTGTAAATTTAATGGTAAATGGTTGATAATATCAATAATTTTCCATTTATCATCCAATTCCCTTATATAATGAAATTATTTATCCTTAATGACTAAATATCGTGTTACAATGGTAATGGTAAAAAAGTGTTATTGAGGGGCTAAAGTGAAGAAATAATGGTTAAAATAACCTAATAAAATTGTCTAAATATTACAATTTCAATATATTTATACAATATATCAACAAAATTTCTAAATATATACTCTTTTCAGCCACATTTATATAAAATTTACATTACATTATTTTAATTTTTAGAAAAGTTATAAGTTTGGACCCCCTCACTTTTAAAAGGAATCTTCATATCTTATCTTCTTAAAAACATCTTTAGCCACTAAACTCATCCAAACCGAGAAAAAATCTAATATAAACCACTCTATCCAAAATCTATAGATTCTAATATTCATAAATTATTATCCTACTTTCCCTTAAGAATAAATCTAAAGGGGTTTTCTCAACGATTATATAATTGTCCTCGTCGAATCCCTTCATGTTTATTTCGTAGTCTACATCATTCAAATATTCCGTAACCACATAAAATAGATAATTTTTTAAATTTAGTTTTCTAAAATTTTATTATGTTAATGTAATGTCCATGATCCCTTTATTATCTATCTTAATAGAAAATGAAAATGTCACCGTGCGTACTATGGGATACTGTCTCCATGACCGATGTATATTATTTTTCTCTACAAAGTGATATAATAATATTGTCATGATCAATTGATATCAATGGTAATAAAATTGTATATAATTAATAAATATTATATTTATGTCATGAACAAGAACATAGATAGGACGAAACACTAACCATGGTTCATGGACAATGACTATTGAACCGAAACATGTTTGAAAAACAAATGAATGAAAACCAAGGATGATAATTTTGAGAAGTTATTTATAAATGAGTAGTTAAATATAATTATTGAAACATATATAGTAAGATAAGTTTTAATATGGTCCTAGTATAAAATTATAATGAAAATAAATTTATTATATATAAGGATAAGAGTGTTTATGATGTAAGTCTGTTGCAGAGGTAAGGGTTTCTTATCTTACTTTTACATCTATGAGACATATTCCATATTGAACATTTGTTTCTATTGTGTGGTGTATGTACATACCATGAATTTATTTCATTATTATTTTAATTAAAATTATTTATATTCAAAAATCAATCTAAGGGTTCTCCTATATGAAAATTTTTCTATAAGTCGTGATTTAGGTTATACCCAAATTTAAGATTATATTATATATGTACATCCCTTTTAATATGTCATATCATGAATATTTTTATATTAATGGAATATAATGTGTCTTTCCTTCCCATGGGTTGATTATGATATGATGAAATAATGAATAATTTTACGAAACCATCCACTTCCATTCCCGTGATGTCATATGATTATGTAATAATGAAATATTCATAAAAAAATTTTCTTTATAAGGTTGTAATTACACTATGATGAAATTATTAATGTTATTATGACCTTATGGAACAATTATGTATAGTTTTCATATGTAATGGGTGGTCCTAGAATTATATATCCCTCTAATGCATTTGGAAATGATTAAAATCTCATAAGATGATATGAATAGGAATGAGGAGTGAACCGAACCCAATATGGGATCATATCTACTATGATAGTATTTTTAGTGAGACTTGACTATGGGAATTATTGAATATAGAGTGAACCCAATCATCCATGGGATTCTACCCACCTTTATACTCTTGATTGTGATCCTTGATAAAGGAAATGATGAGAATATGGATTGAACCAAATCCACTATGGTACTCTTTCCACTATGGTAATCTTGGTATAGATCACTGACTAAGGATATGAAAATATATTCTTCTATTTATTCCAAAAACTTATGTATTTTCATAGGATATTTTCTAATGGATCGTGATTAATTACTAAAGATTTTGTAATATTTTGAATTATTTAATCTTATATGAAACTGAATCATTCCATGAATATTGATTAATAATATTTGACAGATTATTTATGACATTTGTAATTTTTTATCATTTTATCATAAACTTAATTTTATAATACTTACATATGATCATAAGTTGATATCCCCCATGATTACCATAATTTGGAATTTGATATCACCCTTCATTATGTTTCAATTTCTCTATTTTATGAATAATTATTTCATATAAGATTTGTCTATAAGGGTATCATGTGGAGAGAATGTTTCAGAGATTTCTAAGTCTTCTTATAGAAAAATAAAATTTGGGAATAATGGAAAAAATGCCCATTTGATGACAATTACATGTGTTTTATATAAATATTATATTTATTTATTTGAAACAATAAACCTAAAAGTAATTGGCTATATATGTGAATCAATATTGTCTATTGATATTTTAATTATGGATTATTAAATTTTTGTTTCATTAGTTGGTATCAAAACCAATATATAATGATTCTTTTTTTAGAAATGAATTTGGGTGTATGGGTGTCATGATATCTCATTTATCTTCATTCTTTATAGGTATAATAATAAATAGGATCCAAAATACACCCACCAATCTGTATACGTTTAACTAATGGTTGATTTTCTACCACATTTTTTATTTCTCAAATTATTGTCCCTTTTTTTTGGAAATTACTTTCCTAAAACCTTTAAACCACCACTGACCGAGTTGGGAATAGATTCTTCCATTAGAGCCTCTAATATTATAAATATGAACATAATGTATTCAACTAAATAAAATTAGGCCTTCAAAATATATCCAATAACAGGTAACTATTTCTATGAAATAAATTTTTAGTCCTAACAAACTGGTGCAGACACACCTCAGGTGAATTAGTTTAGGATAACCTTTTCAAAATTCTAAATATTGTTTCACACATTTAAATATTTCTTCTATAAAACCCAGATATAGGTTAAGAAAAATGATTCTTTTCATTTTTTCTATCAATATATGAAACAACAAAGAAAATGAAATAATAAATCACTTTCATTTTTATTAATATAGTTATATTCATTAATAAAATATTAAGATGTGTTTTAATATAAAAAAGGATATAGTTTTAATATAAAACTTTTATAATAATTTTTTATTTAAAAGATTAATTTATTAATTTATGAATATTAATTTTTAAAAATTAATATAGTTTTTAATATCTAAATATCAAAATTTACCTGGTGTCAATTATTATGATTTCATGTAAAATATTTAATTTTAGTAAAGAGTAAAAATACTAATATTTTTAAAAAGATAATTTATTTTGAATAATTTAATAATTAAATATTAAAATTATGTAAGAATATAAATTAAAGTAACATAGGTAAAAAATTTATATATAATCTACTTAATTAATTTTGAATCAAATTTATATTGGAGTTTTGTGCATGTCCGTTTTTTGGTTTCAAAACGGGATTTTTTTTAAAACTGTTTTAAACTACGTAATGTGTATAACTTTTAATTAATGAAAATATTACCAAATTAATAATGTTTTAAATGGTATTTATTGGTACTATAAATAAATAAATATTAATTTCCATTTATATATTGATTATTATTAGTCATTTATTTAATATAAAATCATATTTTTCTCGAAAATTATACTTCTTGAAAACCTACTTTTTCGTCATGTCTAGGGGTTTTTTAAAACTAAAAGTTTCCACTAATATGAATTAAATTTTCTGAAATTTATTCAATATTTTGAATCATAAAAATATATATTACCTAATAATGTCAAATAAATTTTTTACCAAAATGAATAATGGGAAGAGTGAAAAATAATTAATGCGGTTAAGGTGAAAAATGATTTACATGGGGGTTAAACTAAAATGATATTGTATTAAATTACATAAATAATTGTATAAAATCTATTTTATAGACATATTTTAACATTATCATGTCTAATAATAAATAATTTTCCATTTTATAGCCTTTTTTAGTTAAAAACGTTGGTAAACCTTTTTGTTTTCTAAAATCACCAGTGTACCACTCACCTCGCTTATAAAAGGCAACCCTCTATATTATCTTATTCACACCATAAAATCCCTTTTAATTATATAATAACTGAAAAAATATATTCCTTAATTCCCTCCCCCTTACCTAGATCCCTTATTCTGATCATAAAGCCATCTTATGATGGATTTTTTTCTTATCATAGGTGGTTTCCCAAAGAGGAGGTATCATGTTTAACTGAGCATCGTTATTTTATTTCATATTACACCTCATTAAAATGTTATTAAATTATAATTATATAATAATAAATTTAAATCCCATATGATATTATGTTAAATATATAACCAAAATCCATCTCTTCTTCCATCAACTAGGATACAAAATCATCATTCTTTTTTATGGTGGTATACCACCTCACGAACATATTTCATTAATTTTCTATTAGATCCTCTTAAATACTATTTTAATTATGTATTTAAAGTATATATATTATATTTTTAATTCAATTATTCTTAATTGGTTATTATAACACATATACCTTCTAACATTTCTTTCCATGGGGGAAATGACAACGTCTCTCAAGTGTACGGTGGACTACCACCTCATGAAGCGATGTGACTCATTTTTCAATAATGACTTAAATTGATGTTAATGAAAATAAATTTAATGAATATATGTGATATAAATGGATTAATAATGATATTAATGAAATATTTTTCATTATGTAATGATAATCTATCATTTTGTTTAATACACTAAAAAATGATAACGTCGTTCGTGTACGTGTGGACTACCGCCTCCACAAGTGATGTGATTATTTTTTTCATCACTTCATCATATAATTTTATAAATTGGTATATTTAAATAAAAAATATGGTAAATGTTATATTATTTTAATTCTTTATAGATATAATATTACTAACACCTTTTCTATAATGGTCGTTGAAATATATAATGTTACTCGCGTGTATGTACGGACTACCATCTCCTAGATCATAGAAGGGTTCATTTTTTATAAGAATCATCCATGATTGGTTTTATATGTTTGTTTTTTGTAAAATTATGAAAACAAATTCACTATTATTATTCCATATAGGTTGAAATGATGACCTCTTTGACCAATATTCATCCTACTGAAGTCTGTTTGGCACATAAGACAAATATCTTTGAAACAACCGACATAAACTAAAATGATTAAATAATTTTATATTAAATTTTAATAATTAAAATAAAATATATAATGAAATTGAAAAAGTTACATATGTAAGTAAATAATTGACAGAAATTTATTATTCATGATGATAAAGAACGAGAGTGAGTAATTGAACTCGGGGTAAGAGACTTCATCTCAATTTCACTTCATTGAGGAACATTTTGATGTTATGCACCTATATTCTATTACGAGGTGTTTATATCACCCATTTGACATGTTATATCATGAATGTATAAATTATAATGGTATTTAGTTTCTTTTAAATTCCATTTTTTCATGGGGATTGTGATTCAAATATATTCAATGTGATGCCGTACTTTTCTTTAAAAAAAATTCTTCTAGTGTTTTCCTTCTAACTATATTTTCCTTCCATGTCCATTTTTAGAATAATTTTAATATCTACATGATAGTTTCATAACATAATTTTTTTCCTTATTTCAAAAAAAATTATAAAGGAATATTTTTATGTAATTGTTGACTTCTTTTATTTTTCAAAAATGAAAGTAATATTTTAACATGTACGGTGATAATGACTTTTCCCTCCACTGTAACCATTATTTGAAATTTTTATTCATTTAAAAAATCTCATGTTTTATAAAAAACCCATTTCCATTTTTCTGGGCATTATATAATTTAATATGGGTATTTAAAAAATAATTTTGGTATTGAAAATGGGTTTTTAAAAGAAACATGTATTTTGTTATCTAAAAGTGATTTTTATACAAAAATAAAATAGTTATTCAAAAAAATTATGAAAAAACAAAAATAAAAAAAACTTTTATTCATTATATTATCCATATTTGTTGTTTATGATGGGTTGAGCCCAATTATATCTCATGGGTGATACTGTTAAATCTTATATGATGGGGGAACCATGATAGTTATCTAATTAATTGTGTAATTACTGTGTTCTATAGAGAATTATATTAAAATGTGTCCATATTGTTATTCCAGTTTTTAAAGGTTCTTTAAGAGTTTAATATGGTTTCTATGAGATTATGTGTTAAGGAACCTACACGAATTTTATATTCTCATAATGATTTTTTAGGTAAATCAATTTATCTAAAAAAAGTTAAGATAATGATCTATCAAATTGAAATATGATCCCCATTTGGGGAAAAATTCATTCTTTTAAAAATATGTTTTTATGGGTTTACATTTTTTCCACTAAACTATAGGTTTTCTTTATTTTAGGTCCCTTATAAAGATTATTGTTCTAATCCCACATTTTAATAAAATTATTTCTTTTATGGATGGGTAAAATAAATGAATGATTCATTTTTTAAGTCACGAAAACTTTTCATTAAAATAATTTATACTAAATTTTATAAGATTTATATAATGGGAAATTGATAATAATTGGAATTTTTCACCTGGTAATTTATGGTTTTTATATATATATGATTTATGACTTAATCCTCAAATAATATACACATGAAAGGATCCTCAAATGTAATAGAATGAATTGTTGACTTAAAACTCAATATTATTTAATTTTTTTATGTTGTATACATATATTATGTATTAGATGATGGTTTATATAAATATGGAGGTTGAGATAATATTGATAGAATATCCCAGAAAGAATTTACTATATGGTTAAGTTGAAATTATATAAAATTCAATGATTATTATGTTTTTTAATCTAAAACATGTATATTTAGAATTGTTTTCCATAGAAGAAGAAGAGAATCTATAGAGAGGAGGTACTCAACATCTTTAAATGGTTAGATTTGGATGGTAGTAGTTTTTTATAGTGACAGTTTAATTGAAACAAGATATAAATGGTGGTTGTATCCATGCTTGAGGGGAACCTAATCTACCACGAAGGAATATGTTTATAGTGTAGAATGTTTTAAGACAACGTCACTTATAATTTAGTAGATAATATGACCCTATGTTAGCCAATGGTTAGATCAATTATCTGGGAAGATATTTGAATTCATAGTATGTTTAGAATGTTAAAAGGTTACTCTTTTCATTTATCATTTTAAAGTAGAAGCTTATCGATGGTGGTCTTTAGTTTTGAATTCAAGAGAGAAAGAGGATCTTGATGTTATAGAGTGAGAAAAATTTAAGGATCTTTTCCATGATAAATATTATACTATGTTTTTTCAAGTAATGAATGGTTATAAATTACTTTACAAAATCTTATTATAATATTGAAATCCTTCTTCAAATAATTTTTATAAATCATGGATATAAAAGAAAATAAATTTTCAATTGAAGAGGTAAATAAAGTTGATTTTATTTAAAAACATATTGTTAGTCTCTTAAGTAGTACAACTCAGTAAAATGAAAGGAACGTATTTATTTTCAAACTGTTATCAATGGATATAAAAATTCATGTGTTTATTATGAAATATATTATAATATTTCATCACCATAAACATAATCCTAAAAAATCATCATAAACATTGATATTGTAGCATAAACCCCATTTTTTCATTAAATTAAAATCATTAGCCTCACGAAATAAATAAAATTACATGTATTTTTAAAAATTAATAACATTAATAATAATAATCATAAAATACATTCATGGTTTCTATATAGACAACATAAAATAATTGAGAGTGGAATATGACATATGTCACAGATAAATAAATGTGTGACGAAAATCTCTTACCTTATGTTTGAATTCTTTTGTATAAATATGAACTTAATATATAATAAATAAATATTAAATATAAATATATTAGATAACCATAATAATATATATCACACAATATATTATTTTCCTGTAATATTGTATCACCTATTTGTTAGTAATTCATTGTAAAATCAATGTTCAAGGTGATATCTACTTTGTTTTTCATGTATGTTCTGGTTTGATAGTTTTCATCCTTTTCATTGAACATGTTTGTATCATCTATAAAATGTTAATAATTATATTAATATCATATATATTATTTATATAAATGTTTATATTTATATTAAAATTATATCTAGAAAAATGAATTACACCATCCATGTAGATGGTATGTCGTACGTACGCATGAATGATGTTTCCATTTTTTGATGGAAGGAATGAATTTAAGTTAAATAATAATATTCCATTATAGAATAGTTATTATATCATATATATAATAAATATTCATATAATCCACCATTATTACCATTCATTTAAATTAAATATGAAAAATGAATCACATAACTTCATGAAGATGGTTGTCCACATGTACGCATGAGCATCGTTGACGTTTTACAAAAGTTTGAAATATAAGAATTTATATATTATAATATCATTAAAAAATATTAATTAATTCATTAATAACATATATAATCTTTAAAATCTTCATAATACTAATCCATAAAATATTGCAATGAAAAAATGAACTATATTTTCACGTGAAGATGTTAAGTCGTACCTATAAAGGAGTGATACATTCACATATCATTTCATAAAAAAGTGTGTTTAAAATGGTGTTTTAATAATAATAATAATAATAATAATAATAAAATTTAGGTATATTTATTATAATTAATTAATTATTATATAAATAATAGAAATAGTTTTTATTAGGTAAAATAATATTACTAAGGACTGTGATTGGTTGAGGTGATTTCCTAATATTTGAAACAACTCCTTTTGGTCTCCCATTAAGGGTCCTAGGGATGATGTTTTTGGATGAAAAAATCCTTTGTAATTTTTCAATAAAAGTTTATATTGGATTTTGGTAGGGTATGGTGGACATATAAGAATCAATGTTTTGTAATGAAGAGAAATGATATGTGCCCTTTTATAATTGAGGGGAGGACCATTCTTGGAGTTTCCAAAAGTTTTAAATTAATATAAATTATATTTCATTACAAAATGGATGTAAATTGATATAATTAGAATCTCAAATGAGGATAAACAAAAATATTTTCATTCAATAAAATTTGGACAAGTTTTTTGAATGTTTCCACCCTTATCTTTTTTAACATCCATTATCCCTTTTTACAATTATTGTAATGTTGATGTTTTCTACCATTTAAGGGTTAGTAATGTTACAATAAAATTGGAAAAACCCCAAAAAGGACCATGGTTGATGGTTTCCAATATTCCCCATTAATGTTTCTAACTATTATATTTTAATTAATTTTATATTATTTAACAAAAAATATTTATTATAAATATAAATAATTTCATTTATAACACTATTAGTTTTATTTGAGTTTAAATACATCACGATGTAGGGGAAATTATAAGATATGTTTTTTAAACCTCACTAGTATGTTATATTTTCTGTAAAATTCATGTGACACGTCAACTCATTCTAATTATATAACCTTTAATTTTTTTTTGAAATCGTTTAATTTTTTTTAATCTAATAGATACTGTATTAGAATTGTATTGGTATTTATGCTAATTAGTTAATATATAAAATTTTTAAATAAATTACCAACAAAAATATAATTTTCTTTATAAAAAAATTACCATTAATATTTATTCACCACAATATTTAATCCCAATGTGAACACATAATAGATATTTAAAACTAAGAAAGTGTCATTTTGTAACATTCTTAGATTTAATTATTATATAGTTCATCATCATGGTAAATTATCCATAAAAAATCAATTTCAAGCCTAAGTTCATAGGGATCTAATACCATTCCTCTATTAATAATTAGGATGAAAACATATAACCTTATAACATAGTTTTAACCAATATTAACCTTATCTTTTACCGAGGTGATAAATTTGAACACGGTTTCTATTAACATTGACAAAAAATAAAGGGGTTATATTTTCCAAATATGATCTTCACAATTCCCAATATGTAATATATTTTTTCAAATTCAATACTTATAAGTTTGTGGAATTAATTTTAAAATTATGCATGTAAAACATAATTAAAACAACTTTTTAGAAAAATGGATTTTTTAATAATAAAAATTGGTTTGTTCATATCCCGTGATTATAAAATTAAATGAATGTTTAAAAATTATATTTAATATATAATATATAAGTTAATTTAAAATAATTCACAAATGGGGGTTAACTTTATTTAATAAAATAAAAACACATTGCACGTATAAAAATAGTTTTCCTGAAAAAATTATTTTATATATAAAAATGGTTTTTTTCCAAATTCAAATAAGAAATTGATTATAATGAAATTAATTTTATTTTTCAAAAAAATATATAAACCAAATTTATTTTGAAATAATTTTATAATAAAATGGATCTTTTTATATGCGTTAAATAAAAATACAATATTCAATAAAAATTATTATTTTTTACAATTCATTGAAATATAATAATTTTAAGATAGTTTTTAAAAATAATTCCTAAGATAATACAGAATTGATGAATTGAAAAATGATATCCTTTTTGATCAAATATAATTTCTAAAAGTTCCTGAAATCAATTAAAATATATTCTCACAAAAAACCAAAAGAATTATTTTTTGAAGAAATTTATGTTAATGGATAAGTTATAATGGATATTTTATAACAGTAATTTTAAAATAATAAATTTCATTGTTCATTTAGTGTTGGTGTTGCGTATCTTATTGGATATCGAAGAAATATAATTTAATCGAAAAAAAATCTTAAAATCTCAAGGTGTTACTATTTTTATGGAATTATATTCCATAAAACCACCACAGTGTAGTATATATCACCCCACCATAAACTACATAAAATGTAAAGGAAAAAACAATTTACACAAAAAACATTTCATCCCTAAAAAATATTCTCAAAATAGATTATATAACTCAAAAAAACATCCAAAATGGTAAAATTAAATGGAATGTTAACAAGATACAAAATTCATGCACTCATTCCATTGTTAAAGTTTTCTCTAGTTAAATTTAAATAAAAATATTTTTTATTAAAATTTCTAAAATCCTTCACCGATAAATTCCTTAGGGATTCAAAATAAAACAAAAACATTTTGGTAGATAAGTTCTTGGATTAAAGTGAATTTACATTGATAGAATATGGTGAAAAATTTAATTGTTTATATTTATTTATGATTATATAATAAATTCAATAATAAAATATTTATATCAGTCATCTTATTTAAAAAATTGTGTGATGATGTAAATGGTTTCATAATTTATCAAATTTTTGTTATTCAATTATAAATTTTTTTATATAAGTCCGGAATTTTTAAATTATTAAGGTGATAAGATTAAAAACATTTAAATAGTAATATGAAAAGTTTATATTCAATACAAGTGAATTATTCATGTTTATCCAAGAATAAATTATAATGTGTTTATAATTTATTTAGGAATCATTTATAAATACTTATCTCATGTCTAAATTTATGAATTATTATTTATTTACAATTATTCCCTACCATATTAGTCATATATTTAATTTTTTTTAATAATATTAATTATGATTTATAATTTAGTTTTGATATATTAAACTGATTCTATAAATTAACATAAATCCATTTAAGGTGTTAAATGATTGGCATGATGAATCGAAGGCTTTCATGGAGATATCATATCGAATTTCTAAATCTCCTAGAATAAAGCATAGTGGATAAATAGTTCCATCTATCAAGGGGTTGGTCTAGGAGCTTCATTATACTAACAATTATAATTGTTTGTTTAATTTTATTTATTTTCAAAGAAAAAGTTAAATTGATGTTTGAATAATTTATATTTTTTAAAATTTAAAAAAAATGGGGATGCAGAAAAAATACAGTAAGGGTAAAAAAGAAATTCATGTAGTTTGGAGGTGAATTAAGATAGGTTCAATTATCATTACATTATTTTAAATCATTTAATTTGATGAAAAAACTCATAATAATTCATTTACACAACCTATACTATTTTCTTTTATATAATTCCACTAATATGTTTAATGAATAATTAAAAAATTAGTAATCCAATTCATTCTCCTTTGTGAAATGGTATGAACACTCTTCAACTGAGTGAATGGTCCATCTCATAATCCTAAAACCAACCATTAAACATTTTTATTTCAAACCACACAAATCCACTAGTATAAAGTGTAATCTAATTATATTTAGACATTGATTCAAATCTAGTGGAATACTTCAGTAGTGATTATTGTATATAGACTTAAAATCACCACCTCTACACTGTACTTTCTATATCTCACTAAAATTAATAAAAAAATATAGTAGAAATCAAGTAAAAAAATTCATTAATACTGACTACAATTCCCTTCAGGACATCCATGATGGGATAAAACATTATGATAATGAAGATAGAGATCATTGGTTACATGTTATGGGATTAAAGAAAAATGAATAAACAAGGGATATGAGATTGACACAACACAGATTAACATCAAGAAAAATTAGAATTTGAATTTCAAAAAAAAATATTAAATCTATATTAGGTATTTACAAATCTAATGGATAATATTTGGATCATTTATAATGTTAATTTTTGAAAATATTTATAGCATCATATGGTCGTGGTATGTTATTCCTGATGGTTTATTCTGGAAAATCCATATCTTCCAACATATAAACCACATTTTTTTTATAATTTGTATTCCTATTCTTATCAAAATGGAATAAAATGATTAAAATTAGATTAATTTTATTTCAAAAATGAATTTCTAATTCTCCAAATAGTTTTTTGGATTTTCTATTTAATTAAAATATGAATAAGCCACTAAATTTTATATTTTAATATATTTATCAAATAATTTTTTCCCTAAAGTATTTAAAATTAACTATTTCACATTGTTTTATCTACATTTAGGGGTTAATTTCCATTTCAAACTTATTTAAAATTTTAAAAATGTTATCCCTCATCACTCCCCCACACATACACGATTTCACACCTGGGTAATAAAAATAATTCTTCATAAAAAATACATTTCATTCCCAATTTCAAACAATTAATCCAGATAAAAATAAAATCAAAGATCCATCCATTTTTAAAAATATCATGCCTCATGTTTTATTTAATCCCATCAAATCTCCTTATTTAAATTAAAATTCCTAGTTCTAAGATTGAAATGTATTTTATTTTAGTAGAATTAAAACTTTAATAAGAAGCACTTTTAAATTTCACTCTCTCGTAGGTTCATTAACCAAAGATCAATTATTTTTCTTCCATGATATGACTCAAATATCACTCTTATAAGTTAATTTACCCCTTAATCATTTGGGTTCAATATTATCCTCGCCCAAATGAATTAATTTTTTATAATTATGCACTTATTGAATTTTTCTCCGAAATCTATTATAAAATAGCTTATTGAATTTATATGGGGATTTTATTACTCACACACTCAGTTTTGAGTGATGTCATAACATTATTGTGGGATCCTAATTGAAAAATTTACATCTGTTTCAAAGGAATCATATAACTATATTTGGAGTTTGTTCCCTAATTAATCCAATTTTAAAGTTGATAAGTTAGCGAGGATAAATTTTAAACATCTAGTTTTATCTTCATATAATTCCAGTTCTACATAAATAAATTATATCTCAATCTATTTCCATGTTCCAAAAAAATATTTCCAAAAAAATAGATTTCAACTTCACTAAGTATTCTAGAAAATTCATTAATTTCAAAATCAATTAAATCCTTTCACATTTTTATAGTAAATCTTTCTTGGAAACATAATAGAAGAGTTAAATTTCACTAGCTTAAAAATTCACCAAAACTCTAAAACAAAAAATAATATCAATAATAATATTTTTACTTATGGATTCCAATACAATTATTATAAAAAGATGAAAATATATTCTAAAACAAGTTATATACTACTCCAAAATACATTATATACCTTCTAAAAACATAACCAACACTTCAGACATAAAGTTCAGAAAATTTTAAATAATTATAATGTGAAAACATGTAGAAAAATATAGAAAATTCCGAGTTCATGGTTGATCATCATTTATATAAATTTTTCTTTTTTATTTCTATTTTTTTACCTATATGAATTTCTAAGAGAATATAATAGACTAAAACAATATAAATTTTCTTGAAAACTAAATAAAATGAAAATATAAAGATAATCGGTGAAATATTATTAGGGTTTCCCTAAAATAATGGTTTTTTACTATCTGTGGCTAGAAAACATTTTACTTATACACAGTTTGAAGGTGGGTTGGGTTTCCTTAATTATAACCACTATATTTTAGTCGTTCCCTTTTTCATAAAAAACTTCATTCTTCTTTTGATGAACTAGATTGTAAGTAATGAATGTTTCTATCCCCTTAATAGTATAACAAATAAATTTGGGTGGGGATAAAAAGATAATGTATATAGTTTTACTAGTCATAAAAATTACACATTACTCTTTGAGAGGATACTCCAATAATGAATCTTGGATATGCTCAAAAAAGGTTGGGTTAGAATTTAATTCAAATTGAAAATAGTTCAACCATGTTCGGTAAATTTCAAATTCCCCCCTACCATATGTTTCATCTTGGTCTTTTTTCTTCCTAAGAGGCCACTAGTAACTTCTCCTTAGTTGATTACAATAGATTATAAAATTAATCCTTAGTCAACTACTCTTCTTCTATGCCTCCCTCTATATATTATTATTGGTGTTCATGAGGGGTATTTCTATCTAAGGGTAGTTCTACAAGTTCTTCCAAATTTTTTATTTACAAATGAGTGGTTTGTTCTTGTTGATGTTGGATCAATATGGCTATTTGTCCATCTACCTCTTCTTATAGAATATATAATTCTATTTTTGAATCTTCTTAAAATTTATTTGAGAATACCATCAACATTATCCTCATATAACCCTTCTTAGACTACTATAATCCTAAAAAAGTATATATAGTGTGTAAAAACGATCATATGAGTAACTCATGTTTTGATTTATCATTAACTAGTTCTTTGTTAGGGAAGTAGTCTCATGTTCATCCTCCACTTGCAGTCATATTTGGTAACCATAATGGTTCTTTTATTAAATCTTCTACTACCTCTTCCTCCTATGAAAGGGAAAGAACAAGTGTAGAAGAATCTATAATTCCATACTAAGGTAAATAATAATCAAATTCATAATAAATATAATTTGAATGAAATGTGTTTTTTGTAAGGAATCCCCCATCAATTATTTCAACTTTTTGTTCTTACAAGTGCACCGCTACTTGAAATTATATTGGGGTGAAGGGGACAGTAATGGGAATTATATATTTTCTACAATGTATAGCCCATCCATTAATTCATTATCATCATAATCTGGGTTTTATAACCATCATTATTATTTTTCATTTTAAATATAAGGGAGGTCAATAAACTATTCTATATTACTAAAATTAGAGAAAGATAATTTCAATGTAAATAACTCTCCCTCAATGATATCATATTTTAGTTACACTTCAAAATGTGGGCCATATTCATATGTTTTCTACAATAAAGTGTGATAAATATTCTTCTTTATTATTATTAACCTCCATATTGAATTTTGAGATTAATAGTGGATTCAATTCCAGTTCATACCCTACATCATGATGGTCCAATTTTTCTTCTTGTTACATGGGATGCTGAAACATTTATGTGACTTCATAACATAAGGTATTCAGTTCATCCATGTTGGGCTATTTTTCAACATTTTCATCTGGATCAAGGGGGATAATATAATTATCAACATCATTACTATTGAAAATAATTTGGGCTATAGTAATAATCTCATCAACCCATTCTAACTAGGAAAAATTACCCATTTTTTAACAATCTGTAAAATTATTTGTAATTTTTTAAAAATATTGAATATCTTATCCAACTCCTTGGAAATGATATCAATGATATGAAGGATATTTAATACCTTGCATAAATAATTTTATAAAACTGATGGAATACATACTAGTCGCTAAAGTGGGTTGTATATTGAGGATTTTTTATTATAGATTACTATCCTAGCACTTATAATTGTTTTTTTCATTGTTTTAAAAGTATGAGTTAAATAGGGACTGTGTTATTTTAGATTTTATAAGACATATAGTAATGTGTATAATAGGAATAAAACATAATGGTTTAAGAAAAAATTCAATCATCTAGGGGTGAATTATAATATATTCTATCATTATTTACTCTTTTTTATAATAATATATTTCAATGAGAATAATCAAATATATCATGTACACACCCAGTAGTATTTATTTGTACGAAACCACTAGTCAACTCAAATAATTTGAAAACAAATTTGTAATCCTATTTGTTATTCTTGATGAATGGTTAAGAACACTCCTCACCCGAGTAAATGATCCTACCCATAAACCTGGTAGAAACTACTCTCCATTATTCCTTTCAAACCATACAACTCCATGGGTATGATGTTTAATCTAATTGGAGTTATTATTCAATGAATAAACCCTAGAAGAGTTCAATAGTTTTAATGAAATATAGAGTCAAAATCGCCTCCTCTACACTCCACCATCACTATTACACTAGGTTTAGAGGTTAAAAAGAGTAGGAATTAAGTGACTAAATTCCAGAAGATCCCCTATAATTCTCTTTGGATAACTCATAATGGGTTATCACTTTGTGATCAAGAATATAGGGATCATTTGGTACATTATAAGCATTTAAGAAACATGAATAAATTATTGATAATAAAGAAACATATAATATATGAAAAATACACTTAATAAGAATTTGAATCAAATAAATAAAGTAAATCTACATTGGGCCAACTCGAATCTAAACTCAAAGTATCATATCATTTACAATTTTTAGGGGCTAAAATTCTTATAACATCACCTCATAACCTTCTTCCCATTTTAAAACATTTATGTCCCAATTAGTTGGATTCTTTCTCATTTGATCACTCCCACATATCAAGGCCAAGGGTGAGGGTGTCTCCAAATGAGAAAATCCACATTTCTTTCAACTTCATCATTTTCCCATTATTTCATTCTCCTAATTCAAATTGATTATCTCTATATGGACATATATTTAGAGATCGTGCCATTTTTAGTAAAATAATGAGAATTTATTTTGATTTTATTTTATCTTGAGTTTTTCTAATTTGGGAAGTTTGGATATTAATCCCCATGACCTTAAATTTGGTGATGTCCTAGATCGACCACGTATAGAAAATGCATGATTGATTGGGTGACATGAACATTTAGAATAAATATGTGGATGGCATGATCGGTCATGTGGTCACTTCAATCATGTGGTTTCTTTAGGGGAAAAATTACTTGGGCTTCGCATAGTGGGTAAAAATAAGCATTTTATTGCTTGAGGACATTATAATATTTTTTTATATTTAGTCACATTTCTTCTTATAGTCGATTTAGTTTTTTGGGTGTTTTTATACCATGGTCGATTAGAATCCACAGTAGATTGAGCATCGTGGTCAATTCAGGAAAATTAAAACCTTCGAACATGAAATCACAATTTCACTCTAGGCTTTATTCCAGTTCAGTACATAGTCATATAAATGAATTTAAATTAGATTAAATATCCATTAAAATTTTTAATTCCAATTATCCAAATTAATGTATGACTTGTGTATTTAATCCAAATTTGAATAAAAACACTAAAAGTGATGTTTTAATACATTTATAAAATAAATTAAATATTTCACAATGTTACAAAAATACATGATTTTTCCATGTTTCATCTTGGAAATGGGGTTAATTCCCATTAAAAATGGTTTCAAATTAGGGAAATATTGTCTCTCATCATAAGATTATTTAGTTCTATTTTTTAATATTTTAGTTTGGTTTGTGTTAGGTTTTAAGATTGAATTAAGAAAAATCGATTATAGTTTATAGATATTAGATGATATAATTATGTTAAAATTTAAGTATCCCTTGACTAAATAAACATGGATAGAGGTAATTTGAGAAGAAAAACATATAAGACAGATGATTATGCATTTTCTATAAAATTATGGAATTTCTAACTATTTCACTATGCTTACTATTATAGATATTGTTTATTTCATATGGTTCCAATACATTACAAGAAAAGTTTTTATATACCTTATAAATGGGATGCTTTTGGATATTTATACATTTAGTTGGATTTTCATTCTTTTAGTAAAAAACATATGGGATATATAAATAGTTATACATCAATGTTGTTGGAACATATTTATTTAGATGAATGAATAAGGAAATAAATTATTAGATTCATTCATGCATGTAATCGGAATCATATAAGATGAGATAGTGAGATTAAAATCTCTTTTAAAATTTTATGTGTTAGATTCCTTCTGAATAAACCCTTTTTATTTCCTTGATCATTCAACTAGGTAGGTTTTTGTAAATTAGGTTTCCCAAATTTTATCTTGTATAAAAAATTAATTTGGTTTACCTATATGTAAGGTGCTTCATTTTTTGAATTTAATTTGGTTAAAAACGTTAGCTATGAAACTCTTCTGAAGGATACGTGAGAAATATTTTTGAGTTTATGCATATAATTGATTATACTTAGTGTTTTATACTCATCATTCTAAGATACATATATAATATGATTGGAATAATATCCTACCTAAATAGATAATTTTAAAAAGTTCATGTCAATGTGGGGTCCTTAGTGAAATATGCATGTTATCCCAATAATAGATATGATGTAATTAAAAGAGATTATCTTTTGAGAGGGATGTAATTAAAAAAATTCCTTATTAAATAAATGTGAAACCATATACTCATTTGATAAAACATTAGATTATAGATAAGTAGAATCAATTTCATCAAACAAGATTTTGAGATCAATATTATAAAAAAGATTAAATTAAGGTAAAATTAATTTTAGATAGATAAAGAAACTTAAAAAAATCATTAGAAAAAATGGATTTTCTATATATTTAAGAAACAAATCTCTGATAATCCTTCTATTTATAGACCTAATAGATATGATAAATATACTTATAGTAGGCATAGTAAATATTCTCTTGATATATTTATATTTATACTTGTTTCAATGGATCCCAAATTAAAATATAAATTGAAGAATATTGATTCTTTGTGATGAGAGGAAACCTAAAAAAGTATCTTTCATAAACAAGCTAGACACAAGATTTATGAAGTTTCAAAATCAATATTTCATTTTAAGTTGTGTGAGTGTTCTTTTATCTCAACTCATATACATAATATGAATGGGTTTTTTAATTAATGGGAGAGAGTGGGGTCACTTTTCATGCTTTATTTAGAAACAAAATTCATTCTATAATCACTATAAAAAAGGATATGATATTAATTGTAAATTATAAAATCAATGAGTTCAATGAAAGTTTACCCAATCTTCTCATTATGTTGAGGATTACTGATAAGTACTTGGGAGGTATATACTTGAGTTCCATGATGATGGTACATAATGAAAATGATGAATGTTTTGTCTACAAATAGAATAAGTGAGTTTTTGGATATTACACACCAACTTATAAACAAAATAATGGTGTTTCTATGGAAGGATATTGTTTTATTTATTGGAAAAATTTACAAAAGAGAGTAAATTATCCATTATACCTAAATGGGTGATAGAAACATCTTGGACACTCGAAATATGATATTAATGTTATAGAAAACAATTTGTTTATTTTGAAGGGTATATAAAACCGACTATATATTATATTGTTGTTTTTAATATCTATAAGAGTTAAAAATTGATGAAGGATAGATTAATAAAGATTTATTATGCATCCAAATGACATAGAAATTAGATTCTATATTAAGTAACTATATTTCATGTATTAACTCAAAGGTGAGATGAATTGTAAATATATTATATATTTTTAGAACCTAATTTGTTTTCTATTATATGATAATAGATTATTTTAAACAATATTTTTTTAAGAATAATTGAGGTAATTTTTTGATACTCATGGTGATTGATTTATTATATTTTATATTATATTTTAGGAATAATGTATGAAGACAATGAGTTTTATTTTGGATAAAATAACTCATCTCAGGTATTTGTTGAAATCTGAGGGAATTGGTTTCCACACATTTAGATTCATATTTTAAAGAATAAATTATTATATTCCAAATAATTATCCAAACATATGAAATTACATATATGATATTGTTTTCAATAATTTATTTTTTCAAATATTCCCACCAATGAAAATAAGTTTTATTTCATACACCAAAAGGTGTCTTTTTATCTTAACTTGATATTCTAAATAAAAATATTTTTTCTAATAGGATGGTGGGAGTATTTTTAGACTGTAAAATTTCAACTTCCAAAAATGGAACATTATTCCTGTAAGTATTTAATATTAATTTCACATAATATCCTAAAATAGTTTTAGGTTTTTTGGAAAAGAATAACATAAATATTTTTATTTTGTTACCAAAATTATATCAGATGAAAAATTGAATGGAAAGGATTTTTTATGATGATGATATAATTAGAATTTGTTCAATGTAGACGTCTAAATTTATTAATATCGTAACATTTTATGTTGTGCATTAATGGAGTTTAAATATTATGTTGAAAGAGTGGAACATTAGGAATGTGATTTCTATGTCTCAATATTATTCAAAATGAATTTTGTAATATATGTTTCTCACTAAGGATGTTTAGTGAGAGTGATTATCTGATGATTATATAGAGATTTGATAAAAATTATATTGATATGTATTTATCATTAAAAAACCAAAAAAAACACAGCAAACATAAGGCCACTCTAGAAACATATTGTTTAAGAAATAATAAAATCCGTAATGAAATATGTGTTTTTTAGTATTTATAAATTTTTTTAATAATATAAAATATATCATGTTATATTAAAGTAAATATTCAGTTTGTCATTCTTTTATATTGGGTATACATGTCTGTGATGTGTAATAATAATTTACATCACAAAGTACTACATTAAGTTATCCCTAACAGATGTTCATCATGGTGTATTATAGGTTGTGATAAAATTTAAAGGTTAGTGTGGGTAGGATTTTTTGTAGATAATAGAGTATTATCGTGAGTCACCAAATGATTTTTTTTGTTTCAGATGACCATCCAAGTATACCTCGATGAGATATACTTTATCTTTGGAATGTTAAGGGTGTATTTTTTATATTTAATCCTTCTGAATGAGGTTAAAAACCCGTTATAATGAAAACCTTCGTACATTTATAAATTTATTAGGCAAGACTTTAGTAATAGATAATAATGGTGTGGTTGGGAATTTTTCTGATCATTTAATTTATTAAGGCTTTAAAAATATAAAAAATTTCCCTTCATATAATGAGTATTAAATTTAAGCTGTCAATTTATATTAGATGAAGAAATGTGTGTCCATAATTATATAAGGAACATATGATGTAATTATCTAATTGAATGAGGGTAATGGGATGTGATCATTCCCTTATATGAATGAAATGTGATGTATTCCTCAACATAGTCAGTCTATACTTAGATAATTGGGAACATATGAGAAGTTTGTATCGGATTGACATAATCCATGTCCCATGGACACTTAATGCATTAGATAAATGAAGTACATGATTACACATACTTTTATATTATAAAACTAATAAACACAGGATTTATGTGTTTAATATAGATTACACCAGATCCCTTTGTATATTGAGTAGTATTTATGCTTTGCTAGAGGGCGTTATTTTCTTTACATGTTTATTAGGGAATTCATAATTTATATTAATTCTATAAAGCCTCCTAGGATCGTACTTTTTTCTAATAGCAATGAGGATCACATTTATAAAATAATAAAATCTAACCCAAAATGATTTCAAGGATATATGAAAGATAAGTTTTTATAAGTTATTAAATATGATATAAAATAAAATGAAAATGTATTAAATCTTTTACAAAAAGTGTTTTGGGAGATACATAAAAAGTGTTTTGGATATGTCTTTATGATTTGTTTCATATGATAAGACATAGGATTAAAATGATCATAGACTGTGTGGATTTAATGTTAATAAAGGATTATAGGAAATGTGTAATAAGGGAACCAATATAGTGTATTAGTTTAGGCCACATCATGGCCTAACATGGGATACAAAATGATATAGTGATTGTCACCATATCATAGTTCAACTCATGGTAGTATATATGATATTTGATATCATGTGGTTTGGATACATTCTCCTCCTTCAAGTTATCATTATTGGTTTCATTATAATATGATTACTTTGAGTATCCAACATGAGTGTTTAAATGTTAAAAAATAAATAATAAAATAAAGAGTCATGAGTTACAAATATTATAACTCATGAAAAGTTCATGAAAAGTTTATGAAAGGTTCCATTATAAATTTTTGAACATTTGGAGTGTCCTTGGAAGGCCTATATAATAATTCTCTTGGTCTATAAATGTGTGTGTGATTTCTTCCCTATAAAATCCACAATAATAATATTTTTATCTATTTTTCTCTCATACAAAAGAATAATTGTATAAAAAATCATTGTATGGTGGTAGATCCTTTTTAAGTATTATAAGATTTGTGCAATCCATGGAAAATCTAGGAGGGGTAACCCATTGGTTTCCCCTCAGTTATCTAAATAAAAAACATGGTTTAATATTGGATCAACTATTTAATGGTATTTAGTTCATTATTAATTCACATTATTTAATCAAAATCATATATAAATATCCTATGGTTTCAGGTTTTGGAGGTTGTTTCCATTTCATTTGGATATTTTCCACACTAAAACCTTTATAAATAAGTGACTATGAAAAATAAATTATATTTCCCATAGATATATGATATCTTCGATCAGCTCTTTAACACCCCTAACTTAAACAACCCATAAATACAGTATTTATAACAAGGGGTACACTATCTTATATTTCTATGATAATTTTTGTATTGAGTATAGGTAAGTAGGGGAATAAACATACATATTGAACCCTTATAATAAAAATTGGACACTTCTAGTTAGTAAATATTTTTTAAAAAAAACAGGATTTTTAAATTTAAACTCACATTTCATTAAAAACACATTTTCATGTTTAAAGTTGAATCCACATAGTAGAAATATAGACATTGCTATATTTTCTTACATAACCTTTGGCACATTGTAATACTTTTGAAAACATGGGACGATAAATTAATTCTCTATATTGTATAAAAAAATAAATAAACCCATTAGTTCATTTTGGAAAATAATATAAACCCATAAGAAATTTTACACTTTTATATAATAAAATTTGAGCTCCAATATTGGTTATCTTAATCATGAAATACTCTTAATTACCAAAATATTTTCAAAAAACATATCATAATAAATAATAAAGGAAAAAAATCATAATAATGAGTGATTATTTTGTAACATGTTTACTCATGAAATTTTTTTCTTTAAAACCATACATTCCACCCTTAAAGGGGGTATAAACATTCCTTTAATAAAAAGCTAATTATCTTACCTTATGAAATAAAAATAATTCCATGAAAACTCATTTGAAAGCCTAAAAAATTCATGAATGTACCTTGGTATGTCATATTCATATACATATTACAATCACTCTTATAAGAACTCATACAAATGTGATAACCTACTTAGTTAATTCCAATATAATTCCCTAGAAAAAATAGTCATTATTTAATGAATTACAGAGATATATTTGGTTCACCCTTAATATTGAATAATGTCAAAGTTAAATAACATAAATAGATCATATATAATATTACATCTTAATCATAAACACTCATAAACTATTTTCAACACATACGCAGAAGCATTTTTGGGATTCAAATAAAATTGAAGATTAAAAATCCATTTTCATTGAAAACACTTTAAAAAATCACAGATAAATGGGAAATAAAATATCATTTTCAAAAACCATGAAAAATTTAAGAATAATATTCCAAAATTAAAAAATTCAGGATGGTTGTAAATTTTTCTCATTTATTATACATTAAAAAATATTTGTTTCACACTTTTCTAAAAATCTCTAAAATAGCCCACTCAGAAAAAGAAGTACTCTTTTAAAAAAATTATAAAAAGATAATTTAAAATGAAATTTAATGTACAATTTATTATATTATTAATATACCAAAAACATTTTAATAAACAGTG
This sequence comes from Viscum album, assembly GCA_963277665.1. Classification (NCBI taxonomy): domain Eukaryota; kingdom Viridiplantae; phylum Streptophyta; class Magnoliopsida; order Santalales; family Viscaceae; genus Viscum; species Viscum album. The sequence goes on from OY728131.1 coordinate 928,739,214, forward strand.
ATATGGAAGAAAAATAAAATAATAACTGAAAAAATAATAAAAATATGGTTTTGAAGAAAACTCATTTGCCATGAGTTTGACTCCCAACATACGTAATTTAACACATGTAAAAGAATAATAAACTAATTTTATAACATATTTTGAAAATTTTAATTTTTGTTAACATATTATTATCTTTTTTATTTGGTTTATTAACATTATATATATTGTAATTAAAACAATTAAGTTCATATCGGACGTTTTAATGACGTCCTTCTCATAATCACAAAATAATTTCCTTAGTTTGAAGTTTTTAAATAGGGTCATGGTTTCCCATTGTAAATAATATCCATCATGAATATTTATTATTTTAATAAATTAAATATAATTTTTTAACAATACATGGAAACCGTACGTGAAAAACGAATCACATCGCTTCGTTAAGGTGGTAGTACACATATCCAAACAATCGATGTTATCATTTTCTAATGAATAAAAGGTTGGGAAGGTAAGTAATATATTGTATTTATAGAATCACAAATATTTTATAAATTTAATATATATTTCTTAAAAATATCCTAATAACTATACTTGTGAGGTGGTGATGAAAAATGAAAAGCATCGCTTCGTGGAGGTGATAATTCACACATATGCACGAGCGATCATTTCATTTCCCATTATAGGGAAAAGTAGAAGAAAAAGGTAATTACCTTAATAATAATAAAATATTAGTATATATAAGATAATTAAGTTATTACTTCTTCATTTTTAAATAATATCTGAAGAATGTGTAAGAGAAAATAATCATAAAACACTCGATAAATAATTATAACTCTTTTTGGAAAACAACCATTGGCATACACCTTAATCCTTCTTAGGTTAGACTTTAGGTAATACTAGGACCTATATTTTAAATATATGGATATTGGTTTGATATTTAATCAGTTATTTTCAGAGATATTGTTCTCAAAATATGTGAGTTAGAGAGGATACAAGGTTCCCATTTATAAGTGAGGGGCATTTCAAAAGTCTAATTTTTATGAATTTCAAAATATTATAAATGTATTTATAATGAATAATTAGTAAAAAACTATAAAATTTTTAAGATAATGTGATAAGTATTTAAATATCTTCATCCAATAAGATTTAGGATGAAATTTTACGGCCTTATCATAATGTATTAACCTTAATTAACCTGATTTACCCTTTATTATGGTGACAGAGTTTTACCATGCTTATTATTCATAATGAAAAAATGACATCAAAATCATAAATAAATTCAAACCTCCTTTTTATAAATATTTAATACATTTTTAATTATATACTCTTTATATGTTCATTAAATTACATTAAATATATGTACAGAAAACTAAATGAAAACCAATATTTTACAAAATTTTATTTTTAAGCATAGAAATGAACATATAAAAAATAAAATGAAATGTCTATTCCTAAGAAATTATTTATATTATTTTAAATAAAATGGATTTTATTATTCTTTGAAACAAAATAAAAACATAAAGAGGTTTATAAATTTCTTTATTAAAAGAAAAAAATGATAGTTTTGCAAAAAATGGTATTTCTCACTATTCACTCAAAAATCAAACTTTTTAGAGAATAGTAAAATTTCACCATAATATTTATTTGATATGATGACATCAAAAATTAACTTGATTCTATCTAATTACATTTATAAAATATAGAAATATATATTTTAAATGAATCCATATAATACGTGGAAAACTTTTGAGTTGGAATAAAACAATTTCTTTTTTTATTGAAAATTTACTTAAAATTATTAGAGTGAATAAAACCCTATAAAATGTATTCATGAATTTTAAAAATAAATAAAATTTAATTATAATTTATACTACTCAAGTTTTCAAAATCTTCCCCCCTTAAATAAATTTCATCATCGCAATTTTAAATAGGTTGGGAAATCTTTCCATTAAATTCTTTTCAAGTTCCCATTTTTGTTCCGCAAGCATGGGGTTCTTACAAAAAACATTAACCAGGTGATATAACTTATTCAAAAACACCAATATCTATGATCTAGATTTTAGTTTGATTTTACATATATGAAATATTCTCTTAAAATTGTATTACCTAAGTATTCTAAAAATTATATAAATCAATTACATATTTCCTTAACAACAAAACCAGAAACACATCATGTACTTGAGATTAAATTAAAAGAAATTATACTTGATAATAAACTAATCTAACCATTTCTAGGATTTCATATAGAACAATAAATTATTGATTTAAATTTTATTTCATTTTAAAACACCAAAACACCTTTCCAATGATATATTTTAAGAATGACACAATCGCCCACCTTAAAAGAATGGTTTTTTCCTTCTACTATCTAAAGAACTCAACTCTATGTTATAAGATTTCATCATGTTCTAATAAATAATCTTTACCTTATTTGATATTTCATTTAATGGTTCTAGTCCCAAAAACATTCATTCGCCAACTTTTTCTAAACATGCTTTCGATATCACCATTTAGCCCATTAGCATAGATTAGGTTGGAGGCACTACCAACCATAGGTGACATTCCCTAGATACCAAAGGATCGTAATACATGATGAGGTTCTAACAAAAAAATATATGGGGGGAACCTGTACCCTTAAACACATACGTGCCACTATACATAAGAACCAATGTGAATAAGAGAATATAAACAATTCAAGATTACAATTATCTAATGATTCATGAGATAATATCTAACAACTCAAAAGGACCAAAATGAAAATGTTATAGTAATAATGGAAACACAATAAAAACAAAACTAAGAATTCTAAGTAGTTAAAAACGTGATAACTAAGGTGGAACCACCATATAATAGAAGATGTGACCGAGTATCTAAGATTCATCTCTGTACATTCATGAAAACCACTATCAAGGTGCTTCACTAATAAAATACAAAACCTCACACATTAATCAATCTTAGAAAACAATGTATATATTTTCACTGATGTACATATATTTGGGTGAGTATAACAACCTTGTAAGAAAACCCAGGGTACATTTACAACCTTACATTAATAATAAAATCATGTTATCTCAATGTTTTATAAAACACTAATATGAGTTTCAAAAATAGTTATTACAATTAAGAGAAGATTATATAAATATAAAAGGATAAAAAAACATTTACTAAAATTGTTCCAAACCAAAAATACAGTGACCCAAATAGTTTCTCCCAAAATATAATTTTATTTTAAATTAGCTGAAATAGTTTATCCAAAAATTAATTCCATGAATCAACTAACATGCACATTCAAACTCAAACCTCCCAAAAATTTTCTTATGATCATGGGGAATTCCATCCATGATTCGTTCGTTAATAGTTTATTTAAATCATATTAGAATGTTGATATCACGTATATATATATATATATATTCACGAGTAACCTGGACCTCCTACGATGGTCCTAGGATCATGGTAACTTCTCCACATAATTTATATTCATAATGTAATGAAACACACGCAATCCACACCCTGTTATGAAAATGCATCAAAACATATTTGATTTACTATAAGTTTCCATTTTCAAAACCCATAATTCTAAAATCACATATAATTTAACCCATATATATACAATCAACAGTGAGAACAACCAAATAAAATACTAGTTGGTTTTTATAAATGTTTACAAATATAATTTTCATCAAATAGATATAAATAAATGAGTGCCATGGGATATTTCATGTTCCAAGAAAAGTGTAGATGGGTAAAAACTACCTACCACGAATTCATTTGGTAAATTGATTCCCCATATGATCTCAAAAATCTGACCCCTTAATTCTATTTCCAAATAAAATAATAATTTAAACTGAAAAAAACTCTTATAATCCTATAAATCCGGGTATCCTAAATTTTATATTGGTTTTATTCAAGAATAAATGAGAATATCCAAGAAGCGAAGAAAGAAAAGAACAAAAAACGTTGATTTCAATTATCATACGCTTGAAAAATCATAAAAAATAAGATTTCATACATCATCGATAATAAAAATATTCCTATGATACTCTTCAAATCAAGATCCTCAGTAAACCTAGAAAGAATGAGGTTTTTCCTTAAAATTTTATGTCTAAAAGACAATTTCTATTATTTAAAATCATATTGCATGGTTATGTCGCATATTTTGAAAATAAATTTAATCACCATGGTAATATAATATTTCACGAAAAATTCAATGTCACATGATTAGCCACATAGTTTTTCCAAGCCGTGCTCTGACTATGCACTTATCAATTGGCCCCACAAAACCTCACTCGGTTTCTTGGAGACTTGGGAATGGTTTCTAAAATCCATTCTCAATCCATAAACCTTGAAAAAAATATTTCAAACCCATCTATAAACCTCTTTAATATTACCCTAAGTCTTAACCATAACATTCATTATCTTTAAATAATCTATATAAAGAGAAATACAACAAATTGATGGTTTTAAATTCTCCCCAACATTATGATTTAGAGACTTAAAAATATGTAATATGTTCGACCATCGGTCCCTTAGTAACTTCTATCATTCCTAAGTCTATACATGAAATTTTACATGCTTCCCTAATACTATTAATAAGGTATTGGATCTCTATTTCAAGGCATCCACTTGTCTATCCAAAATTTGGATCATTTCATAGATAAAAATTTTATCTAGCTCAAGCATAGAATTATCAAAACTAATCACATCACTATGGTTATTTTGATACTTTTTATTTGAGATACATAAAAGTAATTATGGATAAAACTAAATCATTTTAGTATAGTTAAACTGTGTGAAACTTCCCATGTCCTTTTGAGAATATCAAATTGGCTAGCATACCATGTATCTTCTTTCCCTTTTCCCTATTGATGATAACCATGTCCCTTTGAAACTCTCATGAAAAAATGATTGCTCGGATTTACATAAAAAAATTCGATGGTGATTATCTGCATATTATTTCTAATAGATATATGTCTTATCCATTCATTTTCAGATTATTTGGATATTTTTTTAGTCTCGTGGATAATTATAGGTTCAGTTTTTGAAGTATATCTTATGTCGAACCAAAAAATTGGTTAATGGAATGTATGACCATACAATTTATTGAACAAGGATTTTTGTACTGTGTTTTAATAACTATTTTTATATAATAACTATAGTAATGTGATATGGTCATTCCTAGATCAATTAAATTCCCCAGAATATTATTGATTCATTTCGTCTAATGTTTGAATCATTCATTCTCATTTCCCATTCATATGATGATGATAAGTCATATTCATTGTCAATATAGTTCCTAAAGACTATTATATAGAGTGTCAAAACTGAGATGTGAACCAAGGATCCCTATTATCAAAATTAGTACCCCATGCAGTTTGAACACTTCTCAAATATATAACATTTCTAGAACAGCCATAATATCAGACTCTCATATTGGGATAAATTATAGAAACATGGTAAGTCGATCCACAATCACCCAAATAGGATCCTGTTCCTGAATCATCTTATAAAGATCAGTGAAAAGGAACAAAACAATATATCTTTATTTTCAAATTAGTATATGCATTTATTATAAGATACCAGTTATTATTGGATACTCATCCTTGACCTTCTAGAGGGTCATGAATTTTCTAAAATAATATGTTACTCATACCTGACCATAAGAAATGAGATTTCATTAATTTTTTACTTCTTTTGATTTATTGAGTAAATATCCCATTTTGAATTGGGATGTGATGAATGAGTTTTTTCCTAGAAATATTGATGCACCGTGATTTAGTTTTTAAAAGGAAATAATGATTCTAGATCTCTAGTATTTCCATCTATGGTCTCCCACATATTAGGATTCACCTTATGGTGATGGAATTAGGTGATGTTTATTGAGCCACATTGACCAAAATGATTAAATCAAGAACCAATATTATCATAAGGAAAACTATATTCGCCATCTATTTGGTAAAGGCCATATTCATATCAATAATAACACTAGTAAACTTCTAAATTTCATGACACTCTCTGTCCACATAACTATGTGAACTCCCACAAAAATCATCTGTTATAGAATTCCATTTCCCATGAGTATACATCAATTCAAATTCCAATATATTTGGTACTCCATCCATTATTGATTCCACAAGTTCGAGTCTCACTGATAAATGATATGCTTCAACCTATTATGATCCTTAAAGGTTATGAAAAATAAAAAAGTGATATTAGACCCATATTTTCCATTCATGGACCCCTACTACAAATTCTAGGTTATGGATTAGATAATTATTCTCATGTGTTCTCAAATAACTTGAGTCATTATCCACTACATGACAACCCTACATAAGAAAAATACACAACCAGATCTATATGTATCACAATAAATAACCTAACCCTAGACTAGTTTTGGAAATATGAGGATGGGTGGAAATTTAAGTCAAGATTTAATATCCTATAAGTATTTCAGATAGTTATCATCCCATTTGAATGGAATTACCTTCCTTGTCAGTGAATTAAAAAGGTATTAATGCTTTAGAAAATCCTAAATTAAGTGAAGATAATCTCCTTACAAACTAATAAATATTTAAATGTCAATTTAATTCAAAGGTGAATCCAAGAAATGACAGCTTCAATCATCAAAGGATAAACTGATATTTCTTATTTATAAATGACATGCTTGATAAAATGAACTTCTCGAATCTAGAATATGGAATTATAAAAATTTTCGTAAATTTGATGATCAGTGAACATGTTAAAGACAATTTATACGTAATCATTCTGGTATTTCCTATTCCTAGAATAAACCAATATATCATTAATAAAGGCTACACAAAAAAGAATCCTGGTGCCTATAAAAGATATGGTTCATCTTTCCATGTAAAAAAGAAAGTTTATTCATCAGACCAAAGTGAAAAACCGAAAATTCATATTGACCACATCAAATATGAAATGTAATACCTAGAATATCCAATTTCCAAACTCTAATCTTACAGTGTCCTAATTATAGAATAATATTTGATAAACTATTGGATACCTTAAATTGGTTTAATAGATCATCAATATGAGGAAGAGGATAATGATTCTTGATTGTATCATGGTTTAGTCTCTAATAATGAAATCATAATAAGTGTGAAATATAAAAAATATTTATGAATAGAACTAGAGAATCACAATGTGATGTGATAGATATGATGAATGCCTTGATTTTTGAATCTTTGAGTTGGACCTTTAATTATAAAAGTTCCACTAGAGCTATTTGATATGACAAAAATACAATAATACTAGTTATCAAGAGTAGATCAATAGTAAATTTGATATCCCACTATGGTGGTAGCCCTAAGAATCCATTCTAACAGATATCTAGGTATCATTCCACTATGTTAGAATGATTCAAATCCTTAGTTTCAATTTCAGTGCCCAATGTCATTACAACCAACTATCCATAGATGGTTTCATCCACAATTACTATGGTTGATATTTTCCTATGTTAATATCACATCCCCCATGACTATATGAATGATATAATCAAGGGATATAAAATTATATTCCTGATCATAGCAGTCAATGTGGGATAAATATTCCACTATCCAATATATTATAAATATTAGATAAAAATTATCTATATCTTTGACCACAAACACCTAGATAAATGGAACCACATTAAGGGTAATATAACATGATAGGAATTTTAATCCCCTATAATAATGCTTTGAGAGAGGTCTCTCAAAACTCATGATGTGATACATCATCTTTATGTTAAATCCCAATTTCTTATCCAAAAATAAGAATGAATGGAATCTGATTAACTTGTATCAAATAAAACATGCAATTGATTCGAATTCAAAAGGATGGTATGTCACACCATAGAGGGATTGGTATGATCAGTTGAAATTTTATACTCATCTCTGTATAGCTATCGATTTTCCCTCCTAAAAAAGTAATTGACCTTTGTTATTGTGTCTGCAATACCATTGACTTGTTCCTTAAGTTATCATAGTTTACCTAATTATAGCGATGCGAATTATTCTAGTGACATTGTTCTATCTGAGAATATGATTCTTAGGGATGATTTGATACATCTCCTCTCATTTACTTCTTAAGTCTGGTGAAATAAGTCTTATGATTACCGTTATTACCACAATTTGGACACATATTTTTTTGCACACTTTAATCCTTCTTCATGTGCTAAAGAGTGACACACTGGAATCATCCTGATTCTTTATACAACATTGTGGATAAGTGGCTCATCTAGTAAACTAGTTCTCCATTTCCTTTCTACTCTAGGAGTATACCTCCCTCTTACATAGTTTTCCCAGATCTAGAGTTTCTGATTGCACTGGGATAAAAAAGGAATCCCTTCCAATGGCATTTATTTTCAATTATTAGTCTCTTTGACTTGTTTTGTGTTCAACATTTCAGAATAATTCATAAGATATTACAAAAATACTTTTGATTGTACTTTATACTATATTCCTTCCTTGAATATCATGGATCAAAATGTCTCTCTAGGTGTTACCTTCAATGAAAAGTGAACCAAGTGAGTGAATTGGGCATTATATTCAATCACTGACATATATTCTTATTTCATCAAGAATAAATATATAATCATCAGTAGTTGGAAGATGTATGGAAAAATAACTTTATTAAGTATCTCATTGAACACATCCAATGTAACTTTTTGATCTAGATTTTATTAACATATTTAATCCCACCACTTTAGGACCAAGTGATCTAGTATGTTTTTCTTTAGATTTAATTTTATCTCATTTTCGATTTCTATGGAGTTAAAATTCATTTTTTCCTACTTTGAAAAAAAAATATTTTTTTAGGTCCTGAATCACCAAATAATATTGGTGAATTTATATTACGGAACTCGAATGAGTGATTTATGTAAGTATGTTCCTCTTCCCAAGTTCCCATGTTAATATCTTTTATTTTATAAAAATTAGTCTGAACCAACTTTTTGTTAACTTGTGCTCAATGATGAAAAGTTAATGACATCACTAAAATAGTTTCATATACCCTTTTCTTCTTAGATTTCCCTAGTAACTTATTGTTCACCATAAAAAGTTAATCTATATCTTATTTATGATAAACATTTCATTTCTTGACATGTAATATCTCTTTTCTTCCATCACAGATCAATGAAATAAAAAAATGATATAATTGGTTACATTTCTACCCAACCCATTAGATTGGTCGGGATTATGGGATCTACAGACCATATATGACATTCCCTAGAAAAAAAGGCTGGAAATAAATTCTGAGGTTTCATCTCAAGAAAAAAGGGGCTGAATTTTACTCTTAAACACATTCACATCAATATGCCCAAGAAACAAGATTATATTGAACATATAACCAATGTAAGAAACAAAAATGTAGTGATAAATGATATAATTTACAAAAAAATCAAGAGAATCCACATAACATTGTCAGAGTAATATAAAGAATAACAAAACAAAATAAATAAGACTCAAAATCATCGATAGAATAGGGCTCTAAGATGGAACCATAGTAAACTCTGAGATGTGACCAAGAATCTATTATCTGACTCAGAACAACCAAGAGAACCACTACCAAGGTGCTCTAATAGTGAAGTATGAAACATGTACCTTTCATGTATCATATAAAATAACTTATACATATACACTAGGGTCTATATATAGGGTTATGTATAAAAACATGGTAAGGATCCCTAAGATAATTTTCTAACATTCCACTAAGACGGTAATCATGTTGTGTCTTAGTTTTATAAAATATAATGATGAGTAACAAAAGCAGTTTATATTTTATAAAAATAGTTTCTAAAAAAATAAATATATTTTTAGTTTTTACAGAATATTTGGAAACCAAAAATCCTATTATCACAACAATTTTTCCAAAAATAATTTTTTTAAACCAAAAATAATTTATCCAAACATCAATTCCATTATTCCACTCACTCACCCAAGACATTATAGACATTCTAATGTTTTCTTGTGATCATGGTGAAATTTTTCCATAATCCATTCATTAATATTTTATCTAAATCATCATGAAATTTAAATTTCATGTACCCAAACACACACTCATGCATAACATGTAACTCCCAATATAGTAATTTGATCTGGTAAACTTATGTCTATGATCCATTTTCTCGATGAACAATAATATATGAAATCCCCACCATTTTAAGAACAACCATCAGAATATATTTGATTTACTATGAGATTCCTTATAAAATCCCATAATTTATTAATTCTATGTGGTTTCGTCCACATACCAACAGATAATAACTTGAATAACCAAAATAAATTCTTGAAAAGTATCGTAAAAATTTTTAAATAAAATTTTCATTAAGAATATTGAATTTATTCAATGGAATGTGAGCTTTTACAATCCCAAGAAAATTTAATGAGGGAAAACACCTAAATTTTCTTCATTCAATATAATTATTCTTTAAATGATGGACCCCTTCCTTCAATTTCCTTATCAAGTCCCAAGAAAAAATTTACAAGACTTATATTATCCCATAGATCCAGTTATAACAATGTTGATCATGGTTTTCATTCAAGAAGATATAATAATACCCATGATGGGAATGAATAATATAGTCTTATCCTTTGATTTTCATGATTGGATAATCAAGAAATAATTAGAATTAGTGTCTTGACATAAATTATAGTTGAAATTCACTTTAGGTAAAAATGGAAATTGGGAGCCCAGGTTAGAGGATGAAGAATGTGTATTTTCTTGAACATTTTGTTTCTAAAAGACAATTTTTACTTAATTAAATTACCATCACATGGTTAGGCTACATGATTTTAAAAACCATGTCATATCTAGGATAATCATATATATCCCAAAAGATATCATGTTTCATGGTTAGCAATGTAGTTTCTCTTAACATTGTGCCAATGTTGTGCATACCCATTGACACCTAAACACCTCACATGGTTTCCTAGATACCTGACTGTGGTTTTCACTAATCATGATCAAAACATTCACTGTCAAAAATTATTCTGAAACCTTCAAAAATCCTTTATAAAAATCTATATCTTAACCCAAACATTATTTAACTTCAAATAATACATTAAAAAGTGAAATACCTCAAACTAGGGGTGTTAGAATGCTACATTCCACGACTATATTCCATATAATACCTCAAAAGGTTCCATATCTATATTAGATTAAAAACTATTATTATAATAAAATCGAAATAAATAAATATGATGATTCCAAATTCCATGGTAATTTAGTGATAAATTCCAAAGAATATAATCCAAATTCTAAATTATTCTCTCTGATTATCCATTAGATTGAAGATGAAAAGATGTACTCAAATTTATTTTTGGACCCAAATAATATTGAATACATTTCTATAAATTTAATGAAAAGCTATGATTACTATTTTATACAATAGAGAGAGGGAATCCATATAATTTGAATGAATTTTACAGATACATAATAGAAAGTTGATAAAAAAGAAATATGATCTCAAATGGGTATAAAATGATAAGATTTAGTCCAATTATCAATAATAAACCAAATCACATTATTACATTGAGATATATTTGGTAATATCTCCATGAATTCCATGTATATACTACTCCATTTATATTAAGGAAATGGAAAAGTTTACAACATCCGCTTTAGTAGTTGTCTTTCAAGTTTATCCTACTAAAAGTAAAACATTTCATTGTAAAATAAGTAATATACTTCTTTATTCCTTCCCTGTAATAATATTCTTGAAGGTCTCTATATATCTTATTACTTCACATATAATTAAAAAATAGAGAGAAATGATAATTAATTAAGAGTTAATTTCTCAACTGGGGATCACTTAAAACACACAACCGCTTAGTAAATATTATAACATCATATTGGATAAAATTAAAATCAGGAAACATCCCCTTCTTAACAAACTCTAATATTTCTTGAAACCCCCAATCTTCCTTTAGAGCATGCTTTTTTTGCAAGGATGAATACACTGACACGTAAACTAAATGTGTGGGAGTTACCAATAGAAAAATTAATAAGCTATCATTTGTTAAATCACTAATCAAAAAATTAAATTCAAATAAAATCATATCTAATGATGTATTATATTTTTGTCTCAAGTTATTATCCATATTAATTTCATTACATTGATGATAGATAATTATGTATTCACAATCATTTATCAGTTCCAACTATCTTCTATTCCTCATTTTCCACTATTTTTGCACGAATATATACACCAAACATTATAGTCAGTATATATTATACATTTTACCTCTAATAAAATGACTTAATTTTTTAAACAAAAAACTAATAAAAGAATTTCAATATCATGTGTGAGGTAATTATGTTAACTTATTTTCAATTGGAATGACCTAATCATTTTACATTAATAAAAAACCAAGTTTCTTCAAAGAAGAATCATTTTAGATAAAAAACACACCATTTTTAGAAGGAAAGTACAATAATGGATAATTAAACATTATTCTTTTCAATTCAGGAAAAAACTAATCACATTTCATTGAATAGATAAATTTAAAAGCTTTTATTTAACTTAGTTGGAAGGAGTGATAGCTGAGGACAATTTTCAAAAAACATATTTTAGTAACTCACTGATCTAAGAAAACATCAGTTCTCAATAACATTTATAGAAGATATCCACTCATCACATTTACTGGATTTTCCAAAAAAAACATTTAATTATTAAAAAAATCCATTGTTTTCTTCCATGTTCTTAAAAAAAAATAATAATAAACTATAATATCATCAACAAAATAACCAAAAAATAACCAAATATTCACAGAAAACTCAATTCAGAATATTCATGAATACAATGGGTGAATTAGTTTACCCAAAGGGAATAACTACAAACTCATAATTCCCATACCTGGTATAATACACCACATTTAAAACATATCCCTCCTTTAAATTTACTTGATCAAATTTGGAACTGAGATCAAATATTGAATAATACTACAATCCATAATGTTGATCAAACAATTCATCTATATGAGGTAAAGAGTAATTCTTCCAAACATTAATTTTTTCAATTCCTCTATAATAAATAATAATTATCATTGAAACATACATATAATTAATAAAAATAGAATCACCCAAAGATGAACTTCTATGATGAATAAACTACTTTTAAATAATCTTTGGTAACTATCTTTTCAATTCCAATATCTCTAAGGGAGTAATTAAATTAGGTTGTTTTGAAATTGATTTAAGTTATTTAAATAATTCAATAGTAAATTCAAAAACACAATTATGAATAACATAAGGTAAATCATCTTAAAATACATCCATATATTCATTTTTTACTGGAACATCACTAATCGAAACAAATTATCTTTTTTATAATATGATAAAGATAACTTTTTTCCATGTTTAATCAGTTTCTTGGCTTCTTGATATATTATCATAGGTATAAAATCATTCTTATATACAAATTAAAACATACATTGAAAATTTAATATAACTTCCCTAACTTTATAATCTATATTGGAATGAAAAACAAAAATCAAATTTATACATATAATAAAATCTAAGTCTGCATTGTGAAAGAAAACACAATTTCCAATAAAATTTGTTCCAAAAAAATTATAAGAAGATTCTTATAAAAAATTACTTAATACTTCCACTATGATTTTTTACTAAAATTTATTTCCCTAATATTTATATAATATTTCCATTTTACCAGAAAATTCATCAAAAATAAAATAATTTGTAGACTCAAAATCAAACAATACTTTGGAATAATCTATGTAAAAAAGTAATATACATGTCACCACTTATTTTGATTGTCCGGAATTTTTTGAGGTCGTCATGAAGTTACCACACCCTTCTACTTATATTCTTAATAATCCTAATATTGAAAGATTTTCTTCAGCTACACATTTTTATAATGGTCCATATCATTTCATTTAAAACATCTCACACCCAATTTTCATAGTTGGTCTGACCATTACCCGTATTCATTTATTTTCCATCACAATCCAAATGTATCGGTGTACCACAGTGATAACACTTTCTATATTTCATAAGAATCTCGCGATGATTTTTCTTACCACACTTATCACAAGAGAAAAATTTAGACCTCCCACCTTATTATTGATTGGATGAATACTTTCTCATTTCATTCCACATTTACCAATTCTTGTATTTTTTATTGTAAATATAAAAAACTTCATAATATTATCAGCACTTCATATAAATTTCTCATAGATTTTTAATTAATGAGAGTTTAAGAACATTAGAAACAAGGTTTAAATCCCGTGTAATACCTATCAATTTTACTATCAAGGTTTAGATTGAAATTTTGTGCATACATTTCCAATCTCATAAAATGAGTTTCATAGGGGAAAACAGCATCCCCTTCCTTTTACATCTGCTCCACAAAATTCATTTCTTTCCTATGTTGAACAACTGTATGAAACTATTTATCAGGTAAAACATCATTAAATATTATCCACTCTCTGGAATCAAGTACATATTTCACGTTGGTATTCCTAATCAGAAACCACTACTAATTAGCTTTATCTTAAAAATCGTAAATGTAAATAATTTTCCTTTGATGTTCAAAATATCGCAAAACACTGAATATATTTTCCATAGAATATAATACTTATTTAATTTTTTTATGTAAACACCAAAAAAACCATTGTTACCTTCTCATCACTTCGTATTACATTATCATATAATTTTAATTCACAAAATATCAATGAACTTATGAAACATGAATTCAATAATGATTAAATCCTTTAAATTTTACTATCCCGATATAGAATAAAATTTTGTTCATACCGATCCAATCTTGTAAAATTAACTTCAAAGGTGGCAATAGTTCATTTATACCTTTGATTCAGTTCCAAAAAATTCCTTCCCGTACATAGTTGAACATCCTTAAGAAAAAAAATTCAATGAAGATATCTATAAAAAAATTTACATCCATGAAATAAATCTCATATTTATCCCTGGTTTTTTTAATCAAATACCAACATTAATCTAATTCATATTCAAAACTAAAAATGGAAAGAATTACCTTTTTATTTTTATAGAAATCCAAAACACTAAATATCATTTTTAGTTTATTTATCCATCTATTAGATACCATTGATTTGAGGTTCCACCAAATTCTGAAGGGTGTTGTTTCATGGAATGATCTACAATAGAAATGTTCCTCGGTAGAAGTTCAGTCACTCTCTAGTAAATATTTCACCGTTAATTGCCTATTTAAATTGAATCAACACAATTACAAGCTATTAAAATATAATTCAAAACATTAAAAGTGTCTTATTTAAAATGAAATTAAACTCTAAATACCTTTCAACTATATTCACCATGTTTCCCTTATGTAATACCATTTTAAAATAGGCATAAATAAGGTAAAGAAACATGAAAACACAAAAACGATTCTCATGATAATATAATCAATAGACTAACACAAATCAAATTTATTTTATTAAAAAAATTATAACCTATAATTCTATATAAACCTTTCCCTTGATACAAACTATATAACCTCATAACTTAAACAAATCACAACTATATAATTTATAGTAGTAGTTACACATTCTAAAATTTATAGGATCATTTCAATTTATAGTTTTATATAATTATGAAAAATTCATTCATATCAAAACCTTAAAATAAAAATTATACCCTTATAATTGGTGTGAATTGTTTCATGAAAATTAGGATAATGAAATTTAAACTCTCATTTCATTAAAAATATATTTTCTTCTCTAAATTTGGATCCCAATAAATAAAATATAAACATTGATATAGTTTCTTACTCATATTTAGCCAATGTGAAAACCATTTTTAAAACATAATATGAGCACAAAAATATAATAGAGTGATATGTAAATAAATAAACCCATTATTACATTTTGAAATTCATGTAACCCCATAAGAAAATTTTCTATTTTACATATTAAAATTTCATCTCAAATATAATTTTTCTTACACATGAAAAAGATTCATTGCCCAAATATTTTAAAAAGACATTTTATAAGGAATCACAAAGGAAATGTCATAATCATGAGGGTTTCCTGTAAAACATGAGTTCTCATGATAATATTTTCCAAAAAAATATTCTTTTAAACCGTTAAGGGACATAAAATTTCCATTAAATATAATCTCATTAGCATACCTTATTAATTTAAAATACCTACATTAAGACTTGTTTTCAGGCATAGAAAATTCATGTTGGTACCTTGAAACATCATCTTCATATTACTATTATTATAACTCTTTCAATAACTCTTATAATTGTAATAACCCACTTGGTTAATTCCAACATAGTTCATAGGAGACCATAATTAGTACCCAATGCATTAAATAGATATATTAGGCTCCCCCATCATCATGAAAATTTTAAAAGGAAAATAAAAATAATAAAAATCATATAATATTTCATATCCATAATAAAATATATTTAGATAATCCATCGAACACATATTTTAAATCACTTTTTGACTTCTAGTAAAAATAAAGTTACAATAATTTTTCTTAGGAAACTCTTTAAACAAAAATTTCTAAAATAATGGGAAATAGGATATTATCTTTAAAATCATGAAAAATGAAAAATTATTATTCTTAAATAATAATATTAATAATAGTGGGGAATTCCCCTCATGTTTTATACATTTAAAAAATATTCCATTCACAATTTTTTGGAATTTTCAATAATAGCCCATTTAGAAAATATTTAAAAGTATTTTTCAAAAAAACATTATAAATAAAGTAAAAACTTTTGAAAAATTAAATTTTACATGAATTTAGTAAAATTAATATTTTACATAAAATATGTCATAGATCATAGCTACATAGGAAAAATAAGATCAAATCGCTTAAATGTTTTTAAAAGATTTTTAAAAAAACCCATGTCTCAAGTCCAAGTCTCCATATATGAATCTTAAATGCAGTATAACAAAATTATATTAATTTTATAATTCGTTAAGAAATTTTTTTATATTTATGTAATTATAATTATTCCTTTTATTTTATTTATTACTATTCCTTTCATTGTTATTAATTCATTTATGTTCATGTGAGATGTTTGGAGGATGCTTGGTTCATAATTTAAAACAATACATTGGTAGTATGACTATGGTAAAAATGGTTATGGTTCCCCCATCAAGAAAATATTAATCATGAAATAATTATAATTTTTAAAAAATAAATACAATTTTATAAATATCCATAAAATTCATGCATGAAGAACAAATCACATCGTTTCATGGAGTTGGTGGTCTACATGTTCACACGAACGATGTTATAATTTTTCAATCAGTGTAAGGCTAATAAATTAAGTTACCTATTATCATAAAATAATAATAATAATTTATTTAATATCATATATATTTATTAAATCCATAATAATATCAATCATTATGAGGCAGTTTTGGAAAAATAAACACATCTTTTTAAAGATGTGGTAATCCCCATGTATGCACAAACAATGTTTCCATTGAACATATGATGGAAATAAACATGAAAAAGGGTTGTACCATAGTCATAATATAATATAATTATATTTAATATATTTATGTTATTCTTTAATAATTTTTAGATAATATTTTAAGGTTTAAGAAGAAGAAATAAATATGAAACCCTCAATAAAGAATTAAACCTATTCTTTGGAAAACCTCTCTTCTCTTACACCTTAATCCTTATTATGTTGGTATTTTTGAAATTAAAGTAAATCTAGGGTTATGGGATGTATTTTTTGATGTGATTTAATCAGTTATTTTCAAATATATTGGGCTCGAATATGTGTGGTGGAGGGTATAGGAGGTTCCCTTTTAAAAGTGAGGGTTGTAAAACGCTTGTAATTTTTCAATAGTTTTAAATATTATAAATGCCTTGCTCTTGGTAAAGTGACTCATGAACAATATAATTTAGAATATAATGTGATAAGGTTATAAATATCATCATACAATAATATTTACGATGAAATGTTAAGGCATTATCATAATGTATTTACCTTAATTAACCCTATTTTAAATCACTATTGTGACACATTTTTATCATGGTTATTATTCATATTGAAAATAATGAAATTCACCTCATAAATAAATTTAAAAATCCTGATTAAAAAAATATTATCCATTTTTCAGGAATCTATTTTTATAATCATAAAAAAATTACTTTTAAAATATGTGTGGAAAGGATAGTAGAAAATGGTTTTTTACAAACTTTTGTTTTTAAGCATAAAAATAAACTTATACCAAAAAAATATAATTTGGATTCATAAGAAATTATATAGGTTATTTTTTTTAAATTATTTCTCTTTTAAACTTTAAAACTAAATAGAAAATAATAATAAGAATTTTAAGTGGCTTGACTTAAGTAATAGGAATGACATTTTTTGAAAAATAATCATTTTCACTATTCACACAAAAATCAATCTTTTCAAAAAAATTCCAAAAAATTCACCATAATATTTATTTTATATAATTATATAAAAATTTAATTCCATTTTATAATGTTGAATTATTTAAATTTAAAAATTTAACTTTTTAACAAAACTATATAATACATTGAAAACATTTTAGATATAGTAAAATTATTTATTTTTTAATTTAAAATTATTATATTGTATATGAATCAATAGAATATAATCTTAAAAATTTATATGATATTAAGTTGATTTATCATTAAGATTACCTAGTTTTTTATAATCTTAAAGGTTTGAGATGGATTTCAAATAATCTGTGGTTAGGGTATCATTAGTTGAGTGTGAAAGAGGTTAAAATTTCAATGATCGTTTCTAGGATTAGATATGGGAATGTAACACCCCAATAATTTAAAAATAGATTTAATATAGAATTAATGAAAAATTGATTATCTAAAAAATGACACTTTATTAAAACATAACCAATAAACATTATTTTTTCACTTATTTAATTTGAATTTCAAAAAAATTGACATACACATTTGGGTTGAGTAAGATATTTAGAGTCTGATAAAACAAACCTAATTTTTTATGAATAGTATCATACACATATGAATAGTAATGATTATCATTGGTTTTTAAATTGGGAAAAAATATAAACATCTCCCATGTGTGTATAAATACAATTTAGACATCTTGAATGTAAAAAAACGATCATTATATAAGTATTGGTATTTTTGTATGTCATAAATATTTTCATTACAATTTTACGATTAATTTAATAATTTATAATGGAAGAATATTTTAATAAATATAATCATAAATTGTTACTTTATTGTCTTATGGTTATAAGATAATTTTTTGGGACCCTGCTTAATTTCTCAAGGTGTTATAAAATGACTTATATTTTTAATTCGTTTTTTGGAATTAATTATGATTTTAATTATAAATTAAATAAAAATTATTTGAAAAAATATTTTCATAAAAGGGATTTCATTTTTTAATTATACACATTGAAAAATGTTTGGGGTGAATTTTTGTGATTTTTCGAAAATACTTGAGTTTTTTATCAATAGTAAAAAATATTGTTTTCAGTTTTCAGTGTGTTTAATGACATCATAATTATGTAATAATTAGAATAAAATTATGGTAGGATCATGTACAGTAAAATATGATATTAGTTGTTTCACGTGGCTAACACCGTGGTCAAATACCATGGTAAAGCCCATGTTTTTCAAAAACCACTAATGAGGTGTCCTTTTAAATTAAAAAAAATCCATCTCATTTAATAAAAATACCAAATAATCACTTCATTTACATTCATTAAAAACTCGTAATCCATGAATATATGGTATTTTTACAACCCTATTAACCCAACCAATGTTTCCTCCATCCCCCAAGGTCTCAACCTTGAAATCTTATTAGTTACTCAATAAGGGAAGAGAATTCTAAAATTATCTTTTCCATTCATGTTTTCTTTTGTATTATATGTATTTAATGTTTTAATACCTTGTCGTTATTTCCATATTATTCAGTCCTGTTAATATTTTATGTGTCTATTATTAATGGGTGACCCCTATCCCCTCTCTTTTTAATTTTTTCTAAAACTATGTTTTATAGTTGTTATCCTGCAGAATTTTCGTCTCAAAATATCTATCTTTTTCAAGAACACTTATTATGTAATTATCTTTTAATTTAAATTATATTATTTTGGAATATGTCATTACATATCCACAGTACATTAAATATTATTTCATAATTTTGAGATACCCTTTTTATCTCCTTAAAATATTTTATGAAATTTTAAGCAATGCCATCAGGCTGCCAAATTTTTGTAAGGGATCTCACAACGTCTCTTTTATTTTGATGTTCAATTCTATTCATTTTAATTCCTCACCTCCTTTCATACAAATGTTATGATAAATTCAGTAAATTTCATATACAATAATTTTTTATAATAATAGGATAAATCACCACCATCTCTCTTCTCCAATTATTTTATACTAAAAATTAAAAACTATCCGAGATGTGTTAATTTATCACATTCAAGGACGATGGGTTTTTTAATTTCTATTATTGTATTCAATTCTGGACATGAAACCATTTTTATGATTTAATAAGAATATAATATATATATATATATATATTATAACTTATTTAAGGTTATTTAATCTTTTGTACATGTGATATTAATTTATAAATCAAAATGAGTTTGTTGTGATCAAAACACACCAATTAACCCAAAGAGTTATCATTAATGTTTTATATAATGATTCAACTTCACTCCCAATAAAAAAATGATTTTATAACTATTTAATCTTATGTATGTTCACTAATTACTTATAAACATAAATTCTATAAAACCATTCTCATTCAACAAGTTTGTCCGTAAATTAATATAAGTAATCCAATCATGAAAATCAAGGAAGAAAACAGTCCTGAACAATGAAATTGAGCCTCTTTAACCAATCATGACGGAAATGAATGAACATAATAAGGTTATAATAAATAAATTACAAAAATAATAGATTCTATAAATATAAATTAATGAATTTAAGTTTGTTCTCCATGACACTAAGATCAAGTGAAGAACACTATCAGACTTAAGGTAAGGGGTTTCATCATCTCACTCCCATTTTTGTGATATATTCTTTATTCACTACTTTTATTTGTGTATGGTGTATGTATACTACCCATTGGTTCATAATATCATTAATATAATTATTTTCATGGTATTAAACATATCATTTTATGATTATTAATTTTGAGGCATACGAATCAATTGATTACCAAGTGGTAGGGGATTTCTACCTAAACATCCATTTTCATCCGGGTTACTCTTATTCTCTACTTACCAATATGAAATTCATATTTATTATTATTTACATCACATAACTTTTGTTTTAATGTTTTATTTATGTTTACTAACCATAATCCTTCTTTATTTTTTGAATATTTACATGTTATAAGAGGATCATTCATAATTTCGTCTTGGTAAACAAACATGATTCAATAGAACTTCTCTAATTCTTACCAATTTTCAAGTGTAGACCAAAATCTGTTATAAGAACCATTTTTTTTATAAACAAATTAATTCTATCAGGAAAAATTATCTTGGATAATTTCTGGATTTTAGTGAATAAACATGTTTTTCCACATTAAAATTCTCTTTAATACATTCCTTAAAATTCTCTATAATTTTTTATTTCTAAAGATTCTTGAGAACAATTTTTACATGATTGCACTTCAGTGGGACATCATTTATTCCTAAAATATAATTTCAATGTCTTAGTATTTTATTATTTTTGATATACATGTTTAAAATCATATTTCATGGAAAATATAAATAATTTTCCAAAATAACTCTTTATTCAAAAGTAAAAGGATTTTTCTCATCTCACGTTAACTTTTATGAGAAATAGGCCTTGATCACCCGTAATTTCTTAAATGTGATGTATGTACATCCTCTTGGTATATCATATCAATAGTCTCCTTATCCTCATGATATTATATGGGATTATGATTTGAATGTTTCAAGGTGGTATGGGACACTTTGGAATTTTAAGGATTATTTCCTCAAGTGTTTTTCAAAGGTCTCATTTAAAAGTATATTCATCTACGTCGAAATCCCTTGATGAATCTTATATATAATTGAGATATATCTCATATGTTATCATATACAATATGTCTTTGAAGGGTTTGTGATTAGTTTTATTTTGGATGTGCTATCTTGAGACCCTTCACCGTATTACTCTAAATGGTTAGTGTTTATGTTAAATGAAGGGAGAAAGTTATTTACATTTCATATGTTAGTTTTAATATGAATGTATATATTGATTATGTTTAACCATTTCATATGAGGAATGAATTGGACTTATTTTTTGATGAGTGGGGACCACTATAGCCCCTCTATTCATAAGTAGGTCTGAAGAGACAAATATATATGGACTCGGTCGAGTCCTTGCCCATTTTTTAGATATGCTTTTGGTCGAGGCCTTAATAATTTTTAGACATCTTGGAGAAGGCCTTGAAGCTATGTTTTAGAATGTCCAGAATATTAATTTCTCTCATTATGAGTCTACTAATTTAAAGTTATTGTGGTTATTTAATTATTAGAATACCCATGGTTATGTTTTTTTGTGGAATTATTTACTCAGCTCATATTCTTGTTATAATGTGTTCAAGTATATTATTTGTAGTGGAATGGGTTTCAAATTATTCAACATGACTGATTTTTATGTTTAGGATATCTCTCGTAGTATTTCTTACCATTACTGAGAATATGAGCTCACCCCTTTTTTATGTTCAATTATCTCAAGACATGAAGAGGATTATTATGAATGACATGCAGTGATAAAAATAGAGTTTTGGATGTTCCCAATAAAACTTATATGTTGTATTTCATTTCAAGTTGTATTTTTTAACCTATGTATGTGTATGATTTTACAACACTACCACACTATTCGATCCTTCGAGATTTGAATTCATGTAATCATGCCAGTGTATTAATATAATTCATCGACTCTGGAATTTTGGGGATGGGGCATTACAATTGGTATTAGAGGAGTTTTATTATAGAACATGTAATATAGATTTATTAAATGTAGATTAGAAGAAACCCCCCTATGATATTATATTATGGTAAACATATGATAAAGTCCTAGAATATTGGTAAGGAATATATTATGTAGATATTTCTTGAAAATACATCCCTCTCGGGATACTACAGGTGGAAGTGGTTAGGGAAAATATGTACCTAGAAGTGAAAACTCTTACAAGGAGTTTCAGGCTTGACCTCGGGTATCCTGGTACACGATAATGGGCCTAACTGCACACCTGGTTTGAAACTCGAAGGATATATTCTTAGTATAATTTTCATTTCACTTACCCACCATTATGAAGGATTTATGCCCCCATTGTAACCAAAGTATATGGCTCTAGGATTTAATATGCATAATGTTATTCTATGTGATATACCCACATTAGATTCATAGAGAAGTTTATAATTTTATTATCTGATTATATAATATGAAATTGAATAGAAATGGTTCCTTATAGAAGGAATGATAACTTCTCCAAATCTCGTGATGTAAAGACTAAGAAGGATCATATCTCTAATGGTATTAAGACATATTTTCAAAGGAATATTTTCTCCCAAGTATCCTCATCATACGAGAAAATAAAATCAAGTGTTAATAAGGTATGTAAAGACTTATCTATGTGCTATGGAATTGAAGGAAAGAAAAAGTAGAATAGTATGGCAGAGAAAACAATAATAAAGGGAAGAAGGGAAATATTTATTTTCCCATGTGTGATTATTGTGGAATAAAACATCCTGGTAAATGCTTGAGAGGAATTGAGTTTTCTTTAAGAGTGGAGAAAAAGGTCACCATGCTCATAATTGCAATACCAGGAAAGAAGTTTCTTATATTCGATGTATCAAATATAAGGATATGGGGAACTACACAAATGAATGTCTCAAGAATCATGGAAATATATCTCTAGTAATAAATTGGATCAAGGTAAAGCTTGGGATGTTACTATGATTCAAGTACAATAAATAATGTATTTATGTTTTTGAACTATGTTATGATATTATTGTTATTAGAATTATGAGATATATTATGATTTTACTACAGTATTATTTTATTAAGGATTTGATGAAATATAATGAATGGTACAAAGGAAAATTAATTTAGTAGAAATTATTTTTTTAGAAAAAAAAAATGATTGATGGATAGAAAATCGTTAAAATATATTTTATGTTGAGATAATGTTGAAAAATTATTGATTTTGATAAGTATTGACTACCTTGGAACTGATTACCAACTAGATGAGAAGTGGTCTATGCTTTCATTATTAGAGTTTAAAACACTTTTGGATTTAAGGAATATATCCAATAATAAGTATCTTACTTAAGAAATATCGAATAATGACTGTTTTTAATATGGTTTTCACATTAATTCAAGACCTTACCTAATTTGAATAGGATACATGATGAATTTTTTCACATGTTTGGAATGTAAAAATTTTGAGCAGATTCATGTTGATTAAGGGTTAATGATAAGTTTGTCTTCGAAATTTAGAGACCTTCATTTTCATGTTTTAAATCATTGTATTTTGGGATTTTTAACCATTTATGAAATGGTTTAAGTTGATCATTGTATGAGATTTTAGAGGCAAATGTATTGCTTCACCATATTGCATAACCTATGCTATGTTATGAGGTATAGATAGTTCAAGGTGAAATCCAAGGATGATTTTTTAAAAAGAAACGTATATTTATGCTCTTATAGAGTTGAATAATTCCCCAACTCAAGGAAAAAAGTCTTATGCAAAAAAATTTCCAATTATCGTAATCTTTGACAATATCTATGAATTTTCATTACCATAGTGTATAGTTTGTATCAATCAAATTTTATTTGAAAATGTTCTCTATCTTGTTGAATCAGAACTTCATAGTTAGATTATTCTTCCTTGTTTAGGTTTTTACTTACAACTAATGTCACCACATTAAAAATCATAATTTTTTTGGTGACCACCTAGTATCTCTAAACATTTTTATTGAAGGAAATTTTATTAACCCTATTTCCAATGTCGTTTTCCCATAAAAGAATTTTCAAGAATAAACCTTTAACTTTCCAAGTTTTATTTTTAATTGCAAGGACATAGTTCTGTTGAAGAGGGAATAATTTAACACTACATGAATTTAAAAATGGATTTAATATATAATTCATGAAACATTGATTCTCTAAAAAAATAAAAATTATTATAACTTATCCCATAAACATAATTTTTCCACTTCTGTAATTTGAATTTCGAAAAATTGACACACATTGTTGCGTTCAGTAAGATATTTAGAGTTTGATAAGAAAAACATTATTTTTGATGAATAGTAACATTGCCTTATGAATTGTAACATACCCTTATGAATAGTAATGAATAGTAATGAATAGTAAATTTTCCAAAAAAATAGAAACATCACCCATGAGTGTATAAATACAATTTAGATATCTTATATGTGAAAAATGATCAAAGTATAAGTATTTTTATTTTTGTATATCGTAAATATTTTAATTAAAATTTTATGATTAATATAATAATTTATAGTGTAAATGTATTTTCATAAAATGTAATCATAAGATTTTACATTATAGTCTTTTGGTTATATGGTTATTTTATGGGACCTTGATTAAATTCTCAATGTGTTATAAAACAAGTTATAGTTTTAAAGTTGTTTTTTGGAATAAATTATGATTTTATTTAAAAATTAAATTAAAAATATTTAAAAAAATTATTTCAAAAAAGGGATTTCATTTTTAAATTCTAAATGTTTAAAAATGGATGGGGTGAATTTTTGGGATGTTTCTAATATACTTTACTTTTTTTTAATAGTAAAAATACAATTTTATGTTTTCGGTATGTTTAATGACATAATAATGATGTAATAATTAAAATTAAATTTGATTAGACTTATATATATTAAAATAATATATTAGGTTTCCCAAGTTGCTAATACCATGGGAAAATACCGTGGTAAATCCAATGGTTTAGAAAAACCGCAAATTAGGTGTCCTTTAAAATTCATAAAAAACTCCCTCTCATTTACTATAAATACCCACTAATTCCTTCATTTTATTTTATTAAAAACTCATAATAAACAAATATATATTATTTTTACCTCCCTATGATCCCTCCCAAGGTTATATTAAGCCTCCAAGGTCCCAACCTTCATGTCTACAGAGTTAAAATACCACGTAAGAGAATTTAGAATTTCTTTTTTCCATTCAAGTTCTATTTTATGTGATATGTATTTCAAGTTTTCATACCATTTTATTATTTATATATTATTATGAAAATATAATTTTTTTTGATTATTTTATTAATGGGTGACCCCGGTCTTCTCTCTTTTTTATGTTTTCTAAAATCATGTTGCATAGACGTTACGCTACAGAATTTTGATCTCAAAATCTGTATCTTTTTTAAGAACACTTATTATGTTATTATATTTTAATTTAAATTTTATTATGTTATGATATGTCATTACATATCCACCTTACTATCCATATAATTCCAAAATTATTATATTCTTTTTTTTCTCTCATCAAAATATTTTTTGAAATTTTAAGCGACGTCATTTGGTTGTTGAATTTCCATAAGGGATCTCTCAACTTTTCTTTTATTTTCATGTTCCTTTATATTTATTTTCCTTCCTAAACTCCTTTCATAAAAATGTTATGATAAGAACAGTACCTTAAATTTAATTGATTTTTTTATGATAATTGGATAATTCATCATCATCTCTACGTTCCCGTTCTCTTATACTAAAAATGAAAACACTATCTAAGATGTGTTAATTTATCACCTTCAAGAACAACATGTTTATTAATTTCTATTACCATCTTAAATTCTGGTTATGAAACCATTTTTATGTTTAAAATAGACTATATATATATATTATAAATTATTTAATTTTCTATAATATTTTGAACAATCTATATTTATTTATATATCAAAATGAGTTCTTTGTGATAAAAACCACCAATTAACCCCCAAAATTATCATTAATGTTTTATATAATAGTTCATATTCACTCCCAAAAACCAAATGAATTTTATAATTTTTTAATATTTTTTATGTTTACTAATAACATGTAAACATAAATTAGGAAAACCATTCTCATTTGAAATTTTTGTCTGTAAATGAATATAAGTAATCCAATCATGAAAACCAAGGAAGAAAACACTCTCGAACAACGAAATTGAACCTCTAAAACCCTTCAATAAGGCCATGAATGAACTTAATAAAGTTTCAATAAATCAATTAAACAAATAATAGGTTATTCAAATAATAATTAATGAATTTAATTTGGTTATCCAAGACACTAAGATCAATTGATGAACACCATCGTACATAAGGTAAGGGGTTTCTTCATCTCACTCCCATTTTGGTGAGATATTTTGTATTCACTAATATTACTTGTGTATGGCATATTTATACTTACCATTGATGTATCATTTCATTAAAATCTTTATTTTCATGGAATTAAATTTATCATTTTGATATTATTAATGTTGGTTCATATGAATCAATTTATTACAAAGTGGTAAGGGATTTCTACCCAAAACTTCATTTTCTATCGGGTTACTCTTATTCAATACTTACCTTAATGAAATTATTATTTATTCTTATGTAATGAACATAAATTTTTATTTATTGTTTTATATATGTTTACCAACCATAATCCTTATTTCTTTTATGGGTATTTTCATGTTTTAAAAGGATCAATCAAAATTTTATCTTGATAAAAAAACCCTCTTCGAGGGAACATTTTGAATTTTTACCCATTTTCAAGAGTACACTAGAAAATATTATAAGACCCCATTATTTTTTAAAAACCATTTATATATCATGAAAAAATATCTTGGATTATTTCTGGATTTTAGTGAAAAAACATGCATTTCCACATTAAAATTTGTTTTAATACTTTCCTTAAAATGCCCTAAAATTTTACATTTCTAAATATTCTTAAGAACTTCTTTTACATGATTTAACTTAAGTGGGACATCATATATGACTAAAATATAATTCTAATGTCTTATTATATTGTTTTTTGGTATATAAATTCTTAAAATTTATTTCATGGAAAATACAAACGATTTTCCCAAATAACGCTTCTTTCAAAAGTAAAAAGGATTTGTCTCATCTAACATTAGCTTTTATGTGATATATGCCTTGATCACCTCTTATTTATTTCATGTGGTGTATGTACTATCCATTGAATATCATATCAAGATTATCCTTATCCTCATTAAATTTTAAGGTATTATGATCTGAATGTTTCAAGGTGGTATAGGAAAATTCATAATGTTTATATATTATTTCCTCAACAGTTTATCAAGGGTATCATTTAAAAGTATCTTCATCAATGTCAGTTTACCTTATTTAATCTTATAATTAATTGAGTTTTATCACTTATGTTATCATCTAAAATATTTCATTGAATGGTTTCCGATTAGTTTGACTATAGATTTCTTATATTGATACCCTTCATCATATTGCTCTGAATGGTTAGTGTTTACGTTAAATGACTAAGGAATGTTATTTACATTTCATATGTCAGTTTAAATATGAAATTAATTATTGATTATGTTAACCCCTTTCATATGTGTGATTAATTGGAATTATTATGTGATTGGTGGGTCCCACACTAGCCTCTCGATGCATCAATAGGTCTCATGAGACAAATAGATATGGGCTTCCCTGAGGCCTTTCCCATTTTGAGAAATGGTTTTGGGAAAGGACATAAACATTTTTAGACATATCGGATGAGGAGTTGATGATATGTTTTTGAATTACCATCATATGTATTTCCCTCATTATGAATCGAGTAATTCAAATTTAATGTGGTTATTCGATTAGTAGAGTACCCATGGTTATGTTTTATTATGGAATAATTTATTTGGATCATATTCATACCATAATGTGTTCATGTTTATTATTTGTAGAGGAATGTGGTTTCAATTATTACCCATTCTAATTATTTATGTTTATGATATCTCCCCCAATATTTCTTACCCTTACTGAGCATCTGAGCTCACCCCTTCATTATGTTTCATTTTCTCAGGACATGGAGATGTTTATTACGAATGACCTGTAGGGATAAACTTTGAGTTGTGGATGTTCCCAATAAATAATATATGTTGTATTTTCTTTCAAGTTGTAATGTTGAACCTATGTTTGTATCTATTTTTCCATCACTACTAAACTACTAAGTACTTCAAGAATTGATACATTGTAATCAGGACAATGAATTAAAGTAATGCATAGGATCTAGGCTTCTAGGGATGAGGAATTATAAGGAATTATTTATATTTGGGAATAACCTTTTGGAATATAAGTTCACACATATTTTTTATGTAATAGATAAACCATATCTTTTGTAGATATCTTGAAAACATTGACTTAATCTTTTTGAATGATAAAATGGTATATTCCATGTCAAATAAAGTGTATAATGGCCACATTAAAATTGCATTGGGACCTTGAAAATAAATCACATGTATGAATATAGTTATAAAAATTAAATAATCAGTAAATCCAAACCATAGGATAATTGTCTAAACTATGTCATGGTTTGTGATTCAATAATCAAATTCATAATGAAAGCCATTATTTCATGGTTTTATGAAAAATAGTCCATGCATTATAAAATATTCTATGACTCAACCTCCATATTCTAATGTAATTTATCATGTTTGTTTAGGTCATAATGTGATGATTATTTGAAGTGTTTAATATTATAGATTTATTATTTAAATATTAAATAATTGATCATAATGATGACTTGAGAGTTTTAATGAATATTCACATATGAAATATTTTCATTTAATAACTAAAAAATTAAGAAAAGTTTAGAATACATATAATTGATTAGATGGATAAATAAATAGTTTTAAGGTTTTTGAATTGGATATTTTATAGAAATGAGACAATAGTATGATCATTGAAAATTTTCAAAGTCATAGACCTCTATCTCTCTCTGTCTCTCTCTCTCAGAAAAAACTTTCCAAAATACTATAAGGAAGAGAGGATCCTTCCCAAGTGTTAAGATATTTATACATCCCATGGATACCTACAGAGGAATGAGTTATTTAGATGTTTATTAATAATACTTATCTATAATGTGTGTAAAAATCTCTAACTGATCAAATAATCAGATAAAATGTATGGGTTTTTCATTTATTTTTCAGAGAAAATTTATATATGGATCATATAAAACATTATATTTTCATTGATTTTCACCACTATATGTGGACATGTTTTTCCCTTATAAACCCCTTATATGGTATGATAGATACTGTTATATTATTTGAATTATGTTTCTGATAGATTAAGAAGCTAGAAAATTTATTTTTTCAATAAGTATGACATTTTTTATGAAAATATTTAATGGGTTATTATGTTTTTAAAACAGTGATATAATTATAATAAAATGATAATAGTTTATTTAATATTTCATAGTTTACTAAAAAAGGAATTTTGTTCATAAATGTTATAAATATAGATCATGTATTGATAAAATATATTGTTAAAAAAGTATTTCTAAGATATGGGATTATTAAAGATAATTTAATGGGTGGGGTTTTTTTTTCAATTGATAATAGTTAGTATTTCAATGTTATTTACCTAAAATACGATAATGTATCCAACAAAACACGTATTATGGTTTTAAACATAGAGCTTTTGAAGTCTTCCCCAAAAATGGATTTGGATAATGAAATATGGATGTGGTTGCCCTTGGAAAGTACTATCATGTGAGATAAACCATGTCATATTTTATAATAAAACATTCATGGTTTTATGATATTTTCTTCATATATATTTTAGTAGGTTTTATCTAGGCCTAAAGTGAATCTATATAATAATTTAATTTATAATGTGTTTATAAATTGTAAAATAAGTCTGAATATATAATATTTAATGTTGTAATATCAAATGTCCCTATTAAAGTGCTTATTTTGAAATATATTTAAGCAATTAGAAATTATATTTTGGTTGATATGAGCCAAGGTTACAACAAAATGAAATATGTTTATGTTTTATTATCTAATGTGTTTATAAAAAAAATGAATTGTATATATGTTTATAATTTTTTAATTAAAATAAAATATTTAATATATGAAGGGGTTTATATAGAATACCAAGTAAATAGATAATATAAAAGACTTCATACGCTACTTCAAAACTAGCATTTAACAATGCATTTGTTTATATTAAATACCATGTAAATTGATAATATGAAAGAGTTAATATGCTACTAAAAAACAATTGTTTAACAAAGATGGTATTTATCAGTGCTAGAAAAAAACACTAATATAAAGATTCATTATCAGCTCTAAAGAAAGAACAGATAAATTTTACACTTTATCAGCACCTTTTTTGTGCTGATAATGGTCTCATTTATTAGTGCTTTATTTTTAAAGCTGATATAGGGTACCCTATATCAGAACTATACTTTTAACACTCATAAAAGAGTCCTTTATCAGCTCTTTTTAGTACTGAAAAAGATTTGAATCAATAAAATAAAAAAATTAAATAAATAAAAATATTAGTTTATTAAAATATACCACAATTTTTTAATTAAATAATTATTTATAAAAATGAATAAATTTATTATACTATATATAAATTATAAATTCTAATAAATATTATGTATTAAATATATAGATATGTAAAATGAAAATAAAACAAATTAAAACTAAAAAAAGTAAATTGAGAAAAATATTAATCATTTTTTTAGTTGGATGTTTATTAATAATTTTAATAAATAATATTTATTAAAAATATTTATATATATTAATGTATATAAATATGATTTATATAATACAAAATATTTATTCACTTTATTATGTGAATATTGGTTTATAATTAAAATTTAATATGAATTAAAAATAGAGACTAATTACATAGATTAATATAAATATAATTGAATGTCATTTAATTTTTCAATTTAATATAGATCAAATGTGTGTAATATTGATTTCACATATACATAATTAATGCATTTTTATATACAATTTACAGACACAAAACATATCGATTTTTTCAATATTTTTAAAGTGTGCTTTTTTAAAATTTATTCAATTTCACTCCTTGTTAACATGGATGCCCTTAAAATTAGATGTTCATTAATAATCATAAAAAATATCAATAAAAGTTTTTATAAAAAAATTATATAAATAAGTATATTTAAAATCTTGCGTAATATATTTAAAAAATTATATATCTATAATTATAAATAGATTTATATTTTTTAAAAAAGATTAATATAATTATAATTATATCTTTATATATCTTTATATAAATATAAAGAAATAATTATATATATTTAAATAATTGTTAAATTTATTATAAATTTATTTAAATAATGATTATATTTACTATATTTATATTTATTTATTATATATATATAATTATATAAATATTTCTATTAAAATACATTTATATAATTATAAATAAATTATTATTTTTTAAAATTATTATAAAATTATAATAAATGTATTTAAATAATGAATATATTTACTATATATATATTTATATATATTGATTAAGTATATGTATTTACAAAAAAATATTTAGCATTGTAATTATAAATCTTTTATCAACGCTTATGTAATAAGTGCTAATAAAATAAATCTTTTTCAATGTTTTTTAAGCACTAATAGAGATAAAGATTTATCAGCGCTATACTTTAACGCTGATAAATATCGATTTTTTCAGTGCTGAAAAACACTGATAAATATTATGTTTATTATCATGTAAATAAGAAGCACTGATTAAAGAACTCTTTAATAGTTCTTTTTAAAAGAACTGATAAAAGATTCCAAATTTCATTAAAAAATTCTAACCTATTGCGAACACGTCGCGATATCATATACAAAAACCGTTGTGATACCTTTGATGAAACTTCTCATTCATTCTCCCCTTTCTCCAACCCCAATTGTTTCCCACCTTTCCCTCAATCTCTTAACCCTAAGGTCGCATATCTATTCAATGGTTTTTGGAGTCTTTCGATCTCTGTCTCTGAGTAAATTGCGATATTAGATCTTCTTAATTTCAAAATGATTGTGCATTTTTATCAGTGTCTCCCTTCAGTGGACACCATCGATAGGTTAATCTTTGAGTCTTGCTGTTTTGAAGACTGAAAAATGGTAGGTCTGCATGAAAAAATGAACATTATGATTTGGTTTTCTTCAAAGGATGATATTGTTAGGGCTTGGTCCAGTTCCCCCCCCCCCCCCTCGTAGCTTCAACGGCTTTCGGTTCCATCTCCTTATGTGCTCATATGACTTCCATTAGAAGGGGGATATTCCAATATTAGTGATTTGGGTAAGTTTCACAAGATCCCTTTAACTTTTCAATATCCAATGATTATACACATGCTAGGGAATATTGTTGGTATATATTTATGTTCTCACAGTATAACCCCATCAGTTTCTCACCCTGTTTCTCCTCATATTTTCTTGGAAGTTGATATCACAAGAGTGCCTATATATTATATTTACATAACATTAGGGGATGAAGTTTGATATAAGTAGGTTGTGTGGTTTGAATCGTGGGTAAATTTTTACAGTTCTTGTAAGTAATTGGGACATTCTATACATTCGTGCAAGTGAGGGACCAGGAACTGTAAAGAACATTAGGTTGCAATTTCTTGAGGTAACGACAAGGGCCTTTAACCTAGTGTTGGGGAAGTGATGATAAGACAAATTCAGTTGGATGTTTTTACTGACCCATGTAATTCAATTTTTATTCAATGTGAGTCTTAGGGGGGAACATCTCCTCAGTGAATCGAAGCTCAAATCACATAAACCCACTTGAATCACATAAACCCATTACAACCAGTTGCTCAAACATCATCCTACATCAGATATCTAGTTGCATTTATGGTTTCTGAAGAAAAAGTTGAGATTTGGACCTCCCTAGAATCTCAAGGATGGTCAATGAGTATTAAATGGTCTCCCTATAATCCTTTGATTTCAATATCATTTGTTCCAAAAAATTGAATGGATGTTATAAAATTCTATATATTAGATATTATTTTTAGGTATTCATCATTTCTATTCTATATATAAATTTTTAGGTCTACATATACATTTAATTAACAGTAATATAATTTATAGTTAAATAGAAAAATAACATATGTCAAACTAGTATTACTTTAAAAATAATAATAATAGTTAAATATATATAAATTTATTTGATATAAATAAACTTTCCTAAATTTAAATAAATATATTTTGTACACAATTACCCAGAATAATAATTATTTATAATTATGATGATTTAAATATTGTTATTATTAGTATTTTTTTAGTTTCATTAGATAAGAAATGTATTATATATATAAATAATAATATATTTTATAATTAAATAAATTAAAATATGAAAAATAATATACATATACATATATATAATTATATTAAAATAAAGTTACTAATATAATACATACATACATATATATGACAAACAGTTCATACAGTGTGTCAGATATAAAGTGTGGCTAGTTCCAACACATAAAAAAGGACATAGGATCATTTCAATAATGTATCAAAACAAAATGAATGATTTTTCTTGGTTTTGAGTATGTTAGTCTCCCATTTTATTAAAATTAAGGTCATTTTAAATAAAAAGATGAACTTGGAGTCATATCGGTAACACCATGCATCGAATTGAGGTATGACTGAATTATACACATCTTAAAAGACTTCTGGATCATTTTCCTAATGTATTAAAACAATCTGAATGTGTTTTCTTGGATTTGAGTTTGTCACTTGTATTTTTACTAAAATGTATTTTTAAAATGGAAACATGAACTTTGACCGATATTGATCACATCGTGTATCTGTTTGATGTGAGGCTGATTCCAATACC
Organism: Viscum album; assembly: GCA_963277665.1. Taxonomy (NCBI): domain Eukaryota; kingdom Viridiplantae; phylum Streptophyta; class Magnoliopsida; order Santalales; family Viscaceae; genus Viscum; species Viscum album. The sequence continues at coordinate 928,773,997 of OY728131.1, forward strand.
TCACAATGTACATATGAATAAATTTCATAAATTATCAAAGGCAATATGAGTGTTTTTATTTGTTTTTAGTGAGTGACATTTTTTGAAGTAAAATGTCAATTTTAAACCGATAACGGAGATATTAAGTCTTAGCGGTCACACTATGCATCGAATTGAGGTCCGAATAATTTTTCTATGTCTGAAATAACTTATAGATCATTTCTGTAAGTGTGAATGACGTACACACCCCCATAGACCACTTTTTCCCATCATATTAATCCCAATTTTTTATTATTTAAATAAAACCGATAAAAAACCAATTTTTATCAAAAAAATTAAAAAAATCTTAAACCCTTGAGCTACGCAGCATTGCAGTTGTGTATTCTAATTCTTCTATCTCCTACATCTCTAATTTCTTTCCTCCATACACTCTATCATTTTCTTGGTTATGTGGAACTTTTATCTAGATGGAGTTGGTATAAGTGAAGGTGTCAAGTTAATAACTATTTTCAATGCTGTAATTCTCACAAATGGGAGACAATTCCCCTATTAGAGAACAAAAGGAATTACGATTGTCATCCTCATCAACTCATATCTCAAAAAATTATCATTTCATATTTTTGTTTGATACACATTATCCCTCTCTTGTGGATATTCACCTATGTAGCTCGAAATACTCTAAGTATTAGTAATCTATGGAATGACTATTGCTCAGAGTAGTAAAATAAATAAACAAGAGATGGGGGATGCGTCCAAATTCCAATCAAATGTATTAAAAACTATATGTGAGAGAAAACTGATGAGGATGGAAATTGTTCTTCATTTTGTTCTCTAAAAGGGATAATGACTCCCATTTGGGATAATTACACCATTGAAACTAGTTGTTACCTCGATGCCTCAATTTACACCAAATCTTTCTAGATAAAAGATCCATGTAACCATATAATTGTTAGGTTGAATGGAGAGATGGAAATGGAGAGGGTGGAGATGAAAGAATCAGAATAACGCAACTGACATGGTGTGTAGCCCGGGTCTTGGGTTGCTACTGTGTAATTTAATCTGGGGAGTGTATGTTACTAAAATTAATTTATTTCATTTTATGTGGAGGTAGAGTAAATGTTGAATTACGTTCATTTTTACTTCTAAATTATCCACAAGTATCCAAAGAAAACATTAACAAAATAATTGTTTGAGGGTTTTTTAATGATTTTTCGATAAAATGTGATTTTTTAATAGAATTCATTTTATTAAAAAAATGATAAGTTTTTATATGATTGTAGAAATCAGTCTATGGAATAATTTATTTAATTAAAACTTATATAAGTAATCCATAAGTCATTTTAGATGTGTAAGAATCAGCCACACCACAATTCAACGTGTGGTGTGCCCGCTATGACTCAATGTGTCCATTAGGAGTTTATAATTGATATTTTAGTTAAAAAATGTCACTCACTAAAAACAAAACAAAAAATTTTATTAACTTGAAAATTTAGTAAATCAATTCATATGTCCTTTGTGACATGCAGGGATTGGTCTCATGTCAAACTGATACATAATGTGATTGGTATAGGTCAAAGTGTGTGTTTCCAATTTAAAATGACATTTTAGTAAAACAAAACAAGTGACTTACTCAAAACTATGAAAATGAAGTCGTTTTGTTTTGATACTTTAAGAAAACAATCCATATTCCATTTAAGATGTGGAAGAATCAACCTTACCTCAATTTGATGCACGTTGTGACTAGTATGATTCCAAGTGCGTCTTTTTATTTACAAATATCATCAATTTTAGTAAAAAGTACTATTGACCTAATTATAAATGAGAAAATGAATTCATATAGTTTTCATACTTTATTGACAGATCTATAAGTCATTAGGTATGTGTAGAAATCATCCATACATAAATCTAATGTATATTGTTCCTGGTATGTCTCAATGTGTCTGTTATCAGTTAAAAATCGATAGTTCAGTTCAAAAAAATCTCACTCACTGAAAACCAAGAAAATATGATTATATTTTCATGATAATTTATTATATTGATTCATATTCCATTTTGGATGTGTGTAAATCAGTCTCATGTCTGAGTAATATATGGTGTGATCGGTATGAGTCAAAGTGAATGTTTCATGTTTAAAATAACGCTTTAGTAAAAAAAAATACACGTGACAAACTCAAAACCGATTGAATATATTCATATTGTTTTGATACATTATGAAGATGATCCCTAATCGATTTCGGACAGGTAATAATTATCCACAATTTTAGACTAACCTATTTTGATAATCCCTAATCAGGTTTCATTTATGAGATAATCATGTTTTTATCATATGTCATTAATATTCTTTGTGTCAATCAAGTGATAACCATATAATTTTAATATCATTGTTCTATTGTTTAACATTATAGTGAAAAACTTATCTAAGTATAAAGGTCACATATACAAAGGTAACCGATGCATAGTTCACCGATGAAGGTCACCGATGAAGGTTACTGATGCAATGTTACCACTGAAGGATACCGCTGAAGGCTACCAATGAAGGTCACCGATACAAAGGTCACCGATGAAAAGTTCACCGATGCAAAGGTCATTGATGCAATGGTAACATATGCAATGGTCACCGATGAAGTTCACTAATGCAAAGGTCACTGCTGAAGTTCACCGCAAAAGGTTGCTACTGAAGGCTACCGATGAAGGCTATTGATGAAGGTTGGTGATTCACAACTACTATTGAACCCTACCATTTTGAAGGATACCATTACCAGTTTACCGATGCTTACACTTCCATACTTTGTCGAATTCTTAAGATTATTCTTACATTCATATTTGGTAAATTTAATGCTTCTGACATCAATTAATGCTAATTGTAGACATATCAAGAGACCGTATTTGGGGACAGTATGATGTATGAGGAGGATCACACATGGTTTACTTATTCGTATTTTCAAACATAAAATAAAAAATAGAAGACCGAGGAAGAAAAAAAGAGTAGTAGATAAGCATATGTTCGAGTGTGTGAAGTTTGTAAAGATAGAGGAATGAATGAGAAAGAACATACTCTCTAGATCAAAGAGAATAAGGAAGAACCATCCAACGCTTACACTGTGAACGCAAGAGTCTCAAGAAGAATATTTTGGGAGAACAATTTTAAGGTGGCCTTCTATGCTTCATCAACACTCTGACAACTCAAGAGGTAGAACACTCAGTTTCTGAAATTCATAACCTCGAGTTGCGACACTCTATTTTGAGGACAACTTCCAAAGAAAGACTCTAACAGAAAATTCTTCGCCCCAAGGAGTTAATATCTGAATTGAAAACACATAGAGCTTTCCAAACATAGTATTATAGTATTATCTCTATTGTTTTATTTTATTTTTTATTTCTGATAAGTGTGTGTTTTTCTGTAACATACATTATCTCCTGTTCTTGAACTGGAGGATACTAAAAAATCCTCACATCAAACTTCACTTACACTTTTTACCCATTTATTAATGTTGAAGAGACCATGTGTGATCTTTATTATTTGTTTCTCCCACGAAGAACTATGGTAGAGGTTGTAAACCTTGGACAGTTGGTGAAAACTGTTGTAAAGCCAGATACATGATGTGTATCAAGTTTCTTGTTAATATTAACGTCTCAGTGGCAGGTGATCACCAAGTGGAGAGGACTAAGTCTCAGCTTGAGACATAACCTCTTTTTTAACATTACATTGTACTATATTTTTTAATACATTGTTTTATCTATTTTCCATTGTTTAAAATTGAGAAAATAGAAAAGAATGCATTGACTTTGATATTTAGATGTGGTTAGTATGTGTATGTTTTTAATTTATTAAACTTGATTCAAAAGATAAAGAAGTGTTTTACACTTATTCAACTGAGGACTAAAAACCCTTTGAGAAACCTATTGACCAACTAAACATATATATCTCTGTCGCCTTAATTAATATGGACACTTCAAAATTGGGGGATCATTATCATAATTTTTTTATCATAAATTTTAAATAGGAACTCAATTTACCCCCCTCTTGAGATTCCACTTCGACCAACATTTGGTATCACAGGGTTTCAATATTTATTTCTAATATTTGAATTGTTGTACAAGCTGTCAAATTCCTTTCAGCTGTGATTTTAGTTGTATCTTAAAGATCTTAAAATTACTATCATATCTAAATTTTCTATTTATTAAAATTCTAATTAACAATGGATAACAGAGTTAAGGGTGCTTTTACAAACATGCTACTTTTCATTAATGGTAATAACTATACATAGTGGAAATTAAAAATGAAAATGTATCTATAGATCATGGGTCCCAAAATTTTTAATAGAATTGAATAATAACGTTATTTTCCTCTTACTGCTTGGTACACATGGTCTCAGTTGACTAAAGATACATATAACAAAAAATTTAATGAAATGAATTCATTTTATTATTCTCTAGGTGATGAAGAATTCAATATAATATCTTCTTATACAACTGGTTATGAAATTTGTGATACTTTGGCAGTATCTCATGAGGGAACAACCAATGTTAAATAAATGTGATTAAATACTTATACTATTAAATATGATAATTTTAAAATGAAGCATGATGATCTTATATCTGAAATGTATCTCAGGTTCAAATAAATAGAGAATACCATGAGTCTGTTTGGGAATCCAGTGGGTAGCAAGGATCAGATTATGAGATTGCTTTGATTCCTACCTGACAGAGGGAGAGGAACTTTTGTTTCTATTCGATAATCTTGTGAAATAGGTAATATACCAGTGAAATTACTAATTGGGAATCATATGTTGTACAAAGAAGAGATTAAGGAAAATCAAGATGCAAATGAAGAGCCAAGAAATAAATCATTAGCATTCCTGATTGCTACCCTAATGAGCAATGATAATGAAAACGTTTGTGCTCATATAGACACTTCCACCAGTGAAGACTCAACTTTTTCTAGTAATGATGATATGGATCATCTTTCTAGGAGATTCAATAAGTTTTACTGCAAGAGGAAGTTCTTTATAAAATCAAACTATAAAGGAAGGTATGATAATAAAGGACAGTGTAAAAAAAGATAGAAAATGGAATGGAAACACAAAAGAGATAGACTTCTATGAGTGTAATTGAAAAGTCCATGTGAAGGATGATTTCCCCAAGATGAATTTTAAGAAGAAATATGAGGGAAATGGCAAGGGATATAAGAAAAAAGGATATGAAATCTACTTGGAGTGCTTTAGAAGATAGATCCAGTGGATCTGACACTGCTGATATTGAAAAAAACAGACATGTAAACTTGTGTTTCATGATAGAAACATCTAAGGTAACACCAAATTCTCCTATACCTAATCCATGTTTTTCTGGAAATTAAATTGAATCAAATTATGATGAGAATATGACTAAAGATGAACTATTTGAATATTTTGGAATGCTTGAGGACACCTTTAATGAAATCAAGGATAAATATAAATTATTTAAAAGAAAACATGCTTTGAATTATAATTATAAGCCTGATCTGGATATTAAGAAAGAAAAATGTGCTCAGCTGCTAAAAGAAAATACTGAACTTAAATTATAGAATGAGAAATAATAAAGAGATCTTGGGAATCTTACTATAGGTAGAGATATCTTTATTTAGTTTTTAGGGAAATATATTACTACAAAATCTACAACTGGTCTGGGATATCAACCAGGAATGAGAAGGATTGCTAAAAATAATTTGGTTCCAAAATCTGGACCGTTCACTACTAGTTCATGTTCTGGACCATCTTTTGAAAAGCAATTATCTAAAGGACCAAACAAAGTTTTCATGTCTCAAAACATATCTGTAGATTATAGGAAACCAGTGAGACAAGTATGGATTCCCAAATTTTTATATGCTAACTTCCCGGACACAAGAAAATCTAGGTACCAAAGTTACCATACACTTAATCTGTTTTGTAGGAAATTTGTTTAAAGAGCTCTTTTAAGACTCTATGGTACTTGGATAGTGGATTTTCAAGACATATGAGAAGAGACTATTCATAATTGAAGATCCTAATTTAATTGGATGGTAGACATGTCACATTCAGTGATAATGCTAAATTGAAAATCATTGGCTTAGGCCCAAGTGATTACCCTAATTCTGTGTTAATTTCAATAGTATTTTTTGTTGATGGGTTAAAATAAAATTTACTATATATCTCTTACTTATGTGATGGAGGATTCAATGTTTACTTTTAAAATAATGAGTGTAATGTTTTTAATTCTAAAAATGATTTAATATTTACTGCACTTATAAATGAAAATGTATATGTTGTTGATTTAAACACTATAGTAAATAAAATTTCTTCTTATTTAAATGATTTCTATAAGAAATCCTGGTTATGGAACCGAAGATTTGGACACTTCAATGTAAACTCACTTAAGAAACTAACTAGGAAAGGTTTTGTTTGAGGCTTACCTAAATTTGAATTCCCACATAACTATGTTTGTAATCCTTTTCAAAAGAGAAAAAAAAATACATTGTTTCTTTCAAACCAAAGAAAGAATTTTCTACTTCTCAACCGCTTCAGTTGGTTAACATGGATTTTTTTGGAATATCTAGAGTTTCATGTTTTAATGGGATCCACTATGTTTATGTTCATGTTGTGGATTTTTCTATATATACATGGGTATACTTTCTAGTTCAAAAAATTTAAGCTTGTTTTTACTTCATTAAATATTCCTTGTCTGTAGAAAATATTAGTGGAATTTAAATTAAGACATTGAGAAGTGACCATGGACATGATTTTAAAAATCATTAATTTGAATCTTTTTTCTCACAAAATGGCTATAGTCACAATTTCTCTACTCCTAGAACACCTCAAAAAAATAGAGTCATAGAATGAAGAAAAAGGACACTTCACGAAATTTCCCAGACTATTCTAAATGAGTATAATATACCTCTATTTTTCTGAAGAAGCTATTAATACAGCTTTTTACATTCTCAATAGATTCTTAATTAGACTTTTTTTTAAGAAGACCACTTATGAGCTCTGGAATAATAGGAATACTATGGTTAATTACTTAAGAGTTTTTGGTTTCAAAATCATTATCCTTAACACTAAGGACAATATTGAAAAATTTTCTTCCAAAATTGATGTAGGAATTTTCCTAGGTTACTCAATCTCCTGTAAAGATTATAGAGTATTCAATAAGAGAAAAAAATGTGTGGAGGAATCTGTTCATGTCAAATTTCATGAGACTGATCCACATGAACCCAAAACAACTCTTATACATTTTAAAAATGATATGTCAATTCGGAATCTTAATGACAATGATAGTCAACCCTTAGTGAAAACAACCAGTTCCGGAAATTTTCTAGAATCTGTGAATGGTGAATATGGACATATACAAAACCCTGAGGAGTCTAGTTCAACTCTTTCTAGAGGTATTCGAACTCCCAAGAATCATCCTTCAGATGTTGTAGTAGGTGATCTAAATGTAGGAATACAAACTATATCTTATCTAAGAAACAAGGTTGAACATCATGATTTTTTCACATATTGAACATAAAAATATTAATTATTCTATCAATGAAGAATTTGGGGTGATATTTATGCGAGAACAATTAAATAATTTTGAAATAAACAATGTTTGGGAATTAGTAGAAAGACCTAAAGACACTTTGACCATAGGCTCTAAATGAGTGTTTATAATTAAAGTTGATGAATCTGGTAACATTGTTAGAAACAAGGCTAGAGTAGTTTCACAAGGATATAGTCATGAAGAAGGAATATAATATGAATAAACATTTTCACATGTATCTAGACTAGAATTCATTAGGATACTACATTCCTATGCAGCTCATCTAGATTTCAAAATTTATCAAATGGATGTCAAAAGTACATTTCTAAATGGGTACAAAGTTGAGGGTGTATTTTTAGAACAACCCCTGGGTTTTACAAATACCCATTTTTCAAACCATGATTTTAGAAATTCTAAAGATTTATATGGTCTAAAACAAGCTCCAACAGCTTGGTTTGATAGTCATATTTCTTTTCATATTTCAAAAGGTTTTACTAAAGGAATAACAGATCCTACTATTTTTAAAAAAAGGATTTACAAAGATGTTTTAATAGTATTGATCTACGTAGATTCCATTATTTTTGGATCCCCTAAAAATTATTTATATACTAATTTTTCAAAATTCATGCAACATGAATTTGAAATGAGTTTAATGTGGAACTTAATTTTTCCTTGGATTTCAATTTTTTCAAAATAGTATTGGTATTGTTTTAAATCAAAGTAAATATACTAATGAACTTTTGAAACTTTTTGGTTTTGACAGTAATAAATGTAGTGATGCACCTATGTGTACCACCTTAGATTGGATTCTAATGAAACTGGTAAATTAGTGGATCAAACCAATTACAGAAGTATGATTGAAAGTTTGGTATGTCTTACTACTAGCCGACCTGACATTGTATTCATTGTGTTCATGTGTGCTCATTTTCAAGCCAATCCCAAAGACTCTCATTTAACTACTGTTAAATGTTTTTTTAAATATCTCAAGTATACTACTAACTTAGGAATATTTTATCCAATAGAATAATAATATGAAGTAATAAGTTATTTGGATGCTGACCTTATTAGTTGAAAGTAATATAGAAATAGAACCTCTAGAACATGTCACATTTTGGGCAAGTCACTAGTATCATGGTGTAGTAAGAAATAGAACCATATTGCATTATCTAATGCTGAAGCTGAATATATAGCTACTGGAAGTTGTTGTGCTCAAATTATGTGGATGAAACACACTTTACTAGACTATGGATTTCAATTGAAACATGTGTCTATAAACTGTGACAATAAAAGTACTATTAGAATCTCTAAAATTCTAGTATGTCATGATAGGACTAAGAACATTATTGTGATTCATCAATTTATGAGAGGTCATTCTCATAGTGGTGATACCACTCTTGAATTCATTAGAACATAACACTAATTGGCTAAAATATTAAAAAGTCCTTTGAATTATGAGAGGTTAAATTACATCAAACATGAGTTAGGTAAGATAAACTGTTAAGGTTAGGAACCTCACCGTTAGACCTCACTGTTAGGAACCTCGCCATTTGGAACCTCACCATTGGACCTCACCATTAAGAACCTTACTGTTAGACCTCACCATTAGGAACCTCACCATTAGGAACCTCACCATTAGGAACCTCTCTATTGAACCTCACCATTAGGCGTCACCATTGGACTTTACCTTTAGGAACCTCACCGTCAGACCTCACCATTAGGAACCTTATCATTAGGAACCTCACTATTGAACCTCACCATTGGATAACACAGTTGGACCTCACCGTTGGAATTCACCGTTAGGAACCTCACCATTGGACCTCACCATTAGGAACCTCACCGTGGGACCTCACAGTTGGACCTCCCCATTAGACCTCCCCATTCCGACCTTATCGATAGTTGATCTTTTCGAGGCTTAGCAGTTTTTTGTTGTAATTTGAAACATTTTTAGTATTAATTATTTATTTTACTTTATTTGTCTTCTCAATCCATAGATGATAAAAATAGAGTACAAATCACATTTAGATACACTTCAATATTCTCTCTCGAACCTCTTTCTCCCTAATCTTAGAATCTCACCTTCTGCTGAAACCCTCGAACCACTTCAGATTGAAATGGAGATATTGAAGGGATTGATGGTCAGTGACGAAGGAGGTGCGCTGAACCCAAAGAGACCTCAAGATGAGTTCAATAGTGGAAAATTTTCTCAATCCAAATTTTTCTAAGAGGGGAATCGTGGTCAGGAAGGATCTAACCTCGAAATGGATGATGTCAATCAGGTATTTATTGCTGAATGCACATGAAGATTAGGGTTGGGTCAAATGCTTTGCAAATCAAAATGAACCATATTACCCAAATCTAATGAAGGATTTATATGTGTCTCTAAGGTTTTGTTATTCAGAAAATGAAAACTTAATGTCTTCAAAGGTAAATAGAGTAAGTGTGAGCTTCTCCTCTTTTGAATGGGTTGACTGTTTGAGAGTACCACATGAAGGATTTTTTGATTTCTACTCAGGAGTGGTGCCTCCCACTACTGAGTTTTTCTATTATAAAGAAGCCTTGTCTGAACTAACAGTGAATGAGAACCCTAAGAAAGTAATTACTGCTGGAATGGAAGGAGAAGACAGGTTTCTATTTACATTTTTCTAGCATGTTCTGAGTCCCAAGAGAGGATAATTCACAACCTTGAAGTATCAGGATGTATACCATTTATAACTATTGAATCAAGGACAGAATATATATTTGTATAGATTGCTAATGATTTGATTAGAAGATACGACAAAGCCCAGTTCCTATTCTAATTCCATGCTTCATGACATATTGATATCCTTAATGTTGAAAGTGAAAAGAGTTTCTAGAAATAAGGAGGAAACATATATTGTAAGGGATGATTTCTGCCTCACCAAGATGATTTGAAATTTTATAGAGATCAGCTAGAACCCTTGGCAAAGAAGATGGGTAAATGATGAGGTTGATTTGTATGATGAATTCAACCCAGTTACTCATCCTACTAGTCCTAAAGATAATAGAGACCATGGTTTTAATCCTAATGAAGTGGAGCCTACATACTCAGATTAAGAAGAAGCGGTCGTTGTTATGAAATTCAGAGAGGATTCTTCTCTGGATGATATGAGTGATCCTGACCTTCCTCAAGCCAATATAGTATCTTTTGGTGAGCCTAGCGGACCAAAGATATTTCCAAGAATTGAGACTTTCCAAAGGGATAGTGATGATGAGGAAACCATTGAGGAATAATGAGATAAAAATGTATTAAGAGACATTAGGGAGACCTTAGAGGGGGAACATGAAACTGAATCTAGTCATGATGACTTTGAGACGGTTGCTGGTGAATGTGAAGAGAAATTCATAAGCCTTAGTCCTCTGATATGACATACAGAAATGGTAGAAATCTTGGATGAAGAGGTTTTTGATTCGGTTGAAGCTAGAATTGTAATGGCAGTGGTTGAAGATTCTATAGAGGAAGTGACATTGGACTCTCTTGTTGATACAGTAGATCAAATAGGTATAGCTAAGATACATATAGTTGATCAGGAGAATGATCCAAGTGAGGGGGAGAAACCTATTGCCACAGGTTCAGTTGTTGTTTCTCATGTAACAGTAGATTGGTCAGAACACCCTGGACATGTGGTCTTGGGCTTAGACTATGGTGATTATGATGATCACCTACTTATCAGAAACCTTACATTTCCTTCTATTATAGATACTTCCATTGTATAGCCAGTAGTACTCTTACCTTGAGACTATTTGAAGAAAAATAATTTAGAATCCTTGAAATCAGATTTTTAGAGACACTTTGATGAGAAATCTATTGAGATAGAGAGAAATGTGGCCCTAAATCAAGAAGTTCTAGCATCTTCCTTAGAAAGTGTAATTTTAACCTCTCACTCAAACATCTTACATGAAGTTAAGGATTGTCAACATCAGATCAGAACCATGGAAATGTCTATGGAATCTGTGAAGCTATTAATTTTTTGTTTAGACTCTTATATGGCATCAAGGGAGTAAGTGGATAGAGATCTTAGATATGTTAAATTTTTGGTTCAGTATATGTTCACTTTGTTTGGGGACTTTAAGAAGTCTATGGAGACACATGTGAGTGTCCAGGATAATGATGTGAAAAGGCTTATCAGTGTGCTGACCAAATTCATTAAAGAGATAGTGGCTTTTACTATGACACCATCATGTTCATCTACTTCCTATTCATCCTCTCCTTGATTTTATCTAGATCCTTTCAGATCGGTTTTCAGAGAAGAAGTGGATAAATTCACTAGGTCCAGTACCTCAGACCCTCAGTTTATGACTCAGGTCATTTACACTACTACAGAAATTCACAAGCTTGTGGGAGATTATCTATGGGAATATTCTAAAGATCATAAAGCCATCAGAGAAAAAGTTTATTTCTACTATAATAGGGTGTATACTAGGCATCTGATTAATTTTCACTTTAAGCTATTGTTAGAAAACATGAGGATCCCACCTGTCACTCTGGTGTTTAAGGATCAAGTTACGAGGCTTAGAGAGTTGACTCCTACCTTAGAGAAATTCATGGTGAATAAGGATGACTTTATCTCAGCCATGGAAAGCAGAGGAAGCATTATTATGGATTTTAGAAATATTTTTAACCCATCCTCTATGTGGACTAAACTCCCATCATTGTCCCTCCTACATTACCCTATTCATCAACTGCCTCAGGATCTACCAATGATGCCCCGTTGATGACTCTAGCACATGCCATTAGAAGATTGACCCCTATGATTACTCAGAGATCTACACACTATAGGTCTATTAATTCCTCTATAGAAGCTCCTCCCACACTGCTCACTACAATCCCTTGGCCTATCCCTCTATCTTTAGAACCTTCCTCCTCAGCTTCCATAGAAAAAGCTTCCTTGAACATATCTAATATGGACTGAATGTGGGATGTCTAAGTTGATAAGGATCATTGTACATTTTTTGCATATTTTACTCTTGCTTCAGTATTAATAAAATCCTTTTTTTCACTAACATTCTTTTTGTTAGTCACAGTGAGGGAGAAGTTTTATGTTGCCTAAAAGGGGGAGAAGTTTTTATGTTACCTGTAATTTTTTCATATATAAACTATTTATATTTTCCATAATAACCATGGTCCAATTTCAATTATACACACCTCTTAAGATATTAGAAAATGTGTTTAACCGTGATTCAATAATACTTATATCTAAATTCTCACTGACAAAATTTTTTATTATAAAAAAGGGGACGATTGTTAGACTCACCTGTTTTGATAATCCCAAATCATGTTTCACTTATATGATAATAATGTTTTTATCGTATGTCATTAATATTCTTAGTTTCTACCAAGTGATAACCATATACTTTTAATGTCACTGTTCTATTGTTTATGCATACAATGCAAAATTTATCTAAGTATAAACGTCACCAATGAAAAGGTCATCGATCAAGGTCACCGATGAAGGTTATCTATGAATGGTTACCGCCAAAGGCTACCAATAAAGGCTACTGATGAAGCTCACTGATGAAAAGTTCCCTGATGAAAATGTCATCGATACAATGGTCAGTGATGCAAAGGTCATCAATGAAGGTCACCGATGCAATGGTCACCGCTGAAGGTCACTGCAGATGGCTACCGTTGATGGCTACAGATGAATGCTACCGATGCACACATACTGTTGAAGCCTACCGTAGTGAAGGATACTGTTACCAGTCTACCGATACTTAACCTTCCATGATTTTTCAGATTCATAAGATTACATTAACGGTAATACTTGGTAAAATTAATGATTTTGACATTTATTGATAATGATTTTACACATATCAAGAGACTGTATCTTGGGATTGTGGGAGGTATGAGGAGTACCGCATGCGGTTTACTTATTGTTATTGTTGAACCTCAAATACAAAAGAAAATACTGAGGGAAAAAAAGAGCTATAGAGAATCGTATGTGTTAGTGTGTGTGTAGTGTGTAAAGATAGAGGAATTCATGAGAAAGAAAATACTCTCTAGATCAATGTGAACAAGGAAGAACCATTCGACGCTTACACTGTGAACCCAAGAGTCTCAATAAGAACATTTCGGGAGAACAATTTCAAGGGTGCCATCTATACTTCATCAACTCTCTGGAAACTCAAGAAGCAGAACACTCAGTTATTGAAAGCTAGAACCTAGAGTTACGACACTCTTTTTTTAGTAAAACTTCTAGAGAAACACCCTAACAGCAAATTATTCTCACTAAGGAGTCAAGATTTGAACTGCAAACACATAGAGATTTTTAAACTCAGTCTTATATTAGTATATCTATTGTGTTCTTTTTTTTAAATTTATGAGAAGTGTTTGTTTGTCTGTTACACACACTGTCTCGAGTGCTTGAACTGGAGGATACTGAAAATCCCCATATCAAACTTCACTTACACTTTCTATCCCATGAATAATTGTGGAAGAGACCATGTGTGGCTTATATTGTTTGTTTTTTCCATGATGAACTATGGTAGAGGGTATAAATCTTTGGACAGTTTCTGAAAATTGTTGTAAAGACCGATACAAGATATTTATCAAGTTTATTGTTAATATAAAATTTTTGGTGGAAGGTGATCACCAAGTGGAGAGGATTATGTCTCATCTTCAAACTGAACCTCTTGTTTGGATTTACTATGTACTATATTCTATAATACTATGATTTACCTATTTTCTACATTTTATAATTACTAAAATAGAAAACTATTTGGCATTGACTTTTATTGTTAGTTTTGGTTAGTGTGTATATGTGTTTAATTCAGTAAACTTCTTTCAAAATTTGAAGAAGTGTTTTACACTAATTCAACTTAGGAAAAATCACCCTTTGAGAAACCTATTGACCATCTAAACATTTATATCTACACTACCTTAATTAACTGGGACATTTCAAAATATGGGGGATCTTTATCATAAAGTTTTTTTCAAAAATTTTATGTAGGAACTCAATTCAACCCCCCCCCCCCCCCTCTTGAGGTTACACTACGACGAACACACACCTGAATCCAAAAAATAATATGACCAATACGACTGAAAGTGTGTTTTTTATTTAAAATTGACATCAATTTTAGTAAAAAGGAAAAGGCTCCAATTAAAACCCAATAAAATGCATTAGGTGTGTTTTGATACATTAAAAAAATGGTCTATAAGCCTTTTTTGACATATAAGAATCAATATTACCAAATCCAATTCACTATGTGTTTGGTATGACACAATGGATCTATAATCATTTTAAAATCAACATTTTTGTTTAAAATGTGTCACTCACTTAAAACAGATAATTTTCACTAATATTTCATTAATAAATTAGCAAAATGATTCATAGGTAAATTTTAAATTGTAGGAATTGGTATCTTCGAAAACTGACACATGATATTACCAGTATAATTCAAAGTTCATGTTTCCAGTTTATAATGACATTTTAGAAAAAAAAGATAGGCAGCCTACTCAAAACTAGAAAAATAAATTCAAATTATTTTGATGATTTAGTAAAATGATCCATAAGACATTTGAGATGTGTAAGAATCATATTCACCTCAATCTGATGCATGGTGTGTCCTATAGAACTCAAAGATCACTTTTTTTCAAATTATAAGTATCAATTTAGTTTAAAAAGCACATCATATCACCAAAACTGAGTAAAATATCCTAGATTATTTTCTCTTCATTTAAATTATATATTATTTAATTATTTTGTTTATTTTGTGGTGTTTTTTGTTCTGGTGTTCTATTATATCCCACTACACTGGTGGGGTTGTGTGCTGTAACGGCACACTACAGTATTCCCCTTTATTAGCTTTTATAAAATCACTAATAATGGTGCCTTTTATGTATGTCTATAGAAGAATCAATAAAATACTAGGGATTTTTAACACGCTCCCATAGTCATCACTTCTCTTGTGCTGATAAAGGTCAATTTTAAATCTATTAAATACCTATTTTGTATTAGTGATATTTAAATAAATTTAAATATATCATGTTTATTTATTTATATATTTTCAATAAATAATTTTTAATTATAAATTGTTTGTATTTATTTATTTATTAAATTTGTACACATGTTTATCTCATGTCTAAATTTATTAAATATTAATTTATTTAGTTTATTTCACAATTTATTTAAATTCATGGATATTAAATGTTTATATTATAAATATATGAATGATTTAGTTTTAATTGTTAAAATACTCTTTATAAATATAATACCATATATATAATGACTTAAATTCTATTTATGACATAAGAATTATTTATATTCAACCAAATGTATGATTTATTGGAGGTTTATGATCTTGAAAGTAAATGTTGCTTATGATTTATATATATTTGGTGTTTGGATTGTAGTATAATTGGGGTCTCTCTTAAGTATTCATCAATGGATAGTGGGATTTTGGGTATGAATTATCAATAGATCATGGTATTAGGATTTTAATATAAAATTATAGCTTTATTACCATCGTACCATGCTTTCTATTATGGGGTTTTTTATTTTTATCATTTTTAGTGTTTTCATAAAATGTAATGTCGTACCTTATGCATTAGATGCATTTGGATATGTGAATATATAATTGTATTATATTTTTAGATAAAAATCTTGGGTTATATAATGAATTATAAATTATGATGTCTTGAAGATATTAATTTGGATAAAGGTATATGATACAAAACTAAATCATTATAATCCTAAACACATGAAGGGAATATATGAGATAATATGGTGAGGTATTTAAATCCCCTTAAAATTATAATTTTTAAATTTATTATGAAGAACCTAATGGATTGTGATGATTTAATTTGTTATCAATGACTTAATTAACTATCAATATTAATTTATTTTTTGAAGAATATCCGAATGAAATAATAATATGGAAGTGTTAGATGTAAATTTAAATCCTTATGATAATCGTATGTATTTACTTCCATTAGCTATTCTAATGAATTTTCATTCATGTATTGGAAAATAATAATCCTGAAAGATGGAAGGTCTATTACAAATTGGAATTATTGGATAATAATATTTAATAAAGAAACACAATTATATATTATGATTATTTTTCAATGATATTATTGGATTCCTGAAAAGTGTTATTGGATGAAGAGGGAACTATCTAAAACATGTTTTTTATAGATTTTATGAGTTGGCTATGCTGGTTAACAATAAGGATATATAGATGAGTGAGAAACCATTCATGTGTTATTTATAATGAAGGTTGTTTTATATATTGATTAACACACTTAGGTTATTATTGGAGAAATATAAGTTTAAATTTTAAAAGTGTTGAGGTAGTGATGTTTCATTGAAATACTCAAGAATATTTTTTATGTTTTAAAATATTTTGGGAATTTTTTTTAAGAGTTTTGAAAGGATTTGATATTTTTTTTTTGAGATGATCATGAGTGGATGGAGAATAATTGGGAGGATTTGAATAATTTTTATACTAGTTTGAAGAAGTCCTGGAAATTAAGAGTTGTATAATATTAAATAAATTCAAAAAGTGTTATGAATGTAATGGTACAATTTAATCAACATTACATATATATGGGTAACATTGTAGATCTGATGATTATATAAGATTTAATCTAAATAAATTTATATTTAAAATGGTAGGAAAAATAAACATAATAGAATATTTGAAAAGTGTTAGAAGCTACCCAGATACAAAAGATTCATTCCACGATTCAGAAGTATATGTTCGAGTGAACTTATGTTCCAAGTAAATATGTGAAGGTCGTCAAGATATTACACATTGGAATTTCAAAAAGTCTTATTTTAAATTCTGATGCATAAAGGTATGTTTTTCAAAAATCGTGGTTATCAATGATAGAAATTGGTTGCATAAAGTACACATATAGAAAATTGAGTATTTGAAAAACTATTTAGTTACATTGAGATACATAATAGTAAACAAGATTATATGCAAGGGTAACCTAAATTATTTAAATTGTTGTGTAAGGGTAATTAGAGAATAATTTGATTTGACCAAGTACCCCCAAGTCACTAGGATTTGTAACAGTTACTTTTTAATACATAAGTGTACTCACAAGGAAATGACATTTGAAAAAGTACCAAGCCACACTGTGATATGTAAGGTTGAATCCAAATTTCTAGTGCGTATATAAATATTAATAAGATGATAAATTAGGGTAATATATTGATTTAAAATGAAATTTAATGTTTTTTATGTTATTATATATGCGTAAACTAGTCTTCCTAAGATAAAAATAAGAGTAACAAATCCTTATCTAAAATTCACCTTAGGATTGGTGGAGACACCGGGGATGGTGATCTGGGTGAATCAAGTTTTTAAAATTTTTACCAAATTAAAATTATTCTACGAAAATTTTATCCTCCTTGAATTTAAAACATTGTTGACGGTTAGTTGATAAGGATATTTTTTAATTTAACATAGCAATCATCAAACACATGAATGAAAATAAAGTAGATAAGAGGTATTTGTAATAATTATAATGTTCATCTCAAAATCCTACACCATAAAATGGTTTTTTGTTCAGATAAATTTTGGTTTCTCCACTATAACTGATCACCAGATACAATGGATTTTTTTACTTAAACCTACACAATATCAGACTATGTATAAACTTGTCTACATATCACAACAATTCTCTTTATATAATTGCACTACAATTATCTCAATGCATTCACATTTTTATTATTGATTGTAACAATGATCTCCAGGCATACTTGGAGACCCATGGTTTCTATAGATTCAAATCATATATAGGGATTGGTTTCCACAAAAATACTTCTCTGAATTTGATCACTAGTTCAACACATGATTCTACTATATCCACTAGATTAGTTTTCATTCCACTCAACATTAGCTTCTTAAAATGCCAGTATATCATCAAGAATGATATCTGCAACTCAATCACTACCCAACTCAGCTTCGTAGACTTAAAATGAATCAAATAACCTAAATTTATGAGATGTATTACTTCAACACATCAGTATAGAAAACTTTCCTAGTGAATATCTATTGTTTAAAAAACCTTCAAATAATTTCTTTCAAAAAAACTCTAAATAAATGGGCTTGGTTTCCCTTACAAAATTACTTTGAGACACTAATTCTTCTTAGGTTGTGGTTAGATTCTTCTTCTTCTCTTATTCAAAACTTGAAAAGAATTAAACTTGTTTAATTTACAATTCATATTTACTATATTATATAGAATGTCCTACTTTTTCTACCTCCTTGTGGTTAAAACTTCTCGACACCTCACAATTTATATCCTTTAGAAATAACATCATCTTCTTCATTTTTTATTTCCTAATTTTTGATATTTTAGTCTTTTAACATGCATGATATGTTTCATTAAATGTATTATTTCATATTCAATATCCAAAAATGGTATGTTGAGGGGAATTTTCTACAACCAACCAAAATTGTGATTAATAAATTACTACTTTTGGAGACCCTACTTTATTGAAAACATTTTTAAACTAAAAAATGTATTCTTGAAATACCCTCATTTAATGGATATCATTTTTTAAACTTGGTATTATATTATTTCTTTTACTCTAATATATTATCAACTTCTTCTTTATCAATAGGCCTCCAAAATAACCACAAATCGAATCATCCCATCTATATACAAATATATAGCACACCATTTGAGATGTTGAACTCATATTGCGACATGAAGACATCTTCTTACATCATAACTCATCTAAAAAACAAGATTAAGATTATTATCTTCTTCATGGTTGAATAAGAAAAATTTGGGATATTTAATCCAGTGAAATAACAACTCATTCATTGATAGATTTAATTTTTATTAAAATATCAAATTCATTAAAGTCATTTTTTTATTTAAATATTATCTTCCCTTTATATGTTTGAAAATCATCAGTTCAGATATTTTTTTACTTAGATTAATTACTGATTTTGGTGTTTGTATTTTTTATATCCTTATATAATTGTCTTATAATCATAAAATTTTATTTATATTTATATGAAATTTAAATATTAATGCTTTTTTTAGCCAGTAGAATCTAAGAATTTTTCTATGCATGTCATGACACATACGTAGGTCACAAATGATACCTATGATGGTTGGGTTTAACTGAATGCTCATATAGATGATACATGGACTAAGGATGTTTCAACTTATACTCATCATGAATCACAAAATATTGAGATTTCCTTTCCATATTTTTTTATGTGTTGAAAATCACACATATGTAGTCCCCCAGTTACGTGTAAAAAATCCATATGGACATTGTAATGGCTCCGACCTCTCTGATCCATTACATTGTAAAAATATGGTGTTT
This sequence comes from Viscum album, assembly GCA_963277665.1. Classification (NCBI taxonomy): domain Eukaryota; kingdom Viridiplantae; phylum Streptophyta; class Magnoliopsida; order Santalales; family Viscaceae; genus Viscum; species Viscum album. Next base: position 928,793,826 of record OY728131.1, read on the forward strand.
GAGGTGTTCCGAGCGGTCAAGGTGACTTATCCCCAATAATTTTCTAAATTTACAATTCTATGAACAGTTCCATCTGTGAACAGTTCTATCGGTAACCTCTAACAGTAACCTCTCTTTCCATTACCAAATTTTGAGTTTGGTGAACAGTGTTTCCAGCTTTCTATAGTTTTTCCCCTTTGACGTTTCCTTTGACATAAAATACATTTAAATCCATATTTTAAGGACTCTTAAGGCTGATTCAAAGGCCATAAATTCTATTTTAATTATTCCTGTGGCTCGTGATCTTTTACTTGGTCAAACTGTGTGGGTTTATGTGATCCGCTTTTAATGAGGAATTATGTGTATCTTAAACTGTCACCCCATTAAATCTTCAAAAGGGATAACATGTCTTCCTCCCTTGTTCTTCCTCTTTGTTCTCACCTATGAGATTTTAGAACATTTCAATCCTTCCAATAGGAGTTGCACAATCAAACATTACTCCTCGGATTGGTTCTGCTCTGTTTCGATGCAACCAAGCTGTATCGATCAATCTTCGATATAAGGTATGTTTTATCATCGTTACTTTTGGGATTATCTTCTCATGTTCTCCTTTCTATATTATAGCATGTAGTCTCCATGCTTCTAATGGGTTTTTTTCTTGGGGTTTGGTTGGTACGGTCGTACCGTGGCATCCTTGGGTGGATGCAGTTGTCGCGAGAGGAGGATTGTGACCCGTTGTGTGGATAAAGAATGTGAGGAACTGTTTGAGGTATGGGATTCATTTATTCTCTATTATTTTACATGAAACTATATTGTTAGCATGTTTAATCCCACTGGATGAAAATGGAATTGACATAATAAATATTTTAACCGGATAAATAAATTGATATTGATCATATGTTATTTCCTGATGTTTTGCTAGATAGTGTGATATATATGCATTCTTTGATTAGCAGTTCGTTCTTGATAAAAATTGGTAAAGAACATAATTTGGGATTAATTGATAATTTTATGGCAAAAGATAAAGAGGCATGTTACTTAATCTGGTTCTAGTTGTAATTTGATGTTAATCAAATTGGCACAATAAGAATGTTTAATTATTTTTGATACCTTACTGATTAGGTTTATCAATTTTTAAAACTACGAATAAAAAATATGTTAATTAAATATTGATTAAAGAACTGATTTTCTGATAATTCCTTAAGGGGTTCTGAGTTACCCTCTTGATTGTTAAAGGGCCAATATCCCAATTAATGTGGTGTTTGTTTTCCTACTTCTTGTGATGTGATGTGATCCTGGATGAATGTTGTGATATGTGGGGGCATAGAGGCATTTTTTTGTGGCAGTAGATGAATCCTAGAGTGGAGAGATGCATCAGTTTAAGCATGTGGGTGTTGGGGAGGACACCAGGGATGATGGAATGGGATGAATGTGATTGTTGGATGCTTTCTGATTTTTTATTGGTTGTTTATATGCTTTACTTTTCCCCACTACTAAAGGCACATGTTCTTACTTACCCTTCTTCTAAAAGAGGTGAAGACATGTGGGGTATGCCACGTGCTTTCCGTGTTTAGCTTCTCAAGGAAGGATGGGTATATTCTCTTGCTATAATCAGCAAAGACTCGATAGGTAGCACACCTACCAAACGTGTTGAGCCCCCTTGTCTTTAGTAGCATAGAATGTTTTTCTAGAATTCCTGGGAATGTGGGAAAGTAATTATTTAATTAATAATTGAATAAATGGTGTGAACCCATGGGAATAGAGTTGCTGGAACTTAATGATGAGGTACTAATTTTTACAGTTCATTTTGGGTGTGATGCAAATGAAATTTAATGTGGAAATCATCATGGTTAATTAAAGTTTAAAGAATTAATTAACGTAAAATGGAACTGATAAAAAGGGAATGAAGTAATATAATAAGACTCTGTAAATGGTTGTGTGCTTATAGGATACCTAGTCTTAGATGTAGCAGCCTAGAGTCTGAGAGACGTTAGTTGCACTAGTGTCTAAGACTAGGTTATGCCCATTGTGTGGTTGTGAGTAACAGTATATTCCATACTTTTTGTGTTTCTATATGCTAATCCACCCTATCAGTAAGGGAAACTAACACCCCGGGGATTCTGATCCGGGGGGCTGGGTGTTTCCCCCAACATTCTGGTGGGAGGATGGATGGTTGGCTACCCCCTTTGGCCCCTCCCTCTTCTCTTGGTAGTTACTATTGCGGGCTGGCACATTGGATAGTTTTCCCCATATATGAGTGTATAGGGCTGTAATGGATTTTTGTTATTCACACAAATATATTTGGGATATAGTTTTCTATGGACTACTATAGGTGTAACATGTATAGGCTATGATGGATTAAGGATCCTTACTCAGTGTATGGGCTGTAATGGATTGAGGTATAATACCTGATGTATGATACACGTTATTCGATCTGTGGTGGCTACTAGAACCTACCTGGTTACTTTTCTTACGTGGACGTGGTGGTTTTGTTGCACGAGGTGTAAGTTGTGGTGCTTCACCCAGGTGTCTGTAGGAAAGAATTTTGGAAGAGAGATGCTCCAGACGTGCGACATTGGGGTGAAGCAGCAAACTAGTGGGGAAGTAGTATCGAGGTACCATTTATATTCATTAATATATGATATATTCTTTAATTAGTTACTTGGTGAGATTATCCATGATGAGGTTGGGAACTTAGTATACCAGTTTAGGTGACGAGTTACTTTCACTTATTGTTCATTGTGCATTGGCATGTTTTCTTTACATTTTCATAAGAGGATTCAGGGAGGATCCTACTGAGTATACTGTTATACTCACCCTATATACATAAACTATTTGTTAGGTCACTAGGAGAAAGATGGAGATCAAGCTGGTTTCTAGTAGCTTGGTGTTGCAGGAGCTGTTCGGGCTAGTGGTTGCTGTTGTTTTTTACTTTCTTTTGGGTACTTACAGTTTTTTCCTTCCAGTTGTAGTACATATGCATGACATTTCATATGTGTACATGGGTTTTCGTTTATATTACAGTCTAAGTTGGAGTTGATTTGTGTCTATCTTATGTCTCTCTTCTGCATGTGTTCTCTTAAAGGGTAATGCCTCCCATTTTGTGTGTTACTATACACTCAGTGCTCGTCCCCAACCCGGGGCCTTCTGGAGGCGAGACTCGAGGGTCATTATCTTCCTTCTCACATTGTCGTCCTTGGAGGGGTACACTTTGTGGGGAGGGGGTCATGATAGAGTGGTATCAGAGGTCTAGTTAAGGGATAGAATGGAGTTTGGAGTTAGGCATAGGTGAGGATGCATGGGTTTTTAGGGAAATGGTGTCATTCATGTATAGAAAGTGAGGTAAACACTAGAGACCAGCTGAGACATAAGCGTTTAGGTCCCCCTAAGATCTGATGTATGGACCTTTAAGTTTACAATGGCTACTAAACAAGGTGATACTAGTTACAGGGTAGATGGTTCATGGGATTGATGGATGCTTTGTTCCGTGAGTTTCTGGAAAAGTTCTTGGTAGTTTTCATCGATGACATCCATTTGTACTCCACATTTGAAGAGGAGCATACAGAGCATCTACAAGCTGTTTTGAGAGTTCTTCATCGACATTAGTTGTTTGGGAAGTTGTCGAAGTTTAACTTTTGGGATTAAGAAGTCCATTTCCTGGGGCATGTTGTGTCCCAATAGGGAGTAGCTGTGGATCCATCGATGGTAGAAGCAGTGGTGTCTTGGGAAGCCCCCAAGACAGTTTCAGAGGTGCAAAGATTCCTTGGTCTTGTAGGCTACTACAGGAGGTTCGTAGCCAATTTATCACGAGTTGTGACTCCTCTAACAGCTTTGACCAGGAATGATCAGGCATTCATATGGACTGATCCATGCTAGGAAGCATTCGAGTATCTAAAAGAGAAGTTAATAAGTGCTCCAGTCCATTGTCTTCCAGATGAGGGAGTTCAGTTTGATGTTTTCTGTGATGCTTCACATCTGGGGTTAGGTTGTCTTCTTATGTAGCAGAGGTCAGTTTTTTCTTATGGTTCTTGGCAGTTGCGTCCCCATGAACTCAACTATGCCACCCATGATCTTGAGTTGGAAGCTGTGGTGTTTTCTCTAAAGTTGTTGAGGCATTACCTCATTGGTGAGCACTTTGTGGTTTTCACTGATGATAAGAGTTTGAGGTATGTTATCTCCAAGCGTGAATTGAACTTACAACAGTGTCGGTGGATGGAGTTCCTACAGGAATACAACATCAAAATTTCATATACACCTAGAAAGGGGAATGTTGTAGCTGATGTGCTGAGTCGAAATTCACATAGTGATGCTCTGCGTGAATCCGGTGATTCCTGGAGAATAATGGAAGAACTGTTAACATTAAATCTTGATATGGGAGAAGTTGGGGGTGGAGGTTGTCTTTTTTAGATGACGGTACAGTCATCCCTGATGCAAAAGGTGGAAGACTCTCAGTTGGGAGATCTAGAGCTGGAGGTCTGGAGAGACCGAGTTGTTTGTAGTGAGTCCCGTGATGGTTGGTTGGAGGATGAAGAACATTGAGTGTTGTATCACAGAAGTCTTTTTGTTCCTTTGACGATGCACGAGATGGTTCTCAAAAAGTTTCATAGTTCACCTTTAGTGGTGCATCTTGGCATGACAAAGATGTACCAAGCCTTGAGGAGCCAGTTTTGGTGGCCTCGGATGAAGCATGTGGTTGCGAAGTTTGTCTCTCGATGTTTGGTCTGCCAGAAGGTGAAGGTCGAACACCGTGTTCCTGGTGGTATTCTCTAGCCATTAGAGATTCCTCAGTGGAAGTGGGATGATATCTTAATGGACTTTGTTATTGGTTTACCTCGAGCTTCAGGAGTACATGATTCTATTTGGGTGGTAGTGCATCATTTAACAAAATTGGCCAAATTTATAGCAATCAAGGAGTCAAGCTCAATGGAAGTTTCGTCGAGGCAGTATCTAGAGGAGGTGGTTAGACTTCATGGAGTCCTTGGGTTGATAATTTCTTATCGAGATACTCATTTTACCTCCAGGGGTGGAGAGGTCTCCAACATGATTTTGGTTCTTAATTATGCCTTAGCACTTCTTTTCATCCTCAAACAGATGGTCAGACGGAGCGAACCATCCAAACACTTGAAGACATGTTACACTCATGTGTTCTTGATTTTGGAGGTTCATGGATGAGGAACTTACCCTTGGTGTAGTTATCTTACAATAATATTTTTCACTCCACCATCAGTATAGCGCCGTTGGATGCCTTGTATGGCTGACCTTTTCGTTCTCCATTGTGCTGGACTGGGGTCAGAGAATCATCAATTCTCATACCAGAACTAGTGCAGAATACAACAGAGATAGTCCATGTGATTTTTGAGAGGATGAAGACAGTGCAAGATCGTCAAAAATCATATTCTGATCAAATAAAAATACCCTTAGATTTTAATTTTGGGGATCATGTGTTTCTAAAGGTGACTCCCCATTGTGGGCAGCAAAGGTTTTATAATGGAAGTAAGATTTATCCCCGATTTGTTGGGCCTTTAGAGGTGTTATCCCATGTTGGAGGTGTGGTGTATCGTGTATCACTTCCCCCACATATGGGTCGGATACATGATTTTTTCCATGTATCACAGCTCCTTCATTATCTTTATGATGGCTCCCACATCATAAATTGGGGAGAGATTGATGTTGATGATGATTCAACCTTTGAGGAGCGACCTATGGAGATCCAAGACCGCAAGGAGAAGGTGTTGCACAGGCATTCTATTCCCATGGTTCATGTCTTGTGGTGACACGGTGGCATGGAGGAGAGTACCTGGGAACATGAGTCACAGATTCATGCTCAGTACCTAGAGTTTTTTTATGTTTAAATCTATTCATGTAATGATGATCCCTTTGTTGTTAGACCGTTCATGTTTTCTTTTTGAATTTTTTTGTTGCTTTTGTGGATTTCTCTCTTTTGAGGGTATCTCGATGAGTGGTTGTTCGGACCCCGTTTCTTTTTTTTTCTTTAGGTGGGTTTTGAATTCTCGAAGATGAGAATTTTTTGATAGGTATCTGATGTAATGGCCCAGACCTCTCCAGTCCATTATTTTATGAAAATATGGTGTTTGAGGTGTTCCGGGAAGTCAAGGTGACTTATCCCCAATAATTTTCTAAATTTCCAATTCTGTGAATACTTCTACTTGTGAAAAGTTCTATCAGTAACCTCTAACAGTAACTTCTCTTTCCTTTGCCAAATTTTGGGTTTGGTGAATAGTGTTTCCAGCATCCTACAGTTTTGCCCCTTTGACATTTCCTTTGACATAAAATACATTTACAGCCTTATTTTAAGGACTCTTAAGGCTGATTCAAAGGCCATAAATCCTATATTAATTATTCCTATGGCTCGGGAAATTTTACATGGTCAAACCACTTGGGTTAATACGATCCTCTTTTAATGGGGAATTAAGCATATCTTAAACTGTCACCCGTTAAATCTTCAAAGGGAAAAGATGTCTTCCTCCCTTGTTCTTCCACTTTTTTCTCGGCAATGAGATGCTAGAACCTTTCAATACTTCCCTTAGGAGTTTCATAATCAAACATTACTCTGTTTATTGGTTCCACTCTATTTTGATACAACCAAGCTGTATCGATCAATCTTTAATATAAGGTATGTTTTATGTTCATTCCTTTGGGGATCATCTTCTCCTGTTCTCCTTTACATATTCTAGCATGAAATATACTTGATTCTAATGGGTTTTTTTCATGGGGTTTGGATGGTGTGGTCATACCGTGGCATCCTCGGGTGGATGCAGTTGTCGCGAGAGGAGGATCGTGACCCATTTTCTTGATAAACTACGTGAGGAACTGTTTGAGGTAGGGAATTCGTTGCTTCTCTTTTCTTTTATATGAAACGGTATTTTTAGCTTGTTTAATCCCACTGGATGACAATGGAATTGAAATAATAAATGTTTTAACTGGATAAATAAATTGATATCGATCATATGTTATTGCCTCGTGTTTTTCTAGATAGTGTGAAATCTATGCTTTCTTTGATTAGCTGCTCATTATTGATGGAAATTGGTAAAGAATGTAAATTGGGATTAATTGATAATTGTTTTGATAAAGATAAAGAGGCACGTAAAAGAATTTGGTTCTATTTGTAATTTGATGTTAATCAAATTGGTGTAATAAGCATGTTTAATTATTTTTGATAGCTTACTGATTTGTTTTTTCAAATTTGGAACATATGAATAAAAAATATGTTAATTCAATATGGTTTAAAGAACTGATTGTTTGATAATTCCTTACGGGGTTCTGAGTTACCCTCTTGATTGTTAAAGGTCCAAGAGCCCAATTAATGTGGTGTTTATTTTCCTTCTACTTGTGCTGTGATGTGATCCTGGATGGATGTTTTGATATATGGGGGCATGTATGCTTTTGGTTGTTGCAACATATGAAGCCTAGAGTGGAAAGATGCATCAATTTTTGCATGTGGGTTTCGGGGAGGACACAAGGGATGATGGAATGGGATGGATGTGATTGTTGGATTCCTGCTGATTTTTGACTGGTTGTTTATCTGCTTTACTTTTCCCCACTGCTCAATGCAGCTGGTCTTACATACCCTTCTTCTGAAAGAGGTGAAGACACGCGGGGTATTCCACGTGAGTTCCGTGTTTAGCTTCTCACGGAATGATGGGTATATGCTCTTTCTATAAGTGTAAAAGACTCGACGGGAAGTACATTTACTCACCTTGTTGATCCCCCTTGAGTTTAGTAGCATTGAATGTTTTTCTAGAATTCCTGGGAATGTGGGAATGTAATTATATAATGAATAATTAAATAAATGGTGTTAACCCATGTTAATGGAGTTGTTGGAACATAATGATGAGGTTGCAATTTTTATAGTTGACTTTGGGTGTGATGTTAATGAAATTTAATGCGGAACAGTTCATGGTTAATTAAAATTTAATGAATTAATTAACTTAAAGTGGAACTGATAAAAAGGGAATTACGTAATCTAATAAAGCTCTTTAAATGGTTGTGTGCTTATAGGATACCTAGTCTTAGAACTAGCAGCCTGGAGTCTAAGAGATGTTAGATCCATTAGTGTCTAAGACTAGGTTATGCCCATTATGTGGTTGTGAGTTATAGTATATTCCATAATTTTGTGTTTCTATATGCTACTCCACCCTGTCAGTAAGGGAAACTGACACCCCGGGGATTTTGAGCCCTGGGGGTTGTTTTCCCCAACATTTTGGTGGGAGGATGGATGGCTGACTACCCCCTTTGGCCCCACTCTCTTCTCTTGGTAGTTACTGGTTCAGGCAGGCACATTGGGTAGTTTTGCTCATATATGTTTGTAGAGGGCTATAATGGCTTGTGGTTATTCACACACATTTATTCTAGATCTAGTTTTCTATGGACTACTATAGGTGTAATGTGTATGGGATATGTTGGCTTGAGGATCCTTACTAGGTGTATGGGCTGTAATGGCTTGAGGTATAATACCCGATGTATGATACATGGTATGCGGGCTGTAGTGGCTCCTAGAAACTACCTGGTTACTTTTTTTATGTGGACGTGGTGGTTTTGTTGTATGATGTGCATGTTGTGGTGCTTCACCCAGGTGTCTGTGGGCAAGCATTTTTGGAGAGAGATGCTTAGGACGTGCGACGTTGGGGAAAAACAGAAAACTAGTGTGGAAGTAGTAGCGGGGTACTGTTGATATTTTTTATAATATGATATATTCTTGTATGCATTACTTGGTTAGAGTATCCATGGTGAGGTTGGGAACTTAGTATACATGTTTAGTTGATGAGTTAGTTTCACTTGTTGTTCACTGTGCTTTAGCATGCTTTCTTTACTTTTGCACGAGAGGGTTCTGGGAGGATCCTACTGAGTGTACTATTATGCTCACCTTATATATATGTAAACTGTTTTTCAGATCAGTTGGAGAAGGTTGGAGATCAAGCTGGTTTCTACTAGCTTGGGGTTGCATGAGTTATTTGGGCTGGTGGGTGTTGTTGTTTTTACTTTCTTTTGGGTACTTGCAGTTTTTCCTTTCAAGTTGTAGTAATTCTGCATTACATTTCCTATGTGTACTTGGGTTTTTGTTTATATTTCAGTCTGATTAGGAGTTGATTAGTGTCTATCATATCTCTATCTTCTTCATGTGTTCTCTTAGAGGGTAATGCCTCCCATTTTGTGTGTTACTATACCCTTGGTGCTAGTCGCCAAGCCAGGGCCTACTGGAGGTAGGACTCCAGGGTCATTATCTCCCTTCTCACATTGCTAGCCTAGGAGGGGTACACATTGTGGGGAGGTGGTCATGAAAGACACCTAAATGAAGGGAAACACAAATAAGATGAGTTAAAATGATACCTATAATAGACTAGATGAGACATAATCTTGATTCTAATCATGAATAAATTTTCTAATTTCCCTAAAAAATTATAAAATTCTTATTTTTTAATCTGAGGAACTTATATGCCATTAAAAACTATGTATAACCTTTATTAAATAGTTTATAAACACCATGTATAATATAAAATATTTTATGTACCTCAAGGATGTGTTCTCCCAAAACTATTTCTAGTTTCTCAACCACTTTGATCCAAATTTTAACCTTTTAGATACTGATTTATATGATGTTTTGACTATATTTAGACACCAACTCGTCCATGAATTTATAACTATTATAAAATAATCTCTTCCTAATATTTTATCACTTGTCATTTCTATAAAAAATATCTTAATAAATCTTCTTCCATAAATAGGGGCTGATGTATTGAAGTTATCAAGAAAAACTCTCCAAGCAATAGCCATGTCCTTTACCCAACTAGCATGGGTTTCTCTTTGACTCATTCATTGGGTTGATAATCTAATGTATCTCCCAAGTATCACTAGTAAGACATTTACATAAACATAATAAATTGAAAATAAATATAATAAAATCATATCATGATCCCCATGGGCACTTCCACAAGTGTACTTCAATATCCCCATTTTTTCTCAATACCAATAAAACATTGCAAGTCAATGTTTCTCTTCTCCCCATTATTCAAAATTAACATAAAATTACATTGAAATTTTATCCCCGTTATTGTAATGGTTATCGCATCATCTTGAAATACCAATATCTTCTCTTGTAGGGTCCATCCTCCTTTATATTCTCCCCATAGGATATTTTTCTCATCAATTTTTAGAGAAGGGTGATACCACATGCTTCTTAGAAATGATCCATATTTAATTCCAATATAATCCTTCATGGGATAACCCATTATAGAAAACAAAAATAATGTAAAAAAGGGATCATGTTTTACCATTATCATTTCTCAATGTGGAAAAAACATAAAATTTATTCTCAACAGAGTTGTAAAAATAAAATTTTCCAGATCCTTTGTAAACATTCATTTATCTTCACCAAATGCATTAGAAATATTATGTTTAAGTAAAATTATTTCCCACTCTTTAAGAAAATGAATGCACTTGGATGGTTAAAAAGGTATTAATGTTAACATATATGGGAGAGTGGTCATCATACATCAAACATAAGGTTGTTTAGGGCTCTCTAGATTTCCTAATTTAAGTAAAAAGGAATAAATTTCTTTTAAATTCTCTGTATTTGTTAGCTCCCCCACAAGTATTTCATTCCACACTTCATCACCATAGTAATTTCTTCTAGAAATAAGATTCAAGAAATTTTTTTACTAGTTTATACTAAGTATAATTTAAATGAATACCAACTTGATGTTCTAGTACAACATGATGGTTATTTTATCTATATGTATAAGCATAAAAACCTTCACCATTAATTCTTTCATGAATCACCTTAAATTCTTCTTTTCAATAGACATAACCAAAAAATCTTTAAAATAAGGTGGGGATTTTCCTTATTTTTTGTTGTAGTACTGGGGGCCAAGATTGTTTCCTCAACCTAGTATCACTTTTCTTTATAGATCTAAAATTTCTTCTCTTATTCATGTTATATACAATTTTAACTTTTTATATTTGTACTTTATCATGTAGTAAGGACTTCAATCCATTCGCATATTGGTTTTTAGTTAGAATTGAAATAGCATAACCATTTTAGTTTTTTATTCTTTCTAAAACCTCTTTTATTTTTCCAGATGATCGGGAGAGATGATCAATACACTATTAGGCTCATTCTATTCATCCCTTTACAGTGTGTACCCCTTCACTGTAGCACAAGGTATTGCACTTCAAATCAGAGGTTCTTTTACTTTTTTATTTTTTCAATCATTTTGAAAAGTTATTCATTTAATCAACTTATTTGATATATGGTATACCTTACTGATCCTTCCACATGAAAAATCATTAGAATTTGGGTGACCTTCTTCGTAAACCTATAAATATCATCATTAGTGATGACTACCATCATATCAATCTTGTTGCACTTCCACTTTATTGAATTTATTTTTTACTCAATATTTCCCACTTAAAATTGTTTTATCATCATTGAAATTTTCTAATGGTCCATGATGTGAAATTTTCTACAAAAAAAATGTATCTTATTCTTCCTGGTGTGAACTATTTCTTAGTTTTCCTCTTAGGTGAACATTTTCTGGAGTTTTATCTTGTATGTTCCCCATAGAAATCTTAAATTTAACCTTTTGTTTCTTCTGTTATTATGAACTCTATATCCCATAAATATAGGAACTATATTAATTTGGTGTATAAAATCACTGTTAAATGGGGGTAAACAATTCTGTTAAATTATTCATAAAAATTCTCTACATAATAAAATATTTTCTCATAAGAAAATTTCTTCTTTTTCTGTGAAATCTATCAAGTAGGTTTCTCCATTATTTTAGTATTTCTTCTCTATGACTCTGAAATACTTCCACTTATAATAGTTGAAATATTATTACAATAATTAATTTCAATATTCCAAAATCTTCAAAAACAAAAAAAAAAATTCTAAAAAATATCATTTTCCCCCTATTAATGGAATCTTCCAAAAATTGTATTTTAAACAGGATTTCTTATTTTGGGTTGGAAACACAAATTATAATTCTCCAATTTAGGGTATTCAACTCTTAAACTTTTTAACTTCTACCATTTATACTTTGGTGGTATTATCAACAATTGTTTTAATCAACATTTCCCAAAATTATAATTTTTTCCAATATTTATAGATAATATAACTTTAGTAAATACAACATTATTATAGAACTGAGATACCTTCTTCTATATGGATGATCCAGATATTTCTCAATTTTTACAACAAATCGGGAAGTTCTAGGTTGCTTCATTTTTTAATTATTTTATATTACCATATACTCATAACACATTAAACTGAGAGTATTACCCTCATCCATAATATAACATTTAGTATATCCTCCCACAGAACCTTCTTATTTCGAAACTAATCTCCATTAATCTTACTTATTTATTTCAAAGTATAATTAAACTCCTTAATTATTTTATCCTTAACTTCCAATTGGTCTTTATTTACACACATAACAGCTTTATGTGTTTCTTCTAAATCATGCATCTTCTCATCACTAATTTTACTCATCTTATGTCTCCCATAAAAAATAAATAAAATAAATTTCATACAATTTTAAATTTATATATATTAATCTATAATTATTGGTATTTATATTTAAAATCCTTGTTTAGGGAGTTTAAGTTTTTCAACTATCCTACTAATAAAAATTTTATGGCTTCAAAATCATCTATAAGCTATGATTTTTCATTATATTGATCCTAAATAAAAGAAAATATATTATAAAATAAATTAATTTGGATTTTTTTTTTCAAAGAATTTTCAACATCACAATATAGGATATTGATTTATTAATCCCATCTATCACATCATGACTAGAACTGATAATTCCAACATGATTACATTCCACTAGTGGCGATTATTCTTTCATCTATGATATATTTCTAAACATATTGATCTCTTTATTTTCCAATTTTTAATATAGTTGGGAAATAATTATTATTATGTAATAACCGAGGAGAAATATGCTTATTCTATCTAAGGAATAACTACAAACAACTCTTTATATATTCACATCAATTCCGATAAAAATACTTATTAAAGTTAAATTATATCCAAAAAGATAGTACTTATTATTTGGTACCACTTGAAAATCCTCTAGGGATTAGTGTAAAAACCTGAGAGGGGGTTGGATTCGGTTTTGCATCTTTTTTCCAAACTCAAATTCTTATTCAAAATGTTTACCCCATCTGAATTTGAACATATATTTTGAGTTAGTTCATATGAAATTTTTTTAATTTATCTAATAAATAATCAACTAAATGCATTCAAGTACTGAATATACTAGGAACATGGTATTTATAAATGTTTTGGATTAATTTATTTCTTATTATGATTATTATTAGTTTGAAATAATAATGGATTTTATAGTATAATAAATCTCTAGATACAATGGATGGATATTATTATGCCTACAAATAGTCACACTATTTATACACTTGCATGTCTCCCATGGGACTTCTCTTGTCAGAATCACATTGGAAATATCTCTTCAACTTCTCATTATTGTCAAATATTCTCACCATAATCTCACTACATATCCTATGTATCACATGTTTTATGGATTCACACAATATATAAGTAAGTATTTCCTTACAGTTCCTTCGTTAAATGTTTTCATCAGTTCATCATAAGAAGTCTCTACATCCCCTAGAGAAGATCTATTTCCACTCAATAGTAGCTTCCTTGAATTCCAGTAGATCATCTAGAATGATACTCGCAACTTGATCACTACTCATCTATGCTTCAAAGACATCAACTGAATCTCCTCTATTATATCTATTACATCTCATCCTTCAAGAAAACAACCCAGAGAACATTCTTGATAGATATCCATGATCTAACACCCCTTAAAAAATTTGTGAAGATAAACACTCTGAATAATGGGCCTGGTATTCCTCACTAAAACACAGTAATAAAATTTGTCTTCTTTCGTATTCGTCATATTCTCATTATTCTCATCTCCAAAACCCAAGATACATTCTTCTCCAATACTGGTTCAATTTACAATTCTTATTCACTATAGTTTTTAGTGGATCCTCCTTATACTTTTTTGAGAGAAAAAGTTCTCAACACCTCGTGATTTCTCTCTCATAGTAGTAGTTGCCGCCTCATCCTTTTCGAAATCTTTTTACATGATATATTCTTCTTTTCATGTGAATTAAAATATATATTAAATGTCTTATTCTATTTTAAATATCCAAAAATAGTATATCGAGGGTATTATCTAACTTCCATCCAAAAGTGTGAATATAAATAAACTTATTTTGGAAAGCCCACTTTACCTAACATGTTTTTTCACAAAAAAAGTTCTCTAAAAATACCCTCATTTAATGCTCTTCATTTTTTCAGACTCTATGATATAATATCTCTTCTCTTTATAAGGATTGGTTTAATAATACTCATAATTATTTTGTAAAATCCTCACATAAAATCTTCTTCGTTCTTTGAAAATATACTATACATTTTCTCTTGCTTGAAACATGGCATGTACATTCAAAATATTCCCTATAATGGTGAAACTCAACTCAAAATTAAGACTAAACTCCTTAACTTACTCACTATTGAATAAAAAATGTATATTTAATCTAATAGAAGAAAAGTACATGCATAAAAATATTTAATTTTAATCCTAATGTCAAATTTTAAAAAACTCTATTATTTATTCAGATTTAATAATCCCTTATAATTGTTGAATATCATATCTAATATATTTATTTATTAGATAAAAATATATTTAGGTGTTTGTGATGTTTAGATCATTGTGCAATACTCTTAGTATCATCCCATTTTATTACTATATTTATCGAATTTAAATCTAGAGACATATATTTTTCACCATGTAGAATCTCTAAATTTTTCTAAGTGTGGAATTAAAAATTGATATGTCATTTATTCCACTTATTCTAGTTGTGTTCACACATGCACTGAGACAAATGAAACTTACAACGAGGTTGAGGAAACCTATACATAATAATAAGAACAGGTAAGTTAAAAGTAATTTTACAAATTTCAAGATTTAATGAGCATAAAACATATGTTGGCCCATATTTACACATATACATCATAGATTTACACCTACACTAAAAGGAAACACATAGTTATTGAGGCCTAATTACACCTATACTATCCTAGATGACATGTACATTGGATTCTAGACTTAACTAATTTTTTGGATTTCCATACTGAAATTAGAAAATACTTGAATATGAATATGAGGAACATAAGATCCATCTAGAGATATCTAAAACATTCATCCATGAGATTATAGACATTATATCCATCAACCAATATTTTATATACCTCAAGAATGGGTTCTCCAAAAACTCTAGGATGATTTTCAACTTATTTGAACATGATTTAAATCCTTAAATATAGATTTATATGATTTTCTATCTAGATTTAGTATAAAACTCCTTCATGACTTCGTAACTATTGTATAAAAGGATTCACCTATTATTTTAACTCTTTTATATTATAGACAAACCAGATCATCCATTCATTTCATTTCAACATGGGATGATACATTAAATTTTCCCAACCAAATTATTCAAGTAGAAACCACTTCCTTTGCCCAACTAGCACTGGAAATTCATTATCTTTTTTATTGGTTGAATAATCTAATCCAATGCCCAAAAATCATAAAAAACACATTGACTTCCACATAACTCATTGATATCAAATAAGAAAAATAATAATCAAACAATCAACAAGAGAACTTCCTCAAGAGTAATTCAGTTAACAATATGTGTTATAGATATTGATAGCTCTTTAAATTTAGGAATAGTAATTACTACATCCCCTAGTATATGACCACTAATCAATAACATACCATATATTTCTACATGACCAAAGGAGAACCTCCCCAGACACCATAGTCCTCAAAAAAGATGCATGGGTCTAAGCTGGTTTCGTGGGCAGATTATACCCACATATCATAGGGAAATAATCTTATAAATAAAAGAAATCATATAAGAATCCAGAATATGTAGTAATAAAACATACGTTAATGTTACAATAAATAATTACAAAACATAAAATACCAAAATAACTATATTCTTGTCAAATAATCAAACAATAATAGACCTGGCCATTATTGTATCAACAATAACAAACAGATAAAACCAGAAGACTCCTCAAGAAACCTCAATCTATCTTTCTCCAACATAGAATCCTTAGTCATGCATCTATTAGAGGGAACTTTACTATGTATTTTTCTTCCTTCATGATGTCTACTCGGGTAATAACTGGCTACTTGAGTAGGGTTTGAGTATAAATCAGTAGTCCACCACCAATTAAATCTATAAATATATTGACTATGAGTATCTGACTGAAGTGGTAAAAAATACACACACATGGGGTAAAACTATAGAATAATGTAAATAAATAGAATCATTGATTCTTAGTCTTTATTATATCCTAATACAAACTATACCAACCTCAACTAGTACTAAATGTCTTGGAACAATAGTCATTACACTAGGGAAATATACCCAGTCTCTGATTATAAGTCAAACATAGGGAAACATACCCATTCCAAAACAATAGTCACACCTGAAGAAATATACATTCATAGATAAGTATTTATTCCCATAAAAATATACCCATTTTGGGATAATAGACACACCCAGGAAAATATGACTTTTCCAAAACAATAGTTAATATGG
The DNA here is from genome assembly GCA_963277665.1 of Viscum album. Taxonomy (NCBI): domain Eukaryota; kingdom Viridiplantae; phylum Streptophyta; class Magnoliopsida; order Santalales; family Viscaceae; genus Viscum; species Viscum album. The sequence continues at coordinate 928,810,470 of OY728131.1, forward strand.
GGTAAGTATACCCATCTTGGAATAAATTATCATTCCCAATTGAAGTATTACCTCAATATACATAAAACAAATACATAAGGGAATACCATCTATAAAAATACCCTAGTTACAATATAATTAATCATTCACATAACCATACTCTTAAAATTTCATTAAAAATCCTTTTTTCATAAAAAATACACCCAATGGTAAGACCAACCCCATTTTTTCATTTTATACAAAGACATTTATCGTCATTTCATCATAATCCTTTACCCTTTAAATCATTACCATTCACATTTTTTTTATAAATCAATAATTTCCAATTATAATTCAATCCAAAAAATTTGTCTTCATTGATTTTATATCATAATACTTTCAAATAAAACATTTCAAAGCTTCCCATTAGGTTTCCTTCCAATTAGGTATCATATTTGAATCAAGGGATCATTTATTAGTATAATATCCCAGATTTAATTATACAATTTTATTCTAGTTCTACATAATGATAAGTTGATGTGATCTCACAATACAGACACCATGAAAATAGGTAAGACTAGCATGAAATTTATGGACCTCCTACATTGAATGTGTTTGACACGAAGGATCAATTAATGACCAAATGAATCCTAGATCTAATTTAAATTTCATCATTGAATAATTATTAATAATAATCTAAAAATTAATCAAACCACAGATCTAGGAATTAAAATCCTTATAAAGGATTCATCTTAAGATAAAAAGATAAATTCATAATGAAATAAAAAAATTGGATTCTTACCTTTTATCCTAAGGGTTGAATGTTCTCTAATTTTGTGAGACCATCCTTCAAAAGGTGAGTAATCAGAAAAATTTCCTATTGAAAAGATATAATTCAAGATAAAATAATATGGTATGAAAAATATTGGTTTTAGGTGAGTTATTTTTATAAATACAATTTTGGATTTAATTAACCTCATTGCATGGTTAGGATGCAGAGTTTAGAAAACCATTCACCAACCATGAATGTGTTACTAGAAATAACCCAATGCCACATGGTTATGTTTAATGGATTTTAAATCAATTAAAAAACTATGTAAAATTCCTCTACCTAAAAAATATATGACTATATGGTTTCCTAGGGAATCCCATATGGTTTGAAAAATAGTGCCCTTGCCTGTGCCCCACCGCATGGTCAGCCCACTAGTTAACACAAACATTATTATAACCATGTTCCCTCGACCGTATCTCCAAAACTATATATCTATGTTCTTCAACCCCCCTCCCCCACCAAAACTCTTGGAGTCTTCCCAACACCCATAACCACATCCATCACATAATAATCAAGAATATAAACTGGCTAAGGGAAGAGTTTAAATAGGTACATACCTTAATAAACACTTGGGTTTTAAAAGCTCTGCACATTATGGTAAATCATCCTAAAACTATACTCCACAAATATTACCATAGATACACCACTAACTCACCTTATAGTAGTTCATTCTGAAAATGAATTTTATAATATCACCAAAACTCATCGATGAATAGATCTAGACACTGAGTCTACATGCATGATTCTCATTACTAAGATTCCTCTTGGTTTTGGTAAGGATTTCCCCATACAATAATAATATGAACATTATTTACATGAAGATATTTCTCAATCTAATCCATTATAAAAAAATGGACACTATTCAAAGGATGCATTAACCTCCTTTCATTATCACTAATTTTGATTATGTGAGATGGATTTGATAGTATAGTCACAAAAAAGATGTGTTCAAAACATCTTTCATAGAAGAAAAATGTTTGGGATAAACCAACGATTATTCCACTAGATTATTCATTTACACTATCCCAAAATACCCCCAGAAACCTAGATTCCAAAATTCCCTAACTCTAAATCAAATGCTTCCCTATCCTCAGCAACACTCAAATGAATACCTGATCACCAACCTTTAACGCAAGTTGTTAACATCACTACATTTAATAACACCTCTATCTTTATTAAGTAGTAAAAAACAATTCTAGAATAACATCATGTTCTCCAATGTTTCTAAAAAACTCACCCTAATAAGCTTCATCTCATACTATAATAAATTATTTTTTTACAGTGGTTTTCATGATTTTTTTGCAGATTAAAGTGTCACCAAATGTTTCTGTGATGGTTTTAAAAAATAGTTTCTAAATTTTGCTTCAACTATCAACATGTGTTGGTATCTTCTATTTAGTGGTGTTTATTGGTAACCGTAATAAAAATTATGTTTAGCGGTAGTTATTTTCATATTAGTGAAGGAGTCTGTCCAAAAATAATGGTGAGGATTTATCAATTGTTTAAAATAAAACCATATACAAAATATTTTCTAAAATGAAAACCACCTCAAAAACAAAAAAAATCACCAATAAATAATAAATACATTATAACATAGTTTTTATATACATCTCTAAAAAAATTTATGTAATGGAGGTTAAAACTGATGCTAAATAATTATATGTTATGTTTAGCGGTGGTTGAAACCCCCGTTATATTCTATTTTTTTTAAACGCACCTACAGAATCTATAGCCTTAGAAGAGAAATCAACCATGAAAAAAATACACCATTACAATATAGAAAGTTCTATAATATCATTTTATGACAACCATGTAATTTTTTGTATAACCTAATACCTCAAACATCACTAACATTCCAACCATTATTGATCAACTGAAAAACAACCCAAAATACATCTCATGTTATCCAACATAGGTCTACTATCCAACACATTCCAAAAAATTCATCCAAACCCAACTATAGAAATCACTTTTTAACAATTTAAAAATTACCCCCGTGATCACAAAAAAAATTATTAAAAAATTCAATAACACAAAATAAAATAACAATCCAACAGTTTCCATTTTTTCTATTATAAAAATTTCATTCCAATCAATCTCATTTTCCCAAAAAATCACATCTAAAAATTCCTAAATTATAAAAATCTCTCCCTCTAATGAAAACACTAATCACTACCCAATTAACTCTACTTGACACCATATCCATCTCTTCCCCTACTCTTTGCTACTAGAACATGTAAGACAAATATATTGAATGTTAAATAGTGTTATATATTTATATTTACTTTTATAAGTAATAATAGTTTGTGAAATACATGATTTTGAAGTTGTTTTATTTACCTATTCACCGCCATTCATTTATTCTATATGATTGGGGATATATCAAGTCATCTTCTGATATAAATAAACCAATGCTTTCTGAAAAGAGGATATCTAATACCCTTGTTCATGAATTGTTCTTTCCATAGAAACGGACTCTCTCTAAACATATTTGGTAGGGGAGTGACTACAATAAAGAGTAGATGCAGCTACAATTCCCAATGGTTTTCCAATGACATCATATGGTAATGGTCCCAATCCGATCCCACACACTATACTAGTATGCTTCTTCCAAAGGACTTTACCAACTTGGTCATCTTCGGAGACTCATAAGGATTGTGTGGGATTGGTATCCCATAGTTCTTTGATTTTTACATATAAATAAAATATCAGTCATTTTTTAAGCAATATATATTATCATAGTGAAAACTAAAAATAATTTATTATAATTTAAATGGAATTCATACCCCAACTTCATTGGCATGAACATTAATATAAATCACATCATATTTTTTATGAATATCCAACCACACTTGTATTCAGAATACTTGGTGTCTTATGTTATTTTAAAGAATTAAACAAAGGTAAATAAAAAATTTATTATATTTAATAGGTAATATTGTCTTCTATGTATTTTAACTAATGAATAGATCACCAGATTTGATTGGTTTCTTGAAAATATTTTTGACTCGACAGTGTGAGGGATGATTTTCTTATCTCGAGTTGGTTCATTCATCATTAAAATAACCTGAAATATAGAACATGTAATATAATAGTATTTTATGAAATTTCATATACATTTCATATAAATCAAAAATGTAAAATGTGTTTAATATAATAATATATATTTAAATACCACATGATTCTCATGACGATGGATATCATAAAACAATTATTGCACTTTAGGTACCCCATTGGGTACCTTATCATACATTTGTTGGGAACTCAATGAAGTATCATTGAATTCAATAATTAATATTCATTTAAAATACTTCTATTACATTCCCAAGTTTTTTAATGTCCACTTTTGTGTTATAATATTAGAAAATGGAAAGTGGAAAATCATATGTACAAATAGATTTATTTTTAAAATATTATAATTACCTAACATAATTATATTCAATTACTCTATAATTTAATTAAATTACCTTGATCTACGAATAAAAAACTTTATTTCTCTGAGATTGAGGCATATTTCCCCAATAAGTATATGTAATCATGAGGGTAACTAGATCCACTACCAGCTGGCCTAGGATTTTGAGAAATAATCTGGCTGTATCATTTGTAGGGTCCCTATAGAAGTCAAATGGGACAACTATATTTTTTCTGTTCATATTCCAAACATATGAACATTTTATATTTCTCTTTGTATTATAATTATTTCCATATTTTATGAAAAAATAGTTGGTAGTATAAAAAATATTATCAAATTTATTCATATTAAAATTTGTACATATAATTATCATGGTCCAATATCCCCCACAATTAAATTAAAGTGACAACCTTCTCTATCACTGTTGAGGCTGCTGAAGGGGGTGTCAATGGTTGAGATAATGTTGTGACACTAATTAAGGGAGACCTAGAAGATGATATAATGAAAGGTGTGAGAGGTGGTGTAGGGGGAAAGAAAAGGGTGTCTTAGATGTTGTATAGAGGGAGACCGGTTGATAATAATATGTCATTGTGGTCAAGGGAATGAGAGTTTATTGGAATTATTAAAACAGTTCCTCCTTTACATACTTATGATTCAATCAAATAAAATTAACTTTAGAATGTATATTTCAAAACATTCATGCTAAAAAAATTTGAAATCATAAAATATGCACAGTATTGACAAACAAAAAATGCATAGATATGATAATGAATGACTGCACAAATAACATAAGTTGTTGATAAATGAATGGATGGTTGCACATATAACCCTTCTTTCCTTCAATAATGTCATTTTCCTACTACATCATTACATCATCTACTTAATCCATCCTTTCTAGACTAATATTTTCAATATCATGATGGAAAAATAATATTTTTTCTTACTATTGATGGGAATCAATGTTAGAGGTGAGACCTTACACTTCACACGCATATCATAATAATATTTTTTTTACACGAGCAACTAAACTCCACCCTTCATCCATGACATATTACGGATAATACACATTTTTTTCTTTCCATGATAAGATATATGGATCATGTAATTCATAGTCACTAACATCCATCAAGTGAGATAATTATATAAATGTAAATTTCCACGAATCTATTTTAACACCTATAATAATATCGACCTAATTAAATCTGAATAAAACAATCAAAAAAATTTTTGGTATTCTAATTCGATAATATAAGTCAACTTTCCATAGTATCCAACTTCTAAAAGCATAAATATACCACTATTATTTGTTTTTAAAAAAAATTCCAGATCAAATGTATAAAATTTAAATTTATTTACATTGTAAGACTCAAACTTTATATACGGTTTTAGAGGACCTCATGAAAGAAACATCAAATATTTTGACAACATAGATCTAGTATTAATATTTATGATCTAGAAAAATAAATATAAATTATTAGATTTAAAAATTATATGTTTCAACCTAATAACAATATTTATTTCAATATTTTTAAACTTACACATTGTTTAAACCATTCTAAAAGATATTTATTGGTAGCTTTTGTTATATATTTATCATTTCTTGTTTGACAACTCATTTTTCTCACTCATTGTATTTTAAAGTCTTTAATAAATGTATAAGTAATTTAACTATTCACTATCACATATCTATGTTTCTGTATAAATTCCATTTCTATTAGTGTAACATTTGAGATCCTCCAAATTGATCATCCAATAGTAGGAAATATATTTGATTTTCCATTTATTTAAGATTGAGTCTATGTGTTGTAAACACATCCAACTTGATTGATTCTTATCTCAATATCATACAAGTATCTATAAAAATGGTAAGAAACTTTTTTCCCAAATATCCTTTAGAAATTAATCCTTATGGTTGAGATTTATGTTTCATGTATGCTTTAGAATGCCCAAGATATCTATGAAATAAAATAAATAACATAATTGTGTATTTAATAAAGTTACAAGAATTTTTTTACTTAATATGAAAAACCTATAAATAAATTACCACTCAGTTGGATACAACCATAAATAATGTAAGTGGCCTCTCTATTTATCTTCCTCGGCCAAATATATAGATAAATGCATCATGAAAGTAAAAAAAGATAGAGGAAATATAATCTCCATTTCACAAAGTGTCATTGAAAATATATCCTAAAGATTGTTAAGCTCAAATGGTTGTATAGTTTTCTCACATAGTTGTCTGAAGAATGTGTAAAATTAAAGTACAACAGTAGTAACCATTTCATAATATAATGTACACAATTAAAAGAGTAGAAACTTCTATAATGAAATACGTGAATCATGAATTTTCAATCCATGTAACCTATTATTTTTTAAGTAAATACAACATGAGATGTCACTTTAATACCCATCATATACCTTCCCATGTTTTAAAATTTTAATGAATTTATCTTTAAACCTTTTTTTGAAAAAATTATCATAGAATAGTTTACATGCTCATTTGGTTGGATATCATTCTTTATGTTCATTGTTTGTATATATTTCTGAGCATTGAGATGGTCTTTTGATTTTACATGATCATTAAGAAATGTGAATATGAAATTTTCACAAATATTCTTCTCAATATGCATAACATCAAGATTATAAATTAAAAAAAATCCCTATAAAAATTTTGATCAATATAATTTTTTTCATCAATTATTGCATTAGGTTTCACTTAACGATGTAATTAGAACTCATTTTCCACTATCATGCAAATCACGTCCCTTCACAAATTAGGTTTTAACATTTCCAAGTTGTGAAGATATTTTAAAACCTTTAAACAACTTTAGAATAGGTCTACGATCAATTGAACCATTGAATTTTGACTTGTTCAACCGAAATTGATGAGATGCATCATGAAATATTTGATGACACAATAAGTATCATTTTTTACTTTGATGTAGTAATTCAGGCTCAAAATAAAAGTTACAAACAAGAAAATACAAACCCGATAAAGTTTTCCAACTAGCTAAATTCTCAGGTACAGGGTAGTCACTAATGGTGCACATTAGAGTAGTTTTTGTTTTGAACATTGTTCTAGGAGATGTATCATATGTCTTAATATTGTTTCTCTATAACTCCTATAATTATTCAATTAGAGGCTGCAAGTATACATCAATATCATTTCTAGACTTTTTTTCTAGGAAACATCATGTAAATGATAAAAGGTGTTTGTTTCATACACATCCATAGAGGCAGATTCTAATGGATCAAAATAGCTGTCCAAATTATATAATTGGTGCTCAAAGTCTTAAATGGGTTGATTCTGTCGGCGGCCAATTCCAATAGAACATTCATATGATCATATAATGAATCTATAGGTAATGAATCAATTTTTCTCCATGATTGGGAATCTCTTGGATGTCGTAATAACCCATCATTTTTATTGAGTATATAATAAAACGTCAAGTGCACAATGGTTTTGACAAAATGAATAATCTTTGAAATCGAGGATTTAATGAAAATTAACATTAAACCTTTGCAAGTGTGCTATTTTTCGTCTTCATTGTATTAGTTTGTGGATTTTTGACTCCCAACATCACCCATTTACTTCCATCTAGAAGAAGATTTTTTTTTCAATATTGACCTCTTGAATCCTCTCCCAAATAAAGCATACAATCATTAAAACCAACATGTTTTTTTGTATAATTAATATGAAGAGTATTAACATAATTTTTCATATTATAAAAAGTCTCCAGGATCTCTTCTTCAATAAATTCATCATGAAACAATTATAATATCATGTGCATCACCTTATTTGTAATTCCACTTATGCATTTGATATGGTAAAACATCATTAGAAAAGAATGTTTAGAATATTTCAGACATCCACTATACAACTCCTGATTCTATTGTTACCTAAAACATAAACATATTTGTCTCATAGGGAAGTTTTCTATTAAATTATTATCCATTCAATAAATAGAAGTATCCTATGATATGTTAAAATCTTGATCTAGTTTTCTTATAGTCTCAAAAATATCACTTTTTACGTTTCTATTTTTTGAAACCTAAATGAATTATTATGATATGTTTTGATGTATATTTTGGTGTCTTGAAATGCCGAATGCATCATTTTAAGGTTTATCATTTCATTGTCCATTTTCAACAAAGTTGGGAGCTCATTCTTTCAATTAAAATAATTTCTCAAACATTCTGTAATGTTCAATTCCCCATGCAAAAACCGACACAAATACTGAGCAGGGAATTGATTCAATATCAATTGTTCATAAACATTATCTCTCTTCAACCATATTATAAATTTACATTTAGTACATGTACATCTTATTCTCTTATCATCGGAATGATGGGAAATTGAAAATTCTAAAAACTCCACTAAAAACATAACATACTGAGGTGTTTTCCTTAGTAATATGTTCTAGCTTTCAACTATATATATCACAATGTGCCTAAATATTTTTAAAAAAAATTAAAACACATAATTATTATTAATTAGGAAAAGATATAATTAAAAAATATGGTAAAGTGGAAGTAGTTAAAAATAAATATATTCAAGCTTTAATTAAAAGGTAAATTATTCTAATGAATAGATAATTGATTGGAATATAAATGGGTATTGTCTAGTGAGTTGTTTCCCATAATTGAGAAATATGGTAATTAATGCTCAAAAAAAATTATTCAAAATTTTAATTTTATATTGGGTTTTTTTTGGTAAAACATACCTTAGAAAAATAATTTATTACACCTTTATATAAATATTCATAACCATAAACTCATAATATCTTGACTTTATTCATTTTAATAATGATACCCTTAATGAGTGATATGTTTATCCCAACATTTAAATAGGAAATAGATATAAATTATATATAAATTAAAAATTATTTCATACAATTTATGAAACAATTTCATCCTAAATGATTTTATAACATTTTTTATTGATATGGAATGAAGATTAAATATGGGGTTAAAATAATCTATTTAAAAAATATATTTTTAAAAAATTATACCAAATATATATAGTGACCAAGTGTTACAAAAAAATTCCTCATTCAAACAAATTAATAAATTGGTCTTCTATTGAACATGTGATCATTGTGTAATCTATACAACCCCATTTATAGAAGCTAAAATGAAAATATATCAATTTAAATAAATCGTGTAAAAACTACATCCTTTTTATTATAATTTATATCACCCTATAAATCCCACTCACCCTTTATAGACTCTACCAACTATCATTTTCACTTGATCTTCACAAGGGTTAATGATATTCCATCATGGGTAATAACCATAACACCATAAATAAAATTTACTAAGGAGACTAATAGTATGCATTAATGGTCCATTAAAATGGGATGAAAACTTAGACAAGTGTTTACTAAAGAAATCAATACTTGAAATATTACTTCAATTATATCTACCACTATATAATTTTCCAAAAACTAAAAAATATTCATTCACAGCCTCAAATATTTTTCATATAAATTTTTATGAATATATACCACTATGATATAAACCAACATGTTACAATGTGGTGGTTCAAATTTTGATTTATTAAAAATGGGGTTATAGAGAACAGTTTTAATGAAAAGAATAGATATTATGTTATCATAATAAGTTCAAAATTAAAATTTTCAATGATGAAAGTGATAATGATATTTTTTTAAAACCGTTTTCACCCCATTGGTATGTAATAGTGTGATTGATTTTTCAATGGGGAAAGTAAACTATTTATTTTTTGGAGGTGTTTTTAAATAGATTGTTACACAGATTACTTACCAGAAGTGAGTAGTGTTATAAGCGATTTTCAATAAGTGATGTAAAACCTATAAAACCATTAAATTCCTATGAAAAATAGATCAGTAAATATATTCACCATATAATAGGATTTGATCCTCATTGGAAACTAAAAATTTAAACCAAATTCAATAAAAAATGAAAGTGGTAAGAGAGAAGACTTGATGAACCATTAAAGTCACAGGTGATAGTGAGGGATGCTGTTAAGAGTCTAAACCTATTAAATTCATGAATTATACAGACTAATATAAACTAATTAGAAAAAATGTATGAAATCCTAAAATTTTTTAAATTCACATATAAGGATAAATCATTAAAACTTCAACACCATCTGAAGGTAAATTAGGAAAAAACAATAGAGGAATACTTAGAAAATAAATTGGTTATCATGAAAATAAAGAATCAAAAAATGGAAAATGGTGATTTATACATAAAACATTTGCAACCCGAAAACATCAACAAGGGATATTAACATTAAAATATTCAGATATTTCATGAGAATTTGGAAAAAATATGGAATAGAGACAGTTAATTTAAATTATGGTCAGTTGAAAGTTGATCAAAAAATGGATGGCTCATACTGTGTAGCCACAAAATCAATAAAGATATTTCTGAAGTAGAATTGGTATTTAAATCTAAATGATAACCATCATGGCTATATCAAAGGATAATAAGAAAAATGTAATTGAAAATTGATCAAACATAAGAAAATATATTGCCTATTATGAAAATTTTGAAATTCATATAAAACATTTTCTTGAAAAATTGGTCCTTAAACATCACTTAGAAAGTGACCTCACATTTCGTGTGGGCTCGATCAAGGGTGGTAGTCGTGAGAGAGATTAGACATGGATGAAGACTCTAGGGACAAAAGGTCTGGGGGAGACAGGTTGGGGGGTTGTGACCACAGCACCGGTAAGGGCTCGGGGGGGAACAAGATCAGAGGGATCCAGAGTTTCCCAGTGACAGCAACGGGGGAAAGCATGGTGGTTCTAAGGTTCTTATTTGGGAGTGAATGGGAGATATAAAGAGAGTATTGTACCATGACAGAAGGCTCTAGAGAACCGGTGAGGGTGGGGGGTTATAGGGTTCAGAGTCGAGGGGGAGGGTAGCTTGGGGGAGAATTTAGGGAACGACATAGGGCTCAGGAGAGCCAGCATTCTAGGGTTCAGGGTTGGTGGAACGAGAGATCGGGCTATACATGTTCAGGAGAAAGAGAGGGTTTGGGATCAGGATGTTTTTAGAATTTTAATAAAAACATAAAATTTAGAGGCATGTTATAAAAAAATCTGCAAATAATTTAATTTTTTTCAGTGCTTCGGTAAACCTCCGATAAATAATGAATATGTTATAGTGTCACCATACTCATAAAAACATAGAGTGTAGTGTCATGGTATACCATATAAATCCCCATAAAGTGGCATCTATAAATAATATTGATAACTATTGTGATAAGTTAACTATTCCAAGGCTATGTGGTTCTCCCAAGAAGCCCAAAAATCTTGGAAACCCACTCTCAGAATTTCCATCCAAAATATATAGTATCCTATTGAACTATTTATCAGTCTACGAATGATAGTATTTTATGAAATACACTGGTATAACTAACACTTTCTTCAACCCCTACTAAAAGAAATAATTGTAATGATTATTCTAATCTGATACAATGTTCTGATGGACACCACTAAGGAGAACTATTTTTTAACATAGATCTTACTCATCACATCCACTAAAAAGTGTCTTCAGTTTAAAAAAGTGATCCACCATAATAAATTTATTCATTATTAAAAAAATTATTATTTATGATGTAATACGTAGAAACCCCATTAAAAAATATATATAAACATTATCCCACATCCACTTAGTAATTTTTAATAGATACAAAAGACTAAAAGGTTGTTGTTTCTTAGCCTTCATATCTTGATAGGTGGAGAAATTCTTAACAAAACCTACAAAATCCTTTTTTATTTTTGGCCACCAATGAGGTCAATTCATGTATCAGTACATATTCATCAAACCTAGGTGAACTATCCATTTTGAGTTATGTTCCTCATACATCATATCTACACTCATTTCCATGGTAATTAATACATGACCATGAACATGGAGAATCTCATCATCATCCAATGCCTATTATGGTTTTGGCACCCCACTATATATATTTCCTCTCAAGATTATACATTTTGGGTTAGATAATTCTATCAAATTTTTCTTTATGTGTAATAAATAAAAAATAGATTGGTATATAAGGGTTCCACAAACCTAGTGTTCCCAACCATCCAAATAAGTCTTAGTGAAAAAAGAAATTAAAATATATTCACTTCTGGACTCTAGAGCTATTTGAGCCTATGACATCCTACTCAAAGTTTCTTCTACAAAATTTTCCTTCCCAAAGCTATATCCAAGATTAAAATCAAAATATTATACATAATCAACCCACCATAACTACTGAATTTTCAGGTATCCTTAGGGAAAGATGTATTTTAGGCATTGGTGGTTTGTATATTCCATAAATGTCTTCCCCAACAAGTAGTTCCCCAGTATCTCGGGGCATGCATTGTTGTCTCCAACTTTGGGTCATGGGTTTGATAATTTATCTCATGATATCTCATAAAACTATAACTATAAATAACCACATGACCGCCATACATCAAGATTGTTCCTATCCTGACTCCTAATGCATCACAATACACAATGTACTCCTTTACTTGATAAATATGGGTCAAGATCAGTGCTGTCATCGACCATTTGTTTAGTTTCTAAAAATATTCCTCAGAATCATCATACCAGATGTGAGGTGGCCCATGTATTAAATATATAAATTAAATCATTTTTGATGAATATTTAGTATATTTCACCATAGCATGTTCCCTTTTACTATAAATGTTTAATGTCTTTGAGGACTAGATATATAATCAAATTATAAAAAGAAATATATTTAAACTATATTATTACGTTATTCTCTCATTTTACCTTTCATATAAATTTATCAATTAATACCTTTCTCCAAAACCTGGGGAAAATGGAAACATAATATATGGTGAGATGCGATGCTCAATAAGGTTATGTATAGGAGATATCAATTAATTATCAAATTTAATAATAATATTAGCATAGGATGTGAATAAATTATTAATTTCATACCCAAAAAACTGAATATCATAAATCACGATTCATGTAATAAATATATAGAATTTCAAAATAATGAGTCATAATAGTGAGGAATCCATTTTAACTAATCGTGATCCATGATATCATATCATAAGAATAAAAATATGTCATTTGAATTATGGAACAATAATAAGTATAGAAAATCATTTCATTAGTCAAGGCACACAACCAACACCGTCATCACATATCGTACAAAGTCCCATAACGGATTGAGTTCTCTCCCAAACCTATTATATTCCCAAGAATGGGTCCCCTCCCAATCCTCGTTATATCATCTTAGGATATATCAATCATTAACCAACTAGTTTTTTAGGTATATAATTTTATGACCACTCATCACATAATGAAAACCATACATATAAGAACCATAAAATCATAGAAACATTTAAAACTGGAAAACCAATAAATACCCATAGATATATACCCATGGTTTATAGAAACCATGGGTATAGAGTGTCTACTCAAACCTATACCCATAGTTTTAAAAAAACCATTGGTATAGGTTGATCCCAACAAATAGTTTATTAAAAACTTTGGGTATATCTCTTTAGTATGGGACCCTCACCCGGGATCCTACTCCCCCTCCTCATTTAAAGCCATACCTCCCCTATAATAGGAAGCCTTCAGCATCCCCCCTCTCCTCCTCTAGTGACTTATCACCACCCCCTCCCCTGTATATGAAACCCTCCCCTCCTCCACCAACCTCATGCACCCCCCCCCCCTACTTAGCCAACATTCCACATCCCCCCTCTCCTTCCTTAATTTCCCTCTCACCCGAGTGAGTATAGTCCTCCCATCACCTCTACTCTATTTCAATAATTTTTTCAAATAGGTAATGATTTATTATCTATTATCTATTATATTTATTTTTTTAGTTTGATTCAATTACTTGAATTTATATTAGTTTGGTTAGGTTTGGATCACCTCTATTATGAGAAAATTTATTTCGTTTAATTTGATTCAAATTATTTTTATTCAATAAAATTTAATAAGGATTAAATTTATTATTTCCATTTGATTTTTCTAGATTAATAATGGTTTAGATAAATATATTTTAGATGAGTATCTTCCATGATTTTTTATCTTGCTTAGTTTAAACTACTCTGGTTATATTTTTATTTATTTTTCTTACTATATTTGGTATTGATTTTTTAAATTTGGTTTATTTTTTATTTGTTTGAATCATCTTGGATTAGTTCAATTTTATTTTGGTCATACCAGATCCACTTAATTTTAGTACTAAATTTTAATTATTTTTGGGTGGTGTAGTTTATTTTTCTTCTATTTTTCTCAAACTATTTTAATTTAATTTTTTTTAAGATCTATTCATGTTAATGTATTTGGTTTCACATTGGTCCATTTTGGATTATTACATGTTAGTTTGATTTAGTACTAGTAATTTTAGGTCTATGTGATACATATTTATTCAACAAAGTATTTTCTATTCCATTATTGCGTTTTCAGTTTCATTTGTCTTGTTAATGTTCAAATCGAATCCATTCAGTTTGGTTTTCTTTATATTAGTTTCTATTTGATTTATTAATTTTTTTTGGTTTGTTTTTTATTATATTATAATTATATATTTTATTTATATGGATTAGTTTTTTTATAATATACATTTCATAAATTTTTTGTTCAATTAAGTTTCTATATGTTTCTTTTCATTTTGTATGGATCTATTGGTCATGGTTGATCTAAATTCCAATAAGTTCAGTTATATTTATTTCAATTGAATATAGTTCCATTTGTGATTATTTATTATAATTTTATACTCTTTTTTATGTTTTGGATTATTTTTTTTATATATTCATTGTGACATGATTCATTTCATTTCAGTTTGATTTATTCATTTTTATAAAAGTTGCATTGATTCGATTCAGTTAACTTATATTATTTCAAATCAAGTTAATTATTTTAAGTGAATTCCTATATAGATAATCAAAATTTTCATCTATTTAATTTGATATTACTCTATTTTTAATAATTTTAAACTATTAGATTCATTTGTTTTGGGTTCTATTTGGATTAGTTTGATAGGGATCAATTCAATTTTTCTGGGTTTAGTTCAATTCCACTCCATTTCATTTTATTTTCATTGATTAAACTTTTTAAGGATTGATCTAGTTTTCTTATGATTACATTTTTTTCATTTAAAAATTATTATAATTTTAGAACAAGCAAGTTAAATTTCGGTTTTTTTGAACAAAATTTCAAATACCTCAAAACGGTAATAAATTGAGAAAATTAATATTTAAATCTATTTAAAATAAAAAAATGTCTTTTTATAAGTATATTTTTTCAATTTTTATTTTATGTGTCAAAAATTAATTTTAATCAATCCATTATAGTATATAAGTTTATTTATATAGAAGTAGGGTTACCTATATAATCCTCTTATGAAATCCACTAATGCTAAATATGAGTATGATGAGTTTGATAGTAAAATACATTCAACTATGTATCTTCATAGCTAATAATGAGAACAAAAAGCTTAATATTTACCAAATCCATGGTATCTTAATGGTTTATTTTAAAAAAATGACATAATAGGGGTCTTAATCCCCACAAAATTTACTAGTATTGAGTATTTTTTGATAATAAATAATTGATAACAATGATATTTACATAATGAGATTCTGAATGATGTTAAAAACATAATTAAAAGAAATAATTTCATCTTTTTTAAAATATTATATTTTTTTATATCATAATATGAACTATATGTAAACATGATATTTGATTAACATGATATATCTTAAAAATAATTGATCTAACAAATTTCTGTGATCAAATATTATAATATAAAAAAATACACTTTTTATGTGATAATTTATCTCTCAATAAATTGAATAAGTTTGTATACCCTTGATAAAAATAATATAAGATTCATATAGGTCCCTTAATCAACGGTTCAAATATTTCAGAATTTATCTTAAAAAATTACCATCAATATCATCAAAAAATTATTAATTATCACAAAAATTAGTTTTTAATACATATTAATTAATTTTGAAGAAAAAAATTGATCCTCATTAAATCCATCAATTTAATTCATAAATATTATTACCCAGTATTACACTTCAAAATAAAGTTATATAAATACATATTGTTCATCGCTTATAACATATGTTATTTCTCTTATTCTTTATTCTTCTAGCTACTAGTATGGTTTGATGAATTTTATAATAAAACTGGTTGCAATAAATTTATAAATTTCGGTTTATATTTTGTATTGTAACATAACTTTTTCCCCTTATAATAGAATGTATATAAGATGGATGTGTCATACCGATCAGATTTCAACTACATTTCAAAAGAAGTTGTAATTGTTTTGAGATTTTTCATTTAAAAATGTTTCATATAGAGGTTGTATATAGTGTCTTTACAATAAATGTTTTGGAATACGATGGTTAATTCGGGATGAAGTTAGATACCGTATAAAAAAGATGGATTTAAAATAAACTATTATGTCTGGTATCACTATGTAAAGATCAGACAATCTTCTTCCATTCATGAAAGAAAAGAAAGAAGTGGCATGGAGAATTTTATATTTGATCAATTTCCATTTGTGCATGATCAAGATATAGATTGTATTTTAATTCCATAATTAAATGATATTAATACTCATGAGTAAAATACTGAATATGATGCTGTTGAGAAGGTGAAAATATTAATTGATGATGCCAAAACTTTAGTATTTCAAGAATGTACTAAAATGACCAAGTTAGAATTTTTAATGTGGTTATATCAAGGAAAACACATGTATGGGATTTATAATACAACCATTAAGTATATTCCTACCTTTTTTAATGAATTCTTTCCTGATGGGTTAAATATTCCCTCCAATCATTATAAGTCATTGAAGTTAATTAAGGGTCTTGGATTTTTTAATAATAATGTTCATGCGTGTTTGAAAGATTGAAATTTTATTTGGGAGAAACCAGGTGATCTTAATGACTATAATGAATTTGGTACATCTTGATGGAAGGAAAATGAATATGGAACACCATCTCATGTGCCACAGAAAGTCATGTGGCCCTTTCCATTGATTCATAGGCTTCAAAATATATTCATGTATACACGAAATACCAGCCAATATGAGATGGAATGATGCTGAGAGAAAAATGGAAATGATGAGTTGGTTTATCCTATATATTTATTATAATGGAAGGAATTTGATTCACAACATCTTGATTTTTCATCTTAGGTGCGTAATGTCAAGATGGGTCAATCCAGTGATGGTTTTAATTTATTTGGTCAAATGTTTATTGGTCACAACACAAGGAATATTTTTATTAAGATTTGTAATATTCCCATGTGGATGAGTATGAAAAAACCTTTCACTTTCTTTGGAATATTGAAATCTAGACATTCTGATCCTGAAAATGATAAAGATATCTACTTGGAAACATTAATTAGATAGTTAAAGAATCCTTGGGATATGGGCATGTGAGCATTTAATGAATCTTTAAAAAATAAATTTCAGATGTTTGTCTCCCTTTTAGAGACTATAAATTATTTCCCTACTTATGTAATGATGTCTGATTATATCACAAATGGAAAAATATCATGTCTTAGTCGTATGAAGAATACACGATCAAGAAGTCTTAAATATCATCGTAGTTTCAATTTCATGGGGCTTCGACAATTCATTCTAATGGATCATCGATATATGAAGAATAATATATGGTTTTATAATACTATTTACACTGAAAAAAACCTCAAAATATGTCATGATGTGATGTGATTAATGAATTGAAATGCATCATTTTTTTAGTGAATGTTTAGCAGAAATCTAAAAAGAGGAAAGATGTTTACACTGAAGCCACATACAATTGGGATAAGAGAATTATTTATTTGTTTCCATATTGGTCTACCAATTTATTACATAATTTTTTAGTCATAATGAACATTGTGATAAATATATGTGAATATTTTCTTTTAATTCATCTAAATAACAATAGGAACATCAAATATGACTTCTGATCCCATCATTACTGGTTAGATTGGGGTATTGGACTTGAAATACATATATTTTTATCAGTTAAAATAAATGAAATATTCCTTGTGCTTATTATGTGATGACACCAACAAAGAAAGACAAATTTCTAGGAGTATTGGATAATATCTAGGTTCCTCATGGATGGTCTAGCAACATATCTAAATGAGCCCAAAATAGGGTTATGAAACTAAAATCCCGAGAAACACATGATTATCACATCCTTATTCATAAATTTATTCCAATAGAAATTAATCATTTAATATACTATAATATAATGCTTAAAGTGATTATCTTATGTTATTTTTTATATACCTTTTTACTAAAAGATTATCCAAGCCATTCTTGATAAAAATGCAGTAAGAGGCTCCCTTAATTTTGTGTGAGTTGGAAAAAAATTCTCCCTCGTTCTTCACCTGTATGCTGCATTTAATAGTTTCTATTCCAACTAAAACACTACTTGGTGGACCAGTATCTTTTTTTTGGATTTATCCTACTGAAATAAAAATGTTCAAAATAAAAAAATTTGTCTGAAATAAGAATTATAGTAAAGGTTCCATTGTGAGAGGTTATCTTGCTCAAGAATGTATGGATTTTTGTTCTATGTATTTGTCTGATGCGAGCACAAGTTGTAACTAGACAATGATAAATGAAGATGAGTAGTATATAAAATTGATCCCTTGTTTCCATATCTTCCCCAAATAGAATGAATTGTTGGTTCATGTATATTTTTAACATTGTTCCTTGAAGAGATGGATATAGAACATCACATTATTTTTTTAACTGTTGTTTATTCATGGACTATATCAAGTAATAAATATTAATATTCATATGTTATCACATATTATGTCATTTAACATATACCATAGACTATTATTATCATTTTATGTACGGAACATAGACAAATTATAAGTAGAGTTCATCGATCTTTTCCTTTAATAATGAGATAGGCTTTTCATAGCATAGAATTTCGTACATGGTTGAAATTAGAGGTATGAAAATTACATTAATTAACTAAAAATATATATATACATTTAATTTTGTTATTATAAAATACTTTAGGTATTGACTTTACCTATTGACTTTGTTTCTCAATAATTAAGAGTGTTGGCTTTTGTTCCCAATTAGTTTGTTTGTGAATAAAAATCGTAAATTATCAGTGGGTATAAATTTGTTACAATTGATTGAGTAGTGAAAATAATAACACAACATGATGGAGTTATTTTATCTTCTACAACATATTTTTATGTGAGTGCCTTAGATAAACGGACTTGATATGAAGATGTGTATTATTATGGACTTGTTTATAATAAATCATTATTAGCCTACTACTCTCATGGTCGAGTCAATATGATGAAATGTAAATTCTTAGATTAAATGATCTGATAGGTGACACTTATTTTTGATTGTGGATTCATAATTATTCACATGAGTTGATTCTGACATACTATAAGAATCATATATTTTGGAATCAATGGTCAAACCAGTGTTTTATGTAAAAGATCATTTGATTCCTTAGTACGGTATCATTAATGAATTAATCCCAAGACATTTTTTTCATGACGCTGGGGAAGAAATTTCCATCATTAAATCATCAATTGATTTTGATAAAAATATTTCATCTAAGACCCAGAGTATGTATTAGAAAAAAACACTTCCTTCAAAGGATGTTGATCCAGGATATCCAACTAATTCAACATAGCCTATTGAGTAGCCTGCATTAGTTTTTTTATAACTATATAAAATTATATAACATAATTTTTTCATGTTGTACCATGAATTAATTATTATTTTTTCACTATTATATTATAAAGCTGGATTTTCTAGTTGGTGATGTTCTCCTACTCATATGCAGGAATCCTGGAATCACCAAACATAGAAAATAGTGGCTGACAATGAAGAAAATCAAATGATAGGTAAAAATGAAAGGTGGTTTAGAAGTTCCATGGCCACTTTAACCAGGTACCAAGATATAATTCCAATGGAACCAGTCTCATGGAGATATCTCATTAATGAAATCAAGTACAAAGAATGGGTAAAGATATGGGTAAGAAAATTTTATAAATTTATATCAATATTATTTTTGTAATGATATGAATTAAAATATTTGTTGTGTAGTTGGTTTAACTTTCCTGATGATGAAGTTACTATGGTTTCAATTTTGATGGATCTTGAGGACTTATGGTCACCATAAAACAATAAATTATATATTGGTTAGAGGAACATATTTGGTTTTAATTTAGAGGATGTACCCATATTCCCCAAATATCTAAAAACTCGATATCAAAAAATAGTGTCATGTTGGAAGACTGATGAGTTTAGGGTATTACAAATATATAATGGGATTGAAAAAAAATTAATTCTTATTTCATGTATTTAATTTTTGTTTTTAGTAAGTGTCAGGAAAAAACGAAAAAAATAAAGATTCAATAAAATATTTACACCCATTGGGGAACACTTTAATGCACAAACACTATAAAATATTTTTTATTTTTTATTTATATTTCAAATATTTTTATGAAATTAATAATTAAATATATTTTTTATATTTTCAACAGTCCTACCTAGAGGTTGTTGATGATAAATAAGATTACAACTTCAGGTCATAGGATCATATAAATTAGGTATTGGGTGAGAAGAATTAGGGGAGAGTTCGATGACGACTAGGGAAAAACAGCATCCCCTCTAGGTATTGGTCTTTTTATGCCCTTATAAAGCCCCTTAGACCCCCCAAGCTGCAAATTGATCATGCAAAAGTTACTGTAGAAAAAAAAAATATTTAAAGGATAATTAAAGAAGTAAATGGGATCATGAAATAAGTAAGATGATCCCTAAATAACACTTAAAAGATATCCCATTTATCAGTCAATCACTTACATCCTTGGATGGTACTACTATTGATTCTTATATATGATCAATGTTCTCTTTAAATGATTCCCCAATTAATTCCCATGAGGCTCCTAGTGGCGATCAAGATAAAGGTGGTGGCAAAGATTATGTTGATGATGTTGTGACTCCAGATGTTGTAGTTGTTGCTCTAAATTTTATTGTTGGTGATGAAGATGTTTTTCATGGTGACGATGATGTTTCTTATGGTGGTGATGATGTTGTTGATGGTGATTAGGATGTTTGAGATGGGAGAGATATTAATCCCCCTCCATTTTTGACTTAGCAAGAAGGAGACTTGGGGATGTTCTTAAATGACTTGAATTGATTAATTGTATGGATATATATGTATGATTTAATATTTTATATGGATTGAAAATTATTACAATCTGTTGGTTGAATGCTATATATACAATATTTTTATTTCAATGAATATATATTGTGTGTTTTATTTCATTTACAGGTTCATGAGATGGAATTAGAGGTGGTTCTACAGCTGCTTCCAAATGCATGCTACCACCTATACCCACAGTTTTTCAAACTGTGGGTATAGGTTCTCTACTAGATAGTATATACTAGTGGTTTTTGAATCTGTGGGTACAGATATATACACACAATTCAGTTTAACCCATGAAGATTATGGAATATCAATGACCAGTACCCATGGTTTGTATAGAAACCACGCATATAGGTATGTACCCATGCCTCCATCATTCACAATTTTTAAAACCATGGGTATTGTTCGGTTCTTT
Organism: Viscum album; assembly: GCA_963277665.1. Classification (NCBI taxonomy): domain Eukaryota; kingdom Viridiplantae; phylum Streptophyta; class Magnoliopsida; order Santalales; family Viscaceae; genus Viscum; species Viscum album. The sequence continues at coordinate 928,832,282 of OY728131.1, forward strand.
AGTAGTGATTCATCCTTCCATCGTTTCATAACCCATGGAAAGGAAAAGGGTTTCAGAATGATTTTATGATCACATAATCATAAGCCATAAAGAGGAAGAACATGGATGGTATCATTATATCTTATCCCCGGCGACTCATAAGAAACATCAAAGGGTAATGACATAGATGAAAAACACCTTTTCAAGAACATTCAAACCATTCTTTGAAAACATGAGAATTGTTTTTTCCTTTTATAAAATTTTGAAAAACAATTATCAGAATAATGTGAAAAGAGTTTATTTTTAAAATAATATATAATATTTAAAATAATTCTATAATGAGAAGAATTGTCATTATGGTTGTAAAATTAATTCATTCTATATATTTTATAACAATTTTTTCTTTCAATTTTTCTGTAAAAAAAATAAATAACATATTCAAAAAATCATTGAAAAAATGTCCTTTCTAATCCTTTTAAAATTAATTCAAATATTATAGAAATTAAATTTAAATAATAAATTTATCATAGAAATTAATATTCTCAAAAACATTTTAATGAACATGGACATGGAAGACAAATGTCATTAATTAAAGAAAAAATAAGGTCAATATTTGTTTGACAAACTTTTCTTAATAATTTTAAGAACCAAAGAGAGGAGAATAAATAAAAAACAATAAAACTAGAGAAATAAATATATTATAATAAAATATATGTCTTTTAATATATAATTATCATATAGTTTCCCTCAACGTAAATTTAACACAGTCAATCACGCAAATAATATAAATTGTAACATAAGAACTTACCTCACGTCTCAAGTTTTATAGAACACATTATTAAGCTCTTAAATAATAATTTTATATTTATTATATATATATAATAAAAAATCTTATTTATCATAATATATAATATTTCCTTATAATTTTTAATCACACACCCATTAAAAATTCTTTATTAAAATTGATATTCATGTGAAAACGCCTGTGTTTCCCATGAAAGTTTTGGTTTGATGACTATAGTCATTTCATCTTATTCATTATTTCATCATAACCAGAATATAAATGATAATATAAGTATAATATTTAATCACTATATACACTTTTATTACCACTCATATATGGTGGTGATAAAAAATTAATTACATCACTTTGTGGAGAAGGTGGTTTGTACATACAAATGTGTAATGTTTTCAATTTCAAACAATTGAAAAGATAGAATGGTAAACAAAAATATATAATTATAGGATAATAATAATATTATAAAAATAATATATATATATATATATATATATATTAAATCCATCTGTATGACCATCCATGTATGGCATACATGAGAAACAAATCACATTATATCGTAGAGGTGATAGTATACATGTATGCATGAATGACGTTATCATTTCTCATAGGATGGAAAAGAGATTAAAACACAGTTTACCATTAACAAAACAATTAATTATAGTACTTATATTTATTTCATCATGTTAATATGCTTACTTAATATGTATAGGAGGTTAAAGAAGAATGAAATAAAAAAATAGCTCGATGAAGACAATTACCTCTTCTTTGGGAAACTGCTTTTGGATTACAACTTAAGCCGTAAAAGGATAATCAATTGGGAAGAAAAAAGGTATATTATGTGGAGAGTTAATTTAGGAAGATATTTTGTAATTATTTTTCTAATTAATAGTTCTAAAAGTTTGTGAATAAATTATATAAGAGGGTTCCATTTATAAATAAGGTGGGTGGAACTTTGGTAAATACTTATAAAATTTAATAATAATAAATTCACATTCAAGTGAATGTCGAACTAAGTGAAAAATATTCTAATATAATAAAATTTAAGGTTAGAATATGTACTAAAAATAAAATTTAGATATTTTTAAGAGTGAAATTTGGGTTAATGGTACACTCTCTTTTAATGTTTAAGAGCTAGTTTATTAGGTTTGTAGGGCATTCAGAGGAAATATGGTGTTTCTAAAAGGCTTTTGTTGGGAAGTCACTATAGAAAAAAATACATTCCATGAATCTATGATTCATTATATGAATAGGTAACATATAAAAATCAAGGAAAGAGGTTCATGACATCAAATGAATTTAGGATGTGAATGAGATTCACATCATGAATTGGACAATCAGGATAATTTAACTGAGGAGATGACTTTTTTAATATGCATGATACCAAGAATATTCACACAATGAATATGAGATTCAGGAAATGGATTATTCTAATATAATTGGTTTTTATGTGCTTCAAGACTGAATCCTAACACATTTATATTATGTTTTCAAACCTCAAACATTAGGCTACTCCAGAAACACTAAGGAAATTCCTCACCTATTGAACTTCTCCATTTGTCATTTAATATCTAGAACAATTAGTTTCAATTATTATTGGTAATTATTTCCTAGTATTTTAGTTCCTTCATATATCTAAGTTTTTAAAGTGGTTTCAAGCAAAATTTATGGGATCTGGTGATCATGGGATGATGCATCTTCCATGCCTTCTAGATCCGTTGTGTGATTGTCTTCCAAGGATTGATCCTTGTGTTGTTTATTTTATGACATGTGGTTTTTTTTAGGTATGTTTTTTCTAACATCTACTCCAGCACATTTTATTATAGAATTCAATTTTAATACGTGATATCCAAATTTAGGTCCATTGTTCATTGTTTTTGTGTTCCTTCCGATGTGTGGATCCCGTTGTAGGTGGTGTCTGACCTGAGATTGAGGTAAGTGGTTACATATCTATCCCATGTTGGGTTTACAATAATTTCTATTAGTTTATAAATATTAATTGAAATAAATTTTCATGATTGATTGATTTTTGTGTGCAAATGGGTTTTTTAGCAAAGATGGTTGAAACCTCCCCCGAGCTGACACACTGTCATGTGGCCGGAATGGGTTGGTTATGAGACCTCAAGCACAACACCTTGAACATCGGAGGCTACCGACTAGTAGCAGGGGTGTGACATGTATAGTTGGAAGAACATACCCCTGGTTATATAGTTAAAAAATAATAGAACAATATAATACCAATAAAAAATATCAGAGTGTAGAAATGATGGAAACACTATATTACACTGGAAAACCACTAATAAAAGACAAATAAATAATCTAATAAATAAAAATGGAATAATGTAATAACATGCTGGAATGTAAATAAATATAATTCTCGATGCAATAAAAATAAAAGACTAGCAGACTAAAATAAATACTCAAAGTCCCTAATCCTTAACCCTGTGTCAAAACCATATCTATACTCTTTCTCATCCATCAAATACAATCGGCAGCAAGATCCCTTTCCCTCTTCCAAACATGCATCAATGTAATATGATCAGGTACAAGGCAGAGGCCCGAATACGGTGTGAGTATAACGAAGTCGGTTGGTAGCACCATGTATAAACCTGCCTAATAATAACTGTATGAAATAATGCAATAAACAAGTTTATTGAATAATCAAGCAATTAAATTAATACCACATCAACCTACTTTGGCTCCATGCCATAATAACTAAAAGCATGTCTCAAAATCATGTTAACCATAACCATATAATCTTGGTAAAACATAACCTCCCTCAAAGACATGCTAGAATGTCTCTGAGCATGTCTCACAACCATTACTACCTAAGCCATATAATCATGGTTAAACATAAATTTATAACCCAGTTATAAATCAAACTTTTCTGGGAGAAAACCCGCAATATAAGTATTTAAACAATCAATCTGAGTCGAGCATGGTATATAAGCATTTAATAATTTATTAGGATTATGCATAATATATAATTATGTCATCATTTATCAGGGGAAATCCCTATATATAATCATTTCAGCATTTATTGGGGAAGATCCCATTATATAAGAATCTCGTCATGTGTTATAGGGAATGGCCCATTATATAAGCATTTAATCATATCAAATTGCCCAATACACCATTAAATCATTACATAATTTATCGAAACACATTTCATAATAACAAGGATATCAAAATATCACATCATAACTGGTTAACAATGAAAATTAGGATTTGTCTTTCAATTTTACATTTAATTTAACCCATTGGTCTTAAACCAAAAAAAAAATTATCGCTTCTAAAATCAATCCAAGGAAAAGTGAAAATATAACAACAAATAAACCAAATTTCATTCCATGCTATATAAATTTATGAATTTAATATATTCATTTATAATCAAGGGTTCTCTCACCTGAATGGTAGCCATATGCTAGGTCAATAACCAATAGGATCCAATGGGACTCCAAGAAAAGTTCAATTTATCATTTAATTAATTTAGGCACACATATATTGGTGAAGTTGTAATATTTTACATTCTCAACAATTTTCAAACCATTGGGTTCAGGATTAGACCTCCTACCTTTAACTGATGATCAACCAACACTTCTTATAGGATTCAAAAATAATAAGGAAGTCACAAATGATTGCAAGAAGCATCCAAGGATCAGATGTGTTATCAGGGAATCAATAATAAAGGGAGGCATCCAAAATCAGATAGAATCTACCCTAGGGTTGAGTTAAAAGGGCATCATGCGAGATGAATGTAAAATATTCCATAAGAAACCCTTTAAATTTTTCCATTGAGAAATTTCAGGGCATGTAATATAGTTAAATTTCATGTACTTATTTTTAAAAGGATGCACCAAAATCCCCATCACCTTAGATTATTAATTATTCTGATCAAATATTACATGATGTGTAATATAATTACACAATGTGTTCACTCTTTATGTTTTGAATCGGTTCACCCCATGTAACCATTCACAAATTGGGTATAGAAAATAAATACAATTCATGTTTTATAGATACATGGAGTTTAATTATTCGGTAGAAAAATTTTGTGAGCCCAATTTTCTAATAAAAAATTAAAGCCCCATTTAGGGCTTCTTAACTAACCAATAACCCTTAGTAACCATTGAACATTTTATACATAGAATCCATTAATTCAAATAAAATACATCCATGGACTATAAGTTATTTTCCCCAAAAAATGATCTTTATCTCCAAACAATACTCTTCCTCTAAGTCTCAAACTAAAACCTCAATGAGGGATGTACCTGAAAAAACGAGATCTTACAACCTCCACATCATATAACATATCCTCCCCAAGATTCTCCAAGAATTACTATAGGGTATCGATGAACATTTCATTCCATTATGCAAACATATCAGACTCCCTCTACCTGGTCTCCTATGGAACTCACCAACACTGCCACTATACTACAACCAAAGAAATATCCCTACACCAGATATACTTCTCACTATGATCTACTTTTTATATAAGATGTTCCTCAAAATCCTCATCTACATTTGGCTCTACATCTACTACATTTATCTAATGAGAAGGGTCTGAATAATATCTCATAATATGTGGAACATGAAGAAATTCATGAAGGAACTATATTCCTATTTAAAGTATAATCAGTATACCACTAGAAAGAGCTTGTCCACTATTATAAACGGTATGAAAACCCAAGGTTCTAGATTTCCCTATTTCATAATAAGGCATTTCTCCAACCTAGGCGGAACACAAATAGAAACATGAAAACCAACCTTGAACTCCATAGGTCATCTCTAATGGTTAGAATAATATTTTTTCATGATCTTCATGGTCACCAACCACTGTCTTATTTTCTATACTTTATCAGACATATCCTATAAAATACTAGGCCGAACAAGCACTAACTCGTCTACCTTCAACCTCTAAAGAGGTGAACTGAATGTCCCACCCTAAAAATCCTCAAAAGGTTCCATCTGGATTGATGATTGTAAGTTATTATTATATGAAAGCTCCATAAGATCCATATAATTCTTTCATGAACCACTAAAATTGAAAACACATACTCGTAACAAATCATTTAAAACCTGAATAGTCCACTCAGATTTACCGGCATTCTAAGGATGATAGGTTGTACTCAAAAGAACCTATGATAACAGAGCCTTATAAACCCTAGTGGAAACCTAATGTAAAGTAAGGATATATGTATGATAATATACTCCTTGAAACACTATACATTAGAGCTACCCCACGCATTAAAATAATACCCAAATAATCAACTTTGAAGGTCTCCTTGATATGTAAAAGGTGGAAAAATTCATCAATTGATCAACAATCACCCACAAATCATCATTATTATGGTTTTTTCTTCATAATCATGTCATAAAATCTATAGTGGCATCATCCAATTTATAATTACGATTGGTTATAGGCTTTAAAATCATATTTGACCTCTAATTATCCGTTTTAACCTATTGAAAATTGAAATTACCCTCCACAAATCCAACTACCTACTTCTTCATTCCTGACTACCAATACTTCCTATAGATATCACGATACATCTTTGTCAAAACAAGATCTACCAACCATCTAAAAGTATGAAAATCTCTCATTAACTCCTCTCTCAAGCATGTATAAACCCATAGTCAGCCACAAAAAAAGAGAGTTTTCACCTCCAAGAGACCATCATGATGGGGTATCACCAATATATATTCTCACTCCAATATAATCCCTCTAGATAAAATAACTGCGCGGTCCTGATTTGTTCCAAAATCATAGCTATAAAAGATGTCAAAGTATGAGCTACTGATCCCTAAGACTCTTGAACGTCTCAATTCATGTCTACAAATTGGTTTATCACCCATAACTCATCATTAGACGCCCATACTGCCTATACTAATGTCATCCAAATAATTACAACAGAAATTAATTTTCCCTTTTAGAGTTTATTAGTTAATGATATATGTAAAAATACTCCATTTACTCTACCCACCTCCTCAACAAAGGATCAGGTCCTGCTGATAAAATTTGTACCTAAGGATCTTATGGTCCATGTATACCACAAAAGCCACACCCATGAGATAACATCTCTAAAATCTAAGGGCATGTACCACTGTTGAAGACTCTAAATAGAGAGTATATTAATTCATATCATGTGATCTAAACTATCTAGACCTGTAAGAGACCACTCTATCCTCTTGTATTGAAACTACTCTGATTCAAAATATAAATGCATCATAGTAAATGATATATTTTTACCATGAACTGGTAAAATGAGTATATTCTTAGAGATCATCCTAACTTTGAGATCCTAAAAAATCTCTCAGACGAATATATCCAAATGAACTTCACTCTTTTTTGTTCATCCCAGACATCAGCACTTACAAGTGGTTAAAGTATTGGATAAAGAACTGATAAGAACCTATTAGACGCTAAAAATATGAATCTAAAATTCATTCTTGTCCTTCCCACTAGATAAAATGACTGAAACATTATTTGTTTCAACTGATTCTCCTACCTCTGAGATTACATATCACAAGTACTGTAGTTAATCAAAATAGAAACTGCATTTGGTTATCTTGGAAAAAATATGATGTTATCTCAATGTAATCAGTAAGATGTTAAGATGTTGATAATTTTCATCTATTAACTAAGAGTACACTAAGATGTATTTTACAACCCCCCCCCCCCCCCCCAACAAACCGGTCTAGAAAATGATGAATGATCTTATTCACCAAGGCCATGAATACTGTTTATGCATTGGTTAATCCGAATGGTATCACTACAAACTCATGCAAGTTATACCTTATCCAAAAATCATTCCAAGGTATGTATGATCATTTCTCCCTCAACTGGTGGTATATTAATCTCAAATGGATCTTGGAGAAAATATTATCACCTCTCAACTAATTGGTAAGATCGTCAATTTTTGGAATGGGATACCGGTTTTTCACAATCATCTAGTTCAATGTCCAATAATCTATACATATTTTCAAAGGACCATCAGCCTTCCTGGAAAATAGAACTAGATAACCCCAAAGATATGTATTAGGATATATGAAACCTTTATATTTCAGATCTTCCAACTAATCATTCAACTATAAATTCCTTTCTAGTTCTATTATATAAGGTGAGTTAGAAACTAGATCTGCTCCTGGCACCAACTCAATCATAAAATTGATTTATCACTTGGGAGGTAATCCATAGAACTCATTAGGAAATACATCATGAAATAATCTACCACTAGAGGAAAATAATCCAGATACATTCCACCATCATCTAGAGAAATGTTGGCAATCTAATCCAAGACACAATACAATATGAACTGAATTGGTCGTGCATGACCAACCTGTAGATCCCACACACCCTGGTGAGAATATATGCCTCCATCAGAAGATGGAAAGATAACTCCCCTCTATTAATACTAGACATAAGATTCTTATGGAACTAAAAAATCCATAACAATAATTAAATTGAATCCTTTCATTTCAAACAATAACGTTGTCCAAAATAAATGGTACCACCAATTACTATAGAACACACCTTTCGATGTTTTATATTCTCTGACCACACTCCCAATAGTGTGTCAAAGGTAAAATCACTATAGAATATTTCTACATAAAAGGTTAAACAATTTACAAGAAATGGTTGATGATATAAGAATCATAACTTTGACAGCATACAGTCTTATATCCACACTAGCTGGAGTAGAATGCATAACATGCAGCTGACCCGCCCATCTACCCAGGGCTCCATCCTAACTTACATAAGCTATGTTCTTTGTCTAATATTGTTGTTCCTACATTGAAGTACCATGTCTGAACCCTTTATTAGAACCTTCTATGGAACTCTATATACCTATTTTCTAAGGAGTAGTTTAGTCCTTCCCAGACTCTGATACCGATTGTGTTCCCCAGACGTTATTATGTTTCTTCATTTACATTCAAAACCTCTATAGGTGTCCCAATCTACCACAATCATGAAACTCCAAATCAAGGTATGGAAACTAAGACTGTTTTTTAGCCCATATTTTCACACTAATAAAATTATTTTGGAACACAATTCTAAGATGGATTCCCACTACTCTTACTTATCTGATCAGTGTTGCCTTACTAAAAACATTCATAGTGATTCTTCTTTCCACTAGAATAAGAATTCACAGTTTTCCCTACTGAAATAGTCTATCCACTACACAGGGACTCTTTTAGATTATCCAACTTGATGAGTTCCTAATTCATCACATCTCTGAAAGTTCTTAGACGAACCTATTCATCTATGACCTAATATCATATAGGGAACCTTCCTGCAAATTTCTCACCTTAGAGATCTTGTTAGCTACCAAAGATGGAATAATGTGATATTGCTCTGTTAAATATTCATTGTATTCTATCACTAACATTCCCTCCTATTTCAGGTGCGTAAACTCATGATCTTTTTTCCCTTCAATGTCTAGAGATATAAATGGATAAGGAACTTCATCTCAATGTACTTCTAAGATAGTTCATCCTACCAACCAACTTACTTCAAAATGTCACAACAATGCTTGGTTGGTCCATGAAAAAAATATAATGTAAGACTCACCCTTATATCTATAAGTTTCACAAGATGTATAAATATTATCTGAACTAACTCAAACTGAGTCTAATTGGGGGGACTCCCTCCCTATTAAACATAGAATGATACAGAAGTTGGCTCTCTCTCGTCAACTCAGACATCAAAGGCATAGTGTGAACAGTCTAACTTTCTATAGACCACATAACCCTAAAGAAGATATCACGAATCTAAACATCCATTTCATCCTCAGGAACTACGTGAATCTATGATTCAGTTATGTTAAGAGTGCACTGATTTATACTCTCCTAATGCTAAACATGAAGACAATGATGAGTCATTTTCTCTTCGTGACAAATACACTATTCATAACACTTTCTATAATGACATGGTCAACCTCAACATGTGAATCGAATAGAGAACCACTGACTCTTGGTCTCTCTAAACATAGCTTACAAGTGTTTTACCATGACATATCAATTAATTTATTTCATTTCTTAGATATAATAGGAATCAATTTTCATACTTCAATAGAAAATTATGTATCATATGAAAATAAAAATGCCTTTATCATGAACAATACATTTCAATATATATCCATTTCTTCCTATTATAATGCATCCATACTCATCCAACGCCCTTTTTGGCAATGAGTATAAATATATAGAACAAATAACATAATAAAATATTAATCTATCACAACATGTAAATAACTCAGGTTGAAATAACATCAACTATAATAAGACAATAGTATAATAACAATCCACCCTCAAAAACATAGATTTTCCCCAGTACATGGGTTAGCTGCTCCCATGAAAACGCTCATTAACAAGTCCCAACACATCCTAGTCTACATTATACCTTTCCGAAATAGAAATAAAATTGAAAAGAATAACTTTATCCATTGATACCACTTTGTAACAACCACTGATTTGATACACTCTCACATGGCCGAAATGGGTTTTTTTACAAGACCATAAGAGCACCTACCCATGTGCTAGAGGATTCTGACTTATAGTGAGGGTGTGATATGTATATTGGGGAGATAATACCCGCTTTTTTTAGAGTTACAACATACTAGAACAGTAAAATACCAATAATAAGTATTAGAGTTTGTAAATAATAGAAACATTATAACATCATGGAAAACTGAAAATAAAAACTTGCTGAATAATCCAAAAAATAATAAAGGAGTAATTTAATGATTTTCTAAAATGTAACTAAATTTAATTCTATAAATAATACAAATAAAATACTATTATGCTCAAATATATACTCAAATACCTAGTCATGAAACCCTTGTCATTTTCATCTCTAAACTGAATCCTATCCAACAAGGATAATCAATAGAAAAGGTTATTTTCCCATGTCTAAACATGCATCCATGTAATATTCTCGGGTACCAAATGGTGGCCCAAATAGGGTCTGAGTATAACTCGGTAGTTCAACACCAACATGTCTAAACATAAATAGTACGATAATAAGTGTATGAAATAATTCAATAAATAATTTCAGTAATTAAATTTGAAATTAAATTAATACCACATCAACATGTTTCATCATTATATGAGAATGTCTCTGGGAATGTCTTAGAACCAAACTAACCATAACCATATAAACAAGGTAAAACATAATTTGCCTCAAATCCATGATGGAATGTCAATAAACATGTCTCACAACCAGTCCAACCTCAACCATATAACCATGGTAAAAAATAACCTTGTAATCAATGTATAAATCACACAAATAACTGTCAAACCCCACTATATAAGCATTCTAGGAAACAATCAAGGACATGGAAAGAATATAATCATTTCATCTCTTATCAGGGTTGATCTTGATATCTAATAATTTTATCATTTATAAGGGTTAATCATAGTATGTAATCATTTCATCGTTTATCAGGGTTAATCCTGGAATATAAGCATTTCATCATGTTTCCCTGGGCATAACCCTCTATATAAGCACCTCAACATCTCAAATGGTCTAACAACCCATATAATATTTATATACTTTATCAAAACACATGCCATAGAAACAAGGATATCAAAATATCACATCATCAATGGTTAATTTTTCAAATTACTATTTATAGTTCAATTTCACATTTATTTTAATCATTTAGTCTTAAACAAGCAGCTCGCCATCACTTCAATAATAAGGCCATGCCAAGGTGGTTCTATAAAAAGAAATCACCCAAATCCCATGTCATGATAAACACACTATCATCCATTAATCAATAATTTATAATCAAGAGTTATCTCACCTGAATGGTATCCACAAGCAAGGTTGATAAACAATTGTATCCAAAGGGACTCCAAGAATAATTCATTTAAATCATTAATTTATGAATACGTATGTTGGATTAGTTTCAATATTGAATATACTCAAAAATTATCAAACTATAATTTTATGATTTACACCCCTAACTTTAACTGATGATAAACCAAAGCTAAATTCAGGATTCTCAAATAAGAATGAAGGCGCATATGGTCACAGGAAGGATCCAGGGATCAAATTCTTGAACGGGATGAATAGAATCATGATAGGCACTCCAAAATTTCTTGGATTCTTCCCTAGGGTCAAGAGGAAATATCTATATGCTAGGTGAATGGATAATTAACCCCACATAACCCTTTAAAATTTATTCCCATGATATTACATACAGTTATCTATTATGTATTTATTTTTAGATAGATACACAGAAAAAACCATCGCCTCAGGTTATTATTTATTCCAATAAAATATTTAATTATTTGTAATATAATTACACAACATGTTCTCTCTACATGTTATTAATAAATTCACAACTGTTAGTTGTTCATGTCATCTTTCTGGAAATACTTTCAAGGTGTGTGTTATAGTTATACAACGTGTAACTATTCTGAAAATGGTTTTTCATCCATGTTTCTATATAAAAAACCCAAACCCCCTTAAAGGATTATAAACATACCAAGAACCATGGGTAACACTTTAACCATTTATAACTAGCCTATAATAATTAAATCAACAAACATTCCTGAATTTAATGTCATTTCCTCTAACAAATGTTCTCTATCTATGAACAATACTCAGCCAACCAAGCTCAAGTAAAAAACTCCAAGAGGGATAAACCTAACAAAATATGGGATATTACAATATTTTTTCCCTCATTTTGGTAAAATAAAAGTGATTTTCAAAGCATTGTGAAATTGATTGAGAAATGTTTTTTCAAAGAAGAATTTGATGGAAATGTGTGTTTGAAATTTTTATTTTGAAATGTGTAAGATATTTAGAAATGATTTTAAATGTAACACATAGTATCCATGGGTACATAGGTTGAGGATATAGTAGTAGGGATTTTTATCTGGTCTTGTAATGGGGTTTACATTCTAGGATGTGCTTCCTCCTAGACCAAGATTAATTTGCATCTAGTATTTGATAGACATGGTAGGAGTGTTCACTTTCAGGGGTGTTCCTCTATTCCCTGGACCTTGATGTAGGGTTTATATGTACTTTTTGTGGTGAATATTTATAATTGATCTACAAGTGAACAATATAACCTAAAAAAGTTATCTTTAGAGTGTTTTACCGTTTTTATTTGGATTTTTAATATTTTGGATTTTAAATACCTATCTCTAATGAATGTAATTGGTTTATTATAATTATGCATTGATATTTTTTTAGAACGATAGAAAAAAGGGGAAATCTTTATCATTATTTGTTATAGAAATATTTAACTGTTTATCATTACTTATTATCTATAAATTGGGAATGTTGAGGAATTTTTTTAGAGACTTGATATGTAATACAAAGGTTGGATCCTACTGAGTGTGTTTATCTCACACCCTAGACATTCCCTTGTGAATGTGTATGAACATTATTGTATTATAATGTAAGAAAATGAAAGGAACTACAGTTATTTGGAATGGTTTATGTCTTCTGGGTATAGGTTTATAATGGTGAGATGGTGGGACATTTTCCACATATCATAGAGAGTAGTTGTTTCCTATTTCGGTTGTTCTTTTTCATTTTTGGACATGTAACTTGGATTTTATCATACTATTTTTATTTATATAACTTATGTTATTTTCATATGGTTATGGCATATATTTATTATATTTTCCTTCTTTTGTGTATGTATATTACAAGTATATTGTTTCAGGTTTGTAGAAATCATTCCATTTGGTTGTTGTTTGATGCTCGAGTTCGGGTCAACATCCCATGGAGATTGGGAATACCATTCAGGTCAGTGTGGAATTAGTGTAGTTTCTAATTTACAGGGAATCCCAAGTAGATTCATTACAATTTATATTGAAGGTGGTTTTTTCTCAATAGTGCACCTTTAGGTCATCTGGTAGATAGAAAAAAAATGATGGCATTATCAGAGGTTTTTTCATGAACTAGCTGTGATTTAAACCCATGCCTAATAGTATAGAATTTGTTATCAAAACCCACATGTAATGCATAGTCCCCAATAATTTCTTGGTGGTTTCTTCATCATAGAGGTGGTTTCAATATGCATCATTTTTTGAGTATTTAGTAGTGGTTTTAATTTTACATAGTAGTAGCTTTAAAAAATGAAAATAAAATATATAACATGAACATAACCGCCACTAAAATATAGAGAGGTGGTTATGTTTAGATTTAATTAATATCAACCAACATTAATAATAATTTTTATTAATTTACTTAATAGTGATTACTAAAAACCACCACTAAATATTACTATTAAAATTTATTTTCTAAAATATTATATAAAAATGTAAATATAGAAAAATAGAGAAGTAATAAAACAAAACACTAAAACATAAATATATGATTAACTCATAATACTTAAATTATACATCCACAATCAAATATACAAACATCCATATTCAGTATAATATCAGTCAATATATTTCTCATTCAAACCATACATCAATCAACACATACCTCAATCATCACTATATACATATAAAATGTGTCCAACAATAACACATGTCTAATATACATCAACCACCACAACATATAATACATATGATTACATTAACATCATTTAATCAACTAAATCCAACTACATCATCTCATAAAATGTAAAAAAAATAAAATAGATAGCAAATCTAAAAATATTAAATTAAAATTACGGTAGAATCTTGGATAATATTTAAACATTCCATTGAAAATAAGAACCGTCATGACTGTCTTATAAAGAATATCATGGATCATAACATTCAACCTCATGCCTTCTACTATCATATGTCACCTATAATAAAAACCAAAACATTGAAAAATAATTAATGAGAAATAGAAAAGACATAGAATATATTCAGAAAGTTACACGTAATGTTTTTTATTTTTCAATCAAATAGAATAAATTTTTTATAAAAAAATTACTATATCTTTCCAAACACTTTGAAAACATAAAATTTTATATTAAATATGAGACTCAATACATGAAACTAAAAAGGGATAGGTAAATATTCTAATTAATTTTTAAAACGACATGTTGTGGTCTTGAAATATACAAAATAAAAAAAATTAAAGAATATGATATGAAAGCATGTCTTATATTAAAAAATAACTCAACTATGGTTGTCCCATGATTTCAGGTCAATCATAGGTTTCTTTCTATGGTTTTTATATTTGCATGTATGTTTTTTGTTTTAAAACACTTAAACTGAATTTATTGGAATCTTGGGAAAATTATAACTTGTAATGAAAATTTTTCAGTTCCTACATTTAAAAAGTTAGTCTATATTAATTTACACTTATTTTAGGTCAATAAGATGTTGTTTTCCTATACATGACCACCTTGACACTTTTTCTTAAAGGCTTCAGTACCTTTTAAAAGTGATTACTGGGTCATTCCGACTACCTCACACATAAGATTGATATTACTTCTAAGCATAAATGTCAAAAATAAAACGGAGGTGTTTTTCCCATGATTTCATTTCGATATGATATCATTTTATTTTGTTTTGACCATCACATGGAAATTTTAGTGTTTTTAAACACTAAAAATGTTTTTATTAGAATCTCAAGAAAACTGTTACCCAGAATGATGTTTTTTTGTTTCTATATTTAAAAATAAAACTCCAATCATTTTTATATGATTTCAATATAGTATGATGTATTTTTTCTAGTTTTGACCCCCAACACATATTTTTAAAGGATTTGGTCCCTTTAAAATGTGTTCATCGAGTCACTCTAACAATATGACATGTCATATTGATGTTTTTCCTACGCATACACATCGAAAATAACTCAACTATGGTTGACCCTTGATTTTACATCATTATGAGATCTTTTTCTTTGGGTTTTACCATTACATACATGTTTTAGTGCATTAAAACATTGAAAACATGTTTATATCCATCCTAGAAAAACCATAACTGATAATTAAAAGTCGTTGGTTCCTACATTTCAAAAATAAATGTAATGTTTTCTTCCTCTAATTTATTGGAAATCAGACATCTTTTTCCTCATTTTGACCCCTGGTAAATGTTTTTAAAGGATTTTCTATGTTTAAAAAATTTCTGTCAATTCATTCCAACCACACCAATTGTCACATTGATGTGTTATTTATGCATTCATGTTTACAATAACTCAACAATGGTTTTCCCATCATTTCAAATCAATATGATGTCATTTTATAAGGTTTTGACTACTACACACACATTTTAGTGTTTTGAAACAATAAAAACAAGTCTATGGTCATCCCAAGGAAATCATAACTCCAAATGATGTTCTATAAGTTCATACATTTAAAAATAAATCAACTTTCATTTTCCTCTGATTTCATGGAAATCTGTCATTTTTTCCTGGTTTTGACCCCTCGACCTAGGTATTTAAAGGCATTAGTTCCTTTAAATAGTGTTTACGAAGTCATTTCGACCACACCACATTTATAATTGTCATGTTTTCTATGTATACACATAAAAAAAGATCAATAGTGGTTTTCCCATGATTGTATGCTAATATTATGTAGTTTTCTATGGTTTTGACCATTATATGAACATTTAAGTGTTTTAAACACAAAAAAAACGTGTTTATAAAAATCCTGGGAAAACTATAACTAGGAATGATGTACTGTCGAGTTATAAATTTTAAAAATCAATATACATTTATTTTCCTGTTTATTTGGGTAACATGATGTGGTTTTACTAGCTTTGACCACATAAAACTTGTTTTTAAACGCTTCGGTACCTTTAATTTTTTTTACTAAGTCATTAAAACCACAATACATGTCATTTTTCCATTTTCTATGTGTACACAAACTAAACTAATTCAACAGTAGTTTTTTAATGATTTAATGTAAGTATGAGGTCATTTTCTATGATTTTGACCACTACATGAACATTTTAGTGTTTTAAAACACTAAAAAAGTGTCTATGACCATCCTAAGAAAACTATAACATATAATGAAATACCATTTCTTACTATATTAAAATAAATCAATCTACAGTAATTTTCCTTGGATATTAGGTTAATAAAATATATTTTTCTTAATTTTGACCCCACAAACAAGTATTTAATCGCATTGGTACCTATAAAAGTATTTACCAAGTCATTCCAACCACACCACAAGTCATATTAATGTTTTTTCTATGTGTTCAGATAAAAAATAACTCAACGATGATTTTAGCGTGATTTCACATCAATTTGTGGTAATTCTCTATGGTTTTGACCATTACACATATGTTTTAGTGTTCTGAAACACTAAAACGGCATATATGTTTATCCTGAGAAAACTGTAACTCGGAATGACGTGTTGTTAGTTCATACATTTAAAAAATAAATACATTGTAATTTTTAAATGATTTTAAGGAAATTTTATTTTATTTTATTGGTATTGGACCCTCGATACATGTTTTTAAAGGATTTGGTACCATTAGAAAATGTTTATCTACTCATTATGGATGCACTATATGTTGTGTTGATGAGTTTTCTATGAATACACATTCAATATAACTCAACGGTAGTTTTCCCATGATTTCAAGTCAATATAATGTAGTTTAGTATGGTTTAAACTATTACAAAAATGTTTTAGTGTTTTAAAACCCTAAAAACACATATATAGACTTGTCGGGAGAACCATGACTTGTAATCACATTTTGTAAGTTCCTACAGTAAAAAACTAAATCTATAGATATTTTCCTTTGATTTCAGGACAATACGACATCATTTTCCAAGTTTTTAACCCGCAATAAATGTTTTTAAATGTTTTGATACCTTTTAAAGTTGTTTTCTAAGAAATTATGACCACAGGACATGTCAGATTGATGTCGTGTCTATATGTACATAAAAAAATAACTTAAAAGTAGTTTTCACAAGATTTTTCATTAATATGAGTCTTTTTACTACAGTTAGGACTCTTACATGCATGTTTAAGTATTATAAAACCCTAAAACAATGTTTATGACCATCACGACCCAACCATAACTCAGAATGATGTGTCATCAGTTATTACAGTTCAAAAATAGATCTAAGATCATTTTATCTATTTTTTGGGAAATCTGACATCATTTAACTAGTCCCCCTAATACATGTTTTAAAGGATTTAGTATTTTTAAAAATATTTATAGAGTCATTTTAACCACACCACACATCAGATTTTTTTATTTTCAATAAATACACATAAAAAATATCCCAATGTTTTTCCCCATTATTTCACTTCAATATTAGGTCTTTTTCTATAGTTTGGATTGTTACATGCAATTTTTAGTGTTTCAAAACACAAAAAATGTGTTTACATGCATATGTAGAAAACTGTAACTCAAAATGATGTTTTTTAAAATCATAAATTTTAAAAATTAATGTATGATAATTTTACTATGATTTTAGGTCAATACAATGTCATTTTCATTTTTTCCCCAACACATGTTTTTAAAAGGCATTTGGTGCCTTTAAAAAGTGTTTACCGAAGTCATTATGACCAAATTGCATGTTGAATTAACGTTTTTTCTACCTGTACAGATGAAAAATAAATCAAAAGTTGTTTTTTAGATAGATATTTCACATCAATATTAGTCCATTTTCATTGGTTTGGACCATTACATGAATGTTTTAGTGTTTTAAAACACTAAAAAATGAAGGTTGGAATCTCGAGAAAAATGTAACTCAGATTGAGGTGACATCAATTTCTAAATTTCAAAAATAAATCTATGGCTATTTTCCTATGATTTTTGAGAAATCTGATGCTTTTTATATATTTTTACCCCTAACACTTGTTTTTAAAGGCATTGGTACTTTTACAAAATATACACTAAGTCAAAACAAGTAAATGGGATCAGATTGCTTTCACACCTTATGATAATGATCTATAATTCATTTTTGACATTTCAAAATCAGCTACATATCAATCTATCATATTATGTGGTCGTTATGAATCATAGTGCATGTTTTCTATATAAAAGTGTCATTTTAGTTCTATTTATAGAATTTTTATGTGTTCTTGTCAAATGTGTTTGTGATCTGTGGAATTCAAAATTTACCATGGTAGATTGAGCTATAAGGCTTACAGTTTCTTGAAGTATTGTTTCTTTCATCCATTGAAATAAAAAAAATTTCATTAACTATATCTATTGGTCTTTTGTATTCTTATAACAATCTTGTTTTTTTTACTTTTTATTTTAATATTTCAATTTCTATCTCTGATTCTCATTCAATGGTACTACTAGAACACCTTCTGGATATAGCAGTAATGGACTAAAATTCCCTAGTAAAGAAATTTGATTGATTAGGCCTAGAACCCATCCCTTATATATGTCTGGGATGCTTTTTTCCTAAAATTATTGCAACTCCATCATTCTAAGAAACTAATGATGATTGTAAAGGGTTCACATCCCAGAATTCATGAATTTTAA
Source organism: Viscum album (assembly GCA_963277665.1). NCBI lineage: Eukaryota > Viridiplantae > Streptophyta > Magnoliopsida > Santalales > Viscaceae > Viscum > Viscum album. The sequence goes on from OY728131.1 coordinate 928,851,426, forward strand.
CCTATTAATAAAAATATATTAACAATGTTTTCTTATAATATCTAAACATCATAATATTATCTAATTAATTAATTTTTCATTACTATTTATAATTATTTCATTATGTTCAAATTTTAATATTGAAAATAAATTATAACATCAATAAAGACTTTAACCTAATTAAATGGGGATAACTAGATGTATCAAATGGTTAAAGATTTTCATTATTTAATCCATTTATCAAACTCCAATTAACTGGGTTTAAGGTGTTTTTTTGTTATAATATATTTCTCATTATTATTTTTATAGTAATTAAATAACATGAAATGTTAATGAAAAGTACATATTCCAACATCTTTGATAGGTTCATTTATAAAACTATTGTTATGTTTCCTATGAAATTTAAACCACATTTCTTTTTAGCCAACAAAGTGACATAATTCATTACCCTTTATACAAAATATAAACATGTTAAAACACCCTAACTTATAATAAAATGATATAAATAATAATGAATATAATACAAACCAAAATTATTCTTTTTAATGAAAAAATATAAGACCTAGTGATGTGAGGAATGACTTGTTTCTCATGATTCTTGGTATTTTTTTAGATAATCCTACAAAAAACATTAATAAAAATTAAAATTGTATTATGGTTATATTATTAAGATACTATAAACTTTGCAATTACATCATGAGATACATCATGGTTAATATCAACAAAACATCTTACATTTCTCAAGAGAAATACCTTCCGGTACTTTCTAATACATCTGTTGTGAGCTCATAGATGTGTCGTTAAACTCATTCAATAATATCCATTTAAAATCATTCAATTTATTTTAAAAATTGTTTAATTTACATGGTAATGAGAATATAGTCAGGGATATCAAAATGATAAAACAACTAAAAATAAAAAAATAAAACTTTATAAGTATAATAAAAAAATATGCACACATATTCTAAATAAGATATCAAGGAATATTAAATTAATATTACCTTTACTTTAGTATCAAAGACCTCATTTCTTACAACTATAGGAATATCCATCCAATGTATATAATTAATTGTAAATCCCACCCTCTCGCAAAAAATCTACCCAAGAATCATCCAATAAACTCTGGTAGTGTCACTAGTAGGAACCCCAAACACTTCAAATGGATTGATAATCCTAAATTTCATTGGGTCCCATAAATATATCTTGTTCATATTTATATTTATTTTTATGGAGGAATTTTCCTTTTTGAAAATTTACGGAAAAAATTAATAAAATATATATTTAATTTTTACAAAGACTTACATACCAGTAACGCTAATTTTCCAATATCTCCAAGATAGAGGGGTGACCAACTGCTCCATCACTAGAGGTGAAATAGGTTGTGGGATACCAATAGCATTTGGGGAAACATCTAACTAAATAGTAGTCTTGGGTACAATGGAATCCATCAGATCCACTGAAGATAATGGTTGGGGTGGCACTCTCCGACATGCTATTTGGTTGGGATATTGAATTTTTTCTCATCATTCTATAAATTCAAATGGTTTTGATATATTAAATGTATAAAAAATTCAAAATTACAATATTTTAAAAAAATAAATGAAAAAATAGAACAATGTATATATGTATGAAACACTTATCAATGAGAAATTTTAATATATATTTTTTACCAATTTAAATATCCAAATATCATTATCATAATTTTATTCATTATTATCAACCTCTATTATGATGAGTACTTCATTTTCATCCCTTATTTAAAGTTATATTATTTCAATATTGTTAGGAAAAAACTGTTCATTTTTTTGGTTAATGAGGTTCAGTATCACAAAGTACCAGTTTGATCTTCATTGCCCATACCATATTATTCTCTCTACATTATCTGTACAAAAACAGTATAGCCTTTATGTATTTCATCCTCCATATAATAAACCATATTCTCTTATTAAGACAATATAAATGGAACATTCTATATATTCTCACTATTATAGATCAAGAAAGTTAATTTGACATTAGTAAATTATAAGAATATCTTTCACTCTACCCCTCTCAAAGTTAAACCACGTGATTTTTATAATATAACTAAAAAGTAACCATGATAGTTTAATTCAATTATATCATTCAACATTCCGTTGTATCCCAACTTGTTAAATGTTAATACACCACTATTTTTAATTTCAAAGTCCTCTTCACGATAAATTATATGATACATGAAGAAATTAATATTGTAGGCATCAAATATATTATACTACCTTAGAGGAAATAAATCCAAAAACCTCAAATCATTTTATATTTAATCTAGATTCTAAATATTCATTATCTATAAAAAAGATATAAGGTGTTACTTTTATCATAGAAAAAACAATTAAACATCAATAAAAATAATATGATTATATACTTACATGAGGGGAAACTAATTGACAATCTCCATATAAACAGCTTTTTTAATTCCATCACATTTAGAACTCAACCCCTTAGTTGATTATTCATTTTCAATAATTATTCTTCAATAGATGGATCTATAACAACACTATTTAGTATAAAATATTTATGTTCTTGTACAAACTTCTATTCAATTGGTGGAAAATTTAACCCATTTCCAACATGTCATCCAGTAGTTAGAAATACTAATGAATATTTTTTAGAATGATAATTAGTAGAGATGTCATCTAATCATCCAGCATGATATAATATAATCTTAATCCCAAATAAATACCTATAAATAATTCTCATTCACTCTTCATCTATGTAACCTTCAAAAATAGAGCCTTCCCGTTGAGCTTTATTCCTCATAAATGATTTCAAATTACCTATGTACCGTATCAAATAAAAAAACATATTTAAAAAATTAAACAATGACTTGATAAAATTGAATTCAAAAATGACCTTAAAAATAATATGAGTGTGCCTATTAATTTGATATATCCATTGATAGTGTATTTACCTTCTATGTTTGTCTTCTTCAACCAAATGAACAATCAAATGAATCATGAATATGAATAATGAAGGGGGAAATAATATCTCCAAATGAAAAAGTGTCGAAACAATTCTTTCTATAATTGTATCAAGCTCAGTGGATGTAATTCCCCGACCCTAGTTACCCAGAGTTGGTGCATTATTACATAACATTTGCATGGTCACAAGGGATCAAAATCCTGAAAGGCCAATTAGTATAGAAGCCTTGGAAGTACTATATACATTCATAAGTTTTACGTCACATTATAAAATGAAAAAAAACACCAAAATTGTCTCTATTGACCAAATTCATCCCATATACTATCCCTACATGTCAGTAATAATATACTTCTTTGCATAATAGAAAAATAAAACATAGAAATGGGTGATATAGGGTGCTCAGTCAGGATAACAATATAGAGGAAACTTTCAAGAATAAGCATAAACATTTTAAGGAAATTTATAAAACTAAAACACAATCCTTCAAAACCTAAACTTTTACATAATATGCAAAATATAAATCAAATAATTCCATTTACTTATTTACATGGATAATCACCTAGTTGAATAATCACATGTAATATCAATACCCATTTTCATAGTGTTGGAATGCATAATGCCAGACTTCATAACCACATAGTCAATTCCTTGTTCCAAGACTAAGAATAAGATTTTTTTCAAGGCCTTGTTCCAAGACACTAGTTTTTCTCATAAGACCTACTGATCCATCCAGGATTTATAGTGGGCTCCACCCGTAAATTACTTAGTCCAATGCATTCCTCATATGAAAAGGTTTAAACATAATATAAACATTCATATTAAAACTAGCATAAGAAATGTCAATAATCTATCCATAAACCATGAATGGGGTAAAAATAACACATCCACAGTCAACATATCACAAAATTTTCAATTAAATATAGAAAATTTGTATCATAATAAATCAACTTCAAACTAGCTTAAAATCCATCAAAGTATGTTGACATAGATGAAATCAAAACTTTTTGAAGAGAAATATCCCTTCTTATTTTGAAATCATTTAATAGTCATATAATTATAAAAGAAAAATTTTATTTTGAAAATAATCTTATAAGCTTGTATGGGAAGGTTTGATGATGTTATAATGGCCGAAAATAGTTTTACCCATCGTATATGTTAAAAAATACATTCTTTCATTAATTTTTTCAAGTAGGTCACAAAGTACCTTATTTGAAAAATGAAGGAAAGATTCCTTTAAAGAAATATGTGGTCAAATGAGGATATAAAATAATTTAACCCATTTTCTAGTAAATAAAAAAAAATTGAATTTAATTTTTAAGAAAATATATATTTGGATGATAAAGAGGTCCTTGTAAATACTTACATATTAACAACCTCGGATAATTAAAAAGATTGTATAATTAACCCTTATCTTGTACTTTTCCTTAGTTGATGGTATGTTAAACTACTGTATAATAGTTGAAAATTTGTTATTAAATTATATAATAAATATATACACAAATATGATATCATATATGATCCAATAATAATTATTTGTTAATAATATTTCTTCGTTAATAATATTTCAGAGTATCATCATTTCGGGTGTTAACTGATTCATTTTCCTCTATATGCTTGGTTATGTAAGAATTTTTTGTTATAGATAGGATTTATTTTATTCTTATATAGAATGATATTATGTTCATAAATAGTATTTATTATTATAAAATGAAAATCATTCTTGAATGGTTATGATGGGGAATGAATCTCATCGTGTCCGTGGAGACAGTAATCTGTACATACGCACGAGTGACAATATCATTATATTGATCAGGAAATCATATTTAATTGGATGTTATATCATATATACAGAATAATTAACATGTTATATTTATTATTTACATTAGTTATACTCATTATTATACCCATCCAAATAATGATGTGTTTGAATAAAAAACTACACCACAACGTGGTGACGGTAAGTCGTACGTACGCACGTATGGTGACTTTGTCATTTATAGGATGGATAGAATAACGAATATGGTTATTGTATATTTATAATAACATCATTTTATGTATATGGTTCTAGAGTTATAATTTTTTTATGGAAACAACAGATAAAGAGTAAGTGTGAGAAGAAAATAACTTGAAAGAGGGTGGTGAAATTATTACCTCTTCTTCGGGTGTTTCTTTTTAAGTTGATCAAAAGGTATCATTAAGAAGGATTTTTTATAAATTTAATGCCTCTAAATTTAATGGGTGGTAGTTGAGAGGATATTTTGGTAGGGTTTGTCCAAGACAAATAGATTTTGAGGTGTAAAATTAAGAGAAGTGCAAGTACCCTTTTATAAGAGAGGTGACGGTCACTTTAGGAAAATCTTGAAATATTATTATATAATGAAATAATTTTCGATTTTTTAATTGCAGGAGAATGATTTATTTCGATGATAAGGTGGGGATGGGTCAAAAATCACACAACAAATAGGTTTTATAAAGGTTTAGGTCACCATATTAACCTTATCTTTTCAATTTAACTCTCAGTTAAATAGTTTAAAATTTACCATGTCTTTTTATATTTTTATATTATATGGTTAATAAATATACTATAACAAGCCAAGTTAACCCAAAGTGGTTCAGTATTAATATATATAACTTTATCTAAGTCCTTTGGCCAAACCTTATATTTTTAGGAATATTATATCAATTAATAATATAGTATTTGTTTTAAAAACTCAATTATATCAATTTTGACACAATATAGTATTTGATTTTTTTGAAAGCCATAAAAACTTTATCAATTGAAATAAAATTTATTTAATCAACCCTATCATTTAATATTAACCTATAAACTTAGATGAATTAATTTTAAGTGTAAATTTACATTTATTTGGATATTTATATATATCAATTATTTTCATATTTCATTATTAAGGTAATTACTGAAACATCATTGTGTCATACATAAATTAAATTATTTAATGTATAAAAATTATAAATAAAATACCATTATATAGGATATATTTTTATATTTATGATTTATTTTTATAGTTGAATTTATATTGTGTGTAACCCTATATTAAAAATGGATTAGTTATTAAACATTGAATTTAACTCATTTAACTCTTCTTTTAAAATAATAATAATAAATTTCCTAATATAATCCAAGTGAACCAAAGAGAATAATATTTTTTTAATAAGGTTTATTTGGTCAAATAAAACTTATCCAATAGAATTAGAACATGTTTTAGGATAAATATAATATCATTTTTACACTTAATTACCCTATTTACTTTTAACTGTGGTAAATATAATTCAAATGTTTATGTTCCTGAAAAATTATTTTCATCTTATTGAACCAAATTTTACATACTAATGTCAACCATGCATATTGGATTTTTGAAATTCAACTCACAAAAGCAGTAAAATTATGTTTTATGAAAATTTGGAAATGATCTAGAAGGTGGGTAAAAGATCGTAAAAAGTTCAATAAAATTTTATATATCTAAATTTATTATAAAATGATTCCAATTAATTACATTGAACATAAATAGGTATTATGTATCTATTTTGACCTAAAATAAATTAAAATATAATAACTAATTAATTAAATAAAAATTTGGTTTTAAATAATAGCACAGTGTTATTCACTATTCATCAAAAATTGAATGTTTTCTGAAAAATACCAAAAATTCACCTTAAGATAATTTCAATATTATTATTTCCAAAATGAATTCCATTTTGAAAATTAAAATTTATGAAATTTCAAAAAGTGGGTATTACTATTTATAAGGGTTAGTTTGATTTGTTGTGGTGTGTTAAAACTCCAAGTTGCATACAAACCAAGGAATCGCATTATTCAAAGGTAAATGTACCATGGAATCGTGGGGTGTTACATTCTCCCCTCATTAAAATAATTGTGTCCTCAAATTTTCTGAAATATTACTGCATAAAAAGATTAAGGTGGTTCTTTATCATAAGTTCCTCGGGTTCACATGTTGCATCTTCCATCTTATGATTTCTCTATAGAACTTTTACTAAATGAGTCATCCGGTTTCTCAACACTTGTTCTCTAGTATCAAGAATCTAGACAAGCTCTTCACAATAAGACAGATCAGGTACAATTTCAATTTCCTCATAAGAGAGTACATGTGTTGGGTCAGGAATATATTTTCTCAATAGTGATACGTGGAACACATCATGAAAATTAGAGAGACTTGGAGTCATTTCCAAATGATAAGACACAACTCCAATTGGTTCTAGAATTTCAAAAGGTCCGATGTATCTAGGACTCAATTTACCCTTCTTACCGAATTGTATAACCCCCTTCCATGGAGATACCTTCCAGAAAACATGATCACCTTCTTGAAATTACAAATCCTTCCTCTGATTATCGGCTTGGATCTTTTTCCTACATTGAGCTTCTTTGATGCAGGTTTGGATAATATTCACATTCTTCATTGTTTCCTCAACAAGTTATGGGCCTGCAATTTTTCTTTCACCAACATCATCCCAACAAGTTGGTGTGTGAAATCTCTTTCCATATAATTCTTTATATGGTCCCATCTAAATACTTGAATAGAATTTATTTTTATAGTAAAATTATACCAGAGGTAAATATTGATCCCACATACATTGAATGTCAAGATAGCAAGATATAAACAAGTAATATAAGTTTTGAATTGTCCATTCTGATTTTCCGTCCATTTTAGGTTGGTAGGTATTACTCAAATGAAGTTCAGTATCCAAGTCTTTCTGAAGTATTTTCCAAAATCTTGATGTAAAACGGGGATCTAGATCAAAAAAAATCAATAGGGGTACACCATGGTGTCTTACAACTTCATTAATATATAGTCTTTCTATATGTTCATGTGGTAAATATTCTCTTATAGAAAGAAAATGTGCTGACTTGGTAAGACGATAAAAAATGACCCATATTGCATAATTTCTTCTAGGAGCCTTTAGTAGCCCCATGACAAAGTCCATCATAATATTATCCCATTTCCAATCAGTTATGGGATGAGTTTGCATGACTCCTCTAGTTTGTTTCCTTCCACCTTTCAGTTTTGACAAACCATACATCTTGACACAAAATCATCAATCTCCCTCTTCATGTCATCCCACCAAAAATGTTCCTTCAAATCTCTATACATTCTGGTGCTCCCATGGTGTATAGAGAAATTAGAGCTATGAGAATCATCCAACAATAACCTTTTTAGATCATGTATATCGAGAACCAAAGTCTCTTCCAAAATTTCAAAATTTCATCCTCGTATACGAAGTCACTCAATCTCCCATCATTTATAGCTTTAATCTTCTTTTAAAACTCCTTATCATTAGTCTGGGAACTTTATATCCTTTCTAGTAAATATTTTTTTGAAACCATTTGAAAACTTATTGATGTTTCACCTTCTATGGTTCTTCCCATATCCATATTTACTAGATCCATGAAAATAGGATCCCTTTTAACTCTGATCTGGTTCAAAACTCCATGATCCTTTCTGCTCAAAGCATCTATCACCTTATTTTTCTTCCCGGGGTGGTAGTATATTGTGCAATCATAATCCATGAGTAGTTCAGGACATCTCCTTTGACTCATGTTGAGTAATTTTTCTGAGAAAATATACTTCAAACTCGTGTGATCAGTATAACTCCCACATTTTTCACCATAGAGATAGTGTCTCCAAATATTCAAAGAAAATATTACAGCAAATAACTCAACATCATGAGTTGGATAGTTTTTCTAATGAATTTTTAGCTATTGTGATTAATAGGCCGTAACTCTATCATTCTGCATAAGGACACAACCAAGTCCTTGCTTTAAAGCATCGCTATAAATAACAACCCCATTGTTCCCTTAGTGTAGAGTCAAGATAGAAGTGTTGACTAATCTTCTCTTCATTTCTTCAAAACATTCTTCACACTCTTTTGTCCAAACAAATTTAACCCCTTTACATGTGATCTTGGTTAATGGGTTAGCCAACTGGGAAAAATTATGGACGAAATGTTGATTATAACCTGCTAAACCAATAAAACTGTGTACCTATGTTATACTTGTCTGTTTTGTTCATTCTTGAATTTTCTTGGTCTTTGAAGGATCAACAATTATTCCATCCATAGAGACAATATGTCCAATAAAAGAAATCTCTTGAAGCCAAATTTCACACATTCTAAACTCCCTATATAATTCATTTCTTCTGAGGGTTTTTAGAATAGTGTGAAAGTGATTTTCATGATCTTTGAATCTTTTTGAGTATACCAAGATATAGTCAATAAATACCACAAAAAAGTCATCAAGATAAAACTTGATAAATCTATTAATTAAATCTATGATGATAAAGGGTGCATTAGTCAATCCAAAAGGCATTACTGTAAACTCATAACGCCCGTACCTAGTTCGAAAAGTGGTTTTTATAATTTCTTCCTCATCACACACAACTGATGATATCAAGATTGAAGGTTAATCTTTGAAAAATATTGAGCTCTATGAAGTTGGTCGAATAAATCATCAATTAAAGGTATGGGATACTTGATCTTTATTATTATAGCATTGACCTCCCTGTAGTGAATAAATAACCTTATAGATCTGTCTTTCTTCTTAACAAAAATGATAGGGGCTCCCCATGGAGAAACACTAGGGAGAATAAATCCCTTATTACTCAATTCCTCTAGTTGTTTCCTTACATTCACAAATTAAAAAGAGGCCATTTTATAAGTGTTCTTCGATATGGTCTTGGAACCCGGAATTAAATCAATGGAAAACTTGATTTCTCATTCTGGAGGATGTCCAGGTAAATCCTCTAGAAACACATCAACATATTCTTGAATAATAGGTACATCCTCAATTCGAATATTCTTTTCCTCACCCATATTTATTTCGTTATCTTCCTCCACAATAATTTAATTTTTCAGAGCTACTCAAGGTGGATCTAGATAAGAATCAGGTGGTGAAATTTCTGCTCAAAATATAAGGTACATTTTATCATCGTCGAAAATTGTGACCTCCTTCTTCTTAGAATAAATTTTTGCATCATGGTCTGAAATCCAACCCATTCCAAGGATTATATCAAATTCAATCATGGGTATGACGATGATATCAGTTGATAAAGAACATTTATATGAACAAATAGGAACTTATTCACAAAACATTGTAGCGATGATACTTCCCTTAAGAGTTTTGATTGACAACTCCATTGTTAAGTCAAATTGAAAATTTCTAATTTTCTTAGAAAACTAGGAAGATATGAAACAATGTGATGATCCAGAATCAAATATAGCATCGACTAAACTCAAGGAAACCAATAAACTACCTTCCACCATGTATTTCAGATCTTCAACCTCAGCAGTAATGATCGAATAAGCTTGGCCTTTCTCCCTTGGCATTTTCTGAGGTTAGTTCATTTGGTGCTCAGAACATTCATTTTCATAATGCCCCATTTTTTTATAATTTTAGTGTTCAACATTGACAGCATCATTCTTTCCCTTGCAATCATGAGCTTGGTGGCCTTTTTCACCACACATGTAACTGACTCACATTCCCTTCAGGAAAGTACCAGGGTGTTTCATCCCACATTTACCGTAGGATGGATAATCAAATTTTATCGTATTCCCCTTATTTTCATTTCTATAGTGATCAGTAGATCTCTTCTTATCTTGATTTTATTTGAAGTCATAAGACTTAGATAATTCCTTTTCTGACTTGATAACACATGATACAATATCTTCATATGATGAGAAGGATTGAGAGACTAATGCTCGACAGAGAAATGGTTTTAACCCATTAAAGAATCAATGCATCTTACTCCTTGGGTTATGTATATAATCTACTTCATGCCTTGCTAACCTTGTAATGTTAGCCTCATACATTGCAACATTCTCATCATCCTTTTTCCTCAGACTCAGAAATTGACTTTCCATATCCAATAGATGGTCACGAGGAAAGTATTTTTCTAAAAAAATATCTTTAAAATCCCTCCATTATATGTTTAATACTTCTTCATATTCCATTTTGTTTGGGATTAATGACCACTATTGATCTGCATCTCTCGTGAGGCGATAAACTTCCATGAAATTTTTTCCCTTTTTCTACTCCCCAAAGCATGAAATATTTTCTCTAAGGAACTTATCCATTGCTCATCTACTAATAGATTTGTACTTCCATTGAATTTTGGTGGTTGTTGCCTCATGAAGTGGTTTAATGTTGATCATCTACGTTGTGGATCAGCGTTCTCTATAACGGTATGGTTTTTATTCATAACCTGAGTGAGCTGTCCCAGTATAGTGATAAGTTGATTGGCACTAGTTGCATCACCATCTCCACTATAATTATCTTTAGTAGGAGGCAAATCCCTACCCAGATTACTTGCGTTGATATGGTTTCCATTCCATCTACTAGGCACCAATTCTAAATAATGACATACACTATATTAGTTTATGGATCACAATACATAATTCCAAACATGTAAAACAATTAACATAAATTGAAATATATATGGATATAATCCATAATCCTAAAAAAATGCTTTCTTTGAGGAGGTATATACTCATAAATTCATTCATAATGGTTTTTAATGAAAATGTGAATTATCCTAAGTATATCCCCTAGGAGTTTCATAACCAAGAGCTCAGCAAGGCCCATTGTAATGTACTAGGATACCCCGGGTCAAGCCCAAAACTCCATGTCTGGGTTCTCACTCCGAGGTACATTTTTTCCAGAGCCGCCTCTACCTACTCGTATCTAGACATTTATGTATTACATGGAAAATACACAAAATCTCTACATTACCAAAATTCTAGGAAGTTCTTCTATACCAATCCTCAAAGTCTATCTTAGGGTAATGTGCTCTAATAAGAATTTATCTAAATCTAGTTTCAATGGTTGGTACTAAACTTCTTATGATACCAACTATAATTCCCTGACCCCTATTACCCAGAGTCGGTGCATTTTTACATAACATTAGCATGATCACAAGGGATCAAAATCTTTAAATACTGATCATTTTAGTAGCCTTGGAAGTACTAGATACATTCATAAATTTTTCATTACATTATAAAATGAAAAAAAATTCTCCATTGAACACATTCATCCTTTATACTATCCCTACAGGTCAATCAGACTATACTTCTTCGCATCTTGGGAAAAATAAAACAAGGGGCGAGCTCAGGTGATCAGTAAGAAGAACAATATAGCAGAAACTTTCAAGAATAAGCATAAACATTTAAGGAAATGTATATGACTAAAACACAAGCCTTTTAAACATAAACTTCATCATAATATGGAAAAGATAAATCAAATAATTCCATTTACTTATTCACATAGTCATTCTACTAGTCAAATAATCACTTGTAATATCAATAGCCAATTTTATAATGTTGGAATGCATAATACTAGACTTCATAACCACATAGTCAAGGCCTTTTGCCAAGAATGCAAATAAGATATTTTCAATGACTTGTTAGAAGACACTAGTTTGTATCATGAGAACTATTGATGCATATAGAAGCTATAGAGGGCTCCACCCATCACTTACTAAGTCTAATGCATTCCTCATATAAAATTATTTAAACATAACAGAAACATTCGTATTAAAACTAGCATATGAAATTCCAATACATTATCCATAAACCATGAATGTTGTAAAAATAACACACCCACAGTCAACATATCACAAAACTTCAATATAATATATACGATTTGTATCATAATAAATCAACTTCAAACAATTTTAAAATCCATCAAAGGATTTTGACAGAGATGATATCAAAAAAATTTGTAGAAAAATATCTCTTTCTATTTTGAAATCATTTAAAAGTAAAATAATTATAAAACAAAACATTTAATTTTAAAATATTCTTATAAACTGGTATGGGAAGATTCGACAATTTTATAACAGCGGAAAATAGCCGCACCTATCGTATAAGTTAAAGAAGACATTCTTACCTTAATTTTGTCGAGAAGGTCATAAAGTACCTTGTTTGGAAAAGGACATAAATATCTCTTTCAAAAAATATGTGGTCAAATAAGGGTATAAATGTCTTTAACCCATAGTCTAGTAAATAGTAAAAATGTTTTGAATTGAAATTTTATGAAAACTCGGATGTGGATGATAAAGAGGTCCTAGTAGATACTTACGTGTTAAGAACCTCAGATAAGTAAACAGATTGTAGAATTAACCCTTACCTTGTACTTTTCCTTAGTCGATGGTATGTAAAACTCCAGTATAATAGTTAAAAAAATATTAAATTATACAAGAACTATATTCATAAATATGATATCATATATGATCCTATAATATTTCTTTATTAACAGTATTTCAGTAGTATCATCATTTCGGGTGTTAACTGATTTGTTTTCCTCTATATACTTGGTTACGTAAGCCATGTTTGTTATGGATAAGACGTATTTGATTCGTATAAAGAATTTAATTATGTTCATAAACATTATTTTAAATCCTAAAATGGAAATTATTCTTGAATTATTACGATGGGGAATGAATCTCATCACATTCGTGGATCCGGTAATCCGTACGTACGCACGAGCGACAATATCATTATATTGATAGTGAAATTGTATGTAATTGGATGATATATCATATATAAAGAATCATAGAAATTTTTTATTTATTATTTACATTAGTTATACTCATTATTATAAACATCCTAATAATTAGGTGTTTAAATAACAAACTACACCACGACGTGGAGACGTTAAGCCGTACGTACACACATATGGTGACTTTGTCATTTATTGGATGGATAGAGTAATGAATATGGTTGTAACATATTTATAATAACATCAAAGTTTGTAGAAGGTACTAGAGTTGTTATTTTGGTATGGAAACAACAATGAAAGAGGATTTGGAAGAAGAAAAGAACATGAAAGAGGGTGGTGAAATTATTACCTCTTCTTAGGGTGTTTCCTTTTGAGTTGATAAAAATGGATCCTTTAGTGGGATTTATGATCCAATTAAGTTTTCTAGGATAAATGAGGGATAGTCTAGAAGATATTTGGGTAGGGTTTGGATGATCCAAAGAGCAATGGAGGTGTGAAATTAAGAGAAGGGGGTGTAACCTTTTATAAGAGAGGTGTGGGTCACTTTCGGAAAAGCATGAAATATTATTTTATTATAAAATATTTTTCAGTTTTTAATGGTTCCAAAATGATTTATTTCGAGTATAAGGTGGGTATGGGTCTAAAACCCCTCAACCAATAGGTTCTACACAGGTTTAGGTCACCATATTAACCATATATTATAGATTTGACTCTTAGTTAAGTAGTTTGACATTTACCATGTCTCTTTGTATTTTTATATTATATGGTTAATAAACATAATATAACAAGACCAGAGAACTCCAAGAGTTTCAGTAAGAATATATATAACCTTATCCTTATCCTTTGGTAGAACCATATATTTTTAAGAATATTATATCAATTAATAATATAGTATTTTTTTTTAAAACTCAATAATGTCAATTTTGACAATATTTAATATTTGATTTTTATGAAACTCATAAAAACTTTATCACATAAACTAAAATTTATTTAATTAAATCTACCATGTTATATTAACCTATAAAATTAGTATAATTCATCATATGTCTCAATTTACATTTATTTGGATATTTATAATATCAATTATTTTAATATTTCATTACCAAGGTAATTACTGCATCATCATTGTGTCATAAATAAATTAAATTATTTAATATCTAAAAATTATAAATAAAATACCATTATATTGGAAATGTTTTTAACTTTATAATTAATATTTATAGTATAATTTATATTGTTTGTAACCCTATATTAAAAATGGTTTAGTTATTAAACATTTATTTTTACTCTTTTAACACTTCTTTAAATAAAATAATAATAAATGTCCTAATTTTATCCAAGTGGAACAAAGAGGATCATTTTTTATTCCTAAGGTTTTTTTGGTCTAATTAAACTTATCCAATATAATTATTTCATGTGTTAGGGTAATTATAATATCATTTTTACCCTCAATTACCCTATTTACTTTTAACCGTGGTAAATAAAAGTCAAAAGTTACTATTCACCAAAAATTATTTTCATCTTATTGAACCAAATTTCACATACTAATGTGAACCGTTTCTCTAATATTTTTTAAATTCAGCTCACATAAGTGGTAAAATTATTTTTTATGCAAATTTGCAAATGCTCTTAGAAGGTGGATAAACGACGGTAAAAAGTTCAACAAAATTTTATATATCTATACTTATTATAAAATGACTCTAATGAATTGAATTGAATATATATAGGTATTATGTATCTATATTTACCTAAAATAAATTAAAATAAGATATCTAATTACTTAAATAAAAACTCAGTTTTAAACAATAACGCATTGTTTTTCACTATTCATCAAAAATTTAAATTTTTCCGAAAAATACCAAAAATTCACCCTAAGATAATTTTGATATTCCAAATTCAAAAATGATGTCCATTTTGAAAATTAAAATTTATAATATTTCCAAAAGTGGGTATTACTATTCATAATGGCTAGATTGATTGGTCGTGGTGTGTTAAAACTCCAAGTTGCGTACAATGCAAGCTACCACATTATTCAAAGGGAAACATACCATGGAAGATTGGGGTGTTATAGTTGAATTTTGGGTTTTCCAAAAATCTCTCTAAAAAGGATATTAAAATCAACTATAACCAAAGATACATTTTCAGGTAATGTATTGTGCAATTCCAACAGAAAAAACTAATCTGTTAGAGTCTATGAATTTTGACATTTAAATACATGTAACTTTCAATTTTTAATGTCAACAAACCATGATATGTTAATTTAATATTCATTAACCAAATTTACATTATTTAATTTTAAAAGGAATATGAATTTATCCTTATTTTTCTTCGTAAAAATAGCTGAAAAAACTTTCCACTTTAATTTTCCCACAAACCATGCTTTATATTCATTGAATCCTAATCCTTATGATCATTGTGGTGATCCTTCGATTTACCCTGGCCATTAAGTAATGTAAAAATTTCATTGTCACAAATGTTCTTTTCAATAAGCATTACATCAGATTATGTGGTTTCAAATTATACTCTCAATAAAGAAGTTTAAAAAATATAATTTTTTTCATCCATTGTTGTGTTATATATGCTTTGGACATTGTACCTCATATCCTTTCCCCCTTCTTTAAAATGATGAAATTTTCCAAATTATTTAGTTTCATTCATTAATTGTCCCAAGATTTTTCAACATTATAACACTTTTGGTTACATTATCAATTCAATATCTCTTTTAAATCATGTCTTGTTAAACATTAATTTATGAGAAGCATTTTTAAATCAATGATGAAACATTAACCACCATTTTCTACTTTGAGGTAATCATTGAGGTTCAAAATCCAAATGAAAAAATGGATAAGACAAACCAGTGTGATCTGAACAACCATATAAATTTCCTATTCCAATAAAGTCACTAATTGTCCATATTATGGAAGCATGCGTTTTGAATTGTTTTCTTATTTAATAATCATATTTCTTCATTTTTTCATCCCATTATTTTTTAAATTATATGATTAAGGGTTGAAGGTATAAATCAATGACATTTCCAGGAATTTTCTTTCAAGGAATAATCATCAAAATAATTAAATAAAACTTCTTCATACACATCCATGGATATAGATTATAGGGGATCAAAACAACTATCCAAATTCTATAATTAGTACTTAAAGTACCAAGAGGGTTAAAATCAAAAGAATCCAATCCCAAACATACATTCCTAGGATCTGAAAAAAAAATATAGATTTAATGAATCAAAAATATTCCATGATATTAAATATTTTAGAAGACTCATTATGCCATATTTATTATCCTGATAATGACACTTTATGTCATATGTAGTCTTAGACGACATGAATAATCTTTGTAATCATGGTTTCATAAGAAATTATTACAATACCTTTGAATGTGTTTTCTTCTTCTATTACTTCTTGGGTTTAAATTAATTTCTACACTAATTATTTTTCATTGAATTCTATCATATTGTATGATATCTTATTCATTATTCTTTATCAGACACTTCTCCACAATAAAGCATGAAATCAATAGGGCATGCATGTATCTTTCTATAATAAATTCCAAGTTTATTAGTGACTTTACTTTTATCATAAAATGAATTATAGGGAATAGATTCACTAAATTAATTAGGAAGAAACTCTAAAGTCATGTACATTTCATGTTCATTAATTCCACATAAACATGATATGACACAACTTAATTAGAAAAGATAAAATCAAATACATGGCACAATTTTCATACAATTCTTATAGTTTATATTCAAATAATTCATAACAATAATTATTTATCACTAATTTTTTTCAAGATCAAATACTCAAGATCAATTTATGGATCTATTGATTTAATAAAATATTATGAATTTCATCTTGTAAATCCAAATTCATCATTCATTATATTTCAGACTAAATTCTCCTCTAGTGGGTCACTTGGTATTTCATTAATAGGACTGTAACTATTTTTAATTTCTATAAAATATGATTTTCCATTCCAAGTAAAAAATACATATTGATATGGACACTATTCCAATATCATATTCTCAAATATTTATTTTTATTAAAAATCTCTTGAATTATAAATTTGGAGAAGCACATTTAATTCTACCATCCTTTAATCTGTTTTCAATTGAAAAATCTAAAAATTATTATAAACACTTAGCATACTAAGGAGTGTTTCGATGTAAATTAATCAAATTTTTATATATAGGTATTGTATTTTGACTCTTATCCCTTTATATTTAGATATAATGATATAAATCTATAATCAAACAAGTATAATGAAAATTAAACATCACCCAACTTCCTCATTTACCAAGGTTGGATCTCCATTTGATATAACACAAATTCAATAAAAATATGATTAAATAAACATTAAATGACAATTAAATATTCTATTTTTCATATTTTCAATTTTTATTTTATATTGAATAAACATTATTGTCTCTATAGATAGTTATTTTTTCAATAATTATGAAAATAAATATTTGTTGTATCTCAAAACAATAACTTGACACTGTGATAACTGGTGGCATAGTCTCTTTTAATCAATCTTGAAAATTCATTCATTCTTAAGATATAAAATATATTTTTGGTAAATGTAATTTCACTTAAAAATCTGGGATAAAACACAAAGCATCACCTAGTTGATCAACAATCCATTAATACAAAATCAACGATAAAACCTGAAACATATCTTCAATCAAGAACCACTAAAGTAACATTATCTACTCCAGGATCAGGAAGAATAAGACCCAAAACTAATGAAAATATCCATTTTTAAATTAAACTATACCTAGATAGAAAAATTACTAAACCTATGGCTATCGTAAAGTAATGATTTTCACTGTTTTCCTCAAGAATGTTCTATAAATAAATATCAAAATAACACAAAACATTGTCCCAAAGAAATAATAATCTACGAATCAAATAAAATGAATCCAAATTAAACCAATAAACATGTCTTGAAATAGAACCTGCAACATTTAAAACACAATTTAAAAGTTTCCATTTTCTCATTAAAAAAGAAACATTAAATAAAGGGCTCAAAAAATCATAAATGTAAATATACCATAAAAGAATTCCCCCTTTTTAAACATAATTTTTTTGACTCATTTAGATAACCATAAAAATAAATTTCTAAAACTCAGCTTCCTCTTTAAAATATTTCTATAATTTCATTATGAAATCATATATGGTTATTTAAATTTATTTTAAATAATATTTCCCATGAAAATATTTTTCAAATCTTTTTTTCAAACCAAGAAGAAACAACCTTTGAGACATAAAACACCAACCTTTAAAACCATTAATGTTTTAAAATAGAACTGGGAAACTAAACAAAATTCATTATAAAAATTCTCAAAAATGTTTTAAAAAATTTAACATAACACCAAATAAATATATTAAAATGATTAGATTATAAAAAAAAGTTTTTCTCAAGACTAAATTTATTTTTGGATTTAAAATACATAACAACATTCCTTGATTTCATTAATTTCTGATTCATTTCAAAATGTATATTAGAATCACTTGACAATTATTAAACCAATTTAATTCCAATAAAATAAATAACTGATATAATACATTATAATATATCATAAACCAACCACAATAAATAATAAATCAACTAAAAACCCCATTGGAACAAAAAATGGAAAATTTACCAAAATACATGATTTAGAAACTATAGGGATGGATCGGGTAGCGGTCATTAGGGATCATTCATGGGAAGCTACAAGGGGAAAAGTGAGTGGTGATGAGCCACTACAAGGGGAAAATGGAATGATTTAGATCAGCAGTTAGGGGGATCAATGAACAACGGTGAGGGGGGGAAGGGGTGCATTAGGTAGGGTGGTGAGGGATCAGTGGAGAGGGGGTTCTTGGGGGAGAAGGGAGAGAAGAAGTGAAGGGTGAGGGGTAAATGGGGAAATGGTGAGTGGCTCGAGGGTGGTGAAGGGTAAGGGGGGGTGAGTAGCTAGCGGTGAGGTCTCGAGAGAGAGAAACAGGGAGTAGCAGCGGCGGTGAGTGGAAATGGATTGCGGGAGAAGGGCGAGCATCAATAGTGGTGAGAAGCCCACAATGAGGTATCAGAGAGGGGAGCTCAAAGAGAAGATTTGTGGATCGAGGAGAAGGGGTAGGGATTTAAATTAAGTTTTTAAAAAAAATTAGCAAGGGTTTAAATAAAACATCCTCTGAATATAAAAATAAAAAATAGTTGTTGTTTCATCAACCCACTAGTATATTATAAAAACAATTTAATTCCATTTATTTAGTGGTGGTCATTAAAACTACCGCTAGGACCTGTGTTTTTTTAGTGATAAGAGATAAGATTTTCAAGTATTGAGATGTAGGATGCAGTATGTTCCTATAAAACTCATATCATTATGAGATTCATGTTACCATGGGATGTTGGGGAGTGTATCACTTATGTTGTGGTTGTTGGTTTCAATCATAATTTCTACTTTTGTTTTCTGGTTTCAAATGATGTGTTTTTATTTTTTGGTCATTTTCTTCTTTTTAAGGTATGTACAAAAATTAATCTAATACATCTTCCATAGGTTCTAAACGAGTGTAAATAAGGAGATTCTCCCTCTGGTGATCCTCCTTGGGATAAAATTTTTATAGAGGCTATTATGGGGATAGTTCATGTCATGAGCTAGAATTTACCATGACTTTAGAACTAGGTTTTTGAGGCACAACCAACATTTAGAGGATATAGGGATCGGTCATGAGTTTTTCTACTTGAGAATCCCCCATCCTTTAATGTTAATAATGAGCCCCAAGAAATAGAGGACTGGTTAGAAAATATTGATCAATTATTTGACTTCTTGGATACACCTAATGCTATTATGGTTGAGTCTATAATGACCAAGCTTGAGGAACCCAGTATGTAGTGGTGGGATTCTATAGTACCTCTAATTCAACATGTGTTGTTGAATTAGAAAGTTTTAAATACCCTCTTATTTTAGTAGTTTTGTATAGATTCTTTGTTGATATAATATTATTTGGAGTTCCTATTTCTATAGTATGGATAGAATTTGGTGTTGGAATACACTAATCAATTTGTGGAGATTAGTTGTTTTACTATGCAGGTGGTGATTAATGATTTGTTGAAATATCAAAACTACTTATAGGATTTACCACCAAATATACGATCATAGATATAGATGATGAATCATTATACCTTTACAGAGAAAATTGATAGGGATATGGTGGTGTAAATGGATATGATAGGAAATCTTGGATACTCTTACACATCTATTCTAACTAGTGATACTTTTAGTGGAACTCATGAAAGGAATAGGAAGTGGAATGATAGTCAGAAAGGTAGTGGGAGTGGTTTTCAATAGTGATCCCCATCCCCACCACCAACAATAGCTATAATTTTTTCCCTGAATTCCTATTAGAGTAGAAAGGTATGAAATAACTAAAATTATTTACCTATGCTTGCAAAGATATGAAATGATTGTGGCCATCAAGGCCATTTATTGAGGTTATTCAAAGATAAGTTTTTTCCCTATTATGGTTGTCGATGTTCATCTCTGACGAATAATGTGGTTCACTCTACTACTTAAAAGTCCACGTGGCTTTAGCCATAGGTTTCAAGAGTGATATAGGTTTACATAGTTAATGTGTCTCCTCTGGATGTTTATGTGTTCCCAAATATAGTGAGAGGTACTGTTTTTATTGAATATTAAATAGAAAATACATTATTTGAAATAGGAACCTCACAATCATTTATATATTCCTTTTTTGTTGATTATCTAAAATATTTGAGGGGTCTAGTATACTTTTTTATAGAGCTATATAAGCCTCTTGGAAAGAGGAAAGGGGGGGTCGGATGTCCATATTTTTCTCTATCGATAGCTTATGCAGAGTAAGTTATGGATTTCTTATTTCTTTGTTTGGATATATTCAACGGTATCATAGAGATGGATTGGTTGGTTTCTCATCATACATAGATTGATTATTATCATTGGAATGTCTCATTCTCGTCCACCAATAAGAGATCTCATGTGTTTAGGGAGAGTGGGATCTAATTTATTATCCCAAAGGACCTTCCTGACCAAAGCTCAAGAGTCATTTTGAGTCCATTTGAATTGATCATTATGGTGTTTCTTCAATTTTTTATCTTCCCTTGGTAGTTTAGGACATCCTTAATGATTTCTTAGATGACCAATCAGGTTTTAATATAGAATGGTTGGTGGAGTTTACGAAGGAACTAATTTCAAGAGAATAGTCAATCTTGATAACCTATTATCATAAGGAACTATCTGAGATGAAATAGATCAAGAGCTAGTTTTAGGGTATGATAGATAAGAGATTTTTTACCTAGTGTTTCACCATGTGAATCCCCTATCATCTTTTCTAAAATGGAATATGGTTCTCTTCCTTTTTACATCAAAAATAAAAAAGTTTAATTGGGTGACTGTTAAGAAAAGGTACCCACTTCCCCAAGTCAATGACTTGTTTGATCTGTTAAAGGGGTCAGAGTTGTTTTTTAAAAAATCAATCTTCATTTAGGTAATCCTTAACTCAGTATTCAAGATTCTAATATCATGAGACATCTTTTAGGAGATGGTATAGCCATTATAAATATAATGTGATTCCTTTTGGTCATTCTAACAATTCTATAGTTTTTATGGATTTAATGAATCAAGTATCCCATTAGTATCATTGCACATTTTCAGATGTGTTTGTGGATGAAATCATATTCTATTTGAGAACTGATCATGAGCATGAGAACCATCTAAAGCTTATTTTAAAAATATCAAAAAGTCACCTCATTTATGGAAAACATTCCAAATGAAATTTATGGATTCAAGAAGTTAAGTTGATGGGGAACATGATTTTTTAATAGAGGCTTTTAATTGACCGTGATAAGGTGAAGGTTTACTTTTCATGGGAAGAACCATAGTACGTCTTTGAGATATATGGTTGGATACTATCTGTGTTTCATCTAAAATTTATTGATGTTAGAATCACATTTAACCTCACATGACAAAAAATGGGAGAAGTTAACTTCATATTTTATATTTCAGGCTTTTTTAAATGAGTTGAAATGAAATTAAGAATAAGATCCTATTTTAATCATTCTTGAGTTTGGTAAGGGGTATGTGGTTTACTATAACGCTTCTTTTGTTTGTCTATGGTGTGTATTAATTCAGGATGACCACATTGAGGTTTTTGGATCGTGTAATATTTTTTCATATGTTAAAAATTTCCCCACTCATGATTTGGAACAAACAAAAGTTATTCAAGAAATTAAATGTAGGAAAAACTATATTTTTTTCAAATGGTTAATGGCCTTTTATGACAATAAGATTTTAAGATATATCTTTTTTCATAAATACATGAATATTAGGAAGAGTATATGGGTGTAAAATATTAAGACATGTTTTTTTGACATCACCTACACCCTCTATAAGTGTAATTTCTTAGATGATGTTCTTAATAGTAAATTTCCACAACCATATGTTTTGGAATCAAATGAATTATATAACCACATTGGGTTTTTTCTCATCTTCTTCTGAATACACAATAGGATTTTTTCATTATGGTTTTCAATTTTTCTAAATTATATTCATCTATATTTTATTTTGTTATATAGATATAGTATTATAATTAAGTTTTTAGAGGAATCATGGAAGTATTATATTATAGGGAGACGACTTTTCGTCAATTTATCCCTTCTGATGGTATTCTCTTTTTCAAATATTTGTTCTTCATCTCATCAGCCATTATGAATTCAGTGTTGCATGATTTTTTATATTTCATTATTGTTCATTAGAAATGGAATTGTAAATATATACTTTGACATGAGAAGGTGTTTCTGGTAGTTGGGTATAAAGTGTGACAATGAGGATTATGTATCCCAGTGTTACACAGCTACTTGATAAAATCATATCAATTGAAGCCTTCTTGTGTTCCTTATACTCTTCCAGTTATAATTTAGAAATGGGATGATTATTCCATGAAAGTTTTTATTATATTTCCATGAAGTCTCTAAGAAATTAATTTTATATTGGTGGTGATCAATCAGTTGAAGAAAACACCCCCATTTTATTTTGATTAAGGGAACCACCAAAGATGAATATCTGGTTAAGCTGTATATGAAATAGGTTGTGAGCTTTCCTGGTATTCTCTACACTATTTTCATGGATAGGGATCCCATGTTCCATATTATATTCTAGAAGAGTTACTTGAGGAGATAGGGTCTCAGGTCTAGTTTAGTACAACTAACCATCCACTAACATATTTTCAAAATCTCTCTTATATTTATATCCTAGAGGATATTCTCTATTCTTATTCGATAGATTTAAATGGATCAGGGAATATACATGTAAGAATGTTTATGTTCTATTATAATAATATCTACCATGCATTGATCATAATGGACCCCTTTAAGAATTTTAATGTTTAACCCTATAGGTCACCACTTTGTTAAGAAAATGTGGGTGATGCCTATCTTGTGCTACTAAGTATCTTTCAATAGATGAGGATGAGGATTTAGGGTACACATTGATTCATGCTTAAATTCTACGGTTAGAACAAATCATTTGTGTATCGTCAATGTATTTCTTTTTAGTTTTCCGTTGGTGATAAGGTTCTCTTGAAATTTTGTCCTCGATAGGGTCAATGTTTTCTTGGAAAATAGAGGAATCTATCTCCAAGGAAAGTTTGACCATGTTATATCACATAGTGGATTAGACAGGATACTAATTAGTTGGAATTTTGGTCATAGTTGATAGGTATTTATGAGGTTTTCCACATATCTTGGCTTATGAGGAACCATCATGATCCTTCAAATGTACTGAGTTACAAAAATATTAACTTGGAGCTGGATGTTTTTGTTATGGATAGATTAGTGGGGTTAAATGATTCTTATATTAAAGTATTTTGTGTGAAGTCATTTTATTTGGTCAAAGTTTTGTGGCATTATGAGTCATATTCTCTTGAGACTTGAGAGTACACAATGTCCTTGAGGGAGTAGTGGTCTTACCACTTTAGGTATCATCCTTATTCCACATGACTTTTTAGAGAGGAATTTATTATAGAAGATATATGGTAACATCATAGTTAGGGATACACCCTCTTTTAATGGTTAATAGGACGTTACATGGGATTGTAGGGTGTTCAAAGGCAACTGGGGGTTTCTTCAGGGCATTTTTTGGAGAAAGCTATTGAAAAATTCATGTTGTGAATGTATAATTCATGATGTGAAAATATATTGTGGAATAGTACATTAAATGGGTTCATGATGTTAAATGGTTTTAGTTCATGAAAAATATTCACAAAAAATATTATTATATTGGGTCTTTTAACTGAGGTGGTTCCTTTTTTAGTATGCATGTATCCCATTGGATTCTGAATGTGAATAAAGGATTATACATATGAATATCTCCTATATAGTTGGTTTCTATGTTCTAAAAGACTAAATTATATATCATTTAACTTGTGTCTCCCTGAATCAAACCCTAAAATACTCTAAGTATGCTAACTCAATTCCTTGATTTCTGGACTTCTCCATTCAACATTTATCTTCAATGTTGTTTTTTATTCTTCCTAATGGAAAATTCTTCCTTATATTTTAGTTTTCTTTATTTATCTTGGTAATGGAAGTGGTGTTAGGTTGTGTTTATGGGATTGTTTTGGTCATGTGATGATTCTTAATCCATCTATTCTATTTTTTGTGTAATTGTTTTCTGGGGGATGGTGCAAGTGTTGGTTGTGGTGTAGTTCATGGTTTTCATGATGAATGTGTTGTTCAAACCTCTCCATCAATGATATTTTTATATGGAATATGATTCTAATATGTGATAACCATTTTTAAAGCCTATGACTATTGATTCTATGTTTCTTTCAATGTGTGAATCTTATAATGGGTAGTGTGAAGCCCAAGTTCATGGTTGGAGGTTGTGCCTCTAGCCTATGCTAGATAAACCAAAAATTTTATTGGTTTTTAAATTGTTTAATAAATTAATTGGTATGAATAATTGATTTGTGTGTGTAAATGGGTTTTTTAGAAAATTTGGTTTTCCCCTAATTTTGGAAAAATAAACATCATTTTCAAAGCACTGTGAAATGGATTAAAAAATGAGTTGCCAAATCATATATTTAGGAGAAAAGGTTTTTTGAAATTTATATTGTGAAATGTTTAATCCTTGTTGAAATAATATAAAATATAGAACATGGAATCCTTTAGTACTTAGGTAGAGGGTGTAATAGTATGAATTTTACTTTGTAATTGTATGTGGGTCAAATTTATTAGTTATTATTCCATTCCTCGATTGAGATGAATTTAGATCTAGGACACGATTGACATAGTTTTTAGTTTCGCTTTCTGGGGTGTTCCTCTATTCCCTATAAATTGGTGCATGGGTTCTAATTACTTGTAGTATTCACTAGTCATGATTGATATACTATTGACCTATCCAACATGATTGTAAGTTATTCTTGGAGTGTTTACCATTATTCTTTTAACTTTTACTATTTTTCCTTTGATATAAATCTATTTTATTAATATAACTGGGTTATTAAAATTTTGATTTAAAACATTTTTAGCTATATTTTTTTGAACTATGCGAAAAAAGTACTTTTTTACCATGATTTGATATAAACTTTTTTAAATGTTTATCATGACTTTTTTTCATGAAATTGATAATATTAGGATCTTTGTACATTGACTTTATAAGGAAAACCGAGGTTGTCTCCTACTAAGCCTATTTTTCTTACACCCTACCCTTTCCCTCAAGAATGTGTAGATCTTGTATCATTTTTTGATAAAGGAAAAGTCATGTCATCATAGTAAGGTAGTGAGGTTTATGTCAGTTGGGTATGGGTAACTTGTTTAAAGACGGTGGGACATTACCCACATATCAAGTAGAGTTATTTTTTCTAGTTTTGGTTATCCATTTTTTGTTGTTAGACAAATGTGTTGGATTAAATATTATTTCATTGAGTTATATCAGTTATACTATTTTATTATGGTTATGGAATATATTACATAGAGTAGTTTTTTCCAGTTTTGGTTATCCATTTTGGTTTTTTGACATTTGTGATGGATTTGATATTATTTATTTGAGTTTTATAAGTTCTACTATTTTATTATGGTTATGGAATATATTTCAACTATTTTCTCTATGTTGGGTATATATATTCCTTGAATATTGTTTTAGGTCATGTGAAATCATTACCCTATGTTGTTTTTTGATTTTTTGGTGCTAGATTCCATCCTGTGGGGTTTGAGAATTCCCTTCAGGTTTGAATTTAATCAGTTCAAGTTCCATTATTGAAGGTAATTTGATTCAGTTTTCTATATTAAGTGATATTTTAAACCATGTTTTTTAGTTCTTTTCCCTTATTAACCCTATTCAACTCTAATAGAGGTAAAAAAAATTACATAGTAATTATTCATTATAATCAAAAATTAAAGTGTCCTTATTAAAAATTTAGGACTTGATAATTCCAAATATAGAAAACATTTAATCAAATTAAATGTCTATAATTGGTAGAAATAAATTTAAAAATGTGTCCAGAACTCAATAATAAATTATAAAATGAATTCTTAAGCATTAAACCGAATTTATTCTCATTCCATTCCTAGTAACAACCATTAAATGAATTTTAAATTTTTTTATTGAATATACTATGTATATATTTTATTAAAATTATTCACTAATTGTGATTAATTTAATTTATTAAGATAGAAACAAATTTGATTCATGGATTTAGTTTTTCATGAAATATCTATTTTTATCATAAAATGATTTTATTTTTATTTCTATCCAATAGATACCTATTTAATTTAGTTTCTATAAATTTAAATTATAATTTTTAATTATTTTAATTCTCATAATTATTTTTAAAATAATAAATTCATTCAAAAAAACATTTCTCATCAATAAAATATTTCATAATTGTTTTATAGGATCAATAATATCTCCTAGGTGAATTAAAAATTATTTTCAAAAATTATATTTTATTTCAATACCATATAATGGGATTCATTTTAAAATTTATAATAATTATTCACATAGGATTTTGGTTATGTGATTCATAAGCTATCAAACACATTTATTTATTAAAGAAAAATAATATCTAAAATCTCACGGTGTAATATTCTACCCCCATTCTAAGATTTTTACCCCCAAAATTTCATCATTATAATACAAACAACTAAGGATACAACTTCCTCATCACATCATTTATTTCCCATGTTAATTCTTTAAATTTGGGATTTCTCTATAGAACCTTAACCTGGTGAGTAGTCTTATTCTATACCACTTTATCTATATGATTTGATATTTCTTGTGGTAAATCTACAAATAAAAGATTATTCTCTTATGGAATAACCTATTAGTTCATTATATATGAAGGATGTGGTGTCAACCTTCTCAAAATAAATACATAGAACACATCGTGTACTTGAGAGAGATTTATTGGAACATCTAGGTGATAATCCACTATCTTGATATAATCAAAAATATCATAGAGACTAATGTATCTGGGTCTTAAATTTCCCTTATTTCCAAATATCATAACATTATTCTAATTATATATATATATATATGAACACTTTATCACTAACATTGAACTCTATATCACACCAATGATTATCAATATAATTTTTTGTTACTTTGGTCTTCTCTAATGTATTGTTGAATGGATCTAACCTACTTTGTTATTTCCTTGACTATATCAGGTCCCAATATCATTTGTTCTCCAATATTATCCCAAAATGTTAGTGCCATGCACTTATTTACATAAAGGTATTTATAAATATCCATTTAAATTCTTGATTAAATTGTATCATTGTATGAAAAAATTTACTAGAGGAAGGTGTTGATCAAAACATCATTTGAAAACCATAGAGGAAGATCCCATCATATCTTCTACGTTTTGAATGGTTCTCTCAGACTGACCATCTATATGAGGATGATATATAGTTCTAAATCCTAACTCATTATTTAATGATTCTTGAATACTTCTCTAGAATTTTGAGGTAAGTATTGGATCTTGATCAGATGTGATTTAAAGTAGTACTCAATGAAACCTTAAAATTTTATTAACTTATAACCTAATGAGTTGATCGAGAGAAAAATATTCTCTGGTAGTAATGAAATGTAATGATTTTGTAAGCAAACCAACTAAAACCAAAATTTAATCATTTCTTTTAGATGTCTTGGAGAGTCACATGAAAAAAATATAGTGATTTTTTCTTATTTCCATGGGTAAGGGTTTTAACATCCCCATAGACTTATGTCTCTCATATTAACTTTTTTGGATTCCATAAACTGAGATATATACACCACATTATCCCTCTTCATGTTTTACCATGATAAATTCACTTTAAGTTCCCTATAAATATTTTTATATCCATGATTAGTAGATGAAGATAAACTATTTTCTTCATCAAATTGATCCTTTTCCTATTCTTGAATTGATGGGACGTATACATTTTCCACGAACCTTATCATTCCATAACTGTCAGGACTAAACTCAGGAACATTCCTTACCTTCTTTTTCAACTCTCTGTCTTCCTTCTGTGCATTTTTAATCTGCACAAGAAAATATGGTTGGACATTCATCTAATAAAGATAATATATTTATAATTTTCTTAATATTTAGTGGTGTGTCTAATAAAAATCCATGAGTGTTAGATCTATTTAGATCTCTATTTGTAACATCCCAAATCCGAGTGCCCCAAACCCGGTTGGTCACATATCCCAAGTGAATTACCCCAAATGAAAAAGGCTTATGACTAGAAGCGAGGGCGTAGGTCTGATAGTGGGGAAACTATTCCCTCATTTGTCAAAGTTTAATGCAGCGGAACAAAATACAAGTTTACAAAAGCGGAAGCAGTAAACCATACCAATGCAGAAATGGACACAGTACTGAAGTAAGGAAAAGACCAACAATCATATATAATGATGCAATATGTCCCTAAGTCTAGGAAAGTAGCCAAAATAGGATACACCGCAATCTGAAACAATACAATACAAGGGACAAATATAGTAAACCAAAAACAAAACAGCACAGGAGGAACTCAGCAGCATCACAAGACTATGCTTGGTCCCATACTCTCTTACTCCTCCACAACATCAAGTACCTATATAGGGACTCTTTCCCTTATCGAAGCCTGTAGCAATATAATCTATTTGGTCCAAAGACATGACCCAAATAGGGTGTGAGAAATAAATCCCAATAGGCAACCACCAAAGGCTCGTTCCCAACTATCAGTGAAAAATGTGCAATAGCAGTGTGCAATAATGAAAATGTAGTAAACTAGGAAGTACTCAAAAGAAACTACTCCTAACAGTTCCATTTCCATTTAATTAATATTTAACAATTCAATATAATTTAATTATAAGTTCCTGAGACCCAGCCTCAGCCGATAGTCTCCTATACAGGGCCGCAACAAAACAATAACTAGCTATCTAACAAGTACAAGGTAACACAACACCAATCTGGTGCTTTATCTCGGTAGATATAACATGTGAAATCAACATAGTGAATATATGAGTAAACAGAGTCCTCAGAAATGAAAAACCCTACCCTCAGGTAAATAGAATTGAAACGCTGAGGTGATTTCCCGCAGGCATAACGAGTATTTCCCTAAGGCGTACAAAATAATTTCCTCAGGCACGGATGAAACTGCCCTCAGGCATATGAAACATTTCCCTCAGGCTAAACAAACACTTTCCCTTAGTCTGAACAAAACATTTCCCACAGGCTAATCAAAACACTTCCCTCAAAAATAAGCATGTAACTAGGCCGAGACCAACACATAGTACGAAATTATATACATTTTCTCTCAAGAAAACTCAAAGCATGATAAATTACGGTATACCCTTGGGTAACCTAGAAAAATGGCTAAACAAAGGAACGCACCCACAGTGTGGCCCTGGATCAATTCAATGATCCCAAAGAGTAGTTATACATTTTCATTAAATTAACTATGCAATTATAGGTATTTAATTAATCAAGGCCTCAGCCATACAATACCCCAAACATGGGCGCATAGCACTATGTTACACAAAAACACTCAACAATTTGAATTAAAAACCACACCACCTACCTTAATCTCCTCTGATCAATATACATGAACAACGCCTTTTGAAACGTCTGAGAATGACGTATATATGGGATAAAAAAATGCATCCAAACCCAAATAACATACCCTCGAGAAATAATTGGATGGAAGGGTTTAAGAAGATTAAAGAACTCACCCGCACGGTTCAATAGAGACTGTCTATGAAGGAATCCGAGTTCCAGTGTGCGGTCGGGAGCTCCTCTAAGCTCTGGCCTTCTCTCCCGATGCTCCAAACGCGTTCTAAGCATCCTATGTCGAAAGAGGAGGCTTTTGTCCATTTTACAAGAAAAAAATACACAGGGTGTACTCTCAAGTACACAGCGTGTAGTGTTCATTTTTTAACTGTTCCTCTGGCGGCTACTTTTCATCACCACACTATTCATCTATCGACATGATTACACGGCGTGTATTTCTGAATACACGGCATGTACTATCGCTCTGTTGGCAGCTACTCTCACTGCCTTACTATTCACATACCGACTGATTACACATCATTTATATACTATGTACATGGAATGTAGTTATTTTTTACACCCTTCATCGTCGGCAGTCCTACAGGCCCTGTGTACTCATCCCACATGGCCAAAGTACATAGCATGTGGAAAATTACATGGTGTGTACCAACAAAATTTTATATTTTTCCATATTTTCCTTATTTTTACAAAAACACTTAGAGAAAAAGGAAAATAAACATGTACCTCAAGAATAAGAACTGGGTTCTTACAAACATCCCCCTTTAAAGAAATTTTTCCCCGAATTTCCCTTCCAAGGGTGGGGAATATAATGCTCAGAACAACTCTGGCCACTGATCACATACGTTGGTCTTCCACTCCCAGGTTTTGTCCTGCACTCGGTCATGCTGCCAAAACACCCGTACAAGAGGAACTGACTGGCCTCGGAGAACCTTCTTACTCCTATCAACAATACAAATCGGATACTCCTCAGAGGATGCATCTGCCTGAAGCTCAACCTCCTTAGGCTGAAAACGTGAGATGGTTCTGAGTTATAACGACGCAGCTAAGATACAGAGAAGATGTCGTTCATGTCCCGGTACCTCTGTGGTAACTGCAATTGATAGGAAACCGGCCCGACTCTCTCTAGAATCTCAAACGGCCCCGCATACCTTGGTGAAGGTTTACCCTATCTCCTGATCCGCCTATGTCCCAACCTCGGTGAAACACGTAAGAAAACATGATCCCCAACCATGAACTCCAAGGGTCATCTCTAGTGATCAGCATAAGATTTCTGACGAGACTGTGTAGTAGCCATATGCTTCTAAATCAACTGGACCTGCTCTGAAGTCTCCTGCACAAGACGTGGTCCTAGTAAAGATGCCCCCTGCTTCTAACCAGCTCAAAGGTGATCAGCATGGTCTACCATATAATGCCTTGTAAGGTTCCATATCAATAGTTTCATGAAAACTATTATTGTAGGAAAACTTGAAAATTGGTATATACTTCTCCCAAGAGCCCCCAAAGTCCAAGACACATGCATAAAACATGTCCTCATGAACCTGTATCGTACGCTGTGACTGGCCATCGGTCTGAGGGTGGTAAGTTGTACTCAGAAGCACCTGTATACCTAGTTCCCTATGAAAACTCTTCCAGAAAAAAGACATAAAATGGGAATAACTATCTGAAATGATAGAACGAGGGACCCCATGAAGGAGTACTACCTCTCGGATATACAACTTCTCAAGATCGTCAACACCGAAGGTCTCCTTGATCGGCAAAAAGTGAGCTACATTTGTAAGTATGCCCACAACAACCCACACGACATCCCTGCCTCGACGTGACCTCAGCATCCCATTCACGAAATCCATCATGACATCATCCCATTTCCACTGCAGAATGGGTAACTGTTGTAACAGTCTGGCTATCCTCTGATGCTCCACCTTCTCCTTCTAAAATGTGGAACATATCGCAACAAAACCAGCTACTTTTCGTTTCATAAACAACCACCAATACTGACGTCTCAAGTCACGGTACATTTTGGTAACACTGGGATGCACTGCCCAGGCTGAAGCATGAAACTCCCACATCAACTCCTCATGTATATCCCTTAGAACCCACACTCTTCCATGGATACATATTACCTCATCATCTCCTATCGCCCAACTAGGAGGAGGGTCCTCACTTTCCACCGACTACCATAAAACTAGGCCTTCTGAATCAGATAGTTGTCTCATCCTCACTCCATCCAGGAGGGTACAAGTCACTGCTAAGGATGAAAGATAGGCTCTCCCATGACTATCTTGCACCTACAAATGCATCTCAGAGAACAAATCCATAAACTGCCACTCACCACTGGCCTCCTACACTACCTGTTACTGAGTCCTCCTACTCAGTGCATCAGCATCTGTGTTACCCTTACGAGGTGTATAGGAAAGCTCAAAGTCGAAGGACTATAGGTATTCTACAACCTTAGCTATCTCAAAATCAGGTCACACTGGGTAAAAACGTATTTAAGAATTTTGTGGTCCCTAAACACAATGAAATGCTCTCCCAAGAGATAATGTCTCCAACAGCGTAACAGATGAACAAATGCAGCCAACTCGAGATCATGTGTCCGGTAATTCCTCTCATGTGGCCTCAACTGCTGGGACATGTACACAACTACTTGATCACCCTACATCAACACAACTCCCAGCCCAATACCTGATGCTTCACAGTAAACTGTATAGATCTTCCCTTGCTCTGGGAGTATCAGTACTGGTTCTGATGTCAACCTTCCCTTTATCTCTTGAAAGGTTGTCTCTTAAGCTTCTGACCAAATGAAATCCACACCCTTCTTAGTCAAACCCTTCAACGGCACTACTAAGTGGGAGAAGTCTTATATAAAGCATCTTTATTATGCATCCAACACCAAGAAACATTGTATCTCAAACACGTTCTTAGGATGCTCTCAGGAAACTACTGCTCTCACCTTCTCTGGGTCTACCGAAACTCCTGCCTCAGAGATAATATGACCCAGGAAGTGTATCTGGTCCATCCAAAAGTGGCACTTTGAGAGCTTACCATATAGATGATGATCTCTTACTGTACTCAGTATGATCTCAAGATGGTTATCATGGTCATGTTGATTGTGATAGTACACCAAGATATCGTCCACAAAGACTACCACAAAAGAATCCAGATATGGATGTAACACATGATTCATCAGAGCCAAGAAAACTGTTGGCACGTTCATTAGTCTGAACGGCATGACCATGTACTAATATAGACCATTACTGCTTGAAAAGCTATAAGTGGTATTCCCGATGGTCTAACGCGTAACTGATGATATCCGGATCTCAAGTCAATCTTCGATAACACTCGTTCTCCTCAAAGTTGATCAAAAATATCACCAATACTTGGTAAGGGATATCGGTTCTTGACCGTCAACTGGTTCAAATTCCGATAATCCAGACAAAGTATGAGGATACCATCAGCCTTCTTCACAA
Organism: Viscum album; assembly: GCA_963277665.1. Lineage (NCBI taxonomy): Eukaryota > Viridiplantae > Streptophyta > Magnoliopsida > Santalales > Viscaceae > Viscum > Viscum album. Next base: position 928,885,424 of record OY728131.1, read on the forward strand.
GCAGGACAGGCGAACCCCAAGGAGAAGTATTCTGTCGAATGAAACCCTACGCCTGCAACTACTCCAATTGCCACTTGATCTCCTGAAACTCCAGTGTAGCCATACAATAAGGAGTAATGGACACTGGTGCAGCTACTGGAACTAGCTCAATAGAGAAATCCACATATTTATCTAGAGGAAGACATAAAAAGTCATCTAGGAAGACATCCCTAAAACGATCAACCATTGGAGGGAAATTTGTCTGAAAATTTCCATAGTCATTCGGATACAAACTCACAATATGGTCTATCACTCCACCTCACCCATGATGCTCGGGTCCATCTCGGCTCGCCTGGACATCCCAATCTCCCTTTTATAGAAACTTTTTTCCCTCTAGTAACGTGAAACTCACCCTGTGATGATATCAATCTACAAAGGCTCGAAAGGGTACCAACCAGTCCATACCGAGAATGATGGCATAGCTCTTCATATAAAAGACATAGAGGTCTCATAGGAAGTGACACCCACAAACCTCTAGGGGGAACTCCCTTCACTGACCCACACTTTCCGTTCTAAACACCAACGGAGTGTCTACCCTCATAACATCAGTAGAAGAATAAACATAGATCCCAAGGCTATACACAACGGGCACAAATATATAGCTATTTTTAGCCCCTATACAGCTATATCCAGTGTCTGATCACCACCTAGAAACTAGCGTAAAATCAGAAAACATCTCGGTGGCACGACTCTGCAAGTTCAAACATATGACTTAGATTAAGATTATCAAGGACTAAGAACCAAAACCTTAAGAAGGGAACAAGGAAAAGAAAACTTTCATGATTTATAAAATAAGACTGCACAGCATGTATAATAACTACAGGGCGTGTTTCCTCATGTCTTTCACATGGGCATCTAATCTACCAGAACTGGGCGTGTAACACCCCAAACACATGGTTTGTTGTCCACACACATGGCGTGTACCTAAATTTTCATCCTGTGCCCGAGTCCTTCTTCACATCTTAGCCGCACAACTCCCCTTATAACGAGACTACATGTCGTTTATAGGATCTACCAAGAATGTACTAGACGAGCTTCGATGACTTGTGTTGTTCGTTACATGGTCGGGTACACAGCTCACACTACACGGCGTGTTTCAGATGGACACGACGTGTATGGCTTAAATTCCAATTGCCCGTGTTGTTAGTGACACGGCCGGCTACTCGTTTGACACTACACGGCGTGTTACACCCGCACACAGTGTGTACACCACCCCATTTCCCAATCCACATGGCCAAATATGAAGGGTCGTTCACCGGTCAAGACTAAACGTCGTGTCCCTCATGTACATGGCATGTACTAAATGAGCTTTGCTGGCCCGTGTTGTTAGTTACACGGACGGACACACGGCTCACACTACACGGCATGTTCTAGATGGACACGAAATGTACCAAAAAGGATTACATCGACCCGTGTTTGTTAGTTACACGGCCAGATTCCGAGGTTACACTACACGGTGTGTTTGGCTTTGACACGCCGTGTATAAATGAATATTTCCTTTGTTCGTGTTGTTAGTTACATGGGCGGACATAGGGTCCACATGCACGGTGTGTACAACCGGTACACGGCGTGTTCCCTCTAGAACATTCCCATCCCATGTCTCTTCCCACACGGCCTATGACACGGTTAGGAACTACACGGCATGTACATACGGTACACGGCATGTACTTAAAAAATTTCCATTTCCTTCCAAACAGAAGATTAAATAGCGTGTACTCAAAACTACACAGCGTGTATTCTGGGTTATTTAGGATAGTATGCCTCAGAAACTACTCTGGAGCCCAGAAAACCACTGAATGAACACCAAAGTTCCAAATTTCGGTCTGTGATGGCCCATACTCCCTGCGAACCAACGCTTCGCATCTTATGTGTGTTATAACAAGGTAAATAGGTCTATGATCCACCAAATTCCAGTTGATGAGGGCCCATACTCCTCAAAAACCAAAGTTTTGCGTTCATTCACAGAACCCTACATAAAAATACACTATCAAATAGCAGGTATTTTATCAAGGAATCTATCATAATAGCATCCATTTTCTAGCAAGACATATATCACAAGGACATGCAATTTCTAATGCACCTACATGGCATGGAAACTATGAATTGCATGTGATTATAACATGTGCCTAAATGATGAATGAGATGGCATAACCTCATCTCATCGGGTTGCAACTAAATAAAACCTAGGTATAAAAATATAAATATCACACCACAAGTGTGTCACCCAATGGTGAAAATGAAATCAATTGTAATAATCATAAATAGATAATCACAATTTAATTCGAGGCAATCCGTCCTTTACCTGTACACGGGGTAGATACTCCCAGGTAGAGTTATTACCAAATCCCTTAACAATCTATCTATTTCTGTCATATCCAAATAATAAAATAACTCAAAGAAATGAAAAATACCTCAATAACACTTTGTAACGTCCCAGATCCGGGTACCACTCAACAGATGCCCCGAATCTGGTTGGTCACATGACCTCAAGTGAATTTCCCCAATATCCAAAGGCTACTGACTAGCAGTGAGGGCCTAGGTCTGATTGTGGGGAAACTATTCCCTCATTTGTCAATGTGTAATGTAGCTTAACAAAATACAAGCATACAAAAGAGGATGTAGTAAACAATACCAATGATGAAATGGACATAGTACTGAGGTAAAGAAAAGACCAATAGTCATATATAATGATGCAATGTGTCCCTAAGTCTAAGAGAGAAGCCAAAATAGGATACACTATAGTCTGAAACAATAAAATACATGGGACAAATACAACAAAGCAAAAACAAAACAGCATAGCAGGAACTCAGCAGCATCACAAGCCTAGGCTTGGTCGCATGCTCTCTTACTCCTCTGCAACATCAAGTACCTGTATAGGGACTCTTGACCTTACCTACACCAGCAACAATATAATATATTTGGGCCCAAGACATGACCCAAACAAGGTGTAAGAAATAAATCTCATTAGGTAACCACCGAAGGCCCATGCCCAACTATCACTGAAAAATGTGCCACAACAGTGTGGAATAATGAAAATTCAGTAAACAATGAAGTACTCAAAAGTAGCTAATCTGAGCAGTTCCATTTCTATTTAATTATTATTTAACAATTAAATATAATTTAATTATAAGTTCCTAAGACTCCGCCTCAGCCGGCAGTATCCTATACAGTGCCATAGCAAAACTACAACCAGCTATCAAACAAGTACAAGGTAACACAACACCTAGCTTGTGCTTTAGATCAGTAGGGATAACATTTGAATTCACCATAGTGAATATATGAGTAAATAGAGTCCTCATACATGAAAAACCTTACCCTTAGGTAAATATAATTGAATCCCTCATGTGATTTCCCTCAAGCATAACAAATATTTCCCTCAGGCATATGAGATAGTTCCCTCACGCATGGAAGCAACTTCCCTCAGGCATATGAAACAATACCCTCAGGCTAAAGAAACACTTGCCCTCAGGCTAAACAAAACACTGCCCACAGGCTAAGAAAAACATTTCCCTTAGGAATAAGAAAGTAACTAGGCTGAACCCAACACATAGCAAGTAATTATATACATTTTCTCTCAAGAAAACACAAAGCATGCTAAATCACGGCATACCCTCAGGTAACCTGTCCAGACGACTAAACAAGGGAACGCACCCACGGGGTGGCCCTCGATCAATGCAACGATCCCAAACAGTAGTTAGACATATTCATAAATTACCTATGAAATTCTTGTTATTTAATTATTCAAGGCCTCAACCATAAGACACCCCAAAAATTAGCGCGTAGCACTATGGTACACAAAAACACTCAACAGTTGGAATTAAACACCAGACCACCTACCTTGATCTCCTCTGATCAATATATGTGAACAACTCCATTTGAAATGTCTGAGAATGATGTAGATCTGGGATAAATGAAAACATGTTCAAACCCATATACCTTCCCCTCAAGGAATAATTTGAAGAAAGGGTTCAGGAAGAGAGAAGAACTCACCCGTGTGGTTCAATCGAGACAGTCGACATATGAATCCGAGTTCCGGTGTACGGTCGGGAGCTCCTCCAAGCTCCAGACTTCTCTCTCGGTGCTCCAAATGCGTTCTAAGCTTCCTCTATCAAAATAGGAGGCTACTTCCCATTTTAAGAGAAAAAAAACAAACTACACGGTGTGTACTGTTCGTTTTTTAACTGTTCCTCTGGCGTCTACTTTTCCCCGCCACACTGTTAATCTGTCGAGATGATTACACGGGGTGTATTTCTGAATACACAGCATGTACTGTCGCTCTTCTAGAATATACTCCCACCACCTTACTATTTACCTACCGACTGATTACACCGCGTGTATATAATTAGTACATAGCTGGTAGTCCGTTTTTACACCCTTCATCACCAACAGGCCTACACACCCTATGTACTCATCTCACACGACCAAAGTACACAGTGTGTGAAAAAGTACACTGTGTGTACCCACAAAATTTGTGATTTTCCCCATTTTACTTATTTTCTCAAAAACACTTAAAGAAAAAGGAAAAGAACAAACCCATACCTCCAGAATAAGAACCGGGTTCTTACACCATTAAAGATAAACCTGCACAGTATTTCCACCATATAGAATTTTCCAACTTGTTCACCTACCTAGGGTGGTAATCTATCATGTAGTTATAACATTTAATCAGTTCCAACCATCTTATTCAGTATGTTTTGGACCCTATCAATGTGAACTTAAAAATCATGATTTTATAAATGGTTTATATTTCACACATTTCACAATAATGATAATGAATTCATATCTTCTAATTAAAAAATTACTGTTGCTAGTTCCAAATCATGTGATATGTATTTTTTTCTCATGACCCTTCAATAAGAGTGAGGAATATTATATAACAATATAATTTTACATAAGAAAACAACTTGTTCCCTTTTTTATTTATTTTATATTAATTGCAAACCCTTCTCCACTATAAAGTAGTGTGAGAACATGTAAATTTAACAACCTTCACTTTTGTTCCTTGAAATTATCTTCACATTCATTTGTTAATAGAAACTTGGTTCCCTTATGAGTAAACATGGTTAGTTTATTTAATAACCATGAGAAATGTTTCATAAAGCATCAATAGTATCAAGCTAACCCATGAAAACTATGTATTTCAGTAACTAGGGTTTGTCTGGGTCAATGTTAATTAACCTTTATCTTTTAAGGATCGACCAATATCACCATGGTTATGATTCCATGACCAAATAATGATACCTTCAATATTGATACTTCAAATTTACTAAATTTAGAATACAAATTATCCTTTATTATGGTCTCCAACAAAATCCTTAAATGATCATGTTGATCTTATATTCTCTTCAAATATTTTATAATATCATCTACAAATACATCCATAATATAATCAATGTAAACTCTAAAGACTATATTGATTATATCCATATAGATATAATGGGAATTATTAAGTTAAAATGGAATCTCAATAAATATTTAGTGTCCATACCTACTATGGAAGGTTATCTTCAATATATTCAACTTTTTGAACCTCAACTAATGATATCTAGATTGGAGATAAATCTTTTAAAATTACCGATATTCTTATATTTGATCAAATAAATCCTCAGTACATGGAAGAGGATACATTCTCTTGATATTACTATTGTTCTATTCCATGTAATGAATGAAAAGACACATTGATCTATATTTATTTATAATAAAAGGATTTGGTAAACCCCATAGTGATGTACTATGATAATTGAATCCCATACCAATATTCTCCTAAATTTTCTTCTTCAATTCCTGAAACTCAGTTGGTCTTATTCTATAATAAGTCTTTAAAATATGTATAGCACCAAGTATGATTTATATTGAAAATTAAACATTATCATTCATGGGAATATAGTGAAACTCTTTATAAAATAGATCATTATATTCCTACACAATAGGTATATCTTTAATAAGGATTTTCAGTCCAAAAAATTGAGATAGATACACTTCACTAATGCGTAATAAAACCCATACAATGGAAGTATTTTACATTATAAGTTCATATTCATCCTTTCTTTGATATATAATCATTGGTTTATTGAGAATGTAAAATGTGTATTCCCTTCCTCAATGATTAATATATTCTATATACAAATAAATCCTATCCATTTCCAAAATAACATCAAATTAATCCTTCGGGAGAATCAAACTAATTTTGGGATAAACATTACCACAAATATTTATCATAGAATAGATATAGTCTAGATATGAAATAATTATATAATTATTATCTTTCCCTTATAATTCAATATCTAATCAATGAATTGGTTATCTGAAACCCTTAAAAAATATTTTTATATAAATGAGTGGGTATAACTAGAATAAAATAATACATTTTCATTATAAGAGAGGATAAAAATATACCTTTGACCACTTTATTCTCATGACCCACATCAGCAATTTTGATAACATGAGATTTCTCATTATATCATGGATTAATAGGTTTCTAAAAAATGATTTTTTTATTACACCTTGGATTCATGACCTGTTTGGAATAATTCTTATACCTCTTTCAATTGTAGCATTTGGGTGTGGGTGGTGAATTTAGTTGACCTCTCTCCACATTCATTTAATTATATTTACCCTTTAATCCTTCTAAATATTCATTTACCGGATAACCTTATTTTCCACAATTATAATATTTACTAGTTACCTAATTAAAATTTCCCCCTTGATTCTTTCCAAACTTCTTGTATAAATGAATATATATTTTCTTTCCTCAATTAGTTTTATTATGATGATTTACTTGAAACTCAATTTATCACTTATTATCAGAACCATGAGATTAATGGTAATATCCACTCTCAATTTACACCTTTATAGTATGATAATTTATTTCTCCATATATATTAATGTCTCTTATGGAAAAAACCTTTTAAAGACTTGGTTTTAAGCCACTCACAAATGGATTAATTTTTCTATATTTGTAGATGACAAAACCAGAAGTGTTCATGTCAATTATTGTGACATTTTTCACATATTTACCAGTAGTTTCTTCATCCATCATATTATGTTCAAGGAATTCCACTTCCATTTTTATGTGAATATTTTAGACAAAGTACTTATTGAAAAATAACCAATTCAAATAAACCCATTCAATGGAGTTAATTTATTCTTTTTTCCTTGCCATTTTAATAATATTCCAATATTTATATGATTTTCCTTCCAAATTAAACACCACCAAGACAAATATTTCATGCTTTGAGCACTACAGAATGGAAAATATCGTTTTTGTGGTACTGGTCCTTTTCTTGGATACTATTGGATCAACAATCCCACTAAAATATGGTGTGTGTTACCTCATGAATGAACCAATGGTGAATTGGTACCTACTTTTCTCATTTAAAATCTCAAAAAGGTTTAGGGCTTGATAGAGTTTTGTGATCATATAAATAAAAAATGTTATTGTATCTCTCATTCTATTTGGTTTCTCAAGTGGATAATCATTTAATTTTCATCTACATTCATGTTTAACATGATTCTTCCTTGTTACAACAATTTACTAAAACCATAAATCATACTATAAGTATCAAGATATTATAATTAGAGTAAGAAATAATATAATCTCGAAAATCATTCCTGATATGTTCAAAATTATGAAACCTTGTTATAAAACAATAACAATTTTAGGTTCACCCTACATCACTTTTAATTCAATATATTTTTTCTTAAGTTATATCCTTAAATTCTCCAAAACATTATCTATAAAATAACTAAACTCTAATTTGGTACCAACTAATTAAACTTGAGTATTATATATATAAATATTACATCATTTTAGATGAATATTCAATTACTTTAATAATAATACAGGCCTTAGAATTATAATATTTCATTTTCTGTTGGGTCCATATATATAATCAACTTATTTCATTAAATATTTTCAATATCTCCTACAAATTCTTTCTCTCTTAATTTAAATTTTAGGAATTTATAACATAATACCTTTCTTTATAGACTAGGGAAAATAGAAACATAAGGAATGGTGTGCTCATATGATCATTAAGGGTAAACAAGAGAGATATCAATTCATAGTAATATTTAATAATAAGTTAATTATATGGGTTTGATAGAGTGATTTTAACTTACGAAGTTCATAACCAATCTGTTATTGATCAAAAATATTGGCTTATGGCATAAATCTTTTACATTTCAAAAGACACGGGTTATAAGGGTGAGGTTCCATCATTAAAAAATAATTATATATGGGAGAGTATCATTGGTATAAGAACATTTAATAGTAATATTTACATAATAATAATCATATTAAATCATTTCATTAGTTTTGGAACACATTCAAGACTATCATCCCATGGTGGACAAAGTCCCATAATGGAATGGGTTCACTCCCCAGCATCTTTTCATCCCTGGAATGGGTTTAATTCTAATCCTCATCAAATTATATAATTTTATATGATTTATTACATAATTAATTATAGGTATATAAAATTTTAGTCCCACCCATCACATAATGAAAACCATACATTGTGTGTCGTGAGATCATAGAAACATTAATCATTCCATCATAGCATGACTCATGGAAAAGAAATGAGTTTCATAAACATTTTATCATGACATTAACATAAGATATCCAAATAATTAAAATGTATGATATCATTATATTTTATCCTTTTTGAAGCTAAAGAATCGTCAAATTATATTGACACAGATGAGAAATGGATTCAAACGAACATTCAATCCTATCTTAGAAAGCATGAGAAAAATATTCTTTTCTTTTAGTAACATTTTAAATAAAAATTTCATACATATTTAGAAAAATAAATTTAAAAATTTACTATATATGATTATAAAGGTTGTTTTAATGAAAATAATGGTAATGACATCAGGAAAAGTTGTTCATGTTGTAAATGTTAAATCAAATATTCCTTTCACTTTTTTTATAAAAAGTCATAAATAACATGTTTGAAAAAACATTGTAAAAATTAATTTTTAATCTTTGAAAAATAAAGAAAAATTTGGTTTAAAATGAATTTTAATAATCATTGGATCATATTAAAAAAATTAAACAATTTAAATAATATGTACATGACAGAAAAAGGCTTGTTACCCAAAGAGGAAATAAGGATGTATTTTCTTAAAAAACCTCAATCTTTTAAGTACCAAAGATAGAAGGATAAAAGGAAAACATGAAAAACCAATAAATAACCATTGTAGAAAAAATGTGTTTTAACATTTATGGATTATATAATTTACCTCAATGGATATTTAACATAGTATATCGTGAAAATAAATGAAATTTTATCATAAAATCATACCAGTAGTCCCAAATTTATTCATACTCTTTCTTACGATCCTAAATATTAAATTTAAATTTATTATAAATATATAACAAAAAAATATCCATAATTATATAATAATATAAGATTCTATTACAATTTCAGATTACCCATCAATTACAATTCCTCTTTAAAATCAACATTTAGATGAAAACTGGTATGTTACCCATGCATGTTTTAGTGTAATTGTTCTGGTCCTTTAACGATATTCGTGGTTTTATAAATTCCCGAATATTACTAATGTCATAAGTATCATATTTATTTATTATATAAAATTTTATAACCATTCGTATAAGGTAGTTATGGAAAATTAATTACATCACTTTGTGGAGATGATAGTATGTATCTATGAATGAGTAATGTTTTTCATTTTCAAAATAATAGAAGGAGAGGAAGTTAAATAATATTTTCTATTTTCATAAAAATAATAATATCCTAAATAGAATATATATTCATCAAATTCATATGTATGACCATCCATGCATGTCATACATCATACACAAATCACATTGCTTTGTGGAGGTGATAGTCCAAAATAACACACGAACGATGTTATCATTTCTCGAAGGATGTAAATGACGTAGAAAATAGTAGTAACATTAACATAAAAAAAATATATTAACGATACATATTTATAAATTTTATGATGTTTATATAAAATTAATAGGATGTTAAGAAAGAAAAAACAATAAATAGATCGGTAAATCTAGTTACCTATTTTTTTGGAAAACACATTTGGATTTCACCTTAGGCCTTCAAATGCCCATGAGCCTTAAACTAGTTGGTGAGGTATCTCTAAGTGCATCCATGAGACCAAGGTTCAAAACCAAGTTGAGGTATAATTTTGGGGTACTGTAGCAGTACTATAGCAGGTACTATAGTAGGTACTATTCGGTACTATAGTAGTCGGAACTATTCACCGTGTGCCACTAGTTTGGGCTTGGAGTCCATAAGGCCTTCGAGCTACAAAGGCATCTGGGTCAGTAATGACTTCGAGCCACCTTTAAGGCCTTCAGAACACCTCAAAGTCTTTGGGCCACATGATCAATGTAGTTTCCTCAGAAAAACTCTACAAAAAAGACTATCCCCATAGGAGGATTCAGAGCATGTTCACTCATCAGAGCACAACCAACAGATTTGGAATAATGAGAGGGTATGACAATGCTATCGGGACCAGCTTCTGCTTGCATGGGAGGCTTTGATGAACGGCCATGCGAATGTGGAGGTCTACCATCATGATGAAGATGCTGGGGAGGGGAAGTTCCTTGTAGTTATAGTCTTGTTGAATTCCCTAAGACCTTCGGTCCATGTAATGTCTCTTAAGCCTATGGGCCATGATGTCTCTAAATGCTATGGGCCTTGTAAGGGTTCCCCCTCATCCATTGAAAGGGGGTTATCAAAAATCAATAAAAAACGAAGTCTTTGAGGCTATTTAGGCTTAATCCTTCAACGGTTGGTATTTTGGGAACATTATATGACCTCGGAATTTATTAGGGATGTTAATTTGATATTTGTGTAGGTATTTTTAAAACAATAGGTCTCAAAGAATGTGAATAAATTAATATAGGGGGGTTCCCTGTTATATGTGAGGTGGGACAAAATCTTGTAAATACTTAAAACATAAAAATAATATAAAGTCATATTAAAGTTAAAGGAGAAAAAAGTGACAAAAATTTCAAATATAAGATAAGTTATGGTCAAAATATCATTTAAATTTTAAATTTAGATTCGTAAGTAATATTTTAAACCTTATGTTTTAGATTATCCCCCACGTTAACCATTCTTAACCTTAAAAGGGGAAACCAATTTTTACCAGTTATTATTCATTATCAAGAAAATGAAAGTGTTAACATTACCAAATTTAAACATGAAAATTAAAAAATAGATATTGTTTTATAAAATTCAATTTCAAAAAGTGGCAGAAACTAATTATAAAATAAGTATACAAAAAATAGAGAAAACTAATTCTATAAAAATAAATTTTTAAGGATAAAACTGAATTTATTCTTATTCATTTCCTAGTAAAACCCATTAAATGAATGTTTAAAAAATTATTGAATATATTTTCTTAAAATTTCATTTAAATTATTTATCAATAGTGATTAATTTATTTTATTTAGATAAAAACACATTAAGAACATAAAAAAGAATATTTTAAGAGAAACATCTCTCTTTAGCCTCAAATTATTATATTTTCATTTCTCACCAATTAATAACCAATGAATTTATTTTTTAAATGTTTAAAAAATACATTTTCATTATTTTAATAAAATAAATTAATTTTTAAATAAAACATATAAAAAAAACTATTGTCATAAATAAAATATTTGAAACAAATTATTTAGGATTAATAATATTTCCCAAGTAAATTAACAATTATTTTTACTAAATATATTCATATAATGTGAATTATTATATAATATATAATAATTATTCATATAATTTAATGGTTTCTTGATTCTAAATCTATTGAATACATTTATTTATTAAATAAAAATATATTCTATTATCTTTGGGTGTTAAACAATGAACATCACTTTCTTTTTGTCAAGACAATAATTGGAGTTTCCAAATTGTAAAATCTTGGATAAACCTCTAGTTATTCTTGACAAAACCCAAATTTTTACATATAAAAAATACACTATATGTCTTATCCAAATAAAAAACCAACTGAACCATCTCGAGGTCCTTGGATATATCGGCCTAACATGGCCAAAAATATGTACCTTATTGATCCAAAAAGTGTTAATTATAGATCTTAGCATAAATTTAATGGTTACAGAGTTTTCTAAACACCATCTCAAGTTTTTTTTTCATTCTCCTACTTCATATTATAGTAAACTAGAATGTAATCCACAAGTACAACAAAAAAGTGTCCAAATACTAGTGAGAACCTTTATTCATAATAAGAATAAATATAACAATCATGTTTGACAAGATGAACTGAAGTAATACAAACTCATACAGACCTCACATTCTCCTAAAACATGTCAATGGAATGCTTGAGGGTCTCACCCATATATATTGATAACCCAACCTCAATCAAACTTTCAGAATACTCAAGAGCCTCTCAACTGATCAAATAGGTTGTCAATAAATGGGAGAGGGTGCTGGTTTTTAACTATCATTGGACTCAACATCCAATGATTTACACACTACTATAAAATAAAATATGCCTTTTTGAAAAGAGTACTAGAGATCCCCAAGGGTATATTCTTAGTTATATGAACCCCTTGGCCTCTAACTCTTTTATCTGAGTCTTATGCTCATGACCTTCTACTTCAGTAATCTGATAAGCATGAATGGAAATAATATATGCTCCATGAATGAGATCAATCATGAATTGATCTTATCTTCTAGGTGGAAAACCCAAAAACCTATTAAGAATGACATCCTATAACTGATCAACCACATAAATAAAATATATTATGGGTAATCTTCATTATCCATTATTAAATAAGAAACCTAGGTTGTAATCCTTCCTGTTGATTATGATCATGTCTTATAGAACCAATCCCAAATTCCGATTCTCTAATATGAAAATACTCACCACTCTTGGGATATGTAAAGAACAATAATTGAATATAATAATCAATTTGATCATGGTATGAAACTAACCTATATATCCTATGGATCGTATCAAAACCAATCATTTCTAATATGAATAAGTCCAATAAAAATTTGTAACCTCCAATATACATGAAACATTATCTAAAACTTAAAATTACCTCTAATAATAGTCCATATCACATGTAAATTGAAATCAACAAGTACATATATTATATATCCCAACCTTGGATATCCAGAAATGAAAAATATATAAATGAAATTTGACGATCCTATATCAAATAACGCACAAGACAATGTTGAAGCTATGAAAAATGTACCTAAAAAACATAGGGATCCAAATCTTGGACTTTAATAATTGGATGTATAGCATGAAATTGTCCTGAACTATGACCATGCGCTGTCTTATGACTCCCCTGTGTAGAACTACCTTATTGTTGCTGCTTTCCATATCCCTAATCTTTGTTTCCTCCCACACCCATCCCAAAAAAATCAATCAAACTCCAAATACTTTCCTAACATGGTGATGTTGATCCTACTCCAAATCCCTATATATTCCATGATGCTCCACCATTGGTAGAACCTTTATAATTTTAGTAAATCCATTTCAGGTTCGTTATCCTTCCACAAAACTAAATCTCATCATCTAGTTTATAGAACATGGTTTTGGTATGTCCTCATCTACTATATGGATATCACTGAATAATCAATTCTCCCTACGTTAATGGATTCAATCCACTTCTCTAACTACATAAATCACTACCATGGAATGGATCTTCATAATAGAACATCCTTTTACTTGAAGATAAAAAATTTAATCCCCTGGTATAATGTAATTTCTGAAAGCCTTTTCCCACATTTATTTTTCTATTTGATATAAGTTCTGGATTGAAAACATCAGAAACAGTGTTTAGCTGAAATATGTTCACCAGAACTCAAATCCCATATTTAAAGCTATACTAAAAATGTCTCACATTATCCAAATCATTAATAGCCAACATAAGATTAAAATAGTTAATCTCTATAAACAATATGCATACTCCATGATAGATATATTCCCATGTGTATGATTCAGGAATTACATGGTCCTGTCAACTCTCAGTGTATCTGGAAAGAAGTGATCTAAGAAACAAGTCTCAAATTTATTCTATCTCAGTCATACATGACGGTATACTTATACTCAAATATACCACCATTGATTACCTCATACTCAAATCATGTAAATGGCCAATTTCACCCTACTACATTTAAGTCACTTGAGGTGACAAAAAATCATCTTAATAGAATCAATCCAAAACTCACCTTCATAAGGGTAACCCTCTCTATTAAAAATCATTGGGTGATGTTGCTGAAACCCTCTAGAAGACCCATAAATAATTTTCATCGGTCAAGGATACTCTCTCTTCATAGCCTACACCATTTTCATCAAGTTTACTCCAATATAATCTTCAACCACATTTCCTGGTGCTATAGGATGTTGTGGAGAAATAATAATAGGGGCATGTTCATTATCACTCTCTTGGATCTCTATATAAATTCATCGCCTAGGAAATTTTATATAGACACACACCTCAAAATATGTCATAATAACAGTCCAAGATATCACAGTTTAAAGAAATAGATTGTGGGAGTACTACCTCAATATTTTTTTCTATGTATCATTACATAGGAATATCACAGCCCAGTTTCTCACACTATCCCCAACCACCAATACATAGGGTAACTATATTATCTAGATTACCACTATTGTTTATGAAAATTTTGAAAACTACAAAAAATATAAATAAAATGTTAATTTAACATTATATAGTAAAAACTTAATCGGTTTTAATTCATTTTTATTATTTATCTAATTCCACTTAATAATTTAAATAGGTGATCATGATGCCGTTTCAAATAACCACCCATATTGGCCATCAAACAACCATGAAAATGACATGTGATCCCTATATGAATCCTCTGATTCATGAACACACACCATTTTGTTGTTCGGGACAAGAGTAAAAATCATATAAATCATAAAATCAAAACTCATGTGCAACACTCTGAGGGAAAATATTCCAGTAGTAAAAATAAATATTATAAACATTAATCCAATCCTCAATAACATGGAATTTCTTCATATGTGATTTAGCTAATCCTTATCATACATTCCCTACCAAGCCTAAAAAATTACCTATCTCATGTCTAACTTACCCAGAAAATTCATAAAAAATGAAATTTAATACAAATTTGTAAAATCCCCTGTTTAGTATCCCCTAATTAGTGTTTTACTATAGATCATTGTGTTCCCTCAAGTATGCCTCCCTGTATAATAGAGGTTACCAACGAGAAGTGGGGGTCTAAGGTTGTATAATGGTGAAATTAGTTATGTAAAACATATTGAAATAATAGTGGAAAGAAATAAAATAATATAATCATTTATAATATATTGTAATCAAACATCCAGAAAAGTTACAATAAAAAAATCACAACCCATACTATATCAAAAGAATTGTAAGCATGTCATAAAATCACACAAAAACACACCAAAAAAACTATCCCAAAAATAATGAAGTGAAAAAATTGGAAGACTCCCCCAAAAATCAGGATCTCTTGTGATCCAGACTAGAATCCCAAGTTATGAATTAGTCATAAGGTTCTTTCCCTTATCTTGTCTGGTATCTATGAATCCTACTCAGGTACCAACCGGTAGCTCGATAAGGGTGTAAGTATAACCTAGTAGGCTACCACTAATGGAATCTATAAATATATCTAGTCTGACTAAGTTCATGTAAATGTGATATATATATAAGAATAACTTGAACAGAAATTAATTAAATAACCTCATTGATCGTCAAGATCCATGAGGACACCTAAGACCAACTATATCTTCTTCATTATGTTTCAGATGACTGAATAATGGGCATCACACTAGAAAAATATACCCAGCCCCATAAAATAAGTCACACATGGGGAAATATACTGATCCCATAATTATAGTCATACACATAGAAATATACCCATCTTGAAATAATAGTCAAACATAGGGAAATATAATCATCACAGAATAATCGATCATAGCACTAGGAAATTCTAACTCTTTAACGACAAAAAAATACCCAAGGGAATACCAACAGTAAAATTATTCCCCAGTCCCAACACATAAAATTATTTACCATCACTTCATACTCTTAATGTTTTATTAAAAAAATTCATAAAAGATACATCGTAGGGTAATACCAACCCCTTTTTCCTTTTAAAACAAATCATTTTTATCATCATTTTTAAAACATAATTTACCCTTTAAATAATTACCATTTAATTTTTTTATAAACAAATATTTTTCATTTATAATTAAAGATAAAATTTCTTGTTCATCACTATTTTGTTGTAATATGTGTAAAAACCCATCTCAAGGCAACCCCTTATGTTTTCATTCTAATTACCGTTCATAGAAAACTCAAGTAGTCATATATTAGTTTAATATACATGATTTGAAATTATATAATTTAATTTATTGTTAAAACATGATAATATAACATGAACAAACAACACACACACTATGAAAAAGGGTAATAATTTTAGGAAATTTATTGACCAGTAACCTTGAACGCATCAGACATAAAGGATTGAGTCACTACCTTACGTATTTAAGCTCTCATTTCCATTATTTCAATGAACCCCAAATAAGAATTATCAAAACATGACTCCAACCATATATTCAGGCATGAAACCCCCATTCATGTGTTACTCTCAAGATAAAATGAGAAAAGAAATAAGAAGCAACGAAAATAGGATCCTTACCTTTGACCCCTTAGGTTAAAAATTATTTGATTTGTTGAGATCAGCATCAAAAAGGTGGGGAACCACCAAAATCACTAGGAGTAGATATAGAATTCAAGATCCTAATACAATAGAGTAAAAATGATGCTTTTAAAGTGAGTTTCACATTAAAAATATAATTCTCATAATCCATTAATCCTTTCACATGGTTAGGATGCACGATTTGGAAAAATGTATGATAACCATGTGAGTAAAACTAAACATAACCCATACTTGGATGGTTTTATTTCATTGTTTTTTAAACCATGTGATAACCATGAAAAACACCTAGATTCAAAAAAAATCAGGAATATACGGTTTCCTAGGAACACTTTCATTGTTTGATAAACAATGTTCCTACCTCTACCCAACTACATGGTTGGCCACATAGTTATCACTAACGGTATTCTAACCATATACCCCAGAATCTAAATCTAAAATTATTTATGTTATTTTTTCTTGTTTCATTATTTATTTTCTTCTGGTGGTGTGTGTTGGGAACACATAAATATATCTGTATATCTAAACTAAGACATATTTTTAGATATTAAGAGGATAATTTATAGATAGGGGAATTTGGTAAAAAAAGGTAACACTGATTCACACTCCCCTCTTAGTGTGATTTGATGATCTACTCAGAACTTCACCTTCTATGGAAAACATATTTTAATTCATAAATCATCTAAATTGGTAGATTTATGGTAAATTTAGGTACCAATGGATTATCTTATATATGGAATAATTTAAATAGGTAGTCCTAAAAGCTTAGTAATCAAATCCTTTTAAGATAATTGCAACATAATCAGTTGGGGAACCCAAAAAAGTATGGGTAATGAATAAATACAGTTAATATAGTCCATACAATATATTTGGGTAGTAATTTTTTTGCTTAACTATCTAATGGTCATATATGATATGGTTGACATGATAGTCTTCCCAAATAGAAATTGTTTGAGTGGAACACTACATTGGACTCAAAGCATATTGAAGTATGGATTATTTACCAATAATGGGAATGATTTTTTTCAAAATGGATTATCATTTTAGTGGGAACACATTTAATAAAATTCCTTATTAAATTATTATAAAACATAATACACATTTGATAAATACTTTAGTTTTAGATAAAATGAAATCATCATCACTAAAAATATCATTTATATAAATTCAATAAAAATAGAAACATAAAGGAATAAAAATATTATATATGTATATAAATTTATGAATTATTCTTAAAAAATAAGAAAAATATATTTGTTAGAGAATATTTATCCTAAGTAGATTAATGTTTAAATTTTATAACAAATAAATCCATGTTCTCAAAAGAAACATATGATTGAGTAACTTGATTGTATAAATGGAATTATATAGACGAAAAATAGAAAAAATAACATCAATAGTTCTTCATGTACTCAATATGATTGGGTACATAAATGAAACTAGAATCTCTCTTCACCTACCTATTTTACGCCTGAGTTACTATTATGTCATTAAGGATTGAAGGATCCCTCTTATATGATGTGATATCCTATTTAACAATGCATGAACTTTGGAAAGTGGATTTCCTTTATCTTCCTGTGGAAATATTTATCAAACCATATGATGATGATGATATTGTTGATATTTTATTTTGTTTGGTAAGAACATATATATGTAGTAGTTCTTCACTTAATTTTTTCACAAGTTACATATTTCGTGTATAAGAGATCTGGGAAAATGGACTTAATCACTTCATACCTCTCTATTAAATTTTATTATACACCAAATAGTCTTTATAGTGGTATCTAACCCACCCATGTGTTTATATTTTTTAAATAATTCATGAAATAAAGGAACCATGAATAATATAGTATAATTATTGAATTATAGGTACTCTCTTTAAAAATATTTTTATTGTTATATAGATAGGAAACATAAAGTTAAATAAGGCATTACCTTAATGCGTATAGGTCGAGAAATGGTAACTGATACATTAACCTCATGTGGGTAGCCTAACAAAAAGGTAGTATGTGACTTATGTTTCTGTGTAGGGTTCATGTAATGGTAGTTAGAGTCTTACCATTACGTCAAGGGTTCATGTAAAGGTAATTGGAGACTTACCTCTATGTGAAGGGTTCATGTGATGTTAGTATAAGGCTTGACTTTCAATAAATGGTTCATATAAAGGTAATTCACGATCTACCTTTACATGAGGTTCTTCATGTAATGGAAATCCATAATTCACCATTACATGAAGTGTAATTTTATAGGTATATATGAGGAGTACCCTTATAAGTATGTTCTGCGTAAGGGTCATGAATTTCTACCTTAACAAAACTCTATATGAAGGTAAAAGTTTTTACCTCTATGTCGGTCAACACTATTGTGTAAGTCTAAACTAAAGCATAAAAAATATTTTATCAGGTTTTCTTATTATTTTTAAATTATTTATAAATTATAATAAAAGTTATTTTAGGAATATTTATTACTTAATAAATGTTTAATTAATTAATTATAAAAGGTTTTAATAAATAAATGGCTTTACAGAATTTATTCTTAGATATTCCATAAATATTAAAAGTTAGTATTTGAAATGTCATTTTAAAAAAATATACGGGATGTCTTATAATCTAGAAATAAGATTTTTTTTAGATAAATCATAATATTAATTTATAAAGTGTTTCTAAATTTAATAAATAAGGCTAAAATATAAAATATTTATACTTAGAATTTTTTAATTGTTCATAATTAATTAATCTGAATTTTTCAAATTAAAGATACTTTTTCTAAACATTATTTGAACCACATTAAAATGTTTTTGATCAGTTATTCAATCATGGTTTATATAATGGTAAGTATATGATATTTAGAATATGTAAACAGTTTACATAATTGAAAAAGGATTATAAAATTGATGATAATCCATGATAATATCATATATTAAAAATAAAATACCATATAATATTGAATATGAAATGTTCATATTTAACTGAATATAATGACTTATATTTATAATTATGAAATGACCATAACTTAATGCTAAAATTTTGAAAGTGCTTATATTTATATTTTATTTATTAATTAATTATAAATGTTGGTCTAATGTTTAAATTTCTAAATTTTAATTTATTTAAAGGATAATCCATATTTTTCATATTTATAAGTTTATTATAATTTAAATATTTCTATGAAAAAAAATATTATTATAAATTTCATTAAGTATAGATCCTTTCTTTTTCATACTATGAATGACAAAATAATGAATTTATTTTTTCATCAACCGTGACATATGATTGTAATTGAAGTTATAAAAATGAATTTAGTTATTGAATATAGTTTATTCATATTAGGTTTTAGATTTAGGATGAATAATAGTCTCTCTTCATTAAAGTATCTATAGGTAAAGGGGAATTGGGTAGAACTACAAACCAACCTAGAGGCTTATGCCTTGTTTGGAAAACTGAATAAGGATGGTTATCTATCGTTCCAGGCTTACTCATGTGGAAATTATAAATCTTATATATATCTAACCATTTACTTGAGGTCTGTATATACCTTATGATTATGATGAAAATAGATATCTATGAATATACTTGACATTTATTTATAGGTGAGTAACATAAACTTGTTTTTTGTCTGAAGAGTTACACATCAATATGGTTTAACTATATTGGTTTGGTGGAGGGAATTGTATTCCAAAATAAATTACTAAAATAATGCACACATAAAAGTGAAGAACATGAGATAAATTTATGAGATTAAAATCCCCTTCAAATATTATGCTCTAAATTCCTTTTAAAAAGGCACTTATTATTACTTTTATCATCCATCCAGGTTGTTTCATGACATTCCTGGGTGCCCATGGATTATATTGAGTATGGAAGGGAAGTAAGGCGGACAATGGATCATCCTTAGATAGTTTTGTACCAAACCCAACTTCCCCTATATTATCTTTAGTAATAAAATCAAGTAAATTTTGACATTGGATCATCCATGGATAGTTTTTTTAAAAGTTGGGAGCCCCTGTATTTAATTTTTTTAACCTTTTTTTATACTTTCTTTGCGTTACACTTAGCTGGGAAACACTAATGGTTAGGATACCAGTGGAATAATGTTGGGTTTATATAAGGCCCCGGCCTTAATACTTACTTAATAATGAATTAAATGAATAATTCACATTGAGGATCTTTTTGGGTTTATAGTTTTAGAGAATTAGATCATAAAACATGCATTACATTCCACATTTAAAAAAAGTGGTTACATATAAGATAGTACTCATTTTTCCCATCAACGAAAACATATTTAAAATAAAACATGGATTATTTCGTGACACTTCCTTGACCATCTCATCACATCATGTACCTTTCCCTTGACTTGTGAAAAACATTTCAAAAACATGGGATGAGCATAAAAAGCTCAGTAAGGGAAATAAATATATGGAAAGGAAACATGAGTACATGTATAGATAAGAATCAATGAAATCATAATTTACTCAGAAAACATATGAACTTTAACATACCTCATCAAATAATGAATAAATCATATAAATCATAAGACATAAAGGTAACTTGAGGCATTCATAACATTCTTACGTAGGGAGTAACCCTCTTGGTTACGTTTGGAATACCCATCACAGTATATTCCCTAAATCTATTCATAGAAACCTTAAAGTTTAACCCCTTCATGTTACCCAATTCATTGGAGAACTATATCGGTCTCACCCGCCCTTAGTTTATCATGGAACCACCTGTCCTCATAACAATGCCCAAGAACCATAACATTATCGTATCACATAAAACATGCATAAATGAAACATAACACTTCCACTTTTCAACCGCAAGATATCAATACAACACATTGATATAAAAACATTATGAAAAACATTTTAAATACCAAAATAAAAGGAAATTAAAACATGGTATTTATTTTTCATTTTAAAAATAGGTATGGCTTGTAGAGGAAGCTGAAGCTCAAATAATGGTTACGGCGGCAGAGAAGTCATTGTCACCGCATACGTACAACAAAAAAAACATTCCCTTTTGTCTTTTAGTAAATGCTTCGTATAAAAAGATTCCTTTTGAGTAAACATAAATTTCAAAGGGGTTTATACACCGTATAAAAGAAAGTTGTGTATAAAACATAATATGCCTCAATGAAAGGAGATTGAGACGAAGTCCCATACCTCGGGTCCGACATGACTCGATCGCTCTTTAATATCCTAAATAATAAACTTGAGTTAATTTATATGTTATTAAGAACCTTTTTTTCAAGGTCAGTATTCCTTTTATATCACTTATTACTATGTTATGAACACTATGTAATTATTTATGTTAATAATGGTCGTTTTGTCGATCATTGGTACTTGAGTCATAAATAAACTCTTTATAATTACAAGTTGTTCATGGGGTAAAATATCCATTATATCCAGAATTATATTCATGATTTAGATATCATATATATCATATATATCCAGTATATACATGCATTTATAATATTACATAACATTTAGTGTTAAGAAATGAAATGCACCATTCCTAGAGACGGTAAGCCGTACATACGCATGAATGCTACTTTCATTTCTATTTCTTACTTAATGGAGTGAAATAATAATGATATAAAGGTATATTATAATCACAGTATAATATCATATATAATATCATTAAATCTATCCTTTATATGTACCACATATGTTATTAACGAATCAAATCACTTTGAGTGGGCGGTAGTCCGCACTTCCTAAAAATAAATTATCGTGTTTACCCATAATGGAAACCATAAAGGTATGCCACAAATGAAAAATACAGAAGCATAAGGAAAACATAAACATAATGTATATCATATATAAATTGAGTGAAATCTTAATGTACACCATTAAAGGTGATAAAAGAAGATTGAACAATCATCATTCCGTGAGGCAGAAATTTCCCAACCACAGAAACAGTATGTTCTTTAACCATTAGACGGAAGTGTGTGTATGTGTAGCTTGAATAATTCTCATAACAATATCCTAGTATATTGAGGATTCTGGTTTTGTTACAAAATAAATAAATAAAAAATATTTTAGGGGTTCGGAGAAGCAAAATAAAACAAAATAACACTAGGGAAGACATTACCTTTAAAATGGGTAACTCTTTTTGATTTGAGCTCAAAGGATTCCTTTGGAAGACTTCTACCCAAAGTGAGCCTTCTAGGAGTAAGAGAGGGATGTGGAGAGACAAAATGGTTAGGTTTTGGCCGAGCCAAAGGCTTTAGGGGTGTGGGTAAGGTGGTAGAGGTGGGGGAATTTTATAAGAGGAGAGGAGGGGAACTCTTGGAAAGTTAAGAAAAGATACTTTATTATAAAATGATATTCAGATAAAAAACGTTCCAAAATTATAAATTTAGAGGAAAAGGTGATAAGGGTTCTATATCCACCCATAAAATATGTTTTTGACATGTGTAGATCTTATATTTTACATTACCTTTTCATTTTATTTAAATCGTTAAATAATGAGGAAATCATAGCATCATCATAGTGTCATAAATAATTTAATTTACATAATGTCTAAAAATTATAAAAAAATTATCATGATGTATAAAATCTCTTTATATTTTTAATTAATATTTATAGTAAAAAATATGACTTTTATAACCCCATTTAAAAATTGTTTTAGTAAAACAACTCATGCTTGTGAAATTTTTATTTTTACATTAAATAAAAAGTTATTTATGTCATTTTCCTGCCGAAGTGGCTCCATGGGGTCCCCAAGTTTACCCATGGATTTTTTTGGTCTTCCATGACACATCCAATGAGGGTAGGAAATTAGTATAGTTCATTTCATATTAATAAAACATTATTTTTACCTTAAATTACACTAATTACCTTTAATCGCGATTAATAAAACTTAAAAGTTATTATTCACCAAAAAATTATTTTAATCTCATTGAACCAGATTTTACTTCCTAATGAAAACCATGTATGTTGGATTTTTTAAAATCATATCAAAGAAGTGGTAAAGTTTCATTTAAATGAAAAATCAGTTTCTTTAACTACCACTTAGTGGTTTCACTATTCATCAAAAATTGAAGTTTTTCAGAGAAATACCAAAAATTCACCCTAAGCTATATTTGATATTCTGAATTAAAAAATTATTTCTATTTTAAAAAATTCATAACATATAATTTGAATTAATTAATTTAATAAATAATTGCTGTTGTCAAAACAAAAAGTGTGTTTTTATGAAACAATATGTTTCAAAAGATTAACACTAGTTTAAGTCCAATTTCAAAGTGAAATTAATTCAATGACCACAATTGGATTAAATGGTAAAAATATATTCTAATTGTACTTTAAATAAAATTCAAAATATAATCTAATCATATAAATAAATTAGATTAAAAATAGTTTTTGAATTAAAATACAACATTTTTCACTATTCATTAAAAAATGTGCTTTATCGGGAAAATACCAAAAATTTACACAAAGTAAATTTTGATATCCTGATTCTAAAGAAGAGTTTTATTTGGTCCAATAGAATGTATAATAGTGACCAAAACTATATTTAATGAGGGTTCGCCATCAAAAGGTGATAGTTCGACCTTTTAGTGAATATTAGAGTATCTTATGCCAAAAAATGAATTCTTTTCTTATTTTAGGCCTTTATCTTTTATTGGATAAATGTAAAAACATTTGAAAACATATATAATCATATTTTAGTTATTTATATTCATTCCCGCAAATACAACGTCTACGTGTTAAGTACTATTTAAAATAATATTATTTTATTACTAGTGTGCTACGTAAGATTTCAAAGAAACACTTTCTTGCGTATTGGGTACGCTATCGAACATAGAAACCCATTTAAAGTAAAATTAATATTTAATTCATAAATATTAATAAATATGAAAATGTATTATTATTTATTTACCTGGGATGTTACATCCTTCCCCCTTTTGGGAATTGTGTCCTCGCAATTTTATTCACTTATCAAAAAAAAGTGGGGGTATTTATCCCTCATAGCATTTTCAGATTCCCATGTTGCCTCTTCAACCATATGGATTTTCCACAAAACATGTACCTGGTGAATTACCTTATTATGCAACACTTTCTCTCTATGGTCAAGAATCTGGAGTGGTTGTTCTTCATAAGAGAGATTATCTTCCAATTGAACTACCTCAGGGCTCAAAACATGAGATGGATCTGGCATATACTTTCTCAATATCGAAACATGAAAAACATTGTGTACCTGAGATAAACTCGGAGGTAAAGCCACTCGGTATGAAACTGGTCCAACTTTTTCCAGAATTTCATATGGTCCAATGAACCTTGGGCTTAGCTTTTCCTTTTTACCGAATCGCATCACACTTTTCCATGGTGAAACATTGAGAAAAACATGATCACCTACCTAGAAAGATAAATCCTTCCTCTGATTATCTGTATAACTTTTCTGTCTGCTCTGAGCTGTTCTCATGTGTTTCTGAATCAACTGAACTTTTTCTTCCATCTCTTCTACCAATTCTTGTCCCATCAGCTTCCTTTCACCTTCTTCATCCCAAAAAGCTGGAGTTCGACACCATTTTCCATATAATGCTTCAAACGGATCCATATGTATACTGGAATGAAAACTGTTATTATATGAAAACTCAACCAAAGAAAGATGTTGGTCCCAACTTCCCTGATAATCCATAGAGCAAGAACGTAGAATATCCTCTAAGTTTTGAATTGTTCATTCTGACTGCCCATCTGATTGCGGATGAAAAGATGTACTAAAATTTAATTTAGTACCCAATGACTTCTGAAGGCCTTTCCAAAAGTTATAAGTGAACCTGGGATCACGGTCAGATACAATGGAGAGAGGAACTCCATGTAACCTGACTATCTCTTTAAGATAAAAATGGGAAATTTGATCTAGGGAAAAAGTATATCGTATAGCTAATAAATGTGCAGATTTAGTCAAGCGAACAACAATAACCCAGATTGCATTATTACCTAGAGGTGCCTTCGGCAATCCCACAATGAAGTCCATGGATATATTCTCCCATTTCCACTCTGGTACTGGTAAAGGATGAAGAATCCCTTTCGGTAACTGCCGCTCTACTTTAACCTGTTGACATGTCAAACATTTCATAGTAAAATCAGCAATATCCCTTTTCATTATGTCCCACCATTAATACTCCTGAAGATCTCTATACATCTTAGTACTTCCTAGATGAACTGAAAATGGAGAACTATGAGCTTCACATAACAACTCTCTCTTCAATTGTGAATTACAAGGCACACACAATCTCTTCCCAAATCTCAAAACACAATCATTATCAATGTTGAATTCAGGCAACTTACCCGTCTGAACCAGCTCTACCTTTTTCTGCAACTCGCTTTCTTGCTTCTGTGATTTCTTAATTATATCTGATAAAGAAGATTTCAATTATACCTGAAACAAAACAAAATTAAATCATGAACCAATAGCTTCTATGCAAAATTTCATCAAATCCTTAACTAAGGGATCACGTTCCAAATGCAACATTGTTAATGAAGCATTACTTTTTCGACTCAAATCATCAGCCAATTTATTTTCTTCTCCCAGATGGTAATGAATTGTACAATCATAATCCTTGATTAATTCTAGCTATCTCCTCTATCTCATGTTCAATTATTTCTGAGTGAATATATACATTAAACATTTGTGATCGGTATATATTTCACACTTTACTCCAAACAAATGATGCCTCCAAATTTTTAAATAAAAAACAACAGCAGCTAATTCCAAATCATGTGTAGGGTAATTTACCTCATGAGTTTACAACTTTCGTGAAGCATAAGCAATTACCTGATCATTTCTCATTAGGACGCAACCAAGTCCTTTCAATGAAGAATCATTGTAGATAACAAACTCCCCATTCCTGGAAGGTAGTTCCAAAACTAGATCATTCACCAATCTTCTTTTCAGTTCCTGAAAACAATCATCACATTATTTTGTCCATATAAACTTAACACTCTTCCGAGTTAGCTCAGTCATTTGACTAGATAAACAAGAAAAATTTCTAACAAACCTTCGGTAATAGCCCTCCAAACCAAGGAAGCTACGAATCTCAATTAAATTTGTGGGTCTTGGCCATTCTTCAACAACCTTTGTTTTTGCAAGATCAACAGTTATCCCATCTTTAGAAACAATATGACCAAGGAAAGAAATTTGTTGCAAAAAAAACTCACACTTGATGAATTTCCCATATAATTTCTTTTCTTTTAAGGTTTGAAAAATAACCCTTAAATATCTTTCATGCTCCTATTTAATTTTATAAAACACCAAAATATCATCAATGAAAACAACCACAAACTTATCCAAGAACTCATGGAAAATTCTATTCATAAGCTCCATGAATACAGTAGGTGCATTGGTTAACCCAAAAGGAATAAATACAAATTCATAATGGCCATATCTAGTATGGAACGCAGTCTATGGTACATCTGCTTATTTTACTTTCAAATGATGGTACCCCGACCTCAATTCAATCTTCGAAAAATACTGATCTCCCTGGAGCTGATCAAACAAATCATCGATATGAGGAAAATGATACTTTTTCTTAATAGTAATGTTATTCAAGGATCTATAATCAATGAAAAGTCTCATTGAACCATCTTTCTTTTTAACAAATAAATCAGAATCACCCCATGGTGATGTGCTAGGTAAAATTAAACATTTCTCTAATAAATCATGAAATTGCTCCTTCAACTCTAAAAGTTCAATTTGAGCCATTCGATAAGGGGTTTTTTAAATTGTCTTAGAATCAAGAAATAATTCAACAGTAAACTCAACTTCCTGATCTGGTATTATTCCAGGCAACCCATTAGGAAAAACATCAGGATACACATTTACCACTGGCACATCATTAATCTGAACAGTTCCTTTGTTTTCAACAATATGTGCAAGGTAACATTCATTTCCATATTTTAAAACTTTCTCAGCCTCTTGATATGTTATCAACAATAAGGGTTCATTATTGTACACAAACTGAAAGTCTTTCTGAAAAGAAACTTCTTTAGCTCTACAGTCAATCTTAGTATGGTAAATAAAGAGCCAATCCATACCCAGGATAACATCAAACTCTACTATAGGTAAAACAATAAGCTTTAAAAGTAGGTTCTTTCCACAGATAAGGATATGAAGATTCTTATAAATTCTTTTTGCCTCAACATTTCCCCCAGGTGTTTTTACCACAAGTTCCGGAGTCATTTCTTGATATGTTATTCCCATTTTACTAGAAAAGTTTTTAGAGATGAAAGAATGTGTAGACCCCGAATCAAACAGCACACTGGTATAATCTGAAAAAACAAACAAAGTACATGATACCACTTCATTTGATGGCCCAACATCTACTTAAGTAGTTTCAAAGGATTTCACCACCCCTTTATTCTTGTAGTCTAACTGCTTCCCATCACTCAAGCTCTTTGTCGGACACTCGTTTTCATAGTGACCCATCTCATTGCACATAAAACATTTCACTAACTTTAAATAAAATTTGGTCTTACCATCACCCTGATCTTTTTCAGTGCAATCACGAGACTTGTGTCCCATCTTACCACATCAGTAGCACTTCCCAGAATTCATAAGACATTCCCCATCATGACTTTTACCACATTTATCACAAACTGGAAACTTAGTTTTCTTACCATTAGACCTTTTTGAATAATTCTTTCCTTTCTCCTGCCACCTCGGTCTATTCTTATGTTGGTTGTTATAGAACACTTGATCATCGAAAAACTCCATTTTCTACCTTCTCAACACATTGGACAAGATTTTCATAACTCTTGAACTCACGAGAAGTTAAATCCCTTCAATATTTTGGCTTTAATCCTGAGTAAAAACGATTGATTTTACTATCAAGGTCTCGGATAAAATTTGGAGCATACCCTGCCAATCATGTGAACCATTCTTCATAGGCAGCCACTGAGTCTTCCTCCTGCCTCAATTCTAGGAATTGTTTTTCCATCCTAAGTCGAATAGCCTTAGGAAAATACTTCTCAAGAAACATACCTTTGAATTCATCCCAGTCAAGAGCATCAATCTCATCAGCGTCCCTGATATTTTTAACCATCGACCACCACTGATCTGCTTCACCCTCCAAACGGTAAATAGAAAGACTAACCTTTTGATTGTATGAACACCCCATGACATCGAAAATCTTCTCCAGTGCTTTAATCCACCCTTCAGCTATCACAGGGTTAGATGATACTCTTAATGATGGGGGATGTTGCCTCATGAAATGTTCCACCACTGACATGTTCCTCTGTGGTTGATCTGGCTGATCTCGTGCATGGATACAACCACTATTTATAGCCTGAGTCAACTGTTCCATCACTGCAAAAAACTGTTCAGTTCCAATTCTGACCATCTCAGGATGCTGATTCGGAAGGTTTTTTCCATCTATATTCTTTCCTAGCACTGCTTCCCTATTTCCTCTACGAAAAACCATTCTGAACAAACATGTCTTAGATGAAGCAACACGGTAATCTTCAAATGCTATATCATTTCAATTTGACCATAAAAAATTATTTTTGGATAATCATTTAATAGAATTCTAACTCCTAAAGTTATCTAAACCGACCATTGATACCAACTATAAGGCCCTGACCTTAATCCTTACTAAATATTGAATTAAATGAATAATTTACATTGAGGATATTTTCGGGTTTAGATTTTTAGAGAATTAGATCATAAATCATGCATTACATTCCACATTTAAAGAAAGTGGTTACATATAAGATAGTAATCATTTTTCCCATCAACGGAAACGTATTTTAAAAAAACATGGATTATTTCTTGACACTTCCTTGACCCTATCATCACATCATGTACCATTCCCTTGACCTGTGAAACACATTTCAAAAACATGGG
This sequence comes from Viscum album, assembly GCA_963277665.1. Classification (NCBI taxonomy): domain Eukaryota; kingdom Viridiplantae; phylum Streptophyta; class Magnoliopsida; order Santalales; family Viscaceae; genus Viscum; species Viscum album. Next base: position 928,915,014 of record OY728131.1, read on the forward strand.
ATGAGCATAAAAAGCTCAGTAAGGGATATAAAAATATGGAAAGGAAACATGAGTACATGTATACATAAGAATCAATGAAATCATACTTTACTCATAAAACATAATCACTTTAACAAACCTCATAAAATCATGAATAAATCATATAAATCATAAGACATAAAGGTAACTTGAGGCATTCATAACATTCTTACATAGGGAGTAACCCTCTTAGTTACGTTTGGAATACCCATCACAGTATATTCCCAAAATCTCTTCAGAGAAACCTTAACGTTTAACCCCTTCACATTACCCAATACATTAGAGAGCTATATTGGGCTCACCCGCCCTTAGTTTATCACAGAACCACCCGTCTTCATAATAATTCCCAAGAACCATAACATAATTGTATCACATAAAACATGCATAAAGGAAACATAACACTTCCACTTTTCAACCACAAGATATCAATACCACAGATTGATATAAAAACATTATGAAAACCATTTTCAATACCAAAATAAAAGAAAAGTAAAGCATGGTATTTATTTTTCATTTTAACAAATGGTATGGCTTGTAGAGGAAGCTGAAGCTCAAATAATGGTCACGGCGGCGGAGAAGTCATTGTCGCCGCATACGTACGACAAAAAAAACATTCCCTTTTGTATTTTAGTAAACTATTCATATAAAAAGATTCCTTTTGAGTAAACTTAAATGTCAATGGGGTTTATGCACCGTATAAAAGAAAGTTGTGTATAAAACATAATATGCCTCAATGAAAGGTGATTGAGACGGAGTCCCATACATCGGGTCTGACTTGACTCGATCGCTCATTAATATCCTGAATAATAAACATGAGTTAATTTATACATGATTAAGAACCTTTTTTTAATGTTCATTATTCCTTTTATATCACTTATTACCATTTTTTTAACACTATGTAATTATTTATGTTAATAATGGTCGTTTTGTCGATCATTGGTACTTGAGTCAAAAATAAAATCTTTATAATTACAAGTTGTTCATGGGGTAAAATATCCATTACATACATAATTATATTCATGATGTAGATATCATATATATCATATATATCCATTATATACATGCATTTATAATATTACATAACATTTAGAGGTAAGAAATGAAATGCACTGTTCATGGAGAAGGTAAGCCGTACGTACGCATGAACGCTACTTTCATTTTTATTTCTTACTTAATGGAGTAAAACCATAATGATATAAATGTATATTATAATTATAGTATAATATCATATATAATATCATTAAATCTATCCTTTATACGTACCACATATGGTATTAACGAATCAAATCACTTTGAGGGGGCGGTAGTCTGCACTTCCTAAAATGAAATAATCGTGTTTACCCATAATGGAAACCATAAAGGTATGCCACAAATGAAAAATAAAGAAGCATAAGGAAAACATAAACATAGTATATATCATATATAAATATATTTACATCTTAATGACCACCATTAAAGGTGTTAAAAGAAGATTGAACAATCATCGTTTCGTGATGCATAAATTTGGCAACCACAGAAATAGTATGTTCTTTAACCATAAGACGGAGGTGTGTGTAAGGGTAGCTCAAATCCTTCAAATAAAAACATCCTAGTTTATTTAATATACTAGTTTTGTTACAAAAGAAATAAATAAAAATAGTTGAAGGGGTTGTAGAAGAAAAATAAAACAAAATAACACTAGGGAGGACATTACCTTTAAAACGGGTAACTCTTTTTGATTTGAGCTCAAAGGCTTCCTTGGGAAGACTTCTGCCCAAAGTGAGGATTATAGGAGTAATAGAGGGATGTGTAGAGACAAAATGGGTAGGGGATGGCCGAGGCAATTTCTTGAGGGGTGTGGGTAAATTGGTAGAGGTGGGGGCCTTTTATAAGAGGAGAGGAGGGGCACTCTTGGAATGTTAAGAAAATATACTTTATTATAAAATGATTTTCGGATAAAAAAGGTCCCACAATTATAAATTTTGAGGATAAGGTGATAAGGGTTATAAATACACCCATAAAATAGGATTTGGACATATTTAGGTCTTATATTATACATTATCCTTTCATTTTATTTAAATCTTTAAATAATGAGGTAATCGTTGCATCATCATGGTGTCATAAATAATTTAATTTATTTAATGTCTAAAAATTATATAGAAAAATATCATGATGTAGATAATCTTTTTATATTTCTAATGAATATTTATAGTTAAAAATATGACTTGTATAACCCCATTTTAAAGTTATTTTAGTAAAACAACACATGTTTGTGACATTTTTATTTTAACTTTAAATAAAAAGTTATTTATGTCATTTTCCAACCAAAGTGCCTCCATGGGGTCCCCAAGATGAACCATGGATTGTCTTGGTCGGTTATGACACATCCAATGAGGTTATAACATGTGTCTAGGTCATTTAATATTATTAAAACATTATTTTTACCTTAAATTACACTAATTACCTTTAATCATGATTAATAAAACATAAAAGTTACTATTCACCAAAAATTATTTTTATCTCATTAAACCACATTTTACATCCTAATGAAAACCATGTATATCAGATTTTTGAAAATCAAATCACAGAAGTGGTAAAGTTTCATTTAAACGAAAAATCAGTTTCTTTAACTACCACTTAGTGGTTTCACTATTCATCAAAAATTGAAGTTTTTCAAAAAAATACCAAAAATTCACCCTAAGATATATTTGATATTCCGAATTCAAAAATAATGTCTATTTTAAAAAATTCATGACATATAAGTTGAATTAATTAATTTAATAATTAATTCCCGCTGTCAAAACAAAAAGTTTGTTTTTATGAAACAATATGTATCAAAAGATTGACACTAGTTTAAGTCCAATATCAAAGTGAAATTAATTCCAATGACCACAATTGGATTAAATGGTAAAAATATATTCTAATTTTACATTAAAACCAATTCAAAATATAATCAAATCATATAAATAAATTATATTAAAACAAGGTTTTTAATTAAAATACAACATTTTTCACTATTCATTAAAAAAATGAACTTTATCGGGAAAATACCAAAATTTACACAAAGTAAATTTTGATGTCCAGATTCTAAAGAAGAGATTTATTTGGTCCAATAGAATGTATAAGAGTGACCAAAACTATATTTAAAGATGGTTCTCCATCAAAAGGCAATAGTTCGACCTTTTAGTGAATATTAGAGTATCTATGCCAAAAATTGAATTCTTTTCTTATTTTAAGCCTTTATCTTTTATTGGATAAATGTAAAAACATTTATAAAACGTATATAATCATATTTTATTTATTTCTATTCATTCCTGCCAATAAAATGGCTACGTGTTAACTACCATTTAAAATAATATTATTTTCTTACTAGTGTGCAACGTAAGATTTCAAAGAAACTCTTTGTTGCGTATCTGGTACGCTATCGAACATAGAAACCCCATTAAAGTAAAATTAATATTTAATTCATAAATATTAATAAATATGAAAATGTATTATTCTTTATTTACCTTGGATGTTACCGTTTATCCCTATGATAAAGGGATATCCTCTCAACAATCTAAGAGTCATATATGAAATTATTGGCATGATTCCCTACATAAATAGGTAATTCGTGAAATAAAATATTAAGAAAACTCATTTCTTAGTGAAATATGGATCATGTAACAATAATGGATATTGTTTATTTTGAAATAGGACATCATTTTATTCATATCACATTTTTTATAAGTCCTCAATAAATATTTTATAAAATTTTATACTCATCACATAAAAACATCTGTTGTATATGAATAGTGTCATCATCATAAAAAAACCATTATATTATTACGTAGAAGGATAGGTTTGACATAAAATAATAATATTATTATTAACATAAGAAAACTTCTTAAAGAATATTGGTGATTTAAGAAAATTTCTTATGTAAAATAAATATTTTATGTGTTAGAACAATAAGTATTTCTGAGTTATCATGTGTTTAAATTGTTCAATATATGAATATATATTCTTATGGAATCATAGATTGGTTCACTTATGGATTCAAAATCATTATATGAAAAATGAAAAATGGAATAATAATATCCAATATTTACTCAATATGATTGGGTATGTCAATAATTAAAAAAATCACTGATAATCAATATCATTGGGTATTCCAAATAATATTTAATATTATATAATGGGTTAATGACATGGTGAGACTAAAGGTTTACTTAATGGTTTATTGGTTCCAGAATTAAATTTTATATAAATGATAGCTACATGATATATAATATATTATTTAAACATTTTGTAAATATACATAGGGTTAAAAAAGAAAACCAATTAAAGAATGGAACATAAAGTAATGGAGAAAAATAGTTTCTGTGTTGATAACTTGAATGATTAAATCTTGGATTAACTTCTCAAAAAATGGTTTTTATCTAATTTGAATATTGGGAAGACCAAGTATACACTTTTTTAAATAAAATTAGATGGGTTTTTTTAATACATATAGATTATGATTTTTCTTAATTTTATAAAATTCATTCAATGGGGACTAAAATTTTTTTTTATGGTTAGTCAATTAATCCTATTATCATTTACATATATGTTCCAACAATGTGAAAAAATTCCATTAAATTTTACCTGATATTAATAAATATTTAATAATAAGTAAACTAGGAATACGATATCTAAGTACAAATGTTGTATAGAATTTGATGGATTATAGTATTTAAATCCTAAAGAATAATTTTTAGTCAAAGAAGTTATGTTTTTCAAGATTAAAGACGGGGTAATTAAAACATTGGGTTTTTTGGGAAAGGAATAAATAATTTCATATGATGGATTATCAAGAAACCTGAAGGAGTTTTTGGAAATTCATTGGAATATGCAGGCCAAATATGGGTGTTATAGAAATAAATACGTTAATTTTGAAGTTTATGTGATATAGAATGTATATTTTATATGTTTTTAAAATTTATAGTTTATAAATATTGTAGTTTTCATTCATGTGATGAAACAAAATTTTATACATAAAATTTGAATATAATAGAATTTATAAAGCTCAGATGAATCTTGGTACAAGATGTGTTTCTCTATATTTTTATCTTATAGGATAAAAAAATTTAATATTTAATAAACACACATTATGAACAACATGAAATTATTAATTTTATAAATATTGTTTATTATTCATTAGGACTTTATAATATTTTTTTAGGAGAAGACATTTATAAAAGTGTTTATATAGGATAGAGTATTTATCAAGTTGTTTCTTAAAATATAGGATAATATGATTCTTACCAATCAGTGGTGTATTTTAAAAATATTATTATTTTCAATTAAAATGAATAAAACACATATAATACAATATATTTTATTGAAATAGTAGTTTATTTGATAAATTTTAATAATAAAGAGAAATAAATGTAATTTCCTAAACCCAAAGTTGGTTTCTTGTATTAGGAAGTCATTCTGAAAAGAATATAATGACCAAGAGGTTAGTGGGAGTAATATTAGAATTTGAGAAGTTCAAAGTTAAAAAATAAAGAATTATACCTGACAAATAATAATGTGTTTTTAACTTAATACTCTAAAAGAGTTTTAGGATATTTTTTAGTAAAGAAAAATGTAAGATGATGCATTTATTTTCCATTCATAAAGTATCACTATTTCTTATGGGATTATACAAGTATAAGGTTTATGTGTTCTTTTATTAATATCCTGAAGGATTTATTATATTTAATAATAAAGAAAAATGTAAAGGGTTAAATTTAGTTATCATGGATAATTGAACATCATGTTTTTCTAAAGGATCATACTAGTTGAAGAATATTGTGATTTTTCACTTAATATCCTAATGAGTTTATAATATTTGATGATAAAGAAAAATGTAAATAGTTACATTTTGTTATCATGAAAAATGAATATCACTATTTTTTGAAAGATTGTGCCAGTGAAATTACAACATGAATTACACTTAATATCCAAAAAGAGTTTAGGATATAATATTAATAATAAATATAAATATTTATATTAGTCACTATAACAAACTGGATATCACTTTATACTATAAGATTTTATGGTATAGAGGTAATGAGATATGTAAAAAATAATTTTGATTCAATATTAAATTGATTATCACATTATCATAAAAGGGTTTAGGATGTGTTAATAAAGTAATAATGAAAATAATTACATTATTTGAAAAAAAAATTCTTTTGATAGAAAGGGTTTCATGGATAAATTTAATAAACATAGAAAGAGTTCTATGTATAAAATAAAAGTTAACACCATAAAAGTTTATGTAATAATGTTCAGAAGTCTGAATATGTTCAAATATTTGATTATTAGGAATAAGATTCCTAAATCTCACAATTATTCAATCTTTATTACTTCATATATATTTCTCACTAAATAGTTAGCGATTTGGGAATCTTTTTCCTAAATATACATTTATTATTAGATAAACAATGATTTTGTATTCCATTTGATGGAAGAGGAGATAGATATAGCTCATAAACTTTACATAACAACATATCAGTCTATTAAATATACATTTATTATTATATAATATTTTTTTAAAAATAATTTAATGATTTGGATGAGGAAAACAAATTAAACTCTCAGTTATGGACGTTACCTCTTTTCAAACAACATCTTTTGGTTTTCTCCAAAATGATTCCAAGGATATATTTATGATCAAAATAATGATTCTAGGATGATATTATAGAATTAAATAATTTATTTTTTAATGTTTTGGCTGAACCAATGGGTTTTCTAAGTTTTAATATGAGAGGATAGTGGGTGACCTTTAATAAGTGAGATGAGTAGAACACTTGTAACATTTTAAAAGAAAAAGGTATACCCACTTTTTCACATGGAAAATGGATCCAAATGGACCCTTCTAGAGAATATGATAAATTAGGCATAAATATGTTAAAAAAATTGGTTTTGGGAAAGTATTGGGTCATTTTTACCCGATTGTTTCAAATTTTAACCCCCGGGTATACCCATTTTTTACCTTAAGGGTGCTAAATAATTTTAACACTTTTTAATATTAATTATGATCAAAAATTAAGTTTATCATATTAAATAACATAAATTATTATGATTCAAAAATACTTAATACATTTTTTGAAATCTAATTCATAGTATCATATATTTTTTTATTTGAAATTAATCCCATAGTCGCGATGAGAAAATAGTTTTCCAAATGGAAAATATTCGAAAGTTTATAAAAATTTTATATCAAAATGCAATAGGAAATTAAATAAAATTAACTAAATTGGATTAATATATATATAATTTTACTAATTTTACTTTTAAAAACATTTTAAATAAATTTTAAGGTTCTTAAATTCTCAAATAGAAATAATAAGTCTTAATAAAACCCATTATTTTTTACTATTCATCAATAAATTTATCTTCTTAGAAAATTCTCAAAAATTCACCCTAATGTGATTTCTAAATGATTATTAAAAAAATAAATTACATTTTTAATGTAAATTTTCTAAAATTTTCTAAAATTAAATTTAAAATAATATTGCAAATGGCGATAAAAGTGTCTTTTAGAAAAACAAATATATTGGTTTTAAGCATAAATTTTTCTTTATTCTTAAAGATTTTATAGAAAACACATAAGATGAATGTTAAAATTATTAATGAATATATAATATATAAATTTCCTTAAAATAATTCACCAAAATATATTTGTTTAATTTATTTAGAAACAACATGTTTGTGTGCATAAAAATAGTTATTCAAAAAAAGATTTCATTTTCAAATAGTTTTTATTTTCACTTCTAATTAATTAGTCACAAAAGCATTAATTTTATATAAATTTTTAGATAATATATTTTTTTAATTTAGTTAATAATTTTCATACACACTATTAAAACATATAGGTGATTACTATCATATTAAATAATAGTATGTTAATAGTATGTTATGTTTTGTTTAAACTCAGTGTTGTGTGTAACACAAAATATCATAAATTTTTAATTCCTTTGAAAAAATATAATATAAAAAATATATAGAATATTCATATATGTTTTAAAAAGTAATAAATCTCTCATTCGCATGCATGTTTTAAATATGTTAGTGGTCATTCACTCTTGGTTAAAGCCTTCTAACCTGTTTTGTTTTTTACCGAGGTAAATAGTTTTTACCAAAGTAATTTATACTTTATTCCTAAAAAATGATATTTATTATTTAATTTGTACCTAATAATTCCAAATTTTAAATAATTTTTATTAAATTAATTTTATAAAATATTTAAAAATCAATTTTAAAATAATAAATTTAAAATGTATTGAAAACAATTTTTGAAAAATATAACTGATGTTCTAAAATGACAAATATGGGTTCTTAAATTAAAACCAACATTGAAAAATTTATAAATCCACTTATAAAATACATATCTATTCTTATAAAATGGATTCATGAATTTCAAATCCATAATTTAATACTATTAAATGCATAAATGTCATGTTATTTGTAGAAATGGTATTTTACACTATTTACCTAAAAATAAATACTTCTAGAAAAATCCTAAAAATTAATATTAAGTTAATTATTTTATAATAAGTTAAAAAATAATTTAATTTTCAAAAATTATCAATAAGAAATTTATAAGTTTATCTTTAAAATAAATTCATAAAATATTGTGAAAATTAATTTTTTGTAAGAAATTGATATTTGGTATATAAATAATTCTTCTAAAATGAGTGATAATCATAAATATATCAAACATAAAAAATATAAATATTATTAAATAAATCTTTAAAATAAATAAAATTATTAGTTTCTTAGCCATTCTTTTAAAAATAATATTAAAATGGATCATTATTTCATAAGATGGTTATAACTATTTGTACTCACTTATTCAACAACTACCATGCATTGGTCAATATCTATTTTAATAAAAATATTTTTTGTCTATTAGCTTTTCGTTTTTTGTGGGAAGAAATATATCATTAAAAAATACATAATTAATTCCAAATATTTCAATAAATATTTGGTAGTTATAATATACCCCTTAAAAATAATTTTGTGCTTACTTATTTATTACTTAGATGAAAACAAGTGAGGGTTATTTAGTCTCATTACATCCTTAAGTTCCCATATTACTTCCTCAAACCTATGATTCATCCATAGAACGTTGACTATATAGATTGTATTTTTATTTATTGCACCATATCTCCTTGATCTAGAATTTATACTGTTTATTCCTCATATAAGAGATCAAAATCTAGTTTCACAACATCCATGTTCAGTAAATGTGATGGGTTTGGTATGTGCTTTTTGAAAGCGATATAGGGAATACATCATGAACTTGGGAGAGTTGTTTAGGGAGTGTTAAGAGATAATCTATCACACCTACCATATTAAGGATCTTTGAGGGACTTATCTACCTAGAGCTCACCTTCTCATTCTTCCCAAATATCATAAAACACTTTCAGTGAGATATATGGAGAAAAATCATAGAAAATTTTTTTAACTCTATATCTCATCAATGGTTATATTTATAAATCTTGTTTATAATTTTTCTACTTTTATATGACACTAAATGGTTTAATCCTTATTTTTTATTTCTTGGAAAATGTCATCACATTCAAATTCTTCTCTCCAACTTCATCCTAGCATGATAGAGTTCAAAAAATATCCTCTTACAGAGCCCCATATGGTTCTATTTAAATACTATAATAGAAATTTCATTAATTTTATAACTCTACCAAGGTATGGTTTTCATCCCAACATCCTTGAAATTTTATTTAACAATATTTCAACATATCCTCCAGAGTTTTAATATTCCTCTAAAATTGACCACATATCTTAGAGTGGTAAGAAGTGTAGAAAATATAATCAGTCTCCAATGCATTCTAAAGACTTCTCCAAAAACCATGAGGTTAAACTTTTATCCCCATTATATACAATGGAGAGTGATACTTAATGAATCCTTACCACTTATCTTATGTATATCTTGGTAGGCTGGTCAAGATAGAAATATTAATTGATGTAAATAAAATTCACTTAATTAGAAAGCAATTAAACTCTAACTCAAATAAAATTATGTCACTTAAATGTTTTGTGGAGTCCCATGAATAAATCAATGGTAATTTTTTCCTATTTCATTACCGGTATAGGTAATGGATTAAAAATACCCAAAAACGTATTATATTCATCTTTAATTTTTTATCATACCAAGTATAGAAATATGTTTTCTATGATTTCCATATTAATTTTATCCCAATAGATTTTTTTATTCAGATCTTTATATATATTCATGATTCATGGATGAATAGAAAGTTATGATCTTTGAGAATGAAAAAAATGACGCTTTTTTGTTTTGATTTTTAAGGAATACTTATCATATTTCCAAACCATATAACTCTAACTTTATCAAAATTGATCACAGGAATACTTGTTATCTTTTTCTATTCATCATCTTTTTATGGTTTTTGTATCTCTACATGGATGGATAGTTTAAAATCAATTTGGTTAAGATAACATTTCACTTATCTCATTATAACATCAATATTAATCCTCTTAAAATCCATGATTATTGTGTCCTTTAAAATCATCATCTTAGATTGAGTTTCATGAAATTTTCTTATCATAGAATCAATCACCTTGTTTTTCTTCTTTGCGTGGTAATGTATTGATTAATCATAATATTTTATTAATTAAAACCATCTAATTTAGAATGTATTCAAACCCTTCTATGTGTATATATATTTCAAGATCTTTTGATCAATATATATATATATTTATATATATATATCACACTTCTCTCCATGGAGGTAATAAAACCAATGTTTTAATGTAAATATCACTACTGAAAACTCCAAATCATGTGTCAAGTAATTTTTCTCATGAGCCTTTGATTGAGTTTTTATAAAATTAATTACCTCACTATTATTCATGAAGATACATCCAAAATTATTTTTTGAATAATCACTATATATTACAAACTCTTCCCTACTATAGGGTAATTTAAGTGTAGAACTAGAGACCAACCACTTCTTAAATTCATTGAAACATTATTCATATTCCTATATCTAAATAAACTTCACTACCTTCCATGATAAAATGGTTAGTGGATTTGATATCCATAATCAATTACTCACAAAGATTTTATAGTAACTAGATAACCTGATAAAACCACGTATATATGTTATTGTGGTCGGTATGAGTTATTTCGTAATAAATTATATCTCTTAAGGATCTATATATTTTCCACTATTTGTGATTTCATGAACTGATAATTATACATTCTATAACCAAAATTCACACTTTAAAACATCTTCATACAGTTTCTCATTTGTTTTGGTTTCTAATACAATCTGAAAATTATATTAATAATCTTTATTTCTATTAGAATATATGATAAAATAACCTATAAATAGTGCCAATGAAATTAAGGTAATACCTAAATACTATGTTCATCAAATCCATAAAAATAGTAAAATAATTCTTAAGTCCAAATGGAATCACTATAAATTGGTAGAGTCCATACCTTGTGTAGAAAGTTTTTTATGAAATATCTTCCCTTTTGAATCTTAACTGAGGATATCTAAATCGAAAGTCAATATTTCAGAAGTATTGAGTGCCTTATAGTTGATTGAATATATCATCGATATGAGGTATAAGATATGTTTTTATCATAGATTTATTAAGATCATGATAATAAATGAAAATATTTATTGATCCAACATATTTTCTAATAAATAGGACTTGTACACCCCATGGTGAAGGACTCATGCTTATAAATATCTTATCTGGATTCTCTTTAAATTTATTCTTAAATTACTCTAATAAAATGGGGTTTATTCTATATGGACTCTTTGATATAGGCATGGAACCAAGTATGAGTTTAGTTGAAAACTCAACATAATACTCTGGGGGAAGACTAGGCATCTAATTTGGATGTACATAATTATATTCTCATATAATAGGCATGTCATCAATGTTGAATTCCTATCTAATGATTTTATTATAAATCCATCATTGTTGGGTATCATGATACAAATTAAAAAATTAAATATATTTTCATGATTATTCCTATCTTTTTACTTGATAAAGGGATGACTAATAGTATGAAATGAGATCTATTTTCATTAATAATTTATCAGTTCTCCATATATAGAAATCCAATGAATACCCAATATTAGGTTAAAATAAATAAAAGGAAGAAGAATTATATATGTAAGAAGTATCCTCCAATAAATATTAATCGTTGATGATTTGTATATCTTATATATGACCATTTTATCACAATGTTATTTCATAGATAGTTCAATATCCATTTCTTGATGTGGTTATTCCATATTCTTAGTAAACTTAGGTACTATAAAATAATGTGATGAAATAGAATCAAATAACGTATAAACATATATAGAAAATAGATCAAGTTTACCTTGGACCACTTCATTATTATGATCTACCTCAGTATTTGTGATAACAAATGACCTTCCTTTTTCCCTTTTTTTGAGTTATTATGGCCTATTTTCTTTATTGGGTTGATGTTTGGGTAATTAATTCGAATAATATCCAAAATCCATTCATGTGAAACATTACAGTTTGAGTAGATCAATAGTTGGGACTTTCTTTTACTCGGTAGCATTAATTATCCCATAAACCATATGTTGGAGGTGTTGGGCTAGGTTACCTTCTTTACCCCACTTAAAAGCCTTCCTTGTACCTTTAAGAAAATTATTTGGTATTTTTTCTCACACTTTTGGAAAGCATGGGGTTGAAAATTATTCCCCCTATATGACTTGCCATCAGAGTCCTCTTGATATTTTATCCTTATTTTCTTATCCCCATACAAAATTTTAGTCCCCAATTTCCATCTCCATATTTAGAGGACAATGAAAAATATAGTTATATTACTCAATTTCTCTTATTTCTAATTCCCTTGAAAGACTTGGTTTTAAACCAACAAATAAAGGGTTGATATTACTTTTAGATTGGGATATATAACCAACTTACTACCTTGCAAGCTACATGAATCTTTTTTTATATGTTTTAATGGACTGATATCTCTTTTATTTCATCATCATAAATTTTTTAACTTTCCTCAGGAAAATAGGTCAAGAATACTGCTTGATGATGAATACTTTATTAAACTCCTATCAATCCATAGTTTTGATTTCCTCATTCTCTATTGTGATCTTTATGATATTTCAACATTTTTCATCATATCTGCAACATCTGGTTACGTTTCTTAAGGTTTGACTTTTCCTTTCATTTTTGGTTTTAGGATTTTCAAAAGAATTTTGGGTTTTTTCTACCTACTAGGAAATTGTATGTTATATAAAGGATTTTGTTCCATGTATTTATTTCTAGGAATATTCCATGGAATTTTTTTAGGGTGTGAAAGGACACAATTTTTTACTTGGAATTCACGGTGTATAAGAGAAAAAAAGACTTTTAAAAAATTACACATGTTTTGGTGTTTTAAACCTTTAGGAATTAAAAGACATGTAAAGGGAATAAAAATCTTGTAATTATCATGATCTATGGTTTTAGGTGATCTGAATAACTGATTTTATTTTTACTCACGTGGAATCATTCCATCTCACAACCCAATGTCTTCCCTAGGTGATTTTGTCTACTCCAAGTCCTTTAATATGGCAAATAAAAGTAGCATAAACCTCATTTTATCTCTTCCTGGTACATATATATCCTCTCGTGTGTTTTCTTATACTCTCTTTTTCTATACTACTTATATTTTAACAGATCGTCATCAAATTGATGGATCCAAAATTTGTTTTTATATATTCTTATTCTAGATTGAATTCCGAGATCTTTCACACATTCTTACTCTATTGGTGTTATCCATTGTGAGTTTTGTTTTTCATGATAAAGGGAATACATGTGTTCTTTTTCTAGGTTGATTTCCTAGATTGTTCCTTTGGGATGTTTGATTCTTATATTTCCAGTTACTAGTTACATTATGATTTACAATTTTGGGTTTTGATATACGTGTTTGGTTTCTAGTAATATCTCCTATTATAATTTTGAGTTTACTGACATGTATCATTATTTTCTATTTTTTGTGGAAAATTTGTTCCCTATTTTGTCTTTTATAATTCCAGATACTATTTTCCAACCCATCGGGATTACGAATTCCCTACAAGAAATGTCAGTTTCAGATAAATTGTCAGATCACTAGGGTATATAGGCTGGTTTTTGAAAAATTGGTATCAAAGGTGTAGGCTTAAACGTATTTCCCTAATGTTAACCTGTTGTTTGGAATATATTGTTAGGACTTATGAGGTAATTGTGTGTGATTTCCAAGATATATCTCACTATAATGGGACTTGAGTCACCATAGGTGGTTTTAGAAATATATCTTGAGGAATAATTTGATCTAGTTATAGTCTTTTACCTACACTTTATTTTGATAGGTTGAAATCCAAATCTTGTTTTATTATCTGATGGGATTAGATTCCATGTTTCTATTATATATTTTTTTATTTTTTTATCCTTATCATGTCTTCAAAAGTGTTCTGTGATGTTGTGTAGAATTATGCCTATGAGAATACTTGTGAATAGAATCTAGGAAGAAGCTATTGGTGAATCACAAGAATAAAATACTCCCATGGACCTGAATCACATTGGGATTATTGTGTGAGTTATCCAAGCTCTAGGATTGGAACATATACCCATTCCCATTCATGATACAATTATAGAACTTCATAGGTATGAATCATGGAATCATTCTAACGATTTTCGTCACTATAAAAAAACATACTATCCAATGATCCCGTAATCCTCTAGAGGATAAGGACTTGTTTAGTAATATAGAAATTTTTTTATTTCTTGGAAACTCCTAAAGCTATTAAGGTGAAATGTGGTGCCTTCAAACTAGAGGGACCTATTATAAGATCATGGTAATTGATGGTGATGGAAAATAAACCTTAGGGGTTAGAGTGGAAGGAATTTAAATTTCTTTTCACAAATTGTCTCTATCAAGGGTCTATGGTGCTGGAAAAGGACATTGATTTTTCTAAACTCAAGCAGGATGATAGTACTGTGACATAATATGAAAAATAATTTATTGATATTATATATTTCTCACCTAAGATTGTATCAAATAATAAGGTGAATACTTGACTATTTTATAAGGACCTTAAATTTGATACTCGTTATTGGGTTTTCATGTTTAATATATCTTCCTCTGATAATGTGTTGGATAGGGTGTTGATGGTTAAGCTTGATTTGGATGGTATGTTAGGGTTAACAGGAGTTCTATTATATCATAGTGGTAGTTGTGTGATTTCCTTCAAGGAAAAGATAAAGCATGAGGAGTCTCTTAGTGGTTCTCAACAATAGGGTTCTTCAAGAAATTATTTAGTGTCTTTCAAAGGACCTTTTACATACTTCCATTATTTCAAGCCTAGGCATTCAAAATGGGTTTTCAATTATCCATACAATATTTGAAGAACCTGTGTATGTTCAGGTCACTTTTATAAGTTATTTTATATCTTCTATGTTATACATAGTTTCATGGGATCTTTAACACCAAAAACCATTTCAGTTCAATCATATGATTCATGAACAAAGGGTTTCCAGTAACAATCATCTAGAACAAAGCTTTTTCATGTAGTGGAAGAGTCTCCAAAGGAAGATGATACATGCCTAATGACTGTTATAGGTACCATCATTGTAGCTTCATCACTAGTGACTTATTTATTTGATATTGGTGTTTTAATTAATTTATATCATTTCTTATTTTGAACCTACTAGATATTCGAATGGATATTTTTTCTTATGTGATAGATATTACTACACCCCTTGGAATGAAGAGATATTAGGGTCTCTATTGTCCTTATTTTGTGTTCTCTTTATCAAATATTGATCTTACTTGGGATTTTATATTTATCATCATGAAACCTCTTGAAGTCGTTTTTATGATGGAATGTATCATTGCTAATAAGTATTAAATTGAATATTATCTTTGATGATTATCCTTAACCATGCATGGTGGCTTATGTCGTATATTTTTGGGATAATGGGACCCAAGGTTGAGTATATCCAAAACTTTATTATCTAGAGTTTTAGAAAGTAATGTCAGTGTTCAAATTTGATCTAGAATAGGAATCTTTGAGTGATGATATCCATCATGTCTCTATTGACTTTCCCAAAAAAAATTCCTTTTGATTTCTCTAGTTTTCCACAGGTGATAGAGGTTGGATTTTCTATTTATTTTATGCCTAGTAATCAGCCAGAATATATACCTTTTTACTATATGGAACCAACTTAGATGAAATATTTCAAGACTTATTTGGATGATTTATTAAATAAAGTATTTATATGCCCGATTTTGTCACCATGGGTGGTTCATATTCTCTTTTCTAAGAATGATTATGGAACACTTATCCTATGTTGTGATTAATAGAAAATCAATCAATTTACAGTGAAGAATAAGTATCTTTCACCATGGATTGATATATTTTTCTAGTTGAAGGTGGAGAAGTGGTTCTCAAAGATTCTTCTCTAATTTGGTAATAATCAGTTAAGAATAGAATAATTTTACATTCAAAAAACCACCTTATAGAGAATCTATGGACATTATTTGTATCTGGTAATTCCATTTGGTCAAACTAATTCAACTATAGTCTTTATAGATTTTATTAACAATATATTCCATGAGTATATTAGTACATTTATGGAGGTCTAGGGGATGAAATATTTCGTTACTCTATGTGCAAGGAGAATCTTGTGTGTCATCTAAGAGAAGTTTTGAAATTACTGAGAAATCATTAACTTTATACCAAGATATTGAAATGTGATTTCTATATTTTGGTAGTGAATTTCTTTAAACAAGTGGTCTCAGAACATGTTATCTTAGTTGATCCTGATAAGGTGCAATTTGGTATGACATGGTAGAAACCACATAATGTTTTTGAGATTCTTATATTCTTGGGTTTAGGGTGGTATTATTACTAGTTCATGAAGGGAATATTAAATTTTGATTCTCCAATGACCTCTCTCACTTTGAAGGGGGATATTTTTTGGGGATGATAAATTTCATAATTATTTTTTTGAACTGAAACATATTTTAAATTCTTCACTAGTGTTGAATCTTCTAGGGGCTTGGTAGGGAAATTTATTTTTCTATGGCACATTAGGTTTGGTTTTGGGATGTGCTCTTATGCAGGGTGATCATGTGGTAGCCTATGGATCTCATCATCTTTGTCCACATGATAATAATTATTTTACCAATGAAATTGAACTCACAATTATGATACATGATATTTAGAGTTGGAAGTATTAAATTTCAAATAATGTTTGACCATGTATTCCAACAATAATAGAATGAGCTATATCTTCTCTTAAAAATAGTTGAATATCCACCTGGGGAATTGGGTGGAATACCTATAATATTTTGATTTAAACATTATCTGTACCCTGGGGAAAGATAATTTCATTATTGATGATTTTAGTTAGATAATCCCATCCCAGGATATGAAAGAATAATCAGAAGAGTGTAACTTGATGTCTCTTTTTTGTACAACTTCGTATAGAATTTTGGGAAACTAGGACCAAGGCATTCTTGGATAGTTTTTAGATGACCTCCACTCTTCTTTCGATGATTCTTTATTAAAAGCTTCTTTATGATGAATTATGTTGAATTAATGACTCTATTTATGGTGCAAAGGCCATTAGTGAGTGGTCGTTCTTCATAAAGGGTATTCTATGTTTCTAGTACTGGTAATTTGTACCTTTTCTAGTGAGAAAATTCATGATGGTGGGTCACCATAATTCCTAGTGGGTTGTGCACCCACAAACTTGAATGATGTTATATGATATACAATGATGATTATGGTGGATCAGTATGTGGTGGTGCATTACAAACATTGTTCAAATATTATATAATTTCCAGTAGGCCAAGGAATATCACCAAAACCCATTCAGTTTACTTCTACCACATCTAGTGTCATCTTGGAAGTGGGAAGATATTTCTATAGAATTTTTTTAGCATTTCTGTGTACCCAAAGAAATAATAGTCAAATATTGGTTGTGATAAATAGGCAAACCAAATCATCTCCCATTATACCCATTCATGATATAACCAAATTGGAGGAGTTGGTAAATATATATCTGAATAAGACTGTTCATTTTCATGGAGTTCCATCTATTATAGGCTTGTATGGTGATTCCCATTATAGTTATCATTTTTGGATAGTCAATATGGTGGTGATGGGATCTTAGGTTCAATTGAGTACAACATACCATTCATATATGGACGACCAAATAGAGAGGGATATATATATTTTTGAGGATATCTTCAGTGCATGCATCCCCAGTTTTGGTGGAGCTTTGGATGAATATCTGGGAAAGGTTGAGTTCTTTTATAACAATAGTTACCAGTATGTGATAAAAATTTATTTTTTTGAGTCCATGTATGGTCAGACATATAAATATATGTTTTTTTGCTGGAGATTAGTCAAAGATCCTTACTAGACTGAGCTTGGTTCAAGAGAAATCAACAAAGATTTAGTTGATTTTCTAGAGGATGTTGATGACATAAAGCTGGTATAAATATTATGTTGAACATCTTCATATACCATTGGAGTTATTTTTTGATAAATATTGGGTCTTTAATTTTTCACCTCATTTGGTTAATTGATTAATTTGGATGCAAGGGAAGCATTATCTTAATTTTGTGGGACATTTTGATTTATTGATAAGATGGAAAAACTTGTTTACTATTTAGAACATCCACCATAGTTTAAATCAATAGATAATTGCTTCCATGTATCTCAGTTATGAATGTATCTTTCTAGCCCATCTCATGACATGAGATGGGGTGATCTTGATGTTGATCTAGATTTATCTATGACTGAGCATCTAGTCATTGTAGTTGATTTTGAAAAAAAATTACTTTGTGGGAGGACGATACTTTTGTTGTGTATTCTATGGAATCATGGTTCTGATTCTCATGATATATGGGAGTGTGGGGCACTGATTAGAGAGAAGTGGACTTAAATTTTTTATACAGAATCTTCTTGAATGGATTTATAGGGACAAAAATTTTATATGGTGAGGAGATTGTAAGATCCTATTAAGTTTATTAAGGTACTCTTTATTGTTTGGTTTCCCATTTTTGGATATTCAATAGAATATGTGTTTTCTTCTATTTTCTAGAAAATTACACACTATGTAATGGGATTTCATGTCATGTATCTATTTCTAGGCAGATGTTATGTGAATTGTTTTGGGAGTAATATATTATACACTGTGTAATTGGAATTCATGATGTGTAGGGGGAAAATAAACTGTTAATAAAAAGGAAATTAATTTTTCAATTTTTTCAACCTTCATGGATTACATGATGTGTAATGGAATTACATTTCGTGTAATTAACATGATTTTTGGTTTTACATGTGCTGAATTGTTTATTTTCTTTTCACTCGACTTGTAACCTTCCCTCACTCGACTTAGTGACTTAACTAAGTGATTTTGGCTCATAAAAATCCTTATCCTTAGCAGATTGAAGTGGTGTAAATCATGTTCAATATTCTATGAATAAGTGGTTCTCTTTTCATGTGTTTTATTCAAGTAACTCTTTCTATCCTTCTTATAGTTTGAAAAATCATCATAAAATTTATGAATCTAAACTCAAGTTTTTTAAAATGATTCTTCTTTTGTTTCTTATAAATTCTGAATCTTTGTTCTATATTTGGATTCTCTATTGTGAGGGTTGTTTTCGGTTATTAAAGGTATTTGGTTCTATTTGATATTGTCCATATGATTAATCCTTTATTTTATTTTATTTTTTATTTTCTTTCAATTGATATATGAAAAATAAATTTGATGTGAATTGGAATTTTAAATTGTGAAGGGATGTATTTTTTTAGAAAAAACCCTAATACAAATGGAATAGGAATTTTGGGCATATTTTAAAATTGATGGAATTATTGAAATATTTTGGAATTTATTTTTTAAAATGGATTAAATAGAATTAATCAAAACATGTTATTGTTTTTGTTTGGGAAATACTTGAATTGATGAAAAATCCATGTTTTAGTTTTGAAATGTAATTGGAATATTAAAACTAAAAAAATTTCAATTAATGAATTTCCCAATATTGATTGTTTGATTGATCACATGCGAGCCTGGGTAGTTAGTGGGTTATTTGGGACAAGAACACTATGATGATAGTTCTCTAGAAATTGATCTATGATGAAAACTCTAAAAAAAACTAGTTAGGAGGATCGTATCCCCCAACAGGATGTTGATGAGTCATATTCGGCATGAGCCTGAGGGATGTGTGTATATATATTGTCACGATCACTAATATGAGAGAGTGAGGATATTATAATTATAAACTATCATACCATAGGGAAGATGATCATTGTGCTTATTATTATTTTTTATAAATATATATATTTTATTGATTATAGAAATATTTATTAATTCCAATTTACTTATATTAACAATTTTATATAAAATTTTTATTTAAACTATAATAGTTTCCCTCTTTTGAATTAAAGGCATGTTTTGTTTTAAATGTCAAAAAATTAACAATATGTTCTATTTTATTTAAATTGAAATCATTATTTGTTTAATTATTGTGGAATATTATTATGGAATACCTGGTGAGTCCATATTGGTATTTATAGCTCACACCCTACGTTTTCCTTCAGAAGTTTATAGATTTCATTTTGTCATGTATTTGCAAAGGGAATGTGCCTCTTGGAGGTGGTGTATGTTCTTGATCCATTAGACATAGAGTGATGTTCCATTTAGATGTTTGAGTCTTATCTTTTTAATTAACTTTTACTTTCATGATGTACTATTTTGGGTTTTAATAGACCTGGTTAGTTTTTAGTACTATCTCCCTTTGCATTTTTGAGCATACAAACATGTATCTTTATCTTCAACTATTTTTTTGAAAAAAATGCCCTATATTATATTGTATAATTCCATGTGGTAGTTGTCATCCTGTGGGGATAGGAAATGACCTTTGGGTTATGTCAATGCTGATTAGGGTATCAAAGTACCAAGGTATCTAGGCTAGTTCATGGTACACTCTTTCCAAAACTAAAAATCAAAGACAAATTTTTTATTCTAGGATCACTAGAGAATATAAAATATCTTTTCCATTGCATTGATCTATTTCTTAGTAATAATTGGATTATAATATATTTTGAAGGAGGGTGGAAATTGTCGCATAAAATACTCTATAACAAGATTTTCATTTACTTGTTTGTTCAAGAGATTAACATGATTTATGTTATTATTTATAGTATGTGATTTTTGGGTGAGAACTTTTATGAGGTTTTTCACACCCTCTCCTATCAAACTTAGTACCTCATTGGGAAAGTCATTAAATTTCCTGTCACACACATTATTAACCCAATTTATCCTTAATCTATCCATTTCATTAATAAATAAAAGTCAAGGATAAGAATAATTAATATGAAAAGGAAACTATTATCAGGTAAATAATTAATCCTAAATACCATGTGTTTTTTATAATATAAATTTTATGGCTTATATCTAGGTGATTCATTGTATATCACATACTTGGTACTCTAACTATACTATAAATATGTGCAAAAATCTTTTATAATTGTTATAAATAGTGAGTTAATTCCAAAAGAATATCACACAGGAGTGTTAAACCTGGTGTAATGTTAGTCCTATTGGGCATGCACCAGGTGAAAATCAAGTTAATACTCAATCATTCCTTTTTAGGGTTATTTCCCCAAGGTACATCTATGTCAGAGATAGTATCCATTTTTAGTATAATGATTGTGATTTAATTAGTTGAACCACATGAACTCTAATTTTCCAAAACATCAAGAAGTAATTATATACATTGACTCATATCTTAGGTTTCTACTAATGTTTCCTTACGCTAGTTCTCAACAATAGATTCTCTAATTTCCAAAAATAACTAACCCTTTTATCTGATACAAACTATACTGAATTAATATAAACATACCTTTATTTTACATATTTTACATGATTTAAAACATTACATTTTATAAATAATAATATCCCAAGAGCCAATAGGTTTAGTGTATTTGGAGACTAGCTATATAATAACCTAATTTTACAAAACACATTGTCATTTCTACTCAAAAGAGACATATTTTGAAAATATTTTAGACAACTCATATGTAACACTCATCCTCAAAACCGGAGGAATAAAAACATAAAAAATGGGTATTCTCAAACACTCCGTAATGGATGAATAAAAATTTCATCAAGGATGAATTCATAATAAAAAGTGAAAAACATGAGCATAATGGAAACCTAATCACTTAATGAGTGATAATAATAATACATAAGTTATATTCAAAGTACATGGAATAAGAATTTAAATCCAAAAAAAGATAAACATGGAATCATAGTATCTATAACATGGATTCAAAGTATTTAACATAAACCTTGAACCATGAGAGAATGATATCCTAATGAATAACACCCTTTAAATTTTGAATAAACACTACCATAGAAAAACATTAATTTCAAGAGTCACATAATTATACCCACTCTTGAAAAGAAAATCATTTATAGCCATTTTTAGATCACCTTTTTAAGTCACCAACCTTTACCCATTCTAGAAAAACAATTGTACACATTTATACATATCTCATGATATTTGAACCCATGAATTGGATGGTGATATAAACCCTTATCATCATCATCCATACTAATAAGTTTCATTTTAAAATAATTCACTTTTAACATTATAAATAACCCATGGAAATATAATGGGTTTCATAAAACATTAAAAATAAAATCATTCAACTTTTATAGCATAACGAATCCCTTAAAATAAAAGTGGGTTTTATAACATTTCCAAATCGTATAACAACATGAATTAAATCGATTGATAATGAAAAACTTGATAACCCAAAAATAATCACATAACTCTATTAAAGATCAATAATTTTGAATGTATAGAGGAAAATTAAAACCAAATCACAAAATATTTTTTTAACATTTTTTAATCGTCAATTTAAAAGTCATAGTCTTGAGTGTCCTTTCAAAAAGTGTATGTTTTTCATAAAAACAAGTTAAAAGAAATAAATTCATGGTAGTGTTTTGGAGTTAAATATCCTTTTATCTAGTGATATAAAATACACCTTCATTTAAAATGGAAAATGTAGGGAACAAATGGAAAATAAAATCAAGAATAAAGTGTATAACTCGAAGGAAGGAGTTTGAGTTACCAAAACCCTTACCATTATAGTTGATTTCAATAAAATTTATTTAACCTATTTTATATAAAATATAAAAATTTAAATTAACTATTTTAGAACCTTATTCGTATATATTTATATTTATACTCTTCATTAATAAAAATTCTCTTAGTTTTTTAGATTTTTATAATCTCTTTTTAAAAATGAGATGTTAATAGTCTTGTCTGTTTTGAACTAAGTTCATAAAAGTAGTCTCAATATTCCTTTATCTTCCAAATTTAATCATTAATAAACCATTAAAATTAATAGAAGTTATGTTTTATAAATACTTATAGTATTATAATTCCATCACTTGGGTGTTTTAGTCACATTTCATGAATATGAAATCGGTGATGAATTAGTTTCCACTAATTTAACGATATTGATATAATAACTTATAATAATTGTTATTTTTTATACTTAATGAAACATGGTAAAAATATATAATTATTATATATAGCTTATATACTCATAAAATATAAACTAAAACCATGCATGAAGGTGGTAGTGAAAAATTCAATGTATCATTCCACGGAGGCGGTAGTCCATATATACACAAGGATAATGATTTCATTTTTCGAAAGGGAGGAAGAAAGAAGTGAAATGGTTTATAATTACAAGAACCAAAATATTATATATAAATATATATTTCGTTAATTCCTCTCTTAGCCCATCCAAGTTAGGTAGTAAATGAAAAAAGTGGTTTCCTTATTGAGGTGATAGTCCACACATATGCATGATTCACGTTATTGGTTTTATTAAAGGAAAACGGAAAAGGAGGTCAATGTTTGTAACATAATTATAATGAAAAAAGTAAATTAATGATACTAATGTTATAATTTTAATATATTTTAATTAAATTTTTTAATTAACAAGTGAACATAAATAAATAGAAATGAGAAATGAGTGTTTAGAAATTTATAGCTTTCTTCTTGGATTATATCCTTTGAAATACGGTTAAATATTTGAGAGGTGGTATTTTAAGAAGAAAAAAAGCCTCTTTATGGTATATATAAATGTTGAGAAGAGTTTTTTGAAGATTTTAAGATGAACTAAATGGGTTTTGGTGTGAAGGTAAGTGAGGAGATGAGTTCTCCTTTTATAAGTGGAAAGGGATGGTATTTTTGTAAAAACCCAAAACCATTTAATAATGGGAATTCACTCTAAATTAATGTAGATAGAAATTGGTAAATAATGGATAAGGGAAGGTATAAGGTAGATAAAGGCCTCAACCACCCATTACCATACATATTCTAAACATGATTGTTGTATTTCCCTCTTGGCTAAACCCGTTTTCCTCCTTTTTTATTTTTATTGAGGTACCAAGTTTTTACCAAAGATATTTATCCCTTATTATAGAAAATAAAAATTTTCAATATTACATAATTTAGAACAATTGATTCAAAATTTTAAATCAAATTTATTATATTAATTTTCTTAAAGTGATAAAAATCAACTTTAAAATAATGAATGTATAATGTATCAAAAACAATTTTTGAAAAATATTACTTATGTTCAAAAATGTATAATATGGTATTTAAAGTTGAAACCAAAATTTTTAAAATTATAAATTAGATTATAAAGTAAATATTTTTTCCTTAGAAAATGGTTTTAAAAATTTTAAACTCATTCATATATACTAATAATTTCATAAGTGTCGTGTTATTTGTAAAAAATATATATTTTTCTCAATTCACCTAAAAATAAATATTTCTAGAAAAACCTGAAATGTAATATTAAGATAATATTGTTATGATAGGTTCAAAAATGAATTTATTTTTTGAAAATTTACATCTTAAAATTTATAAATTTTACATTAATATAACATTATAAAATATTGTAAAAACACATTTTTATAAGAAATATTTTTTTTGGTAAATTAAATATTCTTATAAAATTATTGATAATCATAAATAAATAAAACATAAAGAATATTAATTTTATAAAATCAACTTAAGGATAAGGAATTATTTTATTATCTACATAGCCACAGTTGTTGAAATAGTATTAAAAGGGGTCTTTATTTCATAATTTGGTTATAACTATTTGTACCCACATATTCAATAGATACTATAAATTGTTCAATATCTATTTTACTAAAAATAATTTTAGTGTTTTGGGGTTTTTTATTGAATTTCGAACAATACATTTAACATAATAATTATTTAAGGGGGATATTGTGAGATCATAATAGTAGAAAATGTTCTAAAAGATACAATCCTCATAAGGATTCCTTAGAAAGAAAAATATTTAAATATTTTAAAGACTATGAATGAGAAGTTCATCGTAATAAATCTATAGAATATTTCAGTTTCAAAATGTATTACCACTAAACACTTCAAATTAATGGTTTTTTATAGGAAAATATCTAACAGTCATATTTATGATTTTGTTATAATGATGTTGGACAACTAGTACTTGACAGATCATCTACAACTCAATGTTCAACATCATTTTTGTTTACATAGTTATAGTGTTATAAAGTATTACTTATGATTGAAACAAATTTTATATATTCTAATTATAAGAAAAGGATATTATGATGAAATTCATAATCTTTTTTTTAAATGATAAACTTTATAATGACAAGTTAGATATATCACTACCATTATTAGTCTGATTTTCATGACTATTTTCATTACGATAGACAAGAAAAAATTTTAACCACTAGTTTGAATAAAGGCCAGTACAATGAATTGGACTCAAGATTGATCTGATGGATTGTATTGAATAATGATAATTTCATGTTTTTACTACATTATAATTATTTCTATTTATGGTAAAAAATATTTTTTTCAACAAAAATATAATAAAATAGTTGGGATATACAATGTTGGTGAGCATAGTTTTAAGAGGGAATTTTTTATTTTCAAAACTAATGGAATGGAAAAAGTGATAAGTACAACTTATGACTCAATAATCTCCCCCTTTTTAAAATCACACAACATAACACTTAAATGAAGAATAATAACATTAAAAACAAACATAACATTGTTCTTTTAGGAACCTTGAATATATTTTTTATTACTTCATATGAGTTTATAACTATTTTCTAATATAGGGGAAATTATTATAACATCCCATGCATAATTAATACTTATCCCCTTAAATAATAATTCTTCCCATTTGGATAGTGTTTACCTTTTATAAAACCTTCTCCCCTTTTTGATATTCAAAAGGAATGGGAAATTAAATATAGTTTCCTGAAATTGTAAACAGTTATAACAGATGAAAAAAATATTTTTTAACTATCTAATTATCCATGAAATAATAGAAATAACATACATCCAAAAGTACTTGGAAAACATTAAATCATAAATTATGGTTATGAAATGATATTTTCATTCATTAACCATTAAAATGTTTGATAAAAAATTGATTGAGAGTCCGAAATTAAAAGTATTCATTCTTTATTCATCAAATTTTTTCAAAATAGTTTTGATCTTCTTGAACTCCTCTAGATCCTTCTCAAGCTTCATGATTCTTTCTTCTATAATTTATTGAGTCTAGATTTTAGTCTTCTTTCATTCAACCTCTTGAGATAAATCTTTATTATCATCCCTCATTATGATCAATTCATTTTCACGTGATATCAAGATGCTCAAATACAACTCCTACTCAAGAATATTTTCTTGCAAAACATTTACTTCCTCTATTCAATCATCTATTGTATCTCATAATTCTTACACAAACTTCACTTGATCATATATATCAGAAGATAACTTATTAAAGGAATCCTCCATTTTAAAAAAAAGATTAATTACATCAAGAATTGATCTTCATGTTTCCTAATATCATAATACAATTGAATAGATAACTTTACCACATGATTATATAATCTTTTCTAAGTTTGAGACTTTTCTTGAAAGGTTTTCAACTCTTCCATGATACAAATTACTGATTTAGTTAAAACATTTAAAGACTCTGATAGCTCATTGAGTCTATTCTAAATATGTTTTTATCTTTCCTCATGATTAGTAAAATATGAAATAGTGTCTTTTATCCTTATCAAGGATTGGAAAATTAAATCAAAACATTTTCAGGAAATGTTTGTCTCAATGTCTGATAACCCTGATGATGGTTTTGGAGGTTTTCCCCTTGAGTATTCGACATTTGGTTATGAAAATACCTATGATTTATTTTTTATCATTAATTCAAGAATTTCTATCATCTAAAAAGGTATAATTTGTACACTCTTATCTAATTGAATATTTTCAGAAACTTTTGTATAAGAATATTGATCAAGTACTTCATCTTCCTCTAAGGATAGTTTTTCTTTCAGTTTTTTTGAAGACATTTGTTCCTCTTCTGGTGAATATTTTTCATCCTGAGACCCTATTATGTCATTATCCATATCATACTATGTAGTTAATGGATATGATAATAAATCCAAAGATTTCTTTTCTTTTGAGCCTCTATTGTTCTCTTTTTTCATTTTCTTCTTCTTCTTCCAATTCTTCTTCTACTTATTCTTCTATGTCTTCTTCTATGTATTCTTCTATTTCTTCTTCTTATTGTTATCTAGATTTTTATACTTACTCGTTTTCTTATTTTTATTCAACCAATATCTCAAGATCTAGCTCTAGATACCTTTCTGTTATCAAAATACCCATTCCAATTGGTTTAAAATCTAATTATTTCTTAGGGACAGATTCAGTTATTTCTTCAACTATTACCTTTTTCTTATCATTGACTAAATGGACCAATATAGGCATAATATAAGATTCTGAAAACTATAAACTGGAATCTATAATAGATTGATCATTATGAGAAGTTTTATGGATTGGATTATCATAATCCTTCTTAGCCCCCATTAACAAATGTTCAACGACTGTTTCTTCTACAAGCCTATTCTTCTATTTATTTTTCTTTTCTTTTCTTTTCAAGAAGTTATTTTTTTGAATTATTAAGGAATTTTCCTCAAGATGATCAATACCAACCTCTAGATCCCTTGCTTTATTTTATGCCTTGTTTCATATGATATTATTTAATTATTCATTACACATTATCTTTTCTTTATTTTGTTTCATAGGTAGGGAAGATTCATATTTTCTCTTTTTCTTCAAATCATCCAGTTTCATTGATAGTTGTAGTAGTGGTGGTGCTATTGATCAGCGGGTACTGTAGCTGCCGAAGGGCACTATAGCGGTGGCAGTACTGTGCGGGTACTGTAGCAGACGGGTTACTATTCACAGAATGTGAATTAGGCCAAAAATTTGGGCCTATGGGCTATGTAATGGGCTACAAGCCCACTGGGCCTTCGGGCTGTGTAACGGATCTCCCTCTACCCAGTTAAAAAAGGTCTTTTCTTTGAATTATTAATAAAAATGAGGCTTTGGCCCCAACTATTAAAAAAATTGATGGTTGTGCCTCTAATGGAGACCCATAAAAAGTTTCAACAAAAAAATTAGACCTAGAATAAAATATTAAGTTCATTATTAAAATTGTATCTTCAAAAATAAAGGAAATATTCTATCTCATTAGGTAAGTCTTGTTATAAAATTTTAAAATATTCATTACTTTCACCAGAAACTTATTGATGAAATCAAGACACATGGTAATATTTAACTTTATTATAGTTCTCTTCATTGCCACAACCATAACAAAAATAAATTTAACGAAGATAATTTTTCTCATATCCACCTAGAAATAGAAAAAGATATATCAGAAACTTTAAGAGTATTTGAATCATTCTTTCTTAGAATTATAAAACCCTATATCAATAAAACTAATACTCTTTCATCTAGTGATAAGTGAGTAACCTTCCTCAATTTCTCATAAGTTGGAAACAAGGACACTTCAACCATTGCTTTCTAAAAACATCCAAGTTTATCTGGAATCATGTGAGAGGATAGATAAGCTTCACCCCTAGTAAAGACATCAACCAAGTATGCTACTCTTTTAAAATAAATCCTATATTTTTTCTAATAAAAGTGAAATATACTAGATCTGTATCACTTTCTTTAATAAAATAAATATATGCAAAAAAAATTCTAACAATATCAGGATAATATATTTCATAAACCGGCCTAATGTGGCCCTAGTCGTAACTCCCTAAGCCCACATTCATTAGTCCAAGGGATAGAGACTATCCACATGTAGGTATATCACACATATGGGAAGAATTTTCTTAAATTACAAGTATGAACGCACCCAAAAATACCTCCATGAAATAGTGAAGAGACATAAAAAAACTGGAAACTAAAATGCATGCATACATAAATCCCAAATCATAGTATACTATTAGTAATGAAATCATAAAAAGGTAAAATCACATGACCACCAAAATATTCAAAAGTGTCCAACCATCTTAGAAGGAGGGTATCATTGTCAAATGAAACTACCAAAAATCTCCTCAGGATAGCTCTGGTAAAAACCACGGTCATTATAGATCACTAAGACCTACCTGCCTTGGGTCCTATGATGACTCCATGAAATTACCTTTAGTCTGCACAAGACAGAATACATGCGATAAAATCCCATACAGGGTTGATTATAACAATACTCAGTAGGCTCCCCCAATAACAAAAAGAAAAGGGATCAACTGAAAGACAAAAGTCCACTCAACCTCTCCTAAGGGAACACAATTGAGAGAGAAACTCCATCTTGAACAATCCTCAACTATAAATTAAAAGTTATCTCATTCCACAATGAGTGTAAACCAAAACATGTGACAACACCATAATAAATCCTACAAAAACCCATATATACTCATATGAGACTATATGTCTAATGAGGTTCTGACCTCATAAATAGCTACATGATTCTACTCACAGCTCAGAAGGCAACACATAACTAGGATAACACACTACATGAGCTCAATCATCCCATATGGAACCCATCAGAGAGATATAATCCATCAAGAACATATCTACCATTCTTGATGGTACATCCAAGATAATGTGATCCATCAGGAACAAATCAATTGGTCCATTCCTATTGACTAGCACCATAGGTCTTACCAATCCTAACCTACACCCTGCGTAAGGTCATATGTAACCAAGTGGAGAAGCTATCACCTCACCACTTCTAATAGTTGAGAGATCACTACTCCAGACTATGCACTGAGTGCATCCTCTCTAACAAAAGAGAATGGTGTCACTCTCACCTCACCACTACCCTACATTTGAGAGAGTACTATCTCATGACCATCCCATGAAACCACATTTTCTCTTATATGGAGTGGAATTCGCATCAATACATCTAGGGTCACTACTTTTCAATCAAGTATTTCATATAAATAGTGGAGGGACCCACTCTTTAAAATTATACTCAACATACGAGGGACCTCCAACTCTTATGGAAGAATTACTCCTTATTACTACACAAAATTGGGGGAATACTACTCTTTATATGAGGGAATTCACCCTTGTATGATAGGGGAGTATAACTCAGGGGATAGAATACCTACACCTTAATAGGACATTAGAGTAAAACACTACAGATAGAGGAATCAAAACTTGACACAACAGGGGATTACTACATTACCAACACGATCACTATGGGGGACCTGCACCAGGACACAATAGTGGAGTACTGACCCCATGCTAGATGACATTCTCCCTAGTATTAAAGGAGAGTACCAACTCTACTGGGACAATACTAATGGAGGACACGCTTCCTATAACGGCATGTGATTCCTAAATCCAAGGATATATGACCCACACCCTTACACGATAGGGTAGTACCCACTCTATCTATACTTCACATATGGGGGATCTATTCCCTGACATGGAAAGGGAGTAACGACTCCACATATAGTGTAATTTCACCCCGGTCCGATAGGGAAGTAACTACTCTATATGGACAATGGTTATAGAGGGTCTGCACCCTAGAACGGTAAGGGAGTATGGTCTTGAACTATATGAACAATATGTGGAACTCGTTCCCTTTTCTGATAGGGGATAACAATCCTCGAGAGAACTACCGCATGGGTAGATAAAACACAACCATGATGTGGGGAGTCCCATCTCCATAAAAGTAGAGAGTTAAGAGAAACCCATGCCCTTATTCTATAGGGGAGTACCAAACCTAGAATCTATCCCTAAGAACCACATAGATCAATAAAACCATCCAAACTCCATTGAAAAGAATATAACTCTTATTATACCTCACATCGCAACATAGCCACGGATAGCGGACCCACACCCTAGCACAACATGAGAGCACTGCTTTACCAGCCTAAAGTGTACAAGGTACCCGCATCTTCAGGGGATAGGGAAAGGTATCGACCCTAAACTCAACCTAGTGATCCACCATAATCACTACCTAAGGTTTAGAACTACTATTAAAGCATCATTCTTCAACAAAACCACATTGCATTCTTAGTCAAAAACATAGGCCACCATCACATTCTACTTGGAAAATTGCTCATTATAGGCTACTCACAAGCCTGAATCCAACACCCAATGAAGGAGATACAAATATAGAAAGAACAAAATGAGATACCAAGAAAGTACATTGCAGGAAATATGGTGCACACGGCATGTGAACCCACCTTTTTAGTTGGAAATATATCATGTCTACACAGATTTTATGGTTATATTGGTGTGCATGGAATGTCCAATCTCACCCAAACCCTTGGCTATGTTCTTCCTCCACATGGATTGACCATCTATGCCTCACACACAATGTGTAACATCAGGTACACTGCAAGTCCAATATAAATGTCCTCTTGGTCATATCTTTTTATCATGCTTGTGTCAGACACCCCATGTTTGTGTACTTTTGTTGTGTAATTTCACATAGTTTTGTACTATTTCATAGCTACCCTGGCCATTTTCTTAGGCCACGTGACTTTGCGTCACTACACAGCTTGTAACTCCAATAAATATCATATAGTCCCCAAAATTATTCTTCCCGGAATATAAATAACCCTAGATGTGTCCCACTATTTCACAAACCATGTAGATGGTAATTACGATGGGAATTACCTTGTGAGTTTTCAAATTCACCCAAATTTTCGCTAAAACTTGCATATCGACTTAGAATGGATCTCTAGAAATTATAATAGGGCTCTAAGGCTTTAGAAAAATGGATAATGAAGGGTATTGGGACTAAAACTAAATACTTTTTACCTTGAGGGGGAAACACCAAAGCTTTAGGTTCGAAACGTTTCCCAAAACATGGTACTCCTCAATTATATGATAATCATCATCAAGAAAGTATATCAATAGCACCTCATCACATTGATTATCCTTGATTTCATCCATCTTCCAAATAGTGATAACATATTAATATACCCCTTCTCATGTTGTGAACTTAAAGGGGGAGTGGGGATAAATAATTGATTTAATTTAATTAAATAAATTAACTACCTTTTAACATCCCATATTTAGCTCACCTTCAGTTGAAAACCCATAGTTCAAAAAAAATTTGTTGTGTCTTGGGTAGAATGATTTTATGAACTCAACTGTTGTCTCGGAATTCTAATTTGAGACTCTTCTTGAGAGTTATTCCGTGTTTCATGATAAAATTCACATACGTGACAAAATATATTTAATATTTTTAATTTCACCGCACTTAGGCTCTTCAGGTCCAATAATCCCATGAATGGCTTTAGAAATATTCATTTAATTATTCCAAATTCTTACAGTTCAAAACCCAAGTCATTACATTCTCCCCACCTTAAAGGTTTTCATTCCCAGAACGAAAAATCCTTGGATCAAGGGAATGAAACTGATCTCCCCACTAGAACTCCCATGTTAGAGAGTTCATCAAGGGTTCCCTTGAAACTTACAAGAAAACACTCAGGGGAACTTCTAAGGACAAACCAAACTCACTTATAGATCCAACCGGGTTGAAATCATTCAATAAGAAACACATGTCTCCTCAACTACAACGGATGAAAAAACACCAGGCACCACAACCCTTCTATAGTTATAGGGTCTCGTGGTACACCACCTCGCTTACCAGAGGTAGATATTGACATGAGCCAACAATTCACATCCACACTTGGATGAACTAAACCATGTCCGCCTCAAGCATCGTTCATTAATATTGAATCCAGGCATGCGAGGGTACCAATGAACAAAACATATCTTCTCATGTGTAAACACTGGGTCTTACCAGACCCTTCGTTTGTGACCCACTAACTGTAACATAGATTTTCAAACTAGAAACACTTCCTCACAAAAAGAGTGTAATCCCGATTGAGTATGGATGGTATAAAACTAATCCATACAATGGAAAAATTCTAGGTTCTAACCCAACCTCTATGGAAGAGTTCTATTCAAGGATCTCCCTCCACTAGGGCTGCCAATCAAAAGGTTCAAGAGAAAAAGTTTCACTAGAAATTTTTGGACCTTCCCCGACACTCTAGCACACAACCTCACCTTGAACACACAAATCCAAGGAACTCATCCACCACACCAATAAAATATCCACTTTGGGTAGCACTGACTCGTCCAAATGGTCTTGATTGTGCCAAATTAATTCATCTCAGTGGGGAATGTGTCCCTCTTCCTCGTGAGTCTAAAGATACATCAACAACACCAAAATTGGGAAATACCTATGCCTTGCGTCACCCAATTTTATCCTCATGAAAGAAGTGGAAAGTAAATAGTACTTAACAACAATGTCTAATAATTACTACTACAGAAAGTAGAAATGACATAGAGCATACATCTATTCATCCTCGGAGCCTCTATGTCAAAGGCTTATATGGCCTGTAGATATCCTTTACCCCATTCTTTATCACCCTGATCCTAGTGTGGAATGCATGGGGGTAGTGGTGGCACCACCTTAAAGCACTTGTCACCTCCTGCTACTCTCCCATATCGTATTCCACATCCATCATCATGCGAAACTCCCTGCTCCAGACGGTGAATCTACCAAGGCATTCGGTCGACTGGATCCCTCTCGGTAGCATGTTGGGTGGTAAAATCTCTTTAAATATGTCCTTATATGTCACAATAATAACATTACCACTCCTATGACTGACCTAGTTCCTGGAATGGATCTAACACTACAGGCCCACGTATGTGAGTCTGAGCATGGGTATACCTTCTGCTCCATGATTATGTCATATGTCACCTACTAACTATTGTAGATCTTTCATCCTTGTGATCACCACTATAGACCAAATCCACCCATCCATCCACCAATAATCTCTCTACAACTAGACCTCGCTTCAGTACCCCCTCATAATAGGGAAGTCACAAGGAGATGACACCATCCAAGATGTTTTTGTAGAGGCCCTGCTAAAATTTATAATCTCTGATGAATGAATCTAGAACCATATCCAGGGAGTGTCATAACAATTCTGTAAACCTCACCAAGTAATCTTCCACGATCATGCTACACTACCAAAGCTATAGAATAACCTAGATATGCACTAATCTTAATGTGGATGGGTAAAAATATTCTCTAATGAGTTTCTAAAACTCCATCCAAGTGATCAATACCTCATCATTGTTCTACTACACTAAACTCCACCATCTCCCAAATGACCCTCATAGAAGGATCTCATTTATGACCACCATATGTTTTGTAGGTGTCCTGACAAGGTGGAAAACATGTGTGACTACCTCGAGCTAGTAGTCAGCTACCTGGGGGACTAGATCACACTAATACCTCAGAGTTCCTGGCCTATAAAACTGATTCAGTGCACTCATCCTACATGAATCCTCAACCTTAACTTCTAGAAAAACTAGCTTCTCATTGGGTGGTGGCTCAACTGGTGGACCAGCCGGAGGTACCACCTCCGAACTAGTTCCCTACATTGAAGACTCATCATAGGGAGGATCTTCATCACAATAATGCAATAGAACCCTGCCTGGATTTTTTCATGGTGTAATCTTAAAACATAATCAATATGTTCCATAGTCAAAGAGTATATCTTGGGAGTTGACTCAAGAATGATAAGGAACCCACAACAGAGTCCTATATGATACATGTACCATTATTTCCCTGTGAGTAGTGTCCTAATGTATTGAGTCAAAAAGCAGATTTTTAGAGTCCTGATGAATCGATTGATCAGTCACTACACCAACTCCAAAACCTCTGAATGGAGTCCCAAACTCAAAACACCCTAACGTTGTCTCTATGCATCCCAACCCAACCTCACCACACAACGGTTCCAAAGAGAAATAATACATTGATGCCACTCTATCACGACCTGACCCAACAGGTCCTGATTCAAAACTCCCCAAACCCACCTCTAATAGGCTAAGGGATGGAGACTAGAACTGACTACTGATATCACATTGATGGGAGGCATTTTTCTAAAGTACATGTATGCATGAACCCACAAACACCTCCATTCAATAGTGCAACGATATAAAAATATTGAAATTAAAATTAAATCATGCATCTATCCAAAATCAATATATAATATAAGTAATAACAGCATAAAAATGATAAAACACATGCCCACCAAAAATTGTAAAATATTCCAACATGCTTAGAAGGAGGGGAATGTTTTCAATTTCAACTGTTGGGAAGCTCCTTGGACCATCTTAGTAAACACCTTGCTCAGTCTAGCTCACTAAGATCTACCTGCCTTGGGTCCTATGGGGACTTCATTAAATGTTTTGGGGAATTCATAAGATACAAAACTTGTAGGAAAATCCCATGTCGGTGTTATTAAAACAATACTCAGTAGGCGCCCCCAAAACTCAAAATAAAATGGATAAACTGAAAGTAAACTATCCACTCGACCTACCAAGATTGAACCCAGTCGAGAGAGAAAATACATCACGAACCATCCTCGACTACACATGACTAGTTAGCTCAATCCACCAGGGGTTTCAACCAAGAAACATGATAACATGAAAAAGAATCCTATAATCACCCAGTTATACTCGTCTTAGAGTCCAATTATATTGAGGTTTTGACCTCATAACCAGCTATAGGATTCTACTCGAGGCTCTAAATGTCACAAATAACTATTATAACACACTTCCTAAGCTCATACATCCCTGATATCACCCATACTTGAGATTTACTCCATCAAGAACATCTCTACCATTCCTGATGCTACATTTGAGAGAATGAGATCAATCCGGAACAAATCACTAGGTCCAACCCAAGTTACTAGCACCATAGGTTCTACCAACGCTAACATGTACCCTGTATAAGATCATAGGTACCCAAGCGGAGAGGCTCAAACCTCACCAATGCACACAGTTAAGGGTGCACTACTCCATAAAATACACTATATTCGTCGTCTCTAACGAGAGAGAACATATGGACCTGAACCTCACTACTTCCCTATAGTAGAGGTAGTACTATATCCTAACTATACTCTGAAACC
The DNA here is from genome assembly GCA_963277665.1 of Viscum album. Taxonomy (NCBI): domain Eukaryota; kingdom Viridiplantae; phylum Streptophyta; class Magnoliopsida; order Santalales; family Viscaceae; genus Viscum; species Viscum album. The sequence continues at coordinate 928,951,464 of OY728131.1, forward strand.
TATGTTGCTCCTATATGGAGTGAATCATACCTCAATATATCAAGGGAAACCCAACTCATACCCAGGTATCACACATAACTAGTGGAGGGGCCTACTCCTTGTAATTGTACTGAAAATTTGAGGGACATCAAACATTATTGGGGAACTTACTCCCCATGACTACTTTAATAAATGGGATAACTACTCTGTATGTGAGGACATGAACCCTGGTACAACATGAGAGTACAACTCAGAGGATAGAGGACCCACACCCTAATATAGTAGGGGATTAAAACTCAATCGATAGAGGACCCATACCCTAGAACAACAAGGTAGTACCACTCTACTAGCATGATCACTATGGGAGACCAACACCCTGACACAAAAAGGGAGTACTAAACCCATGATAGAGGAACTACTCCCTGGTACTACATGGGAGTACCTACTTAATGAAACAATATATATGGAGGACCCACACCCTATTGTGATAGGGGAGTTCTAGATCCAAGGATAGGGTACCCTCAATCTAACATGATAGGGGAGTACCCACACTATCTATACATCGCATATGGAGGACTCATTACCTAAAAAGTCATGGGAGTACTGAATCTATGGATAGAGGACCCACACCTTAATCTATCAGGTGAGTACCTACTCTATCTGGCCAATGAGTATGGAGGGCCTGCACCCTGGAACTGCAAGGGGTGTTATCTCCAAATAAATGAGCACTACATGGAACCCATGACCATGTACCATAGGGGAGAACCATCCCTGAGAGAACTATCTCGTGGGTAGGGAAATCGCACACACTACGTGGGGATTCCCATCACTACCAATTCATAGAGGTAAGGGAAACACTTGCCCTTATGCCACATGGGATTACCAGCCCCAACGTCTCTCTCTAAGAACCACTATGATCTATGGCATCAGTCAAACATTGTTGAAAGGAGCATCCCACTTTTTATACCTCGTATCCCAACATATCCATATATAGGGGATCCACTCCCTGACATAATAGGAGATCATTTATCTACCAGCCTAAGGATTCCAGGTGACTCATATTCTTAGTTTATAGAGAAAGGTACCAACCTCGACGTCATCCTAGTGATCTACCAAGATCACTACACAAGGTTAAGCATCGCTATTATAGATTCATGATCGAACCATGCCACATCATATCTCAAAGGACAAAAAAATTCCACCATCATTTTTTACGTGGAAAACTAATCAAGATAGGCTATTCTCAATACTAAATCTAAGCCTCCTAGAAGGATATATTCTACGTGGATGATCATAATAAGATCTCAAGAAAGTACAAAGCATACACTAAGGTATACACCACATCTGAACCCACCCATGCACCTAAGTATGCATCCCATTTACACTATTTTCCTAGTTATATAGGTTTACATAACATATAAAACCCATACATTGTTTTTTCCTACATCACTCATCCCATGGTCGTGTTATTCATCTACATGGCTCGGTCAACCATGCCTCACACATGGTGTGAATGCATGGAATGTTCAGGCTAAATGGACTCTTGGCCATATCATTTTCTGATGCTCATTTCAAGTACCAAATTTCTGTGTTCTTTGGGCATGTAGTCTCATTTTTCCATGTAGTGTTACACGGTTACCTTGTACATGTCCTTAGACTTCACAACATGGGATAACTACATGACCTTTAACCCTAGTATAAGGAGTATAGTCCAAAAAAGTCTTCTTCCCTAAATGGAAAAGAAAACATGGCATGTACCACTAGTTCACAAATCGTGTAGATGGTAATTATGATGGTAATTTCTTTTCAATTCACCCAATTCACCCATTTTCCCCAAAATCTGCAGATTGGCCTAGAAGGGATCTCTATCAATCGTAATGGGGCTATAAAACCTTATAAAACGCCTAAAAATTGGATCATGGCTAAAATTAAATCCACCTACCTCAAGGGATAAACTCCTAAGCTTTATGTACAAAATGATTCTTGGTTCATGTTGCTCCTCTGTCAGATGATGCTCGACATCAATAATGGAGATCGACAGTACCTTGTCGCTTCAATTTTCCTCAGTTTAATCTCTCGTTCGATATGGGAGAGAAGATGTGTCTCCTCATACCTGTGTCATGTTCCCAAAGGGGTGTGGAAGATAAATAATTGATTTTTTGTAACTAAATTTGTTATCTTCATTTTAACTCCCTATCACCAACTCTAATTCGGTCGAAAAACTAGTGATGATAAATTTTATATCCTTCTTAGGGTAAACATAAAGCTTTGAACTCAACCGTATTCTTAGAATTATTATCTGAGACTCCACTCAGGTGTTATTGTACTGTTAAATATAAATTGAATGTACATGAAAAAATATATTTATTATTTTTAATATCACGGTGTTGAGGCTCGCCAGGCCCTAGAATCACGCATTGACTCAGTGTTGAGTTTCAAAAATAATCCTAGAAACATTCAAAAGTATTACAGTTCATATCCCGAGTCTTTATAATATAAATTGAATTATTTTTCAGGTTTCTCTATACAAATGGCTTCTCATCCTAGTAAATAAATAAATATTTTGATAATATAATCATACTTATCAAACCAAAACCATTCAATGGATCATTATTTGAACACTTTTCTTTGCGCATAATCTTATTTACTATCCATTATAATGAGATTTGATGAAAATATTAGATATATATCAAAAAAACATATTGATGTTTTGGAGGAGGGAAAGTGTTTTGGTGAAAAATATCTGAGAACCAATGTGTAATAGTTGGTGTCCCGCATTTATATATGCATGGATAAACATTAGTTCATATTATGGAAGGATTTCAATAGATCAGAATAAAACATAACTGATATGACATCTTAGATTTAATGGAATAATTTTTTTAAATTTTTATTTAAACTCTCAAAGTTTTAAAAACTTTTATTGGAGTGAATATCATTATTATTAAAAAAAATTAAATTTTTTTAAAATATTAAATCAAAATAATGAAACTAAAAGAATTATTAATTGAAAAAAGTATAAACTAAATTAATAGATTAGATAAAAAACAAAATAGAATAAAAGAGTTCCTTTAGGAGTATAATGTTTATCGGTATTAGTAACTTGTTCCTCTTGGTTTTTCAAATGGAAATTTATTATTATAGTTTCTAAAAAACTGATTATGATTAAGAAATATTTTCCAAAGATAAATTTTTGAGCCATGAAGTGTTAAAAAATATTGATTATTAAAATTTTGTAATATTTTTTTAGTCCAAAAAAGTCATTACGATAAAAGTTTTTTATATAATTAAAAATTTCAGAAAATAATATTTTTTTTGAAAACATAAACATTTGTACGCCCCTTATGAAATGGATTTTGTTAATGTAAGATTATTGATGAATAAGAAGTATATATTAATGATCACTTCACATTGATCGTTACTAGATTTTTATTAATGTATTCAAATATATCATAACTAAGGGGTTTAATAAAAATGTCAACAAATTGTTCTTGTGTTCTAAGGAATTGTAAAATTATATCTCCCTTAAGTGTGTAATCCTAAAGGAAAAGATGTGTAGTATCTATATTCTTGGAATGAGAGTGATGTGAATGATTTTTACATAATTAAATGGCACTTGTGTTGTCAAAAATTATTTTATTTTTAGTAAAACTCTTGCCATAGTCATTGAGTTTGGGTTGTATCTGCAACACTAGAGCACAAAAACTTCTACCTACTGCATATTCAGATGTAGTTATGGAAAGTTATACAAAGTGTTATTTTTTACACGAAAGAGATTCAATAATTTTTTAGTCAATTAAATGTTCTAGATGTGCTTTTCATATCCATTCTACATCCAACAATGTTAGCATCTGAAAAATATTTTATTTTAAAAACATTTCCAGAAGAATAGAATATGCTTAAATTCATAGTTCCCTAAAGATAAAAAAATTATTTTTAATTATTTAATATATGATTCAATAAATTTGGATTGATATCTAGCATATAAGGATACTAAAACTATTAAATTTGAATGACTAGCTATTATGTAATGTAAGATTCAAATCATGCTTCCAAAAGTTTTTTTATCAACTTATTATGTAGTCTCATCAAGATATAAAGTATTGGAGGTACTTATTGGGGTACTAATAATTTTAGTATTGTCATATCTATAATTATTATGTAAATATTTTTAATACTTATCTTGAGATATAAAAGTAACTTATGGTATTTTTGATATTTGAAACCCAAGGAAGTATTTTAACTCACCCATCATAGTCATTTCAAACATATAATTCATAAAATCCATAAATAAATTTATTAATTATTTTTATGTTGAACCCAATATAATTTTATCAACATGTTATTTGACCATATTAATGTTTTTATTTAATTTATAAATAAAATTAGTTGGATCAAAAGCTCCCTTGAAAATAAATTTTTTTAATGAAAATCCACTTAACCTATTATAACAAGCTCTAAGGGCTTAAGTCCATAAAGTTCCTTAGTATTCTTAAAAACATATTCTGGATGGTTTTTATTTTTAAATCCCTAGGGTTCTTCTATATAAATATCCTCTTGAACATTTTTGTTATGAAAATAACACATCCCATCCATTTTAAATTTTTTAAAATTAAAGATTTATATAAAAAACAAAAAGTGTTCAATTTGCTTCAAGTCATACTAATAAAGAATATGTTTCTTTAAATTATATTCCTTATTCTTGGTTAGATACCTGAATAAAATTATATCTTTAGTTATAACTATTATATTATTTTTAACACATTTTATTTTAAAAAACCATTTTACTCCAATTATAGAAGTCTATTTCGAGCATTTAACTAAATTACATGCTTTGTTCCTTTAAAATTCATTGAGTTCATCTTTCATAGATTTTATCCAATATTCAAAACATGAATCTCTTTAATGAATCTTTGGTTTGAATAACAATAAGTAATCTATATGTTAAATTTCATTTCCTAATGAACTTCTAGTCCTAACTGGTTGATCTACATCACCAATGATACCTTCACTTGAATGATTCCTAAGAAAAAACTTATCATGTTTTCAAAAGTCTATTCATCAATAGAAGGTTTAATATATTCTTGATGAAAAACTTGAGAATCTTATTCTGATGTTATTAATTTATGAAAAAAAACTTTCTAACATAGGTTGAAAATCATTTTTAGTAAAAAATTAGAGGATGTAGGTTGAGGTTGTTTGAAAAAAAAAGGTTCAGTTTCTACAAACGTAACATGAACTGTTTCCTCAATAGTATAATAATTTTTATTACATACTATATAATCCTTACTAGTGGTGGAATGACCTAATAATATTCCATCATTAGATCTGGGTGTAAACTTTTGAAAAACATCTTTAGTATTTAGGATGAAAACTTTACATCTAAAAACATTGATGTAAAAAAAATTCTTCCAATCTATAACCCATAAAGAGTTTTATTAATAAGAGTTATAATTAAAACGTGGTTTATAGTGTAGAAAGAAGTACCAACATCTTTAACAAAAAAATGTTTTGCAATTAAATATTCACTTAGCATTGTTCTTGTAATCTCCAAAAGAACTCTCTTTACTCTTTCAACTGGACCATATTTCTGGGGAGTTTTATGTGTTAAAATGGTATATTCAATACCTTTCTTACTTCAAAATGTTTCCAATTTTTTTTTTAAATTCTAAAATATGTTCTCTATGAATATTTATCATGGAGAGGTTTTCTCATTTTTTAGTCTGGTTACAAAATCATTAAAAAACTAAATGATTTGGATTTAATTATAAGAAAATATGCTCATGTGTATCTAGTGTAATCATACACCGATACATATACATTGTATTTTTCAACAACAATTATAGTTTTTTGTAGGACTAAATAAGTACATGTGCACTAACTATAAATAAACAAAATTTGAGACTTCACTAATAGATTTAAAACTGGACTTTTGTTTCTTACCATATTGACAGGGGTCAAAGAATTTAGAAGTATCAAACCTATGTTTTGGTTATTCCTTAATAAGTCTTTTCTTAGTAAACATAGCTATGTTATTAAGATTATAGATTCCTAAAAATGTATTCCATAACTAATATTGATATTATATTTCACTAAGACAAGGTATGACATAGATTCTATGGTCATCAAAGTTTAGTGTGTATACATTCTCATGTCGATTATAAGAAAAAATAAATTCATCATTAGGTATCTATAAAGAACACTTATAATTCCAAAAGTTCACAAGGTAACTTTTTTCACATAATTCAATTATAATTATAAGGTTGTTCTTACATCCTCAAACAAAAATAACATTTCATGTTAATGCTTTTCCATAAGTAAAATTTCACCTATAAAAATGATATCCCCTTGATCATTATTACCAAAATTTACATTGACACCTTTCATCTTGATAATATTATTAAATAAATATTTGTTTTTAATCATGTTTCTAGAAGAACCACTATCTATGTACCAAATATTTTTATTTTTGGTACTATCTTTCTTTCCTGAAAATAAAAAAGATTAGTTTTTTTAGACCCATTCCTTCTTCGGTATGTTATTATCATAAAATATTTTTTTGGATAACCACATTTGTCCAATTTTATTTATTTAGATAAATTTCATTTACATACGAAAAAAAAGACTTATGAAAACCTAGTGAATAAATTTTATTTAAAGAACAATGTTTCTTCCAATGACAACCACATTTACACTTATTTCAAAATTTACTTCTAGGAAGAAAATAATTATTACTAAATACTTGTTTTTATTTTTCAAACACATTATATAATTTTTAATATAAGGTCTAATTTTTTTAGACATTCATTCAAAGTTTTCCATACCAATGGTAAACTTTTACATAAGTTTCTTAAAAATAAGAAATTTTAGTTTTAGTTTTATAACTAAGTTTTATGTCCTTATGAGTATTAGTTTTAGAAATATGTTTTTCTTTTAATTAAAATATCTCATAAATAGATTTTTCAAGTTCAATAAAAAAATTTATAGATATCCTTATCAAGATATTTAGAAAGATCTGATATTTAACTAGTTAAAATAATTATTCTTTAATATTCTTTAATAAGTTTTCCTTTGGCGTTATCATATTATTTTCAAAAAATGAAATTTCTATTCCCAACTAATCGTGAAAATATGGATATATCTTCATAACTAAGAAATGTATTATCCTCTTCAACCGATGAATATTATTCAACAGATAGTGTAGAATTTTTCTCATCAAGGCAGTTTGATATTAATGACATATTAGTAAAGAATTATATAGTTTTTAATTTACCAATTAGAAATTTATTTACCATAGTTACTTTTAAAAAAATATCATTGTTCCTATATCCTGGACTTTCATTATCTAATGAATTTTTAGAAGAATCTTCACCACTAGAACTCCATGTGTTAGAAGCTTCAAGAATTTTATTTCCTTTAAACTTATAATACGTGATATATATTTTTTAGAATATATTTATTTCCTATGTTTCCTTTTCATCTTAGTATAATCATGTCAATTATTATATGACTTCTTACATTCATAACAAGTAACATAAAAATATTTCTTTTCATTCTTATCTTTGTAAAAACTTTTGTATATGTATTGGAAATATTTAATCCCAATTATCTTGTTTATCCTCATGGAATTGTTTTCCAATTAATTATCATAATTTTTTGATATACTAGAATCAGATTGAAAAACAATTTTTTTTTCTTTTTTTAATACTTTATAACATTCTATGCTGACAAACATTAGTAATAATAGTAGAAGTTGTATCAAAAGAAACTCTAAACTTTTTCTTTTTATACTTTATAGTATCTATACTCAATATAACTTCATATTTCATGAGGGTACTAATAATATAATCATTAGATAGATTTTTTAATCTTCCCTGTGTAATATACAATAGTTCTTTTAGATCCAGATCATTGGGAATTATATAAATATTCTTTTCAACCAAAATATTATCATCAAGAAATTTATCTCTTAGGGATTGTAAACTATTGAAAACAGTTATAAACCTTTTGTAAATCTTGATAACTATCTCACCAGGTAGAAAATAAAATTCTTGATAATCCACATGACGCATAACTCTTCTTATTTTAATAACTTTGGAAGTAAAAAAATGTGTGACTTATAACTTTTTCTAAATACTTCTAGTATCTTCACAAGATTAAAGATGTTTGTATATAATTCTATTCATGGGACAAAAAAGAGTATTTCTTACTTGATATTTGACTTTTTATTCTAACTTATCTTCATTTGTTAAGGTATTTTCATCCTTATTAGAGATCTTTTAATTTATATTAAGCATGAAAAAATTTTCAACTGGAGTGTTGATAACAAAATTTTTCATTCTATCACTCTAATACTCATAGTCAGCACCATCAAAAATAGTCAGTCAACAAGGATTGAGATTATTAAGAGTTATAAAATTAAGACATACCATATTAAAAACAATATAAAAACTTTTTATATAAACACATTAGTGTAGAAAAATATATAAACAATAATTTTATATCAAAACATAATAAACATTCATTTTATAATAGAAGTTAAAACTTAGAAACTGTAAGGTGAATAACCAATTATAATACCAATTTTTCAATTGTAAGAGTAGATAATATGTATATACTTACCAGAGGGGTTGAATTTTAGTTTAAAAAACTTTAAAATAAAACAAAACATAATACCTCTTTAAGTAAAAAAATCGGACTCATAGATCATCCGATGATCCGTGTGTAAGAATTGGAATCACAAATTATCTGATTATATCATAGTATGATTTAATAATTATCATAGATACCCCAATAAAAAAAATTGATAAGAATGATTTATAGAAAAAACATTCTACTATAATATGCATAGAAGAAAAAAGACATATAAAACCAAAAAAATACAATTGCTAGTAAAAGTAAGAATGAATTATGAGATACATTAAATTATTATACTCTTTTAATCTTTAGAGTAAAGTTAGTCTGCAACCTTGACTAAACGTATCTACACTTTTAAACGTACTATAATGTCTAACATTCCTTACTATTAAATCCCATGATACGATGATAAGAATAGATCTTTATTCCTATCATTGGAATCCCATGATATGATTATTGGAATCTATCTTAGTATCCCTAGAAGTCCTTGATCTGATGGATCGGATTCACCATCTTCCAATCCCTATAATCCCTTAATCATTATAATGATCAAAAATATAATTCAAAAGAAAATATTCTAAAGGAAACAATCTTTACAATGACTCCATAGAACTAAAACTCTATAAAGTATTACAAATTCTATGATTGATTAGTTTATGCTAAACAATATTTAGAATAATTCAGTTGTGAAATTTATCAACATCAAACTCTTCAATTGCCTAGATATTTATAAGCATGGATTCAATAATCATATTTCTTAGTTTGTTGCAATAGCCTCAAATGTCAAACACATGATATCTTATCTGTATATGAATGTCAACATTATTTTTTACATGATTATAGTGTTATAAATTATTCTTTATAATAGAAAAAATGTTTATCTATTTCCATTATAATTTTAGGATAGTCTGATAGAATTCCTTGCCATTTTCAGTATGATAAACCTAATAAGGATTAGTCTGACATATTAGTACCATTATTAGTCTAATGTTAATAAATTTTTTCAGTATAGTAGACAAGACAAAAGTCTAACCATATGTCTAAAAGAGGATTATTCCAATGAATCAGAATCAACCTTGATCTGATGTACCTTATTGAAGAATTATATGTCCATATTTTTAATACATTAGAGTTTTTTATATATATGAAAAAACTAATGTTTTCTAAAAGAACATACTAAAAACATGGAATATAAAAAGTTTTTAAACATAGTTTTAAGAGGTTGTTTGTGATTTTTAAAAATGAAGGAATGGAAAATTGAGAATTAAGACTTCTGACTCAACAAATATTTCACTAAAATATTGTGTCTTTATAATCCAATATAGTTGAATAGTGTTTCACTTCCTGATTCATGGGATAAGATCTCATGCACTCAGAGGATAAAGGTTTATTAAACTTATATTTTTTAAATTTTAAGAAAATTATTCTATAATTTTATTCTTATTTATTCCTAGAGGTTATGGGATTTACATAGAAATACATAGGTTCATTTTCCACTATCCCCTATCCAATAATGGTAGATTATTAGTGGAGTTTTAGTGGTTCTACTTCGAGATAAAATATTGGGGTCTCATTTCACTTACTCTACTATTTTTCTTACAATTTATTCACTTATGATCTCCTTTATCAAAACCTATTTGGCTATGAGAGATGATTTCATGTACCATGGTGTCAAAGAATTTGGGGCTTTAATTCTAAAGGAATAAAAATATTTTCATGAACACATATCTATTTATGGACAGTGAAGACACGTTGATTCCCATTCTCCATGGTAATTCTTTTTGTACGACTCATTTTGTTTTCCATATCATGTGGTGATAGGGTTTTCTAAAAATATTTTTCATTAATATTATTAATATATGTATTATTTTTTAAGAAATCATAAATATATTATCTCATTCTTTTGTATTCTATGTTTGAAAATAAGGGGATTTTTGGGTTTCCAAGCATTATAACATCAAAAATAGTTTTATAAACCCCATGTATTTATAAAAATTACTAAAAGACTTTTTTTAAATAAAATTTATATTTTAGGTGATATTTGGGTTCCCTGAGGATCGTATAAAATGGTGATTTCTTGCTTTCAATTATTTTTTAAAATTATGGTTGTGTTTGGTTTTCATTAATTTTTTATTAGGTTTCATTGTTCATTTTCTTTATTTTAGTTAAATTTTTGTAATAGTTTGACCTCTCATTTTTCTATATAATGTTTTGATTTATGTTTTGCTTCATAAATGATTTATAACAGATGTTTTAAAGAATGAAATTTATATATGTAATTTAGAGGCTCGTTTGGAAAAAAAATTAGATAGATTCTTATGTAACATATGAAACATTTGATGTTGTAGCCCCATTATGTGATTATTTATATAGAAATTGGTATTATATGGTATGGATTTTTATACATATATATAAATAAGAAGGGGTTACCACTTTAAAGGGTGTTTAGAGGTGAGTCAAAAAATTTAGTTGGATGTGCTTTATTTATATTATGATTTGATATGTGGCATGTTTCCTTACTTCCATTAGATAAATTCATGGGAACCCTGGGTAACTAGGTAAGAAATTAAGAGATATTTTTTATGCTAGTTATTTTTACACACTGACTAGTATTCCTTAGTTTGTGATGAAACTATACATAAAGGAACTATTTTATAGTAAGGATATTTGAGATTAATCTAAGGGTTATTTTATTAGGAATTCATTAATAAGTCAAAAGATGATTCCCCAAGAATACATCTAGAATTTTTTCACTAAGACCTAAATAATTTATTGGGTCTGATACTATTTTACTTAGACTCCCATATTCCTAAGTCCTGACTTTATTCATTATTTTACAATTTTTTATAATTGAGCAATGACTTGTTTTTACATTGTGTTATCTATTAAATTTTTTTTTATATTTGGTTTTATTATTTCACAAAAATTAGTTTTGTTAACCTTTTCTACAAGAAAATTATAGTGTGGTTTATATATCAAGTATTTTATCTTACTTATAATTGATCCATGTTTATTATTATGTTAATATAACTCTTGGTTTTAGTTCATATTTCCTATTTTTAATTTTTTTTAATCTAATTATCAATTGTTTTGGAAAGTGTAAAGTAGTAATTTTGGTTTATTTAGTATATTTATGGTTTGATCTCACTCTTAGAACCCCCCACCCCAAGATAAGTTTTGAGATATATTTTTAAGGACACATATATTTTTATTTAAAACAATAATGACTGTTTTTAAGTGGGTGTGGTAAGGTATGATGATGACACTTTTTTTCTTTAAATCTTAAAAAATTATTTTCATAAATTTTATTTCAAACTATCATTTTTGAAATTTCTTTTACAAGAAATTACATAAAATATATGGTGAAATAATACCATTAAAGTTTATCTAAAACTTCATATTTACACCTTGGTGCATATATAGTATTTATATATTATTTTAGGTATTCATGGGATGGATTATAGATTTGATATTATAAATTTTGATCCCTATATTAGATGAATTTAGTAGGTCAAGGTGACCTCGGGTAACATGGAGAATTTTTTGTGGTGTTTTTAATTTCATATTTTTTATACTATATCTACTATATAGAGCTTAAAGTTATTTACTTTTATCATTGTTTTATTATTTTTGTGTATTTTCATATTCAAATTTTTGGAAATTTTACCCAAGATGTTTGATTTGTTTTTTTTGTTATTCTTTTTTTTTGTTTCATTATATATTTAGAAACTATTTATTTGTTTTACATGGATAAACCATGTATGAATATGTCTTACCATTCTATGTAATAGTTAAATGATTATTAAATATTATTTTAGAGTATGGATTCATTCCTATGATCTGAGTTTGTTATACTAAAACTTTTTCACTAAACCTTGATAATTATGAATGTGCTTTAGGACTTATAGTAATCCAACACAAGTGATTTGGATGGTTGACCTGGGATGGTTCATTAAAAAATGGAATGAGAACTCTCTTTTTATTTGGTAAGTAAAGGTAGATTAGATATAGGATTTTACAAACTCAATATATAGGTATGACATATTTTTTATCCAATGTTCTTAGTACTGAACCTAGAGCTACTGGGGGTGGTTCGACAGGTGTTGTTTTGGGTTTTGATCAATGTAACATTCCTATTATGTTATAATTCCATATTGGATAGAAGATAAAAGGGTGGAAATAATTTCTCATGGGTAATGTGAATAGGCTACAGACCATGCAACCTAGTCATTCATCTTATGAAATGTGTGATTTTGTTATGTTATCCCTTCTAATGGTTATTAATTATTTTTTTAGTACTTTTGAAATATTGATGACTTAAATTGATGTTGACCACTTGGTATTAAATTTTACATAATGTTTTCATAATTACTCTTTATTATTGGAGTTTTTTTGGTATTTTTTGTTATAAATTCTTATAGATTTGGTATTTTATGTTGTTTCTTGATATCTGAAATTTATTTTCATTGTTTCTAAAATTATTTTAAAGGTGCTTTTATTGGATTATTTTCTACATGGTTTAAAATTAAAGAGAAATAAATAAATAATTTTATCTATGTTCTTAATTGTTATGATAATAATGGAAAGAATTTTTAGAATGTATAAAGGATAATTTTGTGATATTTCACATTTATTGACCTTAAGTTATATCTTAGGATAACATTAAAGTATATATTCATTGTTCAAAATATTTGAATTGTTTTTTAAAATGTAAAGATCTATTATATAATAGGTAATATTTTGAATTATAAATAATATTTTCATAATTTATGTTTATCCTGAAGTCACTCAAATTTATTGATAATAACCTTATAAAAATAATTTTATGAGTTTCTATTAAGTGATATTTTTCTTATAAAATGAAATTTTTGTTTCCATATGTATGATATTATTTAAACAATTATCTAGGGATTTTTATAATTATATATTATTAATTAATCATATTTTGATATAAGGGGAATTATTTTACAATATTGGTATGATATTATTGAGTTTATTTTGAATTATGTGTTTTTTATTTTGAAATGTAATTTTATTGAGATCCATATTACATAATATTTTAGAGTATACCTCCATGAAAATTGTCAGTGAGTTGAGAGAATATTAGTCCCAATGGTTTCTTATAGTCTAGTCATTACAATAATTTAGATATGGTCTACCTAGCCTTTGACTCTTGCAATGTAATGAAACATTGTTCCACTAATCTATGCCTAGACCAACAGTCTCTACTATACCTCAGGTGTACCTCAATGAACACCATTGGATTTTTACTAGTACCTAGAGTATAAGGAGGTACCATGGGGAGGTTATTCCCTTGGTATCAGAATGCACAATCACACATAAATAACCAAAAATATCCATCAGTACAAGATCCATCATCGTATGCAGTAAATAAGTAAACTTTTGGAATAGATATAATAAAATGAGATGCCGGCATACAAGTACACAGAACGGATCACCCACTAGGCTGAACATACATATAAAAATACAGTAGAAACAAACTAAAACATAAAAGTATACAAGGATTTACTATATCTCCAAGCCTTACCGCATCCCAAAAAACAATCCCATTTGAGCTGCTCTATCTCGACCATGCAAATTTGGTCCCCAGACCAACCTAATCCTATAATTATTAAGGGTTGATCGGGTACCAAAGTGAAATGGAGGTCCAATAACATTGTGAGTACAAATTAGTAGGCCACCACCAAGAGTTTCCTTGAATATAACCATACTAAAAATAGTGCATCAAAATATACTCGAGGTAAAATATGTACAATTAGATAAATAATCAAAATGTATAATGTAACATAATAAACATTGAACTCAGGGATAGGTTCACCTTGGAAATGATACATAAGTTCTATATCCAATGTTTTTGTGTCAATTACCATTCTAGGATGACCGTGACAACCATCCTCTCCTATTAAGGGTAAATATACACCTACTTGGTCCAAAAAAGTAGTATCCATGGGAAATATATTGATCCCTAGAAACCCAATGTACCATAGGGGCAGTGTTCGTCCAAGGTTAACCCTAAACACTAGTGTCCCCTAGGGGAAACATTAACCACGGGTTAACCATAAACACTATCATCCCTCAGGGTCATTGTTCACCCTAGGTTAACCATCGCATGCAACCAAGAAGAACATAAATATATCAACCACTCTATATCATAAAATAAACAATAAGAAATAACTTTTCCATTTAAAATTCTAACTTCACAACATTTATAAGGCCCATATACATACCATTTCATACACCTTTATAAAAATAAAATTTATAAATCAACATTTCAAAACTAATACAAAAAAACTGAAATATTCCATCAAAACCATTTTCACTTCTAGTTTAAATAAAATAAACACATTCACATTTTTCAAATTTTCCCTTTCATACAACCAAAAAAAATTTATCATTTCAAATAAGGAACCATAAAAACTCATTTAAATATACCATAATCTAAAACACTGTTTAAAAACTATATCTTATTTTTATATAAATAATCCATCACTATTTTAAAAGTCGCACCACCACCAATAGTGTTTTCTCATTCCATGCCTAGTGTTTTAGAACCCAGTTTCAAATTTCTATGTATTATGAACCATTGCATCATAACATAATTTTATTTTCAACACTATTTTATTAATTTATGATATCATAAAATGGAAAATAGTTCATACGAAACAATAGATTCCATAAAAACTAAAAAAATATGAGTTGATTGAAGAGACCACCTAACTCAACTTTGAACCTTTCCAATTTTAATTTATGGGACCTATAGTAGTTTCTAAGGCTCATCCATGCCCAATCTCAAGACAACCAGCCATCAAAACCACCTGTGGTCCTAAACCATTCTAAGAGTCACTTAAAATCCAATTAACCATTTAGAATCCATTTATCAAATAAGTTATAAAAAGTCATAACTGTTGGAAAACTCATTGGCATCCCCATTATACACGAACCAAGACCAAACATAGCTAACGACCCCTAGAAAACCCTTGAAATAAACCTAAAAAAATATCCATAACAAATCATCATTTACATAATAAATGAAATTTAAAATTAAGGTAAATCATTAATAAATTGTGGGGATTCACATACCTTCAATGGTTCAATGAACGATTGTACCTAGAAGTCCCCTCATGACATCCCCTTTCAAGGGAGAATCAATAACCCCAACATAATTAGTTGTTTCCACCAATATCCAATGGAATAAAAATCAAAAACCTATCTAGGAGAAGAAGAAAAATATGGAATAGGGAATAGAGGATAATAAAAGATAATAATAGGTGGAATCGTACATTTAAACACTATAAAATACCCTTGAAGACCAACAATTAACCATGGGAGAAGAGGGAGATAAAGGGGATGGGATCACTTGTGTGTGTGAGAAAAATAAAAGGGGGATGAGGGGGATTAAATTTATTAGATTATGGGGGAATTTGATTCCCCCCACCCACACATTGTAACCCAATTTTCTTGCTAGAATAGGTGCACTCTCTAGTTGATGGACCTAAAATGGAACCCAGGACACTAACAGTCTTGTCGGCTAGATGATGGTTGTAGACTGCATCCCAGCTATCCTCGTATCCCTATGATGCATCCTAAATCTTTTAAACCTCCATTAATACTCTTTTCTATATCCAAAACACATGTTTTAGGTGTTTAAACCCCCTTCAAATGATGTCCAAATCCATGTTCAAAATCTAACCTGACTGCTAATTGAAAACTCACGTTACCTCTAGAAACTTTCATTTCATCCATACATGCAGATTTAATAACACTACCCAGACTCTAAATAGAGTCATAAGATCAAATTTATATCAATCTATTGATTATGTTACTCAATTAAAAACCAACTATAAAATGGGTCAATCATGTTCCATCAGAGGAAATATAGTTTCTAGATAAGGTGGATGGAATATTCCATTCTTTAGATACTCTTAAAACCTATAAATTAGAATTCATCTCTATCATGTTTAGGAGACAGAGTAAAGAGTGGTGAAAAAGAATTACTTAAGATCATTCACTTCAAGACATGTCATTTGAGTATTTCAAGACCATGTTTATTTAGTGTCATTATCCTAAGTATGTTAGGGTAAATAATGTGGTAAAATTGAAGAGTCTCTAGAAGAATAATCAATTGGTAAAGAAGAATGTAAATCATTTTGATTATTTGGTGAATTCATCTTCTAATTTGGTTGTTGATGAATCCTTAAAATCTTATTTATTTAAGATATGTCTTCATCCACATGTTAGTTAAAAATTTTCTTTATTTAGACTAACTTCATATATAGAAATACAAAATATGTCTATATTATTGAAAGTTAATTTGGTAGAATAACCTACTTAATGTCATGATATCTTACCATCTAGTAAAAGTAATGGTAATTTTCCTAGTGATAATATGATTAAAGATTTTGTTGATCATATATGTGATGATAATAAAGATCATCCCACTTATCATGTTGTTTTTTCATTGATAAATAATTTATCTCTCATGTGCTTCTAGTGTGGTAACCTAGGGTATACAAAGAACTCCTTTTAAAAATATCTAAAAATATGATATCGATTTGGATGGTAAAGTCTTAATTATATTTTTTTGTTAAATTATTTATATAGGGGTATATATCAGAAATAACCCAACCCTATATAACATTCTGTGATAGAGCTAATTTCTGATAGATCAAATGTCATGTTGGGGACTATTCAAGGATGTTTCTATGAAGTATAATATTTTTTTAAGGAAAAAATTGTTCTCAAAGATCGAATGTCACTAAATAATTTTATTTATTATTAAACGGTATAAGTATTTCAGGTCATCTATTTAATTTCTAGCGTTTAATCAACCCTCACTTGTTTTGAGCCAACGCAGACCTACTTTCTGAAGCAAGTCAATCACTGGGGCTATACTTGTAAAACTCTTAATCAAGTAACTTAGAGCTTGTGGATATTTTATAATAATGGTACAAAATACATAGATCACAATGATCTATATCAAATAGTTTATCAATTTCAAGAAACAATATATATAAATTAATATCAATTTATATTGAATAAATAAGGTATATTAACTCAACACATAAGAATTTATTATTTCTCCTTGAAAATTCTTGATTCAATTACTGTAATCCACATGGATTCCTAGGTAAATGGGATGAAATATAAAGTGGTGATCTCATATGATTAGTAAGTGATATTTTACAACAAAATTTATCATACATATGCATGGAATCAACAATATTAATGGAGTAAATAAATTCCATAACAAAGAAAACTATTAGCATAATATATTCAGGGAATATATAACAATAAATAAATTCAAGGATAATAATAATTAATCCTGTAGTGATGGAATGCACAGTTATAAATAATGATAAATATATGGGGTGGGCCAATACTATGTGGGTTTGAGCCCATGTGGTTTTTTCTGCAAATGTTCGCATATAATGTGAAAAAATAGTTTCAAGCCTACCCAGCACCACATAAGCATGAAGTTACCTAAGAGCAACCCCTATGATTTCCCAAATTAAAAAATATTATATATATATATTTAAATTTTTTTATTTTTTCTCATTCCCATAGGTACTTCTTATGTTTTAAGGGTAGTGGTGGAGTTTTCTTTCATTATAGGGAAAATATAAATAATTTCGATGGTGTGGTGATGTGAATGGTCAAACCTGTGTGTGAATAATGACTAAATATGTGGAAACTAGTTCTAAAAGAGTAGGTTAGGGTTACCTAGAGTAATATAGTGCTTTATAATTTTTTAATAATAATATAATATAATATAATAAACCAAATAAATTGGTATAAAAGAATTTAATGATTTGGATAATTGTTTTAGATTTTAAACTAAATTCATGGGAGATGAGTCCTACTTTTAGATATGTGGGGTGAAACACTATGTTAATGTAGTTAATAATTATTCTAATATCTTAGTAAAATAATAAATATAAACCTATTTAAAATTCATATATTAATAGATGGTGAATTATTATGGACATTATGGTAAAAAAAACATGTTCTAGGGTTTAATAATAATTTTTTTCTTATGAAAAATAATATTTTGATGAATCATGTATTATAATTTTTTTAAATCATGAACCAGCATAGGAGTCACCCTCCATGAATCACACCCACAAAGGTTCTACCCTCCTTGTTCTGCACTCTTAATGGTCAAAATTTTTAGACCCTCCCTCACCATATATTCCCCATATTTTAAAATCCTACAGGTCATGGGTCCATTTTTAATTACTAACAAATTAGAAAATCATAAGCATTCCATCAAGGCTATGTGATAAGAAAACATAAATTAAAATATGTGGATTATACCAAATACTCAAATATTTTTTCACCCTAGACCTATTGATTCATCGTGAGGATACATAATTTTGGGCTCCAGTTGTCACATAACAAGTCCAATGTATCCATCATATGAGAATAATGTATTAACAATGAGTATTATAATGTTCCCTAAGGAACCCAATACATAATCATGGAAAATATATCAATAGGTATCTGTACTAAAATAAAAGTTATATGGAATTACAATATACCCCCATTAAATGGAATAATATGTCTATCTATGTGAATATACATAAATAAACTTAGGAATAATGAGATATTCAAAATTTAATGAAAAGTAAATTTATCAATGGAATGATAATGAAATAATGGTGTAGGTAACTTTAATGGTGCAAGGATATCAATATAAATTTATGTAAAACTATATATTTTAATCCTTTATTCTATTTTGTAAATATCTTGTGAATCATTTAAAGTATGTACCCAAAGAGTATAAAACCTAGTGTAAATTTGTACCCATTTTTTGTACACTAAGTCAAGATTTGGTTAATACCCAGTTGACCTTTTCAGGGTTATCACCACCAGGAGTATCTTATTTAAATCCCATATCCACTTTTAATGTCCAAAATGGATTTCATTTCAAGAAAACCTAACACTATTTACCAAAATTTTAAATTATCTATAGAAGATTATAAAGGTCCCATAATGAGAGGGAATGGTGATATCTCATTGATAATATGATATGTAATTCATAATAATAAATTATAATAAAAATTAATAATAAAATGGAAATGAATTGGTTATGTTACATGAATAAATTATAATAAGGGACTAGGGACCCATATATCGGTATAATTACTGACTACGAAAATTCTATAATTAGGGGGAATAAGTAATATATCATTAGAAATATACCAAATGGATGATAATACTATAAAATTATAAGAATTTCAATATATTAAAAATAATTTAAGATGATATTATAACTAAAGTATTGTAATCGAAATGGATAGGAGGAGGATTAGAAACCCATTCCTTGATAGTAAACTTATTAATGCTTGATAAGACCACCTTAGAACATTATAAAGTTATTGGAGAGAATGTTGAGAGTGAAAATTAGTGCAGAACTATGATAAAATATTTTTAAGTTAAGAGGAATGAGATCATGGGTGGGTATTTATAGTAAATGAGGTGGATTTGTTTATTATTTTCAAATCATAGGTCTTGTAATATAGGTTAATAAAAAAGTGAAACTGTTAGTCTTCCCATGGTTTTAGACCATTGTGGTGAACATGTAGGACCTAGTTTTTGTATTTCAATTTTTTTGGAATAGGAATCCATTCAAATATATTATTTTGGATGTAGAGAAGGTTCTTATTCATAAATAATTTTTTAAAAAATATTTGAAATATATTTTAGGTATTGGAAAATTCTTAATATCTTTGGAAAATTATTTTTATTATTTAAAATTTATTATTCTAATGAATAACCCCGTTTTTTTTTCTAAAAACCATTTATGTTACTTATGACAACATTTATAAGTCATTACGATCTCATAATTCCTACAGTATATTTATACTGTATTTTAATTTTTATCAAAAATTCATCTATCTTGCTAAATTTTCAAAAATTCATCATTGAAAATTTTCAATCTTTTTATTCCAAATTTAATGATTCTTTATAAAAATAATTCTCTATCTATAGAAATTTTAATTATTAAATAAAAACACATTAGGGTTTTAAAATCATAATATTTTCACCTAAACAAAAAAAACATTCTTATTTTTATTCGGAGATGCAAATGTGTAATTATATTATTATTACTTAATATATATATTATTAATTATTAATTTTATTATTATAAAATGGTTTTATAGAAATTATAATATCCTATTTTTTATTTTATTATAATTATTTCTTCTATTATGATGAAATTATTTATTTACATTAGGCCTCAATTTTTTGATGAAAAGTGTATTTACTATAATGGAATTATAGGTTTTAAATTATCCCCCCATGAAATAATTTCATCATAAAAATTTGGTGTGTACATAAATACATGAAAAATGAGGTTAATTCTTCTTTATTTCTTCCTTAGGATCCCACATTGCTTCTTATATATTATGATTCCTCCAAAATAAATTTTTCCAATCAGTTTTTACAGTTCTATAACACTTTCTCTCTAATATTAAGAATCTAGAAAGGATATTCATTATATGAGAGTTGGTTTTATATTTTTATTTTATCAATTGTGAGTACATGAATAGAGTCTGTCATGTACATCATTAATATTAAATCATGGAAGATACCATGAACTTTAGAGAGCTTCGGTGGAAAATATAAATGATATGGAACTGCTTTAATTTTCTCCAAAATATAAAAAGTTTAAAAATACCTCATACTTATAGTCTATTTTTAATTGAAAATTATAAACCACATACATAGAGATACATTAAATAATACATGATCTTTTACATGGAATTCTATGTCCTTCCTCTAATTTTTAGTATAGATTTTCAGTCTTCTCTAAGCTATCATTATATGATTCCAGATAGCTTGCAACTTATTCATTGTTTCCCCCAATGAGTTATAGACCAAATATCCTCCTTTCCCCAAATTTATCCCTACATATTGAATTATGTAATATTTTTCATATAAAACCTCATGTGGTGTGATTTGAATTATTGAATGGAAACT
Source organism: Viscum album (assembly GCA_963277665.1). Classification (NCBI taxonomy): domain Eukaryota; kingdom Viridiplantae; phylum Streptophyta; class Magnoliopsida; order Santalales; family Viscaceae; genus Viscum; species Viscum album. The sequence goes on from OY728131.1 coordinate 928,973,085, forward strand.
ATTATTGTATAGGAATTCCAGGTATATATTTTTCCCTTGTTCCCTTGAAATCATGTGAGAATAACTTCAACAAATCCTGCAAGGATTTTATGGTTCTTTTATATTACCATTTAGTTCTAGGATAATAGGTAGTACTATATCGTATCTCAGTGTCCAAATCATTTTGAATACGTATATAAAATTTTGATCTGAATTGATGATCGTGATCTGATACAATTGATAACGGTACACCATCAATTTTGGTAACTTCATTAATATAAATCCATGAAATATGTATAAGTTTTAGATCCTTTATAATTTTTCATAAATTTTGAGACTTTTTATGTTGATCCATAATAACCTATATAACATTATTCTTCTTATATTTATTAGGGAGTCTGATAATAAAGTCTATTGTGATATTATCCTACTTCCACATCTGTACAGGGATGATTTCAATGAAACCCTTAAGAAGTTGTCTTATAAGATATACTTCCTGACATACTAATCATCTTATGACAATGTCTATAATTTCCCACATCATGTTTTCCACTATAATTTCTCTTTTAGATCCCTATACATCTTGGTACGACTAGGATGTATAGAGAAGTTTAAGTTATACATTTTATTTAGTAATTCTATATTTAGCAATGGTATGGATGGTGTGAAAGCATATGATATCCTAAAAAATAAATATATACTATAATATATAAGTGTTAATTTTTATTTATTCATATTCATCATTTTTTTATAAATGAGTTTATATAATTTTTCAATTTAAAAGGAAATAATTTTATGTGAAAAAATGTTTTTCTAAGTATTTCATGGTTTAAATTAAATTTAAAAATTAAAAAATTTATAATTTTAATTTGAAGAAAATGAATCAATTTTTTTTACTAATATCAAATTTTTTTACGGTTATTTTTTGGTATTTTTCTAAAAATATAAACTTTTGGGTGAACAGAGAAAAATAGAGAATATTATTCAAACTACAATTTTTAAAGTGTTTGTAAAGTAAAATTATAATTTGGATTCGTTTTAATGTAAACAATTACTTTTTATTAAAAAAATCCAATTAATCTCATAGTAATCATCATTATACATTATTTTTTTATAAAATCATTTTTATGTTTAAAGGGTGAATTTTTTAAAAAAATGTTTTCATTGTGGTTTGTATATTTATATTAAAATTCATATTTACATATTATTGAAATTTTATATTTTAAAATGAATTTTGTAATTTTAATTTTTTTAGTAAGTTCATTTTTATTTTTTTCATTATGGATTTTAACCTTGGTAAAACTTTATCACCATAGTATTGAATAAAAGTGTTCAATATGGGGTCAAAACTAAGAGATAATGGTTAAAAATATTGTAAACATTTGTTTAAATTTTATCTTATGAGTGTATTTATAATAATACTTTTCCTATATTTTCAACATTTCAATTTTTTCACTTTCTTTTGATAAAAACATATAATATATCTAAAATATTTATGTATTAACATGTGTTTCACTCCCATAACTTATAGAATGTAACCTCTCATCTTCACTTTTTCACACACATTGATCCATTAGGATTGAGAAATAAATTCTGAAAATATATCCTAATGTCCTATTGGTTTTATTTTCACCAAAATATCATCTTCATAAGGCTTTAAGTGTAATTCAAGGGAGGTTTTCGAAATAAGTTCTATAATTATTAACTGGGTGATTCATCTTTATTTCTTCTTATGAATCCTTAAAATATTATTTCACCATGATGATATAATAACATTATTATATTATATATACATAATTTTTTTTTGTTTTTATAATAACCCTTTTTCATCTCATTTTCCATCCTACGTTAAATGAAAAAATTTCTAGTGCGTATGTGTGGACTAACACCTTCACGTAGCGATGTGTTTAATTTTTCACCATCAAATTATTTGGGTAGATAAAATTAAGGATAATATGAATATATATATATATATATCTGTTATGTATGACATAATTATTTTTATTTAAAATATATATATTACTAAACTACTCACCCTTCCAAACTGTTAGAAAATTATAATGTCGGTCAGGTATACATATGGACTACTGCGTATACAAATTCATGTAATTATTTGTTGATTATCACCTTAAAATAATGGTAATATAAATAAAAATAGTGAATAAATTTTAAATTTATAAAAAATTTATGATTTCAAAAAATTAAAATATAATCTTATTTTTTTTCTTTTTTGCAAATTGAAAAATTAAAATGTTGTTCATGTATACGTAGGGACAACCGTCTAAATGAAATGACAAAATTCATTTTTCATGACCACATTAAATGGTTGGTTTTAAAAGTGTATTTAAATTATAAATTTCATAATTATAACATGATTAAGATTATGGAGGTAATGTAACTATATCCTCTTTCACCAATATAAATGCACCAATTTTGTTTTGAGGTTATAAATCGAATGACCCCAAAACATTCAATGTGAACATAACCATTTTAGTGACCAGATAAATATAGTAATAAATGAAATAAATGGAATTATGATAATGGAATAAAATTGAATTATATTATAAAGAAATTAACTAACTAATCTAATTTTATTATTCATTATTTTGATAACTTATGAAGAAAAACAAGACATTAGGTAATGGAATTTATTTTAAAAGAATTATTTTAATTTTTTCCTTCCAACTCTTTTTCTTCTATATAGTGGTTCTTTTATGTGTTTCAATAATGTTCTTATTTATTCTTCACAGGTTTTTAATTACCATTTTATATGATATTTTAATTTTTTACAATGGTTTGATAATGAAAAATTTCAATTATAGGTGATCCTGATATAGCTCTATAAGGAATTAGGTAATTATTTTTTCTTGAAAAGTGAAAATGAGGGAGATAATTGGGTGGGTAAATCTAAGGGATTAACTAGGCGTCAGTTTTTCTAACATGGGTTAGACACATATTAACATTATTTATGAATATTATACTCCAAGACAACAATATTTATATTTTAAAAAGTAATTTTTGGGAATTCTATTCATTTTATAAGGTATGGAATGTTCATGAACTTTTGAAAGTGAAAGGTATATTTTTCAAATAAATTTTTTAATGAGTTTTCTCATGCATAAAGATGCCTTTATTGTTTTTCTATACTTAATAATATGTCTAAAATTATTTCTTTAATAAAATATTTAATTTTATATATAGAAATTTTTTATTTATGTTCTCAAAGTTTTATTAGTAAAAATATTTTCTTTTTCATGGATTTTCATGTTTTCACAATACTCATAGGGTTTCCTAATTTTTATATCCCTTATCGCTATTTTTGTGCTCATCCTATATTTTAAAATGATTTTGATGGGATCTAAGGATGATTATGAATTATATCAAGGTCTAATGTTCTAATTTGGGCTCATATTAAAAAACATTCTTGAATGAAATAGGGGTGTAAACTTAAAGCCCTATTTTTGAGGAAAAAATGTACCCTTTGTGGAAGTGTCCAATTTATTATGTAATGTTTTTCCAAATTATCTAAAACTCTTATCCCAAAATATCCTGGGAATTTAAATTTTTTGAAATCCTAACCTTAAAAATCATATTTATGGGTTGTTGAAGTAATTATTCATAATCTTTGGTATCAAATAAAGGTTTAGATACCTTTAAAGATTAGAAGAATGTTTAAAGACTCTCTTAATAGATCATATTTATGATTATATTATCATGAGATATTTTTTTAAGGGGTTCCATATTTCTTTATCTTATCCATGTCTACTAAGAATGGGTTTCATCAACATAGATATGGTAGATGATGTATGAATGAATCAAAAGGATAATAAAATTCCAAATCAGCAACCTAAAATGATTGGAATAAAATATTTTGTGGTACTATTAACTCAGTTGACATAGGCTCTTAATTGTGTCACAATTGAAATAGAACAACTGAATTCTCCATATAAGAACATACCTATTGTGGAATATTTCATTAAATAGAACCCTCTAGAATTTGGTAGATCTTTAGACCCATTAAAAAATAAAGGATTGATAAATTCATTGGAGAAGGTATTTAAAGTTTTGGGATGTATAGAACATTACAAGGATATTATTTCTACTTATAATTTTGAAGGTGAAGTAAATAAATGGTGGTATATGGTTAAAAATACCAAGGAAAATTATGATATTGATTCCATGGAGTGGATGATCTTTAATGATATTTTCCTTGAAAATTATTTTCCAATAGTTTTTTGACTGAGGATGGAAAATATATTTAGGGAGTTGAATCAAAAGGAAGAAGGCACAATGGCCACTTGAGATGAAAATTTTATTAGATTGTCCTACGGTCCACCGGCTTTTGTTTTGGACCATGAGAGTAAAATTGATATATTTTACATGGGTCTAAAACCAATTTTATGAAGATAATTTTACTCTTGGGAATTTAAAATTTCTTATGTGGTTATTTGTTTTTTTTTTGTGAAATTTGATATGGTGTTTATTGAAACATTTGTACTTCATGATAATAAGAGTAAGAAGAAGACTAGGTGGAAAGAAATGGAGAATAAATCAACCAAGAAATCTGAATGTAAGACCACAAAATGTACCAAATATGGTAATAAATTAAATATTTTTTTATTGGATCAATAAAGCCTTATCGATGCGGTAAGAATGGCCATTTGGCTCATGATGGTAAGGAAAAAAACCTTATAACAAATTTAAGGTGAAAACATATTGTTTTCAATTGGTAGGATGTTTTTATTGGAATTATTTTTTATCTTGTGAAAACATATGTATAAATTTAGTTATTCAATGTTGGAATCATCGTGATTGGAAACATACTGTTATTGAAAATACTTTACCTAATACTATTATAGATTTTGGAGCCTAAAATGAATTTGTTATAGGTAAATTACTTGTTTATTAAGATTATATTGGTGTATTGTTTGATTTAGGATCTACACATTCTTTTATATGTGGAAAATTTTCAATTAAAATAGAAATACAATCCTAATAAATGAAGTCAAAAATATTGGTAAAAATTCTTAAGGGAAGTATAAAGGTAACAATAATTTATATAAATATTCTAGTTATTATCAATGGAATAGTTTTTCCATAAAACCACATTATCTTTCCCATTTAAGATTTTGAATTTTTTTGGTAATATATTATATTTTAATTTATCATGCTATGATAGAATGTAGAGATGAAGAAGTTTTTTTTGAATGATTTTCAATTTTTATATAATAATGAATTCCATTATTTGATAACATATCAATAAGATTAGAAACTGATAAAAGATGAAATTTAAATTTTTCTTGCCTATATTTTTAAAAATTAAGGAATTGTTATAATTAGTGATGATCCAGTGGTCAATGAATATTTATATGTATTTCCTAATTATTTTCATAGTGTTATTATATCTCAATAGGTTTAATTTATTGATCAATTAGTGCATGATTCTATAAACATTTTAAAACCCATCATAGAATGGCTCCAATATAACTTTTTAAATTTTAAAAAAAAGTTATAATAGATTATTACCAAGGGATTTATCCACATTATAACATAATCTTGGAGTGATTCTATTTTCATTGATAAATGCAGGATGGCTCCCTGACCCTTTTCATTGATTAAATAGAACTCAATAAAATCACTATTAAGAAAAAATATTTATTGACTCATACTGATGACTTGTTTGATTTACTTCAGAGTTCTCAATATTTTTTAAAGATTAATCTCTCGTATAGGTATCACAAAATGATGTATAAGTGGGAATAAATTATGAAGATTAAATGTTTTACTAGGTATATGAATTATATGTTTTTGGTTATTCTTTTTAACTTGAAAAATATTCCCACTAAATTTGTGGTTATTTTTTGTTTATTTTTTTATGAGCATTTGGATAAATTTTTATTAGTTTTCATTGATTAAATTATGGTTTATTCTAAAAGTTATGATGTAAATGGAAAAAACCTAAAGATTATTTTATATAATTTAAAAGAAAATATGTTTTATAAAAAAATAGTAAATGTGGATTTTAACTGTAGAATATTTCCTTATGTGGGAATATTATTTCTAAAGATATCATAGTTGTTGATCCTAAGAAAACAAAAGTTGTTGAAGAGAGGTCAAGACCTAAAAATGTCACTGACATTTGATGTTTTCTTGTATTTTTGGGTTACAACCAAAAGTTTTTTTAAAAGCTAATCTCATTTATCTAGCTCACTAAATATGATAACTTGAAAATGAGTTAAATTCACCTCGATAAAGGAATATGATAAAAAAAAATTATGAATTGGAAATAATATTGGTTAATTATCTAATGTTATTCTTAATAACACGAAATAGTGAATTTAATATTTATAGTGATGGTTCGTTAAAGGCGTTTGGTTGTGTCTTGATGCAAGATCATAGGGTAATTTCATATGATCCATGCCAATTAAAACTTCCTGAGAATAATACCCTATACATGATATGGAGATTTCATGTAGATACCCGAAACTTGACGTACATTGACATTACATTACATTTGTGGAATACTTAGTACATAACAAAAACACACACACAAGGACCGTAATAGTTTAGTGTCTTTGGAAACTCAGAACGTAATCTTCTAATCGTGGTGAAAGATCTTCAATATCTCCCATAAAGATCTTCCCTTTTTTAACCTAAAACCTTTCTTTATATCCTGGGGAAAAGAAAACATAAAAGGGTGAGCTCAAATGCTCAGTAAGGGTAAATAAAAGAAAAAAAATCAATCACATCATATTCATAAGAACATAACTTTTGGAAATCTTAACCTGCAAAAGAGAGCATAATTTCATATCATGGGATAAATCATAGTAGTGAAATGAAATCCCAATAATCATAAATTAAAACATGAAACTTTGTGGAATACACACATAATCATAGAGAATCATTTCTTGTTAGTCAAGACTCATTTCCAAGACTATCTTAGTGGACAAAGTCTTTTTCTGAATCGAGTAACCCTCGTTTCAGTCCTGTTTCACTGAACCGGTATAACCTACCATTCCAGCCATGTCTATCTCATGAGATATAAAATCTTTACCCAATGAATTGGAGGGAGATTTAGGTCCCACCCATCTTATAATGAATCCTTTCTTATGTGTGCCACATAATCATAAACCATACATCATAGCGTAGTCCACGTAATAAAAATGGGATTCTTAAACAACATGACATCATAAAACAATTCATATAAGATAAAGGAATTCATAAAAATATTTCCATCACAACATAATCAAATCCATGTAATAATAGGGATAAAAACATAACCCTTTTATTATCTTAGATGGAAAATAATTTTGATAAAATACTTGAACTCCATTCTTGAGGAAAATATCCTTTCTACTTCAAAAATTTTTTTCCTTTCATAACATGTCATACGACTTTAAAATAAAAGAAGTTGATTAAAAATAAACTTGAAAACTTTTAAAGGAAGCTTCTTGGAAATAATTTTTTAGAAATCCTTTCATGCCGTATAAGTTAAAAAAACATTCTTCGTACTTTTGTCGGAAAAGTCAAAAAGTACCTCGTATGAAAAATGACAAAAGATTCTTTTCATTTCTTTAACTAAATACTCACCGAAGGGTAAAAATGGATTTAAACAATTTTATGTGGATGGAAATAATATTACATATTTATGAAACATGGATGTGGATGATAAAATACACCCCAGTAAATACTTACGAATAAACAATCTCGGATAAAAATGAGATTGTGATATTTCCCTTACCTTAGGTCCGATTTTCTTCGTAAGTGACCGAACCTCCTGTATAATGATTTAAATAATGTCATTGACTTATTACAGAATCATATTCACTGTTATGATATCATATATGGTTCACTTATGACATTATATTACCCGTTCTTTTGTAAAGTCCATGTTAAAGAGCGTTTTGGGTAAAATTGTTTCATTTGTCGTTCATGTTTTTAACTTGTAATTATTCATATGATTACTTAGATCATGATTAATTAATTCCAGAATATAAAACATGATTTATATATATATATATTCAGAATACACATATATAATAAATCAGTAAATGGAAATAAATACACCGTTCATGGAGACGGTAGTCCGCATGTACGCATGAACGCTGTCTTCGTTTCCTTAATGAATTGAATGGAATTAAGTAGATGACATACATATAAATATAAATAATTCCAGTATCATTATTAGGTCATATATTTCATTAGTACTTATTATATATACTTTATAATCACTCATGAATGGTTAATCATTGAGAATGAATCTCATCGCGTCGTGGAGACGGTAGTCCATACGTACGCACGAGCGATGATATCATTCCCCTGGTCGTGGAATTGTGTTGAAGTGTTTGTATACTATTTCATTATCAATATCAATTTATAATAATCATATATAGTTACTCATTACACCTTTATACCCATCCAATTAAGGTGGTGGCGGAAAATAGATTACACCACGGCGTGGAGACGGTATTCCGTACGTACGCACGCGCGGTGATTTCCTTTTTCCGTAGGATGGATAGAAGGTTAATTAGAGTTGTTTAATATTTATAATAACATGTCAGTATGTAAGTAATACTGATGTTATTACTTTATCATGAAACAACTAAAGAAGAATAAGTTGAAGAAGAAAGAAATTGAAAAGATCGGTAATGGATATTACCTCTTCTTTGAAATGCCTCTTTGAATCCTCCACTTAGGGAACTAAGATTGGTCTTTGAAGAAGCCCAGAACCTCTAGGATTATTATAGGGAAGTGTAGAAGAGATTGTGGCAGGGGTTGGCCGAGATTGAGTGCTCAAATAGGTGTGAGGAGGAGGGAAAGGAGGTTCCCTTTTATAAGGGAGGAGAGGGGCACCTTAGAAATATCTCAAAATATTATTTTATATTAAAGTAAAAATCAGTTTATAATGGTTCCAAAGGGTCTTACTTCGAAGATAAAGTGGGGATGGGTCGAAAGCCTATCATCCAATAGGATTTAGACAAGTTTAGGGTATTATTTTAACCTTATCAATTAGATTTAACTCTAAGTTAAATAATTTAACTTTTACCGTGTCTTTTTGTTTTCTTTCACTATATGGTTAATACACTTACTATAATATGCCAAAAGAACCCCAAATTGTATATTATTAATAAATATATCCTTATTTAAGTCATTTGGCCGAACCTTAGATTTTTAGGAATAAAATAACAATTAATAATATAATTTTTGATTTAAAAACTATTTTGTGTCAATTTTGACACTATTTGATATATGATTTTTGTGAAAGTCATAACAGAATTATATGTTCGAACCAAGTTTATTAAATCTACACTAATATATCATAGTAACCTATAAAATTATTGGAATTCATAAAAAGTCTCAAATTACATTTATTTTGGTGTTTATAACATCAATTATGTCAATATTTCATAAATAAGATTATTACTGCATCATAATTGTATCATAAATAAATTAAATTATTTAATGTCTAAAAATTATAAATAAAATACCATTATGTAGGAAATCTTTTTAGCTTTCTAATTAATATTTATAGTCGAATTTATCTTATGTATAACCCCATATTAAAAATGATTTACTTATTAAATTTTGATTTTAACTATTTTAACCCTTCTTTAAATAAATTTATAATAAATGTCCCAATCTAACCCAAGTGAACCTAAATGGTCATATTTTATTCATAAGGTTGTTTTTGGTCGAATTACACTTATCCAATAGAATTAGGACATGTGTTAGGGTAATAGTAATATCATATTTACCCTTAGTTACCCTATTTACTATTAACCGCGGTAAAAAAAGTAAAAAGTTAATATTCACCAAAAAATTATTTTTATCTCATTGAACCACATTTTACTTACTGATATCAACCATGTCTGTCGGATTTTCGAAATTCCATTCACAGAAGCAGTAAAATTATGTTTTAGGCAAAATTCAGTTTTTTTTAACTACCACTTAGTAGTTTCACTATTCATCAAAAATTGATGTTTTTCAGAACAATGCCAAAATTTTATCCTAAGCTATATTTCATATTCTGAATTCAAAAATGAAGTCTATTTTACCAAATTCATAACATAGAAATTGAATTAATTAATTTTATAATTAAATCCCGCTGTTAAAACAAATAGCGTGTTTTTAAGAAACAATATCTATCAAAAGATTGAAACTTGATTATGTCTGGTTTAAATGTGAAATTACATTCAATGACCAACATTGTATTAAATTGTAAAAATATATTCTAAATATACTTTAAAACCACTCAAATTAATAATTTATCACTATTAATTATTTCGATTAAAAAAGTTGTTTTTAATTATAATTTAGTAATTTTCACTATTCATCAGAAAATAAAAGTTATCCGAAAAGTTCCAAAACATCACCTTAGGCTAAATTCGATACTCCGAATCCAAAAATGAAGTCCATTTTGAGAGCTAAAATTTTAAAATGTGGTTATTACTATTCATAATGGCTAGTTATAATAATATTTTAATAGCATATCGTTGTTTAGTGAAACTCGGTATTGCGTACTACACACGCTATCGAGGAAGGTCGTGATTGCGTGTAATGCAAGGAAAGTAAAGGATGTGTGTTGTATAAGATCCTTTTGGTGTAGTGTACAACACAAGACATTAATAAAATTAAAAAGAATATTTTTCATAAAATCTCGGGCTGTTACATTCTACCCCCCTTAAAATGAATTTCGCCCTCGAAATTCGTCAGGGTTATAAATGGTTTACTATTCGAAAGTTTCTTTAATAGAAACCCACATCGTAAAACGGAATACCAAAACCAATCTTTAAAAACTAAAGTATGAAACGTAATGGTTACCCAAATAAACTAATCAGTGGGTTTCCACATAGGTGAAAATATGGATATGGAAGAAAAATCTAACCATCGTGTTCTGATGGATAGTGGTAGAGAACATGGCTATGGAAAAGCCAGTATTCACAAATCCATAGATTTGTGATGATATAAGGTACCATCTGATTCATCAGGTATAAGATCACTAGGACAACATTTTTGGTTTTTAAGATCATTTCCCTAAAGTTGAAAATTTGAATTATAATAAATACTTACTTTATTTTGGTACAATCTCACTGTTGTTCGTGCCTTGAACAATTTCCACTTCATCCCTTAAATAAATGAAGTTGAATTTGTTATTTGTGAAGTGTTAGCAGATCATGTGATAGAATGACGGGTCATTCCATCTGTCTCAAACAAAAGGTTAGCAAAAATTATATACATAAGTCGATCTATAGTGAGATTAATCATATATGGTTCCTAAAATGGACTTATACTTCATATATCATACTGCTTAATATAATAAAACTAGTTTCTACTAAACAGGGACTTCCTGTAGGCCAGTGGTAGGTGATAAAGGCCAGTCGCATTTTGGTTGTGGGTTCGATTCCCATAGCCTTGTCCGAAGCAATGGGCTGTCGCCCGTCCTGCAGTTTGTCCTTTGTCTAAAACTATATTACTATAACATCCCATCAATAATATCGAAAAAAACTTCTATCCTTAAACAATACTAACTTATGTCCAACATAATCCATTCCAATCTTTAGGCTTATCCATAGTGAAAATTATTACCAGAGATTTAACACCATCGTCGATCCCCATATATCCTAAGATATGTCTTGTTGGTCACATTCCAAACATTCAAAGGCCTTAATCAAGTATTTTCTTGAACACCCATTGAACCTTAGTGAAAACATGAATGCAGTTAAAAGTTAACTCTTTCCACATACCACAATCCAAAAATTCTCTATACTCAAACCATGATATAACCTTCTCCTTATATCAGTCATGAGCTCATGAATACAATAAAACACCTCGTTATCTTATTATTCCTTCATTATGCGCATATCATCTAAATTCCAAAAATATCTCAATCACTTTGAATACCACATCAATAAATATTGCAATACTCAATGATACAACATTATTTTGGAATCTCACTACATAAACACTTAATCATTCCACCACATCGTTGTCATATTCAACATTGCCAATAGTGATCGCATGTGACTTCCCTTTGTCCTTTGCCTTCAGTGGTTTCTCATGTTGATCATCACTAACCCTTGGATTAGGGCATTTATTAGCATAATGCCCCATTTCCTTGCACTTGAAGCATTGAAGTGTTGGTGGTGCGTTCTCTGCAGTGTTTGCTTTATTCACATCATTAGAAACCCTTTTTCCATTACTTCGACACTCAGCTTCTCGATGACCTTCTTCTCCACACTTAAAACATTTTCTAGTCCCTTTAAGACAATCTCCACCATGCTTCTTTCCACACTTTGTGCATAAGGAAACATTCATCTTCTTTTCACAATTATTCTGAGATTTCTCCTTGAACTCCATCTTTCGTTTCTTGTCAAAACCATGAGATGGATATGTAACACCAACTTCCATTTCTACCTTGATAGCACAACGCACAATTTCTTCATAGCTACTGAAGTCTCTTATAGCTAATGCCCTTCGAAGACTTGGTTTTAAGCCACTAAAAAATCGATCAACTTTACTTTCAGGTTGGATGATAATGCCAGATGCATACCTTGCAAGTCTTGTAAAATTCGCTTCGTATATACCAACAGATTCATCATCTTTTTTCTTTAGTTCAAGAAACTCCTTCTCCATCTTTGTTCGAAGAATACGAGGGAAGTACTTATTGAAAAATATGTTCTTGAACTCGTCCCATTCCATGGACTCAATTTCATCTCTTTGCCTTGTATTCTTGATAAGATTCCACCATTGATCAGCTTCACCTTCCAAACGATATAATGCTAAGATGACTTTATCATGTTCAGAACATTGAAGAACTGAAAATATCTTTTTAGTGGTACTGATCCATTGTTCAGCAACAAGTGGATCAGAAGACCCACTGAAAGAAGGTGGACGTTGCCTCATGAAGGACTCAATAGAATATTGTTCCCTTCTCTGCTCATTTGGAAGTCCAGAATGATTCATAGCTTGTGTAAGTATAGAAATAAGATTTTTCACTCCATCTCCCATAACATTTGTTTGTTCAAGAATACAATCATTGCATTGTCCATTGCATTGATCAACACGGTTCCTTCGGGTTCCAGCCATCGTCTAAAACCCAAAAAGAATAGTGTGAGAGGCAAAAATTATGCTAGGGAAAACAACATAATAAAGGGGAAGTACCTTCAATATCTAACATCTTAGGTTTAATTCTATGATCGTTAGCATAGTTCTAGTACTATAACCTATACGTATACTTAACCTTAGGGACATCCCTAGACATACCGTAGAAATATCTCTAGGGATCTCACTAACGTTTTCGCATCCTAGTTTCCAAAGGTTGACTAAACCTTTCCTCTGATACCAACTGTAGAGACCCGAAACTTGAAGTACATTGACATTACATTAAATTTGTAGAATACTTAGTACATAACAAAAACACACACACAAGGACCGTAATAGTTTAGTGTCTTTGGAAACTCAGAATGTAATCTTCTAATCGTGGTGAAAGATCTTCAATATCTCCCATAAAGTTCTTCCCTTTTTTTTACCTAAAACCTTTCTTTATATCCTGGGGAAAAGAAAACATAAAAGGGTGAGCTCAAATGCTCAGTAAGGGTAAATAAAAGAAAAAAAATCAATCACATCATATTCATAAGAACATAACTTTTGGAAATCTTAACCTGCAAAAGAGAGCATAATTTTATATCATGGGATAAATCATAGTAGTGAAATGAAATCCCAATAATCATAACTTAAAACATGAAACTTTGTGGAATACACACATAATCATAGAGAATCATTTCTTGTTAGTCAAGACTCATTTCCAAGACTATCTTAGTGGACAAAGTCCCTTTCTGAATCAAGTAACCCTCGTTTCAGTCCTGTTTCACTGAACCGGTATAACCTACCATTCCAGCCATGTCTATCTCATGAGATATAAAATCTTTACCCAATGAATTTGAGGGAGATATAGGTCCCACCCATATTATAATGAATCATTTCTTATGTGTGCCACATAATCATAAACCATACATCATAGCGTAATCCACGTAATAAAAATGGGATTCTTAAACAACATGACATCATAAAACAATTCATATAAGATAAAGGAATTCATAAAAATATTTCCATCACAACATAATCAAATCCATGTAATAATAGGGATAAAAATAGAACCCTTTTATTATCTTAGATGGAAAATAATTTTGATAAAATACTTGAACTCCATTCTTGAGGAAAATATCATTTCTACTTCAAAAAAATTTTTCCTTTCATAACATGTCATACGACTTTAAAATAAAAGAAGTTGATTAAAAATAAACTTGAAAACTTGTAAAGAAAGCTTCTTGGAAATAATTTTTTAGAAATCCTTTCATGCCGTATAAGTTAAAAAAACATTCTTCGTACTTTTGTCGGAAAAGTCAAAAAGTACCTCGTACGAAAAAAGACAAAAGATTCTTTTCATTTCTTTTACTAAAAACTCACTGAAGGGTAAAAATGGATTTAAACAATTGTAGGTGGATGGAAATAATATTACATATTTATGAAACATGGATGTGGATGATAAAATACACCCCAGTAAATACTTACGAATAAACAATCTCGGATAAAAATGAGATTGTGATATTTCCCTTACCTTAGGTCCAATTTGCTTCGTAAGTGTCCGAACCTCCTGTATAATGATTTAAATAATTTCATTGACTTATTACAGGATCATATTCACTATTATGATATCATATATGGTTCACTTATGACATTATATTACCCGTTCTTTTGTAAAGTCCATGTTAAAGAGCGTTTTGGGTAAAATTGTTTCATTTGTCGTTCATGTTTTTAACATGTAATTATTCATATTATTACTTAGATCATGATTAATTAATTCCAGAATATAAAACATGATTTATATATATATATTCATAATATACATATATAATAAATCAGTAAATGGAAAGAAATACACCGTTCATGGAGACGGTAGTCCGTACGTACGCATGAACGTTGTCTTCGTTTCATTAATGAATTGAATGGAATTAAGTAGATGACATACATATAAATATAAATAATTCCAGTATCATTATTAGGTCATATATTTCATTAGTACTTATTATATATACTTTATAATCACTCATGAATTGTTAATCATTGAGAATGAATCTCATCGCGTCGTGGAGACGGTAGTCCGTACGTACGCACGAGCGATGATATCATTCTCATGGTCGTGGAATTGTGTTGAAGTATATGTATACTATTTCAGTATCAATATCAATTTATAATAATCATATATAGTTACTCATTACACCTTTATACCCATCCAATTAAGGTGGTGGAGGAAAATAGATTACACCACGGCGTGGAGACGGTATTCTGTATGTACGCACGCGCGGTGATTTCCTTTTTCCGTAGGATGGATAGAAGGTTAATTAGAGTTGTTTCATATTTATAATAACATATCAGTATGTAAGTAATACTTATGTTATTACTTTATCATGAAAAAACTAAAGAAGAAGAAGTTGAAGAAGAAAGAAATTGAAGAGATCGGTAATGGATATTACCTCTTCTTTGAAATGCCTCTTTGAATCCTCCACTTAGGGAACTAAGATTGGTCTTTGAAGAAGACCAGAACCTCTAGGATTATTATAGGGAAGTGGAGAAGAGATTTTGTCAGGGGTTGGCCGAGCTTGAGTGCTCAAATTGGTGTGAGGAGGAGGGAAAGGAGGTGCCCTTTTATAAGGGAGGAGAGGGGCACCATAGGAATATCTCAAAATATTATTTTATATTAAAGTCAAAATCGGTTTATAATGGTTCAAAAGGGTCTTATTTAGAAGCTAAAGTGGGGATGGGTCGAAATCCTATCATCCAATAGGATTTAGACAAGTTTATGGTATTATTTTAACCTTATCAATTAGATTTAACTCTAAGTTAAATAATTTAACTTTTACCGTGTCTTTTTGTTTTCTTTCACTATATGGTTAATACACTTACTATAATATGCCAAACGAACCCCAAATTGTATATTATTAATAAATATATCCTTATCTAAGTCATTTGGCCGAACCTTAGATTTTTCGGAATAAAATAACAATTAATAATATAATATTTGGTTTAAAAACTATTTTGTGTCAGTTTTGACACTATTTGATATATGATTTTTGTGAAAGTCATAACAGAATTATATGTTCGAACCAAGTTTATTAAATCAACACTAATATATCATAGTAACCTAGAAAATTTGTGGAATTCATAAAAACTCTCAAATTACATTTATTTTGGTGTTTATAACATCAATTATGTCAATATTTCATAAATAAGATAATTACTGCATCATAATTGTGTCATAAATAAATTAAATTATATAATTTCTAAAAATTATAAATAAACTACCATTATGTGGGAAATATTTCTATCATTCTAATGAATATTTATAGTCGAATTTATCTTATGTATAACCCCATATTAAAAATGAGTTACTTATTAAATTTTGATTTTAACTATTTTAACCCTTCTTTAAATAAATTAATAATAAATGTCCCAATCTAACCCAAGTGGGCCTAAATGGTCATATTTTATTCATAAGGTTGCTTTTGGTCGAATTACACTTATCCAATAGAATTGGGACATGTGTTAGGGTAATAGTAATATCATATTTACCCTTAGTTACCCTATTTACTATTAACCGCGGTAAAAAAAGTAAAAAGTTACTATTCACCAAAAAATTATTTTTATCTCATTGAACCACATTTTACTTACTGATATCAACCGTTTCTATCGGATTTTCGAAATTCCATTCACAGAAGCGGTAAAATTAAGTTTTATGCAAAATTCAGTTTTTTTTAACTACCACTTAGTAGTTTCACTATTCATCAAAAATTGATGTTTTTCAGAACAATGCCAAAATTTTATCCTAAGCTATATTTCATATTCTGAATTCAAAAATGAAGTCTATTTTACCAAATTCATAACATAGAAGTTGCATTAATTAATTTTATAATTAAATCCCGCTGTTAAAACAAATAGCGTGTTTTTAAGAAACAATATCTATCAAAAGATTGAAACTTGATTATGTCTGGTTTAAATGTGAAATTACATTCAATGACGAACATTGTATTAAATTGTAAAAATATATTCTAAATATACTTTAAAACCACTCAAATTAATAATTTATCACTATTAATTATTTCGATTAAAAAAGTTGTTTTTAATTATAATTTAGTAATTTTCACTATTCATCAGAAAATAAAAGTTATCCGAAAAGTACCAAAACTTCACCTTAGGCTAAATTCGATACTTCGAATCCAAAAATGAAGTCCATTTTGAGAGCTAAAATTTCTAAAATATTAAAATGTGGTTATTACTATTCATAACGGCTAGTTATAATAATATTTTAATAGCATATCGTTGTTTAGTGAAACTCAGTATTGCGTACTACACACGCTATCGAGTAAGGTCGTGATTGCGTGTAATGCAAGGAAAGTCAAGGATGTGTGTTGTATAAGCTCCTTTTGGTGTAGCGTACAACACAAGACATTAATAAAATTAAAAATAATATTTTTCATAAAATCTCGGGCTGTTACATTTCATTTATGGTTTTTTCAATAAAAAATTACATTTATCTTCAATATGTGGTAAAATGTGAAATATATACTGACCATAAAAGTTTAAAGTATATATTCAATCAAAAATAGTTGAAATTAGGTAGGTAAGATGTTTGGGAAAAATAAATGAGTATTATTCCATGGTTCACTATCATTCACGAAAGGAAAACAAGGTATTCAATTCCCTGATTCAAAATCGTAATGTATCATTAACCATGTTATGATTGAAATATGATCCTTTGGTTAATGATTTGATGTATATTTTTCAAGAAATTGTGCATGTTTGAACTCTATCTCTTTTAGTCCATGATTCAGTGTAGTCATCCTTATTGGAAAAAAATGAACATGATAAAAAAGAGGATTTTAATTTGAATGAAATGGTATAATTATTCAGGAATGATAATTTTATTGAATTTAGAATTACGAAACAAATATTTCTGATATTTTGAAAGAGGTTTTCTATGCCAAGTAATTCCCAATAGAAGAAGGAATTGTTAGGTGAGGATCATAAATCTCTATTTTATATTCATCTAGGAAGCACGAAAATTTATAGTGGACTTTAAGAATATTATTGGTGGGGTGAAAAAAGAAATATATTTCTTATTTTTCCATTAAATATTTAACTTATTAAAATGTTAAAATTTAGATACCAATACCGAAGAAAATGTTTCATCCCTTTCCAATTATTGAATAATAATGTGAGAATATATCCAGGGATATTGTGGTACAATTTCCAAATACATCTCAAGGTAATAATATGGTTTGGGTTATTTTTTATTATTTGATTAATCAATACATTTTCTTCTAATTTGAGATACTATTAATTTGGGTCTAATTTCTAGAATTAAACTTAAATAAATTTTCATATTACCTGTAGCAACTATCTCTATTATATCAGATAATGATCTCAGATTTACCTCAAATTTTTGGAAAGGATGACCAAAGTCATTGAGTACTGAATTAAATTTTAGTATATCTTTTGAACCTCAATATTATGGATATTCAAAGTTAATAATTTAAGAATTGGGTTATATACTTCTAGATTTATATTTGTATTATTAGGGACTTTGGTATTGGCATATTTCATTGGTTTAATTTCCCTAAAAAAAATTCATTTCATTATAGTAAATAGATGAAACCTTTTGACGCATTATATAGAAATATTAGATGAACACCGTCATGTCGCGATGAAGTGGATGAAAGGAAGTTTTTGAGACCATAGTTGGTACAATATTTGGGTGAGAAAGTAAAAAAATGATTTTTCATCATATGAAGGTGTCTTAGAGTAGGCCAAAAAGTTCTACAGATAACCAGAATAAATATATCGCATTTGAGGAAGGAGATCTTGTATTTCATAAAGTATCTCTGTGAAAAGTGATATGTGTTTTGGTAAAAAGGAAAATTTAAGTTCAAGGTTTGTTGTACCATATAAAACTATAGAAACATTAGGATAAACATCATACTTATTGGCCTTACCAATTATTATATCTCAAGTATATTATGTTTTCTATGTTTCATTGCAATGGAAATATGTACCTGATGAATCACTAGTTTTTAGCCCTAAAGTAGTTCAATTAGAATAAAATCTTTCATATGAGGAAAATTTGGTTCATATTATAGTTAATAGAGAGGAATTATTATGAAATAAGGATATTCAATAGGATAAGTTTTATTGAATAGCCACATGATTAATGATACAACATGGAAATCAGAAAAAATCAGTGTAGGAAAAATACCCTCACCTCTTAAATTAATGAATAATATCATGAGGAAATAATTTATTAAAGGGTGTAAGAATAAAAACCCCACATAATCAAAAAAAATAATTCAATATTTAGATTTATATGTATCCATTTTTATGGATTCATATTCATCATAGCTTTATAAATGACTTTATATATTTTTTTAATCGAAAAATAAATAGTTTTATTTAACTAAATTGATTTTCTATGTATTGCATGGTATACATTAAAAAATAATTTTATAATTTTAACAATTTTAATAATTTTAATAATTTCAAATTTATAAAAAGGCATTAATTTTTATATTCATCCTATTAAAATTATCATATGGTTAATTTTTGGGATTTTCTAAAAATATTGATTTCTGGGTGAATAGGAAAAAATACTGATTTTTTTTAAAAAATTCATTTATTTTACATTATTTAAAATGAACCGTTATATTTTTAATTTTTTAAATGTTAAATTATTCCCATTTTACTAAAAATAATCCAAATAATTAGATATTAATCATCATTAAACTTTATTTTGGTATAAATTCATTTTTATGCTTAAAAAGGGAATTTTTCTAAAAACTATTTTCATTGGCATTTGTATGTTTATTTAAAATGAATTATTACCACTTCGTTAAATTTAATATAGTAAAATGGGTTTAATATTTGGAATTATAGGTTAAAATTATGTAATAATTTCAAATTTATTTTTGGAAATTAGGAATAATAACCTTGGTAAGACTTTACCATCGCTATAATGGTTAAAAGAGATCATAATGGGGTTAAAACTATGATATAAGGTTTAAAATATTATAAAAACTTTTTTAAATATTATAAAATTAGTGGATTTAGACTAATCATCATCCTATATTTTGAAAATTTCAATTTTTTCTACTATCTTTTCATAAATACATACTATATATTTAAATGTTTTAAGTTTTTATAATTGTGAAAATACCCTCACTTATAAAATAGAACCTCATATCCTCATTTATTCACAAAATTTGAGCTATTTATATCAACTAATACCTACCCAAATACCTTACTATAATAGCTCGAAATTTCTTATATTTTATGTTCTCAAAAAAATACCAACCTCATAAGGATTGATGTGTAAGGTAATGGATGTTTTTCAAAGAAGAGTTATAATTATTAATCGATAATTTCAGGTTTATTTTTTCTACTACCTATTTAAAATATTCTTTTACCATACTAAAATATTATAATAAATATCTCCAATTTTATTAAATGATATTTTGTTGATGGAATAATAATTTTTCATTACTTATTCCATCCTATAGAAAATGAAAACTTTGTTCATATGTACCTGAAGACCACCACCACCATAAAGTGATGCTTTTAATTTTTTATCACCAAATCATATAGATAGTAAAAATTATTGATAAAATTAATATATATGATATTTATGACATAATTATTTTGACATCACATTCACCCTTCTAGGTATTTCTTTTATCTCTCACCATTTCCCTCCTTATTTGATGTGTGTTGTGGGACTCTTGAGAATAGAGATAATTTTCTAGGGAAAATGACCTAATGTTCAGGATATATGTTTATTTTAATTAATATAGTATGGGTATAAATTTTATAAAGTATTTTCATGTTTATCCAATATTTTGGAGAAAACAGGGATTGGTTTGGTTTTTTCAAAAATAATCTGAATTTTTTTGTACTATAATGGGTGATTACACATTATGTCATTATGAAATGTCATTAAAAGGTTTAAAATGATACGAAATGTGTGCATAGTATGTATTGGTCACTGATAAGATTTCATGAATTTGGTATAGGGAATGAAAATATTACATTCCATGAAAAGTTTACACATCGTGTAAATAGTGAAAATCTATATTTTTTATCTAAGGAAGCATGTTTTTCAGTTTTTTTTGTTTCTGGGATTATATGACATGTAAAAGAATTTCACACCCAGTAATTATCATTTTCTATTCTTTTTGGGTCATATATGAGTGATTTATTATTTAATTTGGCTTCTAATCTTTCCTCTATCAACCTAGGAGCTCTCCCAAGTGATTTTGGAGACCTTTGATCTTTTTGAATAATTTCATTCAGTGATTGATCTCTATTGTAGTTGCAGAGAATTTTTTTGGGAGAGTAATCCTTCTGCTTCTTTTTTCTTTTGATCATGGTAGAACCATTATGTTGTGGTATTTTATCTATTGATCAGGTATGATAACCTTCTTGATCCTTTCTAGATCCATAGCATGATCTTCCTTCAAAGTCTAACTCGTATTTTTGTCATAGTGTGGTAGGTGAGTTTCTTTAGGTAAGTTTTTTTATGTTATCTCTGCCAACCACTTTGATTCTTAAATTGATTATGAGATGTGAGGATTGGTTTTAATGCCTCCTTTTTCATCCTTGTGTTAATTATGGGCGGTGTATCCTGTTGCATGCATGTGCAAACTGAGTTTGAGGTATGTGGTTATGTCTCTATCCTTTGATGTATGAACTACATTAATATGGTTTTTATAATTTTTTTATAAATAAATTGGCATAATTAATTCATATTTTTTTAAATTATATTTTGAAAAATATGGTTTTCCCATGGTTTTGGTAAAAGAATATGTATTTTCAAATCATTGAAAATTTGTTTTCTGAAAGGGTCATTAAATCATGATTTTAATGAAATGTTCTAGGAAAAATATAGCATGAGATAAGCATTAGTTACATAGGTGTATGGTGTACCCTAGGGCCATCACCCATGTATCTTTAGTAAGTACTCTCATGGGGTTTTCCTCTGTTCTCTAGGTCCTTTTTTCTAGGGAATTGATATTAGCATCATTTGGGGGTTCATTCATGATGTATTACTCTACTCCTTAGGCCTATGTTTTAAGGACCTGATAGTGCACTAGTCATTGATTATGGTACGAGTAGTTTTCTAGGTTGACCTGTATTGATATCAGGCATGATGTTACCTGTACTTTTGGCTTGTACTATTTTATCTTATAATTCCACATATTTGATATGATATGGGATGCATTCTTTGTTTTATTAAATTCATTTGATGTATATGAAATTCATTGAAACCTTTTTACCTAGCTTATTTTGAAAATTTTGAAAAGGGGGGAATTAAAAAAAAATCCATATTTTTTTTTTAAAATTTATTTAACTATTTATCATTCCCTGTTTTCTTTAAAGTTGATAATTGTTTTGATAGTTATATAGAGACATTATTTAGAACACTCGGTTTGTATACTACTAATCCTATTTAGATCACACCCTACACAACCCTTCGGAAGTGCGTAGACCTTTTTATATATTTAAATATAGGGAAACTCAAGGTACTATTGTAATGTGGTGAGGTTTTTGTCAGGTGTATTTGGATAGCTGTTTGTGATATAGTGGGATTTTTTCTACGCTATCACATGGAGTTTTTGATTTTCAATTCTAGTTTTCCTTTTATGATGGAATTATACCATTGGATTTTATGATTTATTTTAGGTTATATTGTATCCTCAATCATCTTTTAGTTATGGAATATGTTTATCTCCTCTACTATTTCTCTATGATGTGTTATATATATATTCCATTTTTTCATGTTTCATGAAATTATTACTTTTGGTTCTTGTTAGATGCACGGGTTCTTGTCATCATCCCATTGGGTTTGAGAATTCCCTTTGGGTATGTTGAAATTCAGGTCAGGTACTGGTGTGAGAGGGTATTAAGGTTACTTTCACCATATTTTGGTATCAGATATAGGTTTTCCTGAAGAGTCCCTATCTTGGGATGTTTGGTAGACTGGAGATAAGATTTTTAGGAATTAAGAGGTAGGTTGTGGTCTATTTTTGGTCATATCTAGTCATGACGAGACTCATGTTACCTTGGTATATTGGGATTTATACCTCCTGTTTTGAGTTCATGATCATAAACATTGTTTTTCTTATAGTTTTCTAGTTTTAACTATTATTATACTATTATTTGATCATTTATTCTATTTCAATGTGCAATATTATGCATCTGAGATGTCTTCCATAGGCTCCTCAAGATGTTGAAGTGGATTCTCATCAATGGAATGCACATTTAGATTAGAATATTATTTATGTTATTATGCAGGAAGTTTGTGATGTCTTCCAGAATGTACCGTAAGTCCAGAATGATTTTTAAGGCAAAACCAATGGTTAAAGGGGAAATTGATCAATAATGGGAGTTATTTATTAATAAAGTAGTGTCCTTTAATGTTATGAGTTAACCTTATGAGTTGTATCACTAGATTAATACAATTGATCTAATCTTTGAATTTCTGGATACACTGAAGTGTATCAAGGTGAAGTATGTGGCGTTCAGATGTGAGGGTCCTAGTAAGTTATGGTGGTATTCAATGGTACAAAAGTATAAGAACATGGTATTGTGCTGGAAGGGTTTTAAGACTCTATTATTCTAAAAAAATTCTCCCTAATCATTAATGATGGAAAAGTTTCTGGATTTCCTCTCTCTATAGTAGTGAGAGCGTTTGGTGTTGATTTTCACCAATAGGTTTTCTCAGATGGTTTTTTTAAATAAAAGTAGTAAATAATGAATAGATAAAATCTCAAAAGTGCCTACAGTGTTTTAGATTAGATATCAGATCATAGGTTTTTATGTTGAATCATACTACTTATATGCAAATGGCAGAAAGAGATATGAAGGGTGAGATGAATGAGGCAGGAAATGTTGGTTATTATTCCCATTATCTTCCACCAATTGGCATCTTTAGTGGTATATAGGGGAAAAGGGGGAAGTGGAAAGATCATGACAAGAGTGGTGGAGGTGGTTCTCATCAAAAAGCCTCCTCTGTAGCTTCAATTAAGCTAGCAGTGTGTCATTCTCTTTTTTCAGGGTGGTAAGGTCAGATATATCAATAGTTCTTATACTACACCTGTAAATATTTTCAATATTTTTAAAAGTTTTTTACATCTGAAGTTCCTCTATTTGTATATGTCTACGCCTCATTATGGTTAGGGACTATCAAATCAAAATTCTATTGCATCATAGTCAAATGAGTTAAAGACTATAGTACTCCATCCACAAGCCTCGGGAGTGAAGCACCTTCACATAGTAAAATGATATTTTGATTGAGGTAGATGTGGGACCAGTGATAATAAGAGGAACCATATTTATTAAATCTTTAATATACATTTCATTATTTGGTACTGGTGCTTCCAACTCATTTATATCTGTCCATTTTTTTATATATTCATAAACCTCCAACAGATATCATGTCCTTTGTTCATGAGTTAGAGACACCTACTGGGAAGAGGTAAGAGTAGGGGTTTTGGTTTCCTTGTTCTCTATTTATATTTTATACAAAGTTACTCTATGATTTCCTCATTCTCAATCTGGACCTATTTGAAGTCATCATCGGGATGGATTGCCTTGTCACTCATCATGATGAGGATGATTGTTATCATCGGTGTATCTCATTTATTTTAGATGATGAAATCTCTCAGGTG
Organism: Viscum album; assembly: GCA_963277665.1. Taxonomy (NCBI): domain Eukaryota; kingdom Viridiplantae; phylum Streptophyta; class Magnoliopsida; order Santalales; family Viscaceae; genus Viscum; species Viscum album. The sequence continues at coordinate 928,997,837 of OY728131.1, forward strand.
ATTCAAGGAGAGTGGTATCAAAGGTTTCATTATACAGGACCTCCCCTCCTAGATATCAATAGTTTTTGTCCACTTTTTCAGTTGATCCAAATAATGTTTATTCATTGGTTGATCTTCATGCTATTTTTTCATCACTTTCCTAACATTTTTTCATATGATTTTTATAGTATTTCTCTAGAATGGGAGGTATAGTTTATGATTGACCCAATTTCTTGTATTCATCCAGATTTTATACCCTCTTATTATATAACACCAGTGAAGCTGAAAGATCTCAATATTTATTTGGATGATCTGATGGAATAAGGTTTTGTTCACCCTTGTGTTTTTACTTGATAATACCCTATTATCTTTGATAATAATAAAAATTGTTCATTTTGATTATGTTTGGACTATTGGAAGTTGAACAGGGTGATATCAAAAATGATTATCTTTTTACTCTTATGGATGATTTTTTTATTAGTTAATGGTGGGAAATTGGTGTTCGAAGATTGATCATTGGTTGAGTTATCATCATCTCAGATTTCGTAAGCTTGATATACCAAAGACTAAATTAATGAGCAGTTATATCCATTATGAATATCTCGTTATGTCATTTCATCTAACTAATTCTCCTACAATTTTTATAGCTTTCATGAATCGAATATTCTATCAGTATCTCAACACATTTGTGGTGGTTTTCATGGATGGTATTTTGGTTAATTCAAGATCTAATCATTTGAATGAGAACCATTTGAGTTTGGTTATGGAAATCTTATGGATTAACTATTTGTATGGAAAGCTTTCAAAATTCATTTTTTGGACTCAAGAAGTAAATTTCATGGGAACATAATTTATAAGCATGGGTTATTAGTTAATCTTGAGAAATTAAAGGTTTTTTTTCTTAGGAATATCCCTATAATGTCTTTGAGATTCAGGTCGTCCTAGTAAATACTAAATACTATCATCTTTTATTCAAGAATTTCTCAATGTTTGTATTAACTTTCACTACTCTTACCAATAAATGGGTGAAATTTATATGGAATTAAAAGTTTTAGTCTTATTTAGATTAACTAAAATGACTTCTAACATCATATCCTATTCAAATCTTACATGCTCTTAGTGAGGGATATGTGGTTTTTATGATGATTATGGTTCTATTTTTGGTTGGCTGATTATACAGGATGATCATGTGGTGGCTTAAGTCTCTCTCTAGCTTTAACTACATGATAATAATTACTCAACTAGTGATTTAGATATTTCCAGAATTATGCATGTTATAAAATGTTAGGAAAAAAATTGGGGGAGATATTCTCATTCTTTTTTAACCATAGGAATATGAGATATATCGTTTTTTAGAAATACATGAATCTCATATAGAGACAATGAGTGGAATAACTTTATACATTTTACTTCAACATCACCTATACTGAAAATAATGGGAATTTTAGTGTAGATGCTCTCAGTAAGAAAGTACCATTGAAGACTGTTTTGGAATCGAATGAAGAGTATAACCTGTTAGGGATATTTTCATAGTTACACTTGGATTCTTAGAAGGATGTTTGAGGTATAGTTATGGACAATGTTAAATTATTATCATCTCTCTATAAGTTTATTATGAAGAGATAGTTGTACTACGAGAAGTTTATAGAAATTAAAGAAACCTTATATGGTGGGGATATCATTTTTGGTTTGTCTCTCTCTTCATATGGTTTTATCCATTATGGGGATCAATTATTTCATCATCTATGAAGATATTATTTTGTTTGATTATAATTTTTATTCATGTTCGATTCATCCAAACTCTATGAAGTTGTATTATGACATGATATGGTGATTTGGTTTGTTGGGTATGTAGTGTGATGTTGTAGATTAAGTTTCACACTATTACACTATCCGACAGATGAAGGAAGAGAATTTAAAACACTCTAGGTTACTTCAACCTCTTCTGGTTCTCATTTTAAAATGGGGCAAGGTGCCCATGGACATTTTTGTTGGATTAACATGGAATATATTAGAGAGGAATTATACTTGGGTGGTGGTTGATTGATTGAAAAAGTTAGTGTATTTCATTTTAATCAAGGACACCAATAAATTTGAAGATATAGGTAAGTTATATGTGCATGAGATCATGAGGTTACATGGGATTCTTTCTGGAACTGTTTCAAATTGGGATCCTAAGTTTACCTTGAGGTTCTGTTGGATTATTTAATAGGAATTGGGGACTCAGGTCAAGATAAGTATATCTTATCATCCATAGAAAGAGAGACCAAGAATTCTATTTTGATATTAGAGGATATTCTCTATTTCTATTTCGTGGATTTTGAGGGATCATGGGATATCCATCTAGAATTGGTTGTGTATTAGTAAAACAATATTAACTAGACATCGGTCAAAATGGATCCCTTTGAGGATTTTTTTGGTTGTCTATGTAGATCACTTCAATGTAGGGAAAAGGTGTGTGAGACCTCTTTGGTGGGGCCAAATATTATCTAGGATATTTCTATAAGGATTAAGGATAAATGATGGTATTTGGTTACTCCTCAGAGTTGACAAAAGTATTATGCATATTGATAATATTGTCCTTTGGATTTTTCCATTATTGTCCCTGATTTATTAAAATTTTCTCCACTGTTAGGTCAGTATCGTCTTAGAAAACATGGAATGTTAGATCCGAGATATGTTACACCATTTGAGGTCACTAGGAATCTTGGGTAGGATGCTTATTAGTAGGATTTATGGGTTTATCTGATGGGTATTCATTATATTTTTCACATACCACAGATCAAGAAATACTATCTTGATCCCTATCACATTCTATATTGGGAATATATTGAGTTAGATCTAGACGTTTTTGTTACAGAGGAACTAGTGGAGATCGTATACTCTCAGATAAAGGTATTTCATGGGAATTCAATTCCATTTGTCATATTATTGTGGAGACACAGATCAAATTCTAACGAGACATGGGAGTGTGAGTTTTTGATGAGGGAATAGTGTCCTCACCTCTTTTACAAATATCATTATTCCACATGACTTTATAAGGATATAAATTCTTATTTTGGGGAGTTTGTAACATCATGTTACCAACTTTCAATCATTTCTATTCTGTCTTTTCTTTTTCCCCATTCTTTGAGGGGGGGTTGTGGGAATCTTAAGGATGGATATAATTTTATGTGAAAAATGACTTAAAGTTCATGGATTTGTGTTTATTTTAATTATTGTAGTTAGGGTGTCAATGTGTTAACGTATTTGTGGGGTTCTCCCCAAGTTCAAAGATCACTAGGGTTGGTTTGGGTTTTTCATGAATAATATAGAGTTTTCATTGTGTTTTTTGTGATTACACGCCGTGTGAATATTAAATGACATGAAAAGGTTTTACATTCCATGTAAATTATACATGAAATGTATTGGTTTCTAAGAATATTTCTTGATTTTAGTATAGGGAATGAAAAATATTACATTCCATGAAATGTTTACACATCATGTAAATAGTGAAAACCGGATATTTAATCCAAGGCGATGTGTTTTTTAGAATTTTTGGGTTTTATGGATTACACAACCTATAAAGGGATTACATGTCATGTAATTATCATGGTATGTACTTTTAGGGATCCTTACAACTGATTTATTACTTCATTCATGTTAAGTAATTTTCCCTATTGGCTTAGGATCTCTCCAAGGTGATTTTGGAGACCTACACTCCTTCTAGATCACATAGTTCAACGATTGATATCTTCTTGAGGTTGTGGTGCATTTCTCCGATTGATTAATCCTTCTTCTTCGTTATTAAATTTGATCAAAATATCACTGTTATGTTTCATTATTGGATTCGTTGATCTTTGATGATAATATTATTGATGTTTTCAAGATTAATTTTGTGATCTTCCTCAAGAGGATAATCATTATGTTGGTTGTGGTGTGGCATGAGAGTTTCTTCGAGCTATGTTATTTTTTTCATGCTTCACTAACTTTTTTTCATGTTGAATTGATCCTAAGATATAAAAATTGATTCTAGTACCTCTGTTTCCATAATTTTGTTTTTTTTGTGGTTGGTGGATCCCATTGCGGGCATGTGTGGCCCAAGTTTGAGGTAGGTGGTTCCATCTATAGCCTATATTGAATGAACTTTATTGCTTTAGTTTTTATAATTTTTTTATAAATGAATTGGTATGATTAATAAGGTTGTTTAAAAATGGTTTTTTAAGTAAATATGGTTTTCATGTAGTTTTCTAAATAAAAATTTATTTTCAAACCATTGGGAAATGATTTTCTAAAAGGGTTTTTAAATCATGTTTTTAATGAAATATTTTTGGAAAAATATAAATATGGGAAGCCTTGGGTACTTTGGTGGAAGGTGTATATTAGGGGTATTATCCATATATTATTGGGGAGGTTCACTCATGAGGTGTTACTCTCTTCCCTATGCCTTTTTTCTGGGGAATTTATATTGAAATCATTGGGGGTTCACTCATGGGGTGTTCCTCTACTCCTTAGGCCTATGTTATAAGAGCTTGATTGTGCACAAGTAATTGATTATGGAATTAGTAGTCTAATATCCGGACCTATAGTGATAATTTGAATGATATTACCTATGCTTTTGTCTTGTACTAATTTATCTTTTACTACCATGGATTTGATAAGATATATTATGCATGATTTTTTTTATTTGAATTCTCTTATATATATTTGGAATGTTTTTAGACTGTTTTTTCAAGATTTTCTTATAAATATGGGAAAAAGGGTGAAATTAAATGTTTTTCCATGAAACTGATATAAAAATTATTTAACTATTTATCATGAATTATTTTATTTAAATTTGAAAAAAAATTCACATTATTGTACAAATACTTGATTTGGAACACCTGGGTGCGTTTCAACTCAGCCTATTTAGCTCACACCATATGCACCCCTTCGTTAGTGTGTAGACTATTTTATAAAATTAGATAAAGGAAAATGAAAGGTGTAATGGTGAGGTGTATATGTTTCTATTAATTGGATTTGGGTAGTATTTTTTTGAGATGGATGGAGTTTTCCTACTCTATCACACATAGTATTAAATTTTATGTTTTAGTTGTCCTTTGATGATAGACTTGTACGTTGGGATGTTTTGACTCCTTTTAAGTTGTATTATTTATGTTGTCTTCTTGAAGTTATGGAATATGTTTATCTATTTAATTATTTGTCTATTTTTATAGGTATATATATAATCTATGTTTTTGTTTCAGGTTGGGTAAAATGGTTCCCTCTTATTATTTTTTGATGTTAGGGTGCTAGTTTCTAGCTCATGGGGATTGGGAATGCCCTTCGGGTATATGAAAATTAAGGGTTTTCACTAGTGTGAGATGGTATTAGGGTTTGGTTCACCCCAATTATGATTCTATACAGATAATATTTTACTTTCCTTCTCACTATTCCATCCGTTGGAAAAAAATAATTTCGCTAGTGGGTATGAGTGGACTACCACCTCCATGAATTGATGTAAATCATTTTTCAATTCTAAATTACAATGATGGTCATAAGAATGGGAATAATGAATATATATAAAATTTATAGAATAATTATAATTCTTTAAAGGTTAAATATTTTATTCATTACTTCTTTTAAATTTAGTAGAAAATTTAAAATGGTGTTCAATTTTACGTACAGACTACCATCTCCCTAGAATTACGTGATTCATTTTTTCATGATCACCTTACAAGGTTGGTTTTAAAAGTGTATTTAATATATAAATATTATAATTATAACTTTTTTAGAACTATGGATCTAATGGAACCATGACCACTTAGTCCAAGATCAAACAAATGATGTTTTTTCAGGGTTATAAACTGAACGACCCCAAAACTTCAAACGTAAACATAACCTTTTTAGTAACTAAATAAAATGTGGTGATAAATGAAATAAAAGGAACAATGATAATATAATGAACATTAAAAATATTCAGGGGCAATTAAATAAAAAATATATATTAATTATTATGGATTTAGGGAATGTATGAAGCTAGATGGGACAAAGGTAAGGTATTTTCTTTAAAATAAACTTATTTTAATGTCTTCATTTCAAATAGTTTTCATCCATGTAAAGGTTCTTCAAAAATTTTCAAGAATGATCTTATTTATGATTAAAAGGTAGAAAAAGACATTTTTTACTATATTTTAATTTCTTTACAATGGTTTAAAAAATAACTTTTCAATTTCCTTCATATGTGTTATTTTCATCTTTCAATAATAGTATAAAAATGGGGTTTTAAGGAGTATAGCTTGACTACCTTTTCCCAATATAATAGTAATCATTAATTATTAATACTCTTCTTTACATAAACCTATTTTTTAAAATTATTTAATATTCCCACTCTTCTAAGATTTTTTTGAGTTTTAAAATAAAAGGAATATATCTCATTATGATTATTTGAAAATGAAAATGTTTTTTATGGTTTTCAATGAGTTTTTTATGGATTTTATAATGAAAAAACACAAGCATAAAAGAATCATGATATCATGCTTGGTTATTGAAGATGATGAGGAGTGAGCCTGATATAGATCATAGAAATGGGTGAAAGCGACATATCTTTAATGCATTAGGTAATGATTTAGTCTTCAAAGGTGAAAAATGAGGGAGATAATTGGGTTGGTTTATCTAATGTAATTTACAAGGATTTATTTATTCTATAACGGGATAAACATGAGTTTATATGGGTTATGAATATGATTCTCCAAAAACCTATATTATTCTTTCAGAAAGGTTTTTATGGAAATTGTTTTATTTCATGATGTATGGAAATTTTATAAACTTTTAAAGGTGAAAGGCTTGTTTTCAAATAAATGTTTTCATGAGTTACCACATGCCTCAAGATGAATCCATGGTTCTTATATTCTTAATAATGGGTATCAAAGTTTTTTTTAGAAAAGGATGATTTTCATTTGTGGTTTTTTTATTTATGTTCTCAATGTTTTATTACGAAAAAGGAAAACATTTTAATGGGTTTTCATGTTTCTACTCACCTAATGGGATTCCTTTATTTTCACATCCCTTATTAAGATATTATTCTCATACCTCATTTTCAAATGATTTTTATAGGATATAAGGATGATTATGAACTACATAAAGGTTTAAATTTTCTCTTTATGCTCTTCTTAAGATAATAAAAAGTATCTTTAATAAAATAGGGATGTAAACTTAATGCTCGGTTTTTTTGAAAATAATTAGATTGTGTGTAAGTGTCCACTTTTGTATTTAATTTTTTTTTCAAATTCTATATAAATAAAAACCCAAAATATCTAATGAAAGTAAAAAAAATTGTCATATAATTTATTTTAAACTCGTATTAATTGGTTGTTAAAGTAATAGTACCTTATAGATGGTACATATAGTCTCTTTACAAACATTAAAAAACCTTCTTCATATATGAAGTATTTCAATGTCACATCATTCATGGATTTTATTTTATTTTGTAAACCCTCATCATCTTGTTGTGACCTATTTACCTTATCTAGTAAATATGGCTGAGGAATTTCTTAAAAAAGGAATTATGCTCCTCTTTGCTTAATAATTTCCATATCCAACTTTACTAAATACATAAATATTTAATCCTTTTCTATATTCATCATGAGGAGAACTATATGATCATTCATATACAATTAATCATCCACTTTTTTCTCTTTCCCTGGGATATAGTTTATCACACAGGCATAGTCCTTGAGCAATTATATCCATCTTCTTTGTCTCATGTTGTTCTCATTTAGACTAAATATATATTTCAAACTTTTCTGATTGGTAAATATGTCACATATTTCCCCATAAATATAGAGCCTCCATAAATTTAATGAAAATATTATATATTTTAGCTCAATATCATGGTTTATATAGTTTTTTCATGGGTCTTTAATTTCTTAAATATGTAAGAAAAAACACTATCATTTTTTATAAGGATCCACCATATCAGTTTCTTAGATGATTCACTATATATAATAAATCCTTTATTTCTGTATGGTAAGGTAAATACTAAATAATTTACTAGTACTTTTCATATTTACTCAAATATTCCATTACATTACTTATACCATGGGAATTTTATCCCTTTACATGTCAACCAGGTTAACAGATTAAGTAATATGGAGAAATTTTCAAAAATTCACCAATAGTAACCCGTTAAACCAAATAAACTGTGTATCTTGGTTGTATTTTTTGGTGTGGGACATTATTTAAAAGACTTTATCTTTATGTATTCTACTAATATTTTATACTTACAGACAATATGGCCAAGAAACAAAACTTTTAAAATAAAAAATTCATACTTAAGAAATTTTCTATATATCTCTTTCACCCATAGATTATCAACGAAAATCTAAAAAATTTCTTCTTAATCTTCTTAGTACTTAGATTATATAAAGATATCATCAATAAAAATAACATAAAATTACCAAAATAATCCTTTAAAACTCTATTCATTAGATCCATGAACACTAAGGCTGTATTTTTTATCCTAAAAGGCATTTATGTGAACTCATAATTCCCATAACTTGTATAAAAATCAATATTTGTTATATAACTGTTATTTAATTTTAATTGATGTTAACCTAAATGGATATAAATATTTGAGACATACTTATCCCCTTTAATTTAATCAAATAGATCATCAATAAAAGGTAAATGTTAATTATTCTTTATAGTAATGGCGTTGAGTTTTTTATAATTTATGCACAACCTCATAAACTCATACTTTTTTTACAAATAAGACAGGTGTTCCCCATGGTGAAACACTATGGTGTATGAATACCTTATCACATAAGTCTTGTATTTATTTCTATAATTCCACCAATTCCACCAAATTCATTCTATTGTGCAAATTAGATATTGTTTTTTCATCAGGTATAAGGTCACCAAAGAATTCAACATCGTGATTAAGTGGATATCCATGTAATTATTCAGGAAATACATAAATATATCCCCTAATAATAGATACATAATTTATTATTATAATATCATTCTCATTCATTATTTTATCTTCACTAATAATTTCATTAACTTGATCCATTGGAGTTTGTTCCAAACAAGACTCAATCAATGAGGTCACTCTACTAAAACTAAGGTATTATCTTACAAATTAAGATATTATAATATTATCCTTATAATGATAAAATATTTCCCAATAATTCGATAGTTAATCCATCCTAACTATTATATCAAATTTTATCATTGGTATTACTACCAATTTTTCAACTAAATAACATCCATGAATTTAAATAAACAGAGAACATTATACTTTCATTGTTATAATATTTAAACTAGGATTATTAACTAATAATTATTTAATTAATATGTTAAGGCTGATTAAAATTTCTTAACAAACTTTCCAGATATAAGAGAGTGTATAGAAACATAATCAAATAATGTATTAGATAACATGTATTTTATGATCAAAGTGTATGTTATAACATCACTTCGGACCTTAACTTCTATTATTGCGATCACATAATCCCAAAATTTATCCCTTAGACTCTATTTATGTATATTCCCTTGAAATTGGGAGATTTATTTGAATAATATCTTATCTTATTATAATTAAAGAATTAGATATTAGTGGATTCTTTATTTCCCTTTCACTTGTGATTTTGATAGACTTTATATCTACATTTATAGAAAACTTTATGTACCTTCAAGTAAGCCTTGAGGTTTTTCTTCCAAAAATTATTACAATCTTGGAATTTCATCCTTCTATTAATTTCATTTTCCAAAATTCCATTCTATATGGTTCTCAAATACCATATTTTTTCTCTTTGTTCCCTTCGAAATTAAAATACCTACAAAATTACTTCTTGGCCTTGATGGAACTTTTCACTGTCTCTTCATCTGAGGAAAAATATTTGAGAGACTAATTCCCTTTGAAGGCTTGGATTTAACACACCAAATAAATTATGAATCTTTCTTTTTGTATTAAATTCATAGTACCTATAATGTCCTTAGAACCTTGTATTGTTATCCTCATACTCAACAACAAATTACTATTCCTTTTTTATTAAATTAAAAATTTTCATTTACATGTTAACTTATTGCTCATGAGGAAAGTATTTTTCAAAGAATTTCACCTCAAAATACTTTCAATATATATTCTTAATCTCCATTTCCTTCTGGGTGTTTTGAATAAAAGATCACCATCAATAAAAATCTCATTTTAGATTATATTTGTAGTGACCTGAGAATCTCATAAATAGATATTACATCTTTTTATATGAATATTAATTACATTACACAAACAAATTCCTAAGGATCGTAATGGTTTAGTGCCTTTGAAGACTAGGTACACAATCATCTTATTTAGTGAAATAACTTCAATGTTTCCAATAAATATCTTCCCACTTAGTAATCTTCATAAGAATACATATATAAAAATTTTCTTCATAACCTAGGGAAAGGAAACAAAATAAAGGGTGATCTTAGATGCTCAGTAAGGCTAAACAAATAAAAATATATAGACATAAGGTGAGAATAAGGGTATGAGAACATGAGAGAAACATATAAAAACCATACCATACATATTAAAGATCAAAATCTTCAGCCATGGAATAAATATTAGATGTTCATAACACATGAATCATAAGTAAATAAAAGAACATGAGCCATGAGAACAAAACATTGGCATAAGAAATGGAATTTTGGTAAAGACATAATTATAAATAATCATTTCCATAAAATATAAGGCTCAATACCAATTATATCATAGTGGATCATTGCACTCCCCAAACTATACTAGTAGTCAAGGTTAACTCTCAGGACTATCATTGTGGAAAAAGTCCCTTACTGAACTGAGTTCACTCACCATTCCAATCTTATCTATCTCATGATATATAAATATTTACCCAATTGATTAAAGGGAGATATAGGACTCACCCATCACATAATGGAAATTATACATATGTGTTCCACAAGTTCGTAAAACATTCAAAATATCATAAATATTAAATGAATATTGTTTCATAAACATTTAATAATATCATATATTTTTTAAAAGATATAGGTTTCATAATTCTTTCATCACTTTATTATATCATAACATGTGAAAAAATTGGGTTTTATAATAAATTCCTCATGGTATAACCAATTAAAGAGAAGAGGGTTTCATAAAAATCCTAAAATACTAAAAATAAACCATTTAGAAGAAGAATAATAATTTTATCCTTGTATTATATCACCAAAAAGTCATAACATCGATGGATTTCCTCTTATATAGAAAATGATTTGGAAGGACATGTGGAACATTTCATAAGGAAAATAACTTTTCCATTTAATCAATCACATTATAAAACTAAAAAATAAAAAAAAAATTGGAAATAATATTATTTGAAAATAAACTTTTACACTTAAATTATAATCATTAAAATAATGATTTTTCCTTAACGGTGAAAAATACTATTCATGTTGTACACCTTAAAATAAATATTCCTTTCACATTTTTGGTAAAATCCAAATAGGACTTGTTTAGAAAATGACATGGAGATTCCTTTCATAAATAATTTTAAATTTAAATATAGGTAAAAATATAATTAATAAAACATTTATATAATGTCAAAAAATATTTTTGAAAAAAAATATCTTACAAAAGAAATTTTAAAAGAAAAATGAGTTTTCAACTGAAGGGAGAAATAAACACAATTTTTCTTCAAATCATCATTTAGAACTCTTAAGTACATAAAGTGATGAAAATTAAGGGAAAACGTGTATTCTCAGGAAATAAACATATTATAATAAAATTTGTGTGTTTATTGAGGGATATATCATAAAATTTTCTCATTGGAGCTTCCAATATTTCGATCATGAGTATATCTATGGGTGTCTCCTTCTTAGATGTGCTTAAAGGTATAGATATGAGCCAAGATCATGCAACAATGATGCCTCCTCTCTTTAGGAAGATAGAAGAAGAGGGATTATCAGTTGAAGCATACCCAGACACACTACAACAATAAAAAGTGTTATTCTAATTATCCATTATGGGCCGCATCTCTTACACAAAAGGTGATCTCCCCGGGTCCTTAATTGTTTTAAAAAATAGAATTTCACACTTCTGGGGTATTGTGGAATGCAAACTAGTACCTATAGTTATAGGTTTATTCCATATTTTTTATAAATCATAAAATGACATTGATCGGGTATGGCATATTGGTAATATCCAACTCAAAAGCTGGTTTACATTGGATCTCTGATTGGAACTACGCTTTTAACCCCTATACACATAAGAACATAATGTCTCAAGTAATGTTAGATTTTATGTCCTTAATTAGTATTTTTAGAATCCAAAAATCTTAAATGACAAAGTCTCTTACATTATATTTCCACTTAAAATTGATCAAAGGAATTTAAATGTTGAATTAGGCCTCTTTGCGAGAGTCATGGTGGAAATAACTCTTTCTTGACAGTTTTCTAATACATTAAAATTCAATACCAAAGAGTAAAAAACTAAGATTAGGTTATATTATTCAAGGAAACCACCATTTTGTGAGATATGCAAAATCATTGGACACACTATAGAAAAATGTAGGGTAATTATGAATTAGTAAGTGGTTAACCCATGGGAAAATGAATGGAAAGCTGTGAAATATAAAAAAAAGGTAAGGAACCCATCACATATTTCCCAAAAAAGTCTAATAAGAAGAATGAAATATGGGTAAATAAAATTAATAATCCTATGACTATAAAGAATAACTTGAATACACCATGAACTTCTCTTGTTGAAGAGGAGGAAACTAAGGACCTCCTTGAGGAATTAAAGTTCCTTGTAATGGATACTATTCAAAACCAACAAGAAAATGGATATTAGGAAAATTGAAACCGAAGGAATTCAATAAAATCCACTTTTACTGCTTTCTTTGACCCTTCTGGAGTAGGTAATGATAATTTAAATTCTTATATAGATACACTTACCCATAAATTTGAAGGTAAGGCATCTGCCAATGACACTGGGTAACCAATTAGGGCCTCGTCCAGTGCATGAAATCCACTAAAAACGAATGGAACACCACTTGGCACACCTGATCATGTAACTAATTCTTCTCATTTAAAATGTAATGATCCTGACCTCAAACACTACAACATTATGAATCTCAAAAAAAATACCTTTAGAAGACTCTCCAACATCTTTGTTGGATAATATCCAACAATAAGAAAAACCAACTATGTGTACCCCAAAACCTTGTATGAAGGACACAGGTTATTCATCTAAGCAGGAACGGCACATTATAATCAGCACGGCTCCCACTTATAAGGCTGACAAGAATTGTTCTTATTCCTGATAACAATGTGGGTGAACACACACATTCGAATTTTATCACTCAATCTTAGAAGAAGGGTCTCCCTACAAAACTTTTGAAATCTATAGTAAGATATGACACCCACAAATGATCTGGGTACCTCTATTTCTCATTCGGTTGATGGTTTTAATACTAGTGATGATATTTATATTTTTGATCTTCCTAAAACTCTATGTACAAATCCAAATGATGCTAATATTGTGTCTTATTATATGAAATCAATAAATTATGTAGGTAGTTCTAAAAATAACACTATTAATTCTGTGATCCCAGAAAATCTTCTATCTCCTAAAAATACTAATCAGGTTAATGTTACTAATATAGTTTCTATAGAAGAAAACATGAATACCTCTTTATATTATCCTCTCAAGGATAATGAAAAGAAAACTAAGACAATTATCCCTCCTTCCATAAATCAGTAGGAGGAAAAGACTAACCCCAAAAAAGCACAAAAAGTAAGAAGATCTTATAGGAATAAGAACTCATGAAACAATAAAAGATAGAGTTATAACTCAAAATATAGGTTCAAATGAAGATTCTGTATTGGAACTGTCAGGGTATTTCAATCCTTGACATGTATACTATCTTAAAAAGAATTGTTAGCACTCATAGTCCCTTGATGTTTTTTACTACGGGCCTAAAATTAATTTTTTCCTCTATGTTCTCTCATCTGTTCCAACGTAGTTATAACTTTGTTGGTTCAATAAAAAATCCACCACTTTTGAATCTATTTTGGTTTTTTGCACTTTTCTCTTCAGAATGTTAATATATTCAATGTCACTGATTATGTATTTACTTGCGATTATACTCATGACGGCATGCTTGTTTTCTGTTCCTTTGTTTATGAAAAGAATAGATACCAAGAAAGGAGGCCTCTTTGGAATGACCTCTCCAATCTAGGTATTAATATTAATTCACACGGGTTTGTTATTAGAGATAATAATGACATCCTTAATTCAGGTGAAACAATTGGTTCGTCTCCCTCTATGATTTCCACAAGGGAATTTAAAACATCTATTTAAGACAATAATATATTTGAAATTAATCTCACTGGTGAAAAATTTACTTTTTATTGAATACATTACAATAAAGTGGTTTCCTCTATGTTGGATAGAGCCTTCATGAATGTTCATGCCTGGGAAAAATGGAACACAATCTCTAGCACCACTCTTCACAAGCTAAACTCTGATCACCATCCCATTTTGGTCAATGTTTATATAAAGAACATAAAACCCTTGATTCCCTTCATATTTAATCATTCCTAGTTTTCTAATATTGACTGTACTTCTATCATAAAAAATGATGGTCTTCTATGTCTCACACTAATTATGTCTTTACATGTACTATCAAACTGAAATACCTAAAACATACTCTAAAAATTTGGTGAAATGCTAAATCCAAATAAATTTGCAATGAAATCTTCTCCTTGAGGATGAGATGAATAAACTTTAAAATAACAACACTAGTTCTAACTTCAACAATGAATCGACTTAGAAAATTGATTTCATGGTGAAACTAAACTATTTTCTTACTTTTAAAGAAATTGTGAGAAAACAATCCTTTAAAACCAAATGGTTGTAGATAGTGATAGAAACACTAAATTCTATAACTCCCTTCAAAGAGTCAAAAAGGTGTGCAGATCGCTTACTATTTTAAATTATAGAGACAATCTTTTAGACAATGAACATAACATTTCTAATCATATTGTTTATTATTATTAATACATATCTAATGGTCATGATATCAACAAAAAACTCCATCCTGAGTTCATTCTGATAGATGTCAATGAATAGGAAAAACCACTCCTTTAAACACCAATCTTGATCAAGAAATTAAAGACATTGTCTTTAGTTTGAATTCAGATACTCCCACGGGTCTTGATGGTTACAACAACGGTTTCTTTCATCACTATTGTGATGTAATCTATATTGATGATTCTAGGCTTATCAGATAATTATTTTCCAATGTTATCCTACTACATGCTCTTAATTCCCAATTTCTATTCTTGATTTCTAAAGTGAAAAATTCCTCTAAAATTCATTTATTTAGACCCATTTCTCTCACTAACACTATTTAAAAAATCGTCAAAAAAGTAATTTCTAATATACTTAAAACCATTGCAAACAAAATTGTCTCTTGGAACAAATTTGGGTTTATTAAAGGTAGATCTATTCAAGACAGCATTTTTCTAGCCTCTAAATGCATCAATGCCTTAAAAAAAGCCAATAGAGGCAGTAATATTACTATTAAACTTTACATCAAGAAATATTTTGATACCATGGATTGGAGCTTTATAATCAAAGTTATTCAATCTTTTGGTTTTAGTGATTCATTATTCACAATAATTAGAAATTCGTTCAATTCAGCCTATATTTCCATTCAGGTTAATGGGTCTCCTAAGGGCTACATAAAATGTACCAAAGTATTAAGGCAAGGTGACCCCCTCTTTTCCATTATCTTCTCGATTGCGGAAGACTATCTAAGTCGCCTGATCACGTGTCTTTTGGATCAGAATAAGCTCAATCCCATTCATGTTTCTAGGAATGTAAATTCTCCCACCCACCTGATATATGCTGATGAAATCATCCTTTTCTTTTGAGCTGATAAAAAAGAATTAAAAACCTCAAAAATATAGACTCTCATTATGAATATGTTTCTGGTCAAATCATTAGCTGGAATAAATATTATTTTTTCTTTGGGAAAAAAATTCTGTCCAATAGGAAATGTAACATTATCAATGGTTTGGGTTTGAAAGGGGGTATTTTCCTTTTCCTCATCTTGGGGTTCCCATATTTTAGTGTAGACCCAAAATCTACTACTTTTCTACCATCGTGGACCAAGTGCTCAATTAGCCCACTTCTTGGAATGGAAAATCTCTCAATTTGGAATGAAATTATTTTCTTAGTAAAATCTACAATTATTTCAAAGATGGTTTACTCCATGATGATCTATAAATGGATGGTTGGCCTTATAAAAAATATGAAAATTTCAATCAAAAATTTTGTTTGGACTAGAATCACTCTTGAACGAAAACTAGTCACCATCCCCCGGTCGACTTGTTGCAAGCCTATAGAAAAAGGTTGTATCTGCATTAAAAATATCAAGTACTTTAATGATCCCTCACAATCCAAACTCATTTTGAATATTTTTTATAACAAATTTGATTCAATTTATTTTCTCAAAAAAAGATCAGTGACAAACTTAAGGCTAGAAACACTAATTTATTTAACTCTTCCATGCGGCCTTCTATTAAGCAATATTTTTTTTAGTATTATGAACAATTATAGGAGGATGGTTTCCAAGCTCTCCTCCTTGAATTTTTGTCTAGATAACTACACTATAATTCCCTTAATACTTATGACCTCTCTTGATAAAACCATTGAGTATACCAACCATTCAATCAAAAATATGCTTACCTACCAACATGATAATCTCCCTGAATCTATTCTATATGCCATTTACAATTACCCTTTCTCAAACAATGATGATTTTTTAATTTGGGTCTTTCTCACAATGTTATGCATAATTCAAAGAACTTTTATAATCAATATTTTGGTAATTCTGAAAATGATGTTTTTCTTGTATAAATCATTTTAATAAAATCGGGATTAAGACATCAAGATTTAATATTAATTAGAGTCTTGATCATAAAAGAGTTCCCACAGATATATATCTTCAATTGTTTGGGATTCAACTCTACTCTAAATATAGATTCTGCAACCAACACAGGGAAGATGTTAACCATATTTTTCTTTCTTGCACCACTACTTCTTCTCTTTGGAACTGTATTCTTGAAATTTCTTATTGTAGATTGTTGATTCTTGACTCCATAAAATCTCAATTAACGAGATGTGCAGAAATACAGAGTTCACAACAAATTAATATTATCTTCCTTACTATTGTCTCTATGATTCACCATGTGATATGGTATGATATAAATGCTTTTATTCAAAAAAATTACTCATTTAATCAAAATGCATGTTGGATGCAGATCCTCATTGACATACATGAATCTGCTTCGATTCAAAAAGGCCACTATAACAACACTATTCGTGAATTTAAAATACTATGACGTTTGTGGATAGATGAAAATTTCTCATAGCCAAATCGCACAGTATATGTTTTCTGGAGAACTCCTTTCCCTGAATGGATTAAAGTGAATATGGATTATTTGTCCAAAGGTAATATGGGCCCCATAGGTTGTGGTGATACCTTCAGGAATCACATTGGATAGATTATTGGATTATTTCTTGGTAGTTGTGGCATTTTCTCTTCTCTAGAGGCTGAAATTATGAGTTTGATTCATGCCATTGATTTTTCCAAGATATTTGATTGGAACAACCTATTTATTAAAAGTAACTCGAACACAATCGTGAAAGAAAATTGGAGTGTAGAGCCTCATCTTGCATGGAAAATTACTACCCAATAAGTGGATTTCATCTTCTCGCTTCTCAACATCAATTAAATCATCACAAATGTTTACTGTGAAGAAAATATGGTTGCATAATACCTCTCCAGTAAGGGTCTAAATCAAGACATTACCATTCTTGATGGCCTCCCCGCTGATCTTCTCCCTTTTCATAATAAATAATGTAATATAATCGCATATTTTAGACTCCTGTAACTTATTTATTTTATAATATTTTTGGTTTGGACCTTTTGTCCAATGCACCATCCTTTTAAAAAATAATCATAAATAATCCTGATAAACAAGGAGATTGTAACATAAAACTCTTACCACATTAGTTACTTTGATTCATAATCCCCATAAAATAATAACATTAAATTAAACAAAAAATATCATGAAAATAATTATATTACTTATATGAAATGTAAAATGGCTAGTATATATAACTCGTAGAAGAAGATAGTTTTATAACATAACTTAGGTCTCTAAAAAGACAATTTTAGAAAAAAAAAATACTATATCACATTAGAAACTACAGAACTGTAAACCCTATAAAAGATAGATCCTAAAATGGATATTTAAAACCCTGTAATTTTAAAGATAATAATCATAAAATACATTCATGGATATTATATACAACACATAAAATATTCAGGTGGTGAATATGGTCTATGTCTCATAGAAAATAAGTTTGATATGAAAATCCGTTACCATCGGTCTCAAATTCCTTCGTAAATCTTCAAAAATACTGTATAATAAATATATGTTTATTATAAATTTATTAAATAACTATAAATATATATATAACCATATATTATTTATTATGAAGTTTTATTACCTCTTTATTAATACTTCCAGGTTACAGTCATGTTTTAGGAAATAATAGATTTTTTCATGTATATTTTATTCTTTTATTTGTGGTACTCTTAATTAGATAATGGTTCTATCATATATATAATTTTAAAATTTTCAAAAATATAATATATATTCAATATATATTGAATATATATTTATTTATATAAAACATAAAATTTATATATAGAAAATAAAATACACAATTCATGGAGATAGTAGACCATACATGCACATGAATGTTGTTTCCATTTTCTAGATATATGAAAATAAAGAAATTGAAATAATATAATAACCTTAAATAATTATTTTTATGTCATATTTATCACATATATTCATTAAATTTACATTAATTACCTTCCATTGAAAATGATATTGAAAAATGAATCACATCGCTTCACGAGATGGTAGTCCACCGTACAAACGAATGACTTTATTGTATCCCCCGTGAAACGGAAAGTAAGAAGTTATATATTATATAATATTTCTAGAAGTATAATTATTTAAAAAAGATAATGTGTTTATTTATTTAATCTAACCTATTCATAGTCCAAGTAAAACATAAATGAAATACACATCACATTAGTTCGTGAGGTGGTAGTCCGTTGTGAACACGAGTGATGTTGTTATTTTCCCAATGAGTTTAGAGGTAAGTAGGTAGATTTGTTATTATAATTTAAAATATATAAAAATATCATAAATATAATATATATATATATAAACACTAAATTTGTAATTATATTCATCCTTAAGAGTTGGTGAATGAAAATGAATAACATTGGTTAATGAGGCAGCAGTATAACGTACACACAAAAGATAATTTTGTATCACATTTGATGGAAGAAAAATGGATATAGTCCAATAGATTAATTTGAAAACATAAAAGTTTATTTAAGATTCTGATTTTATTATTTAATCATTATTTAATGATTATTTAATAAAAATTTATGGATGTGAAGTAAGAAATAAAATAAAATGCTCGGTTAGGAATGTTTCCTCTTCTTCAGAAAACATCTTTTAGTTTTCACCAAAATGATTATTAGGTTGAATTAATGGCTAATAAAGGACTTAAAATATTATATTAAGGAATAAATTAAGTGATTTGGTTATTTCTAGACCAAAATAAATGGAGTTTGTGGTCTGAATAGGATAAGAGAAGGGTGGCCTTTTATAAGTGAGGTGAGTGGCACACTTGTAATTTATTGAAAAGAAAAAGGTGTACCCACATTTTTCACATTAAACAAGGATAAAATTTTTTGAAATTATAGAAACTAGAAGACTCAAGGTATAAATACTTCCAAAAAATGTTTTTTTTAAAGTTTTAGGTCATTTTTAACCATTATCATTTTAATTTAACCCCCTCTGTAAACTCATTTTTACCTTAACCATGGTAAATAATTTTTACTGTTTTTAATTTTCATTAGGTTAAAAAAGTAAAGTTAAACTTATTAGATAATATAAATTATTTTGATTCCAAATATTTAATCCTTTTTAGAAATTTCCATTAACCAAATTCAAAAATTTTATTTTGAAATTAATCTCACCGTCGTAATGAGAATGTGGTTTTCCAACGAGAAAATGTTCAAAAGTTTAAAAGGTTTTTTATAAATATTCAACATGAAGTTGATTTAAATGACCTAAATTATATTAATAGATATATAATTGAACTAATTTGACCTTCAAAACCATTTTAAACAATTTTTTATGTTTCTAAATTCTATAAAAGAAATGATGATTGTTAATAAAAACCAGTAATTTTCACTATTCATCTCAAAATTTATCTTCTTAGAAAATTATCAAAAATTTACACTAAGAAAATTTTAACATGAATATTTCAAAAATAAATTTAATTATTAAAAAAATAAAATTTAATATTGTAATGTATTATATTTTTTAATTAATTAATCAATAAATTTCAAAACTGCTTCGTAGAAAAATACAGTTTTTAAGTGAAAAATGGATCTATTTTTATAACTTGCCAAAAAATAGATAAGATGAATTTTAAATAATTTAATTGAATAATATATATATATATATATTTAAAATTATTCACTAAAACTTATTTATTTAATTTATTGACATAAAACGTATTGGTGTGTATAAAAAGAGTTTTTTTGAAAAATTATTCATTTGTTTTTAAATAGTTGTTATTTTAATGTATAATTAATTGGTTACAAATTACCTCAAAATATATTTCCATAATTTATTTAATATAATTAATACCCACCATTAAAATTTCTAGGTTATAACTATCATATTAAAGAATTGTATTTTAATAGTATGTCAGGTTTCATTTAAAATTGGTGTTGCACATAACACAAGATACACGTAGTGTTACGTGTAATACTAGCTAAAATAAATGTTTCATGTAAAACAATATAAAATTGGTGTTTTATGTAATTGAAATTATCAAAAATACTACATTTATAAGAAAAAAATCACAAAATTTAAGGGTTTTATATTCTACCCCTTAAAAAATCGTGTCCTTATAATTTGAACTCATGTTCAGTAAGAAAGGGTTTAACATTTGAAAATACCATTGTAGGAAACCAACAACATTAAAGTGGTTAATAAAATTTTCTCTTGAAAATAGATAACGGGATGTGTGATGATCATGTAGAATAACACATACTAGTTTTCCAAAAAGAAGAACATCGATGGGAAGTAAAAACATTGACATATAAGAGAAAACTAACACCAAAATACTGATGGAGGGTGATAGATAATATGGTCAGGATAAAGTTAATGACCATAAATAGATAAATCCATGATAGTTGAAAATATCATTCATTCATTATAAATTATGTTTAATGTTTAATATTTTATTTTGAGATCTTTTTCTTAGATTTTAATAATTTTAATGAGAATGTATACTTATATAACTTAATTCCATTTTATAAGAACAATCTCATACTTTAGTTGTGCCTTGATCAATTTCTACCTCATCACTTACTTAAAGAGAGGAATTATTAATTTCTAAAGCACAAATGTATAATAAGATCCATAAAATAATGATAATTTATCCATTATATCTCCAATTACTATAAAAAAGATAATGTTTATCATAGGTTATCCAATACATATAAATCTTCATATGGTTAAATAAAATGTTAATCTATAAAAACTTATCTAAATCTCAACTTAAACCATTCCATAAATAGTTAACCTTATAACCCTTCCAAAATTAAAAATTTACAAATAAGGTCACTAAATTTCTCAAAATTAACATAAAATTAATCCCTCGAATATCTAAAAGTAACTCTTGATTTTCATATACCAAATATGTGAATAACTTAGTTATATATTTTCTTCAAATATATAAATAACCATAATTACCATAATACCTTAGAAAAAACATACATAATTCCTAATTCCTTGAATAAAAAAACATATTATTTAATATATTCTATAAATCCAATAATGTTGCAAACTCCGTCAATGATAACATAAAACAATTTGTTATCAAATCCTTAGTCATTTAAAAGGTAATGAATACTATTAAATTTAATTTATCCATATCAATCATCTCTTAATCCAAACTAAAAACCATTTACTTAACATCAAGAACATATTAAGGGTTATCATACCTTAATCAAAATATCACATTTCCATTAAATAACTTTTCTAAGACATCGGTACCATTTAACATATTCTTGAAAATCCTTAATGGAGACATATTGTGGAAAAATACATTGATGTTTCTTAATTCTAATAACCAAAATACCACTAATAAAAACATATAATTCTTTTAATACTAATACATTAATATATCAATTATTCAACTTTCTCCAAAGACCATTAACTAGGATTTATCATCTTATTACTTAACACTTCTATCCTCCCATTTTCATTTCTAGTCTCTTTGTCATCTGCAATATAACAATTACTCACACAAACTTGTTGATTTTCTTCATGAGAATTCCCTTTAATATGTCAATTTTAGTAATTCCCATACTTTCTGCATTTTAAACATTCAATCATCAATTAAATCTAAGGGTGACCATTATTCACATCCATTGAGTTAACCAAAATTTTCATTTCTAATCTACGATTACATTGTTTGTCTCTTTAGATTCCACACTCCAAACATATTCATATTCCTTAGAGACATTCAATTTGGTTCTTTTCCCACATTATTGAAATATAGGAAATAGAATCTTCTTTCCTCTATGGTCTCCACTGCCCAAACTCTAAATGAACACTATCCTTATCTTATTTATTAGGTCTGGGAGTTGTTTATAGTGAATATTATTTATCATATATCATGATAACTAATTAGGAATAATCACAATATATTTCACTCCAGTCATTATCACATTTGGTATCTCATAAACACATTGTATATCACATTAAATGCTAATCGTGTTCCTTCTGGTTCCCTCTATTCAATAAAATCAAGAAGAATGGTGTGAGAAATTATATTCATAGTGTGAAACCACATAATCATGAAAAATCACTTATAGGATGTTTCAATCATGGATCCTTCTTTTTAATATGTGAAACATAATTTTATCCAAGGTCATTCAGATTCATTATCTATGTAAATCTATCTTGATGGTTTATAAAGAGGTTTTGAATTTCCAAGCATACCCATCTAGAGTGTAAATCCAGATGTGTTTCAAGGCCCCCTATCTTGCACCAAGTGATGATTGAGTCAAGATAAACATGTCCTCTTGGGAGTTATTGCCCCTAGTTACATTTTTTCTATATCCACATCAACATGTAGTATCTAGATTGGGATGTATTTTATTGGAAACCACTTTCTCTATCATTTACCAAAATTCCTAGAAAGTTTCCTATACTTCGAATCATCCAAAGAACAATCCTTAGATATATCCTTAGATATTTTATATCCTTTTTAATGATTCTCTAACAATGTTTTTTATTTTTTGAAAACTAAATTTTGTTAAATAATGATTTTTTATAATTGGAAAAGAAGAGTTTTTTATGTAAAAAAACCTTTTTTCTAAAGTTTCTAAAGATAAAGAAAGATTTAGAATCATATGTTTTTGGAATTTAGAATGATAAAAACTTTCCGAAATTATTATATTAACAAGTTTCTAGAAAACATGAAATTTTATTTTTCTCAAGTTCAATGAAATAAAAATTTATTGATCGAATGATCCATTGTATAAACCATCAGAAGATTATTTTATTAGAATGTATCATTTTTTTTATTCTGATTTTTTATGAAAATAAGATCATCAAAAAATGTTATTGTCAGAAATTAAAATGTCTCAAAAAAATCATAACATTTAGAAATTCAGAAATTTTTAATATGAGGAAAGTTAAAAAAATATTAAAGTAAAAAAGCTATTAAGATGAAGAATGTTGGAAAAGATAAAAAGTTATAATTTTTCTAGAGTTATAGAAAGAGGGAAATTTATAAACTCATAATATTACTGAGGATAAAGAAATATGAAAATTATAAAGTCAAAAAGTTCTAATGTTTTCATAAATAAATTTCAAACTAATTAAGATAATTCTTTTCTATTCATTCAAGTTTCTAAAACATCATGAAGAAGTCATGATATGATCTTAAGACTTTAAGAGAAATGAGAATTGAAAATTTTTTGGGATTCCGATGTTCAAGTTTCTAGATGAAGTTTTTGTTATAAATTTTTTAATTCATAATTGGATAAATACTTAAATTGGATAGTTTTTTACAACGTTTTTACTTTTTCATTTGATCAAAAGTACAATCAGATGAATAAAGTGTATGAACAATATAATTGGGTGGAGAAAGAAGATTAATAGTATGATATAATGAAGAATGTTCATGAAAAGTACAATGTGATGGAGAATGTTTATGAATAGTATAATCCGATAGAGAAAGTGGGTGAATAGTGAAAACAACTACACAGATATTGTGTTCCATGTTTGTAAAAAGTGGAAGTTACAAATTTGAAGTTTTTACATAGTTAAAAAATTTGAAGTTTTATGATGTTACAAAGTTGATGTTTATATAGAGTTACAAAGTTTAACTTTCATTAAGTTACAATGTTTATGTTTTTAAGAAGTTACAAAGTTGAATTTTCATGTATTTATAAAGTTTATGTTTTTACACAGTTACAAAGTTGAAGTTTCATGACGTTACTAAGTTGAAGTTTGTATAGAGTTACAATGTTTAAGTTTGTATAGAGTTACAAATTTGAAGTTTCATGAATTTATAAATTTGAAGTTTTTACATAGTTAAAAAGTTACAATTTCATGAATATAAAATTTGGAAGTTTTTATAGAATTACAAACTTTATATTTCAAAAGTTTTAAAAAAATTGAATTTAAAAAATGTGATTAGTTTCCTAAACATTGAGTTTAAAGTAATTCAATGAAAGTTGTAAATCATGTAGAATTGAATAATATTCATGAATTTTCTTGAATAGTTTTAAAACATCCTTTTGAAACTTAAATGGGAATAATATTTGGTTTTATGAATTTAAGTGAGTGATAAAACAAAATTGTTTTCCCACCTTTACTATTCTGGGAAAACATATATATAATATTTCAAAAGTATATCGTACTTGACAATGTTCCTGTGTGAAAAAAGATAAAGGAATAATTTGTATCATATTGAGTTTCAAATGGAAGTTGAGTTTCATGTTACATAAGAGTTATGATTATGATTTTTTATTATAGAAATTGGATAGAGGATAGAATAGTTACCGTATAGAGTACAAAAAATATTGTTTCATATAGAAAGTCTGTGAGGCTCTGAGTTTTTTCAAAACAGAGAGAACATAAGTTTGTATGAGGAGCAGTTTTAGAAAAGGTTCATCGAACATGTATTACTGGATGTAGGTACACCAAATTAAGAAATAAAATATAGGAATTATATATACTTTCTGAAAGAAATTTCCTAAAGAATAATTCAAAAATTTAAATTTTTTGGGCTCGTGTTTTGTAAGAAAAGTTTATAAATTGACAGGAGTCAGTATAATCATACCAATCGAAAGATAGAAGGAGTATAATGAGAGTTAGATAAAATTATTATCCACTTATTTATAATAGTTAATTTCCATGGACCCATGGAAGTATCCATGGATATTAAGTAGGTTCTCACATAGAGGCCACACCATATAAATCTTATGGGCCTTGTTTATTTTATTGCATTTAAGTTCTAGTGATATTGTTATAAAAATTGATAAGGATGATAAATCTAATAAGTTTAAATGGTTAAATTTCATAAAGTTGGAAGTTTTTTAAAAATAAAACCACTAATTTAACCCCCACCCCCTATCAGTGGTTCAATGTTCCTATGGAACATCAGTTGGTATCATATCCATGTTCAACTATTTATTCATTATTATGGAAAATATTAATTCTTCTAACAGTAGCGGTATTCTTTCCTTAAATGGAAAAAAATATCATGGACGGAAAAATATAATTATTCCCTATATTCTGTCATTTTGCATATAGGTCATTCATAAATATGTTATTGGGTTTCTACTCGTTGATAAATATTATCCTATGATTTTTTTGAAAATTGAAACATTCAATTTGATGACAAATATATAAATTGTATTATTATTTATTTGTCATAAAATGTATTCTTAAAGGTAATGGGTCTCAAAAAATCCAATAAAACTTGGGACAAATATAAAATTATCTTTGAGGTAATTACTAAAGTGAAGGAAGAAAAGTTACAAATTTGGTAGAGAAAGTTTTAAGATATCAAGATATGTGACGAATAAAATATTGATGAATTTTATCTAGAGTGAATAATGTTGTTTTAACCATTATACATTTTTAATATACCTTGGAATATTATATTATTTTTAAGAAACTCATGAGAAACTTCCCTGATAGGTTTGATTCAAAAATATTTTCTCATGAATATAAAGATGATATGTCTCTTGATTAATTACATAAAATTATTTTTTCTAATAATATGAGAAAAGCTCCAACGTTCAAAAAGAATATCAAGGATGAAATTGATTTTAAATATATGGGAAAGATTAAAATACAATATTTTGATCATAACATTTTTTTTAATAGTGAATCAAAAGATAAGTAATATGTTGAAATGAATGAAAAGATCATGTCTATTATCTCCAAAAATTATCAAATAGTTCAAGGAAAGTTTGGAGGAAAACTTACACTCAAATTTTTAAAGTGTGGATGAATTGGGAAATTTGTTATGAATTTTCCCAAAAATAAATTTAGAGAACATTGAGATGATTCTGAACAAAAAAACCTCAATGGAAGAAGTTGGCCAAAAGTTCAAAGGAAGAAAAACCTTTCAAAAAATATAATAATTTCACCAGAAAAAAAAAAGAGGTATACTGAGTAATAAAACTAAATTTGACTTAACTGAAAAAAAAATTAAGTAGAATATGAAAGTTTAGGGAATTTTATAACAATCATTTCAAAAGATGATAAAACAGAATATTCCTCAAAAGGTGAAGAAGAAGATTGAGGTAAAGAATCATACATTGAATATTAGTTTAGATCAAAAATGGTTACATTAATTGATAAAAATAAAAATCTCAAAAAAGAAATAATAATAATAAAGAAATTTGGTGAGAGGAAAATTGTTGAAACAGAATATCGTCTTAAAAGGGAATATTCGTATATTGAGGAGATTAAGAACATTAAACTAAAAACTATGTAACGGAGAAAGATAGTAGAAGATATTTTTAAGAAATTTTATTTCAAGTAATAAAGGGTTTGTGAAACTCAATCCAAACTTTTTTAGGTTGATAGTACCATAATAAATAAGAATTAAAATTTCAATAACTCTTTGAAAGTAAAATAAGAGACTTATAAAGTTATTTAGAAAGATCATACCAATAATGTTGTGGAATCTTCATCCTCCTAATATGATAGTTCATCTTATTTTTCTAACTATATAGTTTTTAATATAATTTTTTGGAAATCATGGGTTGAAAAAGAATTTGAAAAATCCATCACACTAATAAAAGTTTAAAATATCCCTTATAAGAAATTTTCTCCACACTGAAAGGTAAAAAAACAGAAACTTATTACAAAACTCATAAAATTTTATATAGTGAATATCTTACTTCTAATGAAGAAAATGATTTGATGGTTTTTTTGGTGATTCAGAATTCATGGGTATAGTGACCCTCGATTTTTATACATATACATTATATAAATTTTATGGAATACATGAAACATTATATAAACTGACGCTCAAAGACCATACTAGTTTAGTGACTTTGGAAACATGGTAACATAAACAATGGTATATAAATGAGCTAAATTATCTCCCACTTGGTTCTTCTTAACTAGAACCCTTCTTAAAGACATCAAAAATAATACATATCTTTATAACCTAAGTAAAGAAACATTAAAAGGGGTGATATAAATTCCTTAGTAAGTTTAAATAAGGGTGATATGTAAGAATAATCATGAGCATAAGGGTATGAGAAGATGATCATGAAAATAGAAGATCATACACTACATATCAAAGATCACATACATGAATCATGGCAAAAATTTTAGAAGTTCATAAGACATGAATCATTAGGTAACAAATAACATAATCCATGAAAGCATAACATATGAATAAAACAAGAAATTGTGGTAAACACATAAGAATATAATATGAATTTTATAATAGCCAAGGCATATCTTCCAAGACCATCTGTGTAGTATTCGTTCACTTCCCATGCAATATTGTTAGTCATGGTTCACTACCATGTCCATCTTAGTATCATGATTTCACTCCTCATACCATCTTGGTAGTCATGGTTCACTCTTAAGACCATCTTAGTAGTCAAGGTTCATTCTCAAGGTAATATAAGTTTATCTCATGAGATATAAATCTTTACCTAATACATCGGAGGGAGATATAGGTCCCACCCATATCATAATGAAATCATACAAACATGTTCCATAAAATCATAAAAAAAATTATATCATAAGCCATGAAATGAAATTAGTATCGTAAACATGTATTCATATCATAACATGTGGAAAAAAATTCTAGTTTCATAATCATTTCATCAAAATCATAAACCGTGTAATATAAATGGATTTCTTAAAAATATAACACATGAAAGAGAAACAGATTTAATAAACATATAACCTGTGACAGAGAAACTAGTTTCATAGAGACCATGACATCAAGCATAACCTATTCAGAGAAAGAATATAAATAGAACCTTTAGGTCATTTATTATAAAGGAATGAGTAACATCATTGGATGTCATATTACATGGAAAATAATTTTGAAATATCTTTATAAAATATTTATTGATAAAATATCCTTTCATCTTTAAAAAGTGATTTTTAATAAATAAAACCTTTAGAAAATAATTTTCTTTGGAAATAACTTCAAACGTATAAATATGACTTGAAATCATTTTGAAAACATTTTTCCTTCAAAATATTTTTCCTTGAAAACTTATAAAATAATATTGAAAACATTTGGAGAATATGTTTTCTTTAAAAACTTATAAAATAAGCTTCATAGAATGTTAAAAACCTTTTTTCTTTAAAAATACTGTGAAAACTTATAAAGAATGGTTTAAAACATTTTTAAAACAATTTTTTTAAAAAAAATTAAAAAAAATATTAAAAATAATCCATTAAATATTAAAAAAATTAATATTTAAATAATTAATGGTGGTTAAATATATACATGTCATACGAGGTAAAAATAACATTTCTTTTTAATGATAAAAAGGTTGAAGAAATGCCTTGTTAGGAAAAATACAAGAATATTCCTTTGAAAACATTGGTAAATACATAATGGTAAATATTTCTTTTAATTATCATAGTATATTAGAATTATATTATTGTAGAACATTTTTAGAAAACACGGCTTTGAAAGAACACAGATTTCTGACCAAAGAGAGAGGTAAGGTCGTATTTTTTCAAAAACATTTTCTTAATTATCTTAAGTAAAAAAGAGTGGAAAATGATACTAGTATAAGAATACATAAAGACTAACCAAATGAGAATAAAAATTCATGATTGTTATTGATATATGGACCATTATATTTCATTAATGAATACAGGATAATAAACAATCTCAATAAATGTTGAGATTGTTTCAATAAAATCTTACAGCATGGTAACTTTGAATCTTACTCCCCATGTAGAAAAATTAAATTAAATGAAACATAAAATATCATGAAAATTAATATATTAATGATATATCATTTCAAATGAAGTTTTCATACATCTTGTAGAAATATAGGTTTATAACATGTCAAGTATCTCAAAGAATGAAAATTGAGACTAAATTAATTTAATGATTTGGTAACTTTTGAAACATAAACCCCATGATAGAAATATCATAAAATGGATATAAAAATAACCATAAATTTAATTATTAGAATCATTCAATACATCCGTAGGTATTATAAAAACTACACAAAAGTAATGGGTGGTGAATAAAACATATATCTCATGGAAATAAAAAGTTAGATGAAATCATGTTACCTTGTGTCTGGACTCTCTTCAAACTCATACAATCTACCTGCTTAATAAATATAAATTTATTTTAAATATTTTATAGAATGATATTTTTATATCTAATACCATATATGGTTTTATTATGACTTTATATTAATCTCTTGTTAATAATCCTATGTTATGTTTTCACTTTGGGTAATATTCGCTTTACTATTCGCATGTGTCTTGATTTGTAATATATTTGGTCTTTATACTTATATCATAATTTCAATAATGTAAACCATGATATAACTATCATGTATATTAATTATATTTGTATTATAAAAATCTATATAATACAGATTTATGAAATGGAATACACTATTCATGGAGACGGTAAGTCATATGTACGCATGAACGTTGTTTCTATTTTTATTTTCATATTAAAAGAAAGAAAGAAAATGAAATATATGTATATATATATATTATAATTCCATTAGAATTATTATTTAATATATATCATATAATTTCACTAAATTCATCCTTAATACATTCCAGGTAGTGTGTTAATTAATCACACCGCTTTGAGGGGGTGGTGGTCCGCACTTCCTCAAATTAAATTATCTTATTTGCACCAAGTGGAAAGTATAATGATATTTTTTTTAAATGACTGTAGAAGATTAAAAGAATTATAAATATAATATATAACGTATATAAATATATTTTCCCTCATAATTTACACCATGAAAAGTGGCAAAGTAAAAATAAACAATCGTCGTTTCACGAGGCGGTAGTTCATCACACAGGTAAACAATATTTTCATTACCCATTAAATGAAGGTGTGTGTAAGTTTAGTTCAAAAAAATAGCATAAATATATCATAGTATATTTATAATAATATTTTAGTTATAAAATAATTGAATTAAGATAGTGGAGGGTGGATAAAAAATAAAGAAAATGGATCTTGAGAGAAATTGTTACCTTTTAATCGGGTAACTCCTTTTGGTTTATACCAAAAGTATTCCTAGTATTTATTTATACATAAAGGGGGATTCACAAATGAAATGATGTATTTTAGTAAGTTTATTGGGTATATCTTGGACGAATATATGTTTTTTATAAGTGTGTAGAAGATGAAGATGTGGTGGTCTTTTATAAGGAAGAGAAAGGACAAACTTGGAATTTTTGAAAACAAGTTAGGGGTACCCACATTTTTACCTAGAAAGGTCATAAAATCAACCAAACTCAATATTCTAAGTTTCATGGCCAAATAATTTTCATAAAATGGTTTTTTGAAAAGTTTATTGGTCATTTTGGGTCTTAAATATATGGTTTAGTACTTTATTAACCTACCTTTTCTCTTAACCGTTGTAATTAATTATAATCACTTTCACTAATATTTTTGGTAATAAAAGTTGACCATATTAAGAATTATAAATTATTATGATTAAAAATATAGAATAAATATTTCTAAATTATAAACACATATGTGACATAAATTAATTTATAATTTATCCCCCGAATTGGATGACATTGCGGGTTTTTAAAGTAAGAACATCTGAACTACTGCTACATTTTTATAGCCAATTTCAAAGTGTAATTGATTCCAATGACCTAATTTGGATTAATTGATACAAATATGATCTAATTAATCTTTTAAACCAAATAAAAATATAATTTATCCTGATAAATAAATTAGATAAAAATGCAGTTTTGAATAAAAATCTTGTATTTTTCACTATTCATTCAAAAATGAAATTTCCTAGAAAAACTCCAAAAAACCGCCCTAAGATAATTTAAACATTATAAATTAAAAAAATTATTTTATTTTATCAAATTAAATTTCTAAATTTTTCTAGCATTAAATTTTTTTTATTTTTTACAAAAGGACATTAGAAGCAGATTATTTGAGAATATAATATTTTTTAACATATAACGACTTTGCCAAAAATTATATCATTTTTAATAAATATTTTTTATTTATATGAAAACATTATAAAAAAATATTTAATTTTTTTACTATTCATATTACTAAGTTTAACGGCTAAGTTTCAATTATCTCATTTAAATAATTATAATAATAAAATGTTGCTTTATAGAAACTCGGCGTTGTGTGTAATGTATATCAAGTCAGTGTTTCATGTCGCGCAATCCAAGTTGGTTCCATTTGAAAATAATTTTTAACTTAGTTGTTTAATATAATAAAACTTTTTTTAGTTTTTTTTTTTTGAAATAAAAATAACAAAATATTAAATTAATTTAAAAAACATTCACAAAATATCACAATGTTATATTCTTCCCCCTTTAAATGAATTTCTCTCTTGAAATTCATCTAGGTTTTAAAAGGTTTAATAAATGAAATTTCATTTCATAGAAACCCAAATAGTTAAAATTAATACTAAATCTTCCTTTAAAATGGAATGTTTGTACCATAACGGTTACCCAAAGTAACATATAACTAGGTTTCCACATAGGAGAGCATAGGTTGGGAGTGAATATTGGACAAGGAAGAAAAGAATTATTATTTATAGGGAGTGATTGAGGTCATCAATTGCAAATAGTTGAATTATCCAAGAAAATTTTAGGGAATCAAAGTCATAAATTTGTGATTATTTAAAAGGGTATTGGTTCAAGAAAATTAAGGTATTAGGACAACACATTTTCTGTTTATCATTTTCTTAATGTTGAGTGATTACTTTATTAACAACGAATAAAAGTAAATATACTTACGTTATATACTTATATAAAAAAATTAAATTATTTAGTTGTTCTTTTATCTATTTATAATTTATCCATTACTTTAAGAAATTGGTTTCTCAAAATTAATTTTGATGCCTAAAGTGCTAAAATACACTTTTAGTAGATCTTAAGGCCCATAAAATAATGAAAAGTATAACTATTTATCTATAACTATTTATCAAAATCAATATGGTTAATACACTAATCATTAGACATAAAAATTAACTCTACTAGTTCATCATTAATAATTATTAAACCAAAATAATTACACATTAACATGGGTATCACGTAGGCCAGTGGCAGGAATGAAACCCTTATCGTCCTTCTGTCATGGGTTCAAGACTTGTTGTATCGGTGGAATTGATTGGTTGTCACCCAACATACATGATGTCATTTTCAAAAACCATGGTAATATAATTTCCAAAATAAATAATATGGATATCCTTAAAATACTTGTAATCACTAAATATCATTTTAACTAAGGTTTTCAATACAAACTGAATGCCTAAATTCTTCTTCCAAAGTTTAAATTAAACTTTTCATGAATGTTTAACCTTATAAACCATCTAAATAATTAAAATACAAAACTTTAGAAAGAAAGTCACAAAATAATATTAACATTGATTCCCCCATATAACACAAAGTAGCTCTTGGTTTTCACATTCCAAACATGTGAATAACCTCATCATATATTCTCTTCAAACAAAGTAATAACATGAATTACCATAAAGACTTCTAGAAATAATTCATGATTCCTTATTCCATATATTACTGGATATATTCCATAATTCCAAGAAGTTTTAATCTGCATCAATGATAGAATGATATACTTTTTAATATGTCCTTAATTCGTTCCAAGGTAATCAGTACCGTACCATTTAGTTATATCCAACACATCTTTATCCGAACAACATTATCTTAACATAAAGATTATGTTAACGATTATCTTTCTCTTAATAATGTTTATTTCATAGATAACACATTTCCATTAAATAACTTTTCTATTCTATGATATCTTTTCAACCTATTCTTATAAATTCTTAGCGAAAAAAATAAACTTGGAAATCCAAATATATTTCACCTTTCATATACCATAATTATTTAATCCAATTACATAAAAAAAAATTATTATTCCACTTAATCCGTATTCCATTAACAAGGATACCTCATCCTATTACACAATACATCTATCCTTTCACATTTTATATGTATTCTTTCCATCATTCACAATGTAACCATTATTCGCACCACCTTGTCTATTCTCTTTAGGAGCTTTCCTCTAGGGAAATTGAGTTGCATAATAACCATTTATTTCATACTTAAAACACTTAACCTTTGATGATGACTTAGGTAGGACATTATTCTCATCCATTTCATTAACTGAACACTTCATTTTTTATACTTGTAGTATCTTGCTTTGTGTCCTAATTTTACACAGTCAAAATAACTTCTTATACCTCTAAGACATTCAATTAGGTAATTATTTCCACATTCATGACAAAATGGAAATTGAATCTTCTTTCTTCCATGGTCTCCATTACCCAACCTCTTAGTGAACTCTATATTTCTCTTAATTGGGGATTCTCAGAGTTTTTTAGGTTACAAGTTGTTAATCTTGTTCTATTAAAACTGATTACGCATTATCAAAACATATTTCACTCCAGGGATCATACCACATGACTTATCATCGGTAAATCATCCATCACGTTTAACATAAATCAAGTTCCTTCCAATTCCCTTTATTCACTAAAACTAGAAGTATAGTGTGAGCATTAATTACCGTAGCATAAAATCACATAGTCATGAAAATATTTACTTATAGGATGGCTAAATCATAAAACCTCACTTAATATATGACACCATAGGGTTATCCTAGGTTATTCATATCCAAATCATATTTAAATACTACATTATAGTCCATGTAAAGTTTTGTTAATTCCAAAATCATATCCCCGAGGATTTTTAAACCAGGTGAAAATCAAGGCCCACTATTATATACCATATTACCCTAAGCCAGGCCCCGAAAAACTTTTTTGGTGTTTTTACTCATATGTACATATATGCCAGATCCACATCCAAATTTTGTATCCATACATATATGTATTTCTTGGAAACCACTCACTCTATCCTTTACCCAAATTCTTGGATATTCTCTTAAACATTGAATCATCCTTATACTTATCCTTAAAGACATCCATATTCATATCCTTAGAAATATACCTAGATATCACACTAAATTTTTCTCATCCTAGTTTACAAAGGTTAACTAAACCTTCTCTCTGATACCTACTATAGTGACCCTCGCATTTCATATATTGACATTACAGAACTTTTACAGAATACTTAAAAAATTATACAAATATGTTCCCAAATATTGTACTAGACTAGTGCATTTAGAAACATGAAAACATAAACACTGGTACATAAATGAGTTACATAATATCCCACTAGTTTTTTCAAAACTAAAACCCTTTTTAGACACATAATAAATAATAAATATATTCATAAATTGGGAAGGAAACATAGAAATGGGTGATCTCAAATGCTCAGTAAGTGTAAACAAAGGATATATGTAAGAATAATCATAAGAAAATGTTATGAGAACATGATCTTGAAAATAGAAGATCATACACTGTATATGAAAGATCATATAGACAAATCATGGCATAAATATTGGAAATTTATAAGATATGAATCATAATGAAACAAAGAACATAATATATAAAATAATAACTTATGAATAAAACATATAATTGTGTAAAACACATAAGAATATAATATGATTTCCTTATTACCTAATTCATCTCTTTCAAGACTATCTTGGTAGTATGGGTTCAATTTTCATACCATCTTAGTTGTCATGGTTCACTCCCATTGTCATCTCTGTAGTATGAGTTCACACCTCATACCATCTTGGTAGTCATGGCTAACTCGCATACCCATCTTAGTAGTCAAGGTTCATTCCCAAGACCATCTTATTCTATCTCGTGAGATATAAATCTTTAAATAATGAATTGGAGAGAGATATATGTATCATCAATCTCACAATGAAATCATACATATATGTTCTAAAAAATAATAAACTATCATATCATAACCTATGAAATAAAATGGGTATCATAACCATGTAATCATATCATAACTTGTGTAAAAAAAGATACAGGTTTCATAATCATTTCATCAAAATCATAAAATGTGGAATAGAACAAAAAATTAATAAACATATAACCCATGAAAGAGAAATGGATATCATAAACATATAACTCATGAAAGAGAAGAGGGTTTCGTAAATACCATTACATAAAGCATAACCCATTAAGTGAACTAATATGAATTGAACCTTTTGATAGCTTCCATGAAATACATGAGTAACATAAATAGATTTCATCTTATATTGAAAATTATTTTGAAATATATTTCAAAAATGTTTCTTGAGAAAAATATATTTTTCTCTGAAAAAAGGATTTTTAATACATAAAACCATTAGAAATCAATTTTCTTATAATATACCTTGAAAACATATAAAGAAGACATGAAATCATTATGTAAACCATTTTCCTTAAAAACAGATAAAATAATATTGAAACTTTTTTGAGAAACGTTTTTTTCCTTGAAAGCTTATATAATAATATTCAGAGCACCTTAAAACCCATTTTATTTGAAAACACTTTGAAAAAATATAAATAAATTTTTAATACATTTTGAAAACCATTTATTTGAAAATACTTTTAAAATATTTTCTCAAAAATAAACCTTTAACCATAAAAAAATAAATCTTCATAAAATTTAGTGTTGGAAAATCCATATATGTCATATGAGGTAAAAAGAACATTCCTTTTGTACGGTAAAAAGGTTATAAAAATTCCTCATTTAGAAAGAGATAATAATATTCCTTTGAAAACATTGGTAAAAGAAAAAAGGGTAAAAATTAATTTTAATGATCATATGATATTTTTAGAATATTCATGGAAACCCTTTTCAGAAAACATGGTTTTGAAGGAACATGGATTTTCGACCAAAGAGTGATGTGATGTCATATTTTTTTAAAAACATTATTAATTATCTTATGTACCAAAGAATATAAATAATGGTTCTAATAAAATAATACATTAATATTAACCATATTATAAGAAAATATCATGAGTTTTCATGAATGATGATTTATAATATTTCATTAATGAAAATGTGATTATAAATAATCTCGATAAACAGTGAGATTGATTCAATAAAATATTACCATAAGGTAAATTTGGATCATAATCCCCATGTACGAAAGTGAAATTAAATGGAGCTAAAAAATCATTAAAATAAGGATATTTATGATATAAAATTTAAAAAGTTAATTTATATACCTCATATGAAAATATAGGTGTATAAAATGGTATGTGTCTGAAAAAAGTAAAATTGAGGAAAAATTAATTTACTGATTTGGTAACTTTTTAAATATAAACCCCATGATATAACTATCATAAAATGGATATTTAAATGAAAAAAAAAATTAACTATAAAAATCATTTAATTCATCTATGATAAGTATAGACAAAACATAAATGGAATGGGTGGTGAATAAAGCTTGTATCTCACATAAATAAAGAGTGAGATGAAATCCCCTTAACTTGTATCTTGAATCTCTTTGTACTTTTACAAAACATCTATATAATATATATAAATTTATTATGAATATTTTAAATAACTATATTCTTATATATAATACCATATATGGTTTTATTATGACCTAAAATTACCCTCTTGTTAACAATCCTATGTTAAGGTTTCACTTTGGGTAATATTCTCTTTATTCTTCACATGTGTCTTAATTTGATATATCTTTGGTCATTTTACATATATCATGATTTCAATAATTTATACCATGATATAAATATCATTTATATTCATTATGTTAGTATTATAATAATCTATAGAATATTGAATTGGGAAATGGAATATATTGTTCATGGAGATGGTAAACCGTACATACGCATGAATGTTGTTTCCTTTTTTATTGTCATATTAAAAGAAATAAGGAAAATGAAATATATGTATATATATATATATATTAATTATAGTAGAATTATTATTTCATATATATCATATAAATTCACTAAACGCATTCTGAATACATTCTATATAGTGTGTAAAAAAATCACATTGCTTTGAGGGGGTGGTAGTCCACATTTCCTCAATCAAATATATCCTATTTACCCCAACTGTAAAGTATAAAGATATTTTTTTAAAGGATTATAGAATATTAAATACATAATAAATATAATATATTACATATATAAATAGATTTTCCATCATAATTCTCACCATGAGAGGTGGTAAATAAAAAATGAACAATATTCTTTTCTTGAGATGGTAGTTGTCCTTACACATAAATTGTATGTTTATTACCCATTAGATTGATGTGTGTATAAATGTAGTAAAGAAAATTATATTAAAAAAATCCATATATATTTAAGATATTTTTTATATAAAATAATGTAATAAATATGTTGTAATGGTGGAGAAAGAAAATAAAAGAATGTAACTTGAGAGAAGATGTTACCTCTTAATTGGGTAACTCCTTTTGGTTTGTTCAAAAACGCATCCATGGATTTTTTTCTACCTAAATGTAGGCTTCAAGGAGTAAGTTAGGGATGTTGTAAAGTTCATTGATCAAAAATTTTCCGAACCTAAGTGGTTTGATATGTGTGAATAATAGAAATAGGTGGTGGCATTTTATAGGGAAGGGAAAGGACACACTTGGAATCTTTTTAAAGAAGTTAGGTGTACCAACGTTTTTATCTAAAAATATTCATACTAAACTAAAAAAACTAATGAATGGAAGTTTAATGGACAAATAATTTCCATAATGTAGGTGTAGGACAAATTTATATGTTGTTTTTTGTCTTAAATTTAATGTTTAGTACTTTATTAACCTAATTTTTCTCTAAACCATTGTAATTAATTTTAATCACTTTCACAAATATTCTGCGGGTTTTTAAAGTAAAAACATCCAAACTTTTGCTAAGTTATTATAACCAATTTCAAAGTGAAATTTATTACAATGACCTAAATTGGATTAATTGATAAAAATATGATCTAATTAAACTTTTAAACCAAAATAAAATATAATTTAACATTAAAAATAAATTATATGAAAATGATGTTTTGAATAAAAATCTGGTATTTTTTACTATTCATCCAAAATATGAATTTTCTTAGAAAAATCCCAGAAAAATTCTTAATATAATTTTCACATTATAAAATTTTTAAAATAATGCTTATTTTGTAAAATAAAATTTATAAATGTGTCTAAAATGACTTTTATTATTTTTTACAGAAGGATATTGAAAGCAGTTCATTTGAGAAAATAGTATTTTTTAAACATATAAGGACTTTACCAAAAAAAAATATCTTTCATCATCAATATAATTTATTTCTATATAATCATTATAAAAAATATTCTAAAAGTAGTTATTACAATTCATATTACTAAATTTAATGTCTAGGTTACAATTATCTCATTTAATTAATTATAACAATAAAATGATGCTTCATAGAAACATGGTGTTTTGTGTAATGTACACCAATTCAGTGTTGTTTGTAGAACAAGATAGGTCGGTTCTCTATCAAAGGAATGTTTTACTTAGTTATTTAATATAAAAAACTATTTTTATTTTTTTGTGAAATGATAAATATAAAAAGACTAAATTAATTTGACAAAAAAAACAAATCTCAAGGAGTTACAATGGGAAAAAATATTATTACTAATGGAACAACATGTCTCTACCTAAAAATAGGAATGAATTAAAGGGTATAAATGATGGAAAAAAAATTGAGAAACTTTCTTTAGCTATAAAAAGTAAGAAAAGTAAAATCTCAAGATATTGGAAACATTACAGCAACAAAATGAGTTTGTTTTCATAGAAGAAATATATGGAATATGTTACTAAATTGGTAAATTTTATGAATAATGTATGAAAACCATTTTAGAAAAAGTTTCTTATATAAGGAAAGAAAATGAATTTGGAAGGAATAAAGTTTAGGAAACAACATTTTTCATTGAGACGACTCTGAAAGCAATAAAAAGGAACTCAGATTTTAAATAGTGTATGTTAATCACATATGATAGGTGATTTGAATATATTTAGGGATATTGAAAATCAGGAAGAAGGATCATTAACATTTTAAAATGATTGTTCCTTAAAATTTAAAGGAATTTGAACATCATAGATCGAAGATAAGAAACTAAAATCTAAGGAATTTTTTTATGTTTATGGGATTAAACATAGATTATATAGTATGATGAAACTTTCGGATAATGGAAAATAAGTGATATTCAAGAAATATTCATGTATTATGAAAAGTATGTAAGATAGTAATGTTTTTTCCTAGGGAGAAATAACCACTGGAAAACACTTTAAGCTAGGAGAACATTGTAACAAATTTTACTTAAGTTATAAAGAATAAGAAAAATTTTGGCATCATAGACTTGGGAACCTTGGGATGAAAATCATTAAAAAATCCAAATTTCATGTTGTTATAGACTTACCACTATTGAAAAGAAATGAAGATAATGTTTCTATTATATGTCATTAATGGAATATTGTTATAAAAATAAATAAAAAATTTGAGATTAAATCTACTATACCTCTTGAATTTTTTTACTCAAATATTTTTCGACCAATGAGATATTAATAAAACAAATTATATTTTTACATTATCACTTTTATTGATTATTTCACTCGAATGACCAACATTATGTTTATGAACCATAAATCAAAGGCTTTAGAAATGTTTAATTTATTCAAAATATATGTTGAGAGGGGAATGGGTGTCTGTATAATGAAGTTTACAACTAATGATAGAAAATAGTTCACATGTAATGATTTTAAATATTATCTAAACAATAATGGAATTAAACATCAATACAGTGCTCCATAGAACCCACAAAAAAATAGTAACGGAATGTAAGAATATAAGCCTGGTGGAAATTAGAAAAGTGTGTCAGTAGAATATAAATGTTTGATGTCCTACTGAATAGAAGGTTTTAAAAATGTTTTACATGTAAAAAATAGATTTTTTCTTTTGATGGAATCAAAAATAACACTTTATTAAATTAATTATAATAAATAACATTCAGTGAAATATTTCATGATTTTTGGAAGTTCATGTTTACCATATATCAAAAATCCATATCGTGTAAATTTGATGAAAAATATGAGGAAGGTATTTTCAGTGGATATTCACCCAAAAAAAGAAATTATAAATGTTGGAACATATATTTACAAAAGTTTTTGTATTACTATGATGTGAAATTTGTTTAAAAACAAATGTCCTTAACAAGGTTGTTGAAAATGATGTGGAAGATAAATCAAATACTTCCAATAAGAAAAAAAAGTGAATATGATTATGATCCAAAATAGTTAACAGAAGATTCATAAGAATCATGTAATAAGGAAAGAGAAGCGGTAAAGAAAAAGTATCAGGTTTCATACCCTATATAAATAGTTAAAATCATAAAATATCATTGGAAAGAAGAAATATATTGTTCCAACTAGAATAAAGTTGAGATTAGAAAATCAGAAATCAGTTATCTCCCATGTTAAACTAGAATCAGTTTCAAAGGTCTTCGAACACAAATAATGGGTGAAAAATGAATGAAGAGTTAGATAGTACTGAGAAAAATGAAATTTTGTAACTTCTCCCACGTCCAGTGGGAAATAATATTATTTGAAAAAATTGAGTTTGTAGAAACAATATAAATTAACATGGATAAATTCTGATAAACAAAGATTGAATTATTTTGTAAAGGTTGTTCATAGGTAGAAGGTGTGTTCTTTGAAGATAAAATTTTCCCTGATTACAAGATTAGAAACTATCATAATGTTTTTAAGAGTGGTGGAACATTATTGTTCTAAAGTTTATCAAATGGAGGTAAAGTTAGATTTCTTTAATGGGTAGATTAAATAAGAAATATATATTGAGCATCCCTGTGGGTTTATACTCAATTAAGGTGAAACTGGGATTTGGAATTTAAATAAATCCTTGTATGGGTTTAAACAAGAACCAAGAAACTGGTACTCAAAACCTAATAGTTTTTTAAGAAATTTAATCTTTTCTATAGGGAAAGTTCACAAAAACTTATATATAAAGGAGTTGAACTTAAGTACCTTGATTCTTATTTTTTCTTCTAATGATATAATTTTTACATGGAATAAAAAAATGCTTGTAAATATTTTTCTATAGAAATGAAGAATAAATTTGAAATGTCAATTCTTAAAGAGTTAACTTTTTTCTAGGCTTACAAGTGAAACAAAGGGAAAGATACATTTTCCTATCACAATAAAATGACACCATGGAGTTGTTATAAAAATTTTAATATGGGAGATTCAAAATAATTTTCTACTATTATTTTAGTTTGCATGAATATGAGTACTAATAAATCTGGGAGAAGTGTGAATCATAAATATTTCAGAAAGATGATAGGAGGTTTTCTCTATCTTATAGCTTCAGAACTCGACATTGTATATAATGTTAAATTTTGGGCAAGATATCAATGTGATATGAAGTAATCTCATATGTTGGTAGAAACAAAATGACATATGTTAAAGGAACATATTCCAATGGGTTGTCATGTAAAAGAAGTTGTGATCTAAACACTCTTGGTTACATTTATGTTGATTGGGCTGGATATTTAAAAGACCGAAAATAAACTTTAAGAGGAACTTTTTTCTCGGGAGAATGTTATATGATTTAGTATAGTAATAAATAGAGTTCAGTGAATTTTATAATAGAATATACATAATAGGTTGCTTCCACTAATTATTATGCACAAATAATTTTGAAAAAATTACATCTAAAAGATATTAAAGTGAAAAATTCTCCACCATTAATGATTTTTTGTGATAATCAAAGCACTATTGACCTTTGAAAAAATATTATACCAAATTCTAGATCAAAAAACATTAAAATAAAGTATCACTTTATTAAATAAAAACTTTCTTGTGGATATTTTATACTATAATATATTTAAAAAATATTAAATTGATGATCTTTTAAAAAAATCTATGACAATAGAGAGATTTAAATAATTGGGGTTGTAACATCATATTAATCCACCACCAATGACTTCCAATATATCTTAAGGAATTTCCCTACTATTCTTTGGATTATATTGATAAATGGGAATAGAAAGAAATAACTTTATAATAATTTTTTACATTTCTTTCTGTAATGAATCTAATATTTTTGTTATCATAAAATGGAGGAGTGAACAAAAAGGGATAGTGATAAAAATTGATATTTTCAAAATAGAAAGATCAAAGTGATGGGGTGTTTATCTTAGCATGGACACAAATTTTCCTATCATGGAAGGATGGAATTAATTCAAAAATATTACTTTATCTAGTAGTTTTATTCCAAGATACACTTTTTAAGAAATGATTTGTTTTTTTAAACGTTTACAAATGAGTTTTGAAAAAGTTTCATGGTGAAAAATGATGACAGTTTAAAGTTGTTAATGAATACTGTCAACAAATAAAAATATGCATATTGAAGATACTTTTTTATGTGTTTCTAACAAAGTTTTATATTTTTCAATAACTAACTTTTGATTAATTTTTTTTTAAATGGAAAAATAAGAGTTACTAGAAGTTAAGAAAAAAATTTCATGAAGTCATTTATGGTGATGAAGTTTTAAAAGTCAAAAAGTTTAGAAAGTTATAAAGATAAGAAAATTCAGAAATTATTGGATAGAGAATATTCTATAAAATGTTAAGTGTGAATTTTCTGAATTCCAAATAATTTCAATTTTTTGGAATTGATGATCAATCAGATGAACCATCTAACAAATATTTTTTTAGAAATTCTGGTTTT
The DNA here is from genome assembly GCA_963277665.1 of Viscum album. Lineage (NCBI taxonomy): Eukaryota > Viridiplantae > Streptophyta > Magnoliopsida > Santalales > Viscaceae > Viscum > Viscum album. The sequence goes on from OY728131.1 coordinate 929,041,337, forward strand.
GTGGTTTTTGAGTTTTTATAAAAATTGATATCATTGATCAAAAAAAAATTTAGAAATTTAGATATTGATAAAATGTTAAAATTTTTATAATGTTAGAAAATGATGAGATTATGAAATTTATAAATTCTTCAAGTTAAATAACTAGATGAGATGAATAAAGTCATAAAAGTTAAAAAGTTGTAAAATTGCTACATATGTATAATTTGAGAAATTTAGAAAATTAGAAACTTGTTAAAGATGAAAAAAGAAGAAAGTTATAAATTATCCTTAAAAAATATTCTAAATAATTCAAAAAATGATTTTATGTTCTTTTTGGTTAATAAAACATCATGAGTATGTCATGATATGAGATGAATATTATAAGATAAAATATAAGTGGAAATTTTTATAGTTTCCAAAGTCCATCTTCCAAGATGAATTTTTTTTTAGAAAGTATAAATTCATCATCAGATGACCAAAGAAATCTGGAAAAAAATTGATAGAAAGTTTTTACTTCATCACTTGATAAACAATATGACCAAGTGAATAATGTTTATGAATTGTATGATCAAAAGAAGAAAGTATATGAATAGTACAATCAAATGGAGAATGAAGATGAATAGTATGATTGGACGAACAAAGTGTATGAATAGAACTATTGGACTGAGAAAGTGTATGAATAGTATGATCAGATGAAGAATGTTGATTAAGAGTTAAAACAAATGTAAAAATTTCTTGTTTCAATTTTTTACAAAGTTGAAGTTACAAAGATTACATTTATACAAAGTAACAAAGATGAAGTTTCCAAAAGTTACAAAGTTGAAGTTTGTACAGTGTTACAAAGATGAAGTTTCATGAAGTTACAAAGATTCTGTTTATACAGAGTTAGGATGATTAGGTTTCATGAATTTAAAAAGTTGAAGTTTTTACAAAGATAGAAAGTTTACGTTTTATGAAGTTACAAAGTTGAAGTTTGTATATATTTAAAAATTTGTAGTTTTATGAATTTACAAAATTGAAGTTTTTATAGAGTTGAAAATTTGAAATTTCAAAATTTTTAAAAAGTTGAATTTACAATTTTTGAAGAGGTTATTAAAATTTTAGTTTATGGAAATTAAAAGAAATTTGGAAATTATGGATAATTAAAGAAGATTCATTAATGTTCTACAAGAGTTCAAAACCATCCTAGTTAAATTAAAATGAGCATGAAATTTCTATTTATGAATTTTAGTGAGCAGGAAAATGAAATTGTTTTCCTAGATTTACTATTATGGGAGCACCTATAAATAAAAGTGAAAACGTACATTATACTTAGAATTGTTCAAAAATGAAAAAAGTATAAAGTTTTGTAGAGTTTGTGTTAGAGTGAGTTTCCAATCAAAGTTGAGTTCTTGGTTGAAGAATAGTTTCGGACAGAATGCTTTGATTATAGGAATTGGATATTGATTAGTTTAGTTACCAAACAAAGTATAACTAATAGAGTTTTTAGGTATAAATTTTATGAGTCTCTGAGTTTTTTTAAGTAGAATAGAATATAAGTTTTTTTCACAAAGAGTTTTATAAAATTTTCATCAGATAAATATTATTGGATGCAAGTATAATGTAGCGATAAATCCATTAGTGGAATTAGATAGACATTCTAAAATAACTTTCTTGGATCATAATTCACAAAGTTGAATTTTTTTATGGGTCAATTTATGTATGAAAAGTTTTTAAACTAATAGGAGTCAGTATAATCATACCTATAGAGAGATATAATGAGTCTAATGGGATTTGGAGCAACGTTGTATTCACTTATTTCTAATAGTGAATTTCTATGGACCCATGGGAGTGTCCATCGAAAGGATGTACGTTCCCGCACTGAGGTTAAACCTTGAAAATATTATATTCCTTTTTTACTTCCTTATATTTGAATGATTGTGATATTTTCACCCTCTATAATGTTCTTCCATACCGAATGGAAATGGATTCTTCTAAGAAAGGTCTCTCTCCAAACTGACCTCTTCATGGGGAGGGGGGTTTCCTTATGTGGAGGGTTCAAAAAGCCCTCAATTGGGGATTCCCTTCTAAAGAAAAAATAAAAAAAAGAAATATTGTGATTATAATTGATAAGGAATATAAATATAACAATTTTAAATGGTTAAATTTCATAAATTTGTAAATTTTTAAAAAGGAAACCATTGATTCAACACCCCCCCCCCCAAAGTGGTTTAACAATCCTATAAAACCTCAATCTCACTGAATTTTTCATATAATAGTTCCAAAAGGATAAATAAACTTATACTATGATACCTAATTTATAAACTCAGGCTTCTCATACATAGATATTACATCTATTTAGATGAATATTCACTACATTACACAAACACAAACCAAAGGATAATAATGGTTTAGTTTTTTTAGAGACTAGGTATACAATCTTCTTATTTAGTGAAAGATCTTCAATAATTCCCAAAAATATCTTCCCATTTAATAATTTTCAGTGTCATTCCCTAATTAAAAACATTCTTTAAACCTATGGAAATTAAAAATAAGAAAGGGTGATCTCTGATGCTCAGTAAGGGAAAACAAGGGAAAATATATAAATATAACGTGATCATAAGGGTGTAAGAATGTGAGCATAGAAAATGAAAACCATACCCTTCATGTAAAAGATAAAAATATTGAGTCACTATATAAATATTGTTAGTTCATATGTAATGAAACATAAAGAAATAAAATAACAGGATCTATGAGAGCATAACTTAGGCATAAGACAAGTAATTGTGGTATACACATAATCATAGAAAATCACTTATATCGTAGTCAAGGAACACTACCAAGGCTATCATAGTGGAATGGTTTCACTCTTTAAACCATTATAGAAGTGAAGGTTACCTCACAAGACCATCATATCAGAAAAATTCCATTACTGAATCGAGTTCAATCCCCATTCCAATTCTATATATCTCATGAGATATAATTCTTTACCCAATGCATTTAAAGAAGATATAGGTCCCACTCATCGCATAATGAAATTCATACATATGTGTTCCACTAGATTATAAAAATTATATCATATCATAATCCATGAAATGAAATGAGTTTTATAAACATTTCACTATATGATAACTTGTGGAAAATATATAGGTTTTAAAATCATTTTATCATTTCATCATAGCATAACCCTTGAAAAGTATCTGGTTTCATTAGTATTTCCTCATGATATAACCTGTTGATAAGAAAAAAGTTTCATACACATAATGAAATCATAAATATAAAAAATTTATATAAATAATAATAAGTTTATCCTTGGATCATATCCCCATTAACGAAGAGGTAACATTAAAATATTCCATCTTAGATAGAAATGATTTTTAAATGACACTTAGAACATTTCTTAAGGAAAATAACTTTTCCATTTTAAAACATAACATTCAAAAAATAGTTTTTAAATCTTATTCTATGATAATAAACATTTAAACTTATAAAGGAGGATTTAAAAAACTAGTTGTTCATGACGACAGAAAATACCATTCTTGTTTTATACCATTAAACAAATATTAAATTCAAATATTTGATAAAATCTAAATGGGCCTTGTTTTAAAATTTTAATGGATATTCATTTCAAAAAAATAACTGTAAAAATATGGGAAATTTTTTTTTCAATAAATATTTTTTTAATTTGAAAACTTTTTGAAAACATTCTTATAAAACCTGGTTTTGGAAGAAAAATAGTTTCTCTACTAAGAGAGAAATAAAGATGATTTTTCTTAAAAACAAAATTTTGAAATATTTAGTACATTAAGAGAGTAACATTAAGGTAAAACATGTATAATAATGAAAAAAAATATTTGAATAAAATATATTATTTTATTTATAGATAGTTCATAATATTTCATCATTGGAAGCTTAATCATAAATAATCTCGATAAACGATGACATTGAAATATAAAACTCTTACCACTTTGGTAACTTTAAATCATATTCCACATGAAATAAAAAAAATTATATTAAACTTATTATATCATTAAAATAATTATATACATGATTTAACATGTTAAATGGGAATTATATACGCCTCGGAGAAGAATATAGGTGTTCAACATAACTTAGGTCTCTAAGAAGGTAATTTGAGACAAAAATCCCTTACCACTTTGGTAACTTTTGAACTATAAAACTCATGAAAGAGATATCCTAAAATGGACATTTAAATACCCATAATTATAATTATAATAATCATAAAATATATTCATGAATTTTATATACACCACATAAAATAAAAACATGGTGAATATGACTTGTGTCTCAAAAAATAATTAAATTGAGACAAAAATCTCATACCATAAGTCTTAACATCCTTCATACACGTAAAAAACTAATTTATAATAAATTTATGTTTATTATAAATATAATAAATAGTCATATATATATATATATATTATCATATATTATTTAACTATAACCTTTTATTACTCATTTATTAATAATTCCATGTTAAAATCACGTGTAATGCAATAACTGCTTTTTTCATGTATGTTTTGATTTATTTTTTGTTTCTCTTACTATGATCATGGTAAAATAATATAAATTATTTTAACCAGGATATAAATATAATATATATTCATTATATATGTATTTAAATTAGTACATAAAATTTATAGGTGGAAATGGAATACATCATTCACGGAGATGGTAGGTCGTACGTACACATGAACGTTGTTTACATTTTCTCGATGGCTAAGAAAAAGAAAGGTAAATAATATATTACCTTTAAATAATCATTTTTATTCCATATATATCACATATATTCATTAAATTTAACCTATTTATAATTCATTCAAAGTGTTAGTGAAAAACAATTCTCATTGCTTTGCAAGGCGGTAGTCTGTCGTACACACAAACGACATTATTGTATCCCCCACAGAATGGAAGATAATAAGGTATATGTGATATGATAATTATATAATTATATTTATATTACAAATATCATATATATTCATTTAATATAACCTTATTAACATCCAAGTAAAATATAAATGAAAAACACATCACATTGGATTTTGAGGTGGCAAATTGTCATACACACGAGCGACGTTATTGTTTTCCCAATGGGTTTGGAGGTAAGTAGGTATATGTTGTATCATAATTAAAAAGGTATAATAATATCATAAATATCATATATAAACATTAAATCTATCATTATATCCAACCTTTATAGGTGGTGATGGAAATCAAAAATCATCAGTTCGTGAGGCGGTTTTTTGTAGTACACACAACTGATGATTTGGTATCCTATTTGATGGCAGTGGATATAGAAAATGGTCATTAACATAACATAAAAACATAAAAATATATCTAATATACTTATTTTATTATATCATCATGATTTAATATCAATTTAAGGAGGTGGATAAAGAATTAAAATAAAACACTCGGTTAGGGATGTTACCACTTCTTCAGAAAAATTCTTTTGGTTTGCGTCAAATGGCTTCTTAGGATGGCTTAGTAACCATGATAATGATTATAGGACGACATAATGGATGTATAGAAGTTATTTTTTTAGGTCTTTTTCAAACCAAATGGTTTTTAAGCTTTGAAATGTATAGGAGAGGAGAGGGGTGGCATTTTATAAGTGAGGTGAGTAGTGCACTTGTAATTTTTTAGAAGAAAAAGGTGTGCCTATGTTTTTCACATACCAAAAAGCTCCAAAATAGAAAATTATTTAACCTATAATAAATACGGTCGATATATGTCCATAAAAAGGGTTTACAAAAAAACTGATCAATTTTTAAGCCTTGTCTTCTTAGTTTAACCCCCAAGTAAACCAATTTTTACATTAACCACATTAAATAATTTTTACTATTTTTTATTTTCATTATGATAAAAAATTGAGTTTAACTTATTATATAATATAAAATATTATTAATCCAAATATAGAATTGATTTTTCCAAATTCCATTCATATATGTGTAAAATTTTTATTCAATATTAGTCATGCGGCCCCAATGAGAAAGTGGGTTTCTAAAGAGAAAATGTTCAACATTCAAAAAGTATTTTTATCAAAAATCCATATGAAATTGAGTAGAATTACCTAAATTGTATTAATATATATATATATATATAATTTAACTAATTTTACCTTTAAAACCATCTTAAAACGATTTTATTGTTTTTAAATTCTTTAAACGAAATGTCAATTCGTAATAAAAACCGATATTTTCACTATTCATCAAAAAAAATATCTTCTTGGAAAATTATTAAAAATTCACCATAATATAATATAAAAAATATAATTTCAAAAATAATTTTTATTTTTTAAAATACATTTTCTATAATTTTATAAAATTAATTTTAAAAATAAGTGTGAAAAATTTGACAAATCTTCTTTGTAGAAAAATACAGTTTTTAAGAAAACAAATTGATTTATTTTTATCTATTTTATATAAGACACATACACTAGTGGAAAAAACATTTAACACGTTGGAATTTCTCATGTTGGTTCTATATAACCAACGTGAAAATCTATAAAAATTGATTTATCATGTTTTTTATAAAATAACTGACATGATAAATTGATGAGAATCAATTTTTGACACCGGTTATTTTATAACCGACGTAATAAAAACTTATATTAGCTTAATCACTTCAGTTATTTTATAACTGATGTGACATATAGAATATGGGTGCTTTACCACGTCGGTTATTTTATAACCGACGTGATAAAGAAAATTTCAGCAATTTTTCACGTCGGTTATAAAAGAACTGACATGATAACGCACCATTTATAAGGTCGATTATAAAACAATTGACGTTATAAATAATTTTCTATGTCAGTTATTAAATAAACGATGTTATAAACATAAAAAAAATATCTTATCACATCGGTTATTAAAAAATCATCGTGATAAAGCTTTTAAATGATTTATCGCACCCCGTATTTATTCATTCTGTTTTCTTTGATCGGGTGACCTGTGAATCTTCTCTCTCACTTGGAAAATCTAGAAAACTTTTTTGAAGTCGTGCCCTCTATACTCATTTTTCCTACATCAATAATCTTCTTTATTATCACCCGATCTATCAGTTCGACTCGCAACACTCAAGTAAACCTCACACGGCTCTATTTCATTTTTTATTTTTCATGATACCCTAAACTAATTTTTTGAGATGTTATTTTTCTATCTTTGTTCTTAAAATCATGGTAAGTTTCATAGTGTTCATTTATACAATGCTAAATTATTTTTTGGTAAAATAAACCATGGAAGTGATATCATGCAAGTTTACGATTTTTGTGTATTCTATTATGTGTGTGTGCATACAGGGGGTGTCCAAGGGGGTGGGGGTTTCACAAGTTGTTGGGGGTTTCCAAGGGTGTAAAGGATATCCAAGGGGTGGAGGTGTTCAGGGGGTATCAAATAGGGTTGGGGTGGTGTCCAGGGGGGTGCAGAGGCTATCTAAGGGGGTTGGGGGTGGTGTTCAGGGGGTGAGGGGGCGGTCCAAGGGGGTAGGCTGTCTAGGGGGTGGGGTGGTGTCTAGGGGGTGAGTGGGATGTCCAAGGGGTTAGGGGGTGTCCTGTGGGTGGGGTGTCTAGGGGGTGGGGGTTTTCCAGAGGGGTGGGGGCTGTCCAGGGGGTGGGGGTTGTCAAGAGGGGTGGGGGTTGTTCAGGGGGTGAGGGTTGTCCAGAGGGTTGGGGGTCTGTCTTGGAGGTGGGGGATTTCCAGATGGGTGGGGGCTGTCTAAGGGGGTGGTGGTGTCTAGGGGGTGTCTAGGGGGGTGGTGGATGTCTAGGGGGTGGGGGTGTCAAAGGGGTGTCAAAGGGGGTGGGGTGGTGTCCACGGGGTGTGGGGGCTGTCCAAGGGGGTTGGGGTGTTCAAGGGGTGGGGGAGGTGTCCAGGGGGGTGAGGGGTTTGTCCAAGGGTGTAGGGTTGTCTAGGGGGTGGGTGATGTCCAGGGGAGAGTGGAATGTCCAAGGGGGTTGTGGGTGTCTAGGGGGTAGGGTGTCCACGGGTGGGGGTTGTCCAGATGTTTGGGGGTTGTCCAGGGGATGGGGGCTGTCCCGAGGGGTGGGGGTTGTCTAGAAGGTTGGGGGTTGTTCATGGGGGGGGGGGGGTCTAGAGGTTTTGGGGTTTTCCAAGGGGGTGGTGTTGTCTAGGGGGTGTCCAAGGGGGTTGGGGTGTTGTCTTGGGAGTGAGGGGGATTTCCAAGGGGTGGGGGTTTCCAGGGGTGGGGGTGGTGTCAAGGGGGTGGGTGTTTATTGGGTGTCCAAGGGGGTAGGGGGTAGGGGTGGTATTCAGGGGGTGAGTGTTCTATCCATGGAGTATGGGGTGTCCAGGGGATGGGGTGTCTAGGGGTGGGGGTGTCCAGAGTGGTTAGGGGGTTGTCTTGGGGGTGGGGGCTATCCAAGGGGTCGGTGGTGTCTAGGGGGTGTCCAAGGGGGTGGGGTGGTGTCCAGGGTGGGTGAGGGGTTTTTCCTAGGAGGTGGGGGTGTCCAGGGGGTGGGGGTGGTGTCCAGAGGGGTGAAGGGACTTTCCAAGGGGTGGGGGTGTCCAGGGGTGGGGCTGTCTAAGGTGTGGTAGGGTTTCCCAAGGGGGTGGGGGTGGTTTCCAGGGGTTATGGGGCCTTCCAAGGGGGTGGGGTGTCCTGGGGGTGGGGGTGGTGTCCTGGGGGTGAGGGGGCTATCCAGGGGGTGGGGTGTCCAGGGGGTGTGGGGGGTTTCAAGGGGTGTCCAATGGGTTAGGGGTGGGGGTGGTGTCTAGGGGGGAGAGGGGGCTTTCCAATGGGGTAGGGGTGTCCAAGGGGTGATGGGGTGGTGTCTAGGGGGTGAGGGGGCTATCCAGGGGTGGGGAGTCCAGGAGGTGTCCAAGGGGGTAGGGGTGCGGGTGGTTTCCAGGGGTTGGGGTGTCCAAGTGGTGGGGGTGGTTTCCAGGGGTGAGTGGGTTGTCAAAGCTGGTAGGGGGTATCTAGGGGGTGGGGGTGTCCCTGGGGTGGGGGTGTCCAGAGGGGTGTCCAAGGGGTAGGGTGTCCTTGGGGTGTGGGTGTCCATAGGGGTCGGGTGATGTTTAGGGGTGGGGGGATTTCCAAGGGTGATGGTGTTTAGGGGGTGTCCAAGGGGGTGGGGTGGTGTCCAATGGGGTACGGGGTTCGACATCTCCCTCACCCCCTGTACACCACTCCCCCACCCCCTGGACGCCCCCTACCCCCTTGGACACCCTGGAAAGCCCCCTACCTCCATGGATAGCCCCTACCCCCTTGGACAGCCCCCACCATCCCCCTGGACATCCTCTACCTCTTTGGACACCCCCTTGGTATATATATATATATATATCCATACGATTCCATTGAAACTGTTGGCATATTTTAACATCGGGTAGTTTATACCAATGGTTTCTGTTGAATCGTTGGTATAGGGCTATTGCAAAGACCATCATGCCAATGGTGTGTGAAACCATTTGGGTATTCTACCCTAAAGATTTTAGGGTCTATCCCAATGGTTTCAAATGATTCGGATATGTGTAATTTTTAGTAGTGAATGTATACATATTTCACTATTTATACTTTATATTTCTTTTTTATGAAAGGGTGAATTTAGTATTCAGTTGCACCAGGATGTATTCTTTGTGTACCTTAAGTATAAAGGATTCAATATGAATTTAAAACTATTATATTTATCTATATTTTATTTTTAAAATCATTTTCATGCATATATTTTTCAAATATGCATAGATTTGTTTTATATTTCAAAATTGTTTTACATTCAAATTATGATATTTTTTCTATAAATATATATGTGTCTTATATTAACAAGATGTATAATTTTTATAATTTTTATAGGTAATAATAATTAAAAATTTGATTATGACATAGTGAATGAGTAATGAATATGAGGAAGGTGTTGATGCCTTTTTGGAATTTTCAAAACAAAATTTTCCTTGCAGTTTCATTTTTTTCTTCTTATTCTTGAAATGTTTCAATATGAAGAAGTTGAAATGTTGAGAGATAAAAGAACATATGATTTATCATGGTTTTAATCTGAGTTACATCCCTTGGATTTGGCATATTGGAACTAGAAAGAATGTTAGATCTACTGATGATTCTGATTTTCAATATGGTAACTCCGATGGAATTGAAGAAATGATTCGTGATATTGCAGCAAAGAAAATTGAGAAAGAACTAACAGTTGTGTGTCTATATGGTGATGATGAAAAACCATTGTATCCTGGTTGTATGGATTTTATGGTTTTTTTAGAAATGTTAATATTGATTAACCTGAATTCGAAACATGGATGGACTGACAGATTTTTTACAGATCTATTATAATTGTTGAAAGACATTCTTCCAAAAGACAATGATCTATCGGATTCACATTATAACGCCAAGAAAACATTAAGCCCGATGGGATTGGGATATAAGAAAATACATGCATTTCCAAATTATTGTATGATATATAGGAAGGAATAGAAATTTCTATCAGATTTTCCTAAATGTGGGACATCACGGTATAAGTTGAAAGAAAAATCACAGGCTGATGTAGAGAATACAAATATCCCTTCCAAGGTATTTTGGTATATTCCTTTAATTCATCGTTTGAAAAGTTTTTTTGCTAATTAATGTGATGAAAAAAGGTCAATATGGCATGTTGATGAGCATATATGTGATGGAAAAATACATCATCCAACTGATTGTCCATAATGGAAGAAAATTGATGAGCAGTATTCTACATCTGGAAATAAAATTAGAAATCTCATACTAGGGTTGTGCATAGATGGAATGAATCCATATCGAACCCTCAGTAGGACACATAGTTCATGGACTATTTTATAGGTACTTTAAAACCTCTCTCCTAAAGTTTGAATGAAGCCCAAATATGTCATGTTGATTATAATGATATCTAGTCTGAAGCAACCCGAAAATGATATTAATGTTTTCTTATCACCGTTGATTGATTATTAGAAACTTTTATGGGTGTATGGAATTAGGGTATATGATTCTTTTAAAATGGAATATTTTCAACTGCATGAAGTGCTTATGTTCACTATAAATGACATCCCAGCATATGAAATTTTTTCGAGATACAGTGTTAAGGGTGATTAAGCATGTCCAATTTTTGAAAAACAGACTTCATATTTTCAATTGCATCATGGGAGGAAACAGTATGCATGGGTCATCAAAAGTTTTTGCCTATGGATCTCTCTAATAGAAGACTAAAAAAGGCATTAAATGGCTCATAATAATTTTATATTACTCCAAAACCTTTATCCCCTGTTGTGTAATTTGAGAGGTTGGAAAACTGTGATATGACATTGGGAAAGTCACATAAATTTGGTAATGATAGAAATATTTTAAAGAAAATGTCAATATTTTTTGAGCTAACATATTGGAGATATCATGACATGAAACATAATATTTATGTAATGAATTTGAAGAATAATATATGTGACATTTTTATTAGAACATTGTTAGATATTAAAGGAAAGAAAAAAAGATGGGTTAAATGCAAGATTAAACTAACTATCAATGGGAATACGTTTGGATTTAGCTCTCACTTTTAATGGAAGATGAACATTTCGTCCCCTGGATTTTCATACATAATCCAAGAGGGAGAAAATTATCTTTTTTACGTGTCTTTGTGATATCAAAGTGCCTCAAGGTTATTCTTCAAATGTAAAAAAAAATTGTCTCTTTTAAGGATTTGAAGTTGATAGGTATCAAATCCCATGATTTTCACGTCATGATGCAACAACTTCTACTAGTTTCATTATGTGGAATATTGCCCATCCATTTTAGAAATAATATAATAAAGTTGTGTTATTTTTTTCATTTTAATTTTTAATAAGGTGATTGATGTGAATGCTTTGAACATTTTCTAAAAGGATGCATTTTCTATACTTTTTCAATTGGAAATGTAGTTTAATCCATATTTTTTTGATATAATGGTTTATTTAATGATTCATCTGGTTTGAGAAATAAATATTTGTAGACCTATATATCTTCATTGGATGTATCCTTTAGAAAATAATATGAAAATATTGAAGGGGTATGTTAAGAATCCATATCGTCCTAAAGCCTCCATTATTGAAAATTATATTTATGATGAGGTTGTGGTGTTTTGTACGAGATACTTGGCTGCAACAGATCACATAGGTTTGCCTCCATCTCTCCATGAATGAGTTAATAATGAGGGAAAGGGGATTCATGGCTTGAAATTAAAGTCATTTTCAGTTAAAAAGATGAAGATGTTATAATTATACATCTTGAATAACATAGATGATGCACAAACATATATCAAATTTCATATTAATGAGTTGAAACAATGTCATCCAAAGAAGAATGAAATGTGGATTTTAAGTGAGCAAAAATAAATATTTTTATCATGGTTTAAAAAGACCTTTCTTAGTAGATAATATGCATCAGAGACATTAAGATGGTTAGTGGGTGTTCCATGTTTAAATGTAATAACATGGTCCAGATATGACATTAATGGATACACATTTCATATGAAAGCTTAGGACAACATAAGTGCAGTTTAGAATAGTGGTGTATTAGTGTTTGTAGAAGCAATGCATTTTTCGATTTCTAAAGACAAAAAACAAATTTCTGCATCAAGTGCATATTATGGAGTCATTTAAGAAATATGGGAGGTTCATTACTTTAAAATTAAAGTTCTTTTTTTTTACTAAAAAAGGTTTATCGGTAAAAAAAAGTGTCATACATGATGAATTTGGAAGGATAGTTATTAATCTGAATAGATTGGAAGACACGTCATATTCTATTATAATGGAAACCCTTGAAAAACATATTTTCTATGTAGTTGATCAATCAGATATATAGTGGTTTGTTATTTTTCAAGGGAAAAATCAATATATTGGTGAGGATAAACTTGATAAAGATATTGATTTATGTGAGATCCATAAATCCATGGGAATATTAGCAGAACATCATAATTAGCGTGTTGAAGACATGGTTTATGCCATAAGGAACGATCATGACAAAGGAATTTAGGAAAACAATCCATTTGTACATTCCTAATATTACAGGTAACATGTGTTTATTTCTTGTTTACATTTATTATTTTCATAAAATGTTAGATATTTTAATTTTTTTCTTTATTAAAATGTGTATTAAAACAAATAAGTTTAAGTTTTTGTATATTTTAATTTTTTTAGTTTAGTTTATCATGTTTACCATTACATAAATTATATTTCTATTATTTTTGTTGAATGAAAATTAATTTAACATGTTTACCATGTTTACTATGTTTACCATGTTTAACATTTTTACCATGTTTAACATGTTTAACATGTCTACCATGTTTACCATGATTACCATGTTTACCAATTTTACCATGTTTACCATAGTTTACGTTTGCATAAATTATATATTTATTTATATTGTTGAAAAAAAAATTACACTAAAATGTTTACCATGATTACCATATTTACCATTGTTTAACATGCTTACCATATTAACCATGTTTACTATTACGTAACATAGTTCAATTTTATATTTTCTGTTTACATTAGTATTGTAATATTTGAAAATTTATATTATGAACTAATGTTTGTTTTTTTATTGATTTGATGGATAATAACAGATAAATTAGTTTATCAACCACATGATTCTAGTGATGATCATAATGATCACACCTATAAGGAGGAACATTCACATGCTCCTCTTGATGGTCCCCAATCTTCCTCATGTGCTTCCATAATGACAAAAAGTTTTCAAGAGTTGGTAAACATGGGTGAACACATTTTCCAAAATTATCACTTGCCCATACACAAGACCAGAGGATATTCGTTGAGTTTGATGAGAATGATATTATTATAGGTCCAAATGAAAAATATTCTAAGATTTTTGTATCAACATAGGGTTAGAGAAAAGTATAAATTTTGTAAGAATATTAGAGATGTATGGAAAAAGTGATAATATCTTAGTTGTGGGTGACAATTTTGGTAATATCTTTTGCTATTTTTTTCCTATTCTTTAATGTTTTCTAGTATAAGTAAAATATTATTTACCTCTCCTTTATCAGATGATATTTGATATTCCTAACACTGGAGGAGTTAGGAAGAAATTCTTATCAATGGATTCTAGGATATGGAGGGATTTCAAATCATCCCTCACATCTGATTTCATTTTTGGTGATAAGATTCATGACAATCTATGTCATATATATCCTTTCATTGATTAATAAACATGGAGATAGTTTGTTGAAAGTAGAAGAAAAGATTCATTTTTGGTAAAGGAAATGTAAACTTTTATAAGCATTCTTATATAAATTATCTTATTAATGTTTTGCTGATGATTTATTATTCTTAATTTACAAGAAACAAGGACATCTCATCAAGAGATCCAATCTAAAAATTTATACCCTCATAGTTTATCTTGAGGAGGGTATACATTATTTGAAGAACAAATGATGGTGGAAAAATTACAAAAACTAAGAGCTGAGTCTTCATGTTCTAAAAATTTTTCCCCTCCATCCCCTCTAGCTAGACATGAAAAATGGAAGAGAGTTTGGATGGGAAAAAAGGGGAAATATCTTTCGGAATAATCAATAATCATAGCTAAGAGTATTGTAAGAAATTTATTTTATTTATTTAAGTTAACTATATTCCTTATATAATTTGAATGATTATATAAATGTTCAATTAATTAATATAGGATTCTCTTGAAGAGAAGATCTCATAGGGGGTATTTAAAGTTGTTGGGATGTAAGATATTGTATCTATATCATTGGGAAATCTCGAATATCCTAGTTGTGTATGAGGATATCCAACGGGTGTATCGGTAAGAAAAGTGTTTCCATGTTATTCAACTTCTTTCATTGAAGGTGTTTATAAAAAAATAGAATATATGGAGGCTGAAGTTCGTAATATTAATGCGACGATGGAGAAAATGATTAGAGCATCGGTACAGTCTATGTTTTCAGACATGTAAAGACAATTTTAGACGGAAGCTCCCACTCCTCCACCTCAACCTGCAGACCCCATTATTTTTCCTCCACCTCCGCCAGTAGCTCACATTCCCCCACCTCAGCCTGTGGACCCCATTTTTTATCCCTACTCCTCTGTCGCAGCTTCCTACTTATTGCGAGTTGTATGTTGATGATCCTCAACATCATATAGTTTCATATGGGCTGGTATATTGTATTGAAAATACAGTTCATCATCAACAGTTATAGGTAGATCATCATAGGGTCACTGTACATGATCTTATAGATAAGTAATCTCAAGTACCATTACCTACAAATGAGGTGATGAAAGTTGGACATAGTATCATCCATTTTTTAATTTGTCCATCCAAAATTTTGCGACTCATTACCATATAGGTATGTATGTAATATCATCTATTTTATTTTTTTTATTAATGTTGTTTTATCATTTGAAAACTAATATATTTTTCTATTTATTTTTACAGGAATACTTCAAAGGTAAAGAAATACTATATAGACAACAACAAAGACAAATGGTTATGACATCTTATACAGATTCTAGTAATCTTGACAGATTGTCATGATATTCAAATTTATTGGAGGATCATTATGAGTTTCCAATGGAAGATCATGTTTGTGGACGTCTAATAAATTTGGGGATTGTGAAAAATGATATCATGGAGCTTGTTACTAGAGATAAGTTGGGCATCAATGTGGTGAAAAAAATTTCCATGTAAGTATTAAAACCTTTTCCCTATGTAATATTTATTAAAAATATATACTTATGTCTATTTTGTCTTAGGTATCTTTATAACATGTGTGAGAAGAATTTTCGGATAGATGTATATGGATTCATGGACCCACATTTGATTTCCAATGAAGCACATGCATTGGAGGAGGAACAAAGAATGCATTATATTGCTGAAAGATTTGAACAGAATATAATCACACAGGTTTGGATGATTCCTTTTTGTGAGAGGTATGAAACATATCCCTAGTAAGGAGTTTATTATCCTTTAACAAAAAAACCACTAACCTTAAATTTTCTTTTATCAGTGATCATTGGATGTTAGGTGTTTTTTTTTTCAAGGGAGAAAACACTTTAATGGATATGCTCTGTCTGTGGTGATGTTTGGTAAAGTTTTATGAATATGTTGGAAAAGTATGTTTCATTTTCTTAATAGTTTTATAAATTAAAATTAATTTTAAATTTATCCCATTCGTATTATTTTCTAACAGGGGATGGGTATACTTTCGAAAAAACACAAAGAAAAGGAGTACCAAGATAAAATATGTAAAAATAAAGGTAACTAACCATTTATAATTTTTACTTTTTGATATATTACATAAAAATAATATTTTGAATTTACACTCATTTAAACAGAATTTTCATGAACAACAAGGCATTGTCGAATGCAGATATTATATGTTCAGATTAATGTATGAAATAATTAAAACTAGAACACTTGTGAACTTTAACCTGGTAAAATTTCATTTTAAACATTTCCATAATATTTAATTTGATTTATTCATTATACATGTTAACTAATATCCATTTAATTTGTATCTATTTGATGACCTGCAACCCTATATTGCTCAAGTGGTCAAACACTTACAAGTGGAATGATCAAATTATTTTACAGGTTTGATTGGATTTTAGTTTGTTTGTAGTGTGAAATGTAATTTTGAATATTGTCATTATAATTGTGTATTTGGTAATTTTTTAGGTTAGATTTAGGTTTTTTTAGTTGAAATTATATGTTTTGAATGTTATATATGTGAATGTTTATTTTATCTCTAATTCGTGTTTTATTCTAGTTCTGATTGTTTTTCTGATATCGATTCTAGTTTTGTGGGGTTCTAGGGGTGTGGGGGGTGTCCAGTGGGGTGGGGGTTTCCACTGGTGTGGGAGGGATTCCTAGTGGGGTGGGGGTGTCCAGGGTGTCCATGGGGGTGGGAGGGTGTCCAGGAGGGTGGGAGGGATGTCCAATGTGTGGGGGCTATCCAGGAGGGTGGGGGATATCCAGGGGGTTTCTAGGGTTGTGGGGGTGTCTAGTGGGTTGGGGGATTTCTAGGGGTGTGGGAGGGTTGTCCGGTGTGGGGTGTCTGGGGTTTCCATGGGTGTGGGAGAGTATCCAGGAGGGTGGGAGGTCTGTTTAGGGGGTGTGGGGGGCTGTCTAGGAGGGTGGAGGCTATCCAGGGGGTATCCAGGGGTGTGGGGTGTCCTGTAGGGTGGGGGGTTTCCAGGGGCGTGGGAGGGATGTCCAGTGGGTGGGGGTGTCCAGGGTGTCCATGGGGGTGGGAGGGTTTCCAGGAGGGTGGGAGGGCTGTCCAGAGTAGTGGAAGATGTCCAGGAGGGTAGGGGGTTATCCAGGGGTATCTAGGGGTGTGGGGGGTGTCCAGTGTGGTTGGGGTTTCTAGGGATGTGGGTGGGCTTTCCAGTGGGGTGGGGGTGTCTAGGGTGTCCATGGGGGTCAGAGGGTGTCAAGGAGGGTGGGAGGGATGTCCAGGGGATTAGGGGCTTCCAGGAGGGTGTGGGGCTATCCATGGGGTATCCAGGGGTGTGGGGTGTCCAATGGGGTGGTGGGTCCAGGGATGTGGGAGGGTTGTCCAGTGGGGTGGGGGTGTCCAAGGTGTCCACGGGGGTGGGAGGGTGTCCAGGAGGGTGTGAGGGCTATCCAGGGGAGTGGGGATGTCCAAGAGGGTGGGGGCTGTCTAGGGGGTGACCAGGGGTGTGGGGGTGTCCAGGGGGTAGGGGTTTCCCGGGGTGTGGGTGGTCTGTTCAGTGGGTTGGGGGTTTCTAGGGTGTCTATGGGGGTGGGAGGGTGTCTAGGCGGTGGGAGGGTTGTCCAGGGGGTGGGGAGCTGTTTAGTAGGGTCGGGTTGTCCAGGAGGTGTCCAGGGGTGTGGGGGTGTCCAGTGGGGTGGGGGTTTCTAGGGGTGTTATAGGGATGTCTAGTGGGGTAGGGGTGTTCAGGGTGTTCATGGGGGTGGGAGGGTATCCATGGGGTGTCCGGGGGTGTGGGGGTGTCTATGGGGTAAGGATTTCAGGGGTGTGGGAGGGCTTTCTAGTGGGGTGGGGTGTCCAGGGTGTCCATGGGGGTGGGAGGGTGTCCAGGAGCATGGGAGGTTGTTCCTTAGGGGTGGGGGAATTCCAGGAGGGTGGGGGCTATCCAGGGGGTACCCAGAGGTGTGGGGGTGTCCAATGGGGTCGGGGTTTCAAGGGTGGGTGAGGGTTGTCCAGTGGGGGGTCTTTGGTCTGGTTTTGGTCTGGTTTTGGTCTGTTTTTTGTCTTTTTATGGTCTATTTCAGGTCTTCATTCATAGGGCGTAGTTTTGGTTGAACGATTTTATTAAAAAATTGGTTTTTAGGTCGGTTATTTTATAACCGACGTAAAAAATGCATAGGAATGGGTTTTAATGTCGGTTATTTGAAAACCGACGTAACAAATGCATGATAATGGGTTTTAACGTCAGTTATTTCATAATATACGTAGTATATATGTTTTCATGTCGGTTATTATTTAACTAAAGTGAGAAAATTCTTGGAAAACCAATTTATCACGTCCGTTATTCAATAACCAACGTGATAAACCCTTTAGAGGCGCAGTTTATTACATTGGTTATATAATAACCGATATAATAATGTATATACCACAACGTTTATTTAAAAACTGGAATAATAAATCACGGCTTCAAAGCGTTTTCCTCATTGGTTTTTGAGTAACCGATGTGAAAAATGCTTCGGATTTTTGGTTTTTACATCGGTTTTAAAATAACCAACGTAAAAAACAATGTTTATAACGTCTCTTGTAATAACATAGGCCAAAATCCAATGTAAAAAATAAAAAATAATCACCCTAAAAATGTTTCCTGAGCTAGTGATAATATAAATTTTAGAACATTTTATTGATTATATAATATATAAATTAAATTAAAATAATTCATTATAATTGGTTTATTTAATTTATTGACATAAAACACATTTTTTCAAAAAAAATGTTTTTTCAAAAAAATATTTGCTTTATTTTCAAATGGTTTTTATTTTCATTTTTAATTAATTAGTCACCAAATAATTTATAATATACTTTCCAAATTTATTCAATTAGATCCATACATTCCATTCTAATGTCTAGATGAAAATATCATATTAAATAATAATATTTTAATAGTATGATAGGGTTCGTTTAAATTAGGTGTTTCGTGTAATGCAAGATACACTCAATGTTTCTTATAAAGAAAGCTAAAATAAATGTTGTGTGAAACACATGATAAACTCAAAGTTTTCTGTAATGTAAAATATTGAAAATATTAAATTTATTTCAAAAAATATATTTAACAAAAACTCAGGGTATTACAATATATATCCATGATAACCTTCTCTCTTTTATTTCTTCCCAAAGAAAAGAATACCTTATCAAGTGAATTGATCCATTTTTAAACAACTAATTGATTTATGGTCCCATTGAATAATGGGTTTTTCTACATCATAAAGCAATGTAACATTATTATGTCATGTTATGGAGAATCATGTTGTTCAAAAAGGGAAATCTTATTAGTCATAACTTGAAACAATTTCCCTGATGTCATTATAATCTGTTATTCTTCAACACCATACTCTATGAATTGTTCGAGATGGAAATCACTATCATTATTATGGGTGTTTACATAATTTATTTCCTTCTATTATGCACCATTTCTAAACAATCAAATATTCTTAATTATTTAAAGAATAAAACATTGAATTATAAATCACAATATATGATTCCAATTTATTTAATGTAAATGAAAGTCATGTAATCTATAAATATTTCCAAAATAACTTAAGGGTTTGTATTATTGTTATTATTTCTAACTATGTTCTTATATATTTAGTTCCTAATAATTCTCTAAAAACATTTTTGGATACCAACTAGAACACCCTGACTATAATAAATCGAATTCGGTGGTATTTTATTAGAATGTTGTAGAATACATACATCACAATGCATAGGATCCATCAGTTTAGCAGTTTTAGAAAACTAGATAAATAAATAAACAATGTATTACATTGAAAAGTAAAGGTACATTACTTGAATACATGAAAATATATTATTTCTCCTTAAAAATTCATAATTCACTTATAGTTATCATCATGGATTCATAGGGAAATGGGAGACAATATAAAGGGGTGAGATCAGATACTCAGTAAAGGGTAGAATATAATAAAATTTATCATACGTAAGCATATAATCAAAAAAATTATATGAATTAACAAATTCCATAAAAAAATTGAACTATGGTAGAAGTATATACATAGACCACAAAATAATAAATAAATTAATGGATAAGAATAATTGATCCCAGAGAGATGGAATCCATTATATTAGACATCATAAACATGTCATCAGGGCTATGTGCAAAGACATCATACATAAACGGGTAAGGATTATACCAAATACCCAACTAGTTTATCCCAGGTAACATATTGATGCATATTGGAACCAAGGGTTTTCATAAATTTAAATCGATTTTATTTTGTGTTTATTTTCAATCCACATAGGGTTGATCAAAGAGTTTTCAATCCAAGTGATATTTTGGTACATGTGGCTTCAGTGTTATGGTGGTGTATTTTTCTACTGGTTACTAAATTTTTTGGGTCCAAAATTTAGAGGATTGAGAAATTTGATTTTTTTAAATGAAAGGTTGTAATGTAAATAAAATAATTATGTGAATCGTTTCTCTAGAGTTATGTGAAAATTATTTTTTTGGGCCTCCTCATAAAAATAATTCTATGGAAAGCGTTTCAAGAAAGTCTTGAAGTTGTGAAAAAATCACCATTGTGTGAACCCACAAAATACAGATAGAGTTGTGCACTAAAGATGATGTAAAAAAAGTTGAAATTCAGTGAACCAGAATGTTACATGTGTGGTCGACGGCATGTAGGAAAGTTACATAAAGGGATAGCTATGTCTATAAATAGGATACTACCTTCTTTATATTTCATAACTCTCTTAACAAAGTTCTGAATACTCTTCTTCATGAAAGTGTTATGTGAAGTAGTTTTTCACAGAAAAACCAAAAGTTACATAGAAACTGAGTTATTTCATGAAAGTGAAAATATTTCTTGAAAGTAGAGGAGTTTCAAGAAAGTTAAAAATATGTGAAACAAAACCAAATGTTTTGAAAAAACTATGGTGTTGTAGGAATGTACAAAAGTTTTGTGATAGTACATGAGTTGTACAAATAGTATCTTTTGAACATATTTTTTGAGTGAATATTTAATTCAAGAGCATCTGTTCAAAAATATGGTGATATCATAGGCTTTTTATAATTAGGGAAAAATACATATGTTCCCAATCTATTGATGTGACCTTAAAGTCCATAAACTGATTAAGACTTCACCTAAGGTGGTGAGTTATGGGGAATTGATGAAAGTGATCCAAGGGAGGCATGGAGTTATCCTAGAAATTATTATAAATTAAATGCTCTTGGCATGGATTGACCATGTCTGGTATTTTGTAATCCATAATATCTAGTTAAGTTTAGTGGGTTCAGGTACTACTAACATAATTTTGGATTATTCTCCTTACACTGTCCCTTAGTCATGAACTAAGTAAAACTATTATATTGTGTTTCTATATATTCATATGGTTGTTTAATAATTGCATGATTCCATCAAGAATGTTTAGTACGTTCCTACTAAAGTATGGAAAAGATCTATCTTATTTAAATAAATAAGTTGAAACTTTGATTAACCCCTCCCCCTAAAGGTGTTCTAGGGTCCTACAAGTTGTCTCGGAGCATATAGGTTATAGGCATTAAATATGAACTTTGTTGTTGTCTTTATGGATAGTATGTGAATGTTAAGGGAGTTACCTTCTTATGGAAGAAAGTTATAGTTTTGTAGGAATATAGTGAGATCTCATCTATGATCTCTTGGGATGGAAGTTCTCTATTCCACAGTACAAGGGATTGTGGTCAGTAATGCGATAGGTATTTCTATAACTGAAACAGGATGAAAATTTATTAATGTAGATTCCAAAGCTCAAAATACTCCTACTACAACATCATATGATGAAATATATTTGATGTTGATGATTTTTACTATATCCAATTCCATGTGGTGGAAATTTTAAAATATATATATGAAAACAATAATAAAGTGAAGGAGTCCAAATTTCATGTTTTTCATAATTAGTTTGATGATCTAAAAATTCATCCATATGAAAATGTATATAGTTTTTTCAATAACCTTTCTGATATTTTAATAGATATTTGAGGGTTTGGGGAATAAGTTAATGATATTGAAATTTTGAAGAAAATATTGAGAAGGATTCAAGCTCTGTATAATCAAATGGTGTCAAGCCTTAAGGAAATAGATCAATATAATTTTTCTATTGATGAACTTCAAAGTAGTGTGGTGAATTATGAAATGAGATTCAAACCAAAAGATGAAAAAAATATATTGAGAAACTAAATGGAATTCAAATCCCTATAAAAAATGATATTTCCAAAGTTAGTAATTATGTAGATGGTGTGGATAATGAAATTCTTTATCTTTCTGCCAAATAATAAAAGAAGAAAAGGGATATTTGAAGGCAAGCTTCCTTTGGATTTTTTCTAATGTGGTAAAGTATGGAACATATCCACTCAGTTATCAAGAATATTCAATGATATATAAAGTGAATCAGAAATCATGAAGAGGCCTTAGAGTAGGTTCTCACAAAAAGTAGTCTTTACATCAAGAAATAAATTACAAATAAAGATATTCATCTACAAAGAGGAATAAGATAATAATGACTTTTTGGAGAATATAGAACCGGAGTTTAAATTTGATATCAAATATTACATGATTGATATAGTTGAAAAGTTATAACCTACAAAAGATAAAGATAGTCATTCGAATGGTGTTTTTGATCTCAAGTTTAAACTTGAGGGTTCTCTTGATGAGCATCATATTCAAATATAGAACAATAGAAATATGGGATCTTTATGGAATGAATAATTAGAGTATGTGGATCAGCTTGAAATAGAGATTTATCGACTCCAAGGAGAGGAAGAATAACATTTTATTACTCTTTAAAGATCAGAAGAGGTAATGGAGTTTAAACTCGGTATTTAAGATTAGGAAAAGTCATCAATGAACTTACATCGAGACTGAGTAAAAGGCTGAGATAGTTGAGGGCCATGAAGAGGAAGTCATTACTGTAAGGTGTAAACTAGAAACTAAATCAGAATAAAAAGGGAAATAAAGAAAAAAATTATATGTTTCAAGGTTTGAAAATATTATAGAAGGGTTCAGATAGAGTATAGAAATACCTAAATGATCAATGATCTAATTTTATGGGAAAAATTGGAATTAACAGTGATATAGAACATAAAAGGTAGGAAACGTGATAATATAAAAAAAAGGTAAGTATAAAGTTAGACATATCACAAAGGCACATAATGTCGTAACAATGATAGCTTTGAACCAAATAGAGAAGAGAGATAAAAATAATCCTCAATTATCCATAGTGTATTTTTTCAAATATCTTCATAGAATAAGGGGAAATATGGAGGAATGGATGTGAGAAGATATTTCCTCTTATGAATTATTAATTTTTTGGATTTCTGGGCCATACCATATATTAATATGAATAGGCTAGGAGTTATCTAGATGGGGAAGAGCCTAGAAGTTAGTGAAGGAGAATGAGACCATATAATTAATCATATAGAAGAAATAATTTCTATGGATATTTTTTCACTTTTCTAACTTTTTTCATAAATATATTCCTTAAAGGAAGAGGAAAGGTGATAACAATAACTATGGAAATCTGAGACAAGTCAATATCGGTAAACTAAGAAGAATTGTCATTGAAAATAGGTATTCTACTATGGAATAAGAATATGAGTATTACTGAACCATGAATTTTGAAAATAGAATGGAAAGTCTATATTTTTCCTCCACTTAATCAGCTATCACATGGAAGGAATAAAAGAAGATTGAGAAATAAAATATGGAAAAATAGCTCTCAAATCTACAAAAAAAAGTAGAACCTGGATTCTTGACAATGGACTCTCATTCCACGTGATAGAAAATACAAATTTATTAAATAATGCTAAGAAAAATGATGATGGAATATTGAGATTTGGTGATGTTGGTTCTTTAAAGATCAATGGTAGTAGAAATATAGAATTAGTAAATGATAAGCTAATAAAAAAAAGTACTCTACATGGAAGGATTGCATCATAATATTTTATGTGTGGGTCAAATATATGACTCAGATTGGAATTGAAATTTAATCACAATGGTTGTAATGTTAAAGACAAGACATGTGATTCTCTCGTGAAAGGCCATAGGAAAAATGGTAATTTATACCAGGTAGACAGTAAAGAAAATCCTTGTTTCTTAACAATCGGAGAGGAAAAAAACTTATGGCATCATAGGTTAGAACACATTAATCAACAAAGAATGTAAAAATTATTTAATATAAAGGCTATTATTGACATTTCCAATCTAATTGGAGATCGAGAAAATATATGTGATAGTTTCATGTTAGGAAATGTGGTCCATATTTCATATCGGATGAGGAACAAAATGGATTCGAATCTTCTTGATCTAGTATACATAGATGTGTGGGGTCCAATGAATGTGGTTGGAAAATATGGAGAGAGGTAATTCATTATTTTTATTGATTATTATAGTATAATGGAATGTATGATTCTTATACAGTGTAAACAATAAGTGATTTACTGCATGAAGAGATATCTTTGAAGAGCTAAGAATGAAAATGGTTGCACAATTAAGATATTATGATTTGATAACGGAACAAAATACGTATCCATTAAATTTGAAAATTACCTAAAAAAACATGGGATCAATCAAGATATTTCTTCGGTGATATCACCTTAAAAAATGGGTTCCTTGAACACATAAATTGAAAGGTGAATAATATGGACCAAACTATGATGATTGAGAGTTTTTTTCTCATAAATACTATAAATAAGATTTTTAAGTTGTGGTGTACACTAAAAATAGAACTGGGTTTTGTATAGGATAGGACAGGACAAGATATGAGATATGGGATGGAAGGAAACCATCACTAATATATTTTCATGTTTTAGAAGTAAATTTTTCTTTTGAAATAAATAATAAAATCACGGAAAGTATGGTGATCTCGTAGATGAGGGAATGTTTCTTGGATACACAATGAAGATTAAAGCCTACAAATTCTATAATAATCATATTCTAATTACTGTGGAGAGAAATGATGCCAATATCATTAATGATAAAACTATGAATAATTCAACGATCACATATGTTGATATGATTGAAGATGAAGAATTAAGTGGAAAAGGGAAATATTTAAATACATAAATTATGGAAGTCTTTCAAAATATTTAGTTCTCTCAAAATAATGATGATTCAGAAGTATAATTAGAAGAGGAAACCATTTATAAAGAAATTATGATAGGATGTCATTGGAAAAATATACAGTAAAATATTATCAATACAATATTATTGTGGATTGGACCACACCTATATGGACAAGGAGAATGAGGAATAAAGCACATTCTCATCTCCTATAAATTATGGAACCAACCTATTTTGAAGAATCAGAAAAAGACGAATCATGGATTATGTCTATAAATAAATAACTGGATCTGATTGAAAAAATCCAGACTCAGGATCCTGCTAAAAGACTAGGAAATCACAATGAGATTAAAACAAATTGGATATTCAAAAAAAAAACGATGATTTAAGAAATGTGATTAGAAAACATGCACACCTAGTGTGTAAAGGCTATACACAAATTGAAGGCATTGAAGTTAACGAAATTTTTTCTCTCATAGCTCAACTGGAGTCGATTAGGCTCTTCCTAAAAATAGAAATTTAAAGATTCAACAAAGTTAATTAAATGTGAGTCAAAATGGAGTCCTTAAATGGTGTTATTGAATAAAAATTCTACATTGAAAAAACAATGTGATTTCTAATTGGAAATGATGTAAAAAATTATTTATTAAATGAGGCTCTTTATAATCTAAATCAAGCACCATGAGAATGGTATCCTCAATTAGATTCTTATCTAAATAAGCTAAAAGTTAAAATATTAGGTGTTTTCCATAATATCTATGAGAATAATTCATAGGGAGATCAATTTATGGTGCTTGTGTATGTGGATGATATTATATTTGGTAAAAGAAGCCATGGATGAGTTAAATAATTTTTTAATCTCATGAAATTGGAATTTGAAATTTCTATGATTGGTGAACACATGTAATTTTTTGGGCTATTTGTGATTCAAAATAAGTAATACACCGTAATTTATCAGAAAAAGTTTGCAAAAGATATTTTTAATAAATTCAAAAATCTTGACTCCAAAACAATTTTGAATCTGATTATAGTCTGGAAAAAACTTGGAAAACATTAGGATGGTAAATCTGTAAATTTCACCTTGTATAGGATGATAATTGGAAGCTTGATATATTTTATTACAATATGACTAGATATCGTCTTTGCAACATGTTTTTTGGATCACACCCAAAGTAATCCAATGGAAGAACACTTTAATATAGTTAAAATAATCATGAGATACATTCAAGGTAACCTCAAATTTGGATTATACTTTTTAGTAGAAAAAGGTAATGAATTATCATCATTTTCTAGTGTTGACTGGGAAAGAGATGTGGTATATTGAAAGACCATAAGTGTGGGTGCATTTTTCATTGGAAAAAAATGTGTGGGATAGTTAAGAAAGAAACAATAAATAAATTCCCTTAGTGTGGCTGAAGAAAACTATATCTCTATGAAAAAGGAATTCACTTAGATATTATTGATGAAGAGACAACTTAATTATATTATTGATGAAGGTAAATAGCCAATGGTGATATTCTATGACAAAAAGAGTTCAATCAATCTCACAAAAAAATTCAATTCAACACTGTAAAACCAAATATATTGTGATTATATATCACTTCATTAATGAAAAAGTTGAATAATGTGTGATTAAAATGGATCATGTTTGAACTAATGATCAAGTGACAAACATTCTAACTAAGAATTTTTCGGCACCATTGTTCTAAAAACATCAGTTGAAACTCGATGTTTAGCCACCTTTTATTTCATGACGAGGTTATGAGTTTCCCCCACTTTACATTATTGAATATTGTTATAATCTGTTTTTGGATATAATGTAGGTATCAGAAGTAGATATGATCTAGGGAATTATTTTAGCACTAATGGACAAATACAGTTTCTTTGGGATTATTTCCAAAGAGGTAGAATGGTGAAATTCATTGAAATTTAGGCTTACAGAGCTTTATAGGATATTATTGAGGAGGTTTTTAGGATAGGTCAATGGTCTATCAAGGCATGAAATTCTCTCTTGACACTCTTGCTTTCTAAACCTAGTTTTACTAATATAGACTTAGATTTATGGATGAGTTATTTCATGCTTGTCAGGTCTTTTCTTGAGGCAAGTGCTTTATTGAATTTATCTATCAATTTCAAACAAATCTAAAGGGGGATATTATTGGAACCAAGGTTATTCATAACTATAAATGGATTGTATTTTGTGTTTTTTTAATCCATACTAGGTTAGTTGATTATTTTTCAATCCAAGTGATCATTTGGTTTATGTGGCTTCATTATTGGTGGTGGAATAATTTTCTAGTGTTTGCCAAATTTTTGGGGTCTAAAATTTATAGGATCCTAGAGTGAAAAATAAGATATGATACCATAGTGGTATTCTGATACCACCAGGTGGAGGAATGGGAAAAAATTCCAAGTAATTCAAAATACTGATTTTTGGGGTCTAAAATTTGGAGGATAGAGAAAGTTGTTTTTAGAAAATGAAAGTTTGTTTACTAAATACAATAGTATCATGAAATGATGAAGGAGTTCTCAATATTTTCATGCAAATGAGGTTTCACGGTTGACTCATAGAAATATGTCTAATGAATGTGTTTTGGGAAGGTTTTGATGTTTTGTGAAAATAAATGATACACATACCCATGAAATACATATGAATATTCATGTTAAAGGTGATGTCAAAATTTTTGAAGTTTAGTGAACCATGAGCGAGATCAATGGTGTTCACAGAAGTTATGTGAAGGATCATATGATTCTATAAATAGGTGACTAACTCCTTTATTTGGTTTAAGCCTCTCAACTAATATCTAGAGACTCTATTTCATAGAATAATTTTGTGAAGTATATTTTTTTAACAAAACCAAAAGGTACATGAAAACTGAGGTGTTGGGAGAAAGTGAAAATGTTACATGAAAACTGAGGACTTGTGTAAAGTTGAAAAAAATTCATGAAAAAACTAAGGTGTTTCATGAAATTATAAAAGTTTCAAAATAGTACACAAGTTACATTAATTGTAGGTTTTAAAGATCTATTTTGAGTGAATAGTTCATTCAAGGGCATTAGTTCAGTACTATGGTGCAAGAAGAGTCTTGTGATAATCAAGGATAAATAATTATATGCCCAATCTATTAATGTGACCTTCAAGTTGATAAACTTGTAAGACTTCACCCAAGGTATTGAGAAATGGGGATTCAATGGACGTGATCTAAGGGAGTTATTTTGTTATCTCTAAAATTCTTGAAAATGTAGTGTTCCAAGAATGGAGTGGCCCTATTTGATATTTTGTAATATAAAATATATAGTGAATCTTAGTGGATTAAGGTATGACCAACACACTTTCAACATATTCTCCTTAGACTAACCCTTAGTGATGAACAAAGTAAAACTATTATGTAGTGTTTCTATTTATACATATGGGTGTTTAATAATTTCTAGATTCCATCATAAAGGTTTAATAATTTCCCACCAATGTGGGGACAAGATCCGTCTCACTGAAATAAAAATATGACACCCAGATTCACCCCTCCCCTCTCATTATGTTCTAGGGTTCTAAAATGAATCAAGAGGATATATAATTTTAGGATCCTCCCATCATATAACATGTCTAATTAATCCATTAAATAAGTAAAAGGAATAAAGTATGCATATCAGGTTTTCCATATTGAACCTAATACATAATCATGGATAAGTAATTGATAGGTATCCATATGAAAATAAACGATATATGGAATTATAATAGTTCCCCCATTCAATGGAATGACAAAAATAGGTCAATATCCAACAATCAACTTAGAAACTGCATGATATTCAAAATTTAAAGGAAAGTACCTTGACCAATAGAATGATAATGAAATAATGGTGTAGGTTACTTTCATGGTTCAAGAATATCAATAGAATTAGTGTGAAACAATATATTAAAATCCTTTGTTATGGTTTATAAAGAAAATATGAATCATCCAAAGTATATCCCCTCGGAGTATCAAACCATGTGTGTAGTTAGACTCATTAGTTATACATCGAGTGAATATCATGATAATAACCAATGAAACCTTTTTCATCATTATTACCCCTAGGTGCTTTTGTACCAGAGAATTCATCCACTTATAGTACCCAGATACGAATTTCATTACTAGGAAACCATACACTTCTTACTTTACCAAAATTTTAGAATTTTTTAGACTTATTCATTGGGTTTCCACTAATGTTTGAGAATTATAACATCTTATATAGGTAGTATAATGAGAGATAATAGTGATCTATTTTTTATAATATGATATGGAATTTATAATTATATAGAATAATAATATTTATGTTGAAATTAAAATGAATTGGATAGGATTACATGAATAAAGGATTATAGGGGATTAAGGACCCCGATATTGGTATAAAAACATCATAAGAAAATGAAATAATGAGAGGTAATAAGTAATATATCATTAAAAATATATTAAATGGACGATAATACCATGGTATTACATTCATGGAAATATATGAAAATTAATTTTTATTTATATTATAACAAAAATATTTGAATTAAAAAGGAAAATATGGGGATTATGAACCCTTGCCTTTAATGGTAACTTCTTAAATCTTGATAATAACTCTTTAAAAGAAAATAAACTCATTATATAATGACCCAAACTATTATAAATAAAATTACTTTAGGATTTAATGTATTATTATGTAGTATTTTTATAGAAACACACGCACTTAATTTGTTTTATTATATCCAATTGTAAACAAAAGACCATTAATAATCATTATGATTGTTAATAAAGTCATTTAACAGTGATCACATGATTAGTATAAACATAGGGATTTCAAAAAATCCAATTGACTTAGAAAAAGGAAGTGATGGCATCAACCAGTAGAATCATTCCCTACAAATCCCATTTATCAGAGCTTCCGAGGGAAATATAATCTCTAGGATTTTCCCTTGACCAAGCCCAATATGAGATCCAAAAACTTAGGCATGAGAAAAACCATTTACAGGAGAAGTTTAATCTCAATGAGATCACTGGCCAAACCACGTTCGCAAAATAGTCCCATGAAAGTCTCACCATTAAACACCTTACTCTTAGGGCATACGCCAGTGTAATAAAGGGATATGTATAAAGACCTTTATAATATTAATATTTATGTTAAACAGAATAATGAATTTATTTTCATTGTTACATTATAAATGATTTTGATTTTGGATTCAATTAAACACAAATTGTATTTTTGGGAAATCTTCAAAATCAATTAAGGGATTTATTTTGATTAATTAATTGATTTTTTAAATAAATAGTATTTCAATAAAAAAAATTATTTATTTATTTTTATTATTTATAAATTTTCATATAATTTTTCTGAAGTGAAGTGTGAATTTTTATTAGGGTTCAAAACTGTTATTGTCAAAAAAGACAGCATTTTCAATAATTGTATATTTATATATTAAAAGTGAAAATAAAAATATTTTGAAAATTATTTAGATAAAATTAATATTATTTTTGGAATAATAACCTCAAAATTATCCAATGTTTAATTTTTTATAATTTCATGAGACAATCGAATTTTTAGGTAAAAATTAAATACCTTATAAACATACGGTGTGTTTTATGATATCCTAATGAACCAAAAATGATTTAATAAATACTATAATTGTTATACTTGTCCAAATATATGTTTTCCACATAAAATATTGTTATTTTAAGTTTATTTTATTAATTTTCTAATTCCTTTATGAGTCCTCCAAATTATATAATATATTTTATGATTTTGAATTAATTTATTTAGAAGAGTGACTCACATCCACATATGCAAGGGTAAAATTTTAATAAGTTTAGCCCGATGTATTATAAAATAATGAAAACCTACCCACTTTGGAAAAACTATTGTATTAACAATGGGAAGGTTTATGGTTTTGAATATTTTATTATATAGAGTCCAAAACCTAAGTTTGTGAAATATTAAAGAATCCCCCTCTCATTTACTATATAAACCCACCCAATCTCCCACTTCTCCTTACTAAAAATAATTGTATCATGTCCTTAATCTACCATCCTCTCTCTATAATCCTCCCAAGGTGCCCTAATCTCTCAAGAAGCCCCTTTTCAATATTTTGGTTCCACACACTTGAGTAAGGGTTCTTTCCTTTCTCCACTTTATCTGAGATTATATATCATGTTATGCCCTTTTATTTTCAATGACTAATGATGGGGTATGTTTTTTAACCTCCCCCATATTGAACTTTTTATGTATAAATGATCGTATAATCCTTTATCTCTAATTAATCCCTCCCACATACACTTGTTAACATGCCAAAATTTCATAATAATCCTTTCATTTCTGTTTTTATTCAAATGCCATATTCTTTATATTTATATATATATATATAAACATGACATTCCATGTTCTTATTAATATACACTTCATTTAAAAATGATTATAGACTCATATCTCTCTCATAAACCCATTTTATCAATTTTTAAGTGACGTCGTTGTGATGCCAAATTTCTACTGTGTTTTTTCATGCCAAAACAATTGTGTAGTGAATACCATACCCATTTCCTATTAAGGGTGTTCACTTTTAGGAACATATACCTTTTTATTGGAGACTTACATGTTTTTATTCCACACTCCTTGATCATGGAATAAAATATGATGATGAATGAATCCATGTTATAAGATCTCTATGGTACACTTAAGCCTGGGAATGAAATGATTATAAAGGGTTTACCAAAAAAGTGCTCCAATGCATTGGGTAACATTTAGTATAATAATATGTCATGTTGGGATAGGGGAGTACCTGATTCCTTTATGGGAATTTTTCAACCATGATGTCTTGGTATTTTAGCCTTGACTTATGTTTATGATGTAGTGTTTTATGTTGTTGCCACATTTCCCATGTTATGATTATAACACTATTTCATGACATATTATTCATGTTAATTTATGCCTCATTTATATGACTTGTCTAAAATATATTAATATCTTCATGTTACTCCATGTTTATTTCATTACTGTTCTTTATGGCCCATCCTTTTCTTATATATTTTCACTACTGGAAATAATGGCATTTGCGATGGGGAATTTGCGTCGGGATCCCGTCGCTAATAGGCTTTTGCGACGGGCCCCCGTCGCAAATAGCCCGTTGCGAAAAATGGCGTCGCAACAACAATTATTTGCGACGGGCCCGTCGCTAGAGGTATTATTTGCGACGGAGATCCTTCTCGTCGCAAATATTATTCCGTATATTTGTAAAAGCTTTTTTAAAAAAGTATTTGCGACGGGCCCGTCGCAAATACATTTTTTAAAAAAAATTATAAATATTAATAAATTATTTTAATGAATATAATAACAATACTATTTGCGACGGGCATAGTATCCCGTCGCAAATACTATAAAAAAATAAAAAAAATTATTAATAAATTATTTTAATTAATATAATAATAATCCAATTAGAATTCAAAAATAAAAAAATATTAATTAATGATTTTAATTAATATAATAATAGAATTATAATTCACAAATAAAAATAATAAATTATTAATAAATGATTTTAATTAATATAATAATAATAAAATTCTAATATTATAGAATTTTAATATATATATAAGAATTAATATTATAAAATATAAATAATATTATTATTCATATTAATATTGTTATTTCAAAATATAATATTATTAATATTTTATAATGAGACAGAAACTACGAATAGAAAAAAAAATCATATTTTGATTTAACTAACTTTATAACATAAAAACAAACTCTAATCTGAAAGAGGGGGGAGGGGGAGGGGGGATTTGCATATGCTGGTGGAGGAAACTTCATCCCTAAAGCATGAGTGAGTCGGCGCATGTACTCTATATACTCCTACTGCTGCTGTTGCCACCGACTCATCTGCTCCTCGTACAGCTGCTGCTGGCGTCGACGCTCCTCCTCATGCTACTGCTGCTGCTGACGCATCTGCTCCTGCTCCTATCGGAGACTCTCTATCAGTGCAGTCTGAGATCGCAACTGATCCTCATACTGTGTAGCAAAAGAAGATGCATGATCTCCTCTCGAGCTGGATGCCGACATTGCAGCACTGCCATAATAATCTCCGGGAGTCAGTTGAGAGCTGATACCAACTACCCGGCCCTTCTCGAAGGCATACTGGGTGGCCTGCATCCATGCTGCCTCATCAAACTGACGGCCAGTGGTCTGATCTGATGACTCGGCCAGACTCTCAGGCCGGGTCTGTGACGCTGCGGCCTCATATGACTCCTATAGTTGCAATTTAAAATTAAAATTGTAAATATATTATATGCAGTTAATTTTTAAACTTGAAAACAAATAATACTAACCACGATGTGACACTGACGATCACCTCTGAGCTCCACAGTAGCAGTATCACTATACATCTTCCGATATACGTCGTACTCTGTAATATCGGGGTGCTCGACAGCCTATAAGAATAAAAAATAAACTGTTAATATTTATAGTTATATAAAATATTTATAAATAATGTACGTACCAAATGTTGTCTATGAGTACTGAAAGTACGACTACCAGCTCGATGAGTCACCTCCTGTCTCCCCCGATTCTGCCTCCCCACCGATGATCTCCTCTAAAAGGTCTCACTCAACCAGTGCGCACATAATCCATCCCATACATGGGATGAAATGTACTCTGGTTAGTGTGCTCTACATGACTCGTCAAAATTTGACACTCATGCTTTCTTCATGGCAGATTTTCTTAAATTGTGCAAAAAATAATGAAAGCGATCACGCATGGCCACCTCCCATGCCTCGTGGATGGCGTCACGCATGGTATCCTTGATCGGATACCATAAACCCTATAAATAAATCAACATATCAAGTTAGAAATGAAATAATTTTCAAAATAAAAATTATTTATTTACGTACGTACCAACCAATGGCCGAACATGGCCTGCTACACATCAATGGGAATCTGCTCCCATGTGGTCCAAGGATGAGAGAAATAGTTGCGCAAAATAGCGCTGCCCTGTCCGACTGTTATATGCGGAAAACTGTAAAAATAATAATAATTTATTATATGAATAGATTAATGAAATCTTAGTCAAATCCACAGGTTATCACACAGGTTATCACACCTCCGTGTGCGTGGATCAAACCCAAGACGTGGACGTCGCTCGGGGACGGGGTTAGGAATCATCAATCGTGCAAGACCGCGCCCCCTCCGCATATTCCCTGGAGTGCCTGCAGGCTGAGGGTCATCTTCCAGCAACTCATCTGCATCGAAAGGCTGGTCAGCATCCGCCAACTCACAAAATGTGTCGTCGTCCATCTGAAACAGATTATGTTAATGTTGTTAGAAAATAATTGATAATTACTATTATATATACATATATATTAGTTATGATTGTATATAACTACCATGGAATTCTATCAGTGTTCATCTTCATCATCATCTTCATATATGTCAATGTCATCTTCATATTCCTCCTCAACATCATCGATATCCATTCGAGTTCCAGTTGCTTCATCTCTTACCATTTCAAATTCATATGTGACATCATTAACATCATCATCATCACCGACTCTTAAATGTGGGGTGTCGTCATTGATACTCATGTCTCTTTGTAAAAAAGATTGATTTTGAGTACTCTCTTGAAAAACTTCAATTCTTTTCACATCAGTGAAAGCACATTCACTTTGACTAAACTGATTGTCTCGAATTTTGATTTTTATTATACTCCACCAATCAGTCAAGTCTCTTGATGTGGCACAATACTTTGTGTAATAAACTTGATGTGCCTATTGAGCTAATAAGAATGGTTCATTTACTGCAAGAACACTTTTACATTTAATATCGATGATTCCATGAGTCGGATGAACACGCACGCCTCTCTCTGTATCCAACCATCGACATTTGAACATGGTTATGTAATGTTGTCCAAGATAACAGAGTTCAATGATTTCATCAAGTATTCCATAAAAGTCAACTTCATTTTCTCGATGATGAGATCCTCTCAAGCTAACTCCACTGTTCATTGATTTTTTTGATTCCCCATATGCATGTGTGTGAAATCGAAATCCATTCACCACATATGTATTATAAGTTTTAACATGTTTGGAAGGTGGGTTACTCAATATACACAACCGTTTGTCAATTTTATCAGCATGTCGAGACACCTGAAAACTTGTGAAATAATTATCAATATAGTAAACTATACATTGAATGAGTTGCTAAAAGATATAGAATTTATGTTACCAGTTTTTGAAACCACTGAGAGAAATTTTTCTGTCGGCGTTCTTCGAGAGCAGCAGCTGTAATTTGTGGAATTTATTTCTTGATATTATTATCATACAACCTATAAAAAAAGTTATTTAATGTAACACAATTGATAGAATAAGTGATATAAAAACTTATAGTACAACTGATGTCATCTCTTCACAGTTGATCAGAACATACGTATGAGCTCTGTGATGTTCATCATCCGAAAGCCAGTGTTCATAAACTCCACCAAAACCAAGCTGTGGCTGGTTGAAAACAGATAATTGATTGGTGATTTCATCAATATTCCTCTCATTCCGTCCCTTTCAGTTGTGTTTTTAAGGATACTCAGATTCAAAATAATGGGAGCAGAAAAAAGATATTTCCTCTTGCAAATAAGCTTCTGCAATAGATCCTTCAACAGATGCTTTGTTACGTACTTTTCTTTTCAATTTTTGCATGCATCTTTCAAATGGGTACATCCATCGAAACTGTACTGGACCTCCACATTTGCCTTCATATGGAAAATGTAACATCAAATGTTCCATTGATTCGAAGAAAGATGGTGGAAATATTTTTTCCAGTTTACATATAATTACAACAACATCTTCTTCAAGTTTGCATAGAGCATCATAATCTTCTGTAGCCGCACAAATTTCCCGAAAAAAATGAGACATTTCTGTTATGGAATCCCAAATCACAGAATTCAACAGACCTCTTAATCCAATGGGTAGAAGTCTTTCCATTATAAAATGACAATCATGACTTTTTAATCCAGTAATATGACCATTCTTTACACATCTACCCAAATTGGAAGCACAGCCATCTAGAAGTCTCAAATCTGCAATCCACTGACAAAATAATAAACTGTTTTCTTTAGACAGTGTATAAGCTGCTTTTGGTTTCAGTAACCTTTCTATTCTGGCATTCTCAAATAGTTCCAGTTCTGGATGCCTATAAATTTGGGCAAGATCTAAATGTGCATTTACATTGTCTTTGGTCTTTCCTGGCATATCCAAAACTGTATGAAATAAATTATCAAAATAGCTCTTCTCAATATGTATGACATCCAACATGTGGTGGACCAACAAATCAGACCAATATGGAAAATCCCAAAATATGCTACGTTTAATCCAATTGTGTTCTTTCCCAAAACCAAAAATTTTCTGTTGGTTTATTATGGGACCAAAAGTGATGGGAGGTAATGAAAATAAAACTGATTTTAACTCCGAACCTGATAGAATTTTTTGAGGTCCATCCCTTTCAACTATTCCTTTTCTGAAATGAGATCTGTTTCTGCGAAAAGGATGATCAGCTAGAAGAAATATGCGATGACAGTCAAAATAACAAGGTTTCTTTCCATGAATGAGCATAAATGCTTTGTTCTCTCCCATACAGTAAGGACATTATTTTTGACCATGTGTACACCAGCCAGATAACATCTCATAATCCAGGAAGTCACTAATTTT
The DNA here is from genome assembly GCA_963277665.1 of Viscum album. Classification (NCBI taxonomy): domain Eukaryota; kingdom Viridiplantae; phylum Streptophyta; class Magnoliopsida; order Santalales; family Viscaceae; genus Viscum; species Viscum album. The sequence continues at coordinate 929,078,260 of OY728131.1, forward strand.
CCACATCAATGCTGCTCTCAGTATGAAATTATGTTTCGTAGCAACATCATATGTACTGACACCAGTACTCCACAATAAACATAATTCATCAATCAATGGTTTCAAATAAACATCAATATTCTTCTTCGAATGTCCTGGAATTAGTAAAGTCAAAAAGATATATGGCTCCTTCATCAACATCCATGGAGGTAAATTGTACAGAGTTAAAAAAACTGGCCAACATGAATATTGACTACCATAAGATCCGAACAGACAGAAACCATCAGTGGAAAGGCCCAGTCGAATATTTCTATCTTCTAAATCAAAAGATGGATGCACTCTATCAAAATGTTTCCATGAATCACCATCGGCTGGATGATTCAAGCTTTTATCGGTTTAAATATTCTCTTTATGCCATGACATCATTGTCGTTGTATTCTTATACATGAATAAACGCTGAAGTCTGGATGTAAGCGGAAAATATCTCAACTGTTTTATAGGAATCAAACTAGACTTCCCATGTTTCCCTTATTTATATCTCAGTTTCCCACATGTGGGAAAACTATTCAACGAATCATTTTCCCCAGAATATAAAATTCAATCATTTGGACATGCATGAATCTTCTGACAAGTAAGTCCCAAATTTCGAACTAGCCTCTTACTCTCATAGTAATTTGTAGGCAAAAAATTTCCTTCGGGTAATAGTATTTTAAGTAAAGAAAATATCTGGTCAAAACAGGTGTTTGACATTCTGTTATCTGATTTGATAGCCATAAATTTTCAAACTGCTTCTAATTTTCTTATCTTGCAGCCAGGATATAATGCATCCTCAGCAGACCTCAACAACTCATAAAATTCAGACGGTGCCAACTCAGGATTTGAAGCTATATCATCCGGAGTTTCTGTATGTTGAACAGATGAACCTGCAACATCATGTACTAAATCTTGAAACCGGGATGGATCTGGAATCAAGTTGGTATCACCTACTCTGGAACTGCGTTCACCGTGTTGATACCAAAAAACATAATCTGGTTGAAAACCAAAACGCAAGAGATGTCCCCCCACTTTGTCAAATGTGTCAAACGTTCTCAATGCATATTTTCTACAAGGGAATTTTATTTTTCCTTCTGAAACAAATTCTGGATTTGATGCCACAAATGATAAAAATGTCTCCACACCCTCTATATATACTAGATTTAAACCAGAACCGTTTGGATTTCTACGTTGATTTATCCATATGCGGTCATCTAATAATGACTGTTGACGACCTTGTTTTTCCATATTTTTCTATAAAATATAAAAGCATTACTGGTTTTGAATAATTTGTTAGAAAAAACAATCAAGCAAGGATAATTATAGTTTTTACATCAGACACGAATGACGCAAACTTTTTATTGAGATAGACCTAAAAATTGACCCTTTAAGAATTGAATATGTTGAGAATAAAGCAAAACCTATTACAAATATTGATAATTTTAATATTATATAAATTTTTTATTATTTTAATAATACTAATATTATTTTTTCATAAATATTAATAATATAATAATAACATTATTACATTATTAGTATATTTTATTATTAATATTAAAATAATATAATTTTTTATATTATATACAATTCTCCTTTCATCTGTGTGTTTAACATTCTGTCTCCACATGTAATATTTGCATTCACTTTCACCTCTCCATTGGTGAGTAGGTTGATAATTTTGAAAAAGAATGCAAATATTACATGTAGAGACAGGAAACACACAGATGAATGGAGAATTGTATATAATATAGAAAATTATATTATTTTAATATTAATAACAAAATATACAAATAATGTAATAATGTTATTATTCCTAATTATTGGAAATTATTCCAAATTATTGGTAATTATTCCTAATTATTGGTAATTATTGGTAATTTTGGGTAATTATTGGTAATTATTACTAATTATTGGTAATTATTGAAAATTATAACTAATTATTGGTAATTATTGGTAATTATTACTAATTATTACTAATCATTACTAATTGTTAATAATTATTGGTAATTATTGGTAATTATTGGTAATTATTGGTAATTATTAGTAATTATTACTAGTTATTGGTAATTAATGTTAATTATTACTAATTTTTGGTAATTATTACTAATTATTGGTAATTATTACTAATTATTGGTAATTGTTACTAATTATTGGTAATTATTACTAATTATTGGTAATTATTACTAATTATTGTTAATTATTACTAATTATTGGTAATTATTACGAATTATTACTAATTATTGGTAATTATTACCAATTATTGGTAATTATTACCAATAATTCGTAATTATTACTAATTATTACTAATTATTGGTAATTATTTGTAATTATTGGTAATTATTACTAATTATTGGTAATTATTCCTAATTATTGGTAATTATTCCTAATTATTGGTAATTATTGGTAATTATTGGTAATTATTACTAATTATTGGTAATTATTTCTAATTATTGGTAATTATTACTGATTATTACTAATTATTAGTAATTATTTGTAATTATTGGTAATTATTACTAATTATTGGTAATTATTGATAATTGTTACTAATTATTGGTAATTATTACTAATTATTACTAATTATTGGTAATTATTATTAATTATTACTAATTATTGGCAATTATTGGTAATTATTTCTAATTATTACTAATTATTGGTAATTATTACTAATATTATTTTTTATAAATATTAATTATATAATAATAACATTATTACATTATTTGTATATTTTATTTTTAATATTAAAATAATATAATTTTCTATATTATATACAATTCTCCTTTCATCAGTGTGTTTAACATTTTATCTCCACATGTAATATTTGCATTCACTTTCACCTCTCCACTAGTGAGTAGGTTGATAATTTTGAAAAAGAATGCCAATATTACATGTGGAGACAGAAAACACACAGATCAAAGGAGAATTATATATAATATAGAAACTTATATTATTTTAATATTAATAATAAAATATACAAATAATGTAATAATGTTATTATTCCTAATTATTGGAAATTATTCCTAATTATTGATAATTATTCCTAATTATTGGTAATTATTGGTAATTATTGGTAATTATTGGTAATTATTACTAATTATTGGTAATTATTGGTAATTATTACTAATTTTTTGTAATTGTTACTAATTATTGGTAATTGTTACTAATTATTGGTAATTATTACTAATTATTGGTAATTATTGGTAATTATTGGTAATTATTGGTAATTATTGGTAATTATTACTAATTATTGGTAATTATTACTAATTATTGTTAATTATTACTAATTATTGGTAATTATTACTAATTATTGGTAATTATTGGTAATTATTGGTAATTATTACTAATTATTGGAAATTATTACTAATTATTGGAAATTATTACTAATTATTACTAATTATTGGTAATTATTATTAATTATTTCTAATTATTGGTAATTATTGGTAATTATTGGTAATTATTTCTAATTATTACTAATTATTGGTAATTATTACTAATTATTACCAATTATTGGTAATTAGTGATAATTATTACCAATTATTACTAATTATTGGTAATTATTACTAATTATGGATAATTATTGGTAATTATTACTAATTATTGGTAATTATTGGTAATTATTACTAATTATTGGTAATTATTACTAATTATTGCTAATTATTGCTAATTATTGCTAATTATTACTAATTATTGCTAATTATTGGTAATTATTACTAATTATTACTAATTATTTGTAATTATTGGTAATTATTACTAATTATTCCTAATTATTGGTAATTAGTATTATTTATTACTAATTATTGGTAATTATTACGAATTATTGGAAATTATTACAAATTATTGGAAATTATTACGAATTATTGGTAATTATTGGTAATTATTAGTAATTATTGGTAATTATTACTAATTATTGGTAATTATTCCTAATTATTGGTAATTATTCCTAATTATTGGTAATTATACCTAATTATTGGTAATTATTCCTAATTATTGGTAATTATTCTCAATTATTGGTAATTATTCCTAATTATTGGTAAATATTGACAATTACTTGCAATTATTGGTAAATATTGGTAATTATTGGGAAATATATTCACAAATATTGGCAATTATTGAATATTGAGAATTATTATTAATTATTACTAATTATTAAAAATTATTACTAATTATTGGTAATTATTATAAATTATTACTAATTAATGTTAATTATTTCTAATTATTATTAATTAAATCAAATTAATTTTAATTTTTCATAATTACTTCTAATTAATTGTAATTACAGCTAACTATTTTAAATTAATTAGTGTTTAATTGTCTCTAATTATTATTAATTATTAATACTTATTCATAATTATTTCTAATTAGAAATCAGAAAAAAAAATCTAAAAATTTAAACTAAATAAATATAATAAATATAATAAATATTAAATTAAAATTCAGATAAAAACCTTAAACTTGATGTCAATGTCGAGCCGATGTTGTTGTAGAACACCACCAACTGAATCCTCGAAGTCGGAAAAAAAAAATTCAACTGAAAATCGTAAAAGATTCAGAGTGGAAAAATTAGAACGGTTGAGAGTTGAGAATGAGAAAATTGTAATGGTTGGTGCTATTTATAGGTTAACTTAATTGCGACGGGGTTATTTTCGACGGGAATACCGTCGCAAATAACGATATTTGCGACGGGACCCGTCGCAAATAACCCTGGCCGCATTTAATTATGGGTGGCATTAAAACGGTTATTTGCGACGGGCCCGTCGCAAATAACCCCTGCCACCGGGGTATTTGCGACGGTCCTGCAGGCCTGTCGCAAAATAGTCTTTAACCGCTGTCGGTTATTTGCGACGGTGATAGAACCTCGTCGCAAATAACCCTGATCGCATTTAATTATGGGCGGCATTAAAATGGTTATTTGCGACGGGCCCCGTCGCAAATAGGCTTTAACCGCCTCCGGTTATTTGCGACGGGGTTCTATCCCCGTCGCAAATAAACTTCGCGCGGTTTGGCGCGCATCACGTGCCAAACTATTTACGACGGGTAAAAAAGCCCATCGCAAATAACTGATTAATTGTGACGGGAAGAGTAGCCTATCGCAAATACTCCTTTGCGAAAAGTATTTGCGACGGGAATAATTCCCTTTGCAAATGCTCCATCGCTATTAAACTTTTTTCCCGTAGTGTTTCCAAGGTTATCCAATGCATTTTTAAGCTCAGGAATGTTAAAGATGTTTTCAATAATGGTATTGTAATAAATGTTTAAAGTTGTAATGAAAAGTATATAATTCTCAAATACACTAGACTTATCAATCTTTCAGGTTGGATTTTGTGTAATTAAATCATGTATTAATATTTAATAAAGTTCGGGGTTGTTATAGTTGGTGTCAAGGGAAAAGATTAGTTATTTTTGGGATTAGGATTAGAAAACTCTAGAGAAAGCCTTATGTATATGACTAAGTATAATAAAAAATCCATAAATATTGGTTAGTATAAAGTAAGTTGTTTATGAAGAAAATATATCCCTATCTGGATACTACAAGTTGATTTTGTTCTGGCACAGATGTACCAAGGAATAAAAACTACGAAAAGGTGTTATAGGCCTGACTCTTGTTAAGCTGGTAGACAAAAACAATCCTTATTACGATCCTAGTTTGACACTCCTAGGGATATTCTTTGGTAATTAATAAGCTCTTTAGGCACCATTATTAAGTGAGTAAAAAAATCCCATAAGAATATATGTTAGGAAATATATCATTGATAACAATGACTGAGGCATAGAAATCCATAAGTTAAATAAAATACATGTAAGTTATAAGTTACCACTTTAATTTCATTAAATTCCCATTTATTTTATTAAAAGTTAAATATAATCATCCTTAATTTTTCTTTTATTCTATCCAATGGCTGAAAATATAAGAAATTGGGTAAAAAATCAATATGAAGTCCAATATTATGATTATCCCCAATGTGATGCCCATCCCTATGAGAGCAATAATCACACACTTTATGAAAATAATCTCTTAGCTAACTTTGGTTATTAATAGTAACATGAATCAGGAGGAGTATCCAAAACTCCCCTAAGAGAGAACAGACCGCACTTGAGATCTTCATGACTCAAAGTCCTCCTACTTTCAATGGGTCATCTAATCCCTTAATCACGGAACAATGGATCAACTCCATTGAAAATATATTCTCCATCCTACAATTCTCTGAACAAGATAAGGTTCTGCAAGCTATTTATCATATGAAAGGTGAAGTTTATTAGTGGTGGACATTGATTAAAAATATAAAGCCTGAGGAAAATATCTAAGAAATGGTGTTGAATGATTTCTGAAAAAAAAATTGATAAATATTTTACTCACACTCTTTATCTTAAAATGGAAAAGTATTTTTTCTCCCTCAAGAAAAAGGATAGTTGATCTATTGAGTAGTATGAGGAAAACTTCACAAGGATTTCATGATACACCTATGGATTTTTTTACTCTCAAGTTTAAGGTTGACTATTTTTTTGGTGGGCTAAAACCTAGCCTATGGAAATCCCTAGTGATCCATGACATTGATAGCTATGAGAAAAATGTTTGATGTGCCCTCAAAGTAGAAATAAAGATCAGTGAATCTCAAGGGTATCATGGGGATAAGAATCAGAAAGTGGAGATCAATTATTGTAGTCTAATAGATACATCTAATAGTGCCAAGAAATTTCAACATTCCACTTTACAAAGGTGCAGAAAAAAGTACCCTGTAAATTTCTTAAAGGGGACGAGGAAATGATTTATGTGCGGAAAGGAAGGGAACCTAGCCAATGATTGTTGGGAGTATAAACTTGCTACTATGAAGGTGGAAAAGAATTATCTGGTCATCCTTTAGCATATTATTTATTGCTACAATTGTAAGGAACCATGTCACTTTTCAATACACTTCACTCATCCAAGGGTTTTCAGAGACAATGAAAAACCTCCATGGTAGCAATGGAGATATTTTTTCGTCACTGCTGTCAAAGTGAATCCTGGCAATGAAGTGGTGATAGTTATGCAATTTATTCATTCAATAATAGAGAACATACTTTTTTGTTATGGTTCTATGAAATCCTTCGTATCCCAAAAGTTTAGTGAACTATCCAAACACCACCAAAACAATTAGAAGTAGAGTTGTTGGTCAAAATGGAAAATGGGAAAATTATTGCATCCCAAGTATATAACTCCTCTCTTATCAAATTTTGTGGGACAAACTTCCTAAAGGAACTTTTTATACTTTATTTGGTGGAATTTGATGAAATTATATGTATGGATTGGTTTTCCCTATATAGATCCAACATAAATTACCATGAGAAGGAAATCACTCTCTGTATTGAGAATCAGCCTCTGATTCTGTACAAGTGAAAGGAGGAGGATAAATCTTCTTTAGCACCATCATCTCAAATATAGATATTATTTCCATATGATAAAGCATATCTAACTCAAATTATTGAGTATAAGGAAGGAATCATCCTTGAAGATATTCTCTTTGTGAGGGAATACGCTAATGTGTTTCCTGAGGAATTTTCTGGACTTCCTCCTAGCCGAGATGTTGAATTTTCAATCGAGCTGATACCTAGGTTATTACCATTATCCAAGGCTCTATATAGAATGGATATTGTGGAACTTGAGGAGCTGAAGAAACAACTACAGGAGTATCTAGATAAAGGTTTCATATTCCCAAGTGCTTCACCATGGGGTGCACTAGTCATATTCATCAAGAACAAGGATGGGTCAATTCTTGTTTGCATCAATTATCATGATCTCAACAAGATCCTGATAAATAAAAAATATCATATGTCTAATATTGATGACTTGTTCAATCATCTATGTGGATAACAATACTTCTCCAAGGAGGATCTATGGTTGGGATATTACCAAGTTAGGTTGAAGAAGGAGGATATCCCCAAGACTACTTATCATACAAGGTATGGTCACTATGAGTACATAGTGATGCCTTTTGGACTCACTAATGCTCCATCAATCTTCATAGACGTTATGACTAGAGTCTTAAGGGATTTACTGGAAATTTTTTTGGTATTAATTATAAATGATATTATAATATTCTCCAAAATAGAGAAGGAACCTGAGGAGAATTTGAACATTGTGATAAAGACCTTATGAAAGGAGAAGCTTTATGAAAAGTATAGCAAGTGTGAGTTATGGTTTAAGGAAGTATCATTCATGAGGAATATCAATACAAGCAATGGGATATATGTAGAACATACAAATATAGAAGCAATTGAAGGATGGTTGGGACCAATATCTATGATATATATCTGTAGTTTCCTTGTGTCAGTTGGGTATTATTGTTGATTTTTTTAGATCTTTCTCATGATTGTGACACCCTCCTACCAAGCTAACTCAAAAGGGTGTAAAGTTTTCTTGGAATGATGAATTTTAAGATATCATCAATGAGTTAAAAATGGGGCTTATCACTATTATTATGCTCACACTACCCACAAGTGGATAGATTTTATGGTATTCAACAATTCTTCTAAGAAGGTCATGGGTTGTGTGTTGATAAAAAAATTAAAAATTCATTACCTATGATTCAAGTCAGTTGAAATTTAATGAACAGAACTACTCAATACATGATCTACAGTTAGCTTTATTAATTTTTAAATTTAAAAATTAGGTGGCATTATCTCTTTGGGGATAAGTGTGAAATATATATGGGTCACAACATTATCAAGTATATATTCGCATAAAAATAGCTAAATATATGCCAATTAAGATAGCTAGAGCTGATCAAATACTATGACTACTCAATCTACTACCATCCTGGGAAATGGAATAAAGTGAAATATTCTCTAAGTAGAAAGGATCTAAAAATATTGACATTGTTTTTAATTGAGAGGGATATAATCTTCTAATATTTGGAATGGATGTAAATGGGAATCATAAAGGAAGTAAAATCATCAATCCTTTCACAAATGATTACTCAACCGTCACTTCTAGAGATGTTAAATGATTATCAAAGATTTTATGTGGGGATTTAGAAGAAAGTGGAAGATATAAGGAATGGTAAATCCTCAGAGTTAAATTTTAATGATGACAGTGTTGTTATATTTGGTTCAAGACTATGTGTACCATCAAATCCTAAGTTAAACAAGGAGTTGTTGGATGATGCACATTGTTCAACCTTCTCCATCTTCCCAGGAAGCACAAATATGTATAGAGTTCTCTAAGAACATTATTGGGGGGAAATAAGAAGAAGTAAATCACAATATATACATCAAGATGTCATATATGTCAGCAAGTGAAATAAGGAAGGAAAAAATCCAAGTTGATGATGCAACCATTACCTATACCTACATGGAAATGGGAAAACATAACCATAGACTTTGTCACTAATATTCCAAATAAAACAAGAGGGAAAAATGTTATATAAGTTGTGGTGGATCTTCTTACAAATATTTCACACTTCATTGTGATATGAGACTAATTCTCACTGGATATACTTTCATGGATATACATCAATGAATTTTTCAGGCTGCATGGAGTACCACTATCTATTGTATATTATTGAGATCCAAGATTCACCTCTATGTTCTGGAAGAGTCTCCAACATTCTCTAAATACTTAGTTGAACTTGATCATAGACTATCACCCTCAAATTGATGAGAAATCTGAGAAGACTATCCAAACACTTGAGGACATGTTGAGATCATACTCAATGAACATCAAAGGAGGATGAGATCAACAACTTCCTCTGGTTATGTTCTCTTATAAAAACAGTTTCTACTCGAGCATTCAAGTGGCTTCCTATGAAGACCTTTATAGGAAGAGGTTCAAAACACTTGAATTTTGGGATGAAGTTTGGGAACAAAAACTGTTAGGTCCTAAAATGGTAGAGGAAGAGGTGAAAAAGGTTAAGACCATTCCACAGCACATCAAGGATATTTATAGTCGACAAAAGATCCATTCTTACAATAATCTATGAAACCCAGAGTTTGATGTTTGAGACAAGGTATTCCTCTGCATATCGAAGAAATTGATGAGATTTAATAAGAAAGAAAATCTCATTACAAGATACATTGACCCCTTTGAGATCTTTGATCACATCAGAGTGGTGGCTTTTCTACTCAAACTCCAACCTAACCTATCTCAAGTTCATGATGAATTACATTTATCACTCATGGGGAAGTACATTATTGACCCCACACATTTACACATTCCATAGGTGGTACCATTGGATAATTATCTTTCCTGTGAGGATCAGCCAATGAATATCTTAGATCATAAAGAAAAATTTCTAATAAATAATACAATGCACCTTGTCAAAGTTCCATGGAGAAACCACAAGTTTGAATAAGCAACGTGGGAACTAGATGAGGTGATGAATAAGAATTTCCCTCAACAATTTTAAGGGGGTTAAATGAAAATTTCAAGGTCAAAATTTCTTAATGGGGGGATATTATAATGAACCAAACTATTATAAATAAAACTCACTTATGATTTAATGTTTTATTAAGTAATATGGTTATAGAAAACACATGCAATTATTTTGTTTTATTATATAAAATTGGAATAAAAATAAAATTAAGAATATTTACCATTCTTAATATAGTTATTGAATAGTGATCACATGATTAGTATAAGCATAGGTCTTTTAAAAATTCCAATTGACTCATACAAGGGATGTGATGTCCACAACCAGTAGAATTATGCCCTATGAATCCCATTTATCATAGCTTTATAGGTGGATAAAATCTCTAAACATTTCCCTTTACCAATCCCAAGTTGAGATACAATAACTTAATCATGAGTGAAAACATTTATGGGAGAAGTTTAAGCTCATTGATATCACGACCCAAACCATGTTCGTTGAACGTCCCCATTAAAGTATCACCGTCGAGCACATTACACTAAGAGAATATGTCAATGTAATAAAGGGATATGTATAAAGATCTCAATAAAATAAATATGTATATTATATAGAATAGTTAATTTATTTTCATTGTTACTTTATAAATGATTTTTATTTTGGATTCAATTAAAAACAAATTGTATTTTTTGGTAATATTCAAATTCAATTAAGGGATTTATTTTGATGAATTAATTGATAATTGAAATAAATAATATTTTAATAAAATTTTATCATTAGATATGTTTTATTAATTATAAATGGTTATATAATTTTTATGAAGTGAAATGTAATTTTTTATAAGGGTTCGAAAACTATTATTATCAAAAAGCCCAACATTTTTCAATAAATGTTGAATATTACTTCAAAATTGAAAATTAATATATCAAGAAAATTATTTAGATAAAATTAAAACCATTTTTGGAATCAAAACATTAAAGTTTTCCAATGGTTAATTTTTCATAATTTTTTGATACAATCGAATGTTTTGGTAAAAATTAAATACCAAATAAATATACAATTGATTTATGACATCATAATGACCCAAAAATGATTTAATAAATACTATAATTGGTATACTTATAAAAATATTTGGTTTACTATTAAAATAATTTGATTTTATGTTTATTTTATTAATTTTATAATGCCTTTATGAATCCTCCAAAATATATAATGTATTTTATGATTTTAAATTCATTTCTTTAAAAGGCTGACTCACCTCTACCTAATCAAGGGAAATATTTTAATATTTTAGGCCATTTTCATAATAAAATAATGAAAACCACCTAAATTTTTCAAAAACAATGATAAAAACCCATGGTAAGGTTTGTAATTTGGAATATTTTATTATATAGTTTCCAAAACCTATGTTTTTGAAATATTAAATAATTCCCATCTCATTTTCTATATAAACCCACCCAATCTCCTACTTCCCTTCACTAAAAATACTTGGGACACATACTCTTCCCTCCCCTCTCTATAATCCTCCAAAAGTTCCCAAATATCTCAATAAGACCATTTTCAAGGTTTTGGTTACACACACTCAAGTAAGGGTTCTTTCTTTTCTCCTCTTTATCCAATATTTTTTATCATGTTATACCCTTTTATTTTCAATTACTAATGATGGGGTATGTTTTATAACCTACCCCATACTACCCTAATTATGTATAAAATATTATATACCCATTTAGCTTTCATTAATCCCTCCCACGCACACTCATTACCATGACGAAATTTCATAAGCATCCTTTCCTTTTTCTATTTATTCAAGCTTATTTATTATCATATGCCTTTTTTTCCAATTTCTATATGTTTGTGCATGTCCTTAAATGTATTTATTACTTTACACTACATTTCAAAATATTGAGAGACCATTTTTTCTCTCATAAACCAATTTTATGAATTTTTAAGTGATTTCGTTATGCTTCCGAATTTTCACTATAATTTTACACTCCAAACCAATTGTGTAGTGAATACCATACCAATTTCCTATCAAGGGTGTTCTCTTTTATGAACATACACCTTTTTATTGGAGACTTAAATGTTTTTATTCCACACTCTATGATCTTGGAATAAAATATTATGCTTAATTAATCCATGTTATAATATCTATGTGGCACACTTAATCATGAGAATGAAATGATTACGAAGGGTATGCCCTGACAGTGCTCCAATGCATTGGGAAACGTTTAGTATCATGATATGTCATGTTGGGATATATTTTTTCCTGATTCCTTTATGGTAATTTGTCTACCATGATGTCTTGGTGGTTTATCCTTGACCTATGTTTATGATGCAGTGTTTTAAGTTGTTGTAACATTTTCCATGTTATGATTACCATTCTATATAATGAATTATTATTCATGTTCCTTTATGAATCTTTGATATGACTTGTATAACATGTATTATTATCTTCAAGTTATTCCATGTTTATTCCCTTACTAGGATTTATGGATCACCCATTTCTTATGTATTTCCTTGGGTTATCCAATGCAGTTTTAATCTTAATCTTGTTAAAGAATTTTTTAATAATGATGTTGTAATTATTGTTTAAATTTGTAATAAAATGTACCTAATTTTAAAAGACACTAGACCTCTTGATCTTTAAAGTTTTATTAAGTGTAATTTTATATAATTAAATTATTTATTAAGGTTTAATAAATACAAGGGTTGTTATACAATGGATAGACTTTTGAGTGATAAAATCATAGGAGAACAATTATACAAGAATTTAATGGTAATATGAATGGGAGGGTGGGTGTGAATTTAAATTAAATGAGGGGTATTTATATATTAATTTCAAATCACGGGTATTAGACTCTAGTTTGACAAAAAAATGAAAACCATTGACCTTCTCAAGGTTTTAGACCATAGTACTTGACATATAGGGCCTATTTTTGGGATTTCAATTATTTAGGAACTTAAATATTTTAAAATATATTATTTTTTTAGTGTATATGATTATAATTCATAAAAAAATTGTTTTTAAAATTTTTTAAAATATACTTTAGGATTTTGAATATTCTTTATAAGTTTGTAAATTTAATTTTATAACTTAAAAATTCAATATTTTAATAATTAAACATATTTTATTCTATAAAGAATTTACAATCATTATTATATCATTTTTAATTCATTATGATATTATAATACTTACCATATATCCATACCATATTTTAATTTTTAACCAAAAAATTATTTGTCTCAGAAAAATATGAAAAAAAATAATAATTGGATAATTTAGAGGTGTTGATTCAAAATTTAAAGTCCTTTTATAAAAATAATTCTATTTCTATATGAAATTTAATTATTAAATAAATATACTTATGTATTTCCAAATAACACATTTGGAACATAAAATTTGAAAATTATTCTTAATTTTATTCTCAGACTCATATGTATAATTATATTATGATTTATCAATCGATATATATTATTAATTTTTTATTTTTTATTAAAAAATGGTTTTATGGTAAATGAAATTTTATCATTTTATATTTTTATTATAATGTGTTTTACTATTATGGTGAACTAGTTGGACATGCATTATATCATAATATTTGTGATGAAAAGTTTATTTTCAATAGTATAATCTTGAGTATCAAATTACTAGTGACACTTATTACATGCCTCGATCGATGGGATAGAAGATTGGGATCATGTCACGTAAAAAAACAACCTAGTATATTCTGACTCCTCACCTGACCTGACCCATCCCTGGGCCCGAAGAGCATTCTTGATCCCCATGATTCAATAACTAGTGCTTGGGCATCACTGAATACAACTTTGGGAAAGGTTTCACCCAAGTAATAAAAAAACATTAAAAACATACCAAGATTCCAATATGGGGCATCCATATCATGGAAGTTCATGCTATGTAAGATATGTAATTTAAAATAAATACCCATAACTAAAAAAACACCAAATTCTATAAATAAAGATACAAAGTTCACAACTAAAATAAATATAAGGGAAATAGTAGAAAAAAACATTGCATGATATATTGTTAAATAAAATACCACCCCAAAAATAAAAAAAATGAAACCCTGAACCAAAAACATCAAATCCACATTGATCGTAACCATGTACCACCTCTCGAGACAAAATCCCAAGGGACAACTAACCGGAAACAATAAGAGGCACATACTGGGATCCTAACATAAAACATGAGAACTACATATACCCAATTTTTTATATAGTGTGTGAGCTAAACATACCCAGGGGGATATCACCAAGGAGTCTATATAATACCTTTACTAATGAAATTTGAAAATTGATAGTTTGAACTACATTCAAAACATAATGTTTTTCATAAAACCCCTAAAGGAAAAAAATCAAATCACTTTCCATTTAAAGTCCTTGATTTCAATAAAACCATCATTAATTAATATCATAAGAAATAATGATTTAAAAGAGAACTCTTTAAACCCAAAAAATAGTTTTATCAATTCATTTAAAAAATCATACATTTAAAAAAACACAAACTACCCTTTATAAAACCTTTCTCGGAAAAATTTAAATATCCCATTTGAAAACATAAATAATGGAAAGATAGAAAAAATAAAATCTGGCATCATGCAACATAATAATAATCATGGTCAAAATGAAATGCAACAAAAGAAGGGTTTAATAAAACAAAACAAGAAAGGGGGTGTAATAATCATGTAATGGGAATCCTATAGATAATACCATCAAAGGTGAAAAAAATACATGGGGAACTAATTAAGTCCTATGTAAAGACAGTCCTAGAATTTACACAATACTAGACCAACTATCAGCCTATGTTACATATTAATCCGACACCCAAGCCACCCTATAGCTCACACCTAAATCCTTAGAGGAACCCCCCCCCCACCCCCCACCCCATCTAGATCCATTTTAAACTAAAAGGGACACTAGTCCATGTGTGATCTAAACTAATGTAGCATAATTCTAGAACCCTCTCTTATCATAATGTTTCCATGTGATTAACCAAGTGGAGTTGAGTAAAAAATCAAAAGAAACATCACAATCATCAAAACCCATTGGGTGCAGGGGACTGTGGAAGTACTATAGTGTATTGTAGAATACTGTAGTAGTGACGACATTGTAGCAATGGTGGGAACTGTAGTGGCGGCAGGTCACTATAGCGTCAGGAGGGTACTGTAGCAGACATGTACTGTAGTAATAATATTCATAGAATGGGCCTTGGGCCAAAAAATTGATCCTACATGCCATGTAGTGGGATAAATTCCCACTGGGACTTCGGGCTATGTAATGGGTCTCCCTATGCCTAGTTAAAAGAGGTCTTTGATTTGGTTTAAAAATTAATGAGGCTTCGGCCCAAACCTTTAAAAAAACAATCATCAATAAAACATAAAAAAATAACTCACCCTTAAGTCTAACAACCTTGTAAGAGACATCCATTTTCATCCATCACCAGGTCACTATATATAAATAACCACCCATCAATGGGAAATAAGCATAGATAAAAATCAAAGAGGGCCTCACAAAATACCAATTTAAATACTTTTTAATAATTCCAAAAAAACCTTTAAAACTTGATCAGGATTCCAATCCTTAAAAACAGTTTAATAAAACTCAACTATGAAGTAAAACCTTTTAAAACAAATTTAGAAATCATTTGAAACTATTCTCAATTCAAATACCACTTTAATTCTCAAAGACCGCTTTAAATCAAGAACATGCTTTCTAAAAGAAAGCATGTTCTGATAAAAAATTCTTATTTAATTAAAAACACCCCTGTAAATCACTAAAACCATTTGAAATATAGATTTTTTCATTTAAATATACAATTACCACTCTCAAATCAAATTTATAATAGATAAAACTACCAAAATCCATTCAAACCTTTTTGTTCCAAGTGATGGAAAATATTGGAAACTATTCAACACCAATAAAGGAAACCATATATAATCATATCATGGTAAAATTTACATTTTATAAATATAAAGAATCAAAATAAATTCTAAGATAACATATTACCTATAAAACCCCACCTTAAATCAAGCGGAACTCATCACCTATGATGGAATAATCTCAAGCAATGAAGAAGACGATGCCTACAAGCCCTATACATCAATAATCTCAATATTAGTTCCATACCAAAACCTAAAATCATCCAATTTTGAATATAGGGATCATGTGGAAATCTAAAAAAAATAAAAACCAATAAAAATGAATAATAATAAAAAAATAAAGGGATTGCCTTAAAGATCCATTCTTGAATCATGATGGAAACTCGGGGCAGGGTTCATGTAAATATAGAGGAGGAAGAGGAGAGGTACTTCTAGATTTTAGTCATGAAAGAGGGGAGAAAGAGACCCCAAATGGGTTTAAAATTTAGGAGTTTCACTTTATAGATTTCACAATTTATAAAACTCAATGAGATGCATGGTTTGGAAAATCATGTACCAACAATGTGGAGGGAACTAAACATGACCTAGGACCTCGCATATTTTAGTTTTTTAGTTTACCTAACTATGCACCAACCATAAATAACTCACTACTAAAACTATAGATCCAGATACACAATTTTTACTTGGTTTATACTAACCATGTTCAAGTCGTGCACTCATATCCTCACACACTAAAGGTAACACATATTTTCCACTAGGCTTTTCATGGTTTGGAATCAACCATGAACTACCCAGGTAAATTAAAATATACAAGAAAAAAACTATAAAAGTCTCTATGTGAAGGTAACTAAATGGTTTCTCCTAAACCTTGCATGCAAACTGTACAAAGAATAAAAAACAATATTTTTTAAATTTTTCATATAAACTCAAACCAAAATTCAAGGAAAATGATTAAATAAAATAAATGAAACCAATAACAGGGAAATTAAAAATTGAGGTATTACAATTCTCCCCACTATAAAACTTTCTACCCCTATAAATCCATCAGTAAATGATGGAATTCAACAAAACACTAAAAAAATCCACACCTCGTAAAAGAGGTGATAGGTACAACAAAATAGAATGGGTCCTAACAAAAGGAATCGCCAACAAAAAATATTCCTTAGTACCAATGGGAAAAATCCTCATACAACATAAAACATATAAATCTTGGTTGAATTCATCCACCATAAATAATAAAAAGGCATGATAAACACTAAGACTAATTAAGGTCTCCCCACTATTTAGACTTCATCTAAAATGGTGGGTTGATAGGACACACTCTCTCCAAAAGAGAAAACTTTAATAAAATACCCTTCTAAAAAATTTCCAATAGAGATAAAAATTACTCTATCAATAATATGAAGCCCCAAGTATAAATATCATCACTCCATAGAGGATGCACCAACCAAAATAAATAAAACTCCTAAAACAACATTCAAACCAAAATTCCTCACCCATAAACCATATAATAATCACTCGAAAATAAGAATATTCATAAACATGGAACAATATGGATCTAACCATGGTGAAGAAATTGAGAAATAAGGTAACCTAGAACCTCACTCATGTAATACCATCCATGGTAAATCCAATAAAAACCATGAATCTCTAACTAGATTACAACTTGACAACATATGTTCTAGAACCCCGACCACCTCCCTATGGTCTCTATGCCTTATATATCAAAACCAAACCCCCAATTTACTATTTTATAAACACACACAAATAAACCTATTCTCAATTGAGTTAAAAGTTCCACAAGAACAATAATTATCCAATAAGAACCAACATATATTCACCCAAAGCACAAACCAGTTCAAAGAAACACCAAAGGCTCTCACTAACTCCCAAACCATTGAAAAGGAAACCATCAAGAAAAATCATCACCCCAAGAAGAAAATATCTATATATTTACATGTCACTAAATTTGGTTCCCTCATAACAATCATGATAAACCAAGATCACTATAAAAATAGGGATAATAACAAATAATGTAACCTTAAACCCGGACTAAGATCAAAAAATATTCCTACTCTAACACTCAATTACAAGTCTATGTAGGTATACTGACTAGAGAATCTACACCTCAGTGATTAATAGAATCACATTAAGGGTCATCGCTTCAAACAAAAAATATATTTTTTTTCATGTACTTCTTGGGAGTTAGAATTTGAAAAGCATGAAACATGAACTCAATAAGTTCATGTCTCCCATGACAAATAAAATTGTCCCACCATAATCAAGGGAAAAAATAAACATATCAAAACGCATCACTTCATTTACACATTATAAAAATCATTTTCTTAAAAATCACTAAATTTATATAAGTACCTTGGAACCCATTATACCAAAAACAAATATTCAATAGCATCATTAAAAAACAAACCACTTCACTTTTACAAACCAAATGAAAACACTCCACGCATTATCAAAAAATTAAGTTCCAATAAATTCATAAAATATTTTTTAAAAATATTTTTATGCATGTACACATCCTTTTGATAACACCACAATCCCTTAAAATATTTCAATTTCTATTTTTAAAACTGACCAAGATCCTCATAACCAACTCCCACATTCCAAAATATTTTTCCCCACACTCCCTTTTCAAAATTATTCAATTTTCTAAACCTCAAAAAATTAGATACAAAGTATCATTTTTAAAAAATATTTGAAAAATGTAATTAAAACCAACAATTTATGAAATCCATTTTTTGGTCCAAAAAAATTTCACAACATGAACATAGAAAAAGATTGCCACAATTCCAATCAAAAATTTAATCTGCCATTCTCAAAATGTCACAAGGCCCAACATGGTTCACTTATCACCTCTATGATCTGGGAATAAAAGGATCTAAATAACAAAATCAAGAATAATATGAAACCATTATTAACTCATCTGCATGGTTTGATGGGCCTTGGGTTATTCGTACAACAATCCCAAAAATGTTCTGGAATGAGGTTATAGATTCTTACCATTTTATCAAGTCGTGTAACTCATTACATTGATCCTCCTTCCATTTTCAACTAATAATTATAATAAAATACTCACAAGTAAACTCACTGTAACAATTAGGATCAACACATCATTATTAAAAATCAAAACAAAATCTCAAACTCAAAATTTAAATCCCAGCAACCAATGGTAACTCAAGCATCATCATGATATGTGGTGATCGGGCACCCACTCATGACCATCCTCTTATGTACTAAGGACCATCCTATTCTACTTTCTACAAAAAACACAAATAACATGAGTTATTTCATGAACCTTGGATCATATTGAGAAAATAACCTAGTATTTGATACAATTTGTAATGAATCAGCCTGGGATGTCCCGACTCATCACCCAAATTAGTGATCAAATGGCCCTGGAGGATTTCTGATCCCCATAATATGAATACTAGTTCATAGGAATCATATAATATTCCTTTGGTAATTTTTTATCCAACGTAATAAATATATAGATATCAAAAAATTATTGAGAAGTCAACATGGGGTGTCCATATCTTGGATGACCATGCTATGTGAGATAAGCAATTTAAGATAAAGAGATGGGAATAAACATTCACTTCCATAAATAAAGATATATAGTGAAAAAATAGAATAAATACAAGTTAAAATACATAAAAAAATACAATCATCCATAGTGATTGATACAATATCTCTCTAAAAATAAACCAAACTCAAACCTTTCATCTATTACCTTTTCACCACATAAAATGAACCGCCCATCAATGTGGAACAAGTATAGGGGTAAATAAAATAGGGCCTTAGAAAATAATGATGTAAATAATTTTAAAAAATTACAAATAGTCCTTTAAAATTTTCTCAGGATGAAAATCCTTAAAACCACACCTCAAGAAAACCTAATAATGAAGTACACCCTTTTTATAAGTCATTTAAAATGTTCCCCACTTCCAAAAAAACTTTAATTATCAAATATTACTTTAAATCAAGAAAATAATTTATAAAATAAAGGATGTTACAATAAAAAAATAATTATTTAATTTAAAACACCAATTTAAATCACCAAGACCCTTTTAAAATCTCTTTAGGCATCTAAACGAACACTTTGAACTCTCAAATCACATTTAAAAAAAAGTTAAAACTACCAAAATCCATTGAAATGATTTTTGTTCCAATTTAGGAAAAATATTTTAAAACATTAAACAACCATAAAGGGAACCATATATAATCATAAAAATGTATAAATCTAATTTATTAACACTCTAGAATCAAAATACATACTAAGAGAAGATATTACATAGAAACACCAATCTTAAATTGAGAAGAACTCATCACCTATGATGGTAGAATCTCAAATGATGAATAAAATGATTCATATAAGATTGATGCATCAAGAAAATAATATTAGTTCCACACTAAACCCCAAAATAGGACACTATGGTATCTAAGGTTCATGGGTATTGTTAAATAAAAATACAAACCAGGAAGAATAAAGTATAAGAATAAGTAAGGAGATTACATTTAATATCCAAGATTGAATCATGATTAAATATTAAGGTTAAGTCCATAGAAATGGAGAGGAGGAATAGGGTACGTGCTTTTGACCATGAGTCATGCGAGAGTGGATAAATAATCTCTAAATGGGTTTAAAATCTGGGAGGTTCACTTTGGAAATTATAAAATTTTTAAAATTGGCTGAGCCCGGCGGTTTGGCAACAAGGTTTGGAAACATGTGTGCCAACCATTCAGATGGAACTAGAAAATACATGGTCACTCACATGGTTTTTTTATATGGTTTACCTAACCATATGGCATCCATGTATAACATACTTCTAAAATTATAGAGAATTTTTCATGCTTTTCAGATGATTTATACTAATTGTTTATGAGTTTTGCACCTGTATCATTACACAGAAAAGCTCACACATGGTTTCCATTATTATTCTAATGTTTTTGACTCAACTATGTGCTCCAAATTCAAATTGAACCGTTAAATAAAAAAATAATTGGAAATGTACCTATGTAAATGTAACCACATGTTTTCCTCAAAACGGTGCATGAAAACATTTATTAGAGGTAAAAATAAAAAATAAAAAAAAAATAAACTCCACCCAATACTTTAGGATAAGGATTAAATCTAATAAAATAATAATGAAATTGAAATTTGGGGTATTACATCTCACCCTTTAGGGGGAAATTAATGTGTATTCTAGGACTCTATTATAGAATTAACATTTTTCTGGATCCTTCCCAAATTCCTATGTGGGATTGGTTACTAATGTGAAAAATATTTTTTTGAAACTATAAATCAATGTGAAAATTTATATATATCATATGATGTATATATTTATCTTATTTTTATTGGTGTTATGATTTAAAGCCACATAGTTGAACACTTTATAATTTATCTCTATCTAGGGAGGTGGTAGGTGTTTAGGATTGGAGTTTGACCCATGATAATGGATTACAATATGTCCTTATAAAAGGAATTAGAACCCACATCATTCATTTATTCTTAATAGAACATATTGTGCCTTTTACAGTTGTGTGGAAAGGATCGTTTTGGTTCCTTTTAAGGTCATTAAACCATGAGTAATGATATATTTGGACAGAACCATAAAGAGTAATCCAATATATACTGGTTTAAAGGAATTAAATCCCATTAAATTTGGATTTCATAGTTTAATTTCAGGTGGCATGACCATACCAGATAGTTTAGCATCATGTGGTGAGTTTTTATGCTAGGAAATTTAAATTCATGCAATTTATACATCTAAACGAAGGATTCCTATCAATTGTTGTTATTATAATTCTATATGAATGAACTTTTCTATTTCATCCTATATATTGGTGATGAAACTGGAGAAGGAATAACTACTCACAAGAAATATGGACCATTGAGTATGATTATATTATAGGTGATATTTCCCATTAACGATTGTTTCATGGGTAATATGTCCTTTTGGGAATGTTTTTGGGCTTATTAATGGGATTCCTAGGTAGGTGTGTCTCTCTAATGGATCACTAGGATGAAATAATTAATGAGGGTATGATTTGGGGTTAAACCTAAGAAGGGGGACCATGTATATGTACACATTCCACTAATTAATAGGTTGACATGGAATACCAATGAGCACCATGGGGAATATTTCCTCATGATAATGAGGATGGTCCTTAAACATGGGATAGATATATGTGATTAGAAGAAACAAGAATAAATAATGCTCCAAGGATCCGGATCTAGTAGATAGATTATGTTAAAGTGAGATTTCATGTGTTAAAACAAGCATGAGAACTTTTCACTCTCTCTAGATCATTGAATAGACCAAAGGAATTCATAAAATTTCCTAGTTGATAATATTTTGTGCATGGGTAATCCATGGTGAGTATCATGAGCCAAAGGAGGATTCACGGGTTCCCTCATGAAAAAACCTTCATTATCAAGGGATACATGATTTTAAATCCTTTAGACCCAATTAGTTAGAGAGAAAATTTGGAATTTTCCATTTATTAAGGGAAAATATAACCAATGGGATTTATGCTGGTTTTAATGGCTTGGTCATGCATTTTATGGTGGCTCAATAAGTAGGTTCCCATATAAGTAATTTGGGAGAATATTGTCCCTAGGTTAGAGAAATGGGAACAAGGGTTGTTTATTGATGAGAACCTGGGTAAAGGATCTCCCTAGTGGGGTACCTAGGTGAATTGGATCCCAAGTGTAGGGTATTGGTTGAATACATCACCCTATTGGGGGTAGGGTGAAGTGGTCATCCTATTATGTGATAGGGTTAAGTGGTCAACCATGTTATAGGGTTGTAACAGTTTATGTCTTCATAATCTTTTACTTTACTAGTTTTGTTGGTTGGAGGTGTTTGGGGGAGGTTCTGGGTATTTTTTGTGGAAGATATAGCTACAGTAGTGATGTTGTAGGAAATACATGTCGTGTATTATATACACAACTTTTAATGGTGGTTCACAACCTGTGTAGTTGGTTGGTTCATGACAGGTACTTATATAAGGTGTATCCCATGAAATGGGTACACATCATTTAATTGGGATTCATAATTTTTATTAAATTCAAGTTTTAATCTTTTAAGGAGACATGTTTTTGGTGAAGTTGGGAATTTCCAAAACCAAAGGATCACACACTGTGTAATGGTAACATGACATGTAATCAGTGGAATTCATATTGTTTTATAACCCTTAATCTGATTTATTTATCATTCATATACCTCCATTATCTCTCATTTTGGTAGAGACCTAGGTGCCCTGGGGAGTTCTTCAATCCCTCTGCCTTCCTCTTCAATACTTTGGTTTGATGGATCGTCGTTCGAAATCCATGGTAGGTTATCCTCCCTTTATTGGTTGGTTTATCTTTGTTATTCTTCTGATGATTCACTACAGTGATGTTATTTTTGATTGGGTTGTGTGTTTGGTATTTTATTTGATGCTATTTGGGTGCGGTGTAGGTTGATCTATGGTTTCCCATGTGTAATTTTGGTTTTTGGGCAATTATTTTTTTCCCTATAGTGTGTAGAGAGTTGGAAAAGCTTTTTTAAGGTAGGGAATACCTCATTTATCTTTATTATTTATCATTCATGATGGGTTTTATCATTTTTATACATGGGATATGGTATTTATATCTTTATAAAAGATAAATAATTGGTAAAATTGAAATTAATGGGTAATGGCGTTTGATTTTTATGTTTATACAGATTTTTTATTGTAATATTATGATGGTATAAGCTTGATTACCCACTAAAAATTATGGTTATTGGGAACATTTCTTGCACTGGATATTTTTTTTGATTTTTGTTCATATTTTGACTATTTTGATATCACCTTAAAATAGAAAATGATTAACCACTTATATTTGGTTAATAAAATGGTTTACCTAGGATTAAATCATGTGTGATAAAACACCTAAAAAGTGTAATGGGATAAAATACCCTTTTAAAATATATAAAATCATCTTTGAGGTGTTTTGATGTGTGGTTATTCTTGTGCGGAGGTGATGTTTGGTTGATGTGTAGTTGGTTCATGTGGAGTGAGGTGGTATTTTTGTTCGTTCTTTTGGGGTGGTGAGGTGGTGGTTTGATGGCCATGATTGTTGGGTGGTGAGTTGGTTGTTTTTTGGCCATCCTTTTGGGATGATGAGCTGGTTGTTTGTTTTTCCATGCTTTTGGGGTGGTGGGGTGATGGTATGATTTGAATTTTTAGCTTCTTGTAATGTGTGGTTACTTTGTGTAAGATTACCGGGTAGTGATGGAATTAATAATTTTTTAATAATGTATGAAATGGATGGTGTTTTGATTTGGTTAATAGGATAATAATGGATAATAAATAAATAAATTATGGGTTGTGTGGTTAAATGTGGATTATACTAAACCAATAACCAAATGGGTTGGATAATGGTAATAAGTTGTGGTTGTTATGTGGCTTGTGGTTTGTTTGGTGTCATGCATTTAGAGGTGGAAAAAAAGTGGAAATTGTGTGAGTTGGTTATTGTTTGGTTCTGAACCCATAGGTTGGTCTTATGTGTGGATATATGTATATACTTGTATATTATTTTTGTCTTCTATACACATGCCACTCACGTCGATCACCATGTATCGACACCCACATAGTCACACGGGGGTGTTTTCTCTGACCTCTGGTGAGGATGAGGGATGTACAGGTACCCATTATTTCCAACTATATCTTATAGAAAAGGCAAGTATTACCCATTTTTTTATGGCCATAGGTATTTTGGTGCATTAGATGGTGGTTGTGATAGCTTAGGTGTTTTCAGGTGAGATGTGATTGTTCTTGTGGGGAGGTGGCCCATGTTTTTTTAACAGAGGTGTGATATGATCGTTTGTATGGGTGGATTATGGTGGGTGTCATGCATGGTATGAGGTGGTTATGAGGTTAATGTCTTCTATTTTCATGATACCCTACTACTCTGGTTATGTAAGGGTTTGTTATGTGATGTCCCAGGTGTCTATTGACAAGATGTGATGTGGTCGTGCTTGTGGGGTGGTGAGCTTAGGTGTCTGTGGTCATGATATGATGTGACCATGCTTGTGGGGTGGTGTGGTGTAAGAAATATATGGGAGTTCTAGGATGTATGATGTTGGGTTGTGATAGTGGTATACAAGGGGGAAATCGGTGCGGGGTACCTTATCGATTGGCTTCTTAATATATTTTATTAATTGGATTACATTATTTGGTGATCCTTCATTAGTGTGGTTGTGATGGATAGTTGACATATTTAGGCAACATTTTTTTCTATTTTCTCATGGGTTTATTCGTATGCTTCTTTCACATGTTCACGATATACTTCGGTTTTCCTGCTGAGTATAATTGTATGCTCACCCTATGTATATAAACTGATTTTCACATTTCTAGGGGTAATACATAGACCATTTTGAACATTACTAGCTTGGATATTTGGATAGATTTTGGGTCACTACTTTATCTTTGATTTTGGATATTTACTTCTAGAGACTTTTATCTGTATCAGTTTTATTTATACATGAATTATGGTATGGTTTTGGTTTCTTTTTTATATTATGTCAGGAAATTTCTTGTGGATGACCCATCTTATCTCCTAATATTTTATTATTATAGAGGGTAATGCCTCGCATTTCATGAGATTTTTATACCCTCAGTGATAGTCTCCATGTCGAGGTCGACTGGAGGAGGGACTTGGTGGTCATTATCTCTCTCCCCTAATTTTGATATCTTTAGAGAGAGGGGGTCATGACATAGTTGAATGAAAGGGGATGGTTGATATATATATGATGGAGTTTGTAGTTAAGTGCGATGATGATTTCATGGGTTGGTATGGTAGCAAAGCCAGTTCAACTTGGTGTGTGACGTATTCTAGGGAGACCTATTTGGATAGAGGATTTTAGGGCCTCCTGTGATCTAGTGCACATACTATAATCTTATTGAATTACATGGTGACTTGGACCGATTTTTTGGGTAGATACCTAGTATAGGTACATTCTTCATGATGATTTTTGTTATTGATTGAATTGGTTTGTTTTGGGAAGGTTAAAATGAATAATTTAAATTAAAATGAACCTAAATAAAATTCTATAAGATTAGGTATTTCTTGCTTGATTTTCATATATGTCTCATATTCATCATTCATGTCTTGCTGAGGCAGTTTTGGTTCAGCAGGTAGACTAGTTGATCATCATAGGGTTGATCTAGGATAGGATGGTGAGGCTTGGTAGAGGGTGTTTCAGGATTTTTAGTGACTTGATTTGGAGAATTATGTGAGTAGTGTTTCATATGTGGAGATAGAAAGATGGGTATAGGTGCTAAATATTGATTTTAGTATGATCTAGGATCCAATGGGATATTGGGTCCCTTTAGCTGCTAGTCAGATACAGGGAGATTCACATCAGTGGTGGAAACTATATCTGGGAGAGCAAAAGGAGGAAGATGTTTCATGGGCCGAATTTCAAAAATAATTCTAGGCATAGTTCGTTTTATTGACCATGACGGTGGTGAAGAGGTGGGGCATCTTTCTCTTCGGCAAGGGAGTATGTTAGTTCAGGATTTGGAAATCAAGTTTCAATACCTTCTGTGTTTTTTCCTAGATCATTTTATAGATGAGAAGTCTCCTGTGATATGTCTTGAGGAGGAACTTTGTCCTTATATCCTGTATATAGTAACTCCTTTTACATTACTATTGTATCAATAGGTTTAGAAGAAGTTGGAGGTGATTGAGGACATGAACTCATAGGGATATTTTCTATAATAGGGGAACCAACATTGTTCTTTGAGGAGTAGGGTTGTCTGTAATAGGTATCAGGAACTAGGTCCTATGAGGTTTTGACCAACGAGGAGTCGACCTTAGCAGCTTCCTTTCTTTCCTTTTAGGTCCAGTTTTTTCTATGCTTTTCTTGGGGATTTGTGCTAGTTTTTTTGTTATAGGGATCATGGACATCACCAAAAAATAGTTCCCAGTGGTTCATATGAATTTTTTAGAGATGTATAGGTTCATCTCTATCCTTAGCAATATTTTCTAGTGAGACTATTCTAGAAATAGGGAAACCAAGATTATGCTCCACCAAGTGGAGATGGACTAGGTAGAGTCTGACCTCATGATGTTCCTCAAGTTTAGGGACCTTGAATCGATCATGGTCATGGATATGTTCATTAGAATATATTTATAGAAGCTGGGTGTGGTAAATTTCCCACATTAGAGGTGGTATTACTAGAGGGGCCAAATATCATCAGAGGTATGATTAGTTTGTTTAGTACCCTTGTTTGTTCCTTGTTTGATTCAAGAGATTTTCACTCCTTTTTTGCTCCCTCTTTATAACATGATCTAGGAATATATGTAGAGAGGATTTTCATTCCCCTGGTGTTTACTACACTAGTCGAATTCCAGACCATCTTGTTTGATGTGTGTTGGGGGTGTAGATTGATTATTTGGTTACATCAGTCCCGTGGAGATATTTTCTTGCTATAGATGCATCCATATGATTTTATCCTCAACATCAAATGTTTTTATTTCATATGTTCTTTTATCATCTTATTCTATAGGAAATTCATGTTTTCAGATGTCGATGTTCAACATGTGGTTTTCATTGGCATTCGGGGTTGTTATATGGGTGGTCATTGTGTGGAGTCCCGTCTTTCCTTGGGGGTTTTTTTCTATAGAATTAGTATATACTCAGATAATGGAGATTCCTAGGGCCATTGGGTTTTCATAGATGTTTTCCCATATGAGTTTGTTATGATACCCCCTCTATGTGATGTTGAGTTTGGGATAGACTTACAACCTCATTATTCTATAATTTTTATGGATTCTTATTGAATAGAACCTTTTGAGTTGTGGGAGTTGAGCATTTAGATAGATGAACTGAGGAACAAGTGTTTTATCCGACCTAGTGTATCATTGCGGGGTCCTCCAGTGTTGTTATCCAAGAAGTTTTATGGTAGTATGAGGTTTTTTATAGACTACCGGTGGTTAAATAAAGAGATGTTCAAGAACCATTACCCTCTTCTGGGGATAGATGATCTTTTTTTCTGACTAAGAGGGTTGAGTTGGTTTTCTAAGATCTTTCTACGGTCAGGATATCACCAGTTGATGGTGGAGGAGGGATATATCCTAAATATAGCCTTCAGATATAGTTATGGACACTTTGAGTTTTCTGTCTTGTCTTTTGGTGTTATTAACAAACCATCCATTTTCATGGGTCATCTAAAATTTGTGTTTCATAAGTTCATAGATTGGTTTTTTTCCGTATTCATCGTTGATATCTTGATCTACTTATAGTTAAAGGATGAGCATGTCAATCATCTCAAAGTTGTCTTATAGGTTCTTTGATTCCACCAGCTCTATTAAAAACATTTCAAGTGTAAGTTTTAAACATGATAGGTTTATTTAATTGGTAATGTCGTTTCTTGAAATTATTTTGAAATGGACCCTTCTAAGATCGAGGTAGTTGTTCCTTGGGTATCACTTAAGATTGTGTCATAGGTTCATAGTTTTCTTGGTCTTGTAAGCTATTATCAAAGGTTTATACCCAATTTATATTAATATTAAGCCTCATTTATAGAATTTACTAGGAAATACCAAGACTTTGTGCATACTATTCAATGCTAGTTATTGTTCGGTTACCTAGAAGAGAAGTTGGTCAATGATTTATTATTCTGGTTTCCTAAGGATGGTGTGATTTTTGTGGTGTATTGTGATGCTTTGCGTATGGTCTTGGGATGTATTTTGATAAATAAGAGGTAAGTGATCTATTATGGGTCTAGATAGTTGCACCCCACAATCGTGACTATGCCACCTATGACCTGGATATAGTAGCATTTGTGTTTTCACTAAAGTTATGGTAGCATTACCTCATGGGAGAGTTCTTTGTGTTCCTCACAGATCACAAGAGTTTGATGTATATCTTTTCTTAACGTGATCTGAACTTGTAGCTGTGGAGGTGGATAAAGTTTCTTCAAGTTTATGATTTTGAGATCTCTGACACCTTATGAAATGGAAATGTTGTGGCTGATGCATTGAGTAGGAAGTCGGGGAAGGATGTTTTTTGGGAATATACAGACTCTTGGAGAGGAATGGAGGAGTTATAAGCATTGAAATAAGATTAAAGGGTTCATGGTGGTAGAGGTTGTTTTTTTTATATGATGGTGTGGTCTTCTATGATGTAGCAAGTGGAGGAGTCTTTGTGGATAGACTCAAAGGCCAAGGTGATACGTGATCTTGTTGGCTATAGTGATGATCCAAAGGGATGGTTAGAGGATGGTCAGAATAAGCTGTTGTTTTGTGGGAGGTTGTTTGTTACGGTAGTTATTCTTAATGTAGTTATTCATGAGTTTCATAAATAACATTTGGTGGTACACCCAATATTTTAAAAAGATGTATCATTGATTGATGGTGCAGTTTTGGAGGCATGGGACGAAATGGTTAGTGGTGGAGTTTGTGGAGAGGTGTTTAGTTTTCCATTAGGTGAAGTTTGATCATCATGTTCCAGGTAGTTTGTTGCAGCCTTTGGATATCACCGAGAGGAAATGGGAAGATTTCTAAATGTATTTTTTAACAGGGTTACCAAGAACTCATAGGGTTGTGATGATATCTGGTTGATCATGGATCGGTTGATAAAATTATCCCACTTTTTATAAATCATAGATTTGAGGGAAGTTAATGTTTTAGCTAAGAGGTATGAGGATGAGGTGGTGAGGTTTCATGGGGTTCCTAGGTCTATTGTCTTGGATTTTGGTACACATTTTATATCATGAGTCTATAGGGGACTGAATCATTATTTTTTACTTAGTTATACCTTATCACTTCTTTCCACCATCAAATAGATGAGAAGATAGAGCCGAATATCCAGATGCTATAGGATATATTTTAGATCTATGTATTGTAATTTACTAGATCTTGGGTACATTAACTTCCTTTAGGTTAGTATTATTATAATAATAGTTATCACTCTTCCATTGTTATATATCTATTTGAGGAAATTTTATGGGAGACGGTGCCATTATCTATTGTGTGGGATGGTGGTTGGGAAGTTTTCATTTCTTAGACCTGATTTGGTGAAGATCATGAAAAAGAAGTTTCGTGTAGTTCATGAGAGGATGAAAGCAGCGAAAGGTCAGCATAATTCTTATGTTGATCATAGGAGATTCCCTTGGAGTTTGAGGTTGTACACCATGTGCTCTTGAAGGTTTCCCCTTAATGTGGGAAGCGGAGGTTGGGTAGAGGAAGTAAACTTCCTCCCATGTTTTTTGGGCCCTTTGAGGTGTTGGAGTTAGTTGGTGAGGTGGTGTATCAGTTGGAATTTCCACTAGAGTTGGATAAGATCCAGGACATCTTCCACATCTCTCAATTTATTCAGTATCTTCAACATGACTCCCATTTCATTGACTTTGTATAGTTGGATATCGAGGATGATGTGATATTCGTGGAGTGACCAGTAGAGATCTAAGATCATCAGGATAAAGTTTTTTGAGGAAAAACCATTCCTTTTGTTTCTATTCTGTGGAGTCATGGTGTCCTAGATAAGAGTACTTGGGAATGTGAGATGTGGATGTTCAGTACCCTGAGTTTTTTTTAGTTTTTCTTTTCTTTCAATTTATTTGTGATATGATGTATGGAACTATTTTTATGAGATGAGTTATTTTCCTTTTTTTGGTGTATGATGTGTGATAAATTTATAACATATGAAAATGGAAATACCTGATTGCTAACCAATATTCATTAACTAGGATGCGATTAAATATCTTTGAGCAATTTGGTGTCGTCCAGAGCAGATAGTATCTTGACATAGAAGATGGAGTTCCCTAATTCGTGTGTTTCGGATGATGCAGGGTATTGGTTGTGGTGGTTCTTGGATTAGGTTTTTTTGAGGTTGATATGGTGGTGTAGTGGTTGTGAGGTTGGATGGTTGTGGTGATGTGGATATATAGTGATGAGGTTGTGTGAGATGTTTTTTGGTCATTTAGTTTGGAGTGTTTGTCTGGTTGTGGCATTTGAGGTATGATGATATCCTTGATAGGTATCTCATAGGGTGGTTATTCGGAACTCTTTCCTTCTAGGATTAGTTTTGGATTCTTCAAGGTTATAATCATTTGATAGGTATCTTATGTAACGTTTTGTGCCTTCCCAGTCCATTACTTTACTAGTTTTAGTGGTTGGAGATGTCATAGAGATGTTTCAAGAATTTTTTGTGGAGGCTGTATCTATATTTGATCTACAATAGGAAATAAACATCGTGTATTTTATTCATGATATATAATGTTCGTTCACATCTTGTGTATCTAGATGGTTCTTAGCTCAGATATGGCTAAGGGGAATCCTGTGAAAAGGGTGCACATTGTGTAAGTTGGATTCTCGACGTGTAATAAATTATAGTGTTACTCCTTTTAGGTGATGCATTTTTCAATGAAATATGTAAATTTTGGAAACCTGATTATTACGCATTATTTAATGGTTACATTATGTTTAATCAGTAGGATCGAGGTTATTATATAACCCTTGAAATTAAATTCTCATTTGGCCGCCACACTTATCTCTCATTTATGAAAATCCCTAGGCACCCTAAGTATTTCTTCAATCTCTCTTCCTCTCGCTTCGATCCTTTGGTTCCAATGGATCTCCATTGGAAAACTTTAGTAGGTTCTCATACCTTTCTTGGTTCATTTTCTTCTATTCTTCTTCCGAGGATGCACTATAGTGATGGTTTTTTTGTTTGGGGTGTGTGTTTGGGCTATGAATTGATAATATTTGGGTGTAGTGTAGGTTGATTCATAGTTTATTATGTTCTGTTTTGGTCTACAATAGTCATTTCTTTGTCCTATAGTGTGGAGAGAGTTGGAAATACTTATTTGATGTAGGGAATCTCTTAGTTCCCTTTATTGTGTTTCATGCGGGATTTTTTTTCTCATGTTTATCTATGGTAGATAGTTATTTTAGATTAATAAAAGATAAATAATTGGTTAAATTTAAATTTAAGGTTAAATGGGTGGTTTATATGTTTTTAAAACTTTATTATTGTTATTTAGTGATTTTAGGTTCTTGATTCCCTGATTAAAATTATGGTCATTGGGGACTTTTTTTGTGCTGGATATATGTGCTATGATTTTTGTGCCTATTTTTATTATAGTGATATAATCCTATATTGTAAATTGATTAACCACTTATATTTTTGAATAAAAAGGTTTCCCCTGGATCATAAATTATGTGACAATTCCTCTAAGATAATGTGGAACGAGATAAAATACCCTTTATAAATCTAAAAATGATCCTTGATGTGTTTTAATGTGTGTTCATACTTGCGGGGAAATGATGTTTGGTTGATGTGTGGTTGGTTCATGTTGGGAAAGGTGGTTTTTTTACTATTATTTTGAGGCAGCGAGGTTGTTGTTTTACGGATGTGCTTTTAGAGTAGTGAGGTGGTTTTTTTTGCCTTGATTTTGGGGTGGTGAGGTGGTTGTTTATTTGACTTTGATTTTGGGGTAGCAGGGCGATGGTATGATGGAAATGTTGAGCTACTTTTGATGTGTGTTTTCTTTGCGGTACATGTCCAGGTAGTGATGGAATAAATAATTGTTTAATAATGTTTGAAATAAAAGGGTTTTTTATTTGGTTAATGGTATTATAATGGATAATGAACAAATAATTGATGGGTTATGTAGTTAAATGTGGATAATGTTAAAAAATGAAACCAATGGGTTGGATATTGTGAATTTGTTGTTGGTGCGATATGACTTGTTGTTTTTTTTGTGTTATTCATTTAGAGGTGGAAAAAAGTGGTGATGTTATGAGTTGGTTAGTGTTTGTTTGTGAAACCATAGGTTGGGATTGTGTGTGGATATATGTATATACTTATATATTCTTTTTTATTTCTATAAACACTCCACCCAAATTGACCACCATGTGTCGACAACTGTATAGTCATGCAAGGGGTGTTTTTATTGATATCTGGTGAGGTGGATGGATGGATAGGTAACTTCTCTTTCATCCTCTCTCTTCTTAGAGAGGTAGGTATTTCACATGTTTTAATGTTCAGTGTTCTTTTAGTGCATTATATGGTGGTTGTGATATCCCAAGTGTTTTCGGTCGATATGTGATCGTCCCTGTGGGGTAGTGTCCCATGTAATGCCCCGACCCCAGCTACCCAGAGTCGGTGCATTACTTCGTAACATTGTCATGATCACAAAAGATCAAGTCTCGAAAGACCGATTAGTTTAGTACCCTTGGAAACACTAGATACATTCATAAATGTTACATTACATCATAAAGTGAAAAGCTACAATAACAAAGTCTCCATAGTCCACTCTCATATCCTCTTATGACTATCCATGCAGGTCATTAATAAAATACTTCTTCACATCCTGGAAAATATTAAAACATTGAAAGGGGTGAGCTCAGATGCTCAGTAAGGATAACAATATTGCGGAAGATTTCATAAATAAACATAAACATTTAAGTCAATGTATAACTAAAAAAAATCCTTTTAAACTTGAACATCAACATAATATGGAAAAAGTAAAATGAGATAATGCCATTTACTTATTCACATGGATATTCTACTGGCCAAATAATCACATGCAATATCAATAACCACTTTCATAATGATGGAATGCATAATGCCAGACATTCTGAAACATTTTGTCAAGGCCTCGGCCAAGACGTCTAAAATGATTAAGGCCTCGGCCAAAACCATAAATCAAATTGGGAAAGGGCCTCGGCCAATTCCACGTCTAGTTGTCTCATGAGACCTACCGATGCATCGAGGAGCTATAGCGGGCTCCACCCGTCACTTATTAAGTCCAATACATTCCTCATATGAATAGGTTAAAAATAACATAAACCATAACATAATCGTATCACATAAAACATGCATAAAGGAAACATAACATTTCCACATTTCAATCACAAGATATCAATACAACACATTGATATAATAAAAATTCTTTCAAAACCATTTTCAAAACCAAAATAAAAGAAAGTTAAAACTTTGTATTTATTTTAAAAAAAAGTGATGGCTTGTAGAGGAAGCCGAAACTCAAATAATGGTCAAGGAGGCGGAGAAGTCATTGTCGCCGCATAAGTACGGAAATAAAAACATTCCATTTTTGTCGTTTAGTAAAACGCTTCGTATAAAAAAGATTCCTTTTGAAGAAACGTAAAAGTCAAAGGGGTTTATACACCGTATAAAAGAAAGTTGTGTATAAAACCAAATATGCCTCAATGAAAGGAGATTGAGACGAAGTCCTTAAAAAATCATTTTTAAAATAAAATAGATCTATTATGTGTATTCACTATAGGTACACATAAAGAAAGTAAAAATACAAGATAGGACAAAATAATATCATGACGTAATATGAAAGTATGAGATTAACCCAAAGAATGGAAATTGGGTTAAGAAGTTCCCTTACCTTGTGTCTGACTTGATTCGACCGTTCTTTAACCTCCTGAATAATAAAATAGAGTTAATATCTACCATTTTCAATTTAATTATCCTTTTTATATCACTTATTACAATTTTATGAACATTATGTAATTATTTAAGTTAATAACGGTCATTTTGTCAATTTTTGGTACTTGAGTCAACAATAAACTTCTTATAATTACAAGTTGTTTATGTGGTAGAATATCTATTATCTCTAGAATTATATTCATCATTTAGATGTCATATATATCATATATATCCAGTATATACATTCATTCATAATATTACGTAACATTCAGAGGTAAGAAATGAAATGCACCGTTCATGGAGACGGTAAGCCGTACGTACGCATGAACGCTACTTTCATTTCAATTTTGTATTTAATGGAATGAAATCATAATTATATAAAGTTATAATATAGTTCCAGTATAATATCATATATAATATCATTTACTCCATCCTTTATACATCCCACATATGGCATTAACGATTCACATCACTTTGAGGGGGCGGTAGTCCCCACATCCTAAAATGAAATTATCGCATTTACCCATAATGGAAATCATAAAGTATGCCATAAATGAGAAATACAGAAGAATAAGGAAAACATAAACATATTAAATATCATATATAAATATAGTGACATCTTAATGGCCACCTTTGAAGGTGTTATATGACTGTTGAACAATCATCGTTTCGTGAGGCAGAAATTCACCATCCACAGAAACAGTATGTTCTTTAACCATTAGATGTAGGTGTGTGTAATTGTAGCTCTAATACTTCTTATAAAAACATCCTAGTATATTGAGTATAATGGTGTTGTTACAAAAGAAATGAATAAAAAGAGTTTTTGGGGTTGGATAAGCAAAATAAAACAAAATAACATTAGAGAAGACATTACCTCAAAATCGGGTAACTCTTTTTGATTTGAGCCAAAGGCTTCCTTGGGAGGAGTTCTGCCCAAAGTGAGGCTTCTAGGCGTAAGGGGGGAAAGTTGGGAGAGTATTTGGGTAGAGGTTGGCCGAGCCAAATGGCTTGAAAGTGTGAATGAGGTGGTAGAGGTGGGGGCCTTTTATAAGAGGAGAGGAGGGGCACTCTTGGAAAGTAAAGAAAAGTCACCTTATTATAAAATGATTTTCGGATTTTAGAGGTCCCACACTTATATAATTCGAGGCTAAGGTGATAAGGGTTAGAAATATACCCATAAAATAGTCTTTGGACAAGTTTAAGCCTTGTATTGTACATTATCTTTTCATTTTATTAAAATCGTTAAATAATGAGGTCATCGCTGCATCATAATGATGTCATAAATAATTTAATTTATTTAATGTATAAAAATTATAAAACAAATATTATGATTTAGGAAATCTTTTTAGCTTTCAAATTACTATTTATAGTCAAAAATATGACTTGTATAACCCCATGTAAAAATTTTTTTAGTAAAACATTTCATGTTTGTGTCATTTTTTACTTTAACATTAAATAAAAGGTATTTATGTCATTTTCCAACTAAAGTGTCTCCATGGGGTCCCCAAGTTGACCCATGGATTTTCTTGGTCGTCCATGGTACATCCAATGAGGGTAGGACATGTGTCAAGCTCATATCATATTATTAAAACATTATTTTTACCTTAAACTACACTAATTACCTCTAATCGCGATTAAGAACTTAAAAGTTACTATTCACCGAAAATTATTTTAATCTCATTGAACCACATTTTACTTCTTAATGACAACCATGTATGTCGGATTTTTGAAAATCAAAACACAGAAGTGGTAATATTTCATTTAAACGAAAAATCAGTTATTTAACTACCACTTAGTGGTTTCAATATTCATCAAAAATTGAAGTTTTTCAGAACCATGCCAAAATTTCACCCTAAGATATAATTGATATTCCGAATTCAAAAATGATGTCTATTTTACAAAATTCAAAACATATAAGTTTCATTAATTAATTTTATAATTAATTCCCACTGTCACAACAAATAGCGTGTTTTTAAGAAACAATTTATATCAAAAGATTGGCAACTGTTTATGTCCAATTTCAATGTTAAATTAATTCTAATGACCACCATTGGATAAAATGGTAAAAATATATTCTAATTATACTTTAAAACCACTAAATAGTGTAATTTATCACTATAAATTATTTTTATTAAAAAAGTTGTTTTTACGTATTTTTCACTATTCATAAAAAAATTAGAAGTTCTCAGAAAAATACCAAAAATTCAACATAGGATAATTTCAATATTAGGAATACAAAAATGAATTCCATTTTGAAATATAAAATTTCTATAATTTTAAAAAGTGGTTATTACTATTCATAACGGCTACATTGATTATTCGTGGTGTTTTAGAACTCGAATTTGTGTACAATGCAAGCTATTGCATTATTGAATGAGAAGCGTATCGTGGAAGCTCGGGGTGTTACATTATCCCCTCCTTCAATAAATTGAATCCTTGCAATTTGAAAAAAAAAATCATTGAAAATAAAAGGTTGAAAAAAGAAAATACCTTTGTGGAAAACCCACATCGGAAATAAGATTAATAAAATTTAGCCTTAATAAGAGGGAAAAGGAAATGAAAAAGTCACCACCCAATTATGATCTCGATTAGGAGAACATTGGTGGAAATTAGAGACATATAATTGGAGGAAAAACGTAAATATTTGTAGGGAGTGATTGAGGTCATCAATCACAATCAACTGTCAAATTGAGGGCCTCAAATCCTTCAATCTATGTTGATTTAAAATATCATCAGTTCAACAAGACATAAGGTATTAGGATAACAAATTTTTTTGTTTTAATATCCATTTACTAATGTTTAAGAATTAATTTAGTCATTGAATAAGAGATAGGTATATATATATTTATGCTTGACAATTAGAGTTTCAACCTTCAACTCATCTTTCACTCAAAAAGATAATAGAACTCAAAAATATTCTATTTATCCTAATTGTATAAGGTTCCAAATATTAACACATACCATTTAGATTAGAAAAACTATTTTGTAATAACCAGGGACTTCACATAGTCCAGTGGTAGGCGATTAATCCCAATCGCACTATGGTTGTGGGTTCGATTCCCATAGCTTTGTTCGACACGATGAGTTGTCACTCGGTCTGCGTGTTGTCCTTTTTATAAATATCCAAAAATACCTTAACAATAGTATCCAATGTAAAATATAATCCATTCCAACCTTTATAGTTATCCAAAATACTTCTGGCCAACTCACAGTCCAGATTTTATGAGGAAGTTAAACATAATGAAGCTCCTTTTTTTCTGCGTAACAACATGTGAACACATTCATCATGTATTCTTTTAAAACACTGCAACATACAGAATTACCATAAATCCTTATTGATTACACTCATGATCCTTATTCCTTATAGAAAACTAGATATACTCCTTCTATCCAAAAATGTATAAAAATCATTAATCAGTTTCAAGGATGTTTAGAATATCCAACATAATTTATCTGAATCAATCATGTCTTATTCCAAAATCACTATCTCGGTATCAGAACCATATTATGGTTTATCTTTCTCTCAACCATATATTTTCCAAAAATTTAACCTACTGTGGAGTCACTTTTCTTGGTTCCACACAATCTCATGTCCTAGATGCAATAGTACTGCAGTACAATCCTTATATATTCCATAATTATTATAACCAGTACATCATTGATACAACACTCAAATTACAAAATTCATTAATAAAAACATAAGAACTCTAATCATTCCTCCTCATCTCTGGTAGTACCATAACTTGATTATTATCCAATAACATCATTTGGGGCATACTCTGATGATTTGAACATTGGTTTGCGTACTGTCCCCACTCCTTGTAGATGAAGCATTGTACATTTGAATCCTTTTTCTTAACCTTGCATTCATGCACTTGGTGTCCTTTTTCTCCACACTTATAACAAACTCCCATTCCCTTCAGGAAAATTCCAAGGTGTTTCTTCCCACAGTTATCACATATTGGAAAATTCTTCTTTTCCCTTGTCCCTTTATCCATCATTCTCTCTTCCATCCTTTTCTTCTCTTTCATCCCTTAAAATCCATAAGACTCAGAGAATTCTCTACTTATCTTATTAACACATGATATTATTTCTTCATATGTTGATAACACATGGGAGAATATTTCCCTTCTAAATGTTGGCTTAATACCATGAAAGATATGATCCCTCTTACTCTTTGGATCATACGTATTGATGGAGTTCACATTCCTTCTACTGGGCGCCATTTCTATACAATGGCATAAACTAGATTAGTTTATGAATTAAAATACATAATTCCATATTTGTAAAACACTTTACATAAATTGAACTATTTATGGATATAATCCATAATCATAAAAAGAAATGTTTTCTTTGATAAATTATATACTCATAACCCTTCATAGTGGTTTGTTAAGAAAACGAGAATTAACTTAAGCATATCCCCTGAGAGTATCGTAACCAAGAGTGCAGCAAGGCCTGTTGTCGTGCACCAGTTCCCGTTCGAGTCTAGCTCAAAGCGGTGTTTTCGAGATTTACCCCTAGGTACATCTGTGTCAGATCCGCCTCTACCTGATCGTATCCAGACAGGGATGTATTTCTCAGAAAACTCACAAAATCTCTATAATACCAAAATTCTAGGAAGTTCTTCTATACTAATCCTTAAAGTCTATCTTCGGGCTATGTGCTCTAATAAAAGTTTATCTAAATCTATCTTCCAAGGTTAGTACTAAACTGCCTCTGATACCAACTATAACGCCCCGACCCCAGCTACCCAGAGTCGGTGCATTACTTCGTAACATTGGCATGATCACAAAAGATCAAGTCTCGAAAGACTGATTAGTTTAGTAGCCTTGGAAACACTAGATACATTCATAAACGTTACATTACATCATAAAGTGAAAAACTACAATAACAAAGTCTCCATAGTCCACACTCATATCCTCTTCTGACTATCCCTGCAGGTCATTCATAAAATACTTCTTCACATCCTGGAAAATATTAAATCATTGAAAGGGGTGAGCTCAGATGCTCAGTAAGGATAACAATATTGCGGAAGCTTTTATAAATAATCATAAACATTTAAGGCAATGTATTACTAAAAAAAAGCCTTTTAAACTTGAACATCAACATAATATGGAAAAAGTAAAATGAGATAATGCCATTTACTTATTCACATGGATATTCTACTGGCCAAATAATCACATGGAATATCAATAACCACTTTCATAATGATGGAAAGCATAATGCCAGACATTCTGAAACATTTTGTCAAGGCATCGGCCAAGAACTCTAAAATGATTAAGGCCTCGGCCAAAACCATAAATCAAATTGGGAAAGGGCCTCGGCCAATTCCACATCTAGTTGTCTCATGAGACCTACCGATGCATCGAGGAGCTATAGAGGGCTACACCCGTCACTTATTAAGTCCAATACATTCCTCATATGAATAGGTTTTAACATAACATAAACCATAACATAATAGTATCACATAAAACATGCATAAAGGAAACATAAAATTTCCACATTTCAATCACAAGATATCAATACAACACATTTATATAATAAAAATTCTTTCAAAACCATTTTCAAAACCAAAATAAAAGAAAGTTAAAACTTTGTATCTATTTTAAAAAAAAGTGATGGCTTGTAGAGGAAGCTGAAACTCAAATAATGGTCACGGCGGCGGAGAAGTCGTTGTCACCGCATAAGTACGGAAATAGAAACATTACCTTTTTGTTGTTTAGTAAAACGCTTCGTATAAAAAATATTCTTTTTGAATAAATGTAAAAGTCAAAGGGGTTTATACACCGTATAAAAGAAAGTTGTGTATAAAACCAAATATGCCTCAATGAAAGGAGATTGAGAAGAAGTCCTTAAAAGATCATTTTTAAAATAAAATAGATCTATTATATGTATTCACTATAGGTACACATAAAGAAAGTAAAAATACAAGATAGGACAAAATAATATCATGACGTAATTTGAAAGTAGGAGATTAACCCAAAGAATGGAAATTGGGTTAAGAAGTTCCCTTACCTTGTGTCCGACTTGATTCGACCATTCTTTAACCTCCTGAATAATAAAATAGAGTTAATATCTACCATTATCAATTTCATTATCCTTTTTATATCACTTATTACAATGTTATGAACATTATGTAATTATTTAAGTTAATAACGGTCGTTTTGTCGATTTTTGGTACTTGAGTCAACAATAAACTTCTTATAATTACAAGTTGTTTATGTGGTAGAATATCCATTATCTCCATAATTATATTCATTATTTAGATGTCATATATATCATATATATCCAGTATATACATTCATTCATAATATTACATAACATTCAGAGGTAAGAAATGAAATGCACAGTTCATGGAGACGGTAATCCGTACGTACGCATGAACGCTACTTTCATTTCTATTTCGTATTTAATGGAATGAAATCATAATTATATAAAGGTATAATATATTTCCAGTATAATATCATATATAATATCATTTACTCCATCCTTTATACATCCCACATATGGCATTAACGATTCACATCACTTTGAGGGGGCGGTAGTCCGCACTTCCTAAAATGAAATTATCGTGTTTACCCATAATGGAAGTCATAAAGTATTACATAAATGAGAAATACAGAAGCATAAGGAAAACATAAACATATTATATATCATATATAAATATAGTTACATCTTAATGTCCACCTGTGAAGGTGTTATATGAGTGTTGAACAATCATCGTTTCGTGAGGCAGAAATTCGCCATCCACAGAAACAGTATGTTCTTTAACCATTAGATGTAGGTGTGTGTAAGTGTAGCTCGAATCCATATTATAAAAACATCCTAGTATATTTAGTATACTGTTGTTGTTACAAAAGAAATGAATAAAAAGAGTGTATGGGGTTGGAGAAGCAAAATAAAACAAAATAACATTAGAGAAGACATTACATCAAAATCGGGTAACTCTTTTTGATTTGAGCCAAAGGCTTCCTTGGGAAGAGTTATGCACAAAGTTAGGCTTCTAGAAGTAAGTGGGAAAGTTGGGAGAGTATTTGGGAAGAGTTTGGCTGAGCCAAATGGCTTGTAAGTGTGAATGAGGTGGTAGAGGTGGGGGCCTTTTATAAGAGGAGAGGAGGGGCACTCTTGGAAAGTGAAGAAAAGTCACTTTATTATAAAATAATTTTCGGATTTTAGAGGTCCCACTCTTATATAATTCTAGTATAAGGTGATAAGGGTTCTAAATATACCCATAAAATAGTCTTTGGACAAGTTTATGCCTTGGATTGTACATTATCTTTTCATTTTATTAAAATCGTTAAATAATGAGGTCATCGCTGCATCATAATGATTTCATAAATAATTTAATTTATTTAATGTCTAAAAATTATAAAAAAAAATACTATGATGTAGTAAATCTTTTTATCTTTCAAATGACTATTTATAGTCAAAAATATGACTTGTATAACCCCATGTAAAAATTGTTTTAGTAAAACATTTC
The DNA here is from genome assembly GCA_963277665.1 of Viscum album. Lineage (NCBI taxonomy): Eukaryota > Viridiplantae > Streptophyta > Magnoliopsida > Santalales > Viscaceae > Viscum > Viscum album. The sequence goes on from OY728131.1 coordinate 929,120,444, forward strand.
CTGTTTGTGTCATTTTTTACTTTAACATTAAATAAAAGGTATTTATGTCATTTTCCAACTAAAGTGGCTCCATGGGGTCCCCAAGTTGACCCATGGATTGTCTTGGTCGGCCATGGCACATCCAATAATGGTAGGACATGTTTCAAGCTCATCTCATATTATTAAAACATTATTTTTACCTTAAACTACATTAATTACCTCTAATCGCGATTAAGAACTTAAAAGTTACTATTCACCAAAAATTATTTTAATCTCATTGAACCACATTTTACTTCTTAATGACAACCATGTATGTCGGATTTTTGAAAATCAAAACACAGAAGTGGTAATATTTCATTTAAAAGAAAAATCAGTTATTTAACTACCACTTAGTGGTTTCACTATTCATCAAATATTGAAGTTTTTCAGAACCATGCCAAAATTTTACCCTAAGCTATAATTGATATTCCGAATTCAAAAATTATGTCTATTTTACAAAATTCAAAACATATAAGTTGCATTAATTAATTTTATAATTAATTCCCGCTGTCACAACAAATAGCGTGTTTTTAAGAAACAATTTATATCAAAAGATTGACAATTGTTTATGTCCAATTTCAATGTTAAATTAATTCTAATGACCACCATTGGATAAAATGGTAAAAATATATTCTAATTATACTTTAAAACCACTAAATAGTATAATTTATCACTATAAATTATTTTGATTAAAAAAGTTGTTTTAAGTATTTTTCTCTATTCATAAAAAAATTAGAAGTTCTCAGAAAAATACCAAAAATTCAACATAGGCTAATTTCAATATTAGGAATACCAAAATGAATTCAATTTTGAAATATAAAATTTCTATAATTTTAAAAATTGGTTATTACTATTCATAACGTCTACTTTGATTAGTCGCGGTGTTTTAGAACTCGAAGTTGCGTACAATGCAAGCTATTGCATTATTGAATGGGAAGCGTATCGTGGAAGCTCGGGTTGTTACATCCCAGGTGTTTTCAGGAAAGGTGTGATATGAACATGCTTTGTGGGGAAGCTTATGATAGGGTTATTTCATGGTTAGATGATGGAATGAGGTTGATTTCCTATATGTTCACAATACCCTGCTACTCTGGTTATGGTATTAGTTGTGATGTGATGGCCCAGGTGTCAACGGGCGATATGTGATGTGGTCGTGCTTTTGGGGAGGCAAACCCAGGTGTTTTTGGACGTGATGTGATGTAACCGTGCTTGTGAGGAAATGTGGTATATGTAAGATAGGGGATCTCCAAGATGTATTATTTTTGGGTGTGAGAGAATCATACCATTGGGAAAGAAGTGTGGGTACCCTTATCAATATACTTAATGTTATATTTTTTACATGGCTTTTGTTATTTGGTGAGTGTGCCTTGGTGAGGTTGGTATGGATTGTTGAACAATTTAGGAATTTTTAGTTCTTCAGTTTTCTCACATGTTCATTATCATGCTTATTTCACATGTTCATGAGAGACATTGGTTTTCCTACTGAGTATACTTGTATGCTTACCCTATGTATATAAACTAATTTTCAGGTTTCTAGGTGGAATAAATTGATCTTTCTAAGAATTAATAGATTAGATACTTGGATAGATACTTTGTTGTTGTTTTAGTTTTACTTTTGTGTATTTACTTTTGGATACATTTACCAATACCAATTTTATTTATTCATGAATTGTGTGATGGTTTTAGTTTCTTTTTTATACTATGTCCTTGTGTTTCTTGTGGATGACTCATCTTATCTCCCAGTATTTTATTATTATAAAGGTTAATATCTCCCATTTCATGAGATTTTTATACCCTCAGTGCTAGTCTCCAACCTGGGGCCTACTGGAGGAAGGACTCAGGTGTCATTATATATCTCCCCTCATTGTGGTATCTTTGGAGGGAAGGTATTGTGACTAGGTTAGGGTGAAGTGGTCACTCTACTACTAGGAATGGGTGATGGTTTTACCTAGAATTGAGAGGAGGTAAAAGTTTCACCACATTCATAAGGTAGGGATACTATAGCACCCTGCTAGTATTCCTTGGAAATATCTCACATTAGTATGGAGGTCGGGGTAAGGTTTCACCCTAAGGATATGGGGTAGGAAAAATATGGCACCCTACTAGGGGTAAGGTGAATTGGTATGTCTAATTAGGAGGCATGGGAGAGGTTTCTACCAAGTATAGAGGCTTTCAGGTATGACATGGGTCGGTGGTACCATAGTTTGTTCTCCAATATGGGATCCTTTACTCTAGTATTGGATAACTAGGGGAGAAGTGGTGTCCCCTAAATTTTTTGATGTATTAAACCTTTGGGTAACTTGGTTACCGTAATCTTTGGTCATTACCTTAAGTTTTATTCCATTTAATAGATATTCTAAAGGGATCTAAAATACTTGGTCATGTGATTCACGAATACCTAGGGATGGGGAGTTTGAGTGTTCCATCCTCAAAGGTGTCCCTATACAATTCATCCAAGTTCTCCAATTATCATGGAAAAAAGAGACCCATGGAGTCTATTTATCAAAGAAATATGGTGATCTAGATGCATAAAGGATGGGAATGAAAGGTGGTTTATGGAAGTGTTGTCATGAAATATGGTTTCATTAAGTGGTCAGGTATACAAGTGTATTCATGCAAGTCACCTATGTGATGGAGGTAGGTATGCTGATACACTCATATAAGTGATCTCAATCATAATCATGAGAGTATATAGAGATACATATGAAAATTTCCCTCAAAATAGGCCCAAGATAAGTGTACTGGGTGTGTTTAGCGACTTGGGAAAACTTGACTAGGGTGAATAAACTTGGGCACAAGAACTTGGGTGCATTCATGGACTTCTACAAAACTCAATCATAAAATTCTGACTTCAAATGGATATAACTTTTCATTTGGGTGCCCATTGTATCTCTATAGGTAGTTAAATTGAATCTTATGAATCTAAAGAAACCCCTAGTTATATTTTTTTCCATATAATGTGTTTTTAGAGGGAAAAAGTTCTTAAAAACCATAGAAATGTATTTTATTATTTCTACAACCCTTTTCACCAGTAATGAATAAAATACATGGCCTACTCCAAGTGGGAGGTCATCACCTCTACATCACTAGACTGAGAAATGTTCTTTATAAAGCTTTAGAACTTGGTGTGTTAGAAACCATGAAAAATATGGATATCCCATTGGTTTCTTTTGGGTATGGATATACTTTTTTACCTTCACATAACTTGTGTATTTTGAATGATAATCATACCATGGATCTAATGGAAAATTGTATAGAACACATTTCATGGTTACAAAAGTTTCTTTTGGGATTCCTTTCCCCAAACAATTACCATTTTATAGTTTAATTTGAAATACTTTTTTAACCTATAGATCTTATTCTTCTATTTCTATTGAGGTTTACTATATTCTATGGTTTGATTCAAACTCTTGATAAGGGTAAATCAGTGATGTTGTAAAGTCGTTGTCTCTTTTACTATCTCACCTGTAAATATTATTCACAAATAAGGTGTAGTGTAGTTTTTATGGTGTTAATACATGTTTTTTTATGATCATATAGTGGGTCCTAAATGGTGGGGATGCCTATATCTGGCCCCAAACTTCCATCGCATGGCACCTATAAATCATTTGGGTTTTATAAAATTAGTTCCCTTTGGAATGATTGGTTTTCTTTTATAGTGTAACTATAAATTAAGGATTAACATTTTTAATCTAAACCATTCATCATAAAAGAATTTTTAACCCGTTATATGTTCATATTTACAATTTTTCAATGGCTCAGAAGGATAATATTTCATAGATATTCATTTTCTAATTGATTTATTTCAAGTATTTCTCTTGAAATTATTGTGGTATCATATCTATTTTGGTATCATGGTTAGACAATTAATTTTTTGGGGTATACAGATATATGGTTGGGAAAATTTTGACACCCACAATGTAAATTTTGAGTATATAATTTTATAATTATATGTTACTTATTTTAATTTAATTTTCACATCCAGATTTTATGTATTTGAAGGATTTTTCCTACCTACATGGGTAGGGTTCACGCCCATGCATGAACTGGACCATATACTTGAATAGTGAAAAATTATTCTCTTATTTGGGAGTTAGTTTATTGTATATGAAGGTATCTCATGCACTTCAGCTATGAAAGAGTCTAAAATTTTCATTTTTATGATTTTTTAAATTCACTTCTATAATTTTATTCATGTTTATTTTTGTGGGTCATGGATTGACTTATAATCCCATTTGGGAATTGTCTACTATCCTTCTCTCCTCATATGATGGATTATTGGTGAATATTTTGTGCTTCTTCCTCCAAATCAAAGAGTAGGGTCTCATTTTTCTTCCTCTCTTATATTTCTTATCTTTCTATCACTTATCATCTCCTTCCATTAACCCTAGTCATCTATGAGGACTAATTTCATGTACTAGTGTTTTAAAATTTTAGGTGATTTCATTATAAATGTGTGTAAAAGTTTTCTTGAACCCTAATATCTTCCTAGAGAGTGAATAAACATTAATTCCTCTCCTCTAAGTTATGTGTTTTTGTTCAGTCCCTTTTATTTAGCATAACATGTGGTGCTTGAGTTTTATAAACATAATTTTCATCTATATTAATTATATATATGATATGTTTAAAGAAATTATAAATTTATTCTCTCATCCTTGTGTTTTCTATGGTTAAAAAATAGCATTTCATGGTTTCCAATATTCATACATTCAATAACTAGTGTCATTTACCTATGTGTTTATAAAAATTTCTAAGATAGATTTTTCAAATAAAATTCATATTTTAAGTGATGTTTGGGTTTTCAAATGATTTTATGAAAAGGTAATTTAATACTTTAAATGATTTCTTTTAAATTTAATGGTGTGTTTTGTTTTCATTAATTTTTTATTGAGGTTATTATTTATTTTCATTATTTTGATAGTATTTATATGTTAGTATAACCTCGATTTTATATATATGATGTAGTGATTTAGGTTTTGGTTCATAAATTATTTGAAAATAATATTTTTAAGACTTAAATTTCCATATTTAATTTGAAGGAACATTTGGAAAAAAACTTTAGATGGATTCTTATGGAACATATGACACCCTTGATATTGTGGTCCCATTATTTTATTCTTTATATGTAAATGTATATTAATTTGTATTAATTATTATTATTGGATATAAATGTGAAAGGGTCAAATTTTTGAAAGGTTTTTAGAGGTGAGACGAGAAGTTTACTTGTATGTGATTCATTGATATTATGATTTGATATGTGACATGATTCCTCACATCTATTAAATAAATTCTTGTGAATTCTATGTAACTAGGTGGGAAATCAGGATATGCTTACTATCCTATTTATTCTTATGCACTAACTAGTATACCATAGTTCATGGTGATAATCTTCCTATAAGGAGTTCCACCCAATGTGGGTATTTGAGAGTTATCCAAGGTTTATTTTATTAGGAATGAATCCTAGGAATATAGATGATTCCACCCAAGTATATCTAGGATTCTCTCACTAAAACCTAAGGAGTTTCCCATTAACATTACTATTTGGCATTGACTTCCATATTGACGATTCTTAATTTCAGTCATTTTTTATCAATTTTTATTATTTATTCATAACATGTTTTTACCTTATGTTATATATTTTCAATTTTTATTTGTAATGTTGGTTGCATTGTTTCACAAACATTAGTTTCATTTTCTTTTGTTTGTTCCCAAATTATAGAAAATTTTATCCATTGAGAATTTAATATTATATATTATTGATCCATGGTTATTCTTATGTTCATCTTACTCTCAGTTTTAGTTTATATTTACTGTTTGGGAATTTTTTTCAGATATCCAGTAAAGTTTTTGGAAAGTATAAAGTAAACAATGGCTATTTTTGCTTTATTCCTTACATAACTCTTTTACCCCCTCCCTTTAATAGAACGTTTTAAAATGGAATTTTAAATCCACTTGGGTGTTGATTTAAAAAAACTATGCTTGTTTTAAAAAGATTACAATGAGGTATAATGATATTACTTATTTTAATAAAATGATAAAAAGATATATTTATAAATTGTATTTTAAACTAGAATTTGATAAATATATTATGAAATGTATTTTATAAACACTTTGGTAAAAATCCTACTAGGAAATATTAGCTCACAATATACATACACACCTTGGTGTGTATATAGTCTCGATAACGTATTTTAGATATTCATGGGATAGTCTCTGTGTTTGATATCATACATTTTTATCCACATAAAGGATGACTTTAGATAGTGGAGGTAACCTCAAGTCACTTGTAGATGTTAACATGGTGTTTCGTGTTTCATGGTTATTATGGTATCTCACTTATACCAACCTTAATAGTCTTTCCTTATATCATTTTTTATAGGTTTCATGTGTTTTATTATTCATGTTTTGGGAAGTTTTACCTAGTATATATTATTTGGTTTGAAATTTATACCTTGTTTGTTCTATTATAAATATGGAAACAATTTTTATATTGTGTATGAATATCTAACATATGGATGCATCATTCTAGACTATTAGTAAGAGAATTTTTTTATATACTGGTATTTTCAAAGGAGAAATCATTATCCCAGTCTATGTTTGATACCCATGTTGCTTTTGGTTGGTATGTATTAATCAAGAATGTGCTTCGGCCTATATAGAGGGTCAGCTCAGGTGATGTGGCAGGTTAACTCAGGGTTTTTAATTATATATAGGGAACTTGAAAGGTATAAAAATATTTCAAATGATGAATCTATGGTCGAGGGCATGGTCTTTTGGACTGCGTTGTCCTATCATTCATTTTCCTAGAAAATGAATATTTTATTATTTAAAAAAAATATTGATTTTTTTTACTTTACTTTTATTTGAAGGTTATATTGATTTTTTTAACTAATAAATTATTGGATCCTCTTTCCTTATTTTAGTTTATCTTTGGTAATTATTTTTGATTCCTCTTTAATATCTCAAGGTTAGGGATTCTTCACCTTTATTTTCACTTCTTTCACTTTTCTTTTTATTCTTTTTTACCCAAACTAGACATGATAGTCACATATATGGCTATTTATTATCCAAAAATTTAGAGGGTTTGGTTTTTAGGGGTTGAAATGTCATTTTCTAACCTTAATATACTTATATTTAATGAAATTTTATCTATTATATTTGTTTAAGGTAGGTGATTCTAATCATTTCCATTTGTTTGAAAAAATTTAAGATTCTTATGTGTTTTATATTGAATATTTTTCCAAAATAATCATATTATTGATATCTATTATGGTTTTATAAAGAAATTTCATCTCTAATTTGAAAAATAAATGAGGACCAAGGTTTTTATCAGTCATGTATAATTCCTTATATATTTGGTTTTTAATATTATAAATATATTGATAAAGAATGTTTTGATTTTTTATATCATAATTTTGTTTTATAAATTCATATATGATTTATTTATTATTATAAAATGATAGTTTTATGGTTTTAAATTCTATTATTAAATTCCAAAAGACTCTTTGCCAATAAAATAAATTTTTTGTTGTTTTCCTTGCACCCATATATTATTCCCCATGATAGAGATTATGAAATTATTGAATTTATTGATATGTAATAATGATATATTTATGTGAAATACTCTATTTCTATGTAAGGTGTATGGGTCGTGACATAAGAGTTTTATAATTTTTTTGATTCATCTTTTAATGGTTAAATTTTGAAAGATTCTTGGAATTCCTTGGGTATAAAAATACGGATTCTAGATATGAGTGATATTCTAGTGATATTTTTCACTAATAGTGCCCCTATCTATTGATCATGCCTTGCCTAATGGGATTCCCTCTAAATGGGGTGATGTGGGGGTAAGTTTTTTGTGTTCTGATAACATCACATCATTATGACAGTGATATAGTTCCATAAAATTCAAGACTTATATCATCGCCTTAGGCCATATATAGTTATCCCATAATTATTAATTCTTATTAATTGTTTACTCTTTTTATGGTTATTATATGTGTATTATTTTGGTATTACTTTTTTATGTTTTCTTTTTTTTATAAAATAAAGTTTAAAAAATCTATTTTTTTATTAAATCCTATGTAATAAAAGTGTATGAATTATTAACTTTTAAACTAGAGTTTATAGGTTTTCTTATAAAATAAAGTGTATATAATCTTTTATGGTATCCTTCTAGAATGTTTCTTATAGAATAAATAAACACTTTGGTGTATTTGTAGACTTGGTTATCCATGATGTGGGTAAAAGGAAAAGATGTACCTTTTATTAAGGTGTTATATAGTTACTTGTTAGAGATATGGTGATGATGATATGTATAAGTGGCCACAATTCACATGAATATGGAGTAATTTTGATGTCTAGTCAGATTTTTTATTCATTTTAGGATGTGTGTTATATAGGTCCTCATTGATTGATCACTTTCTTTTTTATTTACTTTATATTTTTATATCATGTGTAAATTGTTTTATGAATTTATGGTATATGTAATTTTTAGACATAATATTTATGTATATTTAAATTGGTTTATGTTTTTTTTACTTAATGTTGAGTTTTGATTAGTATTTTTTAATAAATTTATTTTCATTTAGTATGGAAAATCCAATATATGGATACATTATTCTAGATTTAAAGAAGAAATCCAAGTATTATTTATTTGATTTAAATGATTGTAAAATAATTCCTAAGAGTTAGTGGATAGTATCCTCATAACATTTAAAAGTATATGGTGATCAATAACATGATTTAGTTCATGTGATATATTGATTCAGGTATCAAGATAAGATATTGAGGTGGCATGTTATCATGACACCAGATTTCAAGTAAACCAAAATAGAGGAGAACACAAGCTTGGTCCACCGTTAAGAGTTTTAACAAAAGACACTAGAATTTATTGGTTAAGATATAGAATTTTTAAAACTATATTTACTGATACGATTTAGGTATACATACACTGATGTTATGTGGTAGTTGAAAAAAAGTAGTTTTTAAGTAGTTGAACTCATCAAAGTTCCAATGAATCATAGTATTGTTTTATGGTAACAAATGTAGAAAATATATATTTTTATATTTTGTTGAGTTTTTTTATATGGCTTTCATTATTCCAAATAGGATGAGTAAATGTTAACCCAACACATCAACAAGGCTTATCTTAAGTAAATTTAAGCATGTTTTGAAGATAAGTGGTCTTAATTTGAGGATTATCAAAGGAGAAGGTTGGATGTGTTATATATTAGAGTGAAGATATAGAGAGGGAGAGAGAGAGAGAGATGGAAATAAAAGAATGTAAAAAAATTATGACTTTCTAAATAAGTAAAGAATTCATATAAGCACTCTATTCATTAAATTTTTCGTGTGTAGTAACTTAAATTAATGTTTTTAAGATTGTTACAAATAACATGAAGACAAAAATGAATCAAGAAGTTTTTTTTGTTTATATCAACCTTTTTTTATGATTTATAAGTTTTTCATGCTTCTATACATATCAAAATTTCATAAATGGATGAGTTGGGACCATCATATTTAATAAAGGTACACTAAATTAAGAAAATCAGTGTTGTAAGTTAATGTAATTTATTCATTTTAAAAAATTAGTGATATCCTTTCTCTATAATATAGTTTCATCATTGGATATTCTATGATAGATGATAATTTAATAATAAGTAAAAAATATCTTATTAATTTTATATTTGTAGGGATATAGCCTTAAAAATTACATAATATTGATATTTAGGTCAAAAATTAATTCTCTTACATTTGAAGATCTTTTCAGGTTTATAGTTTTAGATAATTAGGTCATAATGTATACATAAAAACCCCTATTTTAAAAAGTGGAAACTTATGATTAGTTTCCATTTTTTCCATAATATAAACTATTTCATGACCAAACTTCAAAAAATTCAACTTGGATTATTATATTTTATTAACCATCCATAAAACATGTTAAAAACATAGGATGATCACAAAAAAAATTGGTGTGTGACATAAAAAGAAATAAAAAAATAAACTTTCTGATATATGAATAATTAAAATATTTCCTTCTCAAAATAAAATTTGGGGTTAAAAATAATCATTTCATCATCTAAGAAATCAACTTCACTACCCAAATGTTTTCATCAAAAAATTTATAAGAAATCTTAAAGTAAAAAAAATAAAACTCATAAATGATTCTTTGCCGTCATGAAAAGTTCCAAAAAACTTTTTCACAAAGTTATACTTATCACCCTTAAAAATTATCATATACTTTCTTTTAAACATGATATCATGATATTGCCTTGATAAATAATAATATTTATATAAAAAATAACACTAATCATAAGTAAACCTTGTTGAAAACTTGGGACATCATTTTATATATCACTCTTACAAATGGAATAACTATATGGTCAAATTCTATTCCCAATTCATTGGAGGGATATCATGAACCCAGCAATCCTTAGTTTATAATGGAAATAACCATCCTTGGTTAATAAAATTACCACCCATCCTTGCTTTATAACAGAACCACCCTTACTTGGTTTATAATAGAAATCATCATCATCATAAACAATTTCCAAGAACTATAAAACAATCATAAAACATGGAATCTTTCACTTTCATCATAAATAAAACATGTTGGAAACTTGGGAAAAAATTTTACATGTCACTCTTACAAATGGAGTAATTATATGTCGAATTCTATTACCAATTCATTGGAGGGCTATCACGGACCCACCTGTCCTTAGTTAATAACAGAACCACATGTCCTTGGTTAATAACATTACTACTCATCCTTGGTTTATAATTGAACCACCCTTAATTGGTTTATCATTGATCCAACCATGATCATAAACAATTCCCAAGAACCATAAAACAATCATAAAACATGGAATCTTTAATTTTTATCATTAAACTCATAAAATATTCTTTATACCCATAAGAAAAAAAATTGGATATTGTTATATCCATCACATTTTAAAAAAAAATTAAAAATAAATAGAATATAAGGATGGAGGGTTTTTATTTGAATAAAATATGGATTATTATGAAGGAATTAAAATAATAAATAATGGTTATGGTATCAGGAAAATTCTTTGTCATCATATATGTTAAAATAAAACATTCTTTTTTATATTTTGTAAATAAATTAAAAAAAATCATTAAAAGATTCCTTTGAAAACCGTTGAAATTAAATTTCCTTTACAATTATTTTATGTTAATATAAATAAGTCCATAAAATAATTTTAAAAATATGTAAATTGAATAAAAAGAGAGTTTTAAGGGAAACTTCAAAAGAGGAATTTGAAAAGGAATTCTCTTACCTTGTGCCTGACTTGTCATCTGTGTTACTTGTTTTACTAAATAATAAACTTATATTAATTATTTACTAACATGATAATGTTTTCCAATTGTATTATTCCATTTAGTTCACTTATTACTATGTTTTATAAAATTACATCGTCATTTATGTTCATAGTGGTTGTTTTGATGATATTCGGCTCATAGGTCTAAAATGACTTTGATAGGTTAAATATGGTCCAAGAGGTAATTATTTAATTATATAAAAAATAATAATAATATAATTATAATTTTTATGCATCAATTATAATTTTAAAACTAATCTGGAATTATGGTTTTGAAAAATGAACTACGTTACAGTCATGGAGATGGTAGGTCGTACATATGCAAGAGTAACGTTTTCGTTTTTTAATAATCATTATAGAAAGAAGGTAAGTGTTATTTTATATTTATACAATGATAATAATATTATAAAAATATTATTTAATTACATGTACTTATATATAATCTATATTATGTGTTGATGAAAAACGAATCACATCGATTCATGGAGGTGGTAGTCCACACATACGCACGAACATCGTTATCTTTTCCAGTGTAACAAAAGGTTGGAAAATAAGTGTTATATTTTCTTTACTAAATGATAAAAATTTCACTAATATCATATATATATATATATATATATATATATTAAATCAATCATTATAACCATACGTAAGAGGTGGTTATGGAAAATGGATTACATCAGTCTGTGAGGTAGTAGTCCACTGTACACAAAAACGATGGATTTTTTACCCATTTGATGGAAGTTAGAGATGGATATAGGTTATTTTATTAACATAATAAAATATAATTATATGTGATGTAATGATGTTATTATATCATCATGGTTAAGGAATATTTGAAGTATATTAAAGAATAAATAAAACAAAAATGATCAATTAAGAACTATACCTCTTCTCCTGACAACCTCCTTTGTTTTAATCCTTAAGGCTAATATGGTTGGTATTATGCCAAAAATAAGGAATATATAAAATATATATGGATGTAATAAAGGTTTTTGGGTATTAATTGTTTGAAAAAAAATAAATTTGAAGTCTGAAGAGAATAAGTTAGGAGGTTCCATATTATAAGATAGGGGAGGGGCACTCTTAGAATATCTTAAAATATTAAGCTAATATAAATTAATTTTCATTTTCAAAAATCTAAAAATTGATATTATTAAAACAAAAAATAATTATGAGTTTAAATCATCTCATAAAATAAAAATTTTACAAGTTTAGATTAGTTTTTTACCCTTATCATTTTATTCTAACACACTTTAACCCTTTTTGATAATTACCATGATAACGAAATATTTACTATTTAGGAGTCAAGATGGTTATATTTATTGATAAATATAACATTTCAAGGAAGCTTTAATTGAATACCTTATAATTCCTTTATTTTCGTGATGTTATTAAAGTCAAAGTAAATAAATAGTTAAAAAATTTGACATTAATGATATTTTGTAATAAATAATATTTTATTAAATGATTTTAAATTCCTAAAAATATTGTATTTGGCAAATTTATTTGGATATTATTGCAAATATAAACATTATGTGCGGTTTTTCTATTTATGAGTCAAGATGGTTACAATAATTAGAAAACCTTCACATAATGTTTATATTTGCAATAATATCCAAATAAATTGGCCAAATACAGTATTTTTAGGAATTTAAAATCATTTAATAAAATATTATTTATTATAAAATATCATTAATATCAATGTTTTAACTATTTATTTACTTTGACTTTAATAACATCACGAAAATAAAGGAATTATAATTTAGTCAATTAAATCTTCCTTGAAATGTTATATTTATCCATAAAATTAATGTATTATAAAAATTATTTCAAATTACACTACTTTTTATATTTTTAATATCATTTATTTTATTTTTCTATTAATTGAATAATTACTGGGTCAGTGTTGCATAATATTTGAAGGTAATTATTTACTCACTAAAAATTAAAAATGAATTACCATGATTAAAAAAATAATTTATATTAAAAAAATATATTTATAATATAATATATCATTTGATTATCCCTATATTAAAAATATTATTTTTATTAAAAGTAAGAGTGTGACATTTTTGGCATTATATTCACTTAAATATTATAAAGGTTAAAATCTGGTCCAAAAGGAAAAATGCCATATATTTAACTTTTTATGATTATAGATAAGATATAATCATCCAATAAAACTAATTCAAGTGTTATGGTCATTTTTTAGTCCATATTATTTTATTTTTAACCTTAATTAGCCAATTTACCCTTGATTGTGGTAACAAAAATTACTAATGTTACTATTCATAATGCCCAGAAATAAAAAGGACCTATTTAAAAAATTTGTACCACCCTTATTCAAAATAAAAAATCATTTTTCATGATTCAAAACACATAATTTTCATTATTAAATTTAAAATTAAACCCAAATAATTTAATGAAAAACAGTTTTTTATAAAAATGCTTTCTAAAGTATAAAATGTTTTTTTACTAAATTCAAGTATAAAATTATTTTAAAAAACCATAATTTAATTATTTTAAATCTAAATGAGATAATTAAATTGTTAAAATAATTTAAAATATATTTTTATTTTACAATTAATTTAAAATATAATGCAGTTTTCAATAAAAACATTATTTTCACTATTCCTTGAAAAATCAAACTTTTCAGAAAAATCTCAAATTTTCACCATAAGATAATTTTGATATGATGATTTTAAAAATGGTAAAATTTTTATCAAATAAATATTTTAAAATATTCAGAAATTAATTATAATATTTTATCACAGAAATCAATAAATACCATTTTTGAAGAGAACATGTTTTTGAAAAAAACATGTTTTTGAAAAAAAAATATTTTAAAAGAAAACTTATTTTTAAAGAATAATATGTCTTTTATAAAAATTGAATTATTATTTTATAATAATTAATAAATATATTTTTATTTATAATGACATATATATCATAACATAGCTAATAATATTCATACCCACCTATTTAATTACTATGTTATAACTGTCATATTTAAATAATAATATTTCATCATTCATTTAGGCTTGGTGTTTCATCTCATGTATTCTATTGAACATAATGTCATTTTTTAAAATATTAGGGTGTTACATGCTCCCCCTTTAAAAAATAGCATTCTATCAATTTTAACTTGATCTTGATAATCAATGTTTTGACATTTGAAAATAGATTTCTTGAAATCCCACATCACAAAAAGGGTTAATAAAAATTATTCTTGATAAAAGATAAATTTATGTACTAAGGGAATATATAATAACACATAACTAGGTTTAAAAGTAGAAAAATTAGTGGTAAGTGGAAATATAGACATGGAATCAAAAAATAACACCCAAGGACTGATAAAGGGGGGTAGATAACATGGTTAAGAGAAAGTTGAATACCACAAAATCATAAATCTGTGAGGGGTGAAGAGACCATATATTCATATAAAATGAATGTAACAGGATATAATTTAAGTTTAGAGACCATTTACCCTAGAGTTTAGTAATTGTTTTACAACATATACTAAAATCATAAGGAAATATACTTAATTTCCAAGTAGAATTTCACCCGTTAATCAATTACCACCACAATATCATATTTTTCTCCAAATTATGAGTATTAAAGATGGATTTTTTACACCTAAAGCACTAAAATAAACTTATAATGGATTATATAATTCCAAAAAAAAGGTCACAAGTTATTCCTCATATCTTTATATATTAACCAAAACTGAAATGGTTAGCACAAGGTAAGATGATTCTCAAAATGAATATACCTTCATATGAAGAAATACATAATTAATCATCAAAGGCTCAAAATTAACACCCAAAGATCAAATTAGATCATTTTATATATAACTAACTATAAAATTCATCAAAATATTATACATTATGATTGAAACCCAAAAATTAGAAGGATTTGATCGTATATTCAGCCAAGATAAATTTAATATTTATCTCCAATTAACATCAATCAATATTAAAGTCTCACACCAAAAATGTATATTCCCAAATCATATAATCTCCAAGATATGGTATTCATTTCCATAAATAGACAGAAATTCCCAAAATCTACATTAAAATCATATTTGATTCCAAAAGAACCTTTAATTATCATATAAAACCTCATAATGTTCTATTTACATTAATCATATAAAGTTCCCAAAATAGTGAACTTATTCTGAAATAACATTAATCACTAAATAAATATTAAATATCAAGGTTATCTCTATAATAAAACATATGTTACTAAGATAATTTTAATCAAAAAAATTCTATACTAACCAGGACATCACATAGGCTGATGGTAGGGATTTCACCCTTTTCACCCTTCGGTTGTGAGTTCAAGGCCTATGGCCATGTTGAATGCAGCTGGTAGTCACCCAACCTGTCGATTTTCATTTTTCTAAAACTATATAATTATTATAAAATTCCATAAAATATGATGATCATCCTTAAAAATAACCTTAATCATCAAATATTATATAAACCCCAAATGTTATCAATATCATTAAACTTATGTTCACAAAATAAGAGGAGCATACATCCCCAAATAACTTTTTCACAAGTTAATATTAACAATTATATATACCTCAAACATATATCAAAACTCAATAAATGTCCCCAAATTACTCCAATAACATAAAACATTAAAATAGTATTAATGATTTTAAACTTATAATCATCAGTAAATCTACCACTACATTATAACTTTTGAATATCTTTATATATACAATTTAATCATTTAATGTTATTCATAATTAATTAACCATGATTTTAATTATTATTAATTAATAACTCTTTATTATAAACAAAATATGAATCAAATCATAAGATTCAACAATATCAAAACATAATCCAAGATATAATCCTTACCTTTCATATTTCATTTGCAGTTTTCTCATCTTCAACAAAAATGGAATTAGTCTTTTCTAAACATTAATTTTTATGGTTTTTATGATCATGTTCTATAGATTTCCCCCTAGATCAAAAAAAATTATAATTACTATACACCCTACATATAAAACATTCAATTTATTCTAGGGAAAGATTTTTATTCCACTTCATGGCATTAAATTAACACTTCCTTTTCCATTGGGGGATTATTTCTTTATGACCTCCTTTACCACATAAAAAAATATTCCCATCCTTTTAATACATTTTATTGATTTCTTATTCCCACATTCTTGACACATAGTTCATTGAATATTTTTAACTTTATGGCCTCTATTACCTAAAGTTCTATGGAGCATAACTTATATCTTATTTGATGTGTTTATAAAATCACTTAGGTTTGATTTATCAATCATAACTCATGACAGATGGTTGAGAATAACCATAATATTTTTCACTATATCTTATATTCTATTTGGTTTCTTATTCATACAATTACCATATTTTCCTTCACATCAATTTTTACATTGGTTCTCACTAGATCTATTCATTTAGTAAAACCAAAACAATTGTGTGAGTATATCATGTCACGACCCACCTTCACCAAAAGGAGGGAAGGGTCAGCAGATTTCCAAGCCCTTCCTTCTTTAAGTTGAAGGAGGGATAATGACCCCCAAGACCCTCCTTCAATAGGTCCCAGAGTGGAGACTAGCACCAAGGGTATAGAAATTTCTCACAAATGGAAGGAATTACCCCTTTTTGTTTTATAATATCGAGAGATAAGATGATGGAACTCATCAACACCAAGGAAAAAAAAATAAAGCCAAAATTAAACCATTCCCACATGCATGTTCCAAAAGTGAAGCCACAAAGTACAAAAGGTGACTACAAAGGTAAGTACCAAAGAAGAAAAGCAGTAACTGCAACTGCCCCAAAGGTCCGAGCTAGTATGGTCTTGCGTGATCCCCAAAGTCCTCCTGGAAACCTGAAAACGGTTTTATATACGTAGGGTGAGCATACAAGTACACTCAGTAGGGAAAACCAAAGACTCTCGTGCACAAGTGGGGGAACGTACTAAGGTCCCGTGAGAAATGGAGTAAACCAAACACCTATCAAGGTAAACTATCCACCCAAGCCTCACCAAGGCACACTCCCTAAATAATGAAAGTCAAGTAATATATATAATAAGATCACATCGATGTTTGGGTACCTCGCGCCACTTTCCCACTAGTTATTGAGACATCCTACGCATCGAACCAATCCCGTCATTCTCACCACAGTCCCACTGCCACACCCGCCCGCACAAACCTGGGCCAAAACCACACGCAATCCCACTGCTGAATCCCGCTCGCAAACACCTGGTCCACAACTATCACATGTAACCACGCCTGCAAACACCTAGGCCAGAACAACCACCTCCACGCCCGAAGACACATGGGCCTCATACCGAAGACACTTGGGAAACCTCCTGCCGCACACACCTGGCCAACCATCACACTACCCCACTTGAAGGTTCTTGGGCTAATAATGGACCTCAGGCCATCACAGCCTGCCCGAAGATACTTGGGCTATCCGGGAAAGGGAGTAGAAAAGGATCTAATAACCATCTACTAAGAATAGTGTTGGGAAAAACACCCTCCCCCATGAAATGGGGGTGTTCTGCACTAAGTGCTCAACTTGGGTGGGGCGCGAATCAGAAACACAAATCTACAAGTATATATATAGGTAACAAGCACTCACCCAAAGCTATGTTTTTCTTCAGACAGCCTACAGATCACAATATCACTCATGTCCGAGTCACAACTCTCGCCAACAAAACCCATTTGTCCCACTCTTGGTTTCATGTTCAGAAATAATGTTCAATTAGGTTTATGCACTACTGGGCAACTAACACCATAAGAATAACCAATGAAAAGAAACCAGCCAAACGTCAATTTAAGTATCCACACCCGGTTCTCTTGTAAAGTCACAACAACAAGGGGATAAGTGAGATCCCTCGAAGTACTGTAACCAAAGAAAAACCCTCGAGTCACTACCTCGTGTCCCCCTAAATGGTTTCTCATCAACAGAGGATCCCACCCCAATTCGTGATAAAACAAGTACCCACCCAGTCTTAAAACTCACAACCACCGAATGTATAAAAAAATAGGGGATCCCATCGCCTCCCACATTTCCACCAATCAGTCGTGAAAGAAAAAAACCAAACCACTGCCACCAACACTAAGCAGGGCCATGCATGTATTTTCAGATTTATAAGATTTAACACACTCCATGATTTCAATTCCATGTTTTGAACGGGGTTATCACAGAAGGGATTTATCCTGGTGCCTTCAATTTATTCATCCGGGTATACGTAATTAACCAATTTACTTTTCATATCATGAGTTTACAATTAGGAGCAGGCCATTTAAAACACAATGAGGGGTTCATTAGTGCACAAACAACGACCACCAACGTCCTCGATTTTCAGAAGGCGTAAGCTAGCACAACTCAGAAAGATGATCATAATATAAACAACATCAACAATCACAGCCATCCCACCCCTTCATTCTTTATATGATTCATTCATTATCTTTATTTAGGTCTGGTTTATCCAATTCTACAGAAACAAAAGCATGCCCACCCCGTACGATACAAAAAAGAGAGAGGAAAATGAGAAATTCCCTACCTGCTGATCAATGGTCGACGCAAAGGCCAGGTGCGGAACTTCACGGATAACGATGTGGCTCGCCCGATGCACCAGAAGCTGTTTTTAAAAAGCCGCGATCGAGGAAAGTAGAAACCATGGCTAACCCTTAGTTTATAAGATCCGCAGACGGTTGAGATGAGAACACCAAACCGCATAAGGAGCGGGGGTCATGGGTTGACCACGCGGTTGAGCAGTTACACACGGAAGTATCTCGGGATTTTTAGGAATTAATTATGGGCTTTAAATGGTTTTAAAAGGATTCAAAGAATTAATTTATGTCAAAACTTACGTTTTGAGAGTGGAAAAGTCAGGTACTCAGCAAGGGGACATTGTGCCACCGTCACGGTGTCACCCTCACGGTGCCACCGTCACGGTTCCACCATCACCGTCTCACCCTCACGATGCCACCACCATGGTGCCACTGTTTTGGTGGAGCCTCAATTTTGGAAAATTAATGGGCTAGGAGGATCTGGGCCATTACATTAGATACCTCTTAAACGATTCTCGTCCTTGAGAATCAAAACAAACCAAGAAGGAAAGAGATGGTCCGAACAACCACCTCGAAAGATACCTCTTAGAAGTGAACCCATGCTAAATAAAAACACTTCCCTATCAAGAACCAAGCAAAATACCATGCCAAACTGCCCAGGCATGTGGGTTGGGGAGTCTCCTCCCCCACGTCAAGATATTATCCGCTTTGGGCGTCACTGACTCACCCACACAGGTTTAATTGCATCCACCTTAATGCATCTTGATTAGGGGTCGGGTCCTCTCCTCCCCCATAGCCAGGGCTTTTCACACACATCCAGAGGAAAGAAAACCAGTACATTCCATAGCCAAAAAGACAAAATGTTATACCACAATAGGTATAACAAGGAACAAAACTCAAAACAACAAGGGGTACTGGGTACGCATCTGTGCTTCCCTCTCCCACGTACTCTCCTCAAGCCCACCATGTCTCCACAACACACGAACCAAGGGAATGGTTCGCCCACGAAGCACCTTCTCCTTGCGATCCTCGATCATCACTGGTCTCTCCACAAAGGTCACATCATCCTTGATGTCCAGCTCACCCCAATCAAGGAAGTGTGAATCATCATGCAGATACTGACGGAGTTAGGACACATGGAAGACATCATGTATACTCAATAGTGGTGGTGGTAATGCTAGCTGATAAGCCACTTTGCCGACCCGCCGCAACACTTCAAAGGGTCCGATGAACTTGGGAGAAAGCTTACTCCCCTTTCCGAACCTCTGTTGCCCACGCCGAGGGGAGACCTTCAAGAACACGTGGTCTCTAACCTCAAAATCCAAGGGCCTCCTCCTGGTATCGGCATACGACTTATGTCGGTCCTGGGCCGCCTTCACCCTTTCCAGTATGAGCTGATCCTTCTATATCGTGCTCTACACCACCTCCAGGACAAGGATGCCTACCTCTCCCACTTTGGCCCAACACATAGGTGAACGGCATGGCCTCCCATACAAGGCTTCAAATGAGGCCATACCGATGGTAGAGTGATAGCTTTTATTGTAGGCGAACTCTACCCGGGGAAAGTGTCGCACCCATGATCCTCCTGAGTCCAGAACACTTTCCCGCAGCATATCCTCCAAAGTCTGGATGGTGCGCTCTGTTTGTCCATCTGTCTGGGGATGGAAAGTAGTGGTAAGGCGTAACTGTGTGCCAAAAGCATGCCTCAATCCTCTCCAGACTCGCGTGGTAAACATTGCATCCCTATCCGAGACTATATACCTCGGAACTCCATGCAACTGCACCACCTCATCCACATACATTCGCGCCAAAGAATCCACAGTACTCGACTCCCTAATCGCCAGAAAGTTGGCCGATTTCGTTAACCGGTCCACTACCACCTAGATGGCGTCGTATCCCCCTTGGACCTTGGGTAGTCCCATGATGAAATCCATCGAGATATCATCCCACTCCCACTCAGGGACAACTAGAGGCTACAACAGGCCACCTAGAACTCGGTGTTCAGCCTTCACTTGCTGACACACTAAGCACTTGGCCACAAACTCTTCCACTGCTCACTTCACTCTGGGCCACCAAAACTATTTTCTTCAGTCCCTGGTACATCTTGGAAACTCATGGGTGTACCTCTAGGGGCGAGTTGTGGAACTCACTGATAACCTTGTCGCGCATCGCCTCCGGAACGAATAACCTTCCCTGGAAAAGCATTCGATTCTGAACATCCTCTGTCTATCCTTCCGGAGCATTGCCCTGGTCGACTCGATCACATATCACTTCGCACTCTTGGTCTCCCCACTGAGACTCCTCCACTTACTGAAACAGAGATGACTGCACTGTCATCTAATATAGACAACCTCTACCGCTATCAATCTTCGCATCCAGGTGTAAGGCAACCAACTCCTCCATTGCCTTCCAGGCGTCCGCTGACTCTCGGACCGCATCCTTCTACGTCCTCCTTCTCAAGTCATCAGCCACCATGTTGCCCTTTCCCTCAATATAAGAGATCTCGAAGTCGTAATCCTGGAGGAACTCCACCCATCTCCATTGTCGCAAGTTTATGTCCCACTGGGAGAAGATATACCTCAAGATTTTTTGATCCGTGAAGACCCCAAAGCGTTCTCCGATGAGGTAGTGTCACCATAACTTTAGCGCAAAAATGATCACTGCAAGATCCAGGTCGTGGGTGGAATAATTACGCTCATGAGGGCGTAGCTGCCTGGACCCATAAGAGATCACCCCTTGTCGTTGCATCAACACACATCCCAGGCCCTGTCCTGAAGCATCACAGAACACCTCATAAGTCACCCCTTCTTCTGGTAATCTCAGCCCTGGGACACTAACCAACTTCTCTTTCAGATAGCTGAAGGCTGACTCGCACTGCTCACTCCACCCGAAAACCTGGTCTTTCTTGGTAAGGGTTGTCAAAGGGGCTACTACTCGAGAGAATTTGGGTACGAACCTCCGATAGTAACCTGCCGGCCCAAGGAAACTACGGACCTCTGTTACATTCTTGGGTGCTTCCCAAGAAACAACCACCTCAACTTTTGATGGGTCCACCGCTACCCCCGCTCGAACACCACGTTCCCGAGGAAGTGCACTTCTCGTGTCCAGAACTTGAATTTCGACAACTTCCCATAGAGCTGATGATGTCGGAGGACCTCCAAAACTGTCCTCAGGTGATCTGCATGGTCCTCTTCTGACCTCGAATAGATCAGGATATCTTCGATGAACACAACCATGAACCGATCCATGTATTCCTGGAAGATGGAGTTCATGAGCCCCATGAACACAGTCGGGGCCTTCGTAACACCAAATGGCATTACTACGAACTCTAAGTGTCCATATCTGCACCTGAAGGCCGTCTTTGGGATGTCGCTATCCTTCACTCTCACCTGGTGGTACCCAGACCACAGGTCGATCTTCGAGAACCATACTGCTCTTTTCAGCTGGTCGAAAAGATCATCTATCCTCGGAAGAGGGTAGCGATTCTTGATCTTCACTTGATTCAGCCTCCTGTAGTCTATGTACAATATGAGACCACCATCTTCCTTCTTTTTGAACAAGATCGGAGCGCCCCACGATGACGCACTCAGGAGAACATAACCCCTCTTCATCAGATCGTCAATCTGGATCCGCAACTCTCGTAGCTCTGAAGGTGCCATTCGTTAAGGAGCCATCGAGATTGGACGAGCGTCGGGCTGCAGGTCTATCCCGAACTCGATATCACGTCGAGGAGGTAGAGTCGTCACCTCCTCAGGAAAGATGTCCATAAACTCACGGACAACCTCTGGTACCCCCACCATTTCGATATCTACTGACTCTACTGACAGCTCGGCCAACAAGGAGAGGAGGGGTTCCCCTCGCCTGCCGCCCTTCTGACTGCTTCGTTCGCCGGTGAAAGTAACACGCCGGCCGCCCAAGTCCGAGAATGCAACCCTTCTTCAGAAACATTCGATGATGGAACACACAGAAAATATTCAGTCGATTCCTAGGATGACATCGTATGGGTGAATCTGTAGCAGGAGAAGATCCCTAACCGACTGATGTGGCCCTATCATCAGTCTACATCCCCGACAAACAAACAACAAGTCGGTCTGACCTTTGATTGGTGTGCTCAACACCAAGGGCACTGGAAGTCTCTCGGCATCTATACCCAAGGCACGGGATAGAATGGGTGCAACAAAGGAGTGCGAAGCTCCAGTATTGAACAAGGTATAAGAAAGAGTGCTAAACAAACTGTTCGTACCTCAAACAACCTTCGGCCCTGCTGGAACTGCTACCTCTATGGCGTGCAACTGTCCACACCCAGCTCCTCTTCCCCTCGGTTGTCGTCCACCTCTCCGACCACTCCCTGGTCGAGGTCCCTAAGGAGCGCCCTGGGGTTGTCCCCCTCCTCCTATGTCTACCCTCGTAGGAGCGGGAGCTCGCTGTCCATGCTGCTGCTGCAGGAAAGGCCGGGCTGGAAGCTGCTGCTCGGGCGGGTACTGGGGATGTCTGCCACCATCGTACTATTCCCAGTCGGGGCACTGACTCAGGAGATGTCCAGGGCTTCCACAGACGAAGCACCGCGGTCCCGGGCCTGAAGGAAGAGGGCCAGGACCAGGGGATAGAAACTAAAACTGTTGCGGCCTGCTCCCTGCCGGTCGGAACCTAGAGGGTCCTGATGCTTGAGGTCTGGTGCTGATGGCCTTCCCCTTCGATGGTCCCAGCTGGATCCCCTCTCGTGACACACCTCCTAGAGAATGAATTCTCTCCACCACTTCGGCCTTCTTTTGGACCTCCAAGTACGTCGGCAGGGTAAAGGGGGTAACAGTATACTGGAGGGAGGGTCGGAGCGCCTCCTACAAACGTCTTTCCCGAGACTCCTCTTCGGGAAAGAGGTCCGGAGAAAAATGTAGGAGGTCCTTGAACTTGATCCCTAGCTCCCTCATGGACATACTCCCATGTTGGAGGGAGAGTAGCTCCTGTCTCTTTTCCGCATTCATCGTCGAAGAGAGGAATTCCGCCTGGAATTCCCTCTCGAAATCCGTCCAAGAAACCTCAGCCTCTATCCTCTCCCCCAGGTAAAGTTTCCACCACTGACGCGCCGCTCCCCGCATCTGGTTGACGGTCAGAGGAACCCAGTACTCAGTCGGGGCCTGAATCAGGCCGAAGGCTATCACTAGCTCCTCTAGCCAGCCTTCTGTCTTCATATCAGAGGTGCTTACCTCATACTTCTCGAGGGTCTGTCGCTGAAAGGCACGAAGAGTC
Source organism: Viscum album (assembly GCA_963277665.1). NCBI lineage: Eukaryota > Viridiplantae > Streptophyta > Magnoliopsida > Santalales > Viscaceae > Viscum > Viscum album. The sequence continues at coordinate 929,144,621 of OY728131.1, forward strand.
TTCTGCCACTGGTCGTCCTATTCTTCTCGATCAGCTCTCTTTCGATTGGCCAAAGTAGTCTTCGGGGCCTCGATCGCTGGTACCACACGTGGTCGTCTTCCAGGTTCCATAACTGTAAGGTAACAAGGAATGACTAAGCCCAATTAGTGCAAAATATTGTCTTTAAAACTTCATAAAATTTTCGTTTATTCTTAATTCCCAAAACACCCCAGAAACACGAGAAAACAAGTCATTATGATGCATTTACCTTTCCTAGGGTCTCTACCCTACAATCAGTGTGGCCTTACTTGGTCGTTCGGTAGGTCCATAGTTCTTGCATTGGATCACAGGGGCCCTAAAATCATGTGTCCTAGCCGGTCTTGCCTGGCCTAATTCACGCACTGAGGTCACCCAACATTGTTTCCCTACCATCCGATGCACTCCTCACTGTTCCTAACTTCAGACTCCATCCTATCTCTCAACCTCCCTCTGATACCATTCTGTCACAACCCGCCTTCACCAAGAGAAGGGAAGGGTCAGCAGATTTCCAAGCCCTTCCTTCTTTAAGTTGATGGAGGGATAATGACCACCGAGACCCGCCTTCAATAGGTCCCGGAGTAGAGACTAGCACCAAGGGTATAGAAATTTCCCACAAATGGAAGGAATTACCCCTTTTTATTTTATAAGATCGAGAGATAAGATGAGGGAACTCATCAACACCAAGGCAAAAAAAAGCCAAAAGTAAACCATTCCCACATGCATGTTCCAAAAGTAAAGCCACAAAGTATAAAAGGTGACAACAAAGGTAAGTAAAAAAGAAGAAAAGCAGCAACTGCAATTTCCCCAAAGGTCCGAGCTAGTATGGTTCTGTGTGATCCCCGAAGTCCTACTGGAAACCTGAAAGCAGTTTTATATACGTAGGGTGAGCATACAAGTACACTCAGTAGGGAAAACCAAAGACACTCGTGCACAAGTGGGGGAATACACTAAGGTCCCATGAGAAAAGGAGTAAACCAAACACCTATCAAGGTAAACTATCCACCCAAGTCTCACTAAGGCACACCCCCAAAATAATACAAGTCAAGTAATATATATAATAAGAGCACATCGATGTTTGTGTACCCCGCACCACTTTCCCACTAGTTATTGAGACATCCTACGCATCGGACCAATCCCGCCATTCTCACGGCAGTCCCACTGCCACACCCGCCCGCACACACCTGGGCCACAACCACATGCAGTCCCACTGCTGAATCCCGCCCGCAAACACCTAGGCCACAACTATCACATGTAACCACGCCTGCAAACACCTAGGCCAGAACAACCACCACCACGCCCGAAGACACCTGGGGCTCATCCCAAAGACACTTGGGAAACCTCCTTCCGCACACACCTATCCAACCATCACACTACCCCGTCCGAAGGTTCTTGGGATAATAATGGACCTCAGGCCATCACATCCTTCTCGAAGATACTTGGGCTATCCAGGAAAGGGAGCCGAAAAGGAGCTAATAACCAGCCACTAAGAATAGTGTTGGGAAAAACACCCTCCCCCGTGAAACGGGGGTGTTCAGCACTAATTTCTCAACTTGGGTGGGGCACGAATAAGAAACACAAAGCTACAAGTATATATATAGGTAACAAGAACTCACCCAAAGCTAGTTTTTTCTTCAGACAGCCTACAGATCACAACAGCACTCAAGTCGGAGTCACAAATCTTGCCAATAAAACCCATTTGTCCCATTCTTGGTTTCATGTTCAGAAATAATGTTCAATTAAGTTTATGCACTACTGGGCAACTAACACCATAAGAATAACCAAGGAAAAGAAACCAGCCAAACGTCAATTTAAGTATCCATGCCCGGTTCTCTTGTAAAGTCACAACAACAAGGGGATAAGTGAGATCCCTCGAAGTACTGGAAAAAAAAGAAAAACCCTCGAGACACTACCCTGTGTCCCCCAAAATGGTTTCTCATCAACAGAGGATCCCACCCCAATTCTCGATATAAACAAGTACCCACCCGGTATTAAAACTCACAGCCACCAAAAGTATAAAAATACAGGGGATCCCATCCCCTCCCACATTTCCACCAATCATCCGCGAAAGAAAACAACCAAACCACTGCCACCAACACTAAGCAGGGTCATGCCTATATTTTCATATTTATAATATTTAACACACTCCATGATTTCAATTCCGTGTTTTGACCGGGGTTATCACAGAAGAGATTTATCTTGGTGCTTTCAATTTATTCAGCCGCGTATACGTGATTAACCAATTTACTTTTCACAGCAGGAGTTTACAATTAGGAACAAGCCATTTAAAACACCACGAGGGGTTCATTAGTGCACAAACAATGACCACCAACGACCTCGATTTTCAGAAGGTGTAATCCAGCACAACTCAGAAAGATGATCATAATATAAACAACATCAACAATCACAGCCCCCCCCCCCCTTCATTCTTTATAGGATTCGTTCATTATCTTTATTTAGGTCTCATTTATCCAATTCTACAGAAACCAAAGCAGGCCCACCCCGCATGATACACAAAAGATAGAGGCGAAGGAGAAATTCCCTACCTGATGATCGACGGTCGACACTTAGGCCAGGGGCGAAACTTCACAGATAACGATGCGGCTCGCCCGATGCACCAGAAGCTATTTGTGAAAAGACAAGATCGATGAAATAAGAAACCACGGATAACCCTTAGTTTATAAGAGTCACAGACGGTTGAGATGATAATGCCAAACCATGTAAGGAGCGGGGGTTGTAGGTTGACCACGCAGTTGAGCAGTTAGACATAGAGGTCTCTTGGGATTTTTAGGAATTAATTATGGGCTTTAAATGGTCTTAAAAGGAGTCAAAGAATTAATTTACGTCAAAAATTACGTTGCGGGAGCGGAAAAGTCAGGTACTCGGTGAGGGGACACGGTGCCACCATCACGGTACGGTGCCACCATCACGGTGTCACCCTCACGGTTCCACCGTGACCAGTGTCACCCTCACGGTGCCACCGCCACGGTGCCACTATTTTGGTGGAGCCTCACTTTTGGCAAAGTAATAGGCCAGGAGGGTCCGGGCCATTACATATTAAAAATGATTATAAATTATCTTATGAAGAGGATAAACACTAAGATTTCCTTAACCATATTATCTTGAACTCTATAAATTTATCCCAGAATAACCAAAATTATCCCTATCATATTAACTATTATGGTTACATATTACTTTTAACTTATGCTCAAATAACATCCTAACCTCCAAAGTTATCTAAACCAACCTCTGATACCAAATTTATGGACTTAATCTTAAACATTTTATAATCTTGAGATTTAAGCCAAGAATTAATTCTATTACATTTTGGGATCTTTTTATATTTATAGTTTTAGATAACTAGGTCATAACTCATACATAAAAAACCATATTTTATAAATTTTACACTTCTGATCAGTATCCATTTTCTCCATAATATAAAACTTTTCTTGACCAAAATTCAAGAAATTCAACTTTTAATCTTTTTTGTCCTTACACATCCTTAATTCATATGAAAAAACATTTTAATGAAATGGGATGATTATAAAAGTCTCGTAAAATTACATAAAAATAAATAAATAAGTAAACAAGGTAATATATGAATACATAAAAAATAATTTTCAAAATAAGCTATGGGGTTTAAAATAAACATTTTCATACCCAAGAAATCTTCTTCTCTTCCCAAATATTTTCATAAATAAATCATAAAAAATATTAATGCTAAAATAAAACTCATAAATTTTTCTTTTCAGTTACTAAAAACACATTAAAACTTTTTCACTAAGTATTAATTTTCAACCTTAAAAATTAGCATAAAATTTTCATTAAACATAATATCATTATATTAAATTTATAAACCATAATATTTTAATAAAATACTATATAAATCATAGATAAAAAATGTAGGTAACTTTTTTTATCAGTTTTCGTATCACTCTTACAAATGGAAAAACCATTTGGTCGAATTCTATTCCCAAAGAATTGTAGGGCTACCACGGACCCACCCATCCTTGGTTTATAACAGAACCACCCATCCTTGGTTAATAATGTTACCACTCATACATGGTTTATAATGAAACCATAAATACATGTTTTATAACAGAACCCCCTATCATCGTAAAAACGTCCCACGAACCATAACATAATTTTAAAACATGGAAGATTTCATTTTCAACATTACACTCATAAAAAAAATTCTTTTCACCCATAAGAAAATATTTTTGTATATTGAAATATCTATTCCAATTTAAAACTCTTTTTTAAAATAATAGGAACATATGGATGGAGTGTTTTTCTTTGAATAAAACATGGATTCATATAAATTAATTAAAATAACAAATAATGTCTACAACAGTAGGAAAATTCATTTCTGTCATATACGTTAAAATATAACATTCCTTTTGTCTTTTGTAAAGAAAGTCAAACATTTCATAAAAATATTAATTTGAAAACATCTTAAATAAATGAAAAAGAAAAATAAAATGTACTTTATAATTCTTTTATGTACATATAAATATATTAATAAAATAAATTTAAAAATATGGACATGGAAGATAAAAAGAGTTTTTAGGGAAACTTTAAAAGAAGATATTTAAATGAAAGCCTCTAACATTTTGCTCGGCTTGTCATGTTAGTTTATTATATTCCTGAATAATAAACTTGAGTTAATTAATTAATTTATATATAAACCTTTTCAAGTTTATTTTCCCTTTTATTTCACTTATTTATATGTTATATACAATTACATAATAATTTAAGTTCACATCAGGTGATTTGATGTTATTCAGCTTTTATGTCTAAAATAACATTGGTGGGTTGACTGTGGTCAAATAGGTCATTATTCCATCATATAAAAAATAAAAATCATGAAATAATTCTCATTTTTATACTTAAATTATACTTTTAAAAACAATCATGAAATATGGTTATGAAATATGAACTATGTTACAATTATAGAGGCTGTAAACCGTGAATGCGCTTGAGTAACATTTCCATTTTTCAATGATCATTATAGAAAGAAGGTAAGTGTTATTTTATCACTATATAATGATTATAATATCATAAATACCATATTATTTCTTTGAATATACTTATATATATAATCTATGTGATTTAGTGATAAAAAATAAATCACATCGCTTTGTGGAGGTGGTAGTCCGCACGTACACACGAACAACGTTATTGTTTTTTAGTGAGATAAATATAAGAAAATTATTATTATGTTATATTTTTATAATGATAAATAATTAATTAATATCATATATATACATTAAATTCTTAATTATAGCCATACAATATATGTGGTGATGGAAAACGAATTACATCGGTCCATGAGGCAGTAGTTCACCATACAAATGAACAATGGATTCCATTCCCATTTGATGGAGGTTGGATATTGATATAGGTTATAACATTAACATAATAAAATTTATGTATATGGGAGATAATTATGTTATAATATCGTCATGTTTTAGGATTTTTTTAAGGATATGTAAGAATAAATAAAACAAAAACACTTGGTTAAGAACTATATCTCTTCTTCAGACAACAACCTTTGTTTTGCACTTTAATACCACTAAGGATGGTATTATTCAAAACATAAGGCATATATAATGTGTAAAGGAATGTAAGGAAGGAATTTGGTTCGGTATTATCTGATTTAAAATTATTTTGAAGTGTGAATATAAGGGGAGAGGAGGTGCCCTTTGATAAAAAAGGGGAGGGGCACTCTTGGAATTTCATAAAATATTAAATTAATATAAATGAGTTTTTATGATAAAAAGGATATAAATTGATAAAATTAGAATATAAGAATATTATGAGTCGATATCATCTCATAAAATAAAATTTTGAAAATTTTAGATAAGGATTTTACCCTTATCTTATTATTTTAACCCACTTTAACCATTTTTGAAAATTACCGTGATAACGAAATATTTACTCTTTAAGGGTCAAGACAGTAAAAATAAATAGAAAAACGTCTCATAAATGAATATATTTTAAATTTTTAGCCATATATAAATTAATTGGTTCAATATATTATTTTTAGTAATTTTATATAATTTAATAAAATATTATTTATTATAAAACATTATTAATGTCAATTTTAGAACTATTCATTTTATTGAACTTTAATAACATCAATAAAAAATAAATTTGAATATAATCAATTAAAACATCTCAAAAATTTAATATTTATCCAAAAATTCATGAATCATATAAATTATTTCAAGTTATATTACTTTTAATATTTTTAATGTCATTTATTTTATTTTTGTATTAATTGAATAATTACTGTGTTAGCATTGCGTAAGATTTTAAGGTAATTATTTATTCACTAAAAATTAAATATAAATTTTCATGATAAAATATATTATTTATATTTAAAATAAATATTTATAATTTTACATATTGTATTTTTATCCCTGTATTCAAAATATTATAATTATTAAAAGGAAGAGTGTGACATTTTTGGTTTTATAATCACTTTAATATTATAAAGGTAAAAATCATGTAAAAATGGAAAAGAGACTATATATTCAAATTTTGGATGATTATTAATGATATATACTCATGAAATAAAATTAATTCAAGTTTTAGGGTCATTTTTAGTCCTTATCAATTTCTTTTTAACCTTAATTACCTGATTTACCCTTAATAGTGGTAACAAAAATTACTAAGATTATTATTCATAATGTCCAACAACAAACATGAACTATTTAAAAAAATTGGAACACCTTATTTAAAATTTGTAATAAATTTTTCAAGATTCAAAATACCAAATTGTTAAAATTTAGTTTAAAATTAAACTTGTAAAATGCGATGAAAAACAATTTTTTAGAGAAATTTTTTTTAAGTATACAATTTTTTTATACTAAATTCAAGTACAAAATTCATTTAAAACCCCATAATTTGATATTTTGAAATACAAATAATATAATTAAATTTTAAAACTAATCCAAAATATAATTTTAATTTATAATTACTTTAAAATAAAATGTATTCTTCAATAAAAATCAATATTTTTTATTATTCATTGAAAATTTAAACATTTCAGTAAAATATCAAATTTTCACCATAAGATTATTTTTATATGATTACTTAAAAAGTGATATTCTTTTTATTATACAAAATATATAATCTGTTAAGAAAATAATTACAATATTCTCTCATAAAAATAAATAAATACTATTTTTGAAGAAAATTTATTTTGGATGAATAAAATGTCTTTAAAAAAAATTGAGTTCTTAATTTATAGAAATTAATCAGTTTATTTTTATTTGTTAGAGAGTTTATATATATTTCATAAATTATTTAATCTTATTCACACACACCAATTTAATGGTTATGTCTTAACATCCATACTTAAATAATAATATTTCATGGTTTATTTAGGCTGGGTGTTGTGTATCTTTTATATTATCAAATATAATTTCCTTATTTTAAAATATTAGGGTGTTACAAGAGTTTTCATTTATATTTGTTCAAGTGTGAGAACAAAATGAGAAAATTCATGAAACTTTCATTAAAATATCAGTTCAGGGATAAGCATTTCTTTTTTATGTTCACAGGATTATTCTAATGGATAGTCATGGGTTATTTCAGCTCATACCAAGGATATAGTCTTTCACACTAAGTGATAAACTATTATGAGAGTGGGTGTTCTAGAACCAACTCAAGATTATACTTTTCAATTTCCATGTCATTTATACAATTTTATATATACATATATTTCTCTTTCCATTATAGTACTTTTTACATATAAATGTATTGTATATTGTAATGTACTTACATTATTTATCATATAAAAAGGTTATAGTAGTTCATCGCTATGATGATAACCTGGTGATACTTTAATAATAATATATAATTATGTATTATGGTATAAATACATAAATGTAATTAACTATCCCAAGTAATCCTAAATAGATACTAGAGTCAATCTTCCACAAATTTTAAAGCACATTCCCCGTCACCATGGGTTGGAAATAGGCATCACGCATCAAATATTCTCTTAGGAAGGATTTTTCTTAAATAAAAATTAAATAAAATGATACCTCCACTAAAAATTATAACATGACCTTCCATTATGTTCATCAATTTTTTCTCTGTTTTTGATCTATAAAAAATACACAAGATAAAAAGTCTTAATTTATTAGAAATGTAGGTAACTATACTGAGGGTAAATCCAATGGATTGGAAGGAATACTTAGAGAGATTAAGTATAATTCTATATGGGATATCTTGAGCCTATTTATAATTTTAGTAGAATAAAACATTAAGGATCTATTTGATATATTATAATAAGAAGTAGTCACACAGAAACTAGGGAATGAGGGGGAATAGTTGGGGACAACTTGTTTTATGGAACTTAAGGGATATGAGGAATAACCTTATAGAAATGGGGAATTTTCACCCCCTTTACACATCCTTAACCTATCAGTGGATCTGGCTAAGAAAAAATTGGATAGATAAATTTCATAAATGTATTTCACTTTCTATGATAATATTGAATAAAGTTTAAAGCCTCTTTGTTATAATACTAATGTTTTTATTCCTTTGGAACCTGTTAGAGGTCTCATATGTTGTTTATTTGACTTCTCCTTTTGAATATATATTTTTCTGTTATTGTTCTCCAGTTTTTCTGGTTTGAATCTTTTGATGATGTTTATATTGGTTTATTTGGTTACACTAACTTTCACCCGCATGGATCTATAATCCAATTACAAATAATTTTCCCCTAAAGTCTTAAACCCACGAATAACTTGTCTTTTCAACCTAGAGTCACAAACTGATAATTCTTTCCTTTTCCCCCTATATGCACAACCCAAAATTGACTTTTTTAGGGGATTTACAACTCACACACATATACCTTTTAAAGGGGTAGTATAACCCAAACACACTAAGTCAGATAAATGAATAGAAGGAATCACATCACCATAGAACCAACATAGATAGTGAAGACGTTTTCTATTCTAATTATCAAGATATAAATTTTTAATTTGGAATCAAGGATTACATAATGTACTTAATCACACCAAATTATAGAAATAATTATTGAAGCAAGTCACATATTTCTTTTTTTTTCAATGGATATGTAAACTCTTTATATATTGTTTCTCTACACATAAAATCTTTCAAATTTAAAGACTTTTCCTTAACACATTTCCTGAAGAAACATGTTCATGTATCTTTAATGAACTACTACAGAGTTTATCTCGATTATTCCTAAGACAGTGGTTCACATGAATCTCTTTTATAAATGAAAAATAATATTCATGTGATTCCTCCTTGATATATTTGAAAAAAAATAAAAAATGTTTAGTAAAAATAATTATAATAGATCATATAGTACTAAATTCATTCATGAGTATTAATGTTATTGAAAAACTCCATAAAAATATACAATACTAACTCTTCACATTTCAACCAGTTTAAATTTTATTATCTCAACTTCCAAAAATTCAATTTTAATATTTATATAAGTTTAATCCTATGTGGATATTATTTAATTCGTTATAAAAATTTTAAAATAAGTTCTCATAGCTTACATATAATTAATGAGTGATTATAGAATAAATAAAACAATAAAAATATTCATTATAAATTGGTAAAAATTGGAAATATGAAAAGATATGGAAAAAAGATCATATTTTATGGTTTTATAAACATACAAAAAAACCAAAAGTCATGTAAACAAAATTTTCTATGTAGGAATATTTCATATATTTAAAATTAATTCATGTAATTGATTTCTTTTATGTAATAGGTTTTATGTAACCAAAATATAATGTTATTTAATCTTCATTGTTGGGTTCTACATAACTGAATCTATTTGTGTGGAATATTTTACATATCAAATTCTACCTATCCAAATTCTCGTGTATTCAAATTTAGTAAAAATAATAATAATTATCCAAATGTATATATAAAAATGGTTTATGTAATAAAATAAAAAATTATGTAAATTTTCATAAGAAAATTGTATACACGGGAAAAAATTAAGTAAAGGAATTTTTTACTTAAATTTTTTTATAAAATTTATTCAAAATGACTTCTTAAAAATATGTCATAAATTAGACATCCTAAATAGTAGTTTTATCATTTGGGCGGGTTGAATTATATTTATAAAATTCTTTAATATTTCAAAATAATTAAAAAGAGTCATTGATTTGTCTTATGTATCTCCAGTTATCAGGGAAAAATAGAAGCAAACGGAACTTGAATAAAAAATATAGAATTATCACTAAATAATTATAATAAATTATAACTAAATTTTAGACATTAAAACTATCTATTAGGGATTTATTGTATTTAAACTAAATGCATAAAATATTTTTATCTTTCCAAGGAATTTGGAGTTTTTTATCCTATGTTATAGTTGACATATATAAGGTAACTAAATCTTAAAATTTGAATATGTGGATCAGAATTTGGCTATGTGGATCAATATATTTATATGTTATAATAGTAATTTGGATATTTGAGAATATTAAAAAATATATATAAATAAATTTTAAAAGTCTTAAATGACATATTTAGCATAGGAACTCATCATGAAACCTGTAAAACATGTTTTAAAAAATCATAACATGAAATATAAATCTAATTTAAGCAAAAAATTATAATAATAAAAGTAAATACTACTTTAACCAATATATAATATAAAAATAAAAAGATTATACTTAATAAATGTATGAGAAATCATAATTAAAAAATTATAAATATAAATACTTATATTAAAGGCAATAAAACAAATAAACAATTTTAATTATCAAAATATAAATTAGTTAAAAGATCCACCCAATATATTTTAATTTCATAAATTTATAATATATTTTAGGTTTAAAATTTTAGATAATTTGGAAAAATATTAAATAAAATAACTTATTTCTTCATGAAAATGGACATTCTTTCCAATATACAAAAAATATCTTAAAAATGATATGTTTTCTTCATTCAAGGAAAAATTCTCATATTCAAAGTTAGAATTCAAATATATTTCTACCCATCCTTAACTATATGAAAAAAAATTGAAAATGTGGGATGATAAAAACACATCTCAATAAAGTATATTAAAATAATGTAAACTCGTTAGTTTATTTAAAAACATGAAACCCATAAAAAGTTTTACCTTTTTCTCAATAAAATGTTGAGAAAAAAAACAAAACATACCCATAAGATAAATTTATCCTTTTCTCAAAAAAATATTTTAAACTCTTTAGTAATAATAATAAAACCAAAAATTCATCATGTGGAGCATGATAACTCGTGAACTAATTTCTTTAAAAAACAAACCTTTCACTTTTAAAAGTTCATAATTACTTTTCATACCACATGAAATTAAAATATTTTTATAAAACCCCTTTAAAAGAAAAAAAAGGTATCTTGGAGCATCATATTTCTAAAATTTTCCTACCTCATGAAATCAAAATATTTCCTTAAAACCCATTTCAAGCATAAAATAGTTATCTTGGGGAATAATGTTCTTAACCTACCTAGTTATCTTCTTAATTTTTTTCCTTCGAAAACTAAATCATTACCCAATGAATTGGAGAGATATATCAATCTCACCCATCACCATGAGCTAAATCAGGATCACTAATCATCATCTATATTTCCCAAGTACTATATTTTGAAGAAAATAATTATAATATTTCACTTTTTCATCAGAAAACCCTTGAAAAATTCATTTTAAAACATAAGAAGAAGTGATTTCTATTTCCACATAAAAATAGAGAGAAATATTATTTTATTTTAAAAACTCTTAAAAATTTCCACATGGATGAAAAATAAGATATTCTTTGAAAAAACATGATAAATTAAAGAGTAATATTGACAACAAATAATGGCTATAAATTTAGGAAATTTTTCATGTAGTAGATGTTAAAAAATCATTTATACTTTGGTGAAAAGAGTCAAAAGTTCCCCATATAGAAAATGTTAAAAACATTCATTTTAAAAAATATTGAATTTAAAAATTAGTCAAAAAATGAAATTTTATAATATTTTAATTATAAATAATAAAATTCTAGAAATATTTAAAAGAACATGGATATTAAGGGATAAAATTTAGAACATTTAAAACAACATTTTAAAGGAAAATATATTACCAATTTGGTAAATTTTGAATCAAAAGGAAATTTAAGAAGCTTTATAAAATTTGTTAAATATTCTGAGAGGGGGTGAATCAGAGTATGATAGATTAAAACAATAAACCCTTTTGATCTTATTTCATCACTAAAAAACACAATTCTCACCCTTACTTATAGAAATGTGTAAGAAGAAATTAAATATTTCATGAGACATAACGATTTTACTTGGTTCAACCACACTAGGATATATCTAAGGATCATACAAATTAAATTTACATATGTACCAAATTAAATAAAGTGAACTATTATTACAAGATTTTGAGAGAACTAACTATCCCTCATGGTTTACAACCAATCAATATTTAAATGTTAACTGCTCTCTCAACTAAAGTGTGATCACTGCTCCTTCGTAATATTCTTCTTTTGATCACTTTAATCAATATTTTTTACACCTCATTTTGTTCTTCATTAATTTCCACTTTCATCCACTTAATTAATACCCATTTACAGTGGATTTACTAGGGAATTTGTTTTGGTTCACCTGAGATTCACTATCGTGAATCTCACTCCTTTCACAAAGCTCGCTTAGCCTTCGTGAAGCTCAACACTTTCATGATGCTCACCTCTTTCACAATGCTTCCATAGCCTTCATGAACTCCATTTCTCTGTGAAATACATAATCTTATTTGTTGGTAAAAAATCCCTCAAGATATTATTGAAGTATTTTTGAGGTGATGGTGTTTGTTGACAAAGTGGACAATTGTGTTGTGATTTTTAACAAAGCAAACCATGACATACAAATTTGTTGACAAAGGGGATTTCATAGTGGCATGTCGATTTCAAGGGTTGTGGTCAACGGTCCATGTTTTATTCAAGAACTTCGACAAAGTAATGGATGATATAGAGGCGGTACAAAAAGAACAGATACAAGGTGGCGCCGTTTTCCAGTGTTTGCCAAACTTTTGGGCCTGAAAATCGACTAATGAAGAAAATTGGTTTTTGGCAAAGGGACTTGCGCGCCATGTACTTTTAGGAGACGAAACATGTGCGCCTAATGTTTTTCAAGATCATAAGGTCAAAATATGGCAAAGTAACTACGGTCATGCAGGTATTGGTGTGGTCACGCAGGTGACTTGCGCGCCATGAAAGGACTCGTGCGTCGGTGCCTAGGTGGGTTGGAAAGTTGCGCGCCATATGTTTTTCAAGATCAGATCTTCGAAATATGGAAAAGGAAATACGGTCGCGCAGGTGTCTTGAAGGGGCAGAAACATGCGTGCCAGGACTTGCGTGTCGAGGGGAAACTTGCGTGCCACCGCGTAGGTTGAAAAATGCCTATAAATACAGCACCACCCCTCCTCATTTTCAACAGAGTTCAACACTTAGAAAAATCAGAGCTCTTGTCGCGCAGGTGTGGTGGTCACGCAAGTGGTGTGTGGTCGCGCAAGTAGGACTTGCGCGCCAGTTGATAGTTGCACGCCTAAGGTAGTTTGGGTGAGGAAGGAAGCGAGCCATGAAGGTTTGTATTTGAAGAAGATTATGCCATGCAGGTGATTGAGGTAGACTTGCACTCTAGTTGTGACCTGCGCACCGACACTTGCGCACTAGGTTAGACCTACATGCCAATTAAGGTTGATTCACGGTGGTTATTCAGGTCTATGTGAAAGCTATAAGATTTGCCGATACCTTCGGTGCAAAGTGAAATTCATCTACGGGTGAAAGTTGGACTTCAACAGAGCATCCACATACAACAGAGGATGTATTCATTTGAGATAATGAAGAGACCTACAGGTCTATAAACTGTGAGTGGATCCTTTCCGGATCAGCGAGGAAAGGAAGAGGAAGAAGGTGATCCTCTCCACCGGTAGTGATCCAGAGAGAGAGAAACAGGGAATGACCCTTGGGAATGCAGTGAGCTGGCCCTAAACCTTGTAAAGGAAGTGAGCCTGGGACGAAGTGACTATTCCCGAACCTTTGTATCCATATCTAGTGAAGAATAGTGGTATTTGGTACGACCGTAAACTTGTCGGCGTATGCTCTTTAGACATAGCCTAGTGAGGGTACACCATGTAAAAATATTTGTGTCTGCCTTCTTACTTCCATGAATTGCATTTAAAGCATCATTATCAGATAAAGAAGAAAATAAGTGATCATAATAAACACACAAGTGCAAACAAAGTGACCCTTGTAATAAAGAGGTCATGATCTAGTGGGGCAGGAAGAACTTTGAAAAAGAATATACATACTCTGATTCACCCCCCCCCCCCTCTTAGGGTATATAGGCCCCTATTGGTCCTAAAATTATTAAAACCTTCATGCAAGAAAAATCCTTCGTGAATCTCCTTCACTAATTCAATGCCTTTGGATTTTTTGTTTTGGATTTCTTGTTTCAAATGATGGGGGTAGAGGCCTATTTATAGATGTTACCTCCCCTTCATCAATATTTCAATCTTTCCACCGACATTTTGTGAAACTCTCCTTTATTTTTCTCAAACCTCCCTATCTTCACAAGTCTCCGTGTAAATTTTCCCACTCTTAAATATTCTAATATTCACAATTATTACCATTAACCCTGTGCAATCATCCCTCTTTTACAAACCTCTGAAACGTCACAAATCATAGTGCCTTTGTGAAGAAAAAAACATTTGAAAAACACCTAATATTCATTAAATACATTCATTTTCCATATATTTTTGTAGAATCCATTGAAATCTAACTTTCACAATTCTTAATCCATCTTCCAATTTTTGGACCTAAAAATTTAGAAAACACTAAGAAATGGCGCCACCTTATATACACAATTTTCTATACCACCTCCAGATCATCTAATACTTTATCTTGGATCTTTGTGAATGTTACTTCTTAGTAATATCTCTAGAACTCCACAACTAACCTTAGAAACCTTCTTTGTCGACAAACACAATCAACCCAAAAACTATGAAAAGTTACTTTGAGGGTTTTTTCCAACAATATCCCCTTTTGGGTTTGTGGACAACTCTTCATATTTTGATTCCACATTAAATATTATTCTATATTATTCCAAAATTCACTTATTTGGATTTATATAGTAATCAAATATTTAGTAAACACACACCCTAATCTTATATGATCCATTCCTGGCATGAGAAACAATATTAGCATGTAAAGTTCATCAATGAAACACTTCATTCCCAAAATAGTCTATATTTTTTATCACAAACCCCATATACCGTTATATATAACCTTTGATTGATCATATTTATCATCGTCAGTTTCAAAACACCCCCTACTTCTCTACTCACACTATCTGATTCTCACATATCCTAATCAAGATATTCCTCCTTTTAATGAACCCAAATGTCAATCATCTATGGATGCAACATTGTAAACAACACATATCATCACAATAGATAAATGCATCATACCTCAGTGAGAGGTGGTCCTGCATCTACAATTTTTAAAGTGTGGGGAGTTGACTAAACTTCAAGATCCAATCAATGCCTCTCAAATTCCTCTTTGGGTAAGGCCTTCATTAGAATGTTCTCAACCTGTAGTTCTGTATGCACATACTCTAACCTCAAAACCCCATGCTCCAACTTCTCCTTACTAAAATGATACTCGATTTCAATATGCTTCATCCATGATATATGGACAAGATTTTTTATGATATTTATATCACTTGAATTATCATAATGTATTCTAATTGGAAACGTTTCTTCAACTCCTATATCATGATTCTTCTATGTCATCCATGATAATTTCATACAATATTGAGTAGATTCAATATATTAAGATTCTACAGTTCTTAATAAAATAAATTATGTTTCTTTATTATCCAAGATATACACAATCTTCCAATATATATTGCACCACCTAATATTGATTTTCTATCATCTATTGATCTGGCCCAATCTGTATCTGTATAACCCAATAATGCTTATTAATATTTTTCATTGTATAGAAAACTAAAATCTATTATGCCCTTGATATATCTAATTTTTATTTTTAATGAAATAAAGTGGATTTCATTGGGATTAAATTGATATTTTTATTATTAGTATGTGTAAGAAACAATATCAGGTCATGTAACTGTAATAGACTACCAATAATCTATCTATATTCTATGACATTAACTAATTTTCTTTCATTATATCATGATGGTATCATCTGAATAACCACTGGATTTATCATCTCCTTCAAATTATCCATTCCAAATCTTCTCATAACTTCCTTGGAATATTTTGATTGAGAAATTAATGCTCCATTCCTTCCTTTAGTCACTTGTAAACCAAGGAAAAAATTTCATTTCCCCAATCATTGACATTTCTAACTCACTTTTTATGAATTATACTAATTATTTTCATTATGTATCATCTATTCTGCCTAATATTATATTGTCGACATAAAACATCATCATCATACTTTGATTACTATAATTTTTGACATATATATTGTAAATAAATCCACCATGCTAAAAATTGATCTTCTTCAAAAATGGATGAAGCCTTGACTACCACGCTCTTGGTGCTTGATTCAACCCATCTATCACCTTACTCATCCAAAAAAAATTGTTCTCACATTCATGAATGAGAAAACATCTAGCTTCTTAATATACATTTCTTCTTCTACAACCCCATTTAGAAATTTTGACTTGATGTCCATCTTGAAAACATTGAATTTTATTTTCACATTTATGTCCAAGAATAGGTGAAGACCCTCTAGCCTTGAAACATGTGAAAATGTATCATCAGAGTTGATCCCCTCGATATTGGAGTATCCCTTGTAAACTAGTCATGGTTTATTCCAAATTACTAATCCATATTCATTTAGTTTTTCCCCGAAGACCCATTTGGTCCTGATGAAATTCTTATCTATTGGTCCCAAAATAATCTCCCATGTCTGGTTCTTCTCAATTTTGTCACACTCTTCATTTATAGCCTGAACCCGGTTCTTATCTCCAATATCTTCTTCAAAAAATTTTGGTTCTACCTAAGATAGGAATGACTCCTGCTATAAAGATTTCATTCTCTGTGTTCTAATGGACACTTCCTGTTCACTAATGATGTTTCTCTTATCAATTTCATTTTGACTCTCTAGATTCTATATAGATATAGATTTTACTTCCTCCTGATCATCATCAATGTCTTTTTCTGAATCAATATTTTCCACTTCTACTCCCCTTTTTTTCTCACCTTCTCATCACTATCACCTGGGAACCATTCATTGTGTTGTTAAAGATTCTTTTTATTCTTTACTATAGTGACATAATTTATTTCTAATATTTTTTCCAACATCTTATTAAAACATTTATAAGATTTTATTTTTCCCGAACATCCAAGAAATATCCCCTCATCTCCGTGAGATTCAAATTTTCTATTTTTCTCCTTGTTGAGAAAAAAACACTAAATTTAAAATATTAAAAATTATTGTAATATTGTATTATTTTCATACCACATATTTTATAGAGTCTTCTCTTATTTTGGACACAATAAATCCCTATTGGATATGTAGACCAATGTCATAACTTCTTCCATTTATAATTTCTATGGTAGGTTGTTTTCAATAATCATTATTATGGACATGTTTCTTATTATCCAATTTATCCTCTAAACCACTCTATTTTGATGAGGAGTTCTCACTACAAAAAACATGATTTCTTATCCCATTTTTCTCAAGATAATCTTCCACTTTTATTTTTTAAAATATTATTCCATTATTATTATGAAATTTTAGAATCATCTATCCAAGTGTCATTTCATATTCCCTTTGATATTTTTTAAGAGACTAAATACATAATACTTGGGTAAAATGACAAATACATATACCATACTACTAAAATAATTAATAAAAATAACACAATGCCTCTTACCATTAAAGGATCTTGGTGAGATAGGTCTACACACATCTGCATGAACAAATTCAAGTGCTCTGGTTAATTTTTTTTCTGTTTCCTTGTATGTCATTCTAGTAATCTTTACATACTGACAAGCATCTCATGTGTGAGTATGATCATGTGATATCTTAGGGAGATCTTGAGATGAATCACATTTGACCAAGTCCTTAGGTTTGGTTGGAATAGATAACCAAGTGTTTATGCCATAACCTTTCTTCTTCCTCTAGATAGAAAGCACATATCTTCTTATCCACTCAAGAGTTGGAGATTCCCCTTTATGTGCTTTCCCATTAAAACAATTATTCTATATTTTTTGTTGATTATATAGAATTTCTTAGTTAATTTAATTGCATGAATGGAATCACATAGATACCTAACACTTATCAAGTTGTGACTGAGACCTTTAATAACCAATACATAAACCTGTCTCGTATCTTTTCCCCCAAATTTGGATTTTTCTGAGCCAATAATATTCAAGCTTTCATCGTTTAAAAATTTTACAACACCTTTCTTTTCATATTTTATTCCTATATCAAGATCTTTATTTCCCATCATATGGGATGTGCATCCACTATTAAGGATCCATACACCAGCATGATATGATGCTTTAAGAAAAATATCTGCAACCACTACCTACACATCTATTTTCTTTTTGATCCACTTCTTTGAATTCATTGCCATTATGGATTGATAATATTAATCTTCCATAGAGTATGATGGACCGGCTTCATCTTACAAATCTAAAATTTAATTTTATGTTTTTAGAATATTCGACGATACATCAAGTTTCTTCTTAAGACCACTTTCAGTCTACTTCAACACATCCCTCTACAGTGTTTATGAGCAATATTTGGACATGTCTATGAATCCTCCCATATTTAATAGTGACCATGAAAATAATTACATGAATATTGAACTCTATGTGTACACCTTTTTTTATCTTATTCCCTTTGGTAAATTTAGGCTATGGAACATACATTTTGTTAATGTATCATCTTTACATAACAAAAAACCTGATCTGAGGTGTATTCCTATACATTATTGTATAATCTTGTGGTTTGACATCAATCACCACAACCTTCCATTTTCGGTCAATCCCTATACCATCCTTGTCATTTGTATATGACTTTTTCTTATGTATTGTTGGATTTCTATTCTCCACTTCCATATTTTATGTTAGTTGAGTGATCTACTTTCCTGGTGTCATATTTGGATTAAAGATTCTCTCTTGATCTTCTAATTTTCTTCGCAGTATGAAAACTTCCTATTCAAGTTCTTTGAAATGTTTAACTTGATATTTTTCTATGATAGTCAAACCATTGATCACCCTTTTTTGTTCTTCAACTCTTATTCTATACTCAATAACCATTTAAGAGATTTATAACATTGAAGACATGAGATTTTCAATTTCTTCCTCCAACTCATACTTCTATTCTTCTTTCTACCGCATATATAGTTTGTAATCTTGAACAAATCTATTCTATTTCATTATTTTTTATCTCCATCCATATATCTCCTCTTGAGAAGCTTCAAATTCATCCTAGAGGTCAATTCTTCCTTCAACTTCTTATTCATTATTTTCACCTTCTTCCCTTTTTGGGAGAGACCTATAACTTCAACCATATCATTTTATTTGTGATCCTTGCAGTTCTCTGTCTCTTTATCCTCAGATTATTCTAAAATATTATTTTCTTATGAAAGAAGATTCTTATTTTTGAATAAATTTCTCTTAAACGTGTTCTTACCTTTCACATAGGCTAAATACTCCTTCATGATAATTTTGACTTCATCCTCATCATCATCGTGACATTTTTTAGGGCACCTTGTTCCAATATGTCCAACATTTCCACATCGGAAGCAAGAAAGTGGGAGTTTCCTTTGAAATTTCCTTTTCCTCTTTTAATATTTGAGAAAAGGAATGAAATAACCTCATATTTCTCTTATTCTTCTAAACCATATTCAATAGTGATCTTATTTATGGACTTTAATGCCACCTATTTGTATTTTTCCTTTTTTACAGACTCATAATCGTCATTTCTCGTCTTTTTTGTGGCAAGAGTACTATATAAACTATCCAATTTCAGCTCCTTTGGATCTTTTCCTTCTGGTACAAAAACATTCATATTCATCCAAGGTGGAAGTCATCTCAATATATGTTTAAAAACCTTTAAATCATAAGAAATTTCTTTGAGACCATGCATGTATTACATAGTAACATTCACCCATCCAAATAGTGAATCTGTAGACTCATTAGGGTATATTATCATATCCCCATACTTGTTCCATAGAACATAGATTTTTTGTTATCTAAATTTTGATACACCCTCACAAATATTTATAAACTTTTACAACATATCATGTGATGACCTACATGACACCATCTTTGTATATGCTTCATTGTATAGGTATCCCCCTAAAGTATTGATTTCTTTAGAGTCAGCATCAAATTACATTTGGTCAGCTTCTGATAAAGCACCATTATCCATACCAGACAAAATACCATGAATCATTACTATAAATACATACATTATAAAAGATTATAAGTAGTGTTGAATCCAATTATTCTATAATTGAAAATTCATTCCATCAAATATTAGAATAAATTTATAATTGAAACCCTCCATTACCATCTTTGAGAGAGAAACACTGATATTAAACTTTCTCTCTGATACCAATTATTATCCCAACCATGTATAATACCATTATAGGGGGTTCAATTAGGGTATAAAAGATTAAAAAAATGTCCCTTTGATCTTTTTTTTCTATACAAAAAACTATTCTCTCCCTTCACTACTACAAATAGGGGATTTAAAAGTTCTACAAAATGTCTTTAAAAGTGCTAGAAAATCATTGTTAATCATGGTGAAGATAAATGGGGTCCCCTTTAACAGCTCTATTTTGATCACTGATAAAGGCCCATTTTATCTTCTTTATTTTGAGCACTAATAAAGGACACATTTATCAGAGCTATTTTGAGCACTGATAAAGTCCAAATTTATCTGTGCTTAATTAGCACTGATAAAGGACATGTTTCCTAAGAAAACATAGCACCTGCATAGCACCTATACACCTGATATAGCACCTGAACACACAGCACAAAATAGCACCTACAGACAAAACAACTTCAGAAAACAACACCTACACACAAACAAAGAATAGAAGAACAAAATAGTGCACATAAGAGGTTTACAATCAATTCTATATACATTTACTTGAAATCATGAATTCAAAAAAACACATTGTTATATTCATTTCAAACAATGTTTTAAATGTTTATAATTACAATTCTCAAAAAAATAGTTAAAAACATTAATGTTTCATCCTTTTTTCATTCGTGGTCTTCTCTCAAAAATTGGCATCCATGGTATTAGTTTTCTAACAAAGCATACGAACTCAAGAAAAAAATTCCACCTATATAAGAAAATAGTTATTATGTTAATAATACAATGATGAAATAAATTAAACATTAATATGAAATAATACATTAATAAAATGTCAATGTTTAATAAAAAAGACACATTTGGGTAGGTAGGGGTCATAAGACTAGATGATACTTGATACCTGACCTTAATATGTGTAGGTAAGTGGCCATGATAAGCTAATAGAGTAATGAAAAGGAACAAAAGTCCAAAAAGTAAAATAATTAATGATTTTGAGAGGTTTCTTAGTGTATGTACTTGCCCACTTTTTCTCCTTAGTCCTCTTAGAGGAAGGAACTTCAACATATAACTTCAGGTGCCAAAGGTAGTGCTAATGGAGGCATAAACGATGTTTCCTTTGGATTAGAGACAACCACATCCATGAGCTCCATTTGACATGGACAACCTTGACCATTAGCCTCTCAGTCACTTTTTGAACATACTCTAGCCACCGTGTCCCTCAGAAAATAAACTAGAGAGGTGGGAGTTAACCAAATTTTACCAGCCTTTTGAAATATCCAAGAGAAAATAAAGTTCACCATAGTCCTAACAATATCAATGAATATATGAAAGTGATGATAAAACTTATCTTACCTCTTCACTATATCCATCCTAGTCTCCCTTATCTTCAATAGTTACCATTTTTATAGGAATTATAATTCTATAAGATAGGGGTGTGTAATGGACCTGGCCTTTGACAGAATAAACCACCACACTATGTTCATGGATAAGTGATTTGACTTCAATGGATAGTTGTTCATAGAAGATTATTTTGGGAGTGATCACACTCCCAAATCCCTCTAGCTCTATTTTCACTTGACACAACACTCTCCAGACCTCTATGGTCAATGTATTCCTCCTATAGTTGTCCCAGTATTGGAATGAGATGGCAAACACCACCATAATTTAATCATATCCCCCACCGACTGTAACTTCTTTCACGATAACCCCATACATTGTTACCAAATCCTTTAGCACCCTCCTTGTTGATGGTGTTGGATCTAAGTACCTCGTTTTGTTCTAAGATATCTAGAGAGATATGGGTCTTCTAGAAGTTTTTTTTTGTTTGGAATCTAACTTTTTGATGATGTAAGAGCCCTTTTTTCCTCCTCCACATACACTATTAGAAGCTCTGTGTGCTTTATCAACAATGGAGCCAATTGAAAATCCGGGTATGATTGGACCAAGGTATCGACATAAGCCTTAGGAAGGATAAAACCCACACTATCTAGAGGGAAGGTTACCAGAACCTAAATTTCATATCAGGTGAAAATTATCCACAATTTATGATCCACTGTGGGATGTATTTCTAAACAGATGTAGGGAGGAGTGGGGAATTTCATCTGAATTCACTGAACTATCTTCCAAAATGGTATGATGTATACCACTTGTAGAATATCTTTCAGTTAATCCAAGTGGATAAAACACCCTCACATATGGATAAAAGATAGTCTTAGTCTACAGTATCACCCTTTACATTATTGGTAATTTCACAGGTTAGTGCTCTGTATGGTATAAAAAATTGATCATACCAGTTCACTTTTCTATTGATCTCCTAGTTCTTTAGTGTGATTAGCTAGACCCCACTGATACTTTATATACATTTCTTTAACTGGTAACTTGGAATGTTGTGAGTATTAAGTAACTCATATCCACTAATGTGGGCCCCTATCCAACCCCACCATAGTTGGAAGGGGCTGCATATTCTAAAGGGGGCATGCCCGTATAGATGTGGTGAAGTTGGTAATATAACTTATCCAACATGGTAACAAACAAGATGATAATCATACCACCTGCAATCATATCTACCATAATTAAGGTGGAGACAATAACTCCACCTTTTTACTGCATTGTGAATAAGTAACCGCTTAGGAACATTGCTAAGAAGCTTACTAGATGAATAATGTGATGGTCCTGGGAGGTGAATAACCATCCCTAGTCATTGAATTGACACTATTAAACTATTTTAAAGTGATAAACCTATTCCCAATATGATTATCATGATGGCCATGGCTTGTGATTCTTATTCAGACACTCATTCCGAGTCTTCTTGATGAACAATTCATCCCAATTCTTTAAGGGGATGTCAACCCCTATATATGGGTCCTTTCTAAGGGATGTTCTGGAGAGATTTATGAGATCCTTAATAATGGGAGGATTCTATTCCATGTCATCCTGAGTATATGGGAGATGAATTTAGTCATCGTACTTGTCTCCTAATAATCATAGCACCATAGATCATCTTAATGTCCAATATACTGATGTCAAACTCACCATACATAAAATGAAATGTGTTCACGTATTGAATTTATAAACTGAACAAGTCTACCATCAAAATTTTGTTTCAATAATTAAGGGTTTGGTAAGACTAAATAGATTCATAAAGTCCTATATTTTTCAACTCAACCACAAACTCTATGGAAGTACATTGAACCAAGAAGGGACAGCCCCAGTTCATCCCAAAACATCCAATTGATCGAATAACCCAGCCAAATAACCACCCAAACATATAATTTGATATATAATTATACATTTTTTATCTATAAATATGGGTTTAAATCTCCAAATAATGTTATAACCCTTTAAAATCAATCCACATAGGATTCAAAATTATCCATTAGAGATGTCTTCTTTGGAGATGAAATTACCCACATTTGAGATGTTCTCCATAAACATGTTATTAGTCATAAGGATGTATGAGGGAGTCAATATCCCTTAATGAGGTGGATATATCATAGTATCATTTCAAATAAAAAACCCTCTATAAGGGAAACTAATTATAAATTTGAAAAACCAAGATATTGGTTCCCATCAAGATTTTAAGATGCTCGTGAGTGGACTAAATGACTATGAACTGGTCGACTTCCACACTATCAACAATTGTAGTCCCATGAACTATAGTCTCCTCAGCTTAAATTCTTGAATTAATTTGTATCATAAGAAAGATAAAATTTAGATTAATTATGAAAATGGAGGATTTTGGGTTAAAATAGACTTGTGTAAGAAAGGGGCACATGACTAATTAGAAATATCATATTAAGTGAATGACTTGTTCAAAGCCATGTGATCACATGACCATAATAGGATCACGTGATCGAATGAACCTGGGAGATTTATATGATTACACAAACCTTAAAGCTTTATGTGATCATGTAAATAAGACAGGAAAACACAAATCATGGTTCAAGTGAATTACCTTAATTGATTATGTGATTTGTTTATGTGATTTGATCATGTGATGAGATCACACGATCAGTTCACAAGAAGCATTAATAAAAAGGATCTTATTTGACATGATCACATAAAGAGACATGTGTGGAGTACAAAAAAAACCTAAGAGTTCTCATAGATCTATGAAATATTGATTCATTAGTGAAATAGATTTCCCATTACTCTCCTATATATAGGAAATTTCATGGAATGCCAAGAGTATCTTTGAATACTAAAATAAAAATAGAAGATCAAGGGAATCAGTCGGGTATTCACTTCCTTATAACAAATTCCTTTTTTCTTCCTCTTGAATTTGTATGTGAGGTGTGTATGCATCTAGGAATTGAAGTGATCCTGGTTCTATATGAGGTGTGTAGGCACCCATATTTTGATGGGCATACACATGTATATATGATGAGGGTTTATTTGATAAATTTTTGAGATGCATGATCTATGGACAATGATTTTACTGTGCAAACATCAAGATTACCTCTGTGATTGAGTAGACACAGCATCATTACTCTTCCTGCAAAGGCATGTCACATGGATAGAAATATTCTAAAATAAATGAACCCTGCAAGGAATAATGAAAATCAAATCCACATTTCATTATATAATTTTTCATTAAAATATACATATTATATCATAACAGTGCCTTTATATCTTTCCAACGGGTTTCTTTAGTCCAAATATAAGATAATAACAAAAATAATGATTCTTTGTACACTTTATTACTATTGGTTAACTACCTCTTAGCATAGAATCTGATCTGAACTTCCGATCTAGAGTCCCTATCATGCTATCATCTGACACCATCTCTATGATATCATCATTCACCGTTCACTTTTCCTTCTCTTCCGGCTCCCATTTACCTAGTAAATTGGTGCAAGAAGAGAAGGAAAATTGAAGATTGAATGATGATATCATAGAGATGGTGTCAAATGATAGCATCATGGGGATGCCAGATCCGAAGTTCAGATCAGATGTTTTGCTAAGAGGTAGTTAACTAATAGTAGTAAAGAATCATTAGTTTTTTTAAAAAATTTGAGTGTTGCACAACCAATATTCTTCCAACACACTACATAAGTAGAAATAGTGGCATAAATGACCAAAATATAGAATATAAATGATCCATTCCAAAATATATTAGGTCTAGTGCTTTTGGAAACATGGAAATATAAATAACTATTTCATAAGAGTCTCTCATTAAGTTATGATTTACTAGAAAGACAAATCATTTCTAAAACCATTCTTCATAACCTAAGGATATAAAACATAATAAATGGTGATCATATATGCTCAATAAGTGTAAATAAGAGAGATATCAATGATCATATAACGATAAAAAAAGTAGTAGGATTTCACCTTCATCGTATTTGTGTACAATCTTCCATAAAGTATGATGCTCATTCATTTCTAAACACATCTATATCATCTTGTGAATATGATTTTTTAGAAATTCATCGTAGTACTAAAAAATATAAATACACAAAGGGTTAATAAATATTTTAATTAACTCATAATTATTTTCAAAAATACCTCTTTAGGGATACTAGTTTGTTGAGGAAATATGGTCTCTTTCATAAATTTACAAGCATAATAACCACAGTTCTCTCCATTTGTTTTTTTGGACACTGCAGAAACATCGATAAAAATAAGTAATTTGTTTTTATATTTGTTTTGATAGTGCAATATTATTATATATACTAGGATACTTGTCCAGTTTTAGATCTTGTGGGTGTTCCTGTCCTTAGGCCCTGGATTCATTCCATGAAGTAGATGATATTGATGCATCTCCCTATCCAAACAGAATCCTCAATAAAATATAATATAAATTATATAACAATATTTTTAGTTCTTAAATGTTGTATCTAGTGTATTACAAATTGAAAAATTCCATCATTTGTGGTCGGTTTATTGCATATCCATACATTGAATCCAAAAAATAAATCTTTGGAGTATCCAAATTGACTAAAATCAAAATCCAATGCTACCTAAAAACAAAAAAAGGAATATGAAATGAAAGAAATGAAAATACAGTTAATATGATTAAATTTTAGAGTTTTACCCCAGCATTGTTGGTATTAAAAAGATTCTGTCATCCATAATTTTTATTTTCAAATGATCTGAGCCTAGATGACATTATTTCATCCTTTTTATCATAATTTATTTCTTCTTTTGAATAGGTGACGTGAGGACTAATGAATCCATATTTTTGTTCATGGTGAAATCCTATAAAAAATTCATATATATGCCTATGAAAAATATGAAATTTATTTAGTCATAATTGTTATAGTATATCAGCTTTTGTAAAATAAAATCATGAAAACATACCTCATGTATACATTTAAAACTAAGGTGCCTTACCATTCATACTTGAGGATTTCATTTAAATTTTCAGCACTAATGAAATCTGATTTTTCCTCTCCGTAAATATTTTTTTGAAAATAAAATATGTGAGAATTTTCATCTATCAACTTTATATCCACATGAGCCTATAATGGTATTAAATGTGGATATATAATGAGCGGGGTGAAGGTTCTCTCAGTAGAACGTTTCAATCGGTTGGCTGATCCTTGAGATATTTTTGATCTGATCTTTTATTTCACCCCATTCTCTTTTCTGTTATATAATAAAATTCATCAGTTTAAACCATTTTTAATTAAATTTTAAAGGTTCTCCTTGAAAAATAAATTAGAAATACTTACCTCCTTGTCGATATGTTTTTTTACAAGAATTGACAGTCATGCAATGAATGTTCCAAAATTTGTTTGACCATCTGAATGTCATCAACGTCATTTGGAATAGGAAGATTGGCACTTGGCTCATTAGCTACGTTAATTGACACTTTGACATGATTTTTTGGAATTTTTCTATCGTGTAGCATGTCGTTCTACATATTGAACACCATAGCCCTCTCTACAAGGTGATAAGTGGGATTTGATAGATATAAATCACAGTCATTTTCACCATATAGAATATTAATACAGGAAAGGTATTAGTGTCTATGTGATTCACATTTCATAGAAATGGTTATTAGAACATTTATTACCTCAGCTAAGTCATATTTTATTAGGGGAATGGCTCACCTAAAAGATGGTGGGGGTGGGACGAGATCTTCACGCACGGGTTGTTGTTGAGTTGTTTCTTCTCTTTGCCCCACCCCCCATCAAACATGATATCATCTATCTCTGGTATTGTAATTATTTTTGAAACATAGCTATTTTTTATCTCATCTTTTTCATTTTCCTATTTTGATCCTCTGCTTGTTTTTCTTTCTGAAAATATGTTTAGGGTGTCACCCCAAAACCCGCACCTCTAACACGGTCATACTGGTCTGGTTGCATTAAGGAAATTGAAAGTATATCTGCATCTGGTGTAGGTTTTGTTGATTCATGTGACTATGTCAGACATAAAATATAGGAATATAAGTATTCAATGTTATGGAATAGTGATTTAAATAAAATCGAATTTCTATTATGTCTTACCAACACATGTTTCCCAAACACTTTGTGTGTTTTCATCTATCAGTATCCCCTATTTATTTACATAATCCTCCTTCCATAGCACATGTCATGTGATGGAAATGGATTTTGATTTTGATTCATAAATCTGCATATAAATAGAGGAACATGATTATGGTGTTGTTTTATGTCACATAAAAGTATTATGGTAGATTTAAAATACGTACGAATTTTTTCTCAAGTGAATCATACCCCATCCTTGATTTCTGATAGGGGTACACTGGTTTTGTTTCCTGTTCTTTATTTTCAGCACTCAGTTTCTATTTCATAAATAAAAAACAGTCAATCAAAGTAATGAATACAAAAACATTCAAACAACTTATTACCAGAGAAAATGTACCTGAAAATTCTTCTCCCCACGATAGTTTCTAAACACATCCCACAATCCATGGGATATCAAGTTTTCATAAATAGGAGGTGGGTGTGGCTTGATTTTCCCTTCATCATCTTTAAGATGATATTTCGTTAAAATTGTGCAGAAGCCTATATGAATCCTTCCTGCAACTCCTAATACATATTCCTTGTGCGAAGCATCTACTATAAATGAAGATTTTAATGAATGATGAAGAGTAAGTCAATGTTTTAGTATATTATTTTATTTTAATAATTTAAATAAATAATATCATAACCTTATTGTAATCTCTTCCCACGTTAGTTTCTTAAGCCTGGTGAAAACATGGTTCCACGACTGTACAAAAATCCGCACACATTACCGAGTGATGATTCTAATGTAGCTACAAAAGATGGCTTTGTTGGGGTTAACATGTTGTCCTTTATTATTCCATCCCGCCTCAAATTTGATGCCTTTTGATTTTTCATTATGGATTTTGAATACCACAGTCAAACTAGGGTGCTCTTATTTTTTTTGCGCCATTAGGGATTCATTTCCTACCATTTCCTCATAAGCATAATAATTATGTTCCTCCGAAGCACTATCATTGGCACTGGGACCAGCATAAATAGGTTGAGAAACATATTGTACCTCATCATTGGTACTAGAAACAATAGGTTGATAAACCTATTGTTGCCCTGCACTGGGACCAAAGGCAACATTTTGAGAGACCTTTTGTGCCTCGGGATTGGGCACATCAGCAGGTGAAGAAGTCATTATCTGTAGAAGTGGTTAAACATTTAATTTATATTACATAAAAGTAGTAGAAAATATATAATAACATAACATAACACAATGTATATTAAAATAAACAAATAATCTGATTATTGAACTCCCTTTTTTTTAATGGCTGAAGAGATTTGACCCCTCTATCAACTATGAAAATCTCTTTATTATGGTCTCCTAGAACTTAAAAAACGCCGTCTACATTAGGACAGATGTGAAATGATTGTGAAGTCTTAATTAAAGGTTAATTCTCTATTGAACTTTCATCTGACCCTTTAGTAGTTTTGGTCGATAACCGAACAATTGACTAGTTTTAGTTTGCGGGATCTATAACATAAAATACTTGCACTGCCTGTGATTCTGTTATAAATGATTCTTCTTTCTCCCCTTCCTTACTAAAATAAATTTTCACAAATCCTAATTCATATATTTTAACAACACTCTTGTTATCATCCCACTTTCTTTGAAAACTCTACAGTTTTAATTTTTTATAATCCAACTCCCATATTTGTTTTATGATGCCAAATTATGACATATTTGCATAAATTGGATTTCTATCCATAACATCAGAAACATGAATCTATTCATCTACAAGTGTAACACCACTATTATGCATGGTACTATCTTCATCAATTTCATTATTATATAATTTATAACCATTAAGAACATAATCATTGTTAGATAACACATACACACTTGCTCCTCCAGCTAGCCATCAGATTCGTTCAAAAATTTAGTCCATATTTTCATCTAAATTCATAAAAATATGGTCCTGAAACCATCCTATAAACTATCTATTATGTGTTTTTGATATCAATTTTTCATCCCTAGATGGATTCAAATGCCTAATATTTTCATTGTGGGTTTTAACTTATGGGTCAATGTCGAACCTGTTATGCAAAACGTAAAGGTGGGCCTACTCTCGATCTGTAATATTGATTGTGACAACCTCTCTTCCAGAAATTCCTTCACCATCAAGCCCCCTAGTGTGACGATATTTTAGTAGGCCAATGTTTTCCACACCAAATAGGTATTTAGTACAGAATTCAATAGCTTCCTCAATAATATATTGCTCTGCAATACAACCCTCTAGCTGAATTTGATTTTTGACATACCCTTTCAAAATATTCATATATCATTCAATGGGGTACATCCATCTATAATGTATAGGACCACATAGTTGTATCTCTCTCACCAAATGAACCATCATATCAAATAATGTCGATGGGAAGAAAATTTCCAATTCAAATAATATGATGGCAATTTATCTTTCCATAGTCGGAAATTTCATCAGGTCTATAACTTTGTTGTATATATCTTTGAATAAGAAATAGAGATTTGTTAATGTATGGATGACATTCTTGGGGAAAATGAAATGTAAAGATATAAGAATTAGATCTTTCATCAAAACATGAAAGTCATGTGATTTCCTACCCTTAAACTTTAAATTTCTCATTGACATGATGTTCTTGATATTTTAGGAACACCCCTCTGGAACCTTTACGGCATTCTAGAAGTTACAAAACCGATATCTATCCTTCCTGGAAAGAGTGTAAGTATCAGGAGGAAGAAATGTTCATTTTTCACCCTTCAATAGTGGCAACTCTTCTCATATTCTCATCTCAACCATGTCCAATCTAACCTAAATTCCATCCTTTTTTTGCCAGGTGCATTTAGCAACGTGTCGATGACACTATCACATAAATTTTTTTCAACATTATTAACATGAAGAAGATGTATGACATACAGACAATTCCAGTATGGTAATTCAAAAAAAACTGATCTCTTTTTCCAATAGGATTTTTTAAGGATTTTTGAAAACGTTTTACCGAAAGTAGTGTCCACATCTTTTAATTTTTCAAACAATTGATCACCTCTTAGTGGATAAGGTGTTTTATGTTCTTATGAACTTCCATCGAATGATGTCATCCAAGATAGGTACTTATACCGTTAAGGTAGAAATCTATGATGTCCTAGAAACACAGTTTTTGATGAATATTTCAGCCTAATTATTTATGTACCTTGTTCAAAAATGGGACACCCTTGAGTTGCTTTAATTCTATATCCTGAAAAATTTCCATAAGCAGAAAATTCATTTATCGTCTCATACAACATGTCTCCCAAAGTGAATTTTTCATTTTTGTAAGCATCATACAACATAACACATGAATCCCACAATAATTTCAAATCCTCAATAAATGGATCCAAATAAATATCAATATCATTACCCAAATATTTTGGTCCTGATATAAGCATAGATAACATGATGTATTTTCATTTCATGCCTAACCATAGTGGTATGTTATAATTTTCCAACATAACCGACCCTGTAATGTGACTGCAACTTCGAAAACCAAACTGATTCACTCCATCTGTAGATAACGCAAGACGAAGGTTTCTCATCTGATTTCCAAATTCAGGATACTCATGATCAATTCTCTTCCACTGAGGAGAGTCTGACGGGTGATGTAGTTTCCCATCTTTAATTATTGTATATGCATGTCATTCCAATTGTCTTGCAGTCGCCTCACTTCAATATAAGTGCCTAAACTTTGGAATGATTGGAAAGTACCATATAAATTTCATAGAAATGGAATCATCTTTCTTGTATCTAGAAGCACCACACTTTGGCCATTATTTAAGTGATTTGTGGTCCTTGAGAAACAATATACAGTCATTTAGGCAGGTGTGTATTCTTTCATAGATCATAGACATCGAGCATAGCATTTGTTGGCATCGTATTTTCGGATTGGGAGCTCATTATCATCTAGGAGCATGTCATTTAGGAGAGAAAGTAGTTCTGTAAAACTGGAATCACTCCACCCATTGCATACTTTCAAATTATACAGCTTCAGTATGGCTGACAATGTTGTATATTTAGTGCAACCAGCATATAATGGCATCTTTACACAACTCTTTAACTTCTCAAACAATTTTGGGAAATCATGAATTTCATCTTCAAATGTCCTTGTAATTTCCTCAATATAATCTTCATCATCATTCACATCTATAATCACATCCTTCATATGATCATCTTCATTGCTCACGCTTGTAATAATATTAGATGATCCATAAAATGCAGTGTTATCCCAACCACTACATGCATTCGTTGTTTCCCCGTGTTTATTAAAACATGTATAACTTTGATATATTCTGTGATAGATCAAGTGTTCTTCCAACTACTATGGACTAATTTTTCTTGAATAACAACATCATAAACATGGACAATGAATTTGGGAACGGTTATATGCATGATCTTTTTCAAACTTGATAAACTCTTTCATTACATCTTTCTACTATTTTGTCAACCGATTGGCATTCATCCATTCTTTATTCATATTCATCTTATTTGATACAGTAATATTAATATTTAACAAAATAATTACACAAAATATGTTCAACTAGGGTCATCATCCAACTATAATCAATGGAGTTAGATATAGTAAACAATACCCTTACCTCTCCATGCATTACTAAGGAACAAAGTAGATCACACCCATCTTCAAAACCACCTGATCAATGGAACTCGATTTGAGAATCTATTTCACTAAAATGTTTTAGTATCCCACATGTGATCTATATGCATTGTTGTAAACTAGTTTTTTAGAGTATCTCTAGAAACATAATTTATCTAGTCAATAACTAAGGTACTAAAATAATAGAAGGTATAATTTTAAATAGATTACTTATTGGTGTAAGGATTCATTACATGTGTTGTTATAGTTATTTTACTAGTGTTTCCATAAAGGTTCACATAGAATCTTCTAGTGAAGTGGTTTTCTATGATTCGGTGGAATTGTACTAGTAACAAAGTGGTTGAGCCATTGAAATGGGTAAAGTTTGGATTGATATTCAATGGGTTAAAAACTACAACATGGGAAAAAATGGCATACCAATCATGCCAACAACAATAACACCATACAAACACATAATTTTACTCACAATCGCAACACCATAAAAACCAAACAACCACAAATTCAGATTTTATAAAGCATCCCTTATTCAATTCCCTTTATTAATTTAGGGATTATCACAGAAGTTTAATCATTCTTGGGAATTCATTCATTAGTGAAGTATACAAAAATTAACAATTTATATATTCAAATTTTCAATAGTAACCAACCAACATGCACTTAATTTAGTGCACAAAAAATGACCATCAACGACCACGATTTTTAGAGTGGAGTTTATCCCATACATTTCACAACATAACCATCAATATCAAATAGTAATAACATGCGAATAAGAGGAAACCAATGTGTAAGAGGAGAAAACCCACCGTGAAGGTGTCATTTAGCATGAGGTGGAGGTGTGTTCATGGTAGAGGAGAGGTACACAGAAGAAGATATTTCCAACTAAAAAGAAAACATAAAATGAGAACTCACATGTTAAACAATTTTATTGGTCAATAGTGGGATTTTATTTTCCATATATTATATTTGATTCTTATTTATTTATTTTCTGTGTATCTACTATTTTCATAGATGTTCAAATTATGAATGGGACATGTCTACTATTCTGGAGAAATATCATTTTTAATTTACAATAATTTAGGGGTAAAATATTCCATATTAATTTTATTTTTTCCGAGGGGATCATTTCTATCCTGTAGGGATCATGAACGCCTCTTAGGTTAGTGGAAAGTCAGGTCAGATGTTGGTTATGATACCATCCTGGGTTGTATCATTACATTTCCAATTGTAATTGACCCATGTCCATTTAAATATAGGATCTGGGGGGGTTCAGACACTAATATATAGAAGGAATAAGAGAGGTAAAAATTATCCTAGGCTCTCTAATAAAAGTGATGAAAGATAAAACATACATCGGGTGGGGGAGAACCACCCACAAAGAGAGGAGGGGGATGGTGTCGTAGCGCGGAGGGGTTCTGGATGAGAAAAGGGGAAATCAATTAAAACATAAAAGGTTCAAAGGGGAAGGGTTGGGTTGTCCAGTGGTAGGGGGTTGCAGGGGTGTGGGGAAGGAGGTGTGCTCTATCCAGGGAGGGGTGGGTTGTCTAGGTGGGGGGGGTTGCAGGGGTGTGGGGGAACGGTGTGGGCTGTCCAGGGAGAGGGTGTGGGTTGTCCCCTATGAAATGACAATTAGGGATATTAAAGAGTGAATTATGAGAGGGGGAAATTATGGGGAAGAGGGGTATGGGTGATAGGGTCGAGTGGCTAATATGGAATAGGGGAACCTCATTAAAAAGACTAAAAAATATCTTTTCATTTCAAGAATAGGTTACATTATGGCGTAGCCTAAGGGTCTATTTCATAGTCCACCCTATGATGTCACATTGTTGAATTACCAAAAGGTATACACTACAACACTCATCCCCTAGGAAGAACCATTAAATCTTGATCATGAATTGTGATGTGACTATATACCTCATGGAAAAACATCTGCCCCCCAAAAAACTATATGGATGGAATAACATATCCAACTTCACACATGATCCAAACCATTAACATAAGGTATGTCCCATTGATAAACTCACATAAATAAAGGATGACCTAAAGAGGAATAACCAATCTAACCTCTAACACATTCTAAATCACTAATACAAGGTATTCAGCATGGCTAATAATATATACTAGAAGTGGATCATGAGAAGGTTATAAAAGATCCAACTTACTACCTGAGAAGGACTACCAATGTAAGATAGATCCCTTGGCTAAATGAACATATGTAAATCAGATCCTAGGGAGGGTATAGCATAGATAACCTTCAACACAATCCAAACAACTAAAATAATTTATGTATTGTCGAAAATCGCATATAGCCTATGATGTATAGTCAAACATAAAATTTAAAAAATTTCAAAGAATGTTCACCTTGATGGAGCATCTATACATTTCAATCCCAAGGTTTCTAGGCCTCATCCTCATCATAGATATATACTAATGATTAATATTTCATGAACATGAATGGAAGAAAAACCTCATCCTAGATCTTAGTTAGCCAAAGACTGATACCCAGCATCGAGAAAGAGGCTATTACATAAGAAGCTCATACATGACCCATCCTAAGTACCCTCACTAAACGTATCCATCATTATCATATCCTATAGTTAAAAAATATATCATAATGATCCCAAGATCTATAGGTAACAATATATCAACAAGAAATCTCTTTATTCATATTTAGTTACCAACATATACCACCCCATGTGTGGATTTACCTACCCTTATGGTCATATGAAATCCACATTATCATTTACACTAACATCATAATCAACCCCTTTCCATGTACTATACCTATAAGGGTTCTAAGAGAGATTTCACAATTTCATATATCCGTGATAAATATTTTCTGTGGGATAATCAATACAAACCATATACTCAACATGATATAAGATTTAAAATAATCCTTGATATATCTCACACAACAACCTAACCACTGGTTATTCCATCACTAGTAGTCACCATGGAATCCCCCCAATAACACTATGCAGTACTACCACAAAGGCATGCAACTCAGGATAGCCAAATATCTAGTAAAGGCATGGTCTTTCCTAATGAAGTTCACATCATTATCACTCTACCCCAATTAAAAATCCATATAAAGACCCTTTCTATGTGATTACCATAATTCATCCCTCACAAAAACCTCCACCCATGACTCTTAAAACATGATTGACCATAATCCCATTCATCAAGTTTAAACCTAGGCTATTAGTAATTAATAACATGAACCAATACCACTATAGGGTCCATTATACCTAACTCTGCACACCAACTGTCTTTCTAATGAAAAAGAGTAAAAAATCATTACATAATAAACTCACTGGGGGGAATTTGTGTGTTGTAGAGGAGGAAATTGGGATGGTCATTAGATGAAAAGGGCGCATCGGTGAAGGTCACGTGGACAAGGGGACCACATAAGGAAGGGGAGGAGAAGGATGTAGAGGTGGAGGGGGAGGAGGAGGTTGTCACGGCGGAAGAGGATGAGTCTATGGCTGGAGGAGGAGTAGGATGAGAAGGATGAGGCAGCAACGGCGGAGGAGGAGGAGAAGTAGGGTCGTGGCGAATGAGGAATCATGGCAGAGAAGGATTAGAAGGTAGTGGCAGTAGAGGAGGAGGAGGACGGTCATGGTAGAGGAGGAGGAAAAGGTAGCGGCGGCGGAGGAGGAGGAAGAGGTGGAGGAGGGGTCGCGACAGAGGAGAGGTCGATAGCGCAGGGTTCAGCTTTCGTGAAGGATTGAATGAGTGTGAGGGAGGAGAGATCTGTTAGGGTTATTTTATAAAAACTGTTGGAACCTTTATTAGTGCTAGTTAAAAGCACGATAAAGGTATATTTTATCAGCGCTAAAATAAAAGCGTTGATAAAACAAAACATTATAAGTGCTAAAAAAGCACTCATAAAACACCTTTTATCAGTGCTAAAATTATACCACTGATAAATACTTATTTTATCAATCCTTTTTAGGGATGATAAATATATGCCTTTATCAGCGCTAAAAAGGTGATGATAAATGTATAATTATAATAATTTATTTATATTCTTATATATTTATTTAAAATGATATATAAGATAAATATATATTTATTTATTAATAATTATAACTATAAATAGTATATATTTATAAATATTGGTGTATAATTGTTAATATATTTATATTAATAAAATATAATTGCAAATTTTTTAGAAAAGTATATATATATCATTAAAAATATAATAAAATATATTTATTATTTCAATATATTTAAGGTGTAACACCCTAAGATTTTATGAGATATATTATTTTTAATTTCTTTGATCTTATATTATACACTACACCAAGATTAGCTTGTACTATACGCAACACCACATTTTCTTGTAGGATACGTAACACTATTCTTGGCTTGCATTACATGCAATCGCAACCTACCTAGATAGCGTGTGTAGTATGCAATACCGGGTTTCACTAAACAATGATATATTGTTATAATATTATTATGGACTAGCCGTTATGAATAGTATTAACTGCATTTTGAGTTTTATAATATTATTATTCATCATACACATTTTCTATAATGTGGTATGAGAACAAAATAAATTTTTCCTGTAAAATATGTATTTTTCAAAAATTACAGTTTTCTCTCCTTTTGATGGCGCACCCACCTTAAATCTTGTTGTTGACATGTTTATAATTTCAATTTGACAAAATAAAATTCTTATTTGGAATAAGGATATAAAAATTTACTTTGGATAAATTTTTCATATTATTCTGATAACATTCATATTTTATTGAATAGTAAAAACACGCTATATTTTAATTAAAAACAACTTTTTTTCATCGCAATAATTTATATGGTTATATTATCCTTTAAATTGGTTTTAAAGTTTAATTAGAATATATTTTTTCCATTTAATCCAATTTTGTTCATTGGAATTAATTTCACTTTGAAATTGGATATAAACAAGTATCAATCTTTTGATAGTTTTTGTTTCTTAAAAACACGTTATTTGTTTTGATAATGGGAATTAATTTTAAAATTAATTAATGCCACTTATATGTTTTTAATTTGGAAAAATATACATAAATTTTGAATTCGGAATATCAAATAATTCTTAGGCTGAATTTTTGGTATTTTTCTGAAAAATTTCAATTTTCGATGAATAGTGAAACCACTTAGTGGTAGTCAAAAAATGACTTTTTCATTTCAATTTTACCACTTCTGTGAATTGAATTTCGAAAATCCGAGAGACACGGTTAATATCAAGGAATAAAATGTGGTTCAATGAGATGAAAATAATTTTTGGTGATTAGTAGCTTTTTACGTTTATTTACCACGGTTAAAAGTAAATAGGGTAATTAAGGGTACAAATGATATTAATATTACCCTAACACATGTCATAATTCTATTGGATAAGTATAATTCGACCAAAAAATAACCTTTGGAATTAAATATGACCATTTAGGTCCACTTGGATTAGATTAGGACATTTATTATTAATTTATTTAAAGAAGGGTTAAAATAGTTAAAATCAATGTTTAATAACTAATTCATTTTTTAATATATTGTTATAAATAAGATAAATTCGACTATAAATATTCATTAGAAATATAAAAAGATTTACTACCTAATGGTATTTTATTTATAGTTTTTAGACCTTAAATAATTTAAGTTATTTATGACACAATGGTGATGTAGTAATTACCTAAATAATGAAATTTTGAAATAATTGATATTATAAATACCCAAATAAATGTCATCTGAGACTTTTTATTAATTACACTAATTTTCAAGATTAATATTACATGTTAGTATTTATTTAATTAACTTTTTTAGAACTAATCATTCTGTTATGATTTTCACAAAAATCAATTACCAAATAGTGTCAAAATTGACATAAAATAGTTTTTAAAACAAATATTATATTATTAATTGTTATTGTATTCCTAAAAATCTAAGGTTCATCCAAATTACTTTGATAAGGCTATATAAATTAATAATAAACAAATTGGGGTTCGTTTTGATTGTTATAGTAAGTTTATTAACCTTATAGTGTAAGAAAACAAGAAGACATGGTAAAAGTAAAATTATTTAACTTAAAGTTAAATCTAAATGATAAGGTTAAAATATAAACCTAAACTTGTCTAAATTATATTGGATGAGAGGATTTATACCCATACCCACATTATCTTCTAAATAAATTAATTTAGAGCTATTAGAAACCTAATATGACTTTATTATAAAATAATAGTTTTAGTTTTTCCAAAGGTGCCCCTCTCCTCCCTTATAAAAGGGAATCCCTTCCCTCTTCTCTTCACACCATTTTGAGCCTTTATTCCCGGCCAACCCCTACCAATTTCTCTTATCCACTTCCATAGAAACATCCTAGAGGTTCTGGTCTTCTTAAAATACCATCTTTAGTTCCGTAAGTGGAAGTTAAGAAGAGGCGCTTCAAAGAAGAGGTAATGTCTGTTACCGATTCTTTCAACTTTATTTCTTCTTCTACTTCTTATTATTTAGTTGTTTCATTATGAAGTAATAACATAAGTGTCACTCATATACTGATATATTATTATAAGTATGAAACAACCCTATTTCACCATCTATCCATCCTACGGAAAACAAAATCACCGCGCGTGCGTACGTACGGAATATCGTCTTCATGTCGTGGTGTAATCTGTTTTCAACCACCACCTTACTTGGATGGGTATAATGGTGTAAATAGATACCTATATATGATTATTGTAAATTGATATTTATTCTGAAATATTATACATACACTTCAATACAATTCCACGATCATGGTAATGATATCATCGCTCGCGCGTACGTACGGACTACCGTCTCCACGACGGGATGAGATTCATTCTCCATGTTAACCATTCATTAATGATTATAAAGTATATATAATAAGTAATAATGAAATATATGAAATAATAATGTTACTGTATTTATGTATATATATATATGTATTTCATCTACTTAATTCCATTCAATTCAATAAGGAAACGAAAACAGTGTTGATGCGTACGTACGGCCTACCGTCTCCATGAATGGTGTATTTAATTCCATTTATCAATCTATCATATATATATATATGTATATGCTGAATATATTTTACATATAAATCATTTTTTACATTCTGGAATTTTGTAAATCAAGTTATAAGTAATAATATCAAGAACAACAAGTCCAAACATGTACGATAAATAAAACAATTTTACCAAAAATGCTACTTTAACATGGAACTTACAAAAGAATGGGTAATATAAAGTCATAAGTGAACCATATATGATATCATAACAATGAATATGATTCTGTAATAAGTCAATGACATTATTTAAATCATTATACAGGAGGTTCAGATATGTACGAAGCATATCGGATCTAAGGTAAGGGATAACTATTCCAATCTCGCTCTTATCTGAGATTGTTTATTCATAAGTATTCACTGGGTTTATATTTATCATCCATGTCCCTATTTTCTAAAAATGGTTTCATGTATGTTTAAAGACATTTTTGCCCATTTTTTTGAATTTTACTACATGGTGTGTAAGGAATATTTCTTTTATGATGTACTTTTTGACTTTTCCGACAAAAGTACGAGAAGAATGTTATTTTTTAACTTATACGGAATGGAAGGATTTTTACGGTTTTATAAAGCCTTATTTTCATGAAGATTCCTCCAAAGATTTCATGATTATTTTCAAAAAAATCCTTTTCTTTTAAAATTTCATGACATTTTTTTAAAAGAAAATGATTTTGAAGAAGAAAGGATATTTTCTTCAAGAATTCATTTCAAGTGTTTATCGAAAACATTTTTCATCTAAGATGACATTATTTCATATGTGTTTGTTACAAGTAAAATGTATCTATGATTTACATGGTTTCAATTTTCTTATTATGAAATGATATCCATTTCTTTTATATAGATTATGTGATGATGGGATGATGTTTATGAAACCCATTTTATTTATTGGGTTATTATGAATGATGTATGTTTATTTTGTGGCACAAGTAAGAATGATTTCATTATGAGATGGGTGGGACCTATATCTCCCTCCAATGCATTGGGTAAAGATTTATATCTCATGAGATAGACATGGCTGGAACGGTAAGTTAGTCTGGTTCAGTGTTACAGGACTGAAATGAGGATTGAACTCGATTCAGAAAGGGACTTTGTCCACTAAGATGGTCATGGCAGCAATGCCTTGGCTACTATGGAAATCATATCGTGTGCTTAATGGTTTCCAAAATTACATGTTTTATTCCCATGCTAATTTATCATGATTAATGTTTTTTCATGATCTATGCCTTACGTACTGCCATGTTTTATGTCATTGCTCAAGATTTTGATGTTTAGATTTTATGCTCATGTTTTTTTTACATTCAAATGTCGAAGGATTGTTTTATGTTCTCTATGCTTACCCTTACTGAGCATTTGAGCTCACCCATTATATGTTTTCTTTTCCCCAGGATTTAAAGAAATTTTTTAGGTAAGAAAACAAAAGGGGAAGATCGTTAATGGATATGTTGAATATCTTTCACCACAATTAGAAGATTATATTCCAAGTTTTCAAAGACACTAAACTATTACGATCCTTGTGTGTCTATTTTTGTTATGTATTAAGTATTCCGAAAAAGTAATTTAATGTCCATGTACGTCAAGCTTCGGGTCTTTACAGTTGTTATCAAAGGAAAGGTTTAGTCAACCTTTGGAAACTAGGATGTGAAAATGTTAGTGAGATCCCTAGAGATATTTCTAAGGTATGTGTAGGGATGTCCCTAAGGATAAGTATACATATAGGATATAGTCCTAGAACTATGGTAATGATCCTATAATTTAACCTAAGATGTTAGATATTGAGGTCACTCCCCCTTTACTATGTTTTTTTCCCTAGCATGATTTTTTCCTCTCACACTATTCTTTTTGGGAATTATAAAATGGCTGGAAATAGGAAGATTCATGATAATGGAGGATATGACGGACAATGGAATGATATTCTTCATGAGAAACCAAATGAAACGGGATTTGGAAGTCCAAACATCGTTATTATGCCTAATCAGCAATCTCATAATATGATCAATAATCTCAACTTTGGTAAGTTCCCTCACTTAGATAATAAGAGAAAGATGGAGTTTCATGATGATCATAGAGGAATGAAATTTCAATTCCGCTCATGTAAATCATGTGGGAAGAAGCATCAGAGAGAATGTTTCAAAAGAACTAGAAGATGCTTTGGGTGTGGAAAAGAAGGACACAAATCCAGTAATAGAAAAGGAAAAGTTTTAGTTAACACCATGGACAAGGATAATGGTATTTCTAAGAAATCAACAACAGTAAAATGTTTTAAATGTGGAATGTACGGGAATTATGCAAACCAATGCCCTAAGAGAAAATCTCATGAAGAGAATTAGCATGGTCATATTGGTAGTATTTATGTGGATGATAATGAGGATACTAAAAATGATATATGAGATGAAAGAAGTGTTGAAGCTCAGTCAGTTGTTTAAGAAGGTAGTGGAATGATTGTATGTTTATCAAGAGTTATGTTGTATAGTTAATGGTACAATGGAATAAAGAATCATCTAAGGGTTGTTACACTATTGTTTTTCCTAAATTATTTGAAAGTATATGTTGAATGGTACTGGTAACCATGAAAGGTTATTCAGATATTTTTGGAAAGTAGATGATATGCACATAATGAAGGGATAAGAAGATAATGTGATGATTGATTGTATTCATGAGCTCATGACTGATATAAGGACAAAGTGGTATTATGGTTTGAGTATATAGAATTTTTGGGATTTTGGTATGTGGAAAGTGTTAAAATTTAACAACATTCATGTTTTCACTAAGGTTCAATGGGTATTCATTCTTCAAGAGAATACATAATTAAGGTATTGACATGTTTGTAATTTTACCAACAAGATATATCTTATGATATATGGGGGATAAATGATGGAATTCACGTGATTGTTATGTGGAATTTCAAGTAATCATTTTCTTTATACAATGATCTTGGACTGAAGTATTTTAGATAAGCCTAAAGATTAGAATGGATTATGTTGGACATAAGTTAGTATTGTTTAAGGATGGAACTTTTTTCGATATTATTGATGGTATGTTATAGTAATGTAGTTTTAAAAAAAGGAAAACTTGCAGGACGAGCGATAGCCTATCGCGTTGGACAAGGCTGTGGGAATCGAACCCACAACCGAAGTGCGACTGGCCTTTATCGCCTACCACTGGCCTACAAGAATTCTCTGGTTAGTATAAACTAGTTTTATTTTATTAAGAGGTATGATATATGAATTATAAGTTCATTTTTGGAATCGTATATGATTAACCTCACCATAGATAGACTTATGTATATTTGATAACTTTTGATAACCTTTTGTTTGAAATAGATGGAATGACCCATCATTCTATCACATGATCTATTAACACTTCACGAATAACAAATTCAACTTCATTTCTTTAAGAGATTAAGTGGAAATTGTTAAAAGCACGAACAACAGTGAGATTGAACCAAAATCAAGCAAGTATTTCTTCTAATTCAAAATTTTCAACTGTAGGGAAATGATATTGAAAACCAAAAATGTTGTCCTAGTGCTCTTATATCTGATGAATCAGATGGTACCTTAGATCATCAAAAATTTATGTCTTTGTGATTGATGGATTTTTCATAGCCATGTTCTCTACCACTCTCCATCAGAACGTGATGGTTATATTTTTCTTCCATATCCATATTTTCACCTATGTTCTCCTATATGGAAACCCAATGATGAGTTACTTTGGGTAATCGTTACATTTCTTACTTTAGTTTTTAAAATTAAGTTTTAGTATTCTTTTTTACGATGCGGGTTTCTATGAATAGTAAATTATTTATAACCCCGATGAATTTTGAGGACGAAATTCATTTTAAGGGGGGTAGAATGTAACACCCGAAGATTTTATGAGGTATATTATTTTTAATTTCATTGATCTTCTATTATACACTACACTAATATTAGCTTGTACTATACGCAACACCGCATTTTCTTGTAGTATACGCAACACTATTCTTGGCTTGAATTACACGCAATTGCAACCTACCTAGATAGCATGTGTAGTACGCAATACCGGGTTTCACTAAACAATGATATATTATTATAATATTATTATGGACTAGCCATTATGAATAGTATTAACTACATTTTAAATTTTATAACATTATTATTAATCTTATAAATTTTCTAGAATATGGTATGAGAACAAAATAAATTTTTCGTGTAAAATATGTATTTTTCAAAAATTGTTATTTTCCCACTTTTTGATGGCATACCCACCTTAAATATTGTTTTTGACATGTCTGTAAGTTCAATTTGACAAAATAAAATTCTTCTTTGGAATCAGGATATAAAAATTTTATTTGGAAAATTTTTTCATATTATTCTG
Organism: Viscum album; assembly: GCA_963277665.1. Lineage (NCBI taxonomy): Eukaryota > Viridiplantae > Streptophyta > Magnoliopsida > Santalales > Viscaceae > Viscum > Viscum album. The sequence goes on from OY728131.1 coordinate 929,188,750, forward strand.
ATAACTTTCATATTTTAATGAACAGTAAAAACAAGCTATATTTTAATTAAAAACAACTTTTTTCATCGCAATAACTTATATGGTAAGATTATCCTTTTAATTGGATTGAATGATTAATTAGAATATATTTTTACCATTTAATCCAATTTTGTTCATTGTAATTAATTTCACTTTGAAATTGGATATAAACAAGTATCAATCTTTTGATAGTTTTTGTTTCTTAAAAACACGCTATTTGTTTTGATAACGGGAATTAATTTTAAAATTAATTAATTCCACTTCTATGTTTTGAATTTGGACAAATAGACATAAATTTTGAATTCGGAATATCAAATAATTCTTAGGCTGAATTTTTCGTATTTTTCTGAAAAATTTCAATTTTCGATGAATAGTGAAACCACATAGTGGTAGTTAAAAAACTGACTTTTTCATTTAAATTTTACCACTTCTGTGAATTGAATTTCAAAAATCCAAGAGATACGGTTAATATCAAGGACTAAAATGTGGTTCAATGAGATGAAAATAATTTTTGGTGAATAGTAACTTTTTACTTTTATTTACCACGGTTAAAAGTAAATAGGGTAATTAAGGGTACAAATGATATTAATATTACCCTAAAACATGTCCTAATTCTATTGGATAAGTATAATTCGACCAAAAAACAACCTTAGGAATAAAATATGACCATTTAGGTCAACATGGATTAGATTAGGACATTCATTATTAATTTATTTAAAGAAGTGTTAAAATAGTTAAAATGAAATTTTAATAACTAATTCATTTTTTAATATAGGGTTATATATAAGATAAATTCGACTATAAATATTCATTATAAAGATAAAAATATTTCCTACCTAATGTTATTTTATTTATAATTTTTAGACATTAAATAATTTAAGTTATTTATGACACAATGGTGATGCAGTAATTACCTAAATAATGAAATATTAAAATAATTGATATTCTAAATACCCAAATAAATGTAATTTGAGACTTTTTATGAATTCCACTAATTTTATAGGTTAATATTACATGTTATTATTTATTTAATTAACTTTTTTCGAACTAATCATTCTTTTATGATTTTCACAAAAATCAATTACCAAATAGTGTCAAAATTGACATAAAATAGTTTTTAAAACAAATATTATATTATTAATTGTTATTTTATTCCTAAAAATCTAAGGTTCGGCCAAATGACTTAGATAAGGTTATATATATTAATAATAAACAAATTGTGGTTCTTTTGTCTTGTTATAGTAAGTTTATTAACCTTATAGTGTAAGAAAACAATAAGACATGGTAAAAGTAAAATTATTTAACTTAAAGTTAAATCTAAATGATAAGGTTAAAATAGAATCCTAAACTTGTCTAAATTATATTGGATAAGAGGATTTATACCCATACCCACCTTAGATTTTAAATAAATCAATTTATATCTATTAAAAACCGAATATGACTTTATTATAAAATAATAGTTTTAGTTTTTTCAAAGGTGCCCCTTTCCTCCCTTATAAAAGGGCACCCCTTCCCTGTTCTCTTCACACCATTTTGAGCCTTGATTCCCGGCCAACCCCTGCCAATTTTACTTCTAAACTTCCATAGAAACATCCTAGAGGTTCTGGTCTTCTTAAAATACCATCTTTAGTTCCCTAAGAGGAGGTTAAGAAGAGGCGCTTCAAAGAAGAGGTAATGTCTGTTACCGATTCTTTCAACTTTATTTCTTCTTCTACTTATTCTTCTTTAGTTGTTTCATTATGAAGTAATAACATCAGTGTCACTCATAAACTGATATGTTATTATAAGTATGAAACAACCCTATTTCACCATCTATCCATCCTACGGAAAATGAAATCATCGCGCGTGCATACGTACGGAATACGATCTCCACGCCGTGGTGTAATCTGTTTTTGACCACCACCTTACTTGGATGGGTATAAATGTGTAAATAGATAACTATATATGATTATTGTAAAGTGATATTTATTCTGAAATATTATACATACACTTCAATACAATTCCACGATCATGGGAACGATATCATCGCTTGTGTGTACGTACGGACTACCGTCTCCACGACGCGATGAGATTCATTCTCCATGTTAACCATTCATTAATGATTATAAAGTATATATAATAAGTAATCATGAAATATATGACATAATAATGATACTGTATTTATTTATATATATATAAATGTATTTCATCTACTTAATTCCATTCAATTCAATAAGAAAACGAAAACAGCGTTCATGCGTACGTACGGCCCACCGTCTCCATGAACGGTGTATTTCATTCCATTTATCGATCTGTAATATATATATATATATATATATATATATATATGTATATTCTGAATATATATTACATATAAATCATGTTTTACATTATGGAATTAATTAAATCAGGTTATAAGTAATAATATCAAGAACAACAAGTCCAAACATGTACGATAAATAAAACGATTTTACCCAAAACGCTACTTTAACATGGAACTTACAAAAGAACGGGTAATATAAAGTCATAAGTGAACCATATATAATATCATAACAATTAATATGATTCTTTAATAAGTCAATGACATTATTTAATTCATTATACAAGAGTTTCGGATACGTACGAAGCATATCGGACCTAAGGTATGAGATAACTATTCCAATCTCGCTCTTATCCGAGATTGTTTATTCGTAAGTATTCACTGGGGTTATATTTATCATCCATGTCCATGTTTTCTAAAAATTGTTTAATGTATTTTTAAAGTCCTTTTTCCCCATTTTTCACTTTTACTACATGGTGTGTAAGGAATCTTTCTTTTACGAGGTACTTTTTGACTTTTCTGAAAAAAGTACGAGAAGAATGTTATTTTTTATCTTATACGGCATGAAAGGATTTTTACGGTTTTATAAAGCCTTATTTTCATGAATCTTCCTCCAAATATTTCATGAATATTTTCAACAAAATCATTTTATTTTAAAATTTCATGACATTTTGTGAAAAGAAAATGATTTTGAAGAAGAAAGGATATTTTCCTCAAGAATTCATTTCAAGTGTTTTATCAAAACCATTTTTCATCTAAGATGAAATTATTTTATATGTGTATGTTTCAAGTATAATGTCTCTATGATTTACATGGTTTCACTTTTCTTATTATGAAATGATATCCATTTCTTTTATATGGATTATGTGATGATGGGATGATGTTTATGAAACCCATTTTATTTTTTGGGTTATTATGAATGATGTATGTTTATTTTGTGGAACAAGTAAGAATGATTTCGTTATGAGATGGGTGGGACCTATATATCCCTCCAATTAATTGGGTAAAGATTTATATCTCATGAGATATACATTGCTGGAACGGTAAGTTAATCCGGTTCAGTGTTACAGGACTGAAACGAGGAGTGAACTCGATTCAGAAAGGGACTTTGTCCACTAATATGGTCATAGCAGTAATGCCTTGGCTACTATGGAAATCATATAATGTGCTTAATGGTTTCCACAATTATATATTTTGTTCCCATGATAATTTATCATGATTAATGTTTCTTTGTGATCTATGTCTTACGTACTGCCTTGTTTTATTTCATTGCTCAAGATTTTGATGTTTAGATTTTATGCTCATGTTTTTTTACATTCAAATGTTGAAGGATTGTTTTATGTTCTCTATGCTTACCCTTACTGAGCATTTGAGCTCAACCTTTATATGTTTTCTTTTCCCCAGGATTTAAAGAAAAGTTTTACGTTAGAAAACAAAAGGGGAATATCATTAATGGAGATGTTGAAGATCTTTCACCATAATTAGAAGATTATATTTCGAGTTTCCAAAGACACTAAACTATTACGATCCTTGTGTGTTTGTTTTTTTATGTATAAATTATTCCTAAAAAGTAATGTAATGTCCATGTACGTCAAGCTTCGGGTCTCTACATAAGATAATTTTATACGTACATTTTTTAGAACATATATAGTTCATTTGGGTAACATTATGAATTAATCAATATACCACAACATGTAATGTACAAATGAATATTCATGAATATTATACATAACATATACTCATATATTCGTTGAACAAATTCATTGGAAAACATATAAAGATTCAATAATTTTAATTATAAATATATATATTGAAGAGTATTATATATTTATAAATAAAATATAGTAAAAATATTTAATATAACAAATATAATAAATACAATGAATTAATCTAATAAATCTCTAATAAATATAATAAATATATTTATTATTTAATTTAATTTATTATAATTTTATAATTATTTAATGATATATATATTTAATTATAATCTTAGAAATAATTTTTTCAATTAAAACATTATAAATATTTTTTTTTGAATTATTAAAAAATATATATTATTTATAAACATTTGTTTTTTATTCAATGTATTAAAATAAACATTATTTTTGAATATAAATATAAAAATTTTATATAAATTAATAATAAAAACTTTTATCAGTGCTTTTAGCTAGTGCCGATAAAGGACCAGCCCTTTTTCAGTGCTTTCTGCTTAGCACTGATAAAAGGCATCGATTCCCTTGCCCTATTTTGTGGGATTGCTTCCTCATAGCAATGTATAATCAAAAAATGAATGCATTCATGAGACACAACAATTTTACTTGGTTCACACGAACTGGGCTATATCTAAAGAGCATACAAAGGGAATGTGACTATGTGCCAAATATACGGAATAAAACTGTTAATAAAAGACTTGGAGTAGCCTCACTATCCCTCTAGGTTTTAAACAATCACAATTTGAAACCTCAATACTCTCTCAACTAAAGTATGTTCACTGATCCTTTAGAATAATATTATTTTGATCACTTGATTCAGTACGTTTTTTAACTCACTTGGTGCATCATTAATTTACAATTTCATCCAATTTATGAATACCACTTCACTCTAGATTTATTGGCCAATTCGTTCTGGTTCACATAAGATTTACTTTTATAAAAAATATCATTTCAACTTTCGCAAACCTACCCAATTCATCACAATAATATCTTTCTCTTTCAAACCCCACAAATTTCATAAATCTCACCATTTTCATGAAGCTCAAATATCCTTCGCGAAGCTTACTCCTTTCACAAATCTCACTTATCCTTCATGAATCTCACTACTTTCATGAAGATAACTTATCCTTCACAAAGCTCAACACTTTCACAATGGTCAACACTTTAGTGAATCTTACATAGATTTTTCAAACTCCATTTCTAGGTAAAAAAGATGATCTTATGAAAACCTTCTAGAAATAAAAATCCTTCTTAAATCACTGTCAGGAATTCAAAGCCTTTGTATTTTTGTTAAGGCTTGCTTGTTTCAAAGGGATAGAGGCATATTTATAAATGTTTTCTCCCCTTCACAAATATTTCAATCTTTCCACTGACTTTTCAAAAATCTCTCTCTTCTTTTTCACAAACCTACATCTCTTCACAAAGCTCCAGGTAGATTTTCCAATTCATGAAGCTTCTCATAGTCACATAAATTACCATCAACCCTTTGTACTCAGTCCTATTTCAAGAACCTCTAGACCTTTTCCAATCACTGAGCATTCATGAAGCATCTGGACTTCATGAAACACCCAATATTCATGAAATACATTCCTTGTACATATTTTTATGAGGAATCCCTAGAAATACAACTTTCATGATGTTTGATTCATCCTCAAAATTTTGGACCCAAAATATTTGATACACTCGAAAGCGGATCCACCTTATATATGTAATTTTATATACCACCTCCAAAACATCCTTTCCTTTTTCTTGAATATTATTCAAAAAAAAAATCAACAATTTCTTTGTAACTTCCCAACTTACCTTGTAAACCTTCTTTTTCAACAAACACAAGAAACCCAAAAACATTGCAAAGTAACCTTGATAGGTTTTTTCCTCATAATAAGAGAACATAAAATTGATTTTTAAGACACTATAATTTCAGGTAAATTGTGATACAAGACATACATAGGTTGTTTTATACACCACTAAAAAACATGTTGTGAAAATTTCATAATTCTAGAATAAAGGTAATTGGTATGATAAATACATTACCTTAAGATTGTACAGCTTCATACATTCTCTAATTCCTGATTAATAAAATTATATTAATTAGTTACATTAATTTAAACCTTTTTCATATTCATACTCTTATTATTATTCCTTTTATTTCATTTTTACATGTTTTATTTAGTAACTAATTTTTTTAAGCTTACTTTGTACATTTTGAGGTTGTTCAGTTCATAAACTCAAAATAAATTTGGTGTGTTGATTATGGTTAAAGGGATCATGGTTACATTATATCCAAAATATAAAACAAATTATAATTATAATTTTTGTAAATTTAATATAATTTCAGAACCACCTATGTAAATTGGTCAAGAAAAATGAAGCACATAATTTAATAGAGACAGTAGTTGTTACGTACACATGAATGATTTTTTCACTTTTATAATAGATAAAAAATAAATAATGTGGATAAAGATTTAACTTTATATAATAATATTATTATAAATATAATATTTATTCAATAAATACAATAATAAAACACAATTCTATTGAATATTCTATTGATAATAAATGAAATAATTTTCTCCCATTATGTTAAATATTTTTATTTATAAAATATTTAGGATTAGATCATTCATTTGAAAATTTGATGAAAATTTATGTTTTCCCTTTTAAAGTTTACTATAGTATTTCATCCATAAATATTTTTATGTGTATTATGTGGACTTAGAATTTTGTAACTATATTCATCAATTAATGCGATACAACTTTTATTCAAGAAATATGAGAAAAATCGTTCATTTTATGCGAGTAAAAGGGTCATGAAGTCAAAGATGGGATGGACTCGCCAGATTTGACATGAGTTCATTATTTGGATCATAACTTATTCATAGTTCATTAGATTGGGACCAAATTTGGAGATAAGATATGGAACCAGATTTCTCACTAGTCTTACTTCTTGAAGAAGATATGGTTTATGTGTTTTATAGGTCAAATAGTCAGTACAAGTTTGATTAAATTATTTGGCCAAATTTCCCAATTCACACTTGAAAACTATTATAATCATAGACTCCCCTTCACTCTATAAATATGTATTTTTATCCTTTTTAGGGGGTTTAAAGTGAATTAGGAGGTTCCGGAAAGAGGATAAGTGGTTACGCTCCAATTCTACAAGAATTTAAAGAAGGGTATATGTTGATGGAAGGATCCCTTCATCAAAGCCTTATTCTTATTCTTCGCATTGTAATATTTGTGTTTTCATAATAAAATTAATATTTCCTTGCCAATAATTCTGTTTTGTTAGATTTTATTCTTATTAAATATTAATATTTGGGATAGAAATAAACAGTAGAAGAATTATTGGGTTATACTCTTTCCATGACCTTTTTGAATGCATAATGTTTCTATGATGAATACACCATCCATGGAAGAGTAAAAAAAATTAGTAATTGATCTAATTATAAACTTATTCACTTATTTGTTTTCAATCTGTGAGATAATATAAATAAAAAAATATGATCCATGAATTTATTTTTGAAATTGATGAAACTAAGTAAATAATTGAAAAATTAAAACAAAACTCACAAGGTCAAGTAATGTGTGAATTGTGAGAGCGCGATCTTAATTGGTAAAATAAAACCACGTAGAATAAATTAGAAAATTTAAAATATAATCCCTAAAATAAATTCATCCTTATTTATAGAGGAGATATGTTCCCTAATTTACCATGGAATATAGGCTACACTTATAATATCAATCAAAGAAGGGCGATACAATTTCACGTCCTGAAGCTAACTTGGGTTTTAATTCATTTCATATTTATGGTAAAGTTAATTCCCATAGGGTTCAGGGGTTAAAAAATTATGGTATCATAATTAATTAGAGATTAATATAAATGATAATTGTTAATAAGTGAAGAGGTATAATTATATGGATTATTATTTCTAAAAATAGTTTCAAAAAAATATTTTCTTATTGCATTTTCTCAATCTCATTTCAAAAAAATGGAAAAAAAATAAAATATTCTACAATTATACTTAATCTAGTTCTATAAATGATAAAAAAAACATATAATTTTATTTACTTTTTATGTTATTTTATTTTATTTCAAAATAATTTTAATATGTTGTTTTAAATTAATTCCTCCTTTGAAGTATGACCTTGGTCAGCCACTCTATTGCACCTAAATAACCCAAAACTGAACATCATTTTAGAGAGCCCACAACAGCACCTTTTGTCTTATCTTTAGTCTTCTTTCACCTTTCCCATTTCTTGATTTTTTTTTCTCTCTCTCCCTTTTATTATCTATTAAACCATCACATGAAACTTATTCTCATGATATTATGGTCTACTTTTCTTAATTTCTATTATTTATAACATTATACCATCCTGATTATCTCTTTGATGTAGACCTCAATATTGAATGCAACCTTAGGGATCAAATCAGACTGTCTTAGTCTGTAGAAAGTGTTAACATTTACCCAATTGTGGAATTCCTTCACTATAGGAATTTTGAAATATTAATCTCATATGAAACAAAAATTAAACCAGATCAAATGGATAAAAATAATAATAATGAACTCAATAGGACCATTTGAGAGTAGGTTGCACCTGGTATCAATTATCAACCAATATGCATTTCATATCCAATTCTCAAATCAAAATTTGAACTAAAATCTGGTTTAATTCAACTTCTTCCAAAATTTCATAGATTATCTGGTGAGGACCCAAAAAACAACTTAACGGTTTTCTCAACAATGAAACTAATAAATATTTCTAAAGATCAAATCAAACTAAGATCATTTATCTTTTCACTTGATGGAACAAAAAAGGATTTGATGTATTACTTATAACTTGAATATGTAACATGTTAGAACGATTTGAAATATCTTTTCTTAAATATATTTTTTCTATCATTGAGGACCACTTTCATACTAAAGGTGATATCATGGATCAAGAAGGAACAATTGGTTCCAATGTATGATTATTGGGAGTGATTCAATAAGTTGTTTCCAGGATTCCCACATAACCAAATCAGTGATAAAATCATTATCCAATACTTCTATGAAGGACTCACACCTATGGAGAGGAGCATGGTGGATGTTGTAGATAGAGGGGTATTGGTCGACAAAACACCTAAAGTTTCATGTTCGTTTATTGAAAATATGGCACAAAACTCCCAACAATTTAGCGATCGAGGTATGCCACATGTTAGAGGGGTACATCAGGTAAAATTATTTAATTGATACCAAGTTATAATAATTTAACTCCCTGGTGAGGAATATTTATTTGAATCAAAATATATCCCAACCCCCTCCTATGATTCCTTGAGAAATTTCCTATAAAATATACCACCCAGCTGATTATTTCTCCCAACTATGTGAAATGAAGGATTGTGTAGCAGTATTCCCTAGGATACCATATCCGGAGAGAAAAAAACCACATCCCTATAATAAGTATGATTTTTTTACACCAACATGCAACCAAGTATTGAAGGGTCAATAAAACATGAGTTATGTCTCTGGATAGAAAAAAAGGCCCCCTTTTCAACAAAATTTCAAATAGCCTCCAACTTACCAATAGGGTTTCCAACAACCCCAATGTATATTTGAAGCTCAGTTGTTAATATTTAAACAAGGTAATTCTAAACCAAAGGTAGATTATAATATGGATGGCCTTTTGAAACAAATTATTCTTAATAAATAGAATGAACTAAAGAGTCATGGTTTAAAATTAAGGGAGTTGAAGACACAAATAATCCAAATTGCTACTGCCCTTCATGAACTGGTAAGTAAGAACTATATAAATCCTTCTTCCCAATATACTCCAAATTCTAAGGTGAATTTAAATGTCATCACATTGAGTATTTGGAAGAAAAAAATTGATACATCTTCACACATCATTCCACCGGGATTCACCCAACTCAAGGAGAACCCCCCATCATCGTTGGTCATTGAGCACCCAAAGGAGAAAAGAAAAGGTAAGATGAAAATTGATGATATTCCTCCTAAAACATTTCCCTTTCCAAATAGAGTGGTTCAAACCAAAAACATGGTTGAGGAATTGATGCAAAAAGAGTTTTTGGACACATTCATTTGCATTGAGATAAATATACCAATTATTAAGGCCATTAAGAAAATCCCAAAGTATGACATATTCTTAAAATAAATTTGTACTAATCAAATAGGGATTAATGTAAATGAGAGGATCAATATTGGAAGGAATGTTTCATCCCTCATTACACTAACTTAGGAAATTCCAACAAAGTACAAGGATTCAAGTACATTCACTATCCCATGAATAATAAGGGAGTTACACTTTTATGGTGCTTTATTTGATTTAGGAGCTTAAATAAATATGATGCATAAATATATATTCTATTTTTTTATAGTTTTGTGAGTTGAAGCTGATGAGAGTAGTGGTGTAGTTTGCAAATAGAGATACAACATATCTAGTGGGAGTCCTTGAGGATTTAGTTATTCGGGTAAGAGACATAATATTTCCAGTGGATTTCTATGTTCTTAACTTGGAGGATGATCAGGTAAATTCTCACGATCCCATTATCTTAGGTATTACCTTCCTCAAAACTAAAAAAACTATCATAAATTTCCATGAGGGTACTCATTCTTTGAAGTTTGGAGATGAATTTTTGATATTTAATGTTATGTATTCTATGAAGTACCCCTTAGAGGACCATTATTCTTTTGTTATCTCCCATTTTGAAGCACCAGTAAAAAAACTTATGGATTTTTATTGTCCAATTCTTAGGGAGATTATGATAATTGGTTCTATTTTAATGTCTAAGAGTACGTCTACACCTATTTGTAATGCACAAACCCCTCTTGGATTTTATTTTTATGTGAATTCATATTCTGATTTTGATCTTGTTCCCTCTGATTATGACTTGGCTATTGAGTGTGATGGTGGATTTAATAAATTATTATCTAATTTTGATTATGTCTATTCTGATACTGATGTTCATTGAGCACATATTTCAATTCCTTCAATGTCTCCGTCTACAAAACACCCCCCCCCCCTTCATTGGAACTGAAGTCATTACCACCAAATCTCAAATACTCATACTTATTGAGTGGTGAGACATTACCTGTTATCATTGATAAAAATCTCCCTTAGAAACATGAAGAAAAACTTTTGAATCTTTTGAGGAAGAACATTAGGTAAATCGGGTAGACCTTGGCTGACATATCTGGTATTATCCCCTCAATGTTCATGTGTAGGATTATTTTGGAGGATGGGTCTAAACTGGTTAAGTATCCACAAAAGAGACTTAATATAACTCTTATGGAAGTTGTTAAAAAAGAATTTGAAAATTTACTTGAGGTAGGTATCATCTATCCCATTTTAGATTCTTAGTGGGTGAGTCATATTCCAGCTACACCTAAGAAAGGTGGTGTTACTATTTTTAGAATTGAGAGAGAGGAATTAGTTTCATTGAGGGGGGAAACAGTTGGTGTGTGTGTATTGATTATATGAAACAAAATCAATCCACTCACAAGAGCTATTTCCTTCTCCCATTTATTGATCAAATGATTGAGAGATTAGTAGGGAAGACACACTGTTGTTACTTGGATAAATTTTTTGGACATTTTCAGGTTCCTATAGCTCTGGAGAATCAGGATAACTAAACATTCACTTATCTATTTGGTACATTTTTCTACTAAAGGATTCCATTTATACTTGGTAATTCCTTGATTACCTTCCAAGGATACATGGTGAGTATATTTTCATATTTTATTAAGAACTTAATGGAGTTATTTATGGATGATTTTATAGTGTATGGATCTTGATTTTATAATTATATCTTTAGTTTAGGAAAGGTTTTGAATTGTTGTATTGAGAAGAATCTAGTTTTGAACATTGAAAAATGTCATTTCATGGTAGAGAATGAAATTTTCTTTGGGAATGTAGTGTCAAAAAATAGAATAGAGTTTGATAGATCTAAGGTATATATTTTTTCATCCATTCCATATCCTTCATGTTTTTATCAAGTTAGATCATTCCTAGGGAATTTAGGTTTTTATCGACTCTTCATTAGAGATTTCAATAAGATCTCTATACCCTTATCTCGATTGCTTCAAAAATATGTTGACTTAAATTGTTATGATTCATGTGGGGTATCATTTGATGAGATTAATAAGTGTCTCACCACTCCATCTATTATACATCCCCCATGATGGGACCTTCCATTTGAGATTATGTGTGATGCTTTAAACTTCGCAGTTGGAGTTTTCTTATCATATAAAGTGGAGGGATGTTCACATGTGGTTGATTATGATTCAAGGGCATTTTATTTAGTCTAATAAAACTACAAAACTATGAAAAGGAGTTTATTTCCTTTATATTTTATTTATATAATTTTTTCCATATTTATTAGGCTCTAAAGTAGTATGTTTTCTGACCATGAAACCTTAAGGTGCCTCTTGAAAAATCCAAATTCAAAGCCCAGACTTGTCCTATGGATTATCTTTCTTCAAGAATTGTATATTGAGATAAATAACAATAAGGGATTAGAAAACATGGTGAAATACCACATGAGTATGATTAATCACACACTATAGGTTGACACCTTGGACCAGGTACCACTTCCAGACACTTTTCATGATGATCATTTTTATGAACTCTTAGGTACACATCCTTGGTATGCTGAATTAGTGAACTACCTTGTTCCCTCGGAAATTACTACAAATTTAATGAAAAATAAAGTCCAAAAATTAAATATAGGCTCTAGGTTTTATGTTTGGGATTATCCCTACCTCTAGAGCATGTGTAGTGATCAAGTTATTAGGAGGCTTGTTCATAATCATGAGTTTGAGTCAGCTTTTCATTTCTTTCATACCCTTTCATGTGGGGGAAACTTTGGACACCAATGGATAGATAGAATATTCTTAGACTCTATATTATATTTTCCTAACTTATTCCATAATGCTCATGTGTTTTTAAGTCATTCTCACATTACCAATGCACTTGATATTTTTTATGTATGGGGCATTGATTTTATGGGTCCTTTTTCATGTTCATTAGGTTTTTTGTATATTTTGATTCATGTTGATCATTCTAGTAAATGGGTGGAGGTTAAGGCCACTTGGACCGATGATTCTCATGTTGTAGTGTATTTTTTCAAGGATCAAATTTTATATAGGTTTGGAGCGCTAAAGGCCATCATCAGTGACCAAGGGACACACTTTTTTAATCAGAATTTGGCTTCCCTACTTTGAAAGTATGAGGTGAAATAAAAAACATCAACACCATACCACCCCAAAACAAATGTCTAGGATGAGGTTTCAAATCGAGATTTGAAACAAATTTTGGAGAAAACTGTGAAGCTGAATAGGAAGGATTGGATCAAGTGCTTGGATGATGTATAATGGGCCTATATGAAGGCATTAAAAACTATCATCAGTATTTACCCATTTCGGGTTATTTTTAAGAAAGCATATAATCTCCCTATGGAGGTTGAGCATTGGTAATATTGGACTACAAATAAATACAACATGGATTTGGTCTAAGCTAGAATTCAACAAAAGCTGTAAATTCAAGAGCATAAGAAGATTTGATTTTCCTCATATGAGAGCTCAAGGATATACAAGGAAATATAAAAAGTATCTCATGGTATAATGTTCCCAAAAAGGGAGTTTCATGTGGAAGATAAAGTATTTCTATATAGTGCGTGACTGAATCTAATGCCTAGTAAGTTGCATTCAAGATGGTTTGGATTTTATGTAGTATTTTTTCCATATGGTGTAGTGGATATTACATAAGAAGAAACAAGAAGGAGCTTTATAGTAACTTAGAAATGTTTGAATAAATAAATTGAGGTAATTATGACCCATGCAATTGATTTCATCACACTACATGACCCCATATTCACTGGATAATATCTGGTTATTCCTATCCCTTTTACTTTTATATTATTTTTCCTAGTTAAAATTATATATTTTATGTGAACATATAATCTCATAGGTTCACATTGAGTAAAATGAAATATTTTAAGTGTGGGGGAGGGGGAAAATTTTGGTTAGATATTTATGATTTTCATTTGCATGTTTTGTGTGTGTTTTTTGTTAAGTTTTATTTTAAATTTTCAAAAAAAACAAACAATTAAACAAAAATATATCTTGTAACATTATAATTTATATATGTATAATAATGAAAATTCATGTTTTCAAAATTAATTTGTGGTATGACAATAATGAGAAAGATTTCATTGCCAAGGGATGATTTTTATAAAAATAGAATTCATCGATGATATGATTGGTTGTACCATTATAAAACCATTTAGATTATGACACCGTTTTTTATGATATGTTCTTATGGTAAATTGTGTCATTTATTTCTCTACATAACTTTTCATTCAACCATGACTTGCGAAATGTTTCCTACTCAGTTGAATATATATCCAAGTTAGGTAAAAAAAAGTCATCTTATATCAATAGTTGGTCCATATGTTTTTTCTCTTCTGATCAATTTCATTACTACATTAAATTTTCCTATGAATGTGTACCGAATATTCAATAGTTTTATTCCCTAAAAAATCAAAAATCAAAAATCAAAAAAATATTAATAAAGGGGGAAGTGATGAAATGTACAACATGTGGGAATATCTAGGTCATGAGGTTAAGGTTTGACTTTCGGGAATGATTAAGAGAGTGAGTCTTGAGATTTGATTAAAAAGGAATGTAGAACAATATTGGTGAATTAAATCATGTAAGAATAATTATTTTACTTCACTTGAATATACAGAATAAAGGGTAGAGATTTGATCATGAAATGGTTGGCACACAAACACGTGGGGAATTAATGACATAGTAGACCCATAACTTGATTCGATTGGATTAGTTTCATCAATATCACTGGATTTTATTTTGATACAATTTATGAGACAATGAATTTAAAATTTATTATTATTGAATATTTGTGGGATTCTTACATTTTCCATATTGCCACTGTGGATTAAAGAATGTGAACATTCATATCTTATCACAATTTTTTGGAATACAAGATATGTGGTCTTACCAAGGAGTGTAAAAGGTTAAGAGTAGGGGGTTGATAAAACAAAATTTTATTGAATATTTTATTTATAATAAATTAAATAATTTTCCCATATTGTGTTAAATATTTTTATTTATAAAATATTTTGGATTAGATCATTCATTTGAAAATTTGATAAAAATTCTATTTTTCCCTTTAAAGTTCACTGTAGTATTTCAGGCATAAATATTTTTATGTGTATTATTTATAATTAAAATTATGTAACTATGTTTCTAACTTAATATTATAAAACTTTAATTCATGACATATAAGCTAAATCATTCATTTGATTTGATTAAATGGTACATAAAGTCAAAGATGGGATAGAATCACCAGATTATACACTTGTTTAGTATTTTAGACATAAATTCTTACTTCTAGAATTTATTGGATTAAAACATGGAGATAATATATAGAAACCAATTTCTTATGAATCATCCTTCTGGAATGATCACTGGTTCATGCGTTTTGGAGGACAAATAGTCTGTGAAATTTGGATTAAATTATTTGACCAAATTTCCACATTCACACTTGAAACCTATTATAAACCTAGCCTCACCTCTAATATATAAATATGTATTTTTCTCATTTTTATTGGGATTTATGTTCATTATTAATTTGAGGTAATATGAGAATTGGTTCGAGTCCAATTATCCATGCATTTCAAGAAGGGTAGCTCTTGAAGAAAGTATCCCTTCATCGAAGCCTTCATCATTTTCTTCACGTTGTAATATTTGTGCATGCATAATAAACTTATTAGTTTCTCTTCTAAATCATCTATTTTGTAAAATTTTATTATTATAAACTCATCCACTTTGTTCTAGAAATTAATAGTATAAATTTGATTGGGTTACACCCTTTCCATGACCTTTAAGAATGCAAAATGTTTCTATGATAACTACACCATCCATAGAAGAGTAAATTTTCTTAGAAACTGATCTCATTCTAACCTTCTTCACTTATTTGTTTTGAATCAATGAGCTATTTTAGTTCAAATAATATGATCCATGAATTTAGTTTTTAAATTCAATGAAACCAAGTAATAAATTTAACAATTAATATAAAACTTACGAGGTTGAGTAATGTTTAAATTGTGGGAGTACACTCTTAATCAGTAAAAAAACCACATGGGATAAATTTATATATTTAAAATATAATCCCTAAACTCAATTCATCCCCATTTCTAGAGTGTATGTGTTCCCTAATTTATTATTAAATATAATATATCCTTACAACATCAATCAAATTAGGGTTCTATGATTATACGTTTCGAAGATATCCTGTATTTTAATTCATTTAATATTTGTTGTAATGTTTTGGGGGTTAACAAATTGGGGGATCATAATTAAGTAGATATTAATATAAATTATAATTATTAATAATTAAATTAAGATATAGAGTTTTATATATTATGATATCTAAAAAATATTTTCTCATTTCTTTTTATCAATCTCATTTCAAAAACAAAAAGGGAAAAAATACAATCTTCTTCCAGCATACTTCTTCTATTTTTATACATGATAACCCCCCCCCCCTCCTCCCATCCATTTTAGTAGTCTGTATATGTTAAGTTGTTTTATTTTCAAAATATTTTTAATATGTTGTTTTAAATTACTTTCTCCCTTGAGAGACAACCTTGTCCATCCACTCTATTTCACCTAAATAACTTGAAACCAAAATCATTTTATAGGTCCCAGAATACAACCTTTAATCCATCCTTATTGTCTTCCACATAGGACATAAATTGAAAATGAATCGCATCACTTCATGGAGGTAATGGTCCATACATACGCATGAGCGATGTTATCATTTTCCACTGGATGGAAGGGTAAGAAGGTAAATAATATCATATATTTATATAATCATAATAATTTCATAAATATAATATAAATTCATTAATTACATCTTTATAACCACCAATGTGAGTTAGTAATTAATAACAAAACACATCACTTCATGGAGGTGGTAGTTCACACATATGCACGATCTATGTTTTCATTTCTCATCGGATATAAAGATGGTAGAAAATTATTTTTCCATCATAATAATAACATTTTAGTATAGAAAATTTAAATATTTAATTATTTTAGGATGTTTATAATATATTTTAACGATGTAGAATAATAAAAGAACTTGAAATAATTCAGTTAAGACTTATACATCCTCCATGGATATCTTCCATCAGGTTACACTTTAAGCCTTCTAGGATTTGTCTTTTGATAATAAAAAGACCTCTAGGATGTGAGGATGATATATTTTAAGTGATTTGGGTAGATATTGGTTTATTTATAGTTCTTAAAGTGTTTGGATAAGTGGGTTGAGGAGGTTCCCTTTTATAAGTGAGGGGAGTGGCGCTCTTTTAAATATTTTGATCTTTAAAATAATATAAAGTCATTTTCATGGGAAAGTGAGACTAATGAAACCCAATGTAGAATATAATATATTTTATGTTATAAATCCACTAAAACAATCATATATAGACATGTTTAAGAGGTATATTAAACCTTTTCTTTTATTTTAACCCCTTGTTAACCCTTTTAACCCTTATCATCATGACAAAATTTTAACCATGGTAACTATTCTACATGAATAAAAATTAAATTAAACCCACTAAAAAATTGAACGTGATTATTCCAAATATGTAATACATTTCCTATGATTCAATTTCCATAAGTGATGGAAAATAATTTTAATATCAGTTTTCAAAATGCAATGAAAAACCATATTTAGAAAGATATATATTTTAAGCATAAAAATGGATTTACACTAAAATTATGAATCATATTGATTATAATGAATTTAATTGATTTAAAATTAAACAAAATAAGGTCATATGAAATTATAAACATGAAAAAATAGAATATAACCTTCAAACCACACTATTAAAAGAACATATCCAAAATAGATTTTAATTAAAATAAAATATAACTTACGTTCCAAAAAGTTAATCATGGGTTTACAAAGTCAAACTAATTTATTTAAACGCTTTATTTTACTCCTTAAACAAATATTTTGTTTATATAAATGTTTTATGAATTTTTAAATCAATATTACATCATGATGATCTCATAAAAGTTATGGAATTCATAAACATTGTATTTCTTATAATTCATTCAAAAATTAACTATTTTAGAAAAATATCGAAAGAACACCCTAATATAATTTTAAAATTATGAATTAAAAAAATAAGCTCACTTTATAAAATAGAATTTCTAAAATGGGAAGAAAATAATTCTAATATCCACACACAAAATTCATAAAAACCATTTTTAGAAAAAAAAAATTATTTTTGAAGCATAAAATGAATTTATTCTCATTCATTTAAAAGTAACAACATTTGAGGATTGTTAATGTATTTTATTGAATATATGATTAATAAATTTCATAAAAATAATTAATAAACGGTGATTAATTTAATTTGTTAAGATAAAAATACATTACACTCTTAAAAATAGTTTTTTTAAAAATAATTCTTTTTACCATCAAATTATTTTATCTTCATTTATAAAAAATTGATAATACATATATGAATGATTATTAATTAGTTTTAATATATAAAAAACTTTTTTTAAATAAATTTAATACTATAAAAAATATAAATTTTTCTTTTAAATGAAACATATAAAATATAAATAAATCACTCTTTTATATAAAAAGGACCCTTTAAAACTTTAACTTTTATAAACCATATATGATTTAATTATTATAATTAAAAATAAAATAATTTTTTATTAGAATGAATCAATAAATTTTAATTGAGAAAACTTTTCTATATAAATTTGAAATTTTGGTTTCTCCTATTCATACCTTCCAATCAATGACTGGGTTATAACGATTATAATTTAATAATAATATTGGGGTTAGTTTAAGCTCTATATTGAGTGTATTATAAACTATCATACATAATATTTATTTAAAATATTTTAGACTCAAATATCAGTGTGTTATATTATCCCCTCCTTAATGAAATTGCATCCTTATAATTTTATCTCATGTATGATGAATAAAGGATTTAAATAATTTTTAGAATCAATTACATAGAGGGAAAGATAAATATACATAAGTGGAAAGAAATATCGATTATATTTCCTTTAATGAAGAAATATAATGTCTAGTCTTAGACTATCTAACTTATCATTTCCAGAAAAATTATTAAATGGTGAATTTACCATAATTAGACTCGTATTAGTGAAAGAGTTCTGAAATGTGTACCATGATAGGTGGGTGATATTTTTTAAAATAAAATCTATAGATTTATCTTCCTTTTCTATAAGGAATTATTTTACGAATAATATAGAGGATATAAAAAAATGTACTTATTTGATTTATTTCCATATTTTTATCCATCAGTTTGGTTTTGATTAGTTTTTCACCTCTTCTCCATCTCATATTATAAATGATCAATGATCAATTTTTCATGCCTAAATTACTAAAATTAACTTTTAACTAATTATTATATTTAAAAAAAAGAGAATTTATTCTTACTATATATATCCATTTATTAAAACCAAAATGGATAAAAAAAAAGTATGAATAACCCATTATATAAAGAAATACCAATTGAATCTCAAAAACTTCAATAATAACACTCAAAGTTCAAATAAAATAATTCCATAAATAAAAAAATTTAAAACACTTCAAAATAGTCTAGACCAAAATTGAATCCCAAATATCAGAGATATTTGATCACATATCTATGCAATATCAACCTAAAATTTATATATAAATGGCATTAAATACTCATAAATTTACATACTAAAAATTTATATGACTTATTTTTATATTTTCCTGAAAATGATAGTATTTTCCATAAATAACCTGAATTACCAAAAATCCACAATAAAACCATATATGATTCCAAAATATTATTAAATATTTTTTCAGAAAAATAAATTAACATACTAGACTTAATTTTTCATTTACCTTAATCATATAATGTTATTAAAAATGATAACCCTTTATATAATTAACCATAATTAGCTCAATATTAAAGAAAGCATTAAACCTAAATGTTATTTATACCTTTTATCCCCAATTTAATAAGACTCTTCCCAAGTATCTATCATATTAAATAACATGTTTAAATTAAGTGTTACATATTAATCAATTAGTTATTCTTCCTAATACCTAATAAATATCTCCTAAAATATTCTTAATCATCTTAAACTTTTGTCACATGAATCCTCAAAATGGTATCTATGCCTTTAAACTTATGATCAACCTTAGACTTATTAAACCATAATGGTATAAAAAATACTAAAATATCATCATTTTAAGGATCTAAATATCTAAATTTATCTAAACCTTTACTCTAATACCAACTATAATGACCTCAATCCATACTCCAAGATCTGATGCTTAAAACATACTCTTTACACACTGGTTTTGATGATAACTATAACAACTCGTACATACTCAACCCATAATTATGAGTTTAAAAATAGGTTCTCACTTTATTAAATTTACTAGATATTTTAATTTTAGATTCTTAGAGAATTAGGAAAACCCTTTACATAAAAATACCCGAGTCATTGTTAAAATGGGAATTTTTTCTACTATTAAAAAAAGTATTATAAATTACATGTTTTCTTTGTTCAAGGACAAATTTACATATTGAGAAAAATAATTTATATGTATTTCTAATAATCCTTATCCCTATGAAAAAAAATTGAAATCATGGGATTTATAAAAAATCTCATTAAAAGATTTAAAAAGAAAGGAAACCCATCAATTTAATGAAAAAAACATGAAACCCATAAAAAGATTACATTTCCACAACATTACTTTTATCACACAAATAAAACATACCCACATGATAAAATTAATCTTTTATATAATAAACCTTTTTAAACCCATTAAAACCATTGGAAATCTATAAAGGCATCATGAGTAACATGATAACTCATGAAAACATTTCTTTTAAAAAACTAACCTTTCACTTTTCAAATTTTACAAACTTTATTTACCTTGTGAAATAAAAATATTCACATAAATCCCATTTTCTGGCTTAAAATTTTTCTATTGGAAAATCATTATCATAACTTATGTTCAATCATTTTTAAATTGTGTTAGAATAAAAAAATCCTTATTAATTCCATTTGATTAACCAACCTGGTTAACTCAATCATTTTTCACCTTCAAATACTAAATTTTTACCTAATACAATAGAGAGAAATATCAGGATCACCCTTCATCATGATATATATCATGCTCACCCATTATCATATATAATTCCAAATTAACATATATTTATGAAAAAAATTATAATATTACACTTTTTTACTATAAAACCCTTGAAAAATAATTTGAAACTAGAAGCTGAATCATTTTCCAATTTTGAATAAAAATAAGAAGAAATGTCATTTTCTTTTGAAAAATATTAAAATGGTAATTTTATAAAAGAAAGGGAAAATTATTTTATTTGAAAACTCATGAAAAATTATAGAGTAATCTTGATAATTAATAACATCTATTATTATGGTAAAATGATTTCAATTGGTAAATGTTAGAAAACAATTTTTCACTATGTTAAATACAGTCCAAAACAACCTATATGGAAGATGTTAAAAAGATTCATTTTTAAAAAAATTAAAGAAGTTAAAAATTAGTTAAAAATTCCTTTAATAATGTTTAAGTATAAATAATAACATTATTGATACATTCAAAATTACATATATATGGAGGGGAAAGAGTTTAAAACATTTAAAACAACATTTTAAAGAAAAATCACATACCACTTTGGTATCTTTTGGATAAAAATGACATTGAATAAGTGAACATGAAACTTTTTTGTAAAAAACTTTTATTTCTGAAACTTATTGATAAAATATATCCATATATAATTTTACACACCATAAAATATAAAACAAGTGGTAAAAATGGCACAAGTCTTGAAGAAAGGAAATTGAGAAGAGATATATTTTACCTTAAGTCTTTTCTAGCTTCGTATTTTCTCTAAATCCCATATAATAAAATTATATTGTTCATTTTATTTATTTAAAACCTTTTCCATGTTAATAATGTTATTATTAATCTTTTTAATTAATTTTTTTACATTTTTTATTTAGTTATTAAGTCATTTAAGTTTACGTCGGATGTTTTGAAGTCATTCGGATAATAAAATCAAAATAACTTCGGTGGGTTGACTGTGGTCAAAGGGGTCATGGTTCTATTATCTATAGAATCATAAAAAATTTATAATTATAATTTTTATAAATTTAATATAATTTTATAACCATCCATGTGAGGAAGTCATGAAAAATGAATCACATCATTTCATGGAGACGGTAGTCCAATGTATGCATGAACAACATTTTCATTTTTCTAATGAATGAAAAGAAAGGAAATTAGATAAAGTTTTCACTTTAAATAACCATAATAATATTATAAATTACATATTTATTCATAAAATTTACCCTTATTATCGTCCATGTGATTCAGAAATGAAAAATGACTCACATTTCTTCATAGACATGGTAGTCTATACATATACACGATAGACATTTTCATTTTACACAATATAGAATGGTAAGAAATTAGATATTATATTATCCTTAAATAATCATAATAATTTCATAAATATCATATATATTAATTAATTTCATCTTTATAACCATCCATGTGAGGTAGTTAAGCAATATGGAATGCTTCGCTTCTTGGAGGTGGTAGTCCACACATACGCACGTGCAAAGTTTTCATTTCCTATATGATAGAGATATGGTCGAAAATTATTTTTCCATCATCATAATTATATTTCACAATGTTAAATATGATTATTTCATTATTTTATAATAGTTATAATAGATTTTAAGTAAGTATAATAAGAAATAATCTTGGAATAATTTCATTAAGGAGTATAACTCCGCCATAGATATCTTCCTTTATCTTACACCTTAAGACTTCTAGGATTTGTCTTTTTCTAAGACCAATACATCTAGGAAATGGGTATGAGATTTTTGAAATTATTTCTTCATATATTGGTCAATATAAAGTACTTAAATTGTGTTATTAATTGAGTATAAGAGGTTCCCTTTTATAAGTGAGGGGAGTGACATTCTTATAAATATTAAGAACAATAAAATAATATAAATTCATTTTAATTGGAAATTAGAACCAAGGAAATCCAATTTTAAAGATAATATATGTTAATTTCTAAATACACTCAAAATATAATATTTATACAAGTTTAAGATATATTTAAAACATTATCTCTTAGCTTAACACCCACCACATTAACACTTTTTAACATTACCTGGTGACAAACTTTTTACCATGGTAATTATTCATTATGACTAAAAATAAAAATGAACTCATTAACAAATTTTAAAATACTGATTATAAAAATGGAATAAATTTTCTATGATTTTATTTCCATATGTGATAGAAATTATTTTAATATAAGTTTTCAAAACATAATAAAAAACCCATTTTAAAAAACACATGTTTTAATAATAAATATGATTTTATACTAAAATTATTCATATTATTGAATATAATTACTTTAATTAAATTATAATTAAACAAAATAAATTTATATGGCATTAAAACCATTAAAAAACTAAATGTAACATTCCGGCCACATAATTAAATGAAAATATAAAAAATAATAATTATAAAAAAATACAAATTTAGTTCCAAAATGTTGAACATATAAAATACTAGCCTAAAACAATACATAATCTAGAATTTTAGGTCAAGAATTCATTACCTTAAATTTTATGATATTTTAAGGTTTATGTTTTTAGATAATTAGGTTATAACTCATACATAAAAAATCTATATCATAAAGAGTGGGAACTTCTGATTAGTATCCATTATTCTGAAAAGATAAAACTTTTAAAAAGAAGCACATTTTATTTTCCTAACATATCTTTACAATTTTCATATTTACCTCATCCTTGTCCCTAGTTATCCTTAAAACCCTATGAAAAACATTTTAAAAACTGTAATGAGCATAAAATTCTCAAAAAGGTATATAAAAACAATGAAAGAAGTCATTAGTCAATGAATACTTATAAAATTTTTCCTTTTTCAATTTAAAATTGGGGTTTAAAGTAAAAATTTTCTAACCCAATAAAAAAATTCACAACCCAAATATTTTCATAAAACATTTCATAATAAATAATAAACTAAAAAAATAAAACCCATAAATGTTTCTTTGAAATCATTAGAAATTCATGAAAACTCTTTCACAAACATATGTTATCCACCCTTAAGAAGTAAACATATGGTCATTATCTTACCTTTTAAAACCATAAGATTCCTGTAAGAACTGTATAAATAATAAATAAACCATGTAGGTAACTTGATTAATAATTTTTATATTACATTTACATATGTAATAACCATCATAATTACACATGTAATAACCATCATGGTTGCACTTGGAATAACCAGAATAGTTAGACTTGGAATGGCCATCCTGGTTGCACTTGGAATAACACTCACAATCAACTTCCAAACATAACTCTTACCTAATTAATTGGAAGGATATCATAGAACCACCCATCCTTGGACTATAATAGAACCACCTATCATCATAAATAATTCCAAATAACCATAAAATAATCATAACACATAAAATATTGTAGTTTCAAAATATTCTTACATGCATAAGAATATATTTCTAGATATTCAAATATCCATTCCATTTAAAAAATATTTTTGAAAATAATAAAAACATAGGGAAGGAAGGTTTTTATTTGAATAAAACATATAATTTTAAAAAGGAATTAAAATATCAAATAATGGTTATGGTGGAGGTAAAATTTTTTGTCACTATATATGTTAAAATAGAGCATTTATTTTGTCTTTTATAAAGAAATTAAAAATGTTAACTATAAAATGCATAAAATATTCCTTATGAAAACATTTAAAAGAAATTAAAAGGTAACATAACATGTACTTTATAATTCATTTATTTCAATATAAATATATTCATAAAATAATTTTAAAAATATAGGCATATAAGAAAAGGTTATGGAAGGGAAATTTTAAAAGTGGATTTTTAAAATAAAGTCTTTTACCTTGAGATTGACTCATCATGTGTGTTATTTACATTATTGACTAATAAAATTATTTTATTTATTTACTTTATTAATAACTTTTTTAAAGTTTATTATTTATTTTATTTCTATGTTATAATCAATTACTTATTCAATTAAGTTCACAATAGACATTTTGATGACATTCTGCTCATATGTCCAAAATGAATTCAGTGGGTAGAAAATGGTCAAGGATTTAATTATTTTAACATATCCCGAATAATAATTATGAAATAATTATCATTTTTATAAATCAATTATACTTTTAAATCAAATCATGAAATATTTTTATTAAAAATGAACTATGTTATAATCATGGCGATGGTAGGTCTTTCGTACGCATGAGTAACATTTCCATTTTTCAATGATCGTTATGGAAAGAAGGTAAGTATTATTTTATCTTTAAATAATTATAGTAATTATAATAAATACCATGTTATTTATTTAAATATATTTATATGTAACATCCATGTGATGTGCTGATGAAAAACTAGTCACATCGCTTCGTAGAGTTGGTAGCCCACACGTATGCACGAATGACATTAACATTTTTTAGTGATTGAAAAGGTAAGAAAGTGTATAATATATTAATTATACATAATTATAAATATTTCATTAATATAATATGTATATATTAAATCCATCATTATAACCATTCATAATAGGAGACGATGGAAAATGAATTACATCAGTTCGTGAGGCGGTAGTCTGTACATAAGAATAAATGATTATTTCATTTTTTGATTTGATAGAATATGAGGTAGATAAAGGTTATTCCATTAATATAATAACATATAAGTATATGGGAGATAATTGTTTTATTATTTTAATATTCTTGGATAATATTTTAAGAATTTATAAAAAGAAAAAAAATAAAAATTATTTGTTAACTGTAAAGATCTAGAAATTTCAAGGAAATATTTTTCTTAAATTCTTGGAAACTTTATGAGTCCTTAGTTTCTGACAGCGCATGATTACGAGGCCCAGAGTGCCCGGAATGATCTGTCAAAGTTTTGTTAAGCTTAAATAAACGCGTGTATAGAGTTTTCCTAGAAAAGTGAAATAACTCTTAAACAGTTAATCGAATTACAAATCTTAGTCCATCGTTGCGCTCAAGATGGAGGGTTTACCCTAGGTGTGACTTAAGTTTAGTCGGCACGGGCCTCCTGTGAGAAAACCCGAAAATGGCATAACCGTAAATAAAATAATTAAATAAAGTTAATTTATTTTTTAAATGCTTATCACTCATAAATGGTAACTCAGATTAAAAATCTGATACCACCGCTGAACTCTTGAGGGTAGCCTTTCTTTAAGAAGATACTAACATGGGTCGGTGAGGGCCACCAGAGAAAGTTAGTTTTTGGCCGCAAATAAAATAATTGAGTGACAAATATTTTTTTAAAAAATTTATAACTTTTAAACAGTAACATAGATTAGAAATATGAGGGTATTGTTGGTTTCGTTGGGGCATGTTTCACCTAGGCAGACTCTAACCTCGACCGCAGTAGGTCGAGGGAGGCTGTTAATAATTTTCCGAACTTTTTTCGGGTATGTTCAGTAAACGTGCGAGCAGCGTTTCATAACTTTTGAACTGGTGGTCAAAATTGAAATACGAGGACACCTATGAACTCACAGTGCCGGTATTCGCTTAAGGGGACCTTTACCGCAGTTGCGTTTGGTTGGGAGTGGAAGTTAAATTTTGAGGATTCTTAAATAAATTAAATAAAATAGTGTGTGACATAATTTTATTTAATTTTGGTGGTTATTAACTCCGAAGGGAAGTTGGAGGTGGGGCACACCCCCACATAACCTCCCATGGGAGGATATTATGTGGTGGGGCCCACACGAGTTCAAACTCTTCACCTCCCTTTTTAACTCCCTTAAACCCCCCTTAATCCTCTTTAACTTTTGAACTTCCCTCTTGATGTGCCAACTCTTCCTTTAATTGATTTGGACCTTCCTTAAATTTAATGAGCCAAACCATCTATTAAATTAATAGGATGTATCTTAATGAATTCAAATCACTTTGAATTCATTAAGACATCCTTTTAATTGGTGTGTTATTTTTATTTTATGGGGGTTCGACATTTTACCTTGGGGAAGCTTTGGAGAATTGGAAGAAAGCATTCTTCCCACGAAGAACATGAAGAACAGTCCACCTCTTGAAGAACGTGAAGCAACTCCTTCTACCTTCTTCCACCTGGGCAAGAACGTGAGGCGACACCCACGAGGAACGCCCGTTATCCTTCTTATTCTTCCACGTCAAGGGAGAAGACGTCGTCTATGAAGAACGTCGCAAACAACGATTCTTCCTCCTCGGATGTTTCCCGACATCAACGAAATCGACGTTCGTCTTCCGCAATGCCCGACTTCGGCGACACCGTCTTCCGCAGCTCCTCGACGTACAACATCAAATACGAGGTAGGGGTTTAATTTTCGTGTTGATATAGTACTCCTT
Organism: Viscum album; assembly: GCA_963277665.1. Classification (NCBI taxonomy): domain Eukaryota; kingdom Viridiplantae; phylum Streptophyta; class Magnoliopsida; order Santalales; family Viscaceae; genus Viscum; species Viscum album. The sequence continues at coordinate 929,216,317 of OY728131.1, forward strand.
TTCTTACCTTCTTCAAAATATATAGAGGTATTGATGCGGACGTTTTTAATTAACATCTTCTACTTGTTGAGCCAATTGATATCCTCCTAAATGCAGAGGGTTCGGGCCAACCTCACATGGCCTGACACCCTCCATCAGTTATTCTTTGTGATGTTCTTCGAAGTGGCAACACGGCATGGAAAAGAGGCATCAGTGACGAAGACGGCGAGAAAAGGCCCTGCTGCCCCCGCGACGCCCAAGGCGCGCTTCCCGTGCCCAAGCCCGCACCCCGCGCACTGCCAGGGCCCCGTCGATGCGTTGTCGTGCCCGCCGACGGCCTACCCGAACCCCACTGCTCCCTGCCGCGGTGAACGAATCCCCACTACCGCACTGCCCGTTGGCCTTCCCAAACCCTGCGGCACCCCTGACGCGTTGACCGGCACCCCCCTCCCCCCGGCGCGTTTCCCGGACCAGCCGGCGGCCTGCCCTCAACCCGCGGCCTCCCTTCCATAGCCAACCCGGTGCCCCAACGCGCTGCCTGTGCCCACACGTGCTGCTCGGCGCCCGGGCACCCTCTCGGTGCACCCACGGCCTACCTGCTGTCCAGCCGGCCTGCACGCACCCCGTGCGGCCTGCCCGTTGGCTTCCCAGCCATCGGCCACCCAAGCCGACCCACGGCGTTCCCCGCGGTGTCGTTGGCCGAACCGGCCCGGTCTCTCGGGCCGAATCACCCAGCCGCCTGTGTGGCGACTACCAGGTCGAACCGCCCTTATGGTCCGCTGGGCCGGGCCCAACGGACCGGGTCAAAACATAGCGGGCTGACCCGCCCAATGGGCCAGGTCAGACCCAGCCAGTCTGACCGGGTCGACTCAGACCGGGTCGGCCCAAACTGGGTTGGGCCGGGTCGGTCCGACCGGGTCGGACTGGACCCGGGCCCATTACTGACCCATTACTTTCTTGGGCCATATCTTTGGCACTGGACGTCTGTTTGACGAACCGTCAGTGAAACTGGTAATATTGGAGCATATCCGTCCCTTTGTGTATACCCCACGGGAGTTCGGGGTATAGTTGAGTCACAGTCAGGTTGGTTCGTACACGAATCCAACCGGGCCCCCGGGACTAAAATGCTAATAACTCACATACTAGGCGTCTGATTGGCGCGCCGTCTGTTGCGTTGAGACCCCTATGACTGGGCGGTCCTTAGAGATACTTCCACATGAGACTTCGTGACTCTTGGAGTATCTACTAGTAGCTCGTGGAGCAGATCCTCCAGGAGACGAGCAGGCGAAGTAAGGAGACCTAGTAGCTTTACACTTGACGACTGCTTAACCGATTCGACTCAGAGTGATTCGACTAGCCCAGTGGACAGAGCGCCCGGTTTGGCGGCAGACCCACGGTAGATGGAGCGCCTGGTTTGGCATCATACCCACGGTACTCGATAGGAGGAGTACCTCTGACGGGTATTAGGGTGAGCGCCCGGTTTGGCGGCAGACCCACAGCGGACGAAGCGCTCGGTTTGGCAGCTGACATGTGGTACTCGACAGGAGAGTTACCTCAACAGTCTAAGGTTAGTGAGTAGCGCCTTAGAGTCTCAACAGGGCCACTGTACTCAACAGAGGAAGAGTTCTCCAGTAGCCGTGGTTTCGATAATGAAAATCCTGGTTTGAGCTGAGTCAATGACCTCTGTGTTTTCCTCATGATTGAGATGGGTTACTTGATAACTTAGGTATATGTATGGGAATATACCTAAGTAATGGTTATCTGTGGAAATCATACTTTTTCGTTTATCCTTGTTGGATTTTGTGAGACCTTGAGGGTCTTGGGGTCCCTACTAAGTATCGTTATACTCACCCCTTCACAGGATATGCCCGCACCTCGTTGTGTTGGTTGCAGACGACAGACAACACTGACGGAGGCCGAGAGCGCCAGGACTGGACAGTACCTAGAGGAAGACCTTAAAAGATATCGGTATATAGTAGAGTCTGAAAGATGTGGAGTGATAAGGAGGTCATCTATACCAACCCTTCAGGTAGGAACCCCAGAGGAGGAACCAGGAGCTGCTTCCACCTTTCAGTTGTTTGTCCCTTTTTAGATGTATTTGCTTTCAGTTGTATTTGTACTTCACAGTTGGGCTTGTATTCTACCCCCTACTTTAAGTACACTTGTTATTCAATTTTTACTTATTGTTTTCTTCTGATTATACTCTGGTTGTGTGTGTTTACGATTTTTAAAGGCAACGCCTTCCCAATTTTAGGGAATTACGCCTTTGGTGCTAGTCACCATCCCCAGGCCTATGGAAGGCGGGCTTTGGGTATTCACGATGCGGGCCCCAGGGGATGGGTCGTGACATTAACAACTATACCTCTTCTTCAAAAAACACCTTATGGTTAACACCCAATGATTTCCTAGGATGGTTTTATGATCAAAAAATGTCATATGTGACATGGTGAGGTATTTATGTAAGGTTTTTGGTAGTTATTGTCTAAACCAAACATCTTTTTATGTGTGTATAAAATAGGAGAGGTAGTTCCATTTTATAAGAGAGGGGAGGGGTACTCCTGGAATTTCATAAAGTATTAAATTAATGTAAATTAATTCTCATATTCAAATGTAACAAAATTGAGAAAATTATAAAAAAATATTATGGTTAGTCAAAATAATATCATCCAATAAAAATTGTACAATTTAGGTGATGTTTTCACCTTTATCTTTTTTTAAACCCTTTTAACCCTTTTTTATTATTACAATGATAATAAATTTTTTACTCTTTAGGGGCAAGGAAATATCCTATAAAAGAAAAAAATGGCACATAAATAGACCATTTTTTATATTATAAATCATTTCCCATTCACTTTTCCTAATTTAATATATTTAGTATTTTAAAATTATTTAATAAAACATTATTTATTATAAAATATCATTAATGTCAATTTTAACATTGTACATTTAATTTAACTTATAAAAACATAATTACAAGGTTTCAATTCGAATATATACCTTTAACACCTCCATAAAATATTATAATTATATAAAAAATCATGTATCATAATAATTAATTCAATTTATATTTATTTTAATATTCTGAATATCATTTATTTTCTTTTCTTTTCTTTTTAATCAAATAATTATTGTGTCAGCATTACGTAAGAATTAAAGCTTATTATATAATAACTAAAAATTATAAATAATTTATCATCATGAAAATAATTTCATTCTTCTAAAAATAAATATTTATATTTTTTCACAACTTTCTATTATATCTTTGTGAACACATAAGATATTTGTAAAAGTAAGATAGCGACATTTTGTCCTTTTCTTTACTTAAATTATTATAAAGAACATAATCGTGGATGAATGTAAATAAAATATCGTGTATTATAATATTGGATGATTATTGATGAAACTTTATCATAAAATTAATTAATTAAAGTGTTAGGGTTACTTTTTATTCCTTATCAAAATATTTTTCCCTTGATTAAACCATTTTACCTTTACCGTGGTAACAATTATTTATTTATTTTTACTATTAATTATAATAAAAAATTAATTTAAAATAATTCAACAATATAAATTGTACTTATTAAAAATATTTAATCCTTCTTACCAAATTCAATCCATTTAAGTGGAATAAATACATTTTAAAAGTACTTATAAAGATTGACGAAAATCTCTTTTTTGGGAAAATACATTTTTCAATAAATAGATAATATTATATTAACTATTTGATTAGAAATCATAATTATATGAATTTCAATTCAAATATATATATATATATTATAAATTTTATTTAAATATATCATTATTAGGGGTTATTTTAATTAATTAAAATGAATAAACTTCAAGTACTTAAAAAAATATTTCAGAAAACTGCGTTTTAATCATAAAAAATGAACTTACACATAAATCATGGAAATTTATAATTCAAATGAAGTTAATTTGATTAATATAAATAAAATTTTCCATTTTTATCTTTAATATAAAATCAAATAGATAATGGAACTTTTAAATTACTTTATTTAAAGGAAATAAATGACAGTATTTGAAAAATCGGTAATTTTCACAATTCACTAAAAATCAATCATTTTAGAAAAATCCCAAAATTTAACCCTAAGGTAATTTTTATATTATTATTCCAAAAAAATTATTAATTTTATAATATAAAATTTCAAAAACTTCCATAACTTATTTATAATATTCTCTCATAGTAATAAATAAAAATAATTTTTGAAGAAAACATATTTTTGAAGAATAAAATAACCTTACTAAAATTTGAGTGATTATTTACTAAGAATTTATAAATAAAGTTATATTGAGTATGAACTTTATATATATATATATATCATAAATCAGTTAATATTATTCATACCTACTAATTTACTATCTGGGTTATAAAAGTCATATTTAAATAATAATAATATTTCATGGTTTGTTTAGGTTTGGTGTTGCGTGTCATATATTATATCAAATATAGTTTCATCTTTTTAAATAAGGTGTTACTTCCCACCCCCCCCCCCTAGAAAATATCATCCTTATAAATTATATTTTATCTCAGTAATTGAATGTTTTTCATCTAAAAATACCTTTATTGAAATCTCACATCGTAAGAAGGGTTAACAAAACTTCCTCTTGAATTATGGAAAAGGAAAGTATGAACATCATTTATAATAACACAATACTAGGTTTACAAGTAGGGAAATAATAGTGAGAATTGAAGATATGAACATGGAAGAAAACCCCAACATTCCAATAATTATGGATAGTGATAGGAATCATTGATCACAAGAAAGTGAATAGTCGAGAGAAAGTTAACGACCACAAAAGCATAAACCAAAGAGGTGTGAAAAGACCATAGATTAATCAGAAATAAATGTAAGCGAATAAAATTTTAATTTCAAGATCCTTTTCAAATATTTTAATAATTACTTACCATTTGTATTATGAAGATAATGAAAATATACTTACATAAAAATTATAATTTTATCCTCTAAAAATTTATACCACAATATCATATCTTAATCCAAATTACGAGTATTCAAGATGAATTTGTTTATACCTAAAGCAATAAATTCAACTTCAAATAGATCACATAATTCCAAAAAAAGGATGACAGTCTATTCATATTGTCTTTAAAAATTAAAAAAAACCAATTAGTTAGCACAATGTAAAATAATTATCAGAACTAATAGACCTTCATATGAAAAAATAATACATCAATATCAAAAATTCAATAGTAGTACCTAAATTTCAAGCTAAATCATTCTAGAAATAACTATCCTTAAAATTCTTCAAAATATAACTCATTGAGATTAAAATAACAGTATTATAATTATTTTGTCACGTATTATTCTAAGATAAATTTAACATTTATATACAAATAACATCAATCACTTTTAAATTATCATACAAAAATGTATATAATCCCAAAATGTATTAATAATTCCCATACATGGCCTAAATCACCATATAGCCACATTAAGATTGTATATACCTTCAAAATATGATTAAACTGTTATTTATCAAATAAAATACCCTAATATCATATAATTTTCCCCAAAATTATGGTGATATTATTCCGAAATAACATTAATCACTTAATCACCAAATCAGTTTTCAATCACATGGTAATCTCTATGATAAAAAACATGTTCCAAAATTTTAATAACCCATAATTACATCAATATCAAAGATCATATAAACCCTAAATGTTATAAATTCCTTTAAACTTATGTCTACAAAATATAAAGGCATTATTCCTCAAATAACCTTTAATTAAATAAAATTTAATATTATATACATCAAACATATATTAATACTAAATAAATGTATCTCAAAGTACTTCCATCAAATAAAAAATAAAAAGAGTATTAATTATTTTAAACTAATGATCATCTTTAGATATACCAAGATATCATAACTCTTGAATCCATATATGTAGGCACATTAATCATTAAACATTATTTATAGTTCATTAGAAATGATCTGCCATATTTTTACTTAATATTTCCTTACTGCAAAAAAAAATATTAATCATGTACTAATATTCAATAATTTCAAAACATAAGCCAATACATAATCCATAAATTTTAAAATTTATTTTTAGTTTCATAATCGTTAATTGTATTGAACTTAAGCATTTATAAAAATTTATATGAATGGTATTACTAATATCATTCTTGAGATTTCCCCAAAGGAAACTGATTTGAATAATTTCCATACAACCTAAATTTAAAAAAAAATCAATTGATACTTTAGGAAGAATTGTTTTCCCATTTATGGAATTAATTGACTACTTCCCTTTTCCTTGATATATTATTGCTTTATTCCCTCCTTTACCACAAAAAACATCTTTCCAGTTTTTTAAGACGTTTTCCTCGGTGCTTCTTCTTGCATTCTTGATATATAGGTCATTGAATATTTTTTCCTTTATGATATTTATCACCTAAAATTCTATGAAGCTTAATTTCTCTCTCAATTGATTCATTAGGAAACTCACCTAGGTTTAATTTTTTAATCATAAATCATGATAACTGGTTAAGAATAACCACAATTTTTTTCACTACATCTCCCATTTCATTAAGTTTATCATTCATAAAACCACCACATTTTCCTTTAGATCTATTTTTAATTTGGTTTTTAATGGATCTAGTCATTTACTAAAACAAAAAAATTCTAGTGTGAGTATATCAATAAAATCATAATAAACTATCTTATGAGAAGGATAAAAACAAATATATCCTTAACCATGTTATATCAAACTCTTTTTATTTATCCAAAATAACCATAATTCACCCTAACAGACAATCCTTTGTGGTTATGAAGGTTTTTTAACTGAAGTTAAAATAACATCCTAATATATAAAGTTATATAAACCTTTCTTATGATACCAACTATAAAATCTTGGCCTTAAACATTATATAATCTTGATTTTTAAGTTAATAATTAATTTCCTTAAATTTGAGGATCTTTTCAGGTTTATATTTTTAGATAATTAGGTTATAACTCATATATAAGAAATATATATTATAAAAAGTAAATTCTTCTTCCTAGTATCTATTTTTTCAATAATATAAAACTTTTAAAAAGAAACACTTATTATTTTTATGACATATCTTCACAATTTTCATCGTAAACTCATCCTTGAAAATAATAATCCTTAAAACCCTATGAAAAAAAATTTAAAAACCTATATGGGCATAAAAATCTCAGTAAGGGATATAAAAAGAAGGAAATAATTTTTTATTACAAGAATAATTATAAAAAAATACTTTTTCAAAATTTTCTTTTGGTTTAAAATAAACATTTTTTTACCCAAGAAATCAACTTCCCTGCCCAATGATTTTCATAAAACACTTCATAAAAATTATTAAATGAAAAAATAAAACTCATAAATTTTTATTTAAAATATTGAAAAAATACATGAAAATATTTTCACAAAATTATAAAATCCACCGTTAAGAAGTATCATATACGTTTATTTAAACATAATCTTATTATTTTACCTTATGAAATCATAATATTTCCATAAAAACCATATAAATCATAAATAAATCATGTAGGTAACTTGAGGCGTCATTTTCATATCAATTATAGATATGGAATAACCTTCATAGTTACACATAGAATAACCATCATAGTTAGACATGGAATAACCATCACAATTACACTTGGAATAACCATTAGGGAAAAACTTGTAATAACCCTCATGGTCGACTTTAAGAAATAAATATTACCTAATTAATTAGAGGGATATCATGGACCCACTATTACTTTGTTTATAATGGAACCAACCATTATCATAAACAATTACCAAGAACTATAACACAATCATAATACATAAAATCTTTTAGTTTTCAAAATATTATTGAACCCATAAGAATACATTTCCAGATATTGAAATATTCATTCTAATTAAAAAAAATTGGAAATAACTAGAACATATAAAAGGAATTTTTTTCTTTGAATAAAAAATTAAAATTATAAATTAATTCAAATATCATATATTTTTTATGATGGACAGAGACTTTTTTATCTCCATATATATTAAAATAGAAAATTTCTTTTTTCTTTTCCAAAGAAATTCAAAATTTTCAGTATAAAATATGTAAAATGATTTATTTTGAAAACCTTTAAAATAAGTTAAAAAGATACATAAAATTTCATTTATAATTCATTTATTTACATATAAATATATTCATAAAATACTTTTAAAAATATGAACATGAAAGAAAACGAGTTGGAAGGTAAACTTTAAAAGAGGATTTTTAAAATAAAGTCTCATACCTTGAGTCCAAATAATCTCATACATTCTTTATATTCCTAAAAAATAAACTTATGTTAACTATTTACTTTTTTAAGATCCTTTTTCAAGTTTATTATTACTTTTATTTCCATGTTATAATTAATTACTTAATCAATTAAGTTCACATCATACATTTTGATGATATTCGGATCATATTTTCAAAATGACATCGGTAGGTTGATTATGGTCAATGAGAAAATTATTTCAAAATCTCTATAATAATAATAATGAAATGATTATAATTTTTATCCATATTTTATACTTTTAAAACAAATCATGAAATATGGTTATAAAAAATGAACTATGTTTTAGTCATGGAGATGGTAGGTTATACGTGCGCATGAGTAACGTATCCATTTTTCAACAATCATTATGGAAAGAAGGTAATTATTATTTTATCTTTAAATATTTATCATCATATAATATATACCAAGTTATTTTTATAAATATACTTATATATATATCTTCCATGTGATGTGGTGATGGAAAAAATTAGTCGCATCATGAAAAGCATCAAGAAAAGGATGAAAATAGAGTCTATATATTTAAAACTTCTATAAAATTTTATAGTTATCTAAAAAATTCATGTAACACAATAATTTATCCAATTTATATTACTTTTAATATTTATAAATCATTTATTTTCTTCTCTTTTTAAATAAATAATTATTATGTTGGCATTGCGTAAGCATTTAAGGTAATTATAAAATTTCTATAAATTATAAATTAATTATTATCATGAAAATAATTTATTTATGCTAAAAATAACCATTTATATTCATTCACAACTTTCTATTGTCCCTTTTTAAAGTCATAAGTGATTTTGAAAAAGTAAGAGAATAACATTTTGTCCTTTTCTTTACTTAAATTATTATAAAGGTCATAATCATGGTCATGGGGAAAAAAGGACATATATTAGAATATTATATGATTATGGATGAAATTTCATCATCCAATAAAATTAATACAAGTTTTAGGGTAACTTTTTAGTCCTTATCAAATTATTTTAACACTTAATTAGCCCATTATACCTTTACCTTGGTAACAAATATTTACTGCTTTTTATTATTCATTGTGATAAAAAATTATGTTGGAATAATTAAATAATATTATTTATTTTGAATAAAAATTTGGAATCCATTTTTTAAAATTCAATACCCATAAGTTTCATAAATTCATTCCATAATTATCCCGCAAAGTGTGATAAAAAGTGGTTTCTCTGGAAAATGCATTTTTCAAGCAATGGATGACCATATATTAACTCTATGAATATAAATCACCATTATAAAAATTTAAATTCATATAATTAGATATATATTAAATAAATTTAATATAAATATATCCTTTCTAGGGGTTTTTTAATTAATTAAAATTAATAAACTTTATACACTAAAAATGGCTTTCAGAAAACTACATTTTAAGTATAAAAAAATCTATACCAAAATCATGAAAATTGATGATTCAATAAAAGTTAATTATATTATTATAAATAAAATGGTTCATATTTCACTTAAATACCAAATCCGAAATATAATGGGGATTTTAATTTACTTTATTTAATGGAAAGAAATGATAGTATTTGAAAAATAGATAATTTTCATTGTTCAATGAAAGAATCAATCATTTAAAAAAACCAAAAATTTCACCCTAGTTAATTTTAATATGATTATTTAAAAAATTATATTAATTTTAAAAATAAAATTTATAAAAGTTCTAGAAATTAATTATAATATTTTCTCATAAGATGCAGTAAAACTAATTTTTTAAGAAAATGTATTTTTGAAGAATAAAATAGATTTACTAAAATTTGAATGATTATTTACTAAGAATGTTTCAATTAATTAATATTGAGTAGGAACTTCCTATATATATTTCATAAATTATTTAATCTTATTCATACCCACCAATTTAATAGCTAGGTTATAATGGTCATATTTAAATATTATTATTATTCCATGGTTCATTTAGTTTTAGTGTTACATTTTGTATATGCTATCGAACATAGTTTTCAATTTTAAAAACACAAGGTATTACAAAACATGGGATTAAAATTTCAAAATAATGATTTTAAATGCTTAATTTTACTCCTCAAACACATATTTGGTCTAGAAAATGGTTTTAAGAATTTTTAAATAAATATTATATCTTGATGATGTAATAAAAGTTATGATATTTGTAAAAAATTGTATTTTCCACAATTCGCTCAAAAATAAACCATTTCATAAAGTCCCAAAAATTTACCCTAACCTGATTTTGAAATTATTAATTCAAAAATAATTCTCATTTTATCAAATATATTTCTAGAAAGTGTAATAAAATATTTCTAATATCCATGCACAAAACGTGTAACAGTCATTTTTTGAAAAAATGTATTTTCAAAGCATAAATTGAATTTATTCTAATTATTTACCTAGTAACAACTATTATATGATTGTTAATTTATTTAATTGAATATATTATTAATAAATTTTATCTAAGTCCTTAATAAATAGTGATTAATCAATTTTATTAAAATAAAAATATATTGCACACTTAAAAACAGTTTTATGAAAAATAACTCTTTTTACCATCAAATGATTCTATCTTTATTTGTATCAATTTGAGAATCAATATATGGATGATTATTTATTAGTTTGAATGTATAAAAAATAATTTTTCAATAAAATTCATACTCTAATTAATATAAATTTATCTTTTATATGAAACATATAAAATATAAAAAAACCCACTTTTATAGAAAAATGATCCTTTTAAACTTTAACTATTCTAAACCGTATATGATTTAATTCCTATAATCCAAAATTTAGAACCTATTTTCTGGTTTTTGATCTAGAAATTTGTATTAATAAAACTTTTGTACATATATTTCTTAATTTGGTTACTCGTATTCATACATTTCAATCCAATTATTAGGTTATAACATTCATATTTAAATAATAATGTTCCAATTAATTTATGTTTGGTGTTGTGTATGGTACATACTATCAAATATAGTATTCATTTAAAGTACTATAAACTGAAATATAGAGGTGTTACATTGGTTATGTCCCTTTTTAGCATGTATTCCAGATTTTCACTCCCACTAACCTTCCATAGTTTCTACACTCCATCTTGAAAAATAATCTTGCTGAAGTTATGTTTCAAATAAATAAGCCTTATACTTAAATAGATCACCACATTTTTAGCAATATAGATTACACTATGGATGTCACATAATAACATGTAATTCCTTTAATGACTTTTTATTTCCTTTAACAGACCCTTCAACTTTATCAACTCCTTCTCATTCACTATTATTGACACATAGTCCACTTATGTGTTCGTTAGTGAAATTATTGTCCATAAATGATACATATAAATAGTTTTCATTGCTATATAATTGAACACATAAATCATGGTAATTATCTAACTATCTGTAATCCCTACAACGTTTACATAAATTTATTTTGAATGCGTGTTGCAGCACATGAAAATTTTCAAATTTATAAACCTAATAACAATTGTATAAGTGGCTAGAAGGTTCAATCCACATGAAGAATGTGTGCACTCACTACGAATGTCCTTTTGAAAAAAATGTTCAAGTAGATTAGTTTTTAATGTGATTAATAAAAAATTCTAAAAATAGAACAGTTATTTAAAAATGATTAATTAAATTAACTAAAAACTATATACATGAACTAAATTAATCTATGGAGGAAATGTGGAGATGGAAGTGCCAGAGTTGTATAATTCATTTAGGTTCATACAATTCCAATTATTTTATTCCCATATCTAAAAATTTATTTATTCAATTATCACTAATTAAAAATTTGATCAATATACTATCAGGTATCTTTGTCTCACGTTAGAAAGTATTTTAATTTTCAAACAAATCATCTATCATTTTGTTATCTAATTTGATGAATAATTTGCATGTCACATTATGCATTGAATCACTTAGTGAATTCAATGACCAGATTCTTGTAAAGTTTATGTATTTATTTGTTCCAGGTTTGCTCGCATGATATTACTTATTATGTATCAGTCATGAAAGTTTGAAGAAGAATTCACACAATATATTGATTTTTCTATTAATATAATTATTTATTCGAAATTTGCTCATGTGAGATTAATTATTCTCTCATGCACATGATCAAATTTTAGATAAATAAATTCTATGATTATCTCCCTCCCGTGATTACTTATTAGGCATCATACATGCGAGCATCCAATCATTTGTGGAGAGTATAAATGAAAATTAATTCAAACATAGATGTAATTTAATAAATAAAAATCCAATAAAAATTAATTAACTAGAAATCAAAATATGAAAACAAAATAAGGTATTGAATTATTGGAAATGGTATCACAACTCTAAAACTAAATAATTGTCCCTTCATAAGAATAACATGAAACATAAAATAATAAAAAGAGTTCATCATTGTGTCTATGTCATCGAAATTTTCACTGAAAACTATCTTCGATGATCAAAAAATAAAAATCATTGCACCACTACTAACCAAAATTCTGAATAGAACCCCCCATATATGTCGTCAGTGCCCACGAGCCACAGGTAAGCAAAAAATCAACTAAATAACCTATCATAACCGAACAACCCCAAAAACAATACATAAAATGATCACCACTTCTTACAACATTAATGATAAAGGTTCACATGGGTAGAGTGTTGAAGTGGAGTTCAGTTGTGTGTGTTATGTTTCTAAAGGATATGGAGTTTAACGCCTTGGGTGTGATGGTTGGAGGAGACAGCCCAGTGTTGCTGAAGGTGGATTCTAGTAGGGTGTGGTGACCATGATAGGAGGAGGTCATTGGTGGAGGTTTTTGCTAATCAGGTTAGGAGGAGGTGCACCAGGGGTGAGGGAGGGCGGCTATATGGATGGGTGGTGGCACTGTGGACTAGTGCAGCCATTGGCTCAGCTTGGTGTGCTGCTGGAAGGGATCATGTGTTTTGCAAGTTTTTATTCCAGGATAGGAGGGAGGTGCATGGTGTTTTTTAAGGTGGGATCAAACAGCATGTGTTTGCACAAGAGGGGGGGTCCATGTCTCCTTGGAAATGGTTGGCACTACCCTCAAAGGTCGCATGCTTGCTAGGGTTTTCTACCCCCATGCATCTTAAGGTAGGGGAGATCCTTCTCCACTAAATTGTGACAAGAAATCCAATATATATACACACAAAATTATTATATTAAAATATAAATGTAAATAATGATAATGATAATAATAATAAAAAATTAGAATTACATACATATATATTGTAATAATTATAGAAAATATAATAATAATAATTTGATAATGCAATAAATATAAATATAATTAGGTATATTAATATAATACATTTATAAATTAGATAAGATTTTAATTCTTGCTAAATATAATAATACAGATATTAAATACTAATATAATAATAATAATAAAGTAAAAATATTAATTCTATTATTATTAAAATTACTAATGTTAAAATGATATAAAAATATATAATATTAATATAGGAATTTAATATAAATACTAATAAATATTAATAAAATAAACTAATAAAATAACTAATATTAGTTAAAATACTAAAAATAATAAAACTGTTAGATATTAAAAGTTAATAATGAAAAAAATTAATATAAACTAACAACAACAATAAATAAGTAATATTAAAACATATATAACTAAAAATAAAAAAACACTATAAAACTATAAAAAGAACCTATAAATGTTAAAAGTAGGTATAAAATCAATTAAAACTAAGTTAAAAATCATAAAAATTATAGTGAAATCCCACCATATCAAATCTCCCACACTTAGAATTTTGAACTCCTAGGGAAAACAATTATAAATAATACATAAGTGGGCCCATTGAAAAATCAAAACATCAAAATTAAATGTTGAAATTTTTCAATCCCTTTTTACCCAAAAAATATCATGCTTCGTTTAAAATTAAAATTTTCAAGAATAGTTTCCATTCCTCTCAAATTATTTCCAAAATAAATACCTGCACTCATTCATCATGTGACTTACCTCTCTATCACTCTCATCACTCAAACAATTTTTTAAAATTAATGCTCAATTCTAAAAAAACATGCATTATTACAAAAGGCTTGCTATGAATTTCACACCTCGACTAGTGGAAATAAAACTAATTCACTAATATTGAGGAATTTACATTAGGTCAAAATGTCTCTAAGGCATTGGGATGGTGGGTTATAAAAAATTATAGGTTTTTTTGAAAAAATTAGGGTTGTATCTTGGAATAAAGGTATGATAAATTTAAATCCAAATGTATCCATCAAAATATCACTCATCCACACTTAAATCAATGCTTGTACCAAAGCATATAATAATCCAATTCCTCTAATAAAAAATTAATTTTTCTCTTTTATATTTTTTTGGGAAAAACTCACTCAAAAATAATTGATAGGTAAACAGGTGACTAACGGCTACAAAACCCCATGAAATAAATGTTAGAAAAATTCCTAAATAAATGTACCCAAGTAGCACGTATTAAGTAGAATCGCAGTAAAAGTATTTCATGTACAAAACTCTCTAAATCCTAGATTAATAAATCATTTGTTTTATAGGTATCCCAAAAAGTGAGGGTTACTGTGTAATGACCACAAAAGTACTCATTATTAGAAAAAAAAAGAATATATATTCCCATATCGAATTATATGTATTTCAAGTGGCTATTATGAATTATAAAACATAAAATCATGATAGTATTATTTTAATCCATGTTCAACAAATGACTCACTACCCCTGAAACAACCCTCTCCATGAATAAATCTCTTCCCAACACTTAAATTGAAAATCATCATGAAAATATTCAAGAATTGTTTAGGGAAGATATCAGATGTGGGATCATCCTAAAAGACTTATTTATGTATTATAAGGGCTATATTATGGAGAAAATGTATGGGTGGATTAGTAGGACAAAGTGGGTAAATAAATAAATAAAAATTACTTGCTCATTTTAGTGAATCTTTCAAAATCCCAGTAGATTTGATGGAAAAACATGGAATGTTCAAAAAGACATAACATGGATGATATTACCTTAAGAAAAAAATAAACAGAAGATGAAAAAATGGGCAAGAATACTCATAAGTATGGAAATATAAGGTTTAACATCACAAATAAGCATGAGTGCAAACAAGTGTCTGAAAAATATACATGTTTCAAAAAAACATTTTCAAAGCATGTAATAATATCAAGAATCATCAAATTCATGAGATTAAGGATCAAGGAATATTGAATATGAATCAAGCACTCATACTAACTAAGGACACAAGTGGTATGTTCCTAACCATGTTATGAAAAATACAACAGCTTTCATTTGGATTCCATAATGACGTGAATGTTATTTTTTTTCTTTTTTTCAATTTTATCATTTTTTTAGTTTTTTATTATAAATGGTGTTTTTGGAAGAATAAAATATAATATAAAATAAAACACTTCCTTGTTACATGAATATAGATGCAGAAAGTATTTTTATATATGATGGAGCACCAGAAATTATGTACCTATAAAATCTACACATGTATAGCACATACCAACATCATATCAATTAACTCACACCATAATAAAATTAGAATTTAATGGTATAAGTGTGTATGATGAACTCATCTCCACTACAATGCAAGAAGAAAACAGATTGTGGTAAATAAATTCTATTTTATTACTTAAAACTAAATCAAATGAATCGAAATGTAGGGAAAGGAAACAAACTAATGATGGATTTCCTATAATTGAGCACTAAGTTTAATTTGTCTTCATCCAAAAATTTATGATATTACATTGTTAATGAAAGGAAATGTATGACATGTATCAACTTTTTTCATATAAGTCTGGAAACCATTCATCGAAAAAGAAATTATCTTGCAAGATTCACAATATCTCAACATAAACTTGACAAAAAAATGGATGGGTGGAATGAAACAAAAATAGCCCAGCTCAAAATTGAATGAATATAACTCTTATAAATAAAAACTCACTGAATAATAGATGTTTTTTCAAAGTTTTTTACCATGAAGATCATGAACATTACATTTTTAAATTTTTACAAGAGAAGAATTGTCTTTTCCAGACTAGTTAAGTGTTTGGATTATATCCACCACATCCTTGAATTAAGTATCTTAATTGAAGATGTATCCCAATTCTTGTTTACCTCTAACCACTATCATAGGTAAATAAAATGGTTTCCAACCCAATTAATGTTCCTCATTTTCTGTAATTGTGCTAAAGTCAAGAGTAATGCTTGTATCTATTGGTATTTTAAGTAAATTGTTTTTGACCTCGATTTATGAAGAAAGTGGGGTGGTATCAATTGGAACATATTACTCCATTTTTTCAATAATTATATTTTTTTAAAGTTTCTTTTATACTACCCTCTCCATATCTCTTCATTAGCCCATGTGGCACCATAAACTCATGATACGCCAGGAAATTTCATTCTTTCATTGCCTCTAGAAAATTCTGTGTGTTCACCATAATCACTCGGTGATTTTATAACTCCTATAAAGTTTCATATGTCTCTATTTTGTAAAATGGTTTAAACACGTATATATTTTTATAAAGAGGTGATTCAATTCATTTGAAGTGATATTATCATGCGTGTGTAAATCTATGGTGTATTGGTTCAATTCTAACTCTATCAGGGTAAAGAAGGGTCTTATTTAAATATCCTTTTCATCCTCAAAACATGTAATTTGAGAAACATTTAATGCGTTCTTTTCACTTTGGGATGGATGATTTGTGAACTCATAGAATAAGAACATTAAATCAAATTTTCTAAGGGACCATTATATTTAATAGAGAAAAATACTGGGTTATCATATTCTTGAAATATGATTAGATTGGAAAAATTAAATTGTGATGGAATGGAGTCATCAATGGTATGATAAGAAGTTGGATCAATCAAAGTAGTCTCATTATCAAAATCAGTAAATTAATGTTTTTTAAATGGGACCTCTACTGCACTTTCTTCAGTATAATTGTTCTAATTTAGATCATCAAGTCATAGTAGGGTTTCTTTTTGGAAAATATGAGTCATTTAATTTTCTAAATTTTTTAATTGGTTTTCTATATCATTTTTTGAGGAAAAAAACTTCACATAATGTTTATATTATAGTTCAAACCTCTTATTTTTCTCAATGATAACAGAAAACAACATGTTCCCAATTATTGAATCATTTGTTTCACATGAATTATCAAGTACTAAATTTTCAATAATTATTTAACATTGAAAATGATTAAAATATGTATAAGGATTTTTATCACAACATGGTGGAGAATTATCATAGGGATCATAACAAGAACATGAATAAAAATCATTATAAGAAAAATAATTACCTGGAGAGATCATGTGCGGTGAATAACTATACATCAAACCATGAGTTGTGGGCATATAGGGTGAGTGGTTATTGTATCTATGTGGTGTGGTCTACACTATTCTAAACATCTGGGGTCTTGAAATTTTTCTTAAAATTACAAAAGAAACTCCTGGAGTATATCTAAACTCTTTTTTTATTTTTATTTTGACCTAAATCAGTATTTTTAAGGAACTCCTAATGAAAATATTCTCCTTGAAAACAGTTCCAAAAAAAAATTCATGTGTGTCATAGTGCATGAAAATTTGAAAATTTATAAAAGTACTATTTATTATAGAAGCAGAAATCAAGGTCGAATCACTAATAGAATGTGCTCAGACACTAAGAATTTCATTTTGGAAAAACATTTAGGTAGATTAGTTTTTAATGTGATTAACTAAAAATTCTAAAAATTAAAAAAAATATTAAAAACTATTAATTAAATTAACAAAAAACTATCTATTCAAACTAAATTTATCTTTGGAGGTAACATAGAGATATGGAAGTGTCATAGTTGTGATGTTCATTTAAGTGCATGAAATTCCAATTATTTAATTATCGCTTCTGTATTTTTATTTATTCAATTATCATCGATTTTAAATTTTATCAAAATAATGTCAGGTATAATTCTATAGTGTTATAAAGTATTCTAATTTTCACACTAATAATTCATCATTTCATTCTCTTATTTAATGAATAATTTACAAGTCACATTTTGAATCACTTGGTGAAATGCAATGACCCATTTTTTATAATGTCGAAGTGTCTATCTATGATGGGTTCACTCATGAGAGATTATATAATAGGTATCACTCATGAAAGTTTTAAGGATAATGCACGCAAGATTCTTATTTTTTTTAATTGATATATTTATTTATTCAAAATTCTCTCGTGTGCGATTTACGATTATTTCATGCGCGTGATTGAATTGCAGATTAATAAATTATATGATAATCTTCTGCCTGTGATTACTTATTAGGTATCACGTGAATGGGAATAAAATCATGTGTACAAAGTCCAAATGAAAATTAATTCAAATGTAGATATAATTTAATAAAAAAAACATCATATAAAAATTAATTTACTGGAAATCAAAATATGAAAACGAAATTAGGCATGCAATTAACTTCAAGTGAATCATTACTCCAACAATAAAGAATTATCCCACCATGATGACAAAATAACACATAAGGTAATAAAAATATGATATCACTATGTTCATTTCATCTCAATTGTAACTATAAGCTTCTTTAGATGATCAAAAAATAATAAATTCCACTCTATTTCTAGCTAATATTTTGAATTAAATCCCTGTGTATGTCATCAGTGCCCAGGAACCAATGGTAAGTGAAAACTTAGATAAATCATCTCTTGCAATCAAACAATCCCACAAATAACACATAAAATGATCACCACTTTGTGTAACATGAATGATAAAGGTCAGAGCGGATATGGTGTTACAGCAAAGGCCGATTGTGCATGTTGTGTTGCTGAAGGAGAAAGAGGTTGATGCCTTGGGTTTGTAGGCTAGAGGAGATGTCCCAATACTACTGAAGGTGGAGGCTGGTATGATGTGGTGATAATGGTGAGAGTAGGTCATCGCTAAAAGGGTTTAGTGATCGTGATAGGAGTATGTGTGTCGGTTGTGATAGAGGATGATTGTGTGGATGGGAGGCAGCATCATGGATTTCTAAAATGGATGGCTCGGCTTGGTGTGTCGCAGTAAGGGAGGTGGTGGTGTGTTGGTTTGTAGTACCAAAGGGGAGGGTGGTGTGTGGTGTTGCTGAAGGTGGGTTCGGGAAGCCTATGATTGTACAAGAGGGGGCAGCCTGGTCTTTTTGAAAAAAGGGTGGTGTTACCCCTAAAGGTCGCACACCTACTAGGTTTTTCTACCCCCACGCGTCTCTAAGGAGGAGATCTCATTCTCCTCTATTTCATGACTTGCAATCCAATATATATACAACAAAATATTATTATATTAAAATAATAAAAATATTGATGATGATGATGATGACATTAGAATTAGATAAATATATATTATACTAATTATAGAAAAAAAAATAATAATAAATATATAATGTTATAAATATAAATATAATTAGGTATATTAATATAATGAAATTAGTAATTATATAATATTATAGTATTTACTAAATATAATAATACTACTATTAAATACAATAATAATAATAATAATAATAATAACAATATTAAAAATATTATCATTAAAACTACTAATGATAAAATGATATATAATAATATATAATACTAACATAGAAAATTAATATAAATACTAATAAAATTTAATAAAATAAACTAATAAAAAAACTAATATTAATTAAAATATTAAAAATAATAAAAGTGCTAGATATTAAATGTTAATAATGTAAAAAATTCATATAAACTAAAAATGATAATAAATAAAAAATATTAATATATATTTCACTAAAAATTAAAAAATTAACAAAAACCCAACAAGACTATAAAAATAACCTAAAAGCACTAAAAGCGGGTTGAAAAGTTAATTAAAAATAAGTTAAAAACATAAAAATGTTAGTGAAATCCTTTCACATTAATATCTCTATAATGACTTGTAGTGACCCGACCCCAGTAAATCTGGAGCCAGTGTCATTCTACCATTATATTGGCATAAGAAAAAAGTAAATTGAATCACAATGAACTGAAAGATTTAGTAGTCTTGGTAAACTAGATGCATAGAGAAGTCTTTTATTAGAAATGAATACAAAAAATACAACATAATTTTTTTTCTTTTGATGCTAACTTTATTTCATCTAGTGTATCCTTTAATATCATTCTTAACACGATTCAGGGAATCTTATGGAAAGGAAACATAATAATGATGAGATCAAATACTCAGTAACGGTAAATATAGTGGAAGAAATAATGAATCAATGATAATAATCATTATGGCATGGTAAATAACAAAAAACACATGCCATTTTGTTAGGACCAATAGGGGCCTATATACCCTGAGAGGGGGGGTGAATCAGGGTATGGATATTCTTTTTCAAAGTTCTTTCTGCCCCACTGGATCTTGACCTCTTTGTTACAAGGGTCACTTTGTTTGCACTTGTGAGGTTACTATGATCACTTGTCTCCTTTACCTGATGATGATGCTTTGAATGCAATGCAGGGAAGTTAGCAGGCAGACACAGAGATTTTTACTTGGTTCACCGCTAAGGGCTACGTCCAAGGAGCATACGCCGACAAGTTGCCGGTTCGTACCAAATTCCACTAGACTTCACTAGATGTGGATTACAATTTTCGGTCTAGATCACTTATATGCCCAGGCTCACTGCCTATAAAATGTTTAGGGTCATCTCACTGCTTTCCCAAGGGTCACTCCCTGTTTCTCTCTCTCTGGCTCACTGCCGGTGGAGAGGATCACCTTTTTCCTCTTCCTAAGATCACTTCTCCATAAGGGAATCCACTCACAGTTTATAGACCTGTAGGTCTCTTAATTTCCATTAAGGAATGAATCTTTCTCTGTATGTAGATGCTGTGTTGAAGTTCAACTTCCACCCGTAGATGAATACCTCTTTGCCTCTGAACACTGGGCAATTCACTTTGGAAAGACCTTCGCGAAGCACCCTACTTTGTTAGGCTCCCAATTTCGCGAAGCTCAAACAAGCCTTCGCAAAGCTCCTACCTTTTCGTGAAGCTCTCTCGTGAAGCTCTTTCGCGAAGCACTCTCGCGATGCTCAAGCCGTCGCAAAGCAACGACCCTCACGAAGCTAAGTAAGCCAACGCGGAGCTCGCAGGTTTTGCGGAGCTACAATAGCCACCGTGAAGCACCTCTTTCCCGAAGCACACTGGCTCCGCGAACCACCTTCGCAAATAGAGAGAGAATGATCTTCTATGAAAATGCTCTCCGCTTCTCTCAAGGGAGTCGGCCTCTATTTATAGGCAATTTCACCGACCCTCGACCTTTCAGCGCGAAGTCAACGCCACGTCATCTCAAATCGCGAGGCTCCAAAGATTCCGTCGGAATTATGTCCAAATCGCGAAGCACCACGGCACTTTTCCGTTCGCGAAGCTTGACTTAGTCGCGAAGAATCACCGTCAACATACCTTCGTGACTTTGCCGCGAAGCTCCCTCGCGAAGACCTTCACCACCGCGATGCGCTTCAGCCTCTGTCATTCGCAAAGCTTGACGTAATCGCGAAGCATCACCGCCTCCATTATTCTGGTCTTTGCGATTTCCAAACCATGCATCCAATCTTTGCAAAATTCATGCCTTTTTCATATGAAATTATGCACTTCATGGAAATACACTTTTCGCAATGCTCACCAAACTCCAAATTTTGGACCCCCAAAATTTGGCAAACACTGGAAAACGGCGCCACCTTGTACTGCTCTTTTGTACCGCCTCCAGATCATCCATTCCTTTTTCATAGTTCTTTGTCAACATGTAATGTCAACAACTTCTCGGGAACTCGACAATTCTCCATGGAAACCTAATTTGTCAAAAAACACAATCAACCCAAAAAATACTTCAATGTTACCTTGAGGGATTTTTGCCCAACAATCTCCCCCTTTGGGTTTGTTGACAACTCTTCACTACTTTGCTTAGAATGATTTTCTGCACGTTGATACCTCACTGAGTCTTCTTCCAGTCGCTACCACCATTCGCCTCTTGCAATTCTGATAGTGTTCAAGGATTCACTTAACACGTACTCTAAGCCCACATGAGCAATGCTCGGCATGAGAAACAAGAGTAGTATGAAAAGTTCATCAATGAATCACTTCATGTCAGACCCCAGTTGATGATTCCACCCTGATACCAATTCTTAAATTGATACCAATTGTTGAACCACACTGATACCAATTGGTGAATTCTTAAGTTGATACCAATTGTTGATATCTGGACACCGTCTCTCACCTTTCCAACACCATTGTTCCGCTTTTATCACGATCCTCAGTTGTCGTGACTTCTATGCTTTGATCGATCACTTCTAGCATCGTCAGATTTTAAAATACTCTCCCCCTTTCTCATTGCTCCCCCTTTCTGGCTGTTCCACCTGTCAGCTTTTCCCCGTATCAAATATGATTTATCAAATCTCCACACTGTCTCCCAGTCACTATTTTCTCCCCTTTTAACAAACGCTATTTTCTCCCCCTTTGTCAACGAACCCAAAGGCCACGCCTTTGTATTCTGTAACATAGTAGAGAACACATATCAGCACATTAGGGAAAAAACACACCATACCTCGGGGAGAGGGGGGTGGCCCACATCCACACTATTTCAAGTGCGGGGAAGCGACTGAACTCCCAGAGCCAGTCGATGCCTTTCAAATTCTTCCTTGGGTAAGGCCTTTGTCAGGATGTCTACAACCTGTAGTTCTGTAGGCACATACTCCAACTTCACGATCCCCTGCTCAACTTTCTCCTTGATAAAATGATACTTTATCTCAATGTGCTTTTTCCTTGAGTGATGGACGGGATTTTTTCTGAGATTTATAGCACTTGAGTTGTCGCACTGGATTCCGATCGGAGACTTCACTTCAACTCCCATATCTTCAAGCTACTGCTTCATCCACAATAACTGTGTGCATGCTTGAGTGGCCGCAATATACTCATCTTCTGCGGTGCTCAATGAGATGCAATATTGCTTCTTGCTAAGCCAAGAAATACACAATCCACCAAGATAGAAAGTACCACCTGACGTTGATTTCCTACCATCCGCTGAACTATCCCATTCTGCATCAGTATATCCCAATAACTCTGTCTGAGATTTGTCATTATATGTCAAACCGAAATCCACCGTGCCCCTGATATACTGAAGTATTCTTTTCACTATAATCATGTGGCTTTCTTTGGTATTAATCTTAAATCTCTCTTCTTGTCATGTGGTGAAAACAATATCAGGCTTTGGTGCGGTCATATATAGCAAACTGCTGATAATCTTCCTGTTTTCAGCGAGATTAACTGCCCTGCCAATGTCATCTTTTGATGATTTCATCCGGGTAGAAACCGGAGCCTTCATCTCCTTGAAATTTTCCATTACAAATCATTCCAAAGCATCCTAGGCATATCTGGGTTGAGAAATGAATGTGTCATTCCTCCCTTGTGATCGGTGAAAATGCCTCATCACCATCTATTCCCTCTATCTGGGATTCTACTTTTCACATCAGTCGTTCTTTGTTCTGAATCACTGTGCCATATTCATTCATCTTGTCTTAATAGACCCATTTACTTCTAATGACGTCTTTATCTGCTTGCCTTGAAACAATCTCCCACTTCTGATTCATCTCAATCTGTTCTATATCTTCGTTCATGGCCTGAACGCAGTTTTCTTCTTCAGCAGCATCAGTAAAGAATTTCAGCTCTACTTGAGGTAGGAAAGATGTATGCTGCAGTGAATTCATTATTCTTGTTTGAACAGGAGCTGCCTGATCACCAATGATATTCTGTCTATCAATTTCAGCTCAGCTCTTTGGCTTCCTTGTAGGCACAAACTAGACACTTTCATGTTCATCATTGGTGTCTTCTTCTGAATCAGCATAAGCCACTTCTGCTCTCCCTATGTTGCTTTCTTCCTCAAAACATTCATCAGAAAGTTGTTCACTGACTCATTTTTTAGTGGCTTCATTTCTTTCAGCTACGATTCTGAGATTTTTTTTTGAGACGCCTTTGATTTTCTCTTGAAGCTTCTTGGTATCCTAAAAACATTCAGCTGGTACCTTTTTTTAGAGAAAATAGATAAGCATGAAATGCATTGTTATTGCTGCTTCTCCCTGTGTTTCATTCTTCCCTCAATAGGAAACACCTGAGTCGAGCCATCCAATTATTTCATTGATGGCTCTTGAATATGATTTGGATTTAGAATGATCCCCCTGTGTTACACAACATTTCTTTCTGTTAGGCCCAATGGTAGAGACCCATAACCATTCTTCTCCACATGCACCATTTATACTAATCTGGCACTCAACATCGAGCCATTAACCAAATCTCTAAGCCTACTGAGTTATAACTCGGTATAGGAAAAAACAGATAAAGCTAATAACGCAATCACTTCTAATTGTGCTCAGTTTCTCCCTTTCATTTTCAATTCTGCTACCTGATTTGAATCAATTGAAACTCTAGAGCATATTACTTCTCCACTTCGCATCCTTAGATGCCACTACCCCATGGATCGTATCTCCCTAAAACCTGAAACACATGAATCATCAGTTAACAACATTTATATACATAGGGAGAGGGGTTTTGTTTCTTGAATCCTCAAGATGAGGATAGTGGTTGATCCTGATGGGTCAACCCTTTGATTCTTTCATGGAGCGCATCACATTACTTTCGTGCTTCCTCCAGCTGCCTGGCCAACTTCAACAGCTCTGGCCATATGACTAAGCATTCATTACCTGCATGCGGAGTCTTTTTCAGATATGAAGGTTCTGTAGGCCTGGACTTTCTCACCATTTGGGGTTTAAACCCACTAGTACACATTGCCATCTTTTATGTTCCACTAAAATTCCATTTTTCTTGATTATTTCTCTGAGCAGGAATCTTCTTTCTTTCCATCATCCCTTGTTTCTCCCACCATTTCAAGGGTCTTCCTCTTTTCTCCACTACTTGTTGTGGAACACGACTTGTAAATTTTTCAATGCATTCTTTGTTTTTCTGCCTTTTATCAGATTTATGAGTCGCCACCCTATTTTTCATTGGTGGTGGGTCCTCCACTGAATGTACTTTATCCTTACTCACATCTGTAGCGTTTCCTCCCTTTTTCTTCCAGATTTGGTCATGTTCTTTCTTAGAGAGAGGTTGTGAGTGTGAAAGAGGAGGTGACTGATGCACCTTTCGTTCAGCTCCATGTGATTCCCCTGAGGCTCTAAGCCTATTTTCCAATTTACCCCCTTGTCTTCCGGTGTACGATTTCTCATTATACACTACTAGAGTCGGGAATCTCCTTTCACGTTCCTTTTCGTTCCCTGCATTCTTCTTGCTACACTGTCTGGCCAAATGCCCATGATCAGAACATATGAAACATCTTCCATTAAATACATACCTCATTTCACCATTTCTATGTCGAGATGTTGATGTAGGTTGAGTTCTTCCTCTAAAATTGAGCTCCTGAGCTTCCTGACACATACTCATGGTGTGTCCCATTCTTCCATAGTAATAGCATTTTACAAATGATTTCCTTTGAGAGACTCTTCTTTCTGATTTCTCATGACGCTTCATCTTATTCTTAGATTTTGTACATTTTCTGTTTTCACAATAAGAAATGTATTCCTGAGCCTCTAGACAGAAGCTTGATGTGTGGCCATGAATCCCACAGAAATAGCACATGTCGTCACTTCTTTTTGTAACTGACCTCTTAGGCCTATCTCCAGCACCTATAGGATTTCTTTCACATCTATAATTGTTCACAGCTCTCTTTTTATCTTGCATGGGAGGGGATTCATCAAATCTGATACCAGCTTTTCCGAAACATGCTGGTCTTTGAGTTGAGAAAATATTCTGTTGTTTCTCTTCAGAAATAGCATATATGTTCTTCATTTTATCATCACCTGCCAAAGCATGGTCAAATAATAAATGCAGTGCATCCTTAAACTTAGGATTATCTTCATATTTAGATTTCTCCATTTCCTTCTTCACTGATTCTAGCTCTTCTTTCAACTTATGAATCTTTACTTTACTTGATTCAAGTTGAGAATCAAGTTCTATCTTGAGATACTTTCCTCTACTCATCTGAACTTCCAATTCTCGTGTAATCTTTTCCACCTCTTCACTTTGCTCCTTTACATTCAATTTTTCTTGAACAACAGAATCTGAGCAACATGTATTCTCATATTGTAGCCTTTGATTCATCTGAGCTATTTCAGAAAGCTGTGTCACAAGATCATCATTTTTTGATTTCAGATTCTGAACCTCATCTGACTTTTGACTCTCTTCATAGTCATCAGCCTTTTATTTTCCTTTCATTTTAGCCATCTTCTCTAGTTCTTCAGCATGTGAATCATTCTTCTCTATTAGGTCAGTAACTATATCAATAAGCCTTTGATTTAATCCTCTTAGATTTTTGACCTCAGTCTCCAATACTTTGATCCGGATATCTTTAGATTTAACTTCTTCGGTGTTTCCAACGTCACTTGGAATATCAGGTTCTTCGATGCACTTGACTTGATCTTTCACTTTTCTATTCAAGCCATCGATCGCCCTTTTCTGTTCTTCAATCTTAATCTTATACTCACCAACTGTTTCTGAGTTCTCTGGTGCTGATACTTGAGTTCCTCAATTTTATCCATCAACTCAGACTTCTCTTCTTCCTGCTGCTGCATATAGAGTTTGGCATCATGAACAACTTTGTTAGCTTTCTTGGTTTTGGCTCTCCAAACATCTATCTCTTCAAGAGCAGCCTCTAACTCAGCTCGCATATCTATTCTTCCTTCAATTTCTTCTTCTGTTTCAATATCACTCAGATGCTCATGTACTTCACTCATTCCAACATCATGATTGAGTGAATCAATCTTTTCCCTATCAAATTCATCCAGACCTTCCTTCAGTAAGCTGTTTGATTCTTTTAGATGAATCACACTTTTTCCAAAAACACTTCAACACTGAGGGAATTTACCTGGCTTATAATTCTTCTTTGATGCTTTTCCTTTTCCCATGGCAGATTGAGAGATAAGAGAAAAATGTATCTTCAACCACATAGATCGACTACACCAAGTCGAAGCAAAAAAATCTGATAAAAGAAACCTATCCCTCTGATACCAATTGTTAGGACCAATAGGGGCTTATATACCCTGAGAGGGGGGTGAATCAGGGTATGGATATTCTTTTTCAAAGTTCTTTCTTCCCCACTGGATCTTGACCTCTTTGTTACAAGGGTCACTTTGTTTTCACTTGTGAGGTTACTGTGATCAACTGTCTCCTTTACCTGATGATGATGCTTTGAATGCAATGCAGGGAAGTAAGCAGGCAGACACAGATATTTTTACTTGGTTCACCGCTAAGGGCTACGTCCAAGGAGCATACGCCGACAAGTTGCCAGTTCGTACCAAATTCCACTAGACTTCACTAGCTGTGGATTACAATTTTCGGGCTAGATCACTTCTATACCCAGGCTCACTGCCTATATAACGTTTAGGGTCAGCTCACTGCTTTTCCAAGGGTCACTCCCTGTTTCTCTCTCTCTGGCTCACTGCCGGTGGAGAGGATCACCTTTTTCCTCTTCCTAAGCACACTTCTCCAGAAGGGAATCCACTCACAGTTTATAGACCTGTAGGTCTCTTAATTTCCATTAAGGAATGCATCTTTCTCTGTATGTAGATGCTTTGTTGAAGTTAAACTTTCACCCGTAGATGAATACCTCTTTGCCTCTGAACACTGGGCAATTCACTTTGGAAAGACCTTCGCGAAGCACCCTACTTCGCTAGGCTCCCAATTTCGCGAAGCTCAAACAAGCCTTCGCGAAGCTCCTGCCTTTTCGTGAAGCTCTCTCGTGAAGCTCTTTCGCGAAGAACTCTGACGATGCTCAAGCCATCACAAATCAACGACCCTCGCGAAGCTAAGTAAGCCAACGCGGAGCTCGCAGGTTTCGCGGAGCTACAATAGCCGCCGCGAAGCATCTCTTTCGCGAAGCACACTGGCTCCGCGAACCACCTTCGCAAATCGAGAGAGAATGATCTTCTATGAAAATTCCCTCCGCTTCTCTCAAGGGAGTCAGCCTCTATTTATAGGCAATTTCACCGACCCTCAACCTTTCCGTGCGAAGTCAACGCCATGTCATCTCAAATCGCGAAGCTCCAAAGATTCCGCCGGAATTCTGTCCAAATCGCGAAGCACCACGGCACTTTGCCGTTCGCAAAGCTTGATGTAGTCGCGAAGAATCACCGTCAACATACCTTCGCGACTTTTCCGCGAAGCTCCCTCACGAAGCCCTTCACCGCCGTGATGCGCTTCATCCTCTGCCGTTCGCGAAGCTTGACGTAATCGCGAAGCATCACCGCCTCCATTCTTCTGGTCTTTGTGATTTCTAAACCATGCATCCTATCTTCGCGAAATTCATGCCTTTGCTATATGAAATTATGCTCTTCATGGAAATCCACTTTTCGCGATGCTCACCAAACTCCAAATTTTGGACCCCAAAAATTTGGCAAACACTGGAAAACGGCGCCACCTTGTACTGCTCTTTTGTACCGCCTCCAGATCGTCCATTCCTTTGTCATAGTTCTTTGTCAACATGTAATGTCAACAACTTCTCGGGAACTCGACAATGCTCCATGGAAACCTGCTTTGTCAACAAACACAATCAACCCAAAAAATTCTTCAATGTTTCCTTGAGGGATTTTTACCCAACACATTTAAATAACTGGATAAGGAATAATCAATATGGTAAGTTAAGAAACAAAAATTGCATTCCATTTAGTCAATAAACTAAGAATTAAATGCATCCATATACTTTTTCATAGTGAAAATCTCAAGGATAATATATACTGCATCAAAATGAAGGCAATGCTTAATTATTGGATGTCATGTCTGAGACACATGAAAACCTCTACTGTCAAGATATATCCTCCATAAATTTTTAAAAAAAATTGGTAGAAACATATTTAATTTTAATAACTAGTTGGTCTCATGGGAACGTATTGATGCATCGAGGGGTTATATAATGTTCAGGTCCCACACATCACTACATGTCCAAATCATTCCTCATATTGAGTAATTGGTTTAATTAGTAAACATTATGCCTTATCAAATATCTGTATTGAATAAAGAAAATGGATTTATCAATATTTCCCCATATAGTCAAATAAATTTCAAAGTAAACACTATATGTAAAAATGATATACAGTTTATTAGATAAACATGTCTATGATAAATGATATGGTTAATTAGGGTAAATTCAATGTCTAATGATCATATAAAATTGAATATTTCAAGAGGAATAACAAAGGAGTCAAGGAATTGAATTTGAACACTATCCTTGGTCAAATCAATCATAAACCATCCGGAGTAAAAATAAGGATGGTTTCAATACAGTATTTCCCAATTAGTGTAAGGATAAAGGGTTGTTATCATTGATGAATAGAAATCATTACTACAAAGAACGCCATTAACAGCGCTAGAATCGGCCTTTATCAGTGCTAGAAAAGTAATGAATACCTTATCACGGTTAAAAGTCCATTGTTTTTATTAGTACAAAAAAATCACTCATAAAGGGAATATTTATCAGCGCAAAGTAAAGAACTAGTAAAAGACCCTATTTATCATCACTTTTATTTAGAACTGATAAACAGATCCTTTATCAGTGCTTTAAAAAGATCTTATAAAAGTATGATTTATCAGTACTTTTTAATACGCTGATAAAGATATAATTTATTAGAACCTGTATAAAAACTGATAAATTTTTTTTCTATCATCTCTTTTAAAAGCGTTGATAAAGGGTATCTTTTTCTGCACATTTAGTACCACTGATAAAGGTGAAAACTGCAGTGTAATGCTGCAGCACACTACATCACAAGAAACAGGTGTGGTGTTCTACAACAATACACTACATTAGTATAAATTGAAAGAAATTACCAAAATAAGATACAAATAATAAATTTAAATAAAATAAAATTTTTATCACAAATACATGAAAATAAACACTATTATAGAGTATGTTGGTTGTTTTTTTTACTAAATTTAATGTAAATTATGAATAAAAAGGTGCACTTGGATTCATACCAGTCACACTGTGAGTTGAATTGAGGTGTTACTAATTCTTACATGTCATAAATGTCTTATGGATTGTTTTCCTAAAGTACCAAAACAATCGAAATGTGTTTTCTTGGTTTTGATTATGTTAGTTTTTTAAAAAAAAATTAATGTCATCTTTGAATAACAAGGTTCACTTAGTGTCATACCGGTCACACTGTGTGCCATATTGAAGTGTGTCTAATCTCTACACATCAAAAATGATTTATGGATAGTTTTACTAATGTACCTAACAATTCTAATGTGTTTTTTTAGTTTTTTGTATGTC
Source organism: Viscum album (assembly GCA_963277665.1). Classification (NCBI taxonomy): domain Eukaryota; kingdom Viridiplantae; phylum Streptophyta; class Magnoliopsida; order Santalales; family Viscaceae; genus Viscum; species Viscum album. The sequence continues at coordinate 929,246,939 of OY728131.1, forward strand.
AGTTTTTTTCACTAAAATTAATGTCAATTTTGAATAAAAAAGACACACTTGGTGCCATATCAGTCACACCATGCATAAGATTAAGGCATGGTTTAATGATACATGTTCCAAATGATTCATGGATTTCTTTTATAAAGTATCAAAAAATTGGAATGCATTAACTCAATTTTGAGTATACCGCGTTTGTTTTTTACTAAAATGTCATTTTAAACTGGAAATATGCACTTTGAGCCACACAGGTGGAATCATGTGTGGGTTTTATATGAGACTGATTCATACATGTCAAAAATGAATTATGAATCATTTATTTAATTATCAAGACAATCTGAGTATGGTTTCTCGGTTTTCAGTGAGTGACCTTTTTTGTATTAAAATGTCAGTTTTAAATAGATAATGGACACTTGGAGTCATAGTAGTCACATCATGCATCATATTGAGGTGTGGACAATCCCTACATGTCACAAATGATGTATAGATAGTTTTAATAAAGTTCAAAAACAATTTAAATGTATTTTCTCTATTTTGAGTATGTTAGTTGTTTTTTTCACAAAAATTAACGTCAATTTCGAATAAAAAATATGCACTTGGAGTCATAATGCTCACACTGTGCATTGGATTGAGGCTTAATTAAATGATACACAACCCAAATTACTCATGGATCGTTTTCCAAAAGTATCAAAACGATCAGAATGCATTTCCTCAGTTTTGAGTACACCACATATGTTTTTTATTAAAATTTTATTTTAAACTAGAAACACTCACTTTGAGCCATATAGGTGGAATCATGTGAGGGTTTGACATGAGACCAATTTATACACATCAAAAATAAATTATAAACCATTTTACCAAATTATCAAGACAATCTAAGCATTTTTTTCTCAATTTTTAGTAAGTGACACTTTTTGTATTAAAATATCAATTTTAAACTGATAATAGAATTTAGAGTCATAACGGTCACACCATGCATCAGATTGAGGTTTGGGTGATCTATACATGTTGAAAATGACGTATAGATCATTTTCCTAAAGTACCAAAATAATATGAATGCATTTTATTAGTTTTGAGTAAGCCACATGTGTTTTTTACTAAAACTTCATTTTAAACTAGAAATATGCACAATGGATCTTATCTTAAGTGACTAGTTTTGTGTATACTTTCAAATAATTGTTCTCAAAAAAATAATGGTATGATATTTATTCTACTTAATTTACCACCAATTTTATTTTTTTTCAAACAAGTGCTTCTTATCCTCCTCCACCTTAGTCTCATCCTTGGTCTTCACCTCTGACTCATCCTCCGTGTGGATCTCTAACTTAGACTATGCCTCTGCCTGAGGCTCTACCTCTGCCTCTACCTATGCCTCCATAATTTACCAATAATTTTATTGTTTTCAAGTTAGTGCTTTTAAAAAAAAATTGACTTTCTCTATTACTCTTCTCCTTGAGAAAGAGATCAAAAATAATATATAAGCATTCTAACACTAATTCTTCACACCCCAAATATATTTCAAATTTCATAACTCATACTATATCACAAACATAGTAGGTAATCACCAAAAAAATCGACATATATTCTAACAAAAATTATGTTTCTCACTCATCTATAAACAAATTGATTTCTCTATTTGAGTAACGTTTTTGTCAGTGATCTTAATAGTACTGAGAAAATATAGACAAACAAATGATTATGTAATATATTTAATGATATTTTAACTAACTTTGGAAATTAAATGTTTGGGGATACTGGTATTTTCATGATTTATGATTTCTCTCATAAATTTGCAAACATAATATCCACAATTGATTACATTATCTTGTTTTGGAAACTGCAGATACTTTAGCCAAAATAATTAAATTGTTTTGAAATGTTTTTATAGTTAAATATTTCTATATATACCTTAATTTTTTTCTATTTTTAGTAATCCACAATCTTTATATTTTTAGACAACAACTTCATTCCATGATCTAGCCTATATTAAGTGATTTCCCTATCGTAATAAAATTATCATTAAAACACATATTGAACACATTATATATTCACAATACACATCATTTATGGTATATTGATTAGAAATCCATGCATTGAATCCAAAAAATAAATATCCATGGTGTCTATGTTGACTGCTATCAGCATCCAGTGCTTCCTAAAAAAATAAAAACAATTAAGTAAAAAAAATTAAAAAAATATTTTATGTGATTATATCATATATTTTTATACTTGAAGTGTATGGATAAAAAATATTCTTTCATATGATGCTTTTTTATTAAACTCTTTTAGTAACTCATATTTTTTATTATTAATTTTTTCTTTATTCAAAGTAATTTCTGGTGTAGATTTGATACAGGGATTAGTGAATCAAAATCATCCTTCACACGATATTCCATTTATATAATCATAATATAAACACATGTACAAAATATGAATAGTTATTAACTTTATAAAACATATTTTTCTCACTATCTGGACAGAGGTATTATGAAAATGTACCTTATGTATGTATTCACAACTAAGACACTCAACCAATCATGCTTGAGAATATCATTTAGATTCTTGAGACCAATTCCATCTATCAAGGAATCTACATATATTTCTTATTAATTTTAAATGTAATACATAGTTTTATCTTTAAATGTGGTATATGCATGAATTTTTAATGATAATAAATATTGCTCTAGAAATGGAAGGGAAAAGGTACTCTCATAAGGTCGTTTTGTTTTCTTGGTCAACTCACTAGATTTTCTTGATCTGACCTTTCATTTCTCTGCCGATTTATCCATTTGTAATATCATACCTCACTTTAGACCTTTTATCATCAACAATTAAATGTTTTCCATATGAAATTTTTTTAAATACGTACCTCATGTATATTTATAAGATTAGAAAGTTTAGCTATGAAATCTATAATATCAGCATTGACTGTTAATATTTGGACCATAAAGTGGAACTGGTAACTCAAAAATTGTCTCATAAGCTACCTCAATCCACACCCTTGTGTGATTTTTTTGGGAGTGGTTGATTTTGTAGCTGGTCTCCCAGGATATTATACATTTTACCCACCGCAATACAACGGTATATGGGTGTTGATAGATAAAAATCACATACAACTCTACCTTGTAGAATTTTAGTAATATAAAGTTATTAGAATTTGTTTGATTCACATTTATGAGATGGAGTAATGAAAAAATTGATTACATCGGGTAAGGTATGTGGTTGTGGAAATGACTAGCTTCAAAGCTAGTGGGATCATTTGGTTCACTGTGCATCTTTTCTCCAACTTCGATTCACTTTGATCCTTTCTTATACATTGGTCTGCCAAACCAAACCACAAAATAATATCTTGTTGTGAGTCTATATATGACTACATTCATCTCATTATATTATATGTATCTTTGTGTGGTTTTATCTTCTTGAAATATGTTCTTGGAGAGACTCCAAAACCTAATCCTCTAACATGACCATATTGTTCAGGCATCTTTAAATCTACTGAAATTTTCTTTTCTTAGGGTATGTTCATTCCCGATTCTTGTGTCTAAACCATATAGAAAATATGAACATATTTATCTTTATGTAATATTGTTATAAATCATAAAAAAATTACAATTATTTCATACTTACACATGATTCCCATGCTAATTTTTTGTTTTCATCAACTAATATACCATCCTTATTTACATGAGCCTCCTATAGCACATGATGTGGGATGGAAGTGACTTCAAATTTTGATTCATAATTCTTTATATAAACAAAGGAACGTATGTTTTTTCATATCACATAATTAAAATTTTATTTTTGATTTAAAATACATACCAATTTCTTCTCTAATGAAGTGTACCCTATCTTTTGCGATAGGGGTACGCTGGTTTTGACGCGTGTTATTTATTTTCATCACTTTTTGTTGTTTCATAAATTAATGATTTTGAATCAAGATGGATAAAATAAATAGTGTAAAATAATATATTATCAACCACAATATACCTGAAATTATTTCTTATTACGATGATTTTTGTATGAAATCAATGTTTCCTAATTTATAGTGTGTGCATAACTAACTAGTGGGTGGGGAATTATTTCTCCCTCAGCATCCCTTAGATGTAACTTCATTAGAAGAGTCTAGAATCCTATATAGGATTTTTTTAATGGCCATTAAGAAAAATTTATTAAGGAAATATTCTAAAATAAAAAAATTATGTAAGGAATAATGAAAACTAAATCAACGTTTAATTATATAATTTTTCAATAACATAGAGAAAGTATATTGTAACATTACTGTTATATCATTCCAAAGGATTTACTTTGTTACGGGTTAGATGTGGTGCCATGAGTAAATATCAATAGGTACATTCATGCTCGTTCTGACCCCAATATAACTAATGAAAATATAATTATTAGGGTCAATAGGTTTGCTTCATTTATTCCAACCATCCCAAAAATTTATACCTTGTCTTCTTACCTTGATAATTTTATTCAAAACTATAATTCTATGTTTTTTTTGTTTTTTTTTCATTTTTTCATCAATATATTGTTGATACCATAATAATTATGTAGTTTCATCATAAACAGTCTATTATTTCTCAAGATTGGAAATATAATCATGTTTATAAGATATTGTATGCATGAGTATTAAAACATTTAATTTGTCTTGAATAACAATAATTCAATACACTTCATGCATAAAATTACACAACTGTATGTATCTTGCATAAAAATTATTACCGTCTTGAATAGAAATATAATAATTCAATAATATTGTACAACTAACATTCACTACCTTTATTTAATCCATCATCAGATTCTTGATTTACTTCCATCTATTGGTGATGGGTTTGAGGCTACTCATTCCCACTTTCAAACTAGTCTTCCTCCCATAGTTGTATGGGAGGTATGACATCAATGAACTTTGTAACAACAATTATGGGAAAAATTCTAGTTTCAAAGAGGGATTCCAATCCATAATCAAGATATGAAATACAATCAAGAGTATAAGGATTAATGTTCCCTAGGAACCTATACTAATGAAATCACCCAAAAATTCACCTCAATTGAAGAGGAATTGGAATACCTCCACTCTAATGATCTTGAAGAAATGAATCTCACCACACATACATTGGATATCACTTCTATATACTCAAGAATTCCTCACCTATAAGTTTTCAATATTTCTTTATTCCACCATAAGATCCCTCCAATAACATACATCCCTTTAAAGGGTTAATTTTTTAACTTATGCTCAGTATTGATCTAGAATTTTTTTACTCTTATAAATTCAATGAATCTATTTAATGCAATCCTAAATTTATTATTATGATATGTTACTATAAAATCTTATAGGAACCATAGATATTTACCTTTATTGAAAATTATACCACATAGCTTGAATTAGATCTACAATTAACTCTATGAATTTCCTACTTTGTGACTAATGATGATATTATCAGTTATAAAATATAATATTAGAGAGTGGTATCCCCAAAATAAATTATTCTAGCCTTTGAGGAGATTATACTAGCCTTTAATCACAGAAATATTCTTAAGGATCCTCAATAATCGAAGGAGTGCTAGTGCTTTAACCAAGTGATAAATAGTGATCAAATAAGAAGAGAGGTTTTTCTATGGAATGAAACAAAGGGTTAATTACAATAGGGGGATCTTATCCCTTTATAGGGAATCTATATTTTTTAAGGATTACCTTGAGCATTGACTGCCATCTCATGGAAACTGATAATTTCATCACATTGGAGTAATTATTTCATTGAGTGTTTCTATAAATGTTTAAAGAAATCCTGGATGCTATTTATGATTTATAATTTTTAAGAAAACATTTGAGATAATTATTTAAATTCATTCATACAATATCATATATTTAATGCCCCACTAAAATCTACATTGGTCATATGTAGTATCCTTTGATAAAAGTATATATAAGATTAAATTTCCATTTATGATTCAAGGATATTAGCAAATACGATGTCTCTTTTTTGTGCATTTTAGACATGGATAAAAAATTACATGAATTATAGGACATAAAGATCCAAACCATCAAAAATATATTTTAATTAATTTTTGTTCTCTCTATAGTTATTCACCATGTTATATGACTTTTAAAATTATTTTTTTATCTTATGAATTAATTATCTCTCTATTTTGATTAGTAAATATATTAATAAATCACATCTCATAGTTTTCTTGATAAACTATCCAACCTTATATAACTCACTTGTGTTTGGGAAATACACTATTTATTTGTTGTTGTGTATTTCTAAGACCATTTACCCAATGATTTATTTAACTCTATCCAATCTAAGAAATTTAAAAAAAAATGAGCATACTTTTCTCACCAAATAAATTCCCCATCACTCTTTCTAACCCATGGTTAAAGTTTAATAATAATCTTGATTAATTAAAAAACAAAACTCTCACAACATGCATCACTAAAATAATTTTTGGAACATGAAAAATTAATTCAATATTTTTTTTTTGAATTCAATAAAAAATTATTCATCACAATCATAAATCTAAATAACCCATTTCATGGTTAAACAATTTACAAGAATAATAAAAATCCACAAAATATATTTTAATGATTTTTAAACTTACCTTGGTCCATATATGTTCATCACCCATAAATGAGGGTCGTAACTTGGTATCCCTTAATCCTTAAAAACCCTCATAATTAAGCCTTTATAATCTATAATCTAGTATATAAGATGAATTCAATTTGAGAAACTACCAAGTTTTTGGAACCCTATATTATTCAAATGAAGAGAAAATCGAGGGGGGTGAGAGGTCTCTTTGTTAATGTAGAGAGGAGAGTAAACCATCTATGCGTGTCTCTAGGGACAAATGGTCTGGACACTTAAATACATATGAAAGGACAAAAGTGTGAAATAGAACCATAATCATTGTATTTTAGTAGCAATGATAAGAGATGTAGGGTTCATCATGTTTAAGAACAATGCAAAAATGCAAAATGAAAAACCCAAAATATCAAACAACAATAGAGGAAGAGTAGAAAATAACACACATTGGATCTAGCCTTGATTAATCTGAGGGGTCATAGAGTATTCACACCGAAAGTAGTGTAGTTCCATGAGAGATTGAGAATCCTGAGTGACTAAGTTGTGGTTATGGTTTTTTTAAATAGATTGGGGATAATTTTGTAAACATTTTCTAAAAAGTGCTCACAAAGATCCCTTTTATCAGCACTAAATTTATAAGCACTGATAAAATGAATATTTATCTACTTTTTTAGTGATAATAAATATCGAGATTTATTAGCGCTTAAAATATGCTGATAAAAGACATATTTATCAGTGCTAACATTTTAGCACTGATAAATATATCTTTTAACAGTGTTTTTTTAACACTGATAAAGATTGATCTTTATCAGCACTAAAAAAGCACTGATAAAAGTTTTATAATTATAATTATTGAAATAAATTTATTATTATTTTATTATTATTTAAAAAAATCTATTATAATTTTATAATTATTTAAATATATAAAATTATTAATTTATAATTGTATAATTACATATTTAAGAAATAAAAATTATTTATTTATAATAATTATAAATATAGTAAATATACATTTATTGATATATTTATTTATAAATATTTATTTACAAATATATTTTTAACATTATTAATGGATATAAAATCTTAAATACGTATATTTTAAAAATGAGTGAAATTGAATAATTCGAAATGAGTACACTTCAAAAATATTAAACAAATGGATAAGTTTTATTAATTAAATATAAGTTATTAAAAAAATATGGATATATATATATATATATATTGAAGTGTATGAATACATATTGAAAATACTAAAACATAGTAAATAAATATATAAAAATAAATAATAGAAAATGATCAAATTCAAAAAAAAATGAAAAAAAATATTAAAAATGAATACCCTAACTATAGTATTGAAAAAAAAATATAAAATTGACAAATTAGAGACATAATATATATTAGATGTATCTTGTTATAATAAAATTCTAAAATATACTAAAATTTGAATAAATTACATAAATATTAGGTGTACGTGGTTCAATAAATTGCGTAAATATATTTGTGTGTGAATTTGTGTATACAAATTCATTAATACACACACACACAAACACAGATATGTGTGTGTGTGTGTGCGTGCGTGCGTGTGAAATAAATGCAACACATGATGCTTGATATATGTTAAATTGAAAAATCAAACAACATTAAAAATGAATGGTAAATTAATATGTTTTTAATTAACATTTTATATATATTATACTTATTTTTTATATATCTATATTTAATATATACTATTTATTAATACTTATAATATATATATATATGTATATTAAATTTATTCATTTTTTTCAATAATTATTTAATTAATAAAATGTTTCATATTTTTCTTAATTTATCCATTTTATTTTTATTTGTTTAATTTTTCACTTTATTCTAGATGTTTATTAGTGGTAAAAACATGTTAATAAAGGGTGAATTTTATCAGTGCTAAAAAAATGTCGATAATGTTTTCCTTTATCAACGCTAAAGTAAATCACTGATAAAGGTTACCTTTTATCAATGCTAAAAAAAGCACTGATAAAGATGAAGTTTATCAGTGATTTTTTCTCGCACCGATAAATGCTAGTACTGCTATAGGCATATTTTGTAGTATTGAATATCATAAAAAGAAATAACAATATCCTTTTCATTTTGAAAAAAAAATTGAAAATAATTTTCTTTGAAAATCACTTTTAAAAACATTTTATTTAAAAATTTTCCTTTAAAACTTGAAAATTAATCCTTAAAAAATAATGATGGGTAATTACATATATGTCATATAAGGTAAAAAGAAAATTCCTTCTAAAAGGTAAAAAGGTTAGAATAGTTCCTTGTTTGGAAAGAAATAAAAATATTCCTTTGAAAACATTTTTAATTGAAAAAAGGGTAAAAATAACATTAATAAATCATTTTGAAATGTTTAATAATTTTTGAAACCCATTTTATAAAATAGTTTTTTTTAAAGAAAAATGGATTCTCTGACTAAAGAGAGAATGAAGTCTGGTTTTCTTAAAAACAAATCTAGAACATTTTGAGTACCAAAGAGTATGAAAATGGTACTATTACTTGAAAAGGTCGTGAATAATAATAGGAGAATAAAATTAAAGAGTTTTTTAATTAATTATATAATAATTTCTTTAATTTAAATTTAAGTGTAAACAATCCCAAACAAAATGATATTGTTAAGTAAACCCTTGAAAAGCTCATAACATTGATGTGAGAATCAATCAATGAATATATTATGTGGGTCAAATGTAAATCCAAATAAAATAATTTTAAATAAAAAAAATATATAGTTAAAACTTATTACACACATAATCTTATAATATTAATGACAATGAGGAAGTAATATAACCCATTGAAATGGAATCGGGTTATGAAATTCTTTACCACTTTTGTAACTTTTAATTAAAATATCATTAGAAGAAATAATTAAAATTGAAAATCAAATTAACCTGAAGATAAAATAAGTATAATGATATAATATATAAAAATGGGTAGTATATACACCACACAAAATAATTGAGTGGTGAATATGGCATTTATCTCACAGATGTAAAATGTGAGATGAAAATTCCTTACCTTGTTTTTCCTTTTAGGTTAACATCATTTAAACTAATATATAATGGTTTTAACCATGAAAATAAATTATAAAAAACCCATATTAATATTTATAATATCATATAATATCTTATTATAGTATCTTATTACCTTTTTCCAATGATCTTTCATTATTTTCACTATTTCGGGTGTTAAATGTCCAGTTTTTCGAGTATATTTTGACTTGTTCCTTGTTGTTTTGATTAATTAGATCATGATTTCTAAAAATAAATAATTTAAAATATCATTTATATATAATTTATATTCATTATATATTTTTTTCAAAAAAACCATAAAATTTGGAGTTAGGAAATGAATAGCACCATTTATGGTGACGGTAGGTCGTACATAAAGATGAACGTTACTTCCATTTATTTTTCATTTTCAAAGAATGAGAAGTAAATTATATATATGTATATTATAATTAAATTATCATATTTAAGTCATATATATCACAAATACTTTTTAAAATCATCCTTAATACATTCCATGTATAATGTGAATGAATAACATTGCTTTGAGGAGACGGTGTCCACACGTCCAAAAATGATGTTATCATATTTACACCAGACGGAAAGCATAAAGATACGTATTATATAAAAGATATATAATAAATAAAACATAATAAATATCATATATATCATATATAAACAATGTTTCCTTCATAATTCCTAAGAATGAGAGGTGGTAAAAGAAAAAATGAATGACATTGTTCCATGAGGCGGTGGTTCATCGTACACGAACGGTAAGTTCGTTACCCATTTGATGGATGTGTGTGTAGTTGTAGGTATAACCCTTAACATAACAACATATAAGTATATTTATGATACTTATTTTATTATATAATTATTTAATAACAATAAATTAATGGGTGGAGAAACAAATAAAACCTAAATGCACAATGAAGAATGTTACCTCATTTTCGGGTAACTCCTTTTAGTTTATACCAAAAGACCTCATTGGTTGGATTTATTCCCAATTTGAGGATTCTAGGTTGAGTTTATGGATTTTTTTATCTTATTTGATAAGAATTTTGGTGTACCAAACGGATTTATAAGTGTGAATAAATGGTAGGGGTGAGTGCCTTTTTATAGTGGTGGAAGAGTGGCATTCTTGTAAATATAAAACGGTCAACACTATTGAGAGGTATATATTACATAATTTTCCTCCACTAATGATAAAATTCTATAAAAGTGACTATAGGTTCTAAATATATGCATAAAATTGATTTTGGGCATGTTTTTAGGTCATTTTGGCCCTTAAGTTGAAGGTTTAGTCCCCTATTAAGTTAATTTTTCTCTTAATTACTGTAAATAATTTTAATTTATTTCAATAATAGTTTTGGTAAAAAACTACTTTTAAATTATTATAAATTATAAATTTTTATTATTACAAATATTTACTCAATTTTTCCAAATTTAAATCACAAAATTGGTTGAAATTAATTTCAATTTAATCATGTAGATGGGACGACAAAGCGGGTTTTTAAAGTAAAGATGTTCAAAAGTTTGAGATATATTTCTATCAAATTTTAGTGAGAAATTTATTACAATGAACAAAATTATGTTAAATTATATTAAATTTATCTATTTAAACTTTAAAAACACTTAAAAATAGATTTTAACCTTATTAATAAATTAGATGAAAAAAAGAGTTTTGAAGTAAAATTCAGTATTTTTCACTATACGTAAAAAAAATGAAACTTCACAGAAAAATACCAAAAATTCACCTTAAGATAATTTCGAAATTATGATTTCAAAAATTAAGTTTATTTTGAAATATAAAATTTATAAAATTTCTAGAATTTAGTTTTAAATAAGCTTCTTCATCAAAAGGTAGAAAAATTCCCTTTAGAAAAATATTTCTTCTTATGAGTCAAATTGGGTTTGTTCTTATTTTATGCATATAAAATCTATCGAATGAATATAAAAAATATTTTATTGAATATATGACATATATAATTCATTAATATCATTCAACAATAGTAATTATTTTAATTTATTAGGATAAAATCCTTTGTGATGATAAAAACATTTCCTTTATATTCAATTGGTTTTTATATTTATTTCTAATTAATTGGTATACTATGAAGTCATTATATATTTTTATAAACCATATATTTTCATAAGTTAGTTAATATTATTCATAATTTCTAATTTAATTGATATTTTATATCTTTTTGTATTAAATAATAATATTTTAGAAATGTATTTTTGTTTGGTGAAACTCAGTCATGCATGTAACACAAACTACCAAAAAAAGTCATTCTTGCATGTAACACAAGATAACTCTATGTTGCATGCATTAAAATATATATAATAGATTTATTTAAAATATTAAATATATCTTAAATTATTGAGAGTTCATATTCCTATATATATTTGATGTTTCATTTCATAATCTCTATCTAATAAAAGTTACTTTTTTAAAAAAAAATTGGGTATTATATGACTCATCATTCTTAAAATACATATATAATTCTAATCTCTCATTAAGTTTATAGAGTATCTATTTCACATATTCCTAGTTTTATTTCCCTGTATTCATTATATATCTACTAATAACTCCAAATATAAATTAAATGTTGTTCCAAGTATAAACAATGACATACATCAGTATTCCAAACACCGATGCATATAGAGATTTTGACTTTTACTTTGCCTCATCATCCATTCTTGCCACCTTATCTTTAGACAGCATAAATTGATTGAACAATTAGGTTAAAAAGTATTTTATACAAATATTCCAAACCATTCCAAGATCTTATATATGTGGTCGGTCTAAGATAACATCACAGTTCCCATATTCTTGTCTATATTGATCCTCATCCCTAAAATAGTTTTTATAGATCTAAGATATTTCATCTCGAACATTTTGGCCAAATCTTACTTTAACTCTATTATCCATTCCATATTTAGGATTAATAATAGTATATCGTCCATATAATATATAAGTGAAATTAAAATACCACAATCAAACACTATAAATTAATTGAAATTTTCTTTATTTCAAGAGGTGAATTATTTCTATTTTATGAAAGTATTAAATATATTATTCTATAATCTGGGTTTCTGATTTAGCCACTAAAAAATTAATTTGAGATTGAACACTATAGACTCTTTTTTTAGTCTCCTAGAAACTTGTTTATTACTCCATAAAAATTTTCCCATCCAAATCACTATAAGGAAATATTTTTACACATCTAATTTCTCAAGACATACACCTCTTGATGAAACCATTATGAGCACAATCTAGATAGTTTCATTCACCACCACCATAAAAAATATTTCACTAAAATAAATTTCTTATTTTTTATTAAAATCCTTTCACATTAAAAATTTCTTTGTATTATTTTATATCATCTACTTATTTCTTAAACGGATATATCCTCTTGTTCTAAAGTGATGGATTTCTAAGTGGTAGATCCGTCATCTACCATATTTTTTCACATATAAGGAATACAATTATTCCTTCACTATCGACTCCCACTATTTTAAGTCACTTGAACTTGCTAATACTAATGTTTTTTTAGGTTACACTCTATCTATTAGAAGAAAATATTGAATTTTTGATTCAAATATCTTCACTAGTATTTTGATCCTGGTAGACATCCTCAATTAAACTTGAGGGTTAACTATTTCTTCTAGAACTCTAATCCATGATTTAGTGTCCTTTAATCATTCTGGTACATCCAAACCTCATGATACCTTTTAGAACCAAACTATTTTTTATCATTATTTAATTCCTAATATATCTGGACAATCAATGATCCTAGAACTAACTGGTATTTCTAAACTTCCATTCAAATTAACTTAGACATTATTAATTGATTCTTTTTTCTCAGTAACATTTCACCAAGGGTCGATCCTTATGTAGGATCCCTTCATTAAAGAATAAATTTTAATTTCTAATCACCTATTTTTTATTATCCCAAATCTATAATCCAAATTCCTCATTTCCATACCCCATAAAGAAACGTGTCTTTGTCTTCGATTTTAGATTTTCTATTTCACTATAATTGACATGTACATGGGTAATAAATCTAAAGACTTTCAAGTGTGATAGATCCATGAGATTAATATTATAAAGGTACTCTATCATCTCATGCCCAATCAGTATTAATGGACCCCTATTTATTAGATATATTTACTCTAACATTCACTACTTCTGCCCAAAAATCCATCGAAAAAATAGAATACAATTTCATTCCCTATGATCTCCCATTCAGTGTTATGTTTATCCATTCCACAAAACCATTATATTGTGTTTTCCTAGGTACTTTCTTCTCAAACATTAATCCTTTATTCTAGTATAATTTATTAAATTATTTTTTATTTTACTCACCACCTATTTTGAAAATAAAACATTTCATATTTAAAACTAGATTCATTTTCCATTATGGATATTCATCTAATGAATGTTTTAAACACTCCTAACTCTTTCCTTAGAAAGTACACCCATGATTTCCATTTAGCATCATATATAAAGGTAACATATTATAGTAAATTGTCTTGAAAACGTACCAAAGTTGGTCCCCACACATCTATATATATAATATCTACATTCTATGACTTGGGTGTTTGTCCTTTTATAGTAAAAGACATTATTTTTTGGTTTCTAAGGACACACTCCTCATATATTTATACTTTGTTTCACTGAGTTTCAGTACACCTTTAGCATCCAATACTCTTATAACCTTCTCTCTCATTTGAGAAAGATGTTAATGTCACAAATGATCATCTATGGTAGATAATATACATGAAACTATTATCTTATCTGATGTTATTTTCATTTAAACTATTCCTCCTTTCACACCTTTGGCGACCAACATTGTGACTCATGTGATTTTATATACACCATCCATAAATTTCAAATAAAATTACACATCATTTAGTTCCCCTAATAGAATTGTATTCTTCATTAATCCTAGCATGTGTATGAATCCTTGCAACTCTAAAAGGTATTTGTTTATTGTTTGAAAATTTACATCACCTTCGCCTACAATATCAAGAGCTTCAACATTAATGAGATGAACCATACCAAAAATTATAGATATATCATTCCCTATAAAACCACACTTATATGTGGGGAGAAATGGTGCTCTATAGTCAATTATCCATGGCTCCAATAACCCGTTGACACTCAATAGAAAACTACTATCACTTTTCTTAATTATAGTATTTATAAATAAACTTCTGTATTTTACCCTATAATACTTTCATTTTTTTTAATTTTAATACTTCACACAAATCGAGAATGTGGGACCCATACCTACGAATTTAATTAAACCCCTTTCTCTTAATACACTGCTCTGATCCTAACTTTTATAATGAGTTTGTCATCCTACACCATCAACACAATGAGTTATTTTAATATAATATTGTACTTACATCCATGTAATGAATTTGTTCAAAATTAGATTGTGTATATCCTTAAAAACTGAGTTAGTATTATCACTTGAACCACTTGAATTAGTAACTATCAAATCACATGATTCTGAAAATAATGATAATATCTCACATGCTATATCAAAACGTGAATCTTGAAAGAAACCAATGATCGATAACAGAATAATGGAAGATGACTTACATTCACAACACCACCATTAAATAAATTTAACCTGGTTGGGTAAATTACCTATATCCACATAGAAACATCATAATCCACCATAAAATAGATAATGGGTATGTTTTAAAATTACAAGTGATTACCAATCACTACTCTAAAGAAATTAAACTTGATCTTATAATCATACCTATGAATACCAACTATTTTTAGGAAAAATTCCGACCCTTTAGTAAGTTATTGTTCATTATATAGATGGGTAATTATCTGAATATTCTATAATCACTATTAATTTATTTAACAAGTTTCATTAACTTTCTATTCAATATTATGGACACCAAAACTCCACAACCCAACTACTCACAATCATCAATCAAACCTTCTTCTACCTCCCAGTAATGAACCGTCATTGACCATCCAATATGAATAGGTTACCATCTATTATTTAACCTCTAGTTCTATATTCAAAACCCAATAACACATCCTATATAGTTCATAATCTAATAAACAATATTAATAACTCAATATACTCAAGTTTAATCTAGAAAAAATGTGACCCGATTACCCAAAAAATAACAGACTAGGTTATAAAAATACCTTAGACACACCTTGTGGTTGCTAAAATCTAGAATAAATGAAAAATTGTGAATGAAATATGTGTTTTAGGTAGTTTTCCCTATTTTAATTCAAAATATAAATATAATATTCATGTTAGAATTTTTGAATTTCCTCTGAAGAATAATAACATATGGAATAAAGACATAACTAATTACCAATGTGGTACATATTCTTCAAGTTACTTGAACAATAATACATGAAACAAATATATTCACATGAAATTTTCACAATAAAGGTCCCAAAAAAATCCAATTTTTTTAAAAATAAGTGAAACTAGCAAAACAAAACTTTTAAATAAATCATGTGATTCAAATGTGTACTAATGAATAAACAGTAGAGATTAAATGAATAAAAACACCCATAAAGAAATCCGAGGATATACCATGTAGCACCCAAATCCTAGTAATCTCAGAGCCGGAATATACTACCATTACATTGGCATCATTATAAGGAATCAAATCCTAAAGTACTGAAGAGTCTAGTAGTATTTCTAAACCAGATACATACATGAGTCTTATATTACAAATGAATAAACTAATTAAAACATATATTTTTCAAGGATAACTTTATCCCATATAGTGTATCCTTGCATACCTTTCTAATTACACTTATTGGATTTCTAGGGAAAGGATAACAATGAGGGTGATCTTTAATTATTAGTAAGGTTTAAGTATAGTGGAATAAATAATAAATCAATGTGCATAATCATTATGGAAAGTTAAATATCTAAACATACATTCCATGTAATCAATAAACTGTGAAGAAAGTGCAATAAAATATGGAAAGGTAAATAACTAAACCCATATTCTGTGTAATCAATAATCTGAAAAGTAAGTGCATAAAAAATATAGAAAGGTAAATAACTAAAAAACGTGTCATTAAAATAACTTGAATATTATGATAAGATAAGGAATAATCAACATGACAAGGTAAATTACTAAAAACAAATGATATTTAATCAATAAAATAAGAATAAAATTAATCCATATATTTTTTCATAATAAAAATATCATATATAGTAATTACATAATCTAAAAGAAGTAAATGCATAATTATTAGAAAACACGTATCCTAGGTACATGGTTCCTTTACCATTAAGACCTTTCACAAGTCAGGTTAGCATACAACTATCAATACCTTTCATAAGAGAGTATAGAATGTACTTGGATACAAACTAAAAGTTTTTGTTTCAAACTTATTTTATCTCATGAGACTACTGATGCATCAAGGGAATTGATTTAAATGATCTTTAACCCATGTTTTATTAGTCTAAATCCTTCCTTATAAATCAAATAATCGATTCAATTTATAAGTAATGTGTATTCTCATCAAATATCATACTAAAAAAAGGATATGAATTTATAAATATTTCCATAAATAATCAAATAATAATCAAAGTAAACACCATATGTAAAAATGGTGTATGCTTTAGGAAATAATCATATCCATGAAAACTGATATGGATATTTAGTGAAATTTTAATGTTCAATGATCACAAGAGTGTGAATATTTCAAGGGGACTAGAAAAATGAATCAAGTAAATGAATCACAATAATATCCTTGGAAACATAAATCATAATCCATATATATAAATAATAAGGATAGTTTCAATATGACATATTACCATTGGAGTAAGAATTACGGTTTTTATCATTGAGGAAATAAAGGAAGATCTTTAAAAAACATTATTCGGGAAAATATCCTTCTTTTAAATATATAGAAAAACCTTTTCCTTAAAAATAAATTTGAAAAACATTTTATTTAAACATATCTTTGAAATATTGAAAATTACACTTCAAATAAATGACGGTGGGTAATTTCATACATGTCGTACAAGGTAAAAAGAAAATTCGTTTTGCATGGTATAAATGTTAGAAAAGTTCCTTGTTCAGAAAGAGACAAAAATATTCCTTTGAAAAAAAATTTAAAAGAAAAAAGGGGTAAATTTTTAATTAATAAATCATTTTAAAAATGTTAAAAACTTTTTTTAAAACTTTTTTATAAAACATGGTTTTGAGAGAAAATAGATTTCTGGCTGAAGAGAGAAATGAAGTTGGGTTTTCTTTAAAAAATTCTATAACATTTTGAGTACCAACGAGTATAAAATGTTTCTATAACTTAAAAAATATCATTAATAACTATAGGATATTAAAATTAAATGTTTTATTAAATAAGGATCATATAATTTCCTTTAATGTAAATTCAAGTGTAAACAATCTCGAATAAAGTGATATTGTGAAGTAAACCATTAAAAATACAATAATGTTGAAGTGAGAATAAATAAATGGACAGATTATGTGTGTAAAATATAAATCTACATAAAATAAGTTAAAATAAAACAATATATAATAAAAAATTATAACCCACATAATCTTATAATATTAATGATAATGAGGAAGTAATATAACTCAATGAAATGGAATCAGGTTATGAAATTCTTTACCACTTGGTAGCTTTTAATTAAAATACCCTTAAATGAAATAATTAAAATTCAAACTTAAAATACCATGAATAGTTAATTATTAAATATATTAAATTAAAAATGGAATTATATATACCATATAAAATAGATTATGTGCATACCAATAATTAAGTCTTAATGGAATGAAAATTGAGATGAAATCTCTTACCTTTAATTTCCTTTTGGGTTAATGTAAATTAACCTTGTGTAAAATGGTTTTAAGCATGTTATTAACTTATAAAATAACTATAATCATATTTATAATATTATATATTATCTTATTATGATATCTTATTACTCTTTTGTTAATAATGTTTCATTATTTTCACTATTTTGGGTGTTAATTGTCAGGTTTTTCCGGTATATTTTGGCTTATTATTGTTGTTCCTATTAGCTATATCATGATTTAATCATATAAATAATATATAAAATGATTTAATTATTATATATATTCATTATATATGTATTTATAGTAACCCGTAATGTTTTTATAGAGGTAATGAAATTCATCATTCATGGAAACAGTAGGTCGTACGTATGCATGAACGTTGTTTTCATTTTCTTGTCACATTAAAAGAATTATATTATAATTACAGTATAATAATTTTATATTATATAAAAAATATGTTTATTAAAAACATCCTTTATACATTTCATGTATATCATGAATTAATCACATCACTTTGAGGAGGTGGTAGTCCACACGTCCACAAACGATGCTATCGTATTCTAAAAAAATTGAAAGCATGATGGTATAGGTTATACAAGAATTAAATAAGAATAGATAAATTATAAATATCATATATATCATATATAATATATAAATACATCATTATTACCAACCTTTAATGGTGTTAATGGAAAACAAACGACATCGGTTCATGAGTTGGTAGTCTGTTGTGCACGTAAACGATGATTGTGTATCCCATTTGATGGAAGTGTGTGTGAGTGTAGGTCATTCCAATGAAATAAAAGCATATAATAAAATTTAATATACTTAATTTATTATATTATAAATATATAAAAAGAATTTAATGGGTCTATAAGTTAATAAAACCAAAGTGATTGTTGAAGAATGTTACCTCTTATTCGGGTAACTCCAATTAGGTTTATACCAAATGACTTCCTTGGTTTTCTTTCTTACCAAAGAGAGACATCTGGAATGTGTGGAGGGATGTTGGGAATATATTTTTTTAGGTTTTTTATGATCCAAAAGGATTTATATGTGTGAATAAGTGGGAGTTTTGAGTACCTTTTCTAGTGGAGGAGGAGTGTCATTCTTGTAAATTTTTGAAAGAGGGAATTCCACCCATGTTTTTTCAATGTAAAATGGCTCCAATAATGAAAAAAATATTAAATAAAAGAGAATATGTGGTCAAAATATTACCATAAAATGGATTTTTGACAATCTTATAGGTCATTGTGGCCCTTAATATTAAGTTTTAGTCCACTATTGAGTTAATTTTTCTCTTAATCATTGTAATTAATTTTATTTATATTCACTAATATTTTTGGTTAAAAACTAAGTTAACATTATGATAAATTATAAATTATTATGATTCAAAATATGTAATAAATGTTTCTAAATTTCAATAACATAAATGGTAGAAATTAATCCCACAAATGGGATAACAAAGCCGATTTCTAAAGTGAAAATATTCAAAATTTTGAAAAGTTTTTATATCTAATCTCAATGTGAAACTAGTTAAAATGACATAAATTGGATTAAATGATGTATAATTGATCTAATTTTACTTTAAAACCAATTTAAAATATAATTTTACCTTATAAATTATTGATTTGAAAAGTCAATTTTCAATTAAAATTCAGTGCTTTTCACTATTAATCCAAAAATGAAACTTCTCAGAAAAATACATAAAATTACCCCAAGGTAATTTTTTATATTATAATTTATCAAATTAAATTTATTTTTTCATATTAAATTTATAAATGTTTCAAAATATATATTTAAAATATTCTCTCCATTAAAAGGCAACAAAACTCCCTTTATAAAAATATAGATTTTATGTGTAATATCGAGTTTCTTCTTATATTATGCCTATCAAATATATTGGATGAATGTAAAAAATATTTGATTGAATATATAATGTCCATATATTTTCAATATCATTCACCAATATTAATTAATTTAATTTATTGAGGAAAAATGTCTTGGGGGCATAAAAACATTTTTTTATAAAAATATTTCCTTTATATTTAATTTGTTTTTATTTTCATTTATAATTGATTGGTAACCAATTATTTCATTTTATATTTTTATAAACTGTATATTTTCATAATTTAGTTAGTCCTATTCATAATCACCAATTTAATGGGTATGTTATATCTAATTATATTAAAAAATAATATTTTAAGTATATATTCTTGTCTGGTAAAACTTGATCTTGTGAATAATGTAAGTTATTGAAGAAATCTATTTTTGTATGTATCTCAAGCTAACTTATAATCATGTGCATTTCAATCTATAAAATATATGGAATTTATTTTATAATATTGAATATATTGTAAAGTCTTAGGATGTTATATTCCCTTCTACACTTGATGTTGTGTGTCATACACGCCATAAAATACAATGTTCTTTTATTAGAATTTTAGGGCATCACATTATCCCCACCTTAATTAAATTTCATCCTCATAATTTAAACTTGAACTCAATAATCTAGGGTTTTATATTTGACAATTACCTTGTTGAAAAAATCCACATTGTAAAATAGTTTATAAAATATCCTTTTAATAAGAGAGAATGATAAGTACAAAGGTCCAATGGAATAACATATAACTAGGTTTCTACGTAGGAGAACATTAGTGGAAAGTGAAAATATAGACTTGGAGGAAAATTATAAATAATTATAGGGAGTGATTAGGTTTATTTATCATAAATAAGTGAATGGTCAATGTAAATTTGAGGGCCTCAAAACCATAAATATATGATGATTTAAAAGAACATGGGTTCAAAAAAATAAGTTATTATAAAAATATTTTATTTCTATATCATTTTCCTAATGTTGGGTAATTATTAAACATCATAATAATATAAGTAAATATAGATAAATGACGTATTTCTATTTAATAAACATCATTTTTATCCTTTTTTTCTTTGATGAGTTTCTAATTCATCCATTACTTCATGAAATGGATATCCAAAAATTAATTTTGATGCTTGAAGCACTAAAATACTCTTTTAATAGAATATAAGGCCCATAAAAGAGTGAAATTTCATTCCATTTATCTCTAACTATTCTCCAAATCCAATATGGTTAATACGTTAATCTATAATACTAAAAAATAACAATGTTGGTTCATCAATAATATTTATTCGTTAAATTTTTTAACTAAAAATAATTACATATTAATCAGGACATTGCATAGGTAAGTGGTTGGCATTAATCACTTAATATCCTTTAGTCATGGGTTCAAGTCCCATATCCTTTCCATACTTGATGGTTTTTCACCCATCATACATTTTTTCCTTTTATAAAACCATATCAATAGAATTTCCAAAATAAATATGATATACATCCTAGAAATTTAACCATTAAATAACCTTTCTTCTAGGGTTTTCTATAAAGCTTATTCATTTTTTAAAGTCTAATAATCTTATTTGAAAATTATTAAATTTTCATTAATAATAATATTAAACCTAAATATTATCAATACCTTTAAACTAATATCTATAATATATAAAGTCATTATTTTTCATATATATTTTCCACTAAAATATGTACTTGCACTAAATTTCTCCCAAAATGTCCTTAATCCCGGTTGACTCCCATGACATAAAACCTAAAAAGATATGTTTATGACTTAGAACTTATGATCAACCTTAATCTCATAATCCCATGATTATATCCATGACTCTTAATTTAATGAATTCATATGTGATTTTATTCTAATCCTTAAATCCAATTTTAGGGTTATGTTCCCCAATCTATGTTTTCTTAAATATAGTTCCCAAGGTTGATACTAAACTTCCTCTGATATCAACTATGGTTCCCCAATCCCAACAATCCCAAAGCTAGTGTCTACTACCATTACATTGACATGATTATAAGGAATCAAATCTAGAAGGACTGAAGAGTTTAGTAGTATTGGAAAACTTAATATATACATGAGTCTTGTATTACAAATGAATACACTAATGAAAACATATTTTTTCAAGGATAACTTTATTCCATCTAGAATATCCTAGAATATCATTCATATTAAACTTATTGGATTCCTAGTGAAAGGAAACAAAATGAGGGTGAGCTCAATTTCTTAGTAAGGGTTAAGTATGGAGGAAGTAATAATGAATCCACGAGAATAATCATCATATTAAGGTAAATATCTGAACAGAAAATCCATGTAATCAATAAACTGAGAAGTAAGTACATAAACAATATGGAAAGTTAAATAACTGAATGCACATGACATATAATCAATAATATGAGAAGGAAGTCCATAAAAAATATGGAAATGTCAATAACAGAAAACAAATTCCATTTAAATAACTGGATTATTATGATAAAATAAGTAAGAATCAATATAGAAAGCTAAATCAAAAAAAACACATTCCATTTAATCAAAAAAACTGAGAATTAAATGCATCAATAGATTTTTTTCATAGTTAAAATATCATGGATAATTATAACTAAATATAAATTAAGGAAATTCTTAATTATTGGATGTCATGTTTCCTAAGTACATAATACCATTACCATCAAGACCTTTCACATAAGGGTTTAGTATACTACTATCAAGACCTTTCATAAGACAGTTTATAATGTGCTTAGTTACACACTCAAAGGGTTTTTTCCCAAATAATTTCATATCATGAAACTACCAATGCATCGAGGTGCTTACTTTAAACGATCCCCAACCCATCTCATACTAGTCCAAATCAATCCTTATATATCTAATAATCGATCTAATTCATAAGTAATGTGATTTATCATCAAATATACGTTTTGAATAAAGGATACATATTTATCAATATTTCACCAAATAACCAAATAACTATCAAAGTAAACAGCATATGTAAAAATGATATATATTTTAGTCAATAATCATATCCATGAAAAATGATATGGATATTTAGGGTAAATTTAATGTTCAATGATAATAGGAGTGTGAATATTTCAAGGGGACTACAAAAATGAATCAAGAAAGTGAATATCAATAATATACTTGTCCAAATACATCATAATATATCCAGAGAAATAATTAGTATGGTATCAATATTATATATACTTGTTTTAGTAAGAATGAGTTTTGTTGTCATTAATGAAATAAAGGAATGTCTTTAAAAAACATTCTTGAGGAAAATATCATTTTTATTTTGAATGTTTTTTTTTTGAAAACCATTTTCTTTGAAAATAACTTTTAAGAAAAATTATTTTAAAATATATTTGAAAATTTTTAAAGTAAGATTCATAGAAATAATGGCGGGTCATTCCGTATATTTCATACAAGGTAAAAAGAACGTTCCTTTTGCGTGCTAAAAGGGTTATAAAAGTGCCTTATTCAGAAAGAGATAAGAAGTTTCCTATGAAAACATTTATAAAAGAAAAAACGGGTAAAATTTTCATTAATAACTCATTTTTAAAATGTTAAAAACATTTTTATAAAACATGGTTTTGAGAGAAAACAGATTTCCAACCAAAGAGAGAAATGAAGTCGGGATTTCTTTAAAAAATTCTAAAACATTTTGAGTGAAAAAGAGTTGTAATATGGTAGTATCACTTAAAAAAAATCTCATTAATAACCAGAGGATAATAAAATAAAATGTTTTATTAAACAATGATCAAATAATTTCCTTCAATGGAAATTCAATTGTAAATAATCTCAAATAAAATGAGATTGTGAATCAATCCCTTGAAAAGACCATAACGTTGAAGTGAGAATCCAGAAATGAATATATTATGTGTGTAAATTGTAAATCCACATAAAAAAAGTTTAAATAAAACAATATATAAAAAAATTAATTATACTAATGATATTATAATATTAACAATAATAAGGAAGTAATATAACCCAATAAAAAGGAATCGAGTTATGAAATTATTTACCACTTAGTAACTTTTAATTCAAATACCATTAAATAAAATAATTAAAATTGAAGCTTAAAATACCATGAATAATAAATTATTCAAAATATTACATTTCAAAGGTCATCATATGCACCATATAAAATAAATTAAGTTCATAACAACAATTAAGTCTCAATGGAATGTAAATTGAGCTTAAATACCTTAACTTGCATTTACTTTTGGTTAAATGTAATTTAACCTCCTTTATAATGGTTTTAATAATGTTATTTAATTATAATAGAAATATAATTATATTTATAAAATTATATATGATCTTTTTATAATATCTTATTACCTATTTTTTAATAATCTGTCATTATTTTCAAAAATTTGTGTTAATTGTCATGTTTTTCAAGTATGTTTTGACTTGTTATTTTTGTTCCTATTACATAGATCATGATTTCATAATCTAAAAAATGTAAAAAAATTATTTAAAAATTATATATATTCATTATATATGTCTTTATAGTAATCAATAAATGTTTTACATAGGAAATGATATATATAATGCATGGAGGCGGTAGGTCGTATATATGCATGAACGTTGTTTTCATTTTCTCTTCATATTAAAGAATGTAAAGTAAATAGTATATATGTATATTATAATTCTATTATAATATTTGTATCATATATATCACATATTTTTATTAAAAACATCCTTTATACATTCCATGTATATCTCAAATGAATCACATCTCTTTGAGGAGGTAGTTGTCCACACGTCCACAAACGATGTTATTGTATTCCCACAAAATGAAAAGCTTGAAGTTTTATGTTATAAAAGAATTAAATATGCATAAATACAATATAAATATCATATATTACATATATAAACTATAAAACCACCATTTTCCCCAACTTTTAATGGTCGTAATGGAAGAATAAATGACATTGGTTTGTGAGGAAATAGTCTGATGTACACACGAATGATGATTGTGTATCCCATTTGATGGAAGTGTGTGTGAGTGTAGCTGGTACCCTTGAAAAGAAAACATATAATTAAATTTAATATATTTATTTTATTATATGATCAGGATATAGAAATAATTTAATGGGTGTACATGTAAATGAAACAAAAATGACCATTGAAGAATGTTATCTCTTATTCGAGTAACTTCTTTTGGGTTTATACCAAAAGACTTACTTGGATTAATTTCTTACCAAAGTGAGGAATTTAGGATGAGTTTAAGGATTTTTTAATATATTTGGTCAGGTTTTTGAATATCTTAATGTCTTTATATGTGTGAATAAGCGGGATGGGTGAGTGCCTTTTTATATTAGAGGAGGAGTGGTATTTATTAAATTTTTGAAAGAGGGAATTACACCCACATTTTTTCCTTGTAAAGTAAATCCAATAATGAAAACATATCTATAAAAGATAGTATATGGTATAAATATATACATAAAATTTATTTTGGAAAAGTTTTTAGGTCATTTTGACCCTTAATTTTAAGGATTGGTCCCTTGTTAAGCTAATTTTTCTCTTAATCGCTGTATTTAATTTTAATTACTTTCAATAATATTTTTCTAAAAAATAAGTTGAACTTTTTAGAAAATATAAATTAATATTATTCAAAATATGGAATCCATTTTTCCAAATTACAATCACATAAGTTGCAGAAATAAATTTAAAATTAATCCTATAAATTAAACGAGAATGTGGTTTTTTAAAGTGAAAATGTTCTGAAGTTTGAAATATTTTTATATCTAATATCAATGTGAAATTGGTTTAAATGACATAAATTTTATTAAATGATGTATAATTTATATAATATGACTTTAAAACCAATTTAAAATATAATTTATCCATATTAATTATTGATATGAAAGGTTAGTTTTCAATTAAAATCTAGTATTTTTCACTATTCGTCAAAAAATAAACTTCTTAGAAAAATTCTCCCAAAGTAAATTTTGATATTACAGTTTCAAAAATGAAGGTTTTTTTTTATTTTAAATTTATAAAATTGTTAAAATTTATATTTAAAATAGGTTCACCATTAAAATGCATCAAAATTGCCTTTATAAAAATATAACTTTTATGCATAATACTGGGTATATTGTTATCTTATTCCTATCAAATATACTGGATGAAAGTCAAAAATATTTAATTTAATATATAATGTATATATTTCATCAATATCATTCACTAATAGTAATTAATTTAATTTTTTAATAAAAAATTCCTTTGGAAGAAAAAATATATTTTTTTATATAAAAACACTTCCTTTATATACAATTGGTTTTTATATTAATTTATAATTAATTGGTAACCAATGAATTAATTTTATATTTTTATAAATTATATATTTTTATAAGTTAGTTAATAATATTTATAACCACCGATTTAAAGTCTATTTTATATCTTATTATATTAAATAATAATATTTTAATAATGTATTATTGTCCAGTAAAACTTGATCTTGCATGTAATGTCAACTATTGAAGAAATAAATTATTGTGTTTATTGCAAGATAACTCTCTATTGCATGAATTGAAAGATATAAAATTTATTTAATTTATTTTAAAATGGTTAATATATAGTAAAGTCTCAATATGTTATATTCCCTTCTATACTTGATGTTGTGTTTCAAACACTCTATCGAATACAATGTTCTTACATTAGAATTTCGAGGGATTACATCCCATGCATCATAGCTTGGACCATAAATTTAAACTCTCAAAAGGATCAAATCGAACTCCACACTCTGCATGAAAATGGATCCCATTTTCTAAGTATTTTCCATTCCCCATATCAAATATAGGAGGGTCTACAAGCACCATAAAGTGAGACACATGTAGGGTATGAGAATACATACTCAAAGGTTGGTTATTTCCCCACCCCAAATTTTTTTCATAAACTTATGTTTATATATAAACTATATATATTTAGAAGAATAAACAAAATAATCAATCAATATACTTTATTGGTAACATACAACATAAATATAAGCTTATCATGTAACCCCCGATATAGAGAAGGCACATACTTATTTACCTTATTTGATCATAACTTCAAAATGTGAGTTGAATGGATATAACAAAGTCAGGGTGAAATACCCATACCAAGTTAAAATAAATTGTGTTTATAAATATAGGGTAATCATACAACCCATCTCTAGGGGAATAAGGAAAGGATATAACAACCTAATACATTGTGTGATTATACCATACCATCAATCTATAAATTGAAATGAGAAGTATCTACACATGCTTTACATAACACATTACACCCTTTTTAAAATTCTTATTTATCACTTTTAAAAGTTAGGTACAATGTCCCAACTTAACTAACAATTCAAATAAATATCTTTTTTAACAAGATCTAAAATTTGACATTCACTGAAAATTTAAATCTTATAAGGAACCATGATGGAAAATAGAAAAAATATATTTTTTAAACTATTTTTAAATCCTATTAACTTAGATAACATATAAGGCATGAAATTCAAGAAACCAATTATTAAACTTGACGTTGAGCCCATTTACTGAGTTATATCTGTTTCCAGTAAGGTAAGATGTCAATATATGTTGAGTAGCTGATGCATGTTGATGAGCTAATGATTCTTAGAGTATATTTATGGATTCATGAGTTGTATTTGGATTTCATGCTTTATAAATTATCTATGTAATTCCATAAAATGATTTAAGTACTACGATGTTATATGGAAAAGGAAATGTGTGGAAACTAGCATAAAGAACTCAATTGGAGAGGTTCAAGACAAAATGGAAATTTATATCTAATGATTAAATGTGAAATGTTATCAATGATTAAAGAAATTTGTAACACATTATTTACAACAATGATTAAATGAAAAAGTTTAAATTTTGAGAGTGTTGAAGAAGACCATGAAAAAATATTGGATGAAGAATACTTAGAAAATATTTCATAAATAGTACTTGAGAAGGTTTATTGGTTGGTATTAAACTTAGTATTTTACTAAGTGTTTTATTTTGAGTGGAGTTGTCTCAAAGTTAGTAGACCAACCACATGAACACATTCGAAATCTACTATGAATCTGATTAACTGTAAGGCTAAGGATTAAGCTACCACATGAGAAATTACACAAGATGCAACATGGGTAACTGATCTACCACAAACTATCTAACCTACCATAACCCTCCACAGTATATTGAGATACTATGAGTAAATATTGAGTGATTTAAAGAGTAAATCTATAGATAAATTAATAATTTCATCTAATTCTTAGACCACATGAGTTCAAACTAACCACATGAATAGTGGGATTAACTGTGGACACTGATCTATTGCAACCAATGAAGTAGATGGACCTAATTTGAGAATTTTTTTGACAGGTTAACCCCATGAATAAGATAATACTGACCAAATTTTTCTATGGTAATAGTAGATAGAGCTACTATACAAAAAACTAGACGATCCATGCCTAGTGTCCTACTGCATGAAGAAAATCCGACCTACCTTGAGAATTCATGGTAGATGGATCAAATGTATGGACGAAGATACCATGATTGAAGTAATATATTTTTCTATGAGGGATCTATCACAAAATTCAATCTTTTAACCTCTTACACCCCAATCTTCTACGGTACGTTTCCCATTGAATAATATAGTAGCTTTCATTGTACACAACATGGAGTTTTAAGACACCACGACCAATCAAACTAGCCATTGTGAATATTAATACCCACTTTTTGAAATTTTATAAATCTTTTTTTCAAAATGGACTTCATTTTTGAATTGAAAATGTCAAAAATAGCTTAGGGTGAATTTTTTGTATTTTAATGAAAACATTCAATTTTTGATGAATAGTGAAAAACAATGTGTTATTGTTTAAAACCAACTTTTTATTTAAATAATTAGTTATATTATTTTAATTTATTTTTGGTCAAAATAGATACATAATACCTATATATGTTCAATTGAATTCATTGGAGTCATTTTATAATAACTTAAGATATATTAAATTTTATTGAAAGTTTTTACCGTCTTTTACCCACCTTCTAGGAGCATTTACAAATTTGCATAAAACTTAATTTTACCGCTTCTGTGAGTCGAATTTCAAATAACTGAGAGACATGGTTGACATCATTAAGTAAAATTTGGTTTAATAAGATGAAAATAATTTTTGGTGAATAGTAACTTTTGACTTTTATTTACCACAGTTAAAAGTAAATTGGGTAATTAAGGGTAAAAATGATATTATAATTACCCTAACACATGTCCTAATTCTATTAGATAAGTGTAGTTCGACCAAAAACAACCCTAGTAATAAAATATGATCCTTTTGGTCTACTTGGATTAGATTAGGACATTTATTATTATTTTATTTAAAGAAGAGTTAAAAGAGTTAGATTCAAAGTTTAATAACTAAACCATTTTTAATATAGGGTTAAACAGAATATAAATTCGACTATAAATATTCATTAGAAAGATAAATATATTTCCTATATATTGATATTTTATTTATAATTTTTAGAAATTAAATAATTTAATTTATTAATGACACAATGATGATGTAGTAATTACCTTAATAATGAAATATTAAAATAATTGATTTTATAAATACCCAAATAAATAAAATTGAGACTTCTGATGAATTACACTAATTTTAAAGGTTAATATGACATTTTATAGTTTATTAAATAGATTTTATTTGAAGTGATAAAGTTTTATGTCTTTTAAAAAAATCCAATACTAAATAGTGTCAAAATTGACATAATTGAGTTTTTAAAACAAATACTATATTATAAATTGATATAATATTCCTAAAAATATAAGGATTTTCCAAAGGAATTGGATAAGGTTATATATATTAATAATTAACCACATGGGGTTCTATTGTCTTGTTATAGTATGTTTATTAACAATATTATATAAAATTACAAAGAGACATGGTAAATGTCAAACTATTTAACTAAGAGTTAAATCTAAAAGATAAGGTTAATATAGTGACCTAAACCTATCCAAAACCTATTGGTTGAGATTTTTTTGACCCATCCCCACCTTATCCTCGAAATAAATAATTTTTGAGCCATTGGAAACCGAAAATGATTTTATTATAAAATAATATTTTAAGCTTTTCCTAAAGTAACCCCAACCTCTCTTATAAAAGGGTACTTCCCCTTCTCTTAATTTCACACCTCCAAAGACATTTGGCTCAGCCAAACCCTGAATTTCCTCCATTCATCCTAAAGGCCCTCCTTTGGTCCTAAAGCGAACCTAAGGATCCCTTTTGATCAAATCAAAAGTAAGAACCCAAAGAAGAGGTAAATATTTCATCCCCTCTTTCAAGTTCTTTTCTTTTTTCCACTTCCTATTTATTTTTTGTTTCCATTATAAAATAATAACTAAAGTATCTTCAATATACTGTGATGTTATTATAAAAATGTTACAAACATGTTCATTATTCAATCCATCATATGAATGACAAAGTCACCATACGTGTGTGTGTGTACGGTTTACCGTCTCCACATCGTGGTGTAGTTTGTTCTTCAAACACTTCATTATTTGTATGGGTATAATAATGAGTATAACTGATGTAAATAATAAATATAACATGTTAATGATTCTTTATATATTATATATCATCCAATTACATATGATTTCACCATCAATATAATGATATTATTTCTCGTGCGTACGTACGGATTACCGTCTCCACGAACGTGATGAGATTCATTCCCGATCATAATCATTCAAGAATAATTATGATTAAAAATAATGTTTATGAACATAATATCATTATGTATATTAATCAAATACATCATATCCATAACAAAAATGACTTACATAACTAAACATATAAAGGAAAATGAATCAGTTAACACTCAAAACGATGATACTACTAAAATATTCTTAACAAAGCAATATTATAATATCATATATGATATCATATTTATGTATATTATTCTTGAATAATTTAATAACAATTTTTTAACTATTATAAAGGAGGTTATCATACCATCTACCATGTAAAAGTACCATTTGAGGGTTAATTTCACAATCTCTTTATTATCTGAGGTAGTTTTTACGTAAGTATCTACTAGGAACTCTTTATCATCCACATCCATGTTTCTTAAAAAAAATTCCAAAACATTTTTACTATTTACTAGACTATGGGTTAAAGTCATTTATATCCTTTTTTGTATTTTTATAAAATGGTTTGAAAGGAATCTTTCTCTCATTTTCCAAATAAGGTACTTTATGACCTTTTTGACAAAATTAAGGTAAGAATGTTTTTTTAAAATTATACGGAGGGTGTGTCTATTTTTTGCTGGTATATCATCATTGAAGTTTCCCATACAATCTTGTAATAATATTTTCAAAATAAATGTTTTCTTTTATAATTATGTGACTTTTAAATAACATCAAAATAGAAAGAGGTATTTATTTCAAATAGTTTTGATTTCATCTATGTCAACATCCTTTGATGTATTTTAAAATTGTTTGAAGTTGTTTTATTATGATACAAATATTCCATATTTTGTTGAAGGTTTTGTGATATGTTTGACTGTGGATGTGTTATTTTAACACCATTCATGGTTTATGGATAAATTATTGACATTTCGTAGGCTAGTTTTAATAATAATATTTATGTTATGTTTAAACCTTTTCATATGAGGAATGAATTGGACTTATTAAGTGATAGGTGGATCCTGCTATAGCTCCTCGATGCATCAGTAGGTCTCATGAGACAAACTAGTTTATTGGCACAAGGCCATGACAAAATATTATTGGTAGTCTTAGCACAAGGCCTTGACTTTGTGGTTATGAAGTTTGGAATTATGCATTCCATCCTTATGAAAGTGGCTATTGATATTGAATGTGATTATTCGACTCATAGAATATCCATGTGAATAATTAAATGGAATTATTTGATTTTATCTTTTCCATATTATTCTGAATTTTAAGTTTAAAAGGCTTTTGTTTTAGTCTTATACATTTCCTTAAATGTTTATGCTTATTTATGAAAGTTTACTCTATATTGTTATCCTTACTAAGCATCTGATCTCACCCCTTTATATGTTTTATTTTTCCCAGTATATGAAGAAATATTTTATGGTTGACCTATAGGGATAGTCTAAGGATATAAGTTTTCTCAGTGGGGAAAAAATGTTGTTGATGTTTTTATTTCATGATGTAATTTAAAACTTATTAATGTATCTAGTACTTCTAAGGCTACTAAACGGATCGTTCTTTTGGAACATGATTCCTTGTATCATGCTAATGTTGTGTAATAATGCACCAACTCTGGGTAACTCGGTTCGGGGCGTTACAGTTGGTATCCGAGTAGTTTATTACAAACCATGGA
Organism: Viscum album; assembly: GCA_963277665.1. Lineage (NCBI taxonomy): Eukaryota > Viridiplantae > Streptophyta > Magnoliopsida > Santalales > Viscaceae > Viscum > Viscum album. The sequence goes on from OY728131.1 coordinate 929,279,613, forward strand.
AACTAGATTTAGATAAACTCTGATTAGAGCACATTACCCTAAAATAGACTTTGAAGATTGGTATATAAGAACTTACTAGAATCTTGGTAATATAGAGATTTTGTGTATTTTCCAAGCAATAAATCCCTGTTTGGATATGATCAGGTAGAGGCGGCTCTGGCATAGATGTACCTAGGAGTGAAAACTCTAACAAGGAATTTGGGCTTGACCCAGGGTATCCTGGTACACGACAATGTCTTCCATTTATCTCATCTATGTCGTTATCACTCAGACCTGTCTCACGACTTTTAGCCCAAAGAGGCTGAGCTTCAGTTCGATGCATCCTTTGAGGAGCATCTGATTCGTATTGTTGATAGGAGCATGAAGGTTCTTCGAGGCCGATCAGTTCCTCTCGTATGGGTACTATAGCAGCATGGCCGAGTGCAGGACGAAACCTAGGAATGGGAGACCGACGTACGTGCTCTGTGGCTAGAGTTGTTCACAAATTTATCTTCACCACCCTTAGAAGGGTAATTCGGGTATGAATTGCTTTAAGGGGGGAAGTTTGTAAGAACCCGGTTCTTACTTTTGAGGTACAAGTTTCTTCTTTTCCCTTTTCCTTAGGTGTTTTTGAAAAAATAAGGAAAATGGGGGAAAATCCCAAAATTTATGACTACACGCCATGTACTTTTCCACACGCCGTGTACTTTGTCCGTGTGGGAGGAGTACACAGAGTGTGTAGGCTTGTCGACAGTGAAGGGTGTAAAAATTGACTACACACCGTGTATAAGGTATTTACACATTGTGTATTCAGTCGGCAGGTAAATAGTAAGGCGGTGGAGGCAGCCGCCAGCAGAGTGACAGTACACATCGTGTAATTGAGAATACACGCCGTGTACTCATGTCGACAAATGAACAATACCGCGGTGGAATGCAGCCGCTAGAGGAACAGTTAAAAAATGAAAAGTACACGCCTTATAGTTTGTTTTTTTTTTCTCTTAAAATAGGTAGTAGCCTCCTATGTTCATAGAGGAAGCTTAGAACGCCAGAGGAGCTCAGGAGGACGGCTTGAGATTCGGATATCTCCTGACCGCGCACCGGGAATCCATTTCTGCTTCCGCTGATCACATTGGGACCATACGGGTAATCTCTCCCTTCTCCTTGAGTTTTTCTTACCAATTCTTCCTCTAAGTGAAGTTATTTATATTTGAAGGGGAATTATTTTATCCCAGATCTATGTCGTTTTGGGACGATTCGGGAGGTGTCGTTCCCATATACTGATCAAGGGCGATCGATGTAGGTGGTCTGGTGTTTATTTCCAACTATTGAGTTGAATTTTTGTACCATTATGCTACGAACCAAATTGTGGGGTGTCATGTGGCTGAGGTCTTGGCTGTTTTAAATACCTAGAATTGTATAGGTAATTAAATGTAATTATAAACATCTATTTGGGATCACTTCTTGGATCCAGGACCACCCCATGGGTGCATTCCTCTGTTTAGCCATTTGACTAGGATACCCGATGGTATGCCACAATTATAATGTGTATTAAACTACCTTGAGAGGAATTGTATATAAATTTCTTGTTTATGCTTTGGGCTCAGCCAGGTTACTTGTGCCTAAGAGTAGTGTTCTTTTTAGCATGTGGTAATTGTTTGTTTGGCCTGAGGGAAAGGTACTGCTTAGCCTGACGGAAATGTTCTATTTTGCCTGAGGTAAACTCTTCTTATTCTTAAGGGTGGTGACTTTTGTGCCTGAGGGAAATATCTCATACGCCTGAGGGAAATATTTGATATCTTGAGGGAAAGCCTAAGGGCATGGTATTATTATATTAGCCTGAAGGAAACGTTCTGATTAGCCTGACGGCTTGGCTATGATGAGTACATGATGTTATTAAATTGAATGGTTAAAATGGATATCAAAATGGAAATGAAACTGGTAGTTATAGTAACTTTTGAGTACTTACTAGTTTACTGCATTTACTTTTTCACACTGCTGTTGCATATTTTGACTGACAGTTGGGCACGGGCCTTTGGTGGGTGCCTACTGGGATTTATTTCTCACACCATGTTTGGGTCATGTTTTCGGCCCAAACAGACTATATTGTTGTAGGTGTCGACAAGGTAAAGTGTCCCTATACAGGTAGATGATTGTAGTAGAAGAGTGGGAGAGCATGGGATCGATCTTTGGCTTGCGATGCTGTTGCGTTTTCTTTACTCTGCTTGTTTTGTCTGGTTGCACCATGTATTTTGAGTTGTATTGTATTCAAGTGTAACCTGTTTTTTATGCTTTCATAGAAATAGAGACATAATACATCATTATATATAATTGTTGGTTATCTTTACTGTAGTTGTTCATTTTTAGTTCATATTGTTTACTACTTCTGTTGTTTTATGTTATTTATCTTTTCTGCTGCGCTACACTTTGAAAAATGATGTCATAGTTTTCCCACTATCAGATCTGGTCCCTCGCTACTAGTCGGAAGCCTATGGCATTTGGGTAAATGATCTTGAGGTCATGTGACCAACTGGGTTCAGGGCACCCGTTGAGTGGCACCCAGATTCGGGACGTTACAAAGTGGTATCAGAGGAGTTCTTTTCTTTGACTTACTATTTGGAGCCTTAGTCAGGGATAGGAATAAAATAGTAGTTGGTAATAAGTTGTTCCCAGGAGTAGCTGACCCATGTACAGGGAAAATCCAGTATACCTCAATTATTGCAATTATTACTGGTTTTTCAATTTTACAGTTGATTTGATTTTCACCGTTGGGTGATGCACTTATAGTGTGCTGTTTGTAATTTATACTGCGTTCTATTTGGGTGCAACCCGATGATATGAGGGTATTCCATCTAATGCATCATTTAGTCACATGCTAGATATCACATGTCATTCATTCTTCCATGCCATATAGGTGCATTAGGAATTGCATGTTGTTGTGATAGTTGTTGTGACAGAAAAACATGTTGTTGTGATGGCTACTTTGATAGATACCTACTATTTGATAGGGTATTATTGTATGAGGTTTTGATAGAATGAACTCCAAACTTTACTTCTTGGGAAGTATGCGCCCTCATTAACTGGAATTTGGTGGATAATCAACTTGTTATAACACGCATAAGATTCCAAACTTTGATTCACGGGGAGTATGATCCCTTACGGATTGAAATTTGGCACTTCAGTGCTGGTTTTCGTGTTTTCTGGCCTCTGGAGAAGTTTCTGAGGCTTACTGTCTGTAAAACCGAGCATACATGTTGTGTAGTTCTATGGACACATGTCGTGTGTTCTTCTATTCGGGGAGAAATGAAAACTTTTTTATTACACGCCGTGTAGTATCTTCCCATGTCATAGACCGTGTGGGTGGGGACACGGGGTAGAAAATGGCTTGGGAAAAACACGTCATGTACCAGTTGTACACACCGTGTAGTGTTGACCCAGTGTCTGACCGTGTCACTAACAACACAGATGGAGGAAACCTTAAGACATACACGCTGTGTCTACCTTGAACATGCCTTGTAGTCTGACTCAGGTACCCGGCCATGTCACTAACAACATGGGTTGGTGTTACCTCTTCTTGAACACACCGTGTACCTGTGGGACACGTCGTGTAGTCTTGACTGGGGAAGACCGTGTGTACTTAACCGTATGGCTGGGAAGACGGAGTTGTGTATATGCTGTGTGCGGGTGTAACACTCTGTGTAGTGTCAGCTGAGTAGCCGGTCGTGTCACTAACGACACGGGCAGTTAGAATTTAAATCTTACATGACATGTCTCTCTGAAACACGCCGTGTAGTCTGAGCTATATACCCGGCCGTGTGAGGGACAACACGGGTTGGTGAAGCTCGTCCAGTACACGCCGTGTAAAGCTTATACACATCGTGTAATCTCGTTTAAAGGAGAGTCGTGTGGCTAAGCTGTGTAAAGGGACTCGGGCAGGGAGGAAAATTCAGGTAGATGTCGTGTGTGTGGAGAACACGTCATGTGTTTTGGGGTGTTAAACGACTAGTTTTGGAAAAGTACACGCACATATGAAAGACTTGAGTAAACACGTCGTGTAGTTATTATACACGTTGTGTAGTCTTGTTTTGTAAAACTTGAACTTTTTCTTTCCTTATTCCCTTCTTACACTCCTTGTTTTCAGTCCTTGATAAATCTTGATCTATGGTGTGTGTTTGACCTTGAAGAGTCATGCCACCAAGATGACCTCGATTTGTTCACCAGGAGAGCGGCAACGAGTATACTCCAGATATGGTAGGCCATGGGCTACCAATGGATCCTCCTATAGAGCCAGATGCGGCGCCAACCGCTATACCGGACACAGGCACTAATGCGCAGTTCTGTGTAGGCTTCATGAAGTTTATGAAGACCTTCCAGGGAGCACCACCAGCTGCCACATCTATGGCAGAGCTGACGCGTATCTTCCAGCAGCAGCATCCACCTACGTTTTCAGGGGATGGCGGACCATAGGTTGCGGAGTCATGGCTGGATTCGATGCAGAGAATATTTGAGCATCTGGAGACGCCTCCTGGGAGGAGGGTCAAGCTCGCTACATACATGTTGTGTGATTCAGCCAAGAGGTGGTGGGATGTTACCACCCAGTCTGAGTATCATCATGACATGGTGTGGGAATCTTTTCAAGAAATCTTATATGACTTCTTCTTTCTAGAGACTCTGAGGGCAGATCGAGCTCGAGAGTTCATGAATTTGCAGCAGGGCACTATTTCAGTGATGGATTATTCTGCTCGCTTTATCGAGCTTCAACATTTTTCACCTGTTATGGTTGGTGATGAGCCGTTGAGGGCTCAACGCTTTGAGGATGGTCTTCGGTATGACATCCGAGCACTGGTGAACGTTTTCAAGTTGCCTACCGTGCATGATATTGTGAACCAGGCACTGATTACTAAGCGGAACCTGTGGAAAGCTAGTGGTGTGGGCCAGGGAGGTTCGACACCAGTTTCTGGTACTATTTCTACCAGGAAGAGGAAAAGGCAGATAGACTTCTATCATGGTGGCAGTACTAGACAGAAGAATCCTTCAGGTGGCCAGATCATTTGCTACCAGTGTGGTAGAGAGGGGAACAAGAGACCTTGGTGTCCTCGACACCCAGTGGAGTGTCTAGCTTGCGGCAAGACGGGTCATCTATAGCAATTTTGTAGGGTGTTTCCACCAGTGGCTAGTGATAGGGGCTCTGTACAGACTCTGCGTGCGGGAGAAGGACCAGCAGCTTCTTACCAGTTGGGAAATTGGAATACGTTAGGGCGTTCAGTCAGAGATGGTGGTCGTGGTCATGGTATCCAGACACCAGGATCTCAGAGGCAGTAGGGCAGGTCTACTCAGGGTAGCTGGGTTGTGTCACAGGGTCGTGGCACTGGATAGGCATATGCAGTGCAACAGACCCAACAGGAGCAGGATCCTGGACCTTCTACTATCATAGGTACTATTCTAGTTGCTTCTTTTTTATCTTCAGTGCTTTTCGATATGGGTGATACACATATCTTTATATTTGTGACTGTTGTGGAGATTCTTGGTCTCTGTGTTTCCTTTTCTTCAGATGTTATAACGCTAGACACTCGGTTGGGGACTAGAACGATTGATGTGTGTCAGTGCAAGGAGTTCCCCCTTGAGGTTGGTGGGTGTCACTTTTTATGGGACCTCTATGTCTTAGAGATGACGAGCTATGATTTCATTCTTAGGATGGACTGTTTGGTACCCTTTAGAGCCTTTATAGATTTCTATCATCACAGGGTGAGTTTCACATCACCAGAGGGTCGAGTGTTTCTATACAAGGGCGAGTGGGATGTCCAGGCAAGTTGAGCTAGACCCGAGCATCATGGGTGAGGTGGTGTGATAGCCCAGATTGCGAGTTTATATCTGGATGATCAGGGGACTTGTCAGCAGGATTTCCCTCCAATAGTTGATCATTTTAGGGATGTCTTCCCAGACGACTTTTCAGGTCTTCTTCTGGAGAGAGAGGTGGATTTCTCTATTGAGATAGTTCCAGGGGTAGCACCGTTGACCATTCCTCCTTATAGGATGGCTAGACCTGAGTTGAAAGAGCTCAAGAGGCAGTTAAAGGAGTTATAGGCAAAGGGTTTCATCCGACCCAATACTTCTCCTTGGGGTTTGCCTATCCTGTTTGCAAAGAATGTGGATGGTACCCTCGGACTTTGTGTGGATTATCGGAAGCTGAACCAATTGACAGTCAAGAACCGATATCCCTTGCAAAGGATTAACAATATTTTTGATCAAATTTGGGGAGCACGAGTGTTCTCAAAGATTGAATTGAAATTTAGATATCATTAGTTACACGTTAGACCATCAGATATACCGCTTACAGCTTTTCGAAGCAGGTATGGTCTATATGGGTACTCAGTTATGTTTTTCGGACTCACAAACACGCCAGTAGTTTTCATGGCTCTGATGAATCGTGTGTTCCACCCTTATCTATATTATTTTGTGGTAGTCTTCATAGACGATATCTTGGTGTACTCTCACACTCGACACAACCATTCCACCCATCTTGAGATCATATTGAGTACACTGAGAGAGAATCATCTATATGTTAAGCTCTCAAAGTGCCACTTTTTGATGTACCAGATACACTTCCTGGGTCATATAATCTCAGAAGCAGGAGTTTTTGTGGACCCAGAGAAAGTGAGAGCTGTAGCTTCGTGGGAGAATCCTAAGAATGTGTTTGGGATACGGAGTTTCTTGGGGCTAGCTGGTTACTACAGGTGATTTATACAGGACTTCTCCCGCTTAGAAGCATTGTTGAAAGGTTTGAGTAATAAGGGTGTGAAGTTATTTTGGTCAGAAGATTGTGAGACAGCCTTTCATGAGCTAAAGGGGAGGTTGACATCAGCACCAATCCTGATACTTCCAGAACAAGGGAAGAGATATACAGTTTACTGTGATGCATCAGGTATTGGGCTAGAAGCAGTGTTGATGCGGGGTGATCGAGTTGATGCGTACGGGTCTTGGCAGTTGAGGCCACATGAGAGTAATTACCTGACGCATGATCTTGAGTTGGCTACAGCTGTTCATGAGTTATGTTGTTGGAGACATTATCTCTTGGGAGAACATATTTTGGTGTTCAGAGACCACAAAAGTCTCATTTATATCTTTACCCAACCTGACTTGAACTTGAGACAGCGGAGGTGGGTTTAATACCTATAGTCCTTCGACTTTGAGCTTTCTTATAAACCTGGTAAGGGTAACACAGTTGCTGATGCATTGAGCAGGAAGACTCATAAACAGACAGTTCATGAGGATAGTGGTGAGTGGAAGCTTATGGATTTGTTCTCTGACATGCATTTGGAGGTGCACGATAGTCAGGGGGAAACCTATCTTTCTTCCTTAGCTGTGACTTCTACCCTCCTAGATAGAGTGAGGATGAGACAGTTATTGGATTCATAAGGCCTAGTTCTACGGGAGTCGGTTGCAAGTGAGGACCCTCCTCCTGGTTGGACGATAGGCGATGATGTGGGTTCCAAGGGACATACGCGAGGAGCTGATGTAGTAGTTTCATGCTTCAGCTTGGGATGTCCATTCCATAGTTACCAAAATGTACCGTGACTTAAGACGTTAGTATTAGTGGCTGGGTATAAAGAGATAGGCAGCTGTTTTTGTTACTAGATGTTCCACCTGTCAACAGGTGAAGGTGGAGCATCAGAGGCTAGTAGGGTTGTAACAGTAGTTACCCATTCCGGAATGGAAATGGGATGATGTTGCGATGGATTTCATGACCGGGTTGTCGAGGTCACCTTGAGGCAATGATTTCATGTGGGTTGTTGTGGACAGACTCAAAAAGGTAGCGCGCTTTTTTCCGATCAAGGAGACCTTCAGTGTTGACGAGCTTGAGAATTTGTATATCCGAGATATAGTGTGTCTTCATGGGGTCCCTCGTTCTATTGTTTTCGATAGGGAATCCCACTTTACGTCTCATTTCTGGAATATTTTTAAGAGGGCACTGGGTACACAAGTGCTTTTGAGTACAGCTTACCACCCTCATACTGATGGCCAGTTAGAGCGTACGATTCAAGTGATTTAGTAAATGCTATGTGAATGCGTCCTAGACTTTGGGTGCTCATGGGAGAAGCACATACCCCTGGTTGATTTTTCCTATAATAACATTTTTCCAACAACTATTCATATGGAACCTTACAAGGCTTTATATGGTAGGTCATTCTGATCATCATTGTGCTGGTTAGAGGAAGGTGAGGCAGCTTTTACTGGGACCATGTATTGTGTAGGAGACCTCAGAGAAGGTCCAGTTGATTCAGAAGCGGGTGGCTACCACACAGTCTCATCAGAAATCTTATGCTGATCACCGCAGACGACCCTTAGAGTTCATGATCGGGGATCAGGTTTTCTTGTGTGTTTCGCTGAGGTTGGGACACAGGTGGATCATGAGGCAGGGTAAACTTTCACTAAGGTATGTGGGGTCGTTTGATATTTTGGAGAGAGTCGGTCCGGTTTCCTATATTTTTCACTTACCATAGAGGTATCGGGCCTTGCAAGAGTCTTCCATGTATCTCAGCTGCGCCGTTATCACTCAGACCCGTCTCATGCCTTTCAGCCCGAAGAGGTTGAGCTTCAGGTCATTGCATCCTTTGAGGAGCATCTGATTCGTATTATTGATAGGAGCATGAAGGTTCTATGAGTCCAGTCAGTTCATCTCATACGGTTACTATGGTATCATGGCGTAGTGCAGGACGAAACCTGGGAACGGGAGACCGACGTACATGCTCAGTGGCCAGAGTTGTTCACAGCTTTATCTTCACCACCCTTGGAAGGGAAATTTGGGGACGAATTACTTTAAGGGTGGAAGTTTATAAGACCCTAGTTCTTACTTTTGAGGTACAAGTTTCTTATTTTCCCTTTTCCTTAGGTGTTTTTGAAAAAATAAGGAAAATGGGGGGAAATCCCAAAATTTCTGACTACACGTCGTGTACTTTTCCCCACGTCGTGTACTTTGGACGTGTGGGATGAGTACACAGATCGTGTAGGATTGTCGGTAATGAAGGGTGTAAAAACTAACTACACGCCGTGTATAAGGTATTTACACGCCCTGTATTCAGTCAGCAGGTAAATAGTAAGGCGGTTGAGGTAGCTGCCAGCAGAGTGACAGTACATACCGTGTAATCGAGAATACATGTTGTGTACTCATGTCGACAAATGAACAGTGTCGTGGTGGAAAGTAGTCACCAGAGGAACAGTTAAAAAATGAAAATTACACACCGTGTACTTGAGATTACACACTGTGTAGTTTTTTTTCACTTAAACTGGGAAGTAGCTTCCCTTGTTCATAGAGAAATCTTAGAATGCTGGAGGAGCTCGAGAGGACAGCCGGAGCTTCGGAGATCTCTCGACCGCACAGCGGGAATCAGTTTCCACTTCCGCCAATCACTTTGGGACCGTATGGTTAATCTCTACCTTCTCCTTGAGCTGTTCTTACGAATTATTCCTCTAAGGAAGTTATTTACATTTGAACAGGAATTCTTTTATCCCAGGCCTACATTGTTATTTGATGATTCGGGAGGCGTCATTCCCATATACCGATCAAGGGAGATCGAGGTAGGTGATCTGGTGTTTATTTCCAACTGTAGAGTTGAATTTGTGTATCATTGTGCTATGAACCCAAGTTTGGGGTGTCGTGTGGCTAAGGCCTTGGCTGTTTTAAAACCTAGAATATTATAGGTAATTAAATGTAATTATAAACTGGTATTTGGGATCACTTCTTGGATCCAGGACCACCCCGTGGGTGCATTCCTCTATTTACTCAGTTGTCCAGGATACCCGAGGGTATTTCATTATTATAATGTGTATTGAACTGCATTGAGAGGAATTTTATATAAATTTATTTTTTATGATTTGGGCTTGGCCTGGTTACTTGCGCCTGAGAGTAGTGTTCTTTTTAGACTGAGGTCATTGTTTGTTTATCCTGAGGGCAAGGTACTACTTAACCTGAGGGAAATGTTCTATTTCTCTTAAGGGAAAATCATCTTATGCCTGAGGGCAGTGACTTATGTGACTGAGGGAAATATCTCGTACGCCTGAGGGAAATATTTGATAGCCTGAGGGTGTGGTTTTATTATATTAGCCTGAGGGAAAGGTTCGGATTGGCCTGAGGGCTTGGTTCTGATGAGCACATAATGTTATTAAATTTAATGGTTAAAATGGATATAAAAATGGAAATGAAACTAGTAGTGATAGTTACTTTTGAGTACTTACTATTTTACTGGATTTATTTTTTCACACTGTTGTTGCATATTTTCACTGACAGTTGGGAACGGGCCTTTGGTGGGTGCCTACTGGGATTTATTTCTCACACTCTGTTTGGGTCATGTTTTCAACCCAAACATACTATATTTCTATAGGTGTCAATAGGGTTAAGGGTCCCTATATAGGTACATGATTGTAGCAGAGGAGTAGGAGAGCATGGGATCGAGCATTGGCTTGCGATGCTGCTGCGTTTTGTTTACTCTGATTGTTTTTTCTGGATGTACCTTGTATTTTGAGTTGTATTGTATTTCAGTGTAACCTATTTTGGACGCTTTTATAGAAATAGAGACATGTTGCATCATTATATATAAATGTTGGTTATATTTTACTGCAGTTGTTCATTTTTAATTCATATTGTTTAATGATTCTGTTGTAGTATGTTATTTATCTTTTCCACTGAGCTACACTTTGACAAATGAGGGAATAGTTTCCCCACTATCAGACCTGGGCCCTTGCTGCTAGTCGGCAGCCTCTGGTGTTTGGGGAAATGCGCTTGAGGTCATTTGAACAACCGGGTTCAGGGCACCCGTTGAGTGGCACACGGATCCAGGACGTTACAATTATAAATATTTAAAAATAATTTAATGGGTCTAGAAGTTAATAAAACAAAAGTTATTATTGAATAATGTTACCTCTTATTCGGGTAACTCCAATTGGGTTTATACAAAAAGACTTCCTTGGTTTTCTTTATTACCAAAAAGAGGCCTCTGGAATGTGGGGAGGGATGTTGGGAATGTATTTTTTCAGGTTTTTTATGATCCAAATGGATTTATATGTGTGAATAAGTGGGATTTGTGAGTACCTTTTCTAGTGGGGGAGGAGTGGAATTCTTGTAAACTTTTTAAAGAGGGAATTCCACCCATGTTATTTTCAACGTAAAGTGGATCCAATAATGAAAAAAAATATTCAATACAAGAGAATATGTGGTAAACATATTACCATACAATGGATTTTATACAATTTTATAGGTCATTTTGGCCCTTAATATTAAGGTTTAGTCCACTATTAAGTTAATTTTTCTCTTAATCATTGTAATTATTTTTAATTACTTTTACTAATATTTTTGGTTAAAAACTAAGTTAACATTATGATAAATTATAAATTTTTATGATTCAAAATATGGAATCAATTTTTCTAAATTTAAATAACATAAATGGTAGAAATTAATTTAAAATTAATCCCATAGATGGGAGGATAAAGTGGGTTTCTAAAGTGAAAATATTCAAAAATTTGAAATGTTTTTATATCTAATCTCAATGTGAAATTAGTTAAAATGACCTAAATTGGATTAAATGATGTATAATTGATCTAATGTGACTATAAAACCAATTTAAAATATAATATTACCTTATAAATTATTGAGTTCAAAAGTTAATTTTCAATTAAAATTCAGTGCTTTTCACTATTAATCCAAAAAAGAAACTTCTCGGAAAAATACCAAAAAATTACCCCAAGGTAATTTTTTATATTATAATTTATAAAATTAAATTTATTTTTTCATATTAAATTTATTAAAGTTTAAAAATATATATTTAAAATAGGATCTCCATTAAAAGGCAACAAAACTCCCTTTATAAAAATACATCTTTTATGCATAATATCGAGTTTCTTCTTATATTGTGCCTATCAAATATATTGGATGAATGTAAAAAATATTAGATTGATTATATAATGTCCATATATATTCAATATCATTCAAAAATATAAATTAATTTAATTTATTAAGACAAAATGTCTTGGGGCGCATAAAAACGATTTTTTATAAAAATATTTCCTTTATATTCAATAGGTTTTTATTTTCATTTATAATTAATTGGTAACAAATAAATTCATTTCATATTTTTATAAATAGAATATTTTCATAATTTAGTTAGTCCTATTCATAATAACCAATTTAATGGGTATGTTATATCTAATTATATTAAATAATAATATTTTAAATATATATTGTTGTCTGGTAAAACACGATCTTGCGCATAATGTAAGCTATTGAAGAAAGCCATTTTTGTATGTATCTCAAGCTAACTTATTATCATGGGAATTTCAATCTATAAAATATATTGAATTTATTTTATAATATTGAATATATTGTAAAGTCTTATGATGTTATATTCCCTTCTACAATTGATGTTGTGTGTCATATATGCTATCGAATACAATGTTCTTACATTAGAATTTTGGGGCATCACATTCTCCCCACCTTAATTAAATTTCATCCTCATAATTTAAACTTGAACTTGATAATCTAGGGTTTTATATTTGACAATTACCTTGTTGAAAAAACCTTCATTGTAAAATATTTTATAAAATATCCTTTTAATAAGAGAGAATGATAAGTACAAAGGTCTGATGGAATAACATATAACTAGGTTTCTACATAAGAGAACATTAGTGGAAAGTGAAAATATATACTTGGAAGAAAAGCATAAATAATTATAGGGAGTGATTAGGTTTATTTATCATAATTAAGTGAATGGTCAATGTAAAGTTAGGGCCTCAAAACCAAAAATATATGATGATTTAAAAGACCATGGGTTCTACAAAAATTAAGTTATTATGACAATATTTTATTTCTATATCATTTTACTAATGTTGGGTAATTATTTAACATCCAAATAATATAAGTAAATATACATAATTGACATATTTCTATTTAATAAACATGGTTTTTATCCTTTTTTGTGCATTGATGAGTTTCTAATTCATCCATTACTTCATGAAATGGATATCCAAAAATTATCATTGATGCCTGAAGCTCTAAAATAATCTTTTAATAGACTATAAGGCCCATAAAAGAGTGAAAAGGCTTTTCATTTATCTCTAACTATTCTCCAAATCCAATATGGTTAATACATTAAACTCTAAGACTAAAAAATAACAGTGTTGGTTCACCAATAATAATTATTCGTTAAATGTTTTAACTAAAAACAATGACATATTAACCAGGACATTGCATAGGTCAGTGGTTGGCATTAATCACTTATTATCCTTTAGTAATGGGTTCAAGTCCCATATCCTTTCCATACTTGATGTTTTTTCACCCATCATATAGGTTCTCGTTTTATAAAACCATATTAATAGAATTTCCAAAATAAATATGATAGACATCCTAGAAATTTAATCATTAAATAACCTTTTTTTAGGGTTTTCTATAAAGATTATTTTTTTAAAAGTCTAATAATCTTATTTGAAAATTATTAAATTTCCATTAATAATCATATTAAAACTAAATATTATCAATACCTTTAAAATTATATCTATAAAATATAAAGTCGTTGTTTTTCATATATATTTTACACTAAAATTTGTAATTGCACTAAATTTCTCCCAAAATTTCCTTAATCCTGGTTGACTCCCATTACATAAAACCAAAAAAGATATGTTTACAACTTAGAACTTATGATCAGCCTTAATCTCATAATCCCATGATTATATCTATAAATCATAATTTAATGAATACATATGTGATTTTATTCTAATCCTCAAATCCAATTTTAGGGTTATGTTCCCCAATCTATGTTTTCTTAAATATAGTTTTCAAGGTTGATACTAAACTTCCTCTGATAGCAAATTTGGTGCCCCAATCCCAATAATCTCAAAGCAAGTGTCTACTACTATTACATTGACATGATTACAAGGAATCAAATCCAGAAGGACAGAAGAGTTTAGTAGTATTGGAAAACTTGATATATACATGAGTCTTGTGTTACAAATGAATACACTAATGACAACATATTTTTTCAAGGATAACTTTATTCCATCTAGAATATCCTATAATGTCTTTCTTAGTAAACTTCTTGGATTCCTAGTGAAAGTAAACAAAATGAGAGTGAGCTAAATTTCTTAGTAAGGGTTAAGTATAGGGGAAGTAATAATAAATCAATGAGAATAATCATCATAATAAGGTAAATATCTGAACAGAAAATCCATGTAATCAATAAACTGAGAAGGAAGTACATTAACACTATGTAAACTTAAATAACTTAATTCACATGAAATATAATCAATAATATGAGAAGGAAGTTCATAAAAAATATGGAAAGGTCAATAACAGAAAATATTTGCCATTTAAATAACTGGATTATTATGATAAGATAAGTAAGAATCAATATGGCAAGCTAAATCACTAAAAACACATTCCATTTAATCAATAAACTGATAATGAAATACATCAATAGATTTTTTTCATAGTTAAAATATCATGGATAATTATAACTAAATATAAATTAAGTAAATTATTAATTATCGGATGTCATGTTCCTTAAGTACATAGTACCATTACCATCAAGACCTTTCACATAAGGGTTTAGTATACTACTATCAAAACCTTTCATAAGATAGTTTATAATGTTCTTGGTTACAAACTCAAAGGGTTTGTTCCAAACTAATTTCATATCATGAAACTACCAATGCATCGAGGTTCTTACTTTAAACGATCCCCAACCCATGTCATACTAGTCCAAATCAATCCTTATATATAGAATAATCGATCTAATTCATAAACAATGTGATTTATCATCAAATATACATTTTGAATAAAGGATACATATTTATCAATATTTCACCAAATAACCAAATAAATATCAAAGTAAACACCATATGTAAAAATGGTATATATTTTAGGCAATAATCATATCCACGAAAAATGATATAGATATTTAGGGTAAATTTAATGTTCAATGATAATTGGAGTGTGAATATTTCAAGGGGACTACAAAAATGAATCAAGAAAGTGAATATCAACACTATCCTTGTCCAAATATATCATAATATATCCAGATAAATATTTAGTATGGTATCAATATTACATATACCCATTGTAGTAAGAATAATTTTTGTTGTCATTAATGAAATAAAAGAAGATATTTAAAAAAACATTCTTGAGGAAAATTTCATTTTTATTTTGAATTTTTTTTGAAAACCCTTTTCTTTGAAAATCAATTTCCAAAAAAATTATTTTAAAATATATTTGAAAATTTTTAAAGTATGATTCACGGAAATAATGACGGGTGATTCCGTATATGTCGTATAAGGTAAAAAGAACGTTTCTTTTGCGTGGTAAAAGGGTTATAAAAGTGCCTTATTATGAAAGAGATAAGAAGTTTCCTTTAAAAGTATTTGTAAAAGAAAAAAGGGGTAAAATTTTCATTAATAACTCATTTTTAAAATGTTAAAAACATTTTTATAAAACATGGTTTTGAGAGAAAACAGATTTTCAACCAAAGAGAGAAATGAAGTCGGGATTTCTTAAAAAAAATCTAAAACATTTTGAGTGAAAAAGAGTTATAATATGGTAATATTAATTAAAAAATATCATTAATAACCAGAGGATAATAAAATAAAATTTTTTATTTAACAATGATCAAATAATTTCCTTTAATGTAAATTCAAGTGTAAATAATCTCGAATAAAATGAGATTGTGAAGCAAACCCTTGAAAAGACCATAACGTTGAAGTGAGAATCAAGAAATGAATATATTATGTGTGTAAATTGTAAATCCGCATAAAAAAAGTTTTAATAAAACAATATATAAAAAATTAATTATACTCATGATATTATAATATTAACAACAAAAAGGAAGTAATATAACCCAACAAAAAGGAATCGAGTTATGAAATTATTTACCACTTAGTAACTTTTAATTCAAAAACCATTAAATGAAATAATTCAAATTGAAACATAAAAAACCATTAATAATGAATTATTCAAAATATTACATCTCAAAGGTCAGCATATGCACCATATAAAATAAATTAAGTGCATAATAAAAATTAAGTCTCAGTGGAATGTAAATTGAGTTGAAATACCTTAACTTGCATTTAATTTTGGTTAAATGTAATTTAACCTCCTGTATAATGGTTTTAATAATGTTATTTACTTATAATAGAACTATAATTATATTTTTAAAATTTTATATGATCTTTTTATATTATCTTATTACCTATTTTTTATAATCTTTCATTATTTTCAATAATTTTTGTTAATTGTCATGTTTTTTAGTATGTTTTGACATGTTATTTTTGTTCCTATTACATAGATCATGATTTCATAATCTAAAAAATGTAAAAAATTATTTAAATATTATATATATTCATTATATATGTCTTTATAGTAATTCATAGGAAATGATATAAATAATTCATGGAGGCGGTAGGTCGTATATATGCATGAACGTTGTTTTCGTTTTATTTTCATATTAAAAAAAATGTAAAGTAAATAGTATATATGTATATTATAATTCTAGTATAATTTTTTTATCATTTATATCACATATTTTTGTTAAAAACATACTTTATACATTCCATGTATATCTCAAATGAATCACATCTCTTTGAAGAGGTAGTAGTCCACACGTCCACAAACGATGTTATTGTATTCCCACAAAAAGGAAATCATGAAGTTATGTGTTATAAAAGAATTAAATATGAATAAATACAATATAAATATCATATATTTCATATATAAACTATAAATAAACCATATTTCCCAACCTTTAATGGTGGTAATGGAAGAATAAATGACATCGGTTCATGAGGCAATAGTATGTCGTACACACGAATGATGATAGTGTATCCCATTTGATGGAAGTGTGTGTGAGTGTAGCTTGTAACCTTTAAATTAAAACATATAACTACATTTAATATATTTATTTTATTATATGATCATGATATAGAAATAATTTAATGGGTGTAGATGTAAATGAAACAAAAATGACCATTGAAGAATGTTATCTCTTATTCGAGCAACTTATTTTGGGTTTATAGCAAAATACTTACTTGGATTAATTTCTTACCAAATTGAGGAATTTAGGATGAGTTTGAGGGTTTTTTTTAATATATTTGGTCACATTTTTGAATATATGAATGTATTTATATGTGTGAATAAGAGGGATGGGCGAGTGCCTTTTTATATTAGAGGAGGAGTGGTATTCATGTAAATTTTTGAAAGAGGGAATTACACCCACATTTTTTCCATGTAAAGTGGATCCAATAATAAAAAAAATCAATAAAAGATAGTATATGGTATAAATATGTACATAAGATTTATTTTGGATAAGTTTTTAGGTTATTTGGACCCTTAATTTTAAGGTTTAGTCCCTTGTTAAGCTAATTTTTCTCTTAATCACTGTAATTAATTTTAATTACTTTCAATAATATTTTTATAAAAAATAATTTGAACTTATTATAAAATATAAATTATTATTATTCCAAATATGGAATCCATTTTTACAAATTAAAATCACATAATTGGCAGAAATAAATTTAAAATTAATCCTATAAATGAAACGAGAAAGTGGTTTTTAAAGTGAAAATGTTCTGAAGTTTGAAATATTTTTATATCCAATATCAATGTGAAATTGGTTTAAATTACCTAAATTGAATTAAATGATGTATAATTTATCTAATTTGACATTAAACCCAATTTAAAATATAATTTATCCATATTAATTATTGAGATAAAATGTTAGTTTTCAATTAAAATATAATATTTTTCACAATTCGTCAAAAAATAAAACTTCTCAGAAAAATTCACCCAAAGTGTTATTTTGATATTATGGTTTCAAAAATGAAGTTTTTTTCATTTTAAATTTATAAAATTGTTAAAATTTAGATTTAAAATAGGTTCACCATTAAAAGGAATCAAAATTTCCTTTATAAAAATATAACTTTTATGCGTAATATTGGGTTTATTGTTATCTTATGCCTATCAAATATACTGGATGAATGTAAAAAATATTTAATTGAATATATAATGTATATATTTCGTCAATATCATTCACTAATATAAATTATTTTAATTTATTAATAAAACATTCCTTTGGAATAAAAAATATATATTTTTATATAAAAACATTTCCTTTATATTCAATTGGTTTTTATATTAATTTATAATTAATTGGTAACCAATGAATTAATTTTATATTTTTATAAACTATATATTTTCATAAGTTAGTTAATAATATTTATAACCACCAATTTAAAGGCTAGTTTATATCTTATTATATTAAATAATAATATTTTAATAATATATTATTGTCCATTAAAACTTGGACTTCCATTTAATGTCAACTATTAAAGAAATCCATTGTTGTTTGTATCGCAAGATAACTCTGTATCGCATGAATTGAAAGATATATAATTTATTTAATTTATTTTAAAATGGTTAATATATAGTAAAGTCTCAATATGTTATATTCCCTTCTATACTTGATGTTGTGTGTCATACACTCTATCGAATACAATGTACTTACATTATAATTTAGAGGCATTACATCCCATGAATCATAGCTTGGACCATAAATTTAAACTCTCAAAAGGATAAAATCGAACTCCACACTCCACATGAAAATGGATCCCATTATCTAAGTATTTTCCATTCCCCATATCAAATACAAGAGGTTCTACAAGTACTATAAAGTGAGACACATGTAGGGTATGAGAATACATACTCAAAGGTTGGTTATTTCTCCACCCCCAAATGCTTTTCATAAACTTAAGTTAATATATAAACAATATATAGTTAAAGGAATAAAAAAATAATCATTCAATATACTTTATTGGTAACATACAACAAAAATATAAGCTAATAATGTAACCCCCTATATAGAGAAGGCACATACTTATTAACCTTATTTGATTATAACTTAAAAATATGAGTTGAATGAATATAACAAAGTCAGGTTGAAATACCCATACCAAGTTAAAATGAATTGTGTTTATAAATTCAGGGTAATCATACAGCCCATCTCGAGGGGAATGAGGAAAGGATATAAAAACCCAAGACATTTTGAGATTATACCATACCATCAATCTATAAATTTAAATGAGAAGTATCTACACATGCTTTACATAACACATTACACCCTTTTTATAATTCTAATTTATCACTTTTAAAAGTTATGGACAATGTCACAACTTAACTAACAATTAAAATAAATAACTTTTTTAACAATATCTAAAATTTGACATTCACTGAAAATTTAAATCTTATATAGAAAAATGATCGAAAATAGAAAAAAACCATGATTTAAATTTTTTTTAAATCCTATTAACTTGGATAACATATAAGGCATGAAATTAAAGAAAAAATTATTAAACTTTATGTTGAGCCCATTTACTAAATTATATTTGTTTCCAGAAAGGTAAGATGTCAACATATGTTGATTAGCTGATGTGTGTTGAGGAGCTAATGATTTATAGAGTATTTTTATGGATTAATGAGTTGTAGTTGGATTTCATGCTTTATAAATCATCCATGTAATTCCATAAGATGATTTAAGTACTACCATTTTATATGGAAAAGGAAATGTTTGGAAACTAGTATAAAGAACTCAATTGGAGAGGTTTAAGACAAAATGGAAATTTATATTTAATGATCAATGGTGAAATTTTATTAATGATTAAAGAAATTGGTAACTCATTATTTACAACAATGATTAAATGAGGAAGTTGAAATTTGGAGAGTGTTGAAGAAGACCATGAAAAAATATTGGATGAATAATACTTAGAAAATATTTCATAAAGAGTACTTGATAATGTTTGTTGGTTAGGATTACACTTAGTATTTTACTAAGTGTTTGATTTTGAGTGGATTTGTCTCAAAGTTAGTGGACCAGCCACATGAACACATTATAAATCTACTATGACTCTGATTGACTTTAAGGCTAAGGATTAAGCTAACACATGAGAAAATACACAAGATGCCACATGGGTAACTAATTTACCACAAACTATCTAACCTACCATAAGCCTCTAAATTAGATTGAGATACTGTGAGTATATATTGAGTGATTTAAAGAGTAAATCTATAGATAAATTAATAATTTAATCTAATTCTTAAACCACATGAGTTCAAACTAACGACATGAATAGTTGGATTAACTGTGGACACTGATCTACTGCAACTAGTGTAGTAGATGGACTTAATGTGAGAATTTTGTTGATGGGTTGACCCCATGACGAAGATAAGACTGACCAAAATTTTCTACTGGAATAGTATATGGATCTACTATACAAAAAACTAGAAGATCCATGCCAAGTGTCCTACTGCATGAAGAAAATCCGACCTACCATGAGAATTCATGGTAGATGGATCAAAACTATGGAAGAAGATACCATGATTGAAGTAAGATATTTTTGTATGAGGGAGATATCACAACAATCAAGCTTATAACCTGTAACACCCCACGATTCCATGGTACGTTTCCCTTTGAATAATATAGTATCTTGCATTGTACAAAACTTAGAGTTTTAAGACACAACAACCAATCAAACTATCCATTATGAATAGTAATACCCACTTTTTAAAATTTTATAAATTTTATTTTTCAAAATGGACTTCATTTTTTAATTGAAAATGTCAAAATTATCTTATGGTGAATTTTTGGTATTTTTCTGAAAACATTCAATTTTTGATGAATAGTGAAAAACAATGTGTTGTTGTTTAAAGCCAATTTTTTATTTAAATAATAAGTTATATTATTTTAATTTATTTTAGGTCAAAATAGATACATAATACCTATATATTTTCAATGTAATTCATTGGAGTCATTTTATAATAAGTTTATATATATATAATTTTATTGAACTTTTTACCGTCTTTTACCCACCTTCTAGGAGAATTTACAAATTTACATAAAATTTAATTTTACCACCTTTGTGAGTTGAATTTCAAAAATCTGAGAGACACGTTTGACATCGTTGAGTAAAATGTGGTTTAATAAGATGAAAATAATTTTTGGTGAATAGTAAATTTAGACTTTTATTTACCACAGTTAAAAGTAAATTGGGTAATTAAGGGTAAAAATGATATTATAATTATCCTAACACATGTCCTAATTATATTTTATAAGTGTATTTCGACCAAAAAACCCCTAGGAATGAAATATGATCCTTTTGGTCCACTTGGATTAGATTAGGATATGTATTATTATTTTATTTAAAGAAGAGTTAAAAGAGTTAAATTCAAAGTTTAATAAATAAACCTTTTTTAATATAGGGTTACACAAAATATAAATTTGACAATAAATATTCATCATAAATATAAAAATATTTCCTACATAATTATATTTTATTTATAATTTTTATACATTAAATAATTTCATTTATTAATGACACAATGATGAAGCAGTAATTACCTTAATAATGAAATATTAAAATAATTGATATTATAAATACCCAAATAAATGAAATTGAGACTTATGATGAATTAAACTAATTTTATAGGATAATATGACATGTTAGGGTTTATTAAATAAATTTTGTTTGAAGTGATAAAGTTTTTATGGCTTTCAAAAAAATCTGATAGTAAATAATGTCAAAATTGACATAATTGAGTTTTTAAAACAAATACTATATTATTAATTGATATAATATTCCTAAAAATCTAAGGTTCGGCCAAAGGAATTGGATAAGGTTATATATATTAATAATGAACCACATGGGGTTCGATTGTCTTGTTATAGTAAGTTTATTAACCATATAATATAAAAATACAAAGAGACATGGTAAATGTCAAACTATTTAACTCAGAGTTAAATCTAAAAGATAAGGTTAATGTGGTGACCTAAACCCCTCCAACACATATTGGTTGAGAGTTTTTTGACCCATACCCTTCTTATCCTCGAAATAAATCATTTTTGAGCCATTAGAAACCGAAAATAATTTTATTATAAAATAATATTTTATGTTTTTTCTAAAGTGACCCTCACCTCTCTTATAAAAGGGAACTTCCCCATCTCTTAATTTCCCACCTCCAAATCCGTTTGGCTCCACCAAAACCTACCCAGATTTCCTACCAAATTTCTTCCCTTCATCATAAAGGCCCTCCTTTGGTCATAAAGCCAACCTAAGGATCCCTTTTGATCAAATCAAAAGGAAGAACCTGAAGAAGTGGTAAATATTTCATCACCTCTTTCAAGTTCTTTTCTTTTTCCACTTCCTCTTTATTTTTTGTTTCCATTATAAAATAATAACTAAAGTATATTATATATACTGTGATGTTATTATAAAAATTTTACAACCATATTCATTATTCTATCCATCATATGAATGACAAAGTCACCATATGTGTGTGCGTACGGATTACCGTCTCCACGTCATGGTGTAGTTTGTTATTCAAACACTTCATTATTTGGATGGGTATAATAATTACTATAACAGATTTAAATAATAAATATAGCATGTTAATGATTCTTTATATATGATATACCATCCAATTACATACAAATTCACCATCAATATAATGATATTATCGCTCGTGCGTACGTACAGATTACCGTCTCCATGAACGCGATGAGATTCATTCCCCATCATAATCATTCAAGAATATTTTTCATTTTATGATTAAAAATAATATTTATGAACATAATATAATTATGTATATTAATCAAATACATCATATCCATAACAAAAATAACTTACATAACCAAGCATATAAAAGAAAATGAATCAGTTAACACTCGAAACGATGATACTACTAAAATATTCTTAACAAAGAAATATTATAAGATCATGTAAGATATAATATTTATTCATATGATTCCTCTATAATTTAATAACAATGTTTTAACTATTATAGAGGAGGTTAAAATACCATCAACTAAGTAAAAGTACCATTTAAGGGTTAATTTCACGATCTCTTTATTTTTTGAGGTTGTGTTTACGTAAGTATCTACTAGGGCCTCTTTATCATCCACATCCATGTTTCTTAAAAATATATTCCAAAACATTTTTACTATTTAATAGACTATGGGTTATAGTAATTTATAACCTTTTTTGACTTTTTATAAAATGGTTTGAAAATGAATTGTTCTGTCATTTTCCAAACAAGGTACTTTATGACCTTTTCGACAAAATTAAGGTAAGAATGTTTTTTTAAAATTATAAGGCGGGTGTGTCTATTTTTCGCCGGTATATCATCATCGAGGTTTCCCATAAAATCTTGTAAGAATATTTTCAAAATAAATGTTTTCTTTTATAATTATGTGACTTTTAAATAATTTCAAAATAGAAAGATGTTTTTATTTCAAATAGTTTTGATTTCATCTATGTCAACATCCTTTGATGGATTTTAAACTTGTTTGAAGTTGATTTATTATGATATAAATATTCCATATTTTATTGAAGGTTTTGTGATATGTTAGACTATGGATGTGTTATTTTAACACCATTCATGGTTTATGTATAAATTATTAACATTCTGTATGCTAGTTTTAATACGAATGTTTATGTTTTGTTTAAACCTTTTCATATGAGGAATGCATTGGACTTAGTAAGTGACATGTGGAGCCCGCTATAGCTCCTCAATGAATCGGTAGGTCTCATGAGACAAACTAGTGTATTGGAACAAGGTCGTGACAAAATCTTATTTGTAGTCTTAGTACAAGGCCTTGACTTTGTGGTTATGAAGTCTAGAATTATGCATTCTATCCTTACGAAAGTGTCTATTGATATTGAATGTGATTATTTGAATAGTAGAATATCCATGTGATTAAGTAAATATAATTATTTGATTTTATGTTTTACATATTATTCTAAAGTTTAAGTTTAAAAGGATTTTGTTTTAGTCATATACATTTCCTTAAATGTTTATGCTTATTTATAAAAGTTTACTCTATATTGTTGTCCTTACTGAGCATCTGAGCTCACCCCTTTTTATGTTTTATTTTTCCCAGGATGTGAAGAAATATTTTATGGTTGACCTGTAGGGATAGGCTAAGGATATAAGTGTGCTCAATGGGGAAAAAATGTTGTTGATGTTTTTATTTCATGATGTAATGTAAAACTTATGAATGTATCTAGTACTTCTAAGGATACTAAACTGATCGGTCTTTTGGGACATGATTCCTTGTATCATGCTAATGTTACGTAATAATACACCAACTCTGGGTAACTCGGGTCAGGGAATTACAGTTGTTATCAGATGAAGTTTAGTACAATCCTTGGAAACTAGATTTAGATAAACTCTGATTAGAGCACATTACCCTAAAGTAGACTTTGAGGATTGGTATAGAAGAACTTCCTAGAATCTTGGTAATATATAGATTTTGTGTATTTTACAAGAAATAAATCCTTGTTTGGATATGATCAGGTAGAGGTGGCTCTGTCACAGATGTACCTAGGAGTGAAAACTCTAACAAGGAATTTTGGGCTTGACTCGGGGTATCCTGGTACACGACAAAGGGCCTTGTTGCACTCTTGGTTACGAAACTCCTGGGGGATATGCTTAGGATAATTCATATTTTCTTTACAAACCATTATGAAGGATAATGAGTATATACCTACTCAAAGAATACATTTTTTCATGATTATGGATTATATCCATAAATTTTTCAATTTATGTTAAGTGTTTTACAAGTTTAGAATTATGTATTGCAATTCATTAACTAATCTAGTGTATACTACTATTTAGAAATGGATCCTAGTGGAAGGAATGGAAACTGTATCAATGCACATAATCCATGTAGGGATTTCCCTCATACTCAAGATAATTATATTGGATTTGGTGGTTCAACTGGTGCTGATCAGCTTATCACCATACTGGGACAACTCACTCAGGTTACGAATAATAGCCTTACCCATATAGTGCACCCTGATCCACAACACGGGGGATCAATGTTAGACCTCTTCATGAAGAAAAAACCACCAACATTCAATGGGAGTAAAAATCCATTAGTAGCTGAGAAATGGATAAATTCCTTAGAGAAAATATTTCATGATTTGGGGAGTAGCGAAAGGAAAAAAGTTTTCATGGTAGTTTACCACCTCATAGGAGATGCAGATCAATGGTGGTCATTAATCCAAAACACAAAGTAAGATGAAGAAGTATCCAATATGGAATGGAAGGAGTTTAAGAGATTTTATTAGAAAAATACTTTCCTCGTGACCATCGAGTGGATATAGAAAGACAATTTCTATGTCTGAGGCAAAAGGAGGATGAGAATGTCGCAAAGTATGAGGCTAACTTTACAAGGTTAGCAAGTCATGCAGTAGATTATATATGTAACCCAAGGAGTAATATTGATCAATTCTTTGATGGGTTAAAACCATTTCTCCGTTGAGCATTAGTCTCACAATCCTTCTCATTGTATGAAGATATTTTCTCCTTCACTATCAAGAGAGAAAAGGAATTCTCTAAGTCTTATGACTTCAAAGAAAAGAAAGAGACTAAGAGATCTGTTGATCACTCTAGAAATGGAAATAAGGTGAATAAGGGAAAAATTAAATATCCATCATGTGATAAATGTGGAAAGAAACACCCCAGTACTTTCCTGAAGGGAATGGGAGTCTGTTACTATTGTGGTGAAAAAGGCTACCATAATCATGATTGCAAGGGAAAGAAAGATGTTGTCAATGTTGAATGCTACAATTTTAGAGAAAAGGGATGTTATTCAAATGAATGTCCAATATTCCAAGGGAACTTAACTCAAAAAAGGCCAAGGGAGTAAGGCTAATCTTATGTGATCACTACTTGTTGAGGTTGAAGCTCCAAAATACATGGTGGCAGGTAATTTAATGGTTTCCTTAAGTTCAGCTAATGCTTTTCTTGATTCTGGATCATCACATTATTTCATATCGTCCCAGTTTTCTAAGAAAATTAGATATTTTCAATTTAACTCAACAAGGGAGTTTTCTGTCAACACTCTTAAGTGAAGTATCATTGCAAGAAAGTATTGTGAATCAGTTCCCATTAGGTCATATAAATGTTCTTTATCTGCTGATCTCATCATCATACCCATGATGGAATTTTATATAATCCTCAGAATGTATTGGATTTCAGATCATGATGCGAAAATTTATTATAAGAAAAAATAGGTTACAATTTTTTATGATGATAAGGATTACCTTATCTTTAGAGCAGAAACTTCACCACCTGATTCTTATCTAGATCCACCCCCATTAGCTCTACTAAATTCAATTATTGGGGAGTAAGATAATGAAATAATTATGGGTGAGGAAAATAATGTTCAAATAGAGGACGCACCTATTGTGCAAGAATATATTGATGTGTTTTCAGAGTATTTACATAGACATCCTCTCGAATGATAAATTGAGTTTTCCATTGATTTAATTCTAGGTTCAAGGCCCATATCAAAGAACCGTTATAGAATGGACACTGTGGAATTAGTGTAACTAAAGAAACAACTAGAGGAATTGAGTAATAAGGGATTTATTTTCCCTAGTGTTTCTCTATGGGGAGCCCCTGTCCTTTTTGTTAAGAATAAAGACAGAACTATGAGGTTGCGCATTGACTACAGGTAGATCAATGATATAACAATAAAGAAAAAGTATCCCCTACCTTGCATTGATGATTTATTCGAACAAATTCATGGAGCTAAATATTTTTCAAAGATTGAACTTCGATTTGGATATCATCAGTTGTATGTGAAGAAGGAAGACATTCCGAAAACAGCATTTCGAACAAGGTACGGGCATTACGAGTTTACATTAATGCCTTTTGAATTGACAAATTCACCCTCTGTCTTCATGGATCTAATGAATAGAGTTTTCAAGGAATATCTTGATGAGTTTGTAGTGGTATTTATTGATGATATATTATTATACTCAAAAATCTATAAAGATCATAAAAATCAATTGTGCACTATTCTGAAAACCCTCAGAAGAAATGAATTATATGTGATGTTTAGCTAGTGTGAATTATGGCTTCAAGAGATTTATTTTTTGTGACATATTGTCTCTAATTATAGAATATTTGTTGATCCTTTAAGGACCAAGGAAATCCAAGAATGGCCAGCACCGATGAGTATAACTGAGGTACACAATTTTATTGGTTTAGCAGGTTATTATCGACGTTTCGTCCAGAATTTTTCTCGGTTGGCTAACCCATTAACCAACATCACAAGTAAAGGGGTTAAATTTATTTGGAAAAAGAGTGTGAAGAATTTTTTGAAGAACTGAAGAGAAGATTAGTCAATGCTTCTGTATTGACTCTACCATCAGGGAACGATGGGTTTGTTATTTATAGTGATGATTCAATGAAAGGACTTTGTTTTGTCTTTATACAGAATGGTAGATTTATTGCCTATGCATCACGATAGCTAAAAATTTATGAGAAAAACTATTCCACTCATGATCTTGAGTTAGCATTTGTAATCTTTTCTCTGAAGATATGGATACACTATCTCTATGGTGAAAAATGTGAGATTTATACTGATCACAAGAGTTTGAAGTATATATTTTCACAGAAAGAACTCAACATGAGGCAAAGGAGATGGCTTGAACTACTCAAGGATTTTGATTTCACTATACACTACAAATAGGGGAAGGAAAATAAGGCGGAAGATTCTTTGAGTAGAAAGGATCATGGATTTTTGAACAAGATGAGAGTTGAAAGGGATTATATTTTCATGTATCTAATAAATATGGATATGGGAATAACCATGGAAGGTGAAACATCAATACTCTTTCAAATGGTTTCCAAACCATCTTTACTAGAAAGGATAAAGAGTTCATAGATAGATGATTAGGAGTTTCAAAAGAAGATTAAAGCTGTGAATGATGGGAGATTGAGTGACGTCATATATGAAGATGGAATTTTGAAATTTGGGAAGAGACTTTGTGTTCCTAACATACCTGATCTAAAAAGGGAATTGTTGGATGATGCTCATAGATCCAATTTCTCTATACACCCTAGAAGAACCAATATGTATAGATATTTGAAGGAACATTTTTGGTGTGACAACATGAAGAGGGAGATTGCCGATTATGTGTCAAGATGTATGGTTTTTCAACAAGTGAAAGCTGGAAGGCAACAACATAGAGTAGTCATGCAACCTCTTCCCATACCTAATTGTAAATCGGATAATATTACGATGGAAATTGTCATGGGGCTACCAAGAACTCCTAGAAGGAATGATGAAATATGGGTCATTGTTGATCGTCTTACCAAGTCAGCACATTTTCTTTCTATAAAAGAAGATGTACCACTTGAATGTCTAGCAAGACTATATATTAATGAAGTTGTAAGACTCCATGGTGTGCCCCTATCGATTGTTTCTAATCGTGATCCCTATTTTACATCAAGGTTTTGGAAAAGTCTTAAGAAGGCCTTGGATACTGAACTTCGTTTGAGCACTGCCTACCACCCTCAAACCAATGGACGTTAAGAACGGACTTTTCAAACCTTAGAAGACATGTTGATATCTTGGTCACTTGACTTTCAATGTATGTGGGATCAATATTTACCTTTGGTAGAATTTTCCTATAATAAGAGTTTCCATTCAAGTATCCAGATGGCACCATATAAAGCGTTATATGGAAAGATATGTCGAACACTAACTTGTTGGGATGATGTTGTTGAAAGAAAACTCGTAGGCCCAAAACTTGTTGAGGAAACAATAAAAAAGGTTATGGTTATCCAAACCCACATCAAAGAAGCTCAAAGTAGGCAAAATATTTATGCCAATAATCAGAGGAAGGATTTGGAATTTCAAGTAGGAGATCATGTTTTCTTAAAGGTATCTCTATGGAAGGGTGTTATACTATTCGGTAAGAAGTTTAAATTGAGTCTCAGGAACATCGGACATTTCAAAATTCTAGAATGAATTGGGGTTGTAGCTCACCGTTTGTCAATGCCGCCAAGTCTCTCCAAAGTTCATGATGTGTTCTGCATATCACTGTTGAGAAAATACATGTCTGACCCAACGCATGTACTCACCTATGAAGAAATTAAATTGGAACCTGATATGTCTTATTGTGAGGAGCCTGTCAAGATTCTTGATACTAGAGAACAAGTGCTGAGAAACCAGACAACTCATCTAGTAAAAGTACTATGGAGAAACCATAAGATGGAAGAGGAAACGTGGGAACCCGAGGAAATTATGATGAAGAACCACCAGAATATTTTTATGCAGTGATATTATAAAAATTTCAAGGGAAAATTGATTTTAAGGAGGGAAGAATGTAACACCCCAAGCTTCCACGGTATGTTTCCCTTTGAATAATGCAGTAGCTTGCATTGTACACAACTTGGAGTTTTAACACACCACGACCAATCAAACTAGCCGTTATGAATAATAATACCCACTTTTTGAAATTTTATACATTTTATTTTTCAAAATGGACTTCATTTTTGAATTCGAAATATCAAAATTAGCTTAGGTTAAATTTTTGGTATTTTCTGAAAACATTCAATTTTTGATGAGTAGTGAAAAACACTACGTTATTGTTTAAAACTAAATTTTTATTTAAATAATTAGTTATATTATTTTAATTTATTTTAGGTAAAAATAGATACATAATACCTATATATGTTCAATTTAATTCATTGGAGTCAGATATATAAAATTTTATTGAACTCTTAACCGTCTTTCACCCACCTTCTTGGAGCATTTACAAATTTGCATAAAACCTAATTTTACCGTTTCTGTGAGTTAAATTTCAAAAATCCGAGAGACACGGTTGACATCAGTAAGTAAAATTTGGTTCAATAAGATGAAAATAATTTTTTGTGAATAGTAACTTTTGACTTTTATTTACCATGTTTAAAAGTAAATTGGGTAATTAAGGGTAAAAATGATATTATAATTACACTAAAATATGTCCTAATTCTATTGGATAAGTTTAGTTCGACCAAAAATAACCTTAGGAATAAAATATGATCCTTTTGGTCCACTTGGATTAGATTAGGAAGTTTATTATTATTTTATTTAAAGAAGAGTTAAAAGAGTTAAATTCAATGTTTAATAACTAAACCATTTTTAATATGGGGTTATACACAATTTAAATTTGATTATAAATATTAATTAGAAAGATAAAGATATTTCTTATATAATTTTATTTTATTTATAATTTTTAGATAGTAAATAATTCAATTTATTTATGACCAAATGATGATGCAGTAATTACCTTAATAATGAAATATTAAAATAATTGATATTACAAATATCCAAATAAATGTAAATTGAGACTTATGATGAATTCAACTAATTTTCTAGGTTAATATTACATGTTAGGGTTTATTAAATAAATTTTATTCGAAGTGATAAAGTTTTTATGAATTTTAAAAAAATCAAATACTAAATAGTATCAAAATTGACATAATTGAGTTTAAAAAAAATACTATATTATTAATTAATATAATATTACTAAAAATATAATTTTAGGAAAATGGACTTATATAAGGTTATATATATTAATAATGAACTACATGGGGTTCTCTTGGATTATTATAGTAAGTTTATTAACCATATAATATAAAAATACAAAGAGACATGGTAAATGTAAAACTATTTAACTAAGATTTAAATCTAAAAGATAAGGTTAATATGGTGACCTAAACCTATCCAAAACATATTGGTTGAAAGGATTTAGAACCATAACCATCTTATCCCATAAATAAATCATTTTTTATCCATTATAAACCGAAAATTATTTTATTATAAAATAATATTTCAAGCTTTTTCTAAAGTGACCCTCACATCTCTTATAAAAGAGTACTTCCCCTTCTCTTAATTTCATGCCTCCAAATCCATTTGGATAATCCAAAACCTGCCCAAATATCCTCCCAACTTTCCTCCCTTCATCCTAGAGGCTTTAATTTGGTCATAAAGCCAGCCTAAGGAGCCCTTTTGATCAAATCAAATGGAAGAACCCGAAGAAGAGGTAAATATTTCATCACCTCTTTCAAGTTCTTTTCTTCTTCCACTTCCTCTTTATTTTTTTCATTATAAAATAATAAATCCATTATATTCTATATAATTTTATGTTATTATAAAAATTTTACAACCATATTCATTATTCTATCAATAATATGAATGACAAAGTCACCATACGTGCGTACGTACGGCTTACCATCTCCACGTCGTGGTGTAGTTTGTTATTCAAACACTTCATTATTTGTAAGGGTATAATAATGAGTATAACTTATGTAAATAATAAATAAAAAATTTTAATGATTATTTATATACGATATAACATCCAATTAAGTGCGATTTCACCATCAATATAATGATATTATCGCTCATGCGTATGTACGGATTACCATCTCCACGAACGCGATGAGATTCATTTCACATCGTAATCATTCAAGCATAATTTTCATTTTATGATTAAAAATATTGTTTATTAACATAATATAATTTTTTTATATGAGTAAAATACATCATATCCATAACAAAAATGACTTACGTAACCAAGCATATAAAGGAAAACGAATCAGTTAACACCCGAAATGATGATACTACTAAAATATTCTTAATAATAAAATATTATAAGATAATATATATAATGGCCCATACTTTACATACATTGTTATTACTTCATAATTTAAGCATACTTATTACAAAATATAACAAAACCATTATAGAACCGTATAGGTATAGTGTCTTTAGAAACTGGGAAACATAAACAACTGGTTCATAAAGCATCTACATTGTCTCCCGTTTATTTCATCATATCTAGATTCCCTTTTGGAATATCCTACTTAATACCCTTATTCCTGACCTAGGGAAAATAAAACATACAAAATGGTGATCTCAAATTCTCAGTAAGGGTAAACAAAGGAAATATCAATCATATCATATTCCTAAGAACATAACATTTTGAAAATATTAACCTGCAAAAGAGATCATAATATCATAACATGGGATAAATCATAGTAGTGAAATGTAATCCCAATAATAATAACATAAAACATGAAACTTTTTTGTATACACACATAATCATAGAAAATTATTTCATATTAGTCAAGAATCTTTTCCAAGACTATCATAGCAGACAAAGTCCATTACTGAACCGAGTTCACTCCTCGTTCCAGTCCTGTATCACTAAATCGGATTAACTTGATGTTCCAGCCATATCTATCTCATGAGATATAAATCTTTACCCAATTCATTGGAGGGATATATAGATCCCACCTATCTCATAATTAAACCATTCTTATGTGTTCCACAAAATCATAAATCACCCATCATAGCATAACCCATGTAATAAAAGTGGGATTCTTAAACATCATTCCATAATAATCTATATTCGATAAAGGACTTCATAAAAATAATTCCATCATAAAATAATAAAATCAATGTAATAATAGTTATAGAAACACAACCCTATATTATCTTATATGGAAAATAATTTTGATAAAACACTTGAACTCCATTCCTGAGGAAAATATCCTTTCTTCATTAAAAACATTTTTTCTTTCTCAATATGTCATACGATTTTAAACTAAAAGTATTTAATTGAAAATAAACTTGAAAAATTGTAAAGGAATCTTAATGGAAATAATTTTCTATGAAATCATAAAAGTATGTTCATGTCGTATAAGTTAAAAAAACATTCTTCTCGTACTTTGGCCAGAAAAGTCAAAAAGTATCTCATACTGAAAACGAAAAAAGATTCCTTTCATATATTTTACTAAAAACTCACCAATAGGTAAAATTGGATTTAAAAAATTTTAGGGGGATATAAATAATATTACATATTAAGGAAACATGGATGTGGATGATAAATATGCCCTAGTAAATACCGAATTATAAACAATCTCGGATAAAAATTGAGATTACGAGATTTTCCCTTACTTTAGGTCTGATATGCTTCATACATATAAGAACCTCCTTTATAATGATTTAAATAATTTCATTTACTTATTAAAAAAATCATATTCATTTTTATGATATCATATATGGTCATATTCTTATCTTCTTATTAGTAATATTTTGTTGCTACTTGTTATTCAGGTGTTCATTGCTTTATGTTCTTATGCGTGTTTTGTCGAATAAATTCTTATTCCTCTTTTTAGGTTATAGATAACTCATTTAAAGAATTTTATTAGTGTAATATATATCATATTTATTCATTAAACTCATTTATATAACCATTATCAATTAAGATCATGTAGAACGAGTCACATCACATTTTGGAGACGGTAGGTCGTACGTACGCACGAGCGATGATATCATTCTTTTGATATTAAAATAGTATATAATTGGATGTTATATCAAATATAAAGAATAAAAATAATGTTATATGTATTATCTATATCATTTATACTCATTATTATACCAATCAAAATGATGAAATCTTTGAATAACAAACTACACCGCGACGTGGAGACGGTAAGCCGTACGTACGCATGTGTGGTGCCTTTTTCATTCATAGGATGGATAAAATAACTAATATGGTTTTAACATTTTTATAATAACATCAATGTATATAGAATATATTGGATTTATTATTTTATAATGGAAAAAACAAAGAAGGAGGAAGTGGGAGAAGAAAGAAACTTGAAATAGGTGGTGAGATATTTACCTCTTCTTCGGGTTCTTCCTTTTGATTTGATCAAAAGGGCTCCTTAGGTTGTATTTATGACTAAAGGAAGGACTCTAGAATAAATGTAGGATAGTTGAGAGGGTATTGTGGTAGGGTTTGGCCGAGAAAAATGGATTTGGAGGTGTGAATTAGAGAGAAGTGGGAGTTCCCTTTTATAAGAGAGTTGAGGGGCACCTTAGGAAAAACTTAAAATATTATTTTATAATAAATTCATATTCAGTTTATAATTGCTCAAAATTGAATTATTTAGATTATAAGGTGGTCATGGGTATAAATCCACTCAATCAATAGTTTTTATATAGGTTTGGGTCACTATATTAACCTTATCATTTATATTTAACTCTTAGTTAAATAGTTTAACATTTACCATGTCACTTTGTATTTTTATATTATAAGGTTAATAAACTTACTATATAAATCCAATCGAACCCAAGTGGTTCATTAATTATAAAAATATCATTATATAAGTCTTTTTTCTGAACATTATATTTTTAGGAATATAATATTAGTTAATAATATAATATTTGTTTTAAAAATTCTTTTATGTCAATTTTGACACTATTTGGTATTTTGTTTTTCCTAAATTCATAACAACATTATTACTTAGAAAACAATTATCTAACCAACCCTAATATGTTATATTAACCTATAAAATTAGTTTAATTCATAAAAAGTCTCAAATTAAATTTATTTGGGTATTTATAATATCAATTATGTTAATATTTCATTAATAAGGTAATTACTGCATCATCATTGTGTCATGAATAAATTAAATTATTTAATGTCTAAAAAATATAAATAAAATCCCATTTTGTAGGAAATTCTTTTATATTTCTAATTAATATTTATAGTATAATTTATCTTATTTATAACCCTATATTAAAAATGATTTAGTTATTAAACTTTGATTTTAACTCTTTTAACTCTTCTTTAAATAAAATAATAATAAGTGTCCTAATCTAATGCAAGTGGACCAAAGAGGTTCATATTTTATTCCTAAGGTTTTTTTTGGTCGAATTATACTTATCCAATAGAATTAGGACATGTTTTATGGTAATAATAATATCAGTTTTACTCTTAATTACCCTATTTACTTTTAACCGTGGTAAATAAAAGTAAGAGATTACTATTCACCAAAAATTATTTTTATCTTATTGAACCACATTTTACTCCTTGATATTAAATTTTTCTCTCAGAGTTTTAAAATTAAACTCACAGAAGTGGTAAAATTAAGTTTTATGTAAATTTGAAAATTCTCCTAGGAGGTGGGTAAAAGACGGTAAAAAGTTCAATAAAATTTTTATATATCTAAAATTATTATAAAATTACTCCAATTAATTACATTGAACTTATATAGGTATTATGTATCTATTTTTAACTAAAATAAATTTAAATAAAACAAATAATTATTTAAATAAAAATTCGGTTTTAAACTATAACTTAGTGTTTTTCACTATTCATCAAAAATTTAAAGTTTTCAGAAAAATACCAAAAATTCACCCTAAGATAATTTCGATATTCCGAATCTAAAAATGACATTTTGGAAGATAAAATTTATAAAATTTCAAAAAGTGGGTATTACTATTCATAACGGCTAGTTTATATAATATTTTAATAACATATCGTTGTTTAGGGAAACTTGGTATTGCGTACAACGCAAGCTATCGAGGAAGGTTTCTCTTGCATGTAACGCAAGCCAAGACAGTGTTGTGTATAGTGAAAGATTCCTTTGGTGGTGCATATAACATAATACATAAAAACAAAATATTTCTCATTAAATCTATGGGTGTTACATTCTACCCCCCTTAAAAAGAATTTCACCATCGAAATTCGTCACTTCGTAACAAACAGATGAGGATACCTCTCCCTCATCATATCCTCAAGTTCCCATGTAGCTTCTTCTAATTGGTGGTTCCTCTATAAAACATTAACCAAGCTAGTGGTCTTTTTTCATAGAACATTTTTGCTATGATCCAGAATCTCTATTCATTTTTCTTTATAAGAAAGATCTTGCTTCAGTGGTACAACATCTGAACTTAGTACACGTGAAGGATCGGGTATGTACTTTCTCAGGAGAGATACATGTTACACATCATGAACTTGAGAGAGATTTGGTGGAAGCGCTAAACCGTAAGCTACCTTCCCAACACGATCCAGTATTTCAAAAGGACCAATATACCTAGGGCTCAACTTTCCCTTCTTTCCAAATCTCATTACTCTCTTCTAAGGAGATATTCGTAAGAACACTTTATCACCCACATCAAACTCTAGGTCTTTTCTTTGGTTGTCGGAATAACTTTTTTGTCGACTCTAATCTGCTCTTATGTGTTGTTGAATAGATCTTACCTTTTCTTCCATCTTGTCAACAAGATCAGGTCCTAATAGCTTTTTTTCCCCAACTTTATCCCAGCAAGTTAGAGTTCTGCATTTTTTCCATTGAGAGCTTCATAAGGAGCCATCTAAATACTGGAGTGAAAGCTATTATTATAAGAAAATTCCACCAAAGGTAGGTGTTGATCCCAACCACCTTTGAAATCCATAGAGAAATCTCTCAACATGTCTTCTAGGGTTTGAATTATCCTCTCAGACTGACCGTCTGTCTGAGGATGATAAGCAGTGCTAAAACTCAACTATGTATCTAGAGTATGCTAAAGACTTTGCCAAAACTTCTAGGTAAACCTCGAATCCCGATCAGATATAATGGAAATTGGTACTACATGCAATCTTACCACTTCCTTCACATATATCCTGGAAAGATGATAAAGGGATAAATCTTCTCTAATAGCAATGAAGTGTGTCGACTTCATATGATGATCAACTATAACCCAGATAGCATTATTTCCTTTAGATGTTTTAGGAAGTCAAGTAACAAAGTCCATAGTGATGTTTTCCCATTTTTATTCTGGTATGGGTAATGGTTGTAACATCCCCTTAGACTTCTGTCTCTCTGCTTTAACTTGCTGACAAACTAAGCATCAAGAGACATATTCAGCAGCATCTCTTTTCATTTTATCCCACCAAAAGTACTCCTTCAGGTCCCTATACATCTTCATGCTTCCAGGGTGAATAGAGAATGAATAACTATGAGATTCATCCAATATTTCCTCCTTTAATTCTGGGATGAGAGGAACACAAACCCGATCCTGAACCTTATTATTTCATCACAATCAATGTGGAATTCAGGAACATTTCTCACCTTCTTTTGTAACTCTACATCTTCTTTCTATGCCTCTTTAATCTTCACATGTATATATGGTTGAACATTCATTTGAGAAAGATAAGATTTTTTCCTTTCCATTATAATTCCAAGATCCATCCTTTGTAAATCCATAAATATTGGATCTTTTGTGATCCTCATCATGGATAAGCTAGCATGGTCTTGTCTACTTAATGCGTCTGCCACCTTGTTTGCTTTCTCAGGGTGGTAATGAATTGAGCAGTCGTAATCCTCAATCAGCTCCAACCATCTTCTTTGGTACATATTCATCTCATTTTGTGTGAAAATATACTTTAAACTTTTATAATCATTATAAATATCACACCTTTCACCATAAAGATAATGCCTCCAAATCTTTAATGAAAATATTACCGCAGCAAATTCAAAATCATGAGTTGGGTAATTTTGCTCATGGATTTTCAACTGTTGTGAGGCATAAGCTATCACCATATCGTTTTGCATGAGAACACACCCCAGTCCCTTCTTGGATGCATCACTGTATATCAAAAACCTTTCTCCACTACAAGGCAGTGTGATCATAGGTGCACTAGATAACCTTCTTTTTAACTCCTTGAAATTCTCTTGACACTCCTCCATGAAAAAGAACTTAACTTCTTTTCGAGTCAACCTGGTGAGTGGATTAGATAATCGTGAAAAATCTTCCACAAAATGTTGATAATATCCAGCCAAACCAAGAAAACTTCGGATCTCAGTTACTTTTGTTGGTCTCGACCATCTTCCGGTAATCTCTATTTTTGCTGGATCCACAGATATCTTCTCTTTAGAGATTATGTGACCCAAAAATGAAATTTTTTTAAGCCAAAATTCACACATGGTAAATTTGGAATAAATATTATCCTTTCTTATGGTCTTTAATACAATTCTCAAGTGATCTTCATGTTCTCCCTTACTCTTTGAATATACAAGAATATCGTCTATAAAGACTACCACAAACTAATCAAGATAGTCTCTAAATACTCTATTCATTAGATCCATGAATATAGCAGGTGCATTAGTAAGACCAAATGGCATCACTATAAATTCATAGTGTCCATACCTTGTACGGAAAGTTGTCTTTGGTATATCCTCCCTTTTTACCCTT
Source organism: Viscum album (assembly GCA_963277665.1). Lineage (NCBI taxonomy): Eukaryota > Viridiplantae > Streptophyta > Magnoliopsida > Santalales > Viscaceae > Viscum > Viscum album. Next base: position 929,317,484 of record OY728131.1, read on the forward strand.
AATTGATGATACCCGGAACGAAGATCAATCTTGGAAAAGTATTGATCTCCACGTAGTTTATCAAATAATTCATCGATTTGTGGGATATGATATTTTTTCTAGATAGTGATATTGTTAAGTTCTCGATAATCAATGCAGAGTCTCATTGATCCATCTTTCTTCTTAACAAACAGAATAGGTGCTCCCCAAGGTGATGCACTAGGGAATATGAATCCCTTATCAATATTCTCTTATAGTTGCTTCTTCAATTCCTACAACTCAATTGAGGCCATTCTATAAGGAGTCTTTTAAATGGGAATAGCACCCAGTACGAGTTCTATTGAAAACTCAACTTCACGATTTGGTGGAAGACATGGAAATTCTTCTAGAAAGACATAATCAAAATCCAGTACAATAGGAATATTCTTAATCGTGAGTTTCTCTCCAACCATTTGAGATAAATAACCATCATTTATTAAAATCAAGACCCATAAGATGGAATAAATTTCCACTGGAAGGTTATATTCATCCTTGTATCGATAGATAATCATAGATTGATCGGGAATATGAAATGTGACTTCCCTTCTTTGTCAATCTATATGATCTCTATATAAGGAAAGCCAATCCATGCCAAGAATCACGTCAAATTACACTATAGGAAGGATCACAAGATTTTCAGGAAGCACTTTCCCACAAACGTCAATTGGAGATGAATTATAAACTTTTTATGCAACCATTGTGCTATTAAGAGTTGTCACAGCTAACTCAACAACTAATTGTTGAGGTAGTACAGTAATACCCTTAGAAAATTCTTCAGAAATAAAAGAGTGGGTGGATCCAGAATCAAATAAAACATTTTCTACTTTATATTGGATGGTAAGTGTACCTTTCAAAACATCGTTATCATACTCCACATCGCCGATAGAAATTCCATGTGACTTTCCTTTGTCTTTGGCCTTAATAGTTTGTTGACGTCGATCATTATCAACAACCCTTGGATTAGGGCATTGATTATCATAATACCCTATTTCCTTTCACTTGTAACATTTAAGTGTAGGAGGCTCATTCTGTATAACCTTTTCTTTGTTCACGTCATTAGACATCTTTTTCTCATCACAACGGCATTCAAATGCCCGATGACCTTATTTTCCACATTTGAAACATTTACTTGTCCCTTTAAGACAATTCCCTCCATGTTTCTTTTCACACATTAACCAAAAGGGAAAACTCATCTTCTTCTCAGTGTGGTCTTTAGATTTCCCTTTGAATTTTTTTTCCTCTTCTTATCAAACCCATATGACTGATGGGTTACTCCAATCTCCATCTCAACCTTGAGATCACATCGAAAAATTTCCTCATAGCTATTGAAGTCCCTTATGGCTAACGCCCTTCAAATACTTGGTTTTAATCCACTAAAGAATCGATCGATATTACTCTCAGGTTGGATAATAATTTCGGAAGCATACCTTGCAAGTCTTGTAAAATTTGATTCATAGGTACCAACAGATTTATCATCCTTTTTCTTTAGTTCAAGAAACTCTTTCTCCATCTTTGTTCTAAGAATACGAGGAAAGTACTTATTGAAAAATATTTTCTTGAACTCGTCCCATTCCATGGACTCAATTTTGTCTATTTTCCACGTATTCTTGATAATATTCCACCATTTATTAGTTTCACCTTCCAAACGATATACTACTAATATGACTTTAACATGTTCAGAACATTGTAGAACTAAAAATATCTTTTCAGTGGTACTGGTCCATTGTTCAGCCACTAATGGATTAGTAGACCCTCTGAATTATGGTGGACGCTACCTCATGAAGGATTCAACATAATGTTGCTCCTTCCTTTGCTCGTTTGGAAGTCCTACATGATTCATAGCTTGAGAATGTTGTGTGAGCATGGATACATGATTTTGTATGCCATCTCCCATAACTTTTGGTTGCTCAGGGGGACATTCATTGCATTTCCCATCACATTCAGCATTAACATGGTTTATTTGGGTTCTATCCATTGACTAAAACCAATAAGCATAGCGTGAGAAACACTAATCATAACAGGAAAACCACATGATCAAGAATAAAATTACACACTTTAGGTCATATCATAGGTTATTCATGGCCATTTCTAAAACACTAATATTGTGTTCTATGCTTAGACATATCCTTAGGGTTCTTACTAAGGCTTTCACATCCTGGTTTCCAAAGGTTGACTATACCTTTCCTCTGATACAAACTATAATGACCCGTAATTTATATACATTGTTATTACTTCATAATTGAAGCATACTTATTACAACATATAACAAAACAATGATAGGATCGTATAAGTATAGTTTCTTTAGAAACTGGGAAACATAAACAACTAGTTCAAAAAGCATCTACATTGTCTCTCATTTATTTCATCATATCTAGAGTCCCTTTTGGAATATCCTACTTAATACCCTTCTTCCTGACCTGGTGAAAAGAAAACATACCAAAGGGTGAGCTCAAATTCTCAGTAAGGGTAAACAATGGAAATATCAATCATATCATATTCTTAAGAACATAACATTTTGAAAATCTTAACCTGCAAAATAGATCATAATATCATAACATGGGATAAATTATAGTAGTGAAATGTAATCCCAATAATCATAACATGAAACATGAAAATTTTTATCATACACACATAATCATAGAAAATCATTTCATATTAGTCAAGACTCATTGCCAAGACCATCATAGCGGACAAAGTCCATTACTGAACCGAGTTCACTCCTCGTTCTAGTCATGTATCACTGAACCGGATTAACTTGTCATTCCAGCCATGTCTATCTCATGAGATATAAATCTTTACCCAATTCATTGGATGGAGATATTGGTCCCACCCATCTCATAATGAAACCATTCTTATGTGTTCCACAAAATCATAAATCATACATCATAGCATAACCCATGTAATAAAAGTGGGATTCTTAAACATCATGCCATCATAATCCATATATGATAAAGGACTTCATAAAAATAATTCTATCATAACATAATAAAATCAATTTAATAATAGGGATATAAAGAGAACCCTATATTATCTTATATGTAAAATAATTTTGATAAAACACTTGAACTCCATTCCTGAGGAAAATATCCTTTCTTCATTAAAAACATTTTTTCTTTCTCAATATGTCATACTATTTTAAAATAAAAGGAGTTAATTGAAAATAAACATTAAAACTTGTAAAGTAAGATTCATGGAAATAATTTTCTATGAAATCATAAAAAATTGTTCATGACATATAAGTTTAAAAAAACATTCTTCTCGTACTTTGGCCGGAAAAGTCAAAAAGTAACTCGTACTGAAAACGACAAAAGATTCCTTTCATATCTTTTATTAAAAACTCAGCAATAGGTAAAATTGGATTTAAAAAATTTTAGGGGTATATAAATAATATTACATATTAAGGAAACATGGATGCGGATGATAAATATTCCCCAGTAAATATCGAAGTATAAACAATCTCAGATAAAAATTGAGATTGCAAGATTTTCCCTTACCTTAGGTCCGGTATTTTTTGTATGTATCTGAACCTCCTGTATAATTAATTAAATAATTTCATTGACTTATTACATAATCATATTCATTTTTATGATATCATATATGGTCATATTCTAATCTTCTTATTAGTAATATTTCATTGCAACTTGTTATTCGATTGTTCATTGCTTTATGTTCTTATGGGTGTTTTGTCGAATAAATTAATATTCCTATTTTTAGGTTATAGATACAACATTTAAAGAATTGTATTAGTGTAATATATATCATATTTATTCTTTCAACTCATTTATATAATCATTATTCAATGAAGATCATGTAGAATGAGTCGCATCACATCGTGGAGACGGTTGGCCGTTCGTACGCACGAGCGATGATATCATTATTTTGATATTAAAATCATATATAATTGGATGTTATATCATATATAAAGAAGAATAATAATTTTATATTTATTATTTATATCATGTATACTCATTATTATACCAATCCAAATGATGAAATGTCTGAATAACAAACTACACCATGACGTGGAGACGGTAAGTCGTACGTACGCATGTGTGGTGACTTTTTCATTCATAGGATGAATAAAATAACTAATATGGTTTTACCATTTTTATAATAAAATCACATTATATAGAAGATATAGGAGTTATTATTTTATAATGTAAACAAAAAAGAATGAGGAAGTGGAAGAAGAAAGGAACTTGAAATAGGTGGTGAGATATTTACCTCTTCTTCGGGTTCTTCCTTTTGATTTGATCAAAAGGGCTCCTTATGTTGGATTTCTGACTAAATTCAGGCCTCTAGTATGAAGGGAGGACAGTTTAGAGGGTATTTGGGCAGGGTTTGGCCAAGAAAAATGGCTTTTGAGGTGTGAATTAGAGAGAAGGGGGAGTTCCCTTTTATAAGAGAGATGAGGGGCACCTTAGGAAAAACTTAAAATATTATTTTATAATAAATTTAAATGCGGTTTATAATTGCTCCAAATTGATTTATTTAGATTATAAGGTGGTAATGGGTCGAACTCCACTCAAAAAATAGGTTTTATAGAGGTTTGGGTCACTATATTAACCTTATCATTTATATTTAACTCTTAGTTAAATAGTTTAACATTTACCATGTCTCTTTGTATTTTTATATTATATGGTTAATAAACTTACTATATACATCCAAGAAAATAGAATTGGTTCATTAATGATACACCTATAATTATATAAGTCTTTTTTCCAAACATTATATTTTTAGGAATATAATATTAATTAATAATATAATATTTTTTTTAAAAACTCTTTTATGTCAATTTTGACACTATTTGGTATTTTGTTTTTTCTAAATTTATAACAACATTATTACTTCGAAAAAAATTATCTAACAAACCCTAATATGATATATTAACCTATAAAATTATTTTAATTCATTAAAAGTCTCAAATTAAATTTATTTGGGTATTTATAATATCAATTATGTTAATATTTCATTAATAAGGTAATTACTGCATCATCATTGTGTCATAAATAAATTAAATTATTTAATGTCTAAAAAATATAAATAAAATACAATTATGTAGGAAATCGTTTTATCTTTTTAATTAATATTTATAGTCGAATTTATCTTATGTATAACCCTATATTAAAAATGATTTATTTATTAAACTTTTATTTTAACTCTTTTAACTTTTCTTTAAATAAAATAATAATAAGTGTCCTAATCTAATCCAAGTGGACCAAAGAGGTTCATATTTTATTTCTAAGGTTTTTTCTGGTCGAATTATACTTATCCAATAGAATTAGGACATGTGTTAGGGTAATAATAATATAATTTTTACCCTTAATTTCCCTATTTACTTTTAACCGTGGTAAATAAAAGTAAAAAGTTACTATTCAATAAAAATTATTTTTATCATATTGAACCACATTTTAATCCTTGATATTAATTATGTCACTTGTATTTTCAAAATTAAACTCATAGAAGCAGTAAAATTAATTTTTATGTAAATTTTCAAATTCTCCTAGGAGGTGGGTAAAAGACGGTAAAAGGTTCAATAAAATTTTTATATATCAAAAATTATTATAAAATGAATCCAATGAATTAAATTAAACTTATATATGAATTATGTATCTATTTTTACCTAAAATAAATTTAAATAAAATAAATAATTATTTAAATAAAAATTTGGTTTTAAACTATAACTCATTGTTTTTCACTAGTCATCAAAAATTGAAAGTTTTCAGAAAAATACAAAAAATTCACCCTAATCTAATTTCGATATTCTGAATCCAAAAATGAATTCCATTTTGAAAGATAAAATTTTCAAAATTTCAAAAAGTGGGTCTTACTATTCATATTTTCTAGTTTATATAATATTTTAATAATATATCGTTGTTTAGTAAAACTCGGTATTGCGTACAACGCAAGCTATCGAGGAAGGTTACTCTTGCATGTAACTCAAGCCAAGATAGTATTGTGTGTAGTGAAAGATTCCTTTAGTGTTTCATATAACATAATACATAAAAACAAAATATTTCTCATAAAATCTCAGGGTGTTACAATATATGATATCATATTTATGTATATGATTATTTTATAATTTAATAACAATGTTTTAACTATTATACAAGAGGTTAACATACCATCAACTAAGGAAAAGTACAAGTTAAGGGTTAATTTCACAATATCTTTATTATCTGAGGTTGTTTTTATGGAAGTATCTACTGGGACCTCTTTATCATCCACATCCATTTTTCTTAAAAATGTATTCCAAAACATTTTTATTATTTACTATACTATGGGTTAAAGTCATTTATACCCTTGTTTTACTTTTTATAAAATATTTTGGAAGAAATATTTTTGTTGTTTTCCAAACAAGGTACTTTATAACCTTTTCAAAAAAATTAAGGTAAGAATGTTTTTTAAAACTTATATGGAGGATGTGGCTATTTTTCACCATTATATCATCATATAAGTTTCCCATACAAGATTATAAGAATATTTACAAAATAAATGTTTTCTTTTATAATTATGTGACTTTTAAATAATTTCAAAATAGAAAGAGGTATTTATTTCAAATAGTTTTCATTTTATCTATGTCAATATCCTTAAATGGATTTTAAACTTGTTTGAAGTTGATTTATTATGATACAAATCTTCCATATTTTATTGAAGTTTTTGTGATATGTTTGACTGTGGATGTGTTATTTTAACACCATTCGTGGTTTATATATAAAGTATTTACATTTCGTATTCTAGTTTTAATATGAATGTTTATGTTATGTTTAAACCTTTTCATATGAGGAGTTCATTGGACTTAATAAGTGATGGGTGGAGCCCGCTATAGCTCCTCGATGCATCGGTAGGTCTCATGAGACAAACTATTGTCTTGGCACAATGACTTGAAAAAATCTTATTTGTATTCTTGGCACAATACCTTGAATATGTGGCAATGAAGTCTGGAATTATGCATTCTATCATTATGAAAGTGGTTATTGATATTGCATGTGATTATTCGACTAGTAGAATATCCATGTGAATAAGTAAATGTAATTATTTGATTTATCTTTTATATATTATGCTGAAGTTGAAGTTTAAAATGCTTTTGTTTTAGTCTTATACATTTCCTTAAATTTTTATGCTTATTTTTGAAAATTTCTTCTATATTGTTATCCTTACTGAGCATCTAAGCTCACCCCTTTTTGTGTGTTATTTTTCCTAGAATGTGAAGAAATATTTTATGGTTGAACTGTAGGGATAGGCTAAGAATATAAGTGTGGTCAATGGGGATAAAATTTTATTGATGTTTTTATTTCATGATGTAATTTAAAACTTATAAATGTATCTAGTACTTCCAAGTATACTAAACTGATCGGTATTTTGGGACATGATTCCTTGTATCATGCCAATGTTTTGTAATAATGCACTGACTTTGGGTAACTAGGGTCGGGGCATCACATGACCTACCATAATGCATAATTTTTACAAACATTATTATTTTTAATTGAAATATCATAATGCTTCATGGTATCTTGAGCTATCATGAGTAAATATCAAGTGAGCATAAGAACACAATTTCTGGTGTGTTGTACAGTTAGTTGATCAATTATTCAGGTGTGACCCACTGTATAAACATTGAAGATACTATGATTATTTAAAATTTACTTTGAGTAACTAACCATGAGTTACCATGATTGTTTTGAAGTATCTAAGTGACTATGAGATGAAATGAAAGGTCAGACTACTGTGAGCTGCTGATAGGTGACTGCAAGAAAAAATTTATGCCACTGGTTTATTGTGTGTGATTATTGTGAGTCGTGTCCATAGATCACGTCAAGACATGTCATTTATTAATTTTATATAATATCCAAGTGTGAGTCAGTATTATCATGATAGATTCTTCACATAGGATATTTTGAGACAAAAAAATATACATGAATCTTCATGTGCATGCATGTAAATTGAGGAATAAAAGAAATTTGTGTCATCAAAGCATATTATATTCCATTATAAAATAAACATGATGTTTTGGAAAGAAAAATAATTGATAATCTATATAAAATAATGAGGATTTAATTAATTTTGTGAAGAAGAAATAAGTCATGATCACTTCAGGTATTTAAATGAGGTGATGTTGGGATTGAGATATTTTATTAATTCATTCAAGATAAATGAATCCTAATAATTTTGGTGTTTTAAAATAAATGTTTGATTTGGAATTTAAACAAGTTTAAATTTGAATTAAAAATGGATAAATATCCCCAATTTTTGGAAATGAATATTACTTATCGGTGAGATTCAAGGAACTTCCATATTCAAATATAGAAAATATAATTTATATGTATTATTCTGTGAGTATAAATATATTATTTAGGCAATAAATAATATGTATATAATTATAGAGAACACGCAAACATTATGTGAAAGATTAATGGGAGCCAAATAATTTTCATTATCAAAGAGATAAGAGATTATGAATCTAGGTGATCATTAAACTAGAAAAGAATAACTGATTTTTGAGTATCCAGATGGAGGTGGAGGACTCAGATCCTTCTAGATAGGAGTGAGTTTGAATACTAGTAGTGTTGATCACTATTGGTTTTTACTAATGTTCTTGATGGTTAAAAACATGTATACTAGTGATGTTTTATCTTCTTAGGGAGGATGACTATCATCAATAGGTATAAGACTATTTTGTTGGATCATTGTTGAAGAAGTGAAGCTGCTTCCAATGGATTCTATAATTAATGGGAACATAGTGGATTCTATGTTAGAAGACAGTTATTGAATGGAATAGAGTGGACTCTAAACTAATAAAACTAGATTTTTCTTGGTTATAAACAATTGTTGGAGATAGTGGATAATCCCTATTGAGGGGGCATAACCAACATGGAAAGGAGTGGTATTTTAGGAAAAACATTTTAAATAATATATGTTTATATCTTTCATTTATTTACTACACATGAGATGTTGTTGTGAGAATTCATTGAGTGGATTAAGAAATTTAATTTATTCAAGTGGATGAATTTAAAAGGTAAATAATTCATAAAAAGAAGAACTAATTCTCCCCCATAAGTGGTCTATCCAGCCTGGGACACTCTAAGTGGTATAAGAGAAAGGAACCATCAAAAGATCTAGGAATATTTCCTCTTTATAAATAGAGAATTGTAATTCTATTAATATCTGAATATCTCTAACTTTTGATGGTACAAACTACCATAGTTAGAGGAATATGATACTACCCTATCTTCTTTCACTCGACCTAGAAGTTAGAGATGCTACTAATATAGGTTTTCTAATTAATTTTGTATATTCTCCCATGAATCATGATGAAAAAATGAATATGGAAATGGATGGAAAATTACAAAAAATTTATCCTTATGTATCTATAAGAGAAAGTATCTACCAAATTCATGGGTCTCTAGACTACCAAATTAATTTTTGAAAAATTAAAAAGTGGTTATGAGGGTAATATCAAAGTCAAGGAAGCTAAATTATAAGTTTTAAGTTGTAGGTTAGAAGACATAAAAATAGATGATGATGATGATATATATTATTATTTTACCAGGTAAAATGAAATATCCAATAATATTCAAGAATTTTTTTTGAATATAGAGGATTCAATCATTGTAAATAAGCTAATGAGAAGTTTACAAATACATATTTGATCCCAAGGTTTCAGCATTAGAAGATAAGGAAGATGTAATACTAGATAAACTTAATAATATCCTCGTAGCCTATGAAATTAGGAAATCTATAACTTTAAAAAATAAATCCAAAGATGAAACTTCCTTTGAAGTTAGGAGAAAAGGGAAATTCAAAGAAGATAAAGATGATAACTCAAGTAATTTAGATAACGAGTAAGCTAAAGAAGATATAAACCAAATAATAGCTCTTTAATCAAATATATTAAATAAGGTAAAATTTAAATGAAAATATAAAAATTTATGAGATGTTATAATTATGATGGTATTGGTCATAATAAAAAAATATCCAAAGAAAATAATCTGAATCACATGATGAGGAAGAGAAAGAACAAAAGAAAATAAAGAGAAAAAATAATAATGTAACACCCAAATAAATTAAAATGTTTTAATTCTAGATTAAAATTAATTTTGTTTTTATATTCCTTTATATGAAACACCAAGTTTAACTTATGCTATAAAAACACGATATTAGCTTGTATGTAAGACCAAGTTTTGCCGCTATTTAATGGAGCATATTTTTTAAAAATAAATTTTGATACTTTTAAAAATATTATTTTTCAAAATAAACATTTTTTTGAATTTTTAATATCAAAATTAACTTAGGATGAATTTTTTTTTTTTTTCTAAAAAGTTTTTATTTTTGATGAATAGTGAAAAACAATGCATTTTAGTTAAAAATTCCCTTTTCGTTTGAATAATTATTAATGTTAAATTATATTTTAAATTTATTTTTAAGTAAAAATATATCTATTATAAAAATATTAACCAAATTTAGTACATTGGAATAATTTTTATATTAAAAGTGTACAGAAAAACTTGTTGAACTTTTGAACGTTTTTACTTTAAAAACCTGCTTTCTAGCTACGCCAGTGAGATTAGCATTAATCTTATTTTTCCAAATTTTGTGATTTGAATTTTGAAAAATGGAGATAAAAGGTTATAATAATTATAATATTTGTGTTCTAAAAATATAAACTTACTTTTTTACCAAAAATATTAGTGAGAGTGATTAAAATTAATTATGGTGATTAAGGTAAAATTTAGCTTAATAAGGGACTAAACCTTAATCCTAAGGGACAAAATGACCTGGAAAGTTGTCCAAAACCCATTTTATGGAAATATTTTGACCACATAAACTCTTGGTTATAATTTTTGGGGTTATTGGGATATTATTAAATGGAATTTCCTTATATAAAAGGTTAAGTAAGGAAAAAGACAAAAGAAGAACTTTCCTTACCTTTAACATTTATAAAACATTGAGATAGGTAAAAAAATAATATTTTAGGTTATACATATCATTTTGAAATATAAATTGATTATTTTTATCATAATAAATTTATCATTAATTTTTAGATATTATTTAGTTTCTTAAAATTCTTAAGAAACACCAACATAGTGATTATTTAGTTAATAGTTAACTAAAATAAATGATACTATAAAAAATAAAAGTGAAGTATATTGATTGAATTAATGTATTTAATTATTTTTGTCGATGAATATATAATTTTAAAGATATTTAAACTTAATATATTTTAATTCAAATATTATTTTGAAATTTTATAATTAAAAATAAATAAATAATGTCAAAATTGACATTATTGTTATTTTACAATAAATGATATTTTATTAAATTATTCAAAATTAATAAAAATATATATATATTCTTCCAAGTTATTTTTTAAGTGCCAATAAATACTAAATATTATATATTAATGGACCAATTGATATTTTATAATTAACATATTGACCCATATATTATAAAATTTTTGTTAACACGGTCAGGGATTAAACGGTGTTTTAGTGTGTCACATGCGCTTATTTTAAAATTAATTTCCAAAATAGATGGTATTTTTATTTTATAAATTATATATCATATTAAAAATTTAGTGTCTATATATTTTATAATAAATATAACTTTATTTTAGTCTTAATGGTTAAATTACTTAGGATGGAAAACTGGAAGCTTTAATAAAAAGCAAAAAGATAAAATTGGGGAATATTAGAAGTTAAGGAACCAACTTATTAAAATAAAAATATTTTTTTTTAGAGGTTTTAATAGACCCTTATTCCCATTTAATCAATTATTTTTCTATTTTTTGAGGCACTTTAAGTAAGTTATAACTCCCATTAATGAATACCTTTTGGTATTTACAAGGGTGTCACTCCCCCTCCACTATAAAAAGTCAAGCACTCTGCCCCTTACTCACACATCTCAAGACACTTTGTCTTGAAAAACTCTACCCAAATAGCTCATAAACATCCCTCCCATAATCCTATAATCCTACCCTTTGTAATAAATCCATCCAATGGAGTTTTTTATTACAAACTGAAAGAAGTTATCTGATTAAGAGGTAACGTCTTCTCTCAAACTCTCTAGTTTCATTATCCACCCCATAAAATATCCTTATTCTATGATTATATAATAACACAAGTATCTTCAATATACTAGTATGTTTTTATGATAAGGTTTCAACCTAAACTAACACACACTTCCATATAATGGGTAATGAACATACTGTTTCTGTGTACGGTGAACTATTGTCTCAAAAAACGATGAGTGTTCATTTTTCCTTTACCACCTCTCATTATGGACATTATGATGGACACCCTATTTATATATTATATTTATTATATTTATAATTTCTTTATTCTTATTTAATTATTTTATAACACATACCTCTATGAATTCCATTTTTTGTAAATATGATAACATTTTTTTTGCAAGTGTGGACTATCACCGCCTCAAAGTGATGTGACTCATTCACATTGTAAATGAAATATATAAAGAATGGTTTTAATAAACCTATATAACATATAGAAAATATATATGATACTCGAATTATAATATATATATATATATATAATTTATTTTTTATTATTTTAAATGCAACAAATAAATGAAAGTAGCATTAATCTGTATGTATGGTCTACCATTTCCATGAACGGTGTACTTCATTTCTTATCTACAAATATTATGGAAAATTATAAATACATATTAACTAAATATATATAATAATTAATTCATGGTTTGAATTTTTTATATGATTAAATCATGATCTAATTAATATGAACAAAAAATTACAAGTCAAAACATACTGGAGAAAACTAGGAAATTAACACACAAAGTTGTGAAAATAATGAAATAGTGTTAACAAACAAGTAATAAAATATTATAAGAAGTTAATATATGATATTATATACATTATTATGGTTCTGGTATAATTTAGTGATATATTTTAAACCACTACGCCAGATTTTAAAGACCACACAACAAAATGGAAGGTTAAGGTAATGGATTTCGTTGCAATTTAGATTGCATTGAGACTTATTTGTTATTATGAATCTATTTTCTTTCATATGGTTTATATAATTCCATTTGAAATGTTATATCATGAAACTCTTTATTATAATTATATTCTAATTTTTATTTAATGTTATTCCTTCATGGATATTATGGTTTGAATGTTTCAAAGTGGTGTGGGACACGTTGGAATGTGTAAATATTATTCCCCTAAAGATTGTTCTTAATGATTATCTTTGTAATCACACTTCATTTTGTGATTGTTAACTTTATATTGAAACAATAAATTTATTTTAATCATTTTTAATTTTAAATTTACTTGAATATCCATATTCTACATAATTGATATTATTATTTCCTAAACTATATATCATTTTTACATATAGTGTTCACTTTGATAGTTATTTGATAAATTGGGTAATTATTTATAAATATGTATTCTTTATTCAATACAGATATTTGATAAGTAATATTATATAATTTGACTAGTTAATATGAGTAATGATTAGGAAAATTAATGATGGGTGGGTACCAAACTTTATATATCCCCTTGATGCATTGATATATTATTATGAGATGATTTGGTCGGCCAAATTAAATAGGTTTATATCTTTAGTTTTAACCACCTTGGGAAAGGCCTTGACAGTATAGGTTTTCATGTGCCTTAGACATGGTGTCCAATAATTAAGCATTTTATTCATATATATTTTAGTTATTATTTATCCCTGATATTTTACATCGATATATTTATAGATGTATTCTATTCACAGATTATTGATTAAGTGACATGTGTTCCATATTCAAACCTTGTCATATTGATATTACCTTATATAATTATTTGAATGACATATGCTATCAGTTATTTACCTTTACATGTTAATTGATTCCTATTGATTTATTATTTCTTCCAATTTACTTACCCCTGCTGATAATTTGAACTCACCCTTATTATGTTTCCTTTACTGAGGTTATGAAGAATAAATCTTTGAATAAGCATTCAAGTATGCAGTTTATTTCATTTTATTATATATCATGTTTATATTTTCTATTTCCCAATGTTTTATGGGTATCATGTATATAATCTAGATTTTTAAGAATTTTAAACTGATTAGTCCTTCATGATTTGATTTCTTATAATCATGCCAATGTAATAAAATAATACATCAGCTTCGGGCTTCTGGGTCGAGGAATTACAGTTGGTATAAAAGGAAGTTTAGCAGCAACCTGGGGAACTAGATTGATAAAACCTAGATTAAGGATCATAACCCTAATATAGACATTGAGTATAACTATAAATCTATATCCTATAAGTTTGGTAAGGTATAGATTATGTGGAAATTTCTATAAATACATCCTTGTCTGGATACTATAGGTGGATGTGGTTCTGTAACAGATATACCTACGAGTAACAACTCTGACAAGGTGTTTTGACCTGACTCGGTGTAACCTAGTACACAACAACAGGCCTTAATACGCACCTAGTTTGACACTCCTGGGGGATATGATTGGAATAATTTTCATTTTCTTTATGAACCATAAAAAAGGATTTAACTAGAATATTACTATGAATAACCTAGGATAAAACTAAGGTTTCATAGATTAAAAAAGTAGGATCCATGATTTAGGAATCATATAAGTAATTTTTCATGATTATGTGGTTTTCTATTTTGATAAGTGTTTCTCACACTATGCTTTGTGGTTTTAAAAAATGGAGAAAACCATAAGAAACTCGGTTAACATTAAATTTGATATAAAATTTACAAATGAGAAGTTATATGGAATGATCACTAGAGTGAAGGATATTATGATCATGCCTAATAATATTTCATGGAACATGATTAACAATGTGTACCTTAACCAACTCTTGGACTCACCAAGGAAGAGAAGGAAGGAATTCACTAAGATTTCAGGTAATATAGACCATGGAGGAAAGCATATTAAATTTTCTTTATGTAAAGAATGTGGAAATAATCACCCAAGTGAATGTCTTAGAGGGTCAAGAATATTTTTTGACTATGGAAAAGAAGGACACAAATCAAGTAACTGAAAATGAAAAATAAAGAGTCGTATTGATATAATATATTGGAATATAGGCCTCCCTAATACATAATCAATGGTTAAATTATTTAATTTTGGAATGAGTGGTAATTATGAAAATATATGTTCCATGTGGAAATATCATGAAGATAATAAGAAAGGTGGTGTGATTAATGGTCATATTGATGAGACTACTGGTGAAATGTGAAAGGAAAGAGGTATTAAGTAATAGGATGATGTGGCCTTGTTAATTTCTTAAGGATTGAGTGGGATAATCGATGTGCTTATGTACTTGGATTCAAGAACTATGTCATTTGAATATTTTATTAGTGATGTACTATTTATAAAAATTATAAAATATATGAGGATTATATAGTAGTACTTTTTGTTGAGGATTTGAGATCATATTCTTAATGGTATCAAGAAAATTTATTCAATAGAAGGATAAAATTTTAGTAAAACATGTGATTGAGGGAAATATGACCTTTAATATGTCCCAAATGTTGAGATAATGATGAATAAATGATTAATTTAGACAATTGTTGATTACCTTGGAACTAATTAATGACTTGTTGACAAGTGGTCTATGCTATCATTTATAGAATTTACAACACATTTGGATTTAAGGAATATATCCAATGACAAGTGTTTTAATTAAGTAAAAAATAAGAATTCATGTTTTAAATAAGGTTTTATGTTAATTTGAGTTATCACCATATTTAAAGAGGATACATAATAAAATTATTCACATGTTTGGAATGTTAAATTTTAAAGTTGTTAAATGTTTATTAAAGTCTAATGATAATTTCATCTTGGAAATTTAGTGACATTATTTCTAAAGTGTTGGATCGTAATATTTTGTAAAGTTTAACCATTTATGAAATGGTTTAAGTTGAAATTTATGTCTGGTTTTAGACATTGATTTATTATATCAATATACGATGAATCTTGTTCTAAGAGTTGAACTAGAAATAGTTCAAGGCACGACCAAAGGATAAGATTGTGCATATAGAAATGTACCTAGTATGTGTATTTATTTATATCCATAGAGAGTGAAATAATTCCTCAAATCCAAGAAAAATGACATTTAAATGGAAAATGTGGTCCTAGTACCTTCATTTCAGATAAATCAAATGGACTCTTAGATCATTGTGGATTTATGGCCTTTTTATTGTTAACTTTCTTTTAACCTTGTTCTCTAACACTCTCCATCATAACATGATTGTTAGATTTTTCTTCGGTATCCATGTTTCCATTTCCCACCTATGTGATCCTACTAGGGAACCTTGTTATGTGATCATTTTACTTTCCTTTCTCTCTTATCAAGGATATGTGTTATTAACCCTATTTGCGATGTTAGTTTTTCAACAATAGTTTATTTTCAAATATCAATCCCTTCATTACTGAGATCATGTTTAAATTTTGAGGACACAATTTAAATAAGGTGGGGAGAATGTAACACCCCCAATACATTAAAATTTTCTAATTTTACAATAAAATTAATTTTTTTTCTATCTTCCTTCATATATAACACTATTTTAATCTTATTCAATGCAAAACACGAGATTACCTTGCATGCAAGACTGAGTTTTACTGCCTTTTAATGGTAAAAATTTATTAAAACTAAATTTTGAAAATTTTATAAATATCATTTTTCAAAATAAACTTTATTTTTCGATTCAGAATATAAAAATTATCTTAGGGGTGATTTTTTTCTAAGAAGTTTCATTTTTTGATGAATAGTAAAAAATATTGCATTTTAGTTAAAAATGTCTTTTTTTTAATACTTATTAATATTAAATTACATTTTAAATTATTTTTAAAGTCAAAATATATAAATTTTACATATATCAACCCAATGTAGTTCATTATAATCATTTTTATATTAAAATAGGACATAAAAACTTATTAAATTTTTGAACATTTTTAATTTGAAAACCTGCTTTCTCACCATCCTCTGAGATTAGTGTTAATATTAATTTTCCCTATTTTGTGATTATAATTTTGAAAAATTGGAATACATAGTTATAATAAGTATAGTATTTTTGGTCAAATAATATAGAATTAGTTTTTGATCAAAAATATTAGTGAAAGTGATTAAAATTAATTACAGTGATTAAGGTAAAATTTTGCTTAACAAGCGATTAAACCTTAATCTAAAAGGAAAAAATAACCTGGAAACTTTTCCAAAAACCATTGGAGGCCAATGGTTTTACCACATACCCTCTTGATTTTAATTTTTTGGGTTATTGGGATATTATTAAATGGAAGTGCCTGATATAAAAGGTTAAGTCAGGAAAAAGACAACAAGGAAACTTTCCTTACCTTTAACAATTATAAAACTTTGAGATATATAAAAAACATTATATTTTTTGTTATAAATATCCTTTTAAAATATAAATAGGTTATTTTTATCATAATAAATTTATCATTAATTTTTATATGTGATTTAGTTTCTTAAAATTCTTAAGAAATGTCAACGTAGTGATTATTTAGTTAATAATTAACTAAAATAAATGATACTATAAATATTAAAAGTGAAGTGTATTGATTGAATTATTATCTTTAATTATTTTTGTAGATGAATATATCATTTTACACAACTATAAACTAAATATAATTGAATTATAATATTGTATTGATATTTTGAAATTAAAATTAAATAAATAATATCAAAATTGACATTATTGTTATTTTACAATAAATGATATTTTACTAAATGATTTAAAAGTAATAAACACCTATATTATATAAATTGATTTTTAAGTGTTTATAAAAATTAAATATGTTATATTAATTGACCAATTAATCATTTATAATTAACATATTGACTCATATATTGTAAAAACATTGTTAACACAATCTAGGTTTAAGCAATTCTTTTAACACGTCACAAGTGCTTGTTTTAAAATTAATTCACAAAACACATGGGATGTTTATTTTATAAATTTTATATCATATTAATAATTAATTTTATCTTTATTTAATAATAAATTTCACTTTATTTTATTCTTAATGGTTAAATTAATAAGGTTGGAAAACTAGATGCTTAAATAAAATCCAAAATGATAAAATTGGGGAATCTTAGAAGTTAAGGAACCAAATTGTTAAAAATTCACATATTTGTGTGTGGTGAAGATATTAATAGACCATTATTATACATTAATCCATTATTTTCTCATTTTGGAGGCACTTTAGGTAACATATACCTCCCATTAATGAATACCTTTTGGTATTTCCAAGAGTGCCACTCCCCCTCAACTATAAAATGGAAAGAACTACGCCCCTTACTCACACCTCTCAAGACACTTTGGATCAACCAGTATCTACCCAAATATATCATAACAATACTTCAAATTATCCTAGAATAATCCCCTTGGGCTGAAATCCATCCAAGTAATACTTTTGGTACAAACTAAAAAAAGTTACCCAATTAAGAGGTAATGTCTTCTCTTAAGTTCTCAAGTTTCATTATCCAACAACTCAAATATTCTTGTTATATTATTATATAACTAAAAAAATAATAAAAATAAACTAGGATGTTTTTATTTTAAGGGTTATACCTACAATTACAGAAATTTCTGTCTAATGGGTAACAAACATATTGTTTCAGTGTACGGCGAACTACTGCCTCACAAAACAATGATTGTTCATTTTTTATTTAAACCCTATCATGGTGGCCATTATGATAGAAACTCAATTTATATATGATATATATGATATTTATAATTTATTTATCATTAATTAATTATTTTATAAAACATACCTCTATAAATTCCATTATTTTTATATGCAATAACATCATCTATGGAAGTGTGGACTACCGTCCTCTCAAAACGATGCTACTCATTTACGATATACATTGAATGTATAACAGATGGTTTTAATAAACCTAAGTAAAATATATAACATATTTATGATACTGGAATTATAATATACATATGAATCATTTATTTTTCATTCATTTAAATACAATAAAGAAATTAAATTAGTGTTTATGCGTACGTACGGTCTACCGTATCTCTGAAGATGCACTTCATTTATTATATCTAAATTGTATGGACTAATATAAATACAAATATACTGAATATATATAATAATTAAGTCATGATTTATATTCTTTATATGATGAAATAATGATCTGATTAATAGGAATAACAAATTAAAAGTCAAAACATGCTTGATAAAACTAGGCAATTAACACCCAAAGTAGGGAAAATAATGAAAGAGTGTTAACAAACAGGTAATAAAATATTATAATAAGTTATTATATGGTATTATAAACATGATTATAGTTATTTTAGAAGTTATTAACATATTTTAAACTAATATATAGGAGTATAATCACTACATAACAAAAATTAGGGTTAAGGTAAGATATTTCTTCTCAATTTATATTCCATTGAGACTTATTTATTGTTATGCACCTAGTTTCTTTTATATGGTGTATATAATACCATTTGAAATTTTATATCATGAAAATATTTATTCTCATGATATTATAAGTTTAGTTTAATTTTATTCCTTCATGTATATTATGATTCAAATGTTTCAAAGTGGTATAGGACACTTTGGAATGTTTAAAGATTATTCTCCTAAAGAATGTTCTTAATGTTTATATTTTCAATATCACTTCCTCTAGTGATTGTTAACTTTCTCTTGAAAAAATAACTTTATTTTAATAATTTTTCATTGTAAATTTACTTGAATATACATTTTCTCATACAATGTATATTATTATTGCCTAAACTGTATATTATTTTTACATACGGTGTTCACTTTGATAGTTATTTGATTAATTGGAGAATTATTGGTAAATATTTATTCTTTATTAAATATGGATATTTGAAAAGGAATATTATTTTTTTACTAATTTATATGATGAATGATTTTGAGTAGTAATGATGGGTGGGGCCCGAAATTTATATATCCCCTTGATGCATCAATAGGTTCTCATGAGACGATTAAGTTTCCCAAATTAAACAGGTTTTTATCTATAGTTTTAACGATCTTGTGAAAGGTATTTACGATATAAGATTTCGTGTGCCTTAGACATGATGTCCAGTAATTAATAATTTCCTTCATAGATATTTCAGTTATTATTTATCCATGATATTTTGTGTCGACGTATCTATGGATATTTTATATTATCAATTTATTGATTAAGTGGAATGTGTTTCATATTCATACCTTTCCATATTGATATTGTCCTATCTCATTATTTGGATGGAATGGGTTATAAGTTATTCACCTTTCCATGTTGATTTATTCCTATTGATTCGTTATTTCTTCTGCTTTACTTACCCTTATTGGTCATTTGTGCTTATCCTTATTATGTTTCCTTTCCTAAGGTTATGAAGAAGAAATATTTGAATAAGAATTAAAGGATGCAATTTATTTAATTTTATTATGTATTGTGTTTTTATTTTCTATTTCCCAACATATTATGGGTATCATGTATGTAATTTGGTTTTCCAATTATACTAAACTAATTGGTCCTTTGGGATTTGATTCCTTGTAATCATGCTAGTGTAATAAAATAATGTACTGACTCTAGACTTCTAGGTCGGGGTGTTAAAGTTGGTATCAAATCAAGTTTAGCAACAAGATTTGCAACTAGATTTAGAAAACCTAGATTAAGGATCATAACCCTAATATAGACATTGAGGATAGGTATAGAGAAACATCCTATAATTTTGGTAAGGTAGTGATTATGTGGGTATTCTTATAAATACATCCCTATATGGATACTACAAGTGGATGTGGTCCTGGAACAGATGTACCTAGGAGTACCAACTCTGAAAAGGTGTTTCGGGCTTGACTCGGTGTAACCTAGTTCACGACAACAGTCCTTACTGTGCACCTAGTTTGACACTCCTTGGGGATACACTTAGGATAATTCACATTTTCATTACAAACCATCAAGAAGGATCTAAGTAAAAGATGACTATAAATGACATTGTATAAAACTACGGTTTCATAGATTAAAGAATTAGGATCCATGATTTAGGCATCTTATAAGTAATTTTTCACAATTATGTTGTTTATGTTTTGATGATTATTTCTCACACTATTCTTTCTAGTTTTATTCAATGGAGGGAACCATAAATAACTGGGTTAACATTGAATGTGATGGACAATTTACTGATGAGAAGTTAAATGGAATGATTACTAGAGTGAAGGATATTGTGATCATACCTAATCAGCTTTCATGAAACATGATTAACAATGTGTACCTTAACTAACTCTCAAACTCACCAAGGAAGGGAAGGAAGGAGTTCATGGAGAGTTCGGGTAATGGATACCCTAGAGTAAAGTAGATTCAGTTTTTTTGTGTCAATAATGTAGAAATAATCACCCAAGTGAATGTATTAAAGGGTCAATAAGATGTTTCTAATGTGGAAAAGAAGAACACAAATCAAGTAATTTCAAAATTAAAATAAAGAGTTATATTGATACAATGGATGGGAATATTGGCCTCCCTAAGACATCATCAATGGTTAAATGATTTAAGTGTGGAAGTAATGGTCATTATGAAAATTGATGTTACAAGTGGAAAGCTCATGAAGAGAATCAGAAATGTGGTATGAGTAATGGTTAAATTACTGATGATGATGAGACTACTGGTGAAATGTGAAAGGAAAGAGGTATTAAGTAATAGGATGAGGTAGCCTTGTTAATGTATTATGGATGAAATGGAATAATCGATGTGTTTATATACATGGATTCAAGAACTATGTCATTTTAATATTTTATCAGCAATGTAATGGTTATAATAATTATTAAATATATGAGGATTCTACTAAAATTCTTTTTTTTCAAGGATTTGAGATCATATATTGAATGGTACCAAGAAAATTTATTCATTAGAAATCTAAACCTTTCATAAAACACGTGATTAAGGGAGAGATTGCCCTTAATATGTTACTTATGTTGAGATAATGAAGAATAAAGGGTTAATTTGGACAAGTGTTGACTACCTTGGAACTGATTAATGACTTATCGATAAGTGGTATTTTCTATCATTTATGGAGTTTACAACACTTTTGGATTTAAGGAATATATCCAATAACATGTATTTTAACTAAGGAATATGTAAGAATTCATGTTTCTAATAATTTTTTATGATAATTTGAGTTATTACCATAATTTAAGATGATACGTGATAAAATTATTCACATGTTTGTAATTTGAAAATTTATATTTATTGGATGTTGATTATATACTAATGATAAATTCATCTTGGAAATTCAGTGAAATTTTTTCTAAAGTGTTGGATCATAATATTTTTTTGAAAAGTTTAACCATTTATGAAATGGTTTAAGTTTAAATTTGGATCTGGTTTGATAGTTTTATATATTACATCACTTTATTATGAATCTTTTTCTGAGATATGAACTAAAAATAGTTCAAGGAATAAATAAAGGATAAGATTGTTATTATAGAAACGTACTAAGTATGTGTATTTAATTTTATCCTTAGAGAGTGAAAGAATTACTCAACTCTAAGAAAAATGATCTTGAAACTAAATTTTTTTCCTAATATCTTCAATTTTTGATAAATCAAATGCCCCCTTAGATCATCATGGATTTATGGCCTTGTGATTGTTAACTTTATCCTAACCATGTTCTCTAGCATGATCCATCAAAACATGATTTTTAGATTTTTCTTCTATATCCATGTTTCCATTTCCCAACTACGTTATCCTACTAGGGAACCTTTTTACGTGACAAATTTACTTTCCTTTATATCTTATTAATAATATTTGTTATTAACCCTATATATGATGTGGGTTTTTCAAAAATAGTTTATTTTAAAATATCAATCCCTTAATTACAGAGATCAAGTTCAAATTGCAAATCTGAAATTTAAATAAGTTGGAGAGAATGTAACACCCCAAGACATCACAATTTTTTAATTTTTTAATAAAGATAATTTTTTTATAATCTTACTTTATACACAATACCATGTTAATCTTATGTAATACAAAACATGGGATTAGCTAGTATGTAAGACCGAGTTTTATCGCCTTCTAATGGAGCACCATTTTTAAAAATAAATTTTGAAACTTTTATAAATATTATTTTTAAAAATAAACTTCATTTTTGGATTAGTAATATCAAAATTATCTTAGGGTGAATTTTTAGTGTTTTTTTGAGCAGTTTCATTTTTTGATGAATAATAAAAAAAATACTGCATTTTAGTTAAAAACTACCTTTTCGTTTAAATAATTATTAATGTCAAAATTATATTTTAAATTGGTCTTGAAGTTAAAATAGATCAATTATACATATATTAACCCAATTTAGGTTATTGGAATCATTTTTATATTAATATTTTTCATAAAAACTTATTGAATTTTTGAGTGTTTTTACTTTAAAAATGTGTTTTCTCACAATGCTTGCAAGATTAGTGTTAATCTTAACTAGTACCTCACCCGTTCATATGCATGGAGCTATAATTAAAATCTAATTTTCGAAAGTGTATTAATAGTTCGAGTAATTAATAATGAAAATGACATAAAATATGATAAACTTACTACTTTATTGGTAGATAATAATGAAAATAAATGAAAAATAAGAACATGAATTCAAAAATATATGTGAAAATGAATGAAAAGGAAATAACATGATGTAAAAAGATACAGAAAAACATCACGTATCATTAAGAATTCGATGTGGTGTCTTTAAAAGGTATTGTAGTAGGAAGTTCATTTTTTTAATCTATCATCATCATACGTAATGGTCACTTTATGATTGGATAGGAGGATGAAATTGGAAGGAAAAAAAAGAAAATAAATAGAATGACTGCAAATCGTAAATGAATTGATGAATAACGGCCTTAGAAATATGTTGGAGGAGCAGTGGAGGCAAAGGCAGAGGCGGAGGTGTAAGAGGAGGCAAAGGTAGAGGTAGAGGAAAAGATAAAGGCCAATGGAGAGGAGGATGTGGGGGCTCATGAGGAGGATACACATGGGGAGGGGGGTTATCGGTATAACATTCAATTCTTAAATAGGTTACTGAACACTTAGCAAACATTTTGTTTTGTACAGAAGACATCTAAAGATATAAATAAGATTTCATAAAGTAAATATAATCATCTAAAAAATGATAATAAAGTAATCTACCTCTGTTTCAAAGAAAAAAAACTTTCAAACAACTTATTATGAATCAACATTCTATGGACTAAACCAAAACTGGACTGAACTACAACACTAACACAAAAAATTATTACAGTAAAGACTCCATTACACCAATAGTATTCAACTTGTTACCTTTTAATAATATAAATCTGTTATAATGAATTTTTCAAATCCACTTTAATGAATACTTCAAGACTCATCCATTGAGTTTTTTCCCTTACACAAACCATCAAAAGAATCAATAAAAATGTAATACAAAGCATTAAATTAGCGCAGAAAGTGCATATTTCATCACATTAGTATACAACATACTGAAATACCATTGATCGCAATCACCATTTTTCATAGTTAAGTTCCTTTGCTTCATCAACATGACTACTCCACAAGTCATCTCTGTAAACAACTCCATGGCATCACATTCCAGCATAGTATTTAGAATCAAATTTCTCTGTGGATTTAACTATTTTCTCATAAACCAGAACCCCATAAAACTTATGTGCTGAAAGTATATTTTTATGTACATTTTCATGCAACTGATTATTCAAATTTCTTCCTCCACTTATTCATCTTCCTTCATAGTGTCACGGATCTTCCAAATAAATGAGAAATCAAATAAAAAATCAACCTGAACCTTGCAACCAAATCTTACCTATAAACTGGGAAATGATAACAAAAACACCCATACAACTAATCTTCAACAAAAAAACACAATGTTTTAACAGCCATTTTACCTATATTTGGAATTCATTGGCTTTTCTAACATTGGGGTATGTTTGTTTGCATAAGGTTCTATTTTCATGCACCGTTTTTCACAGAAGTACCTATACATAATAAAAAAAGTAAGTTAAATAGTGTTTGAAGATCCGTCTATATGCTAGAAACTAATAACAAAAACACACATGAAGGTAATATACAAAAAAACACTATATTTAAATAGCAATTTTACCTATATTTTTCATTGATTGGATTTTATAACATTGTCGTGAGTTTGTAAACATAATGTTCTATTTGGTTACATGTGCTAAGTTTTCACATAAGTACCTAGAAATAATAATAAAAATTAGTGAAATGATGTTGGAAAATCTTCCTATATACTGAAAACTGATAAATTACAGGCTGAGAAGGACACTCCTAAGAAGGTTGAGGTGGTGGCTGGATTTGACCAGGGCCAGACCTCTCATTCACTCTCTATGACATCTGCTAAGAATCCTAACTCCAAAAATTTATAGGTTGCCCAGGTGGATTTTTTACAAGATAAAAGGGAACTCCAATGAGACCTTCTATACAGATCATGCCATCCATGATGTTGGTATAGCTAGTGCTGCTGATAAGGAAGTTGTGAAGGAATCTGGACCTAAGAATACTGGGAATGGATCAACAACCCTAAGGACTTCACAGAATGAAACCCTAAATTAATATTTATTACATTGAATATAATGAAATTATAAAATACTGGTAAATAATATAACTCTAAAAGTGTACTCTATATATGAAGACAATGAATTTCTGTATAGTTAACCTTATAAAAAGTAAAATATGAAATACATATACCAAACTAAAAAACTTTGAAACAAAAAATATGGAATAAAATATGGGTATACTCGATTGTATGTTACTGTATATAACCAAAAATCATTGTTATTGCTTATTATCCAAAAAAATGTATCCATGGTAAAAAAAGAAATTAAAATTGTTGGCACATACCTTAAAAAAACTGAAACACATAACTTGATGATTTTGCATTATTAGAAATAAATCAGTCAGTGAATGATGCACCTTTGTAGCTACCCTTTTCACAGCCCTTGAGTCTCTACTTGAGGTCATGTCAGATTCTCTCTCAGATCTCTAATCTTCTCATTTGATTTATTATGAGATTATAAGCCTTCAACGGGACTAAAATGAATAACCCCTCCAAATTTAGAGTACCTAAAAAATAGTGATGATGGATGGGATAATGTGGTGACATATGAAGGAAAAAATTAATGAAAAAAACTTTTATGAAAATTTACTCATTTCATGAACTTGAAATATTATTAATGTACCATCCACTATAGGTTTTAGTCTATATAAATGGTTTGTAAACTTTTTTTGAGGAAAATTTATCATAGTATATAGTTTGAGATGAAATAATAATTTATTTATTTGTTCCAACTGAAATGAAAGTGAAACATTACATGTCAAGAAAAATATAATTGACATTTTTCATCTTGAAATCTACTGCCATTGTACCACACGGCAGTGATGATGTTTACATTTATCTATAGTAAGATGGTTAGAAAACTGAATAAGAATTAATGGTTAATTCAAGCTGTATAATTCTTTCTAGTTTCCTTATCTGGATCATAAACATAGGGTGTAACCATTGTTTGAGGAAAATTTATCATAATAGAATCCCTTAAAGGTGTTAATCTGTAGTCACATAAAATAAAATAAAAACATGTATTCTACTTCCATTACACCACACGATAGTCATGATGTTGAAATTTATCTACAATCAAATGGTTAGAAAAACTGAATAAGAATGAAAGAGCAATTCAAGCTACATAATTCGTGCCACTTTCTTTGTTTGTATAAAAAACATATAGTTGTATCAATTGTTTGAGGAAAGGTTATCACAGTACAATACATTACAGGTTTATATATTTAGTCATATAAAATAAAAAACATAGGAAAATATCCCAATTGGAAACACATTTCTAGAAAAAAATATAAATTCCTGAAACACTAACAATGATATCAGGGGATTCATCTTTTAGGAACATGACCCAAAGAACTCCATTTTTTAGTGGACAATGATTCCACTTATTTTTATCCATTCATCTCAGGGATGAAAAAATGAAGTTCTTGGGTCTGAACATGAAACTAATGGAGTTCATAAATCAGTTTTAGTAAATGATGCTCCCATCTCTGGAGTACTTGTTGGAGTCTCAACTGGTCCTCGAATAGACTATAAAAATTCATTATCATCTTTAGAATTATCTTCAGTGGCTTCATATAGAACATGAAAGTTGTAAACTACTTCATATTCTTTCATAGGTAAACCTACTAAATATAAATGGAGAAAAATAGTTTGGGAAATCTTCCTGATCACAATATTTCATTAAATTTACCCCATAAAACACTTTTATTCAGGCATCAGTTGTCTGCAAATAGATCAATAGATAGTTTTAAAAGAAACAATAATTTATTTCATTGATCCTACTAAAATAAAAATGGAACATTACTTGTCCAACACAACCCAATTTTCATTTTACTTCTTGTATTCTGTAGCCAATGTACCACAAGGTGATGTCGATATAGTCATGATACTATCATTTATATGTAATTAGATGGTCAGAAAAACTGAATAAGAATGAATTTTCAAATTAAAATGAATAATTTGTTTTAGTTTCCTTATTTAGATCACAAATATAATGATGTTGGAGGGTCATCTATGAGAATAATTCCATGATATCAGATTTGTTGTTTGAAGTTGAGCATGAAGCATATCTGGGGAGCTCCACAACTTTCTTCCTAATAAATACATGTGAATTAACCAGTAGATTGGTAAATTCCACACTGTCAATGCCAAATAATGAGCAGTAGTGTTGAGCGCACAACCAAAAAAGGAAGATGAGGGTGAATAAGGTACTAATAATGTATCAGAAACTTTCCAAAACAATAGTATTAAAAGTAATGTGAATCATACCAGAACATTGAGCTGGGGAAACTATAGGAAACGTTATGCAATACCCGAGAAAAACAACATGAGTCCTCCCCATTCTTTATAATAAAGACATGTTAATTAACCAGTATATTTTTAAATTATATACTATTAATGCCAAATAATGAGCAATAGTGTTGAGTGCACGACCAAAAAAGGAAGTTGAGGGCGAAAAGGGTACTAATAATGTATCAAAACATTCCAAACCAAATGTATAATAAGTAATGTGAATCATACCAGAACATTGAGGTGGGGATAATATAGGGAACATTATGCAATACCAAGGAAGAACGATATGGGTCAAATCCCATTGAAGAGCCAAGTTGATGATTTCATTGGAAGCCTTCATCAGCAAAACAACCTTCTGGGTTGCCGCATTTTCCCCAATCTTCACCTTCCTATTATTCTCCTCCCGACTCATCTACATCCACCATAACGATATTATAATTTCATAAACCTCTATTATCTATAAAAACAACTTGCAATAGGTTTAAAAACAACTTATGCTAACTTCATAAATCATCATAACTCCTGGTAACTGAAAAACAATACTTTACTAACTATAAAATGATTATTACCATGTAAAAAAAATCATATTATGTGGTAACTATATTGATCATGTGGTAGACATAGCGTGTGGACACTTTATTTAACTTGGACTGGGTATACTAACCTTGAATGCATGATCAGTAGAAAATATCATCATATAGAAACTCTAGATACCTTGATTCTCCATTTTCATGGACATTTGGTTTTTCATGAATAAGCATGAGTCGCATAACAATCTAAAAAAGGGAAACTGATTGAAATATATTGGAATGCATAATATATGTGAAATAACCTATATTGGTGTACAATATGATAGGATACAAATCATATTTGATGGCAGCTTCAGAGTTTTTTCATGATCTGAGTAGGTGAATCCATGGAAGGGGAAAATTAATTCTACATAAATTGTTCTAGGTGTAGCCAATATCATGTATATAAAATTAAGATATTTCAATAGATTAAATAAAATATTAGTAAATTAACATTATACTTACATAAATGGTGGCAGACCAAGTTAAGTGAACCTCATGAAAGCATATGTATTTTATTATAATATGGAAATTTCGTATGATTTCAGTGAAATGAAAAACGTAAGACAACAAAATTTCATAGTGGATATAAACAAAAAAATAACCTTATGCAGTATGTGTCGGCAACAGCATGAGAGTCAACAAGATGAGATTCGTGCATAAAAAATCTGTAAAAAAATTATGTATGAGAAATTAGGAAATAGTTGAATAAGCAATCTAGAAAAGAGATAGATGGGAACAAAATGAATACATTGTGTACTAGAATGATTTGTATTTACGGTACCATTGAGAAAAGTGTTGATTCCATAATAATATCTACATAATTCCTTGAAGCTAGAATGAGTAATAAAGAAGCATTCAATTGGTGCACACAAGTCATATATATGCACCAATGTCTTCATTGTAATAAAGTAACATTATACTTACAGAAATGGTGGCAGACCGAGTGAAGTGAAACTCATGAAGCCATATGTATTGTATTATAATATGGAAATATAGTATGAGTTCAGTGAAATGGAAAACGTAAAATGGAGCAAAATGTCACACGGAATATATGAAAAAAAAATCACCTTATGTTGGATGTTTCGGCAACAGGATGAGAGTCAGCCGAATCTGATCCTTGGGAAAGAAGTTAATTATGGTCGTCTGATATTAATTGGTTCTGAAATTTGAACTAGATCCATAATTCTATTTTACTGGGTTCTTGCGACCATAGAAGGCACTTCCTAAGTAACTGATTTTGGACGCCGTTTAAATGGCGTCTCATTGATGAAATCATGTTTCCCTTCCAAATATTCAGAACGAGGAATGAAATCGCGAGTTTTTATGTGAAGTGGGATTCTGACTAAACTCGAGACCAAGAGCTAGGGTTCGTATGGGGAAGGGTGTTGAGCAATGAAGAACATATGAAGCAGAAGGAAGAGATGAGCATGGCTTTGAAAACGGAAGCTATGAATTGTCGATGATGTATAAAGAATTGGAGTCGTTGTAGTAAGCAGAGCTTTGAGGAGGGAAAATCCACCGGGAATCCTAGGAGTTGGGGAGGCGGAGTCGGGGAGGCAGAGTCGGGGAGGCGGAGTCACGGAGGTGGAGTCATGGAGGAGGAGTCATAGCTGCAGAGGGGATTCGAAGAGGGGACCAGGTGAGGGGATTCGGGGAGGGGTATTTGTGGGGGGGAGCGGGAACCCTAGATAGTGTACAGGGAAATCGCGAAGTGGTGGGAGAGGCGACGGAAAAGCCCAATCGGGGGCAGGAGGGTTTTCAGGTTCGGTGTAGGGATATGGGAAATGGGGTGACGTGGATTCATAGGTAAAGGACACGTGTACAGGAAAAATCTTGCTTTAGTATATATATAGATATCATGAACTGGATGATAATAAAAAGGAAAAGTGGGTTTGGAGGGTACCTGTAACATATATGTCATGGTTACAAAGCCTGAAAATTATTAATGGTCATGTTCCATGGAGGAGAAATGGAAAATAATGAAAGCTGGAAAAATGAAAGAAATCGAAACATTGATAAAAAACCACTATGTGGGTGAGCAGGAAACCACACAATAGGAGAGATCCTACAATGAAATGCACAAAACATGGTTCAGGTGCTACGGTTTTAAACTAAAATTATTGAGATCATAATTAAATTCTCATTTATATGAGAAGTCATCCAAAATGAGAAATGGATCCAAATTATTTAATGCAGCCCTGATTATTGACATGAAATTCTCAAGAACATATATAAAATTTTCCACATCCCTGATAACCAAATATCAACCGATAAATAACCGATGAATCCAAACAAACGGAAAATTATTCATGATAATAAAGAAGAATTGATAGTTAATGTGAATGAGGGACAACACCATCTGAGGATTCTGTTGAATATTCTCAGCCCGTGAAGGTAGAGGCATATTCGGAGGCCTAGATGAAGTCATAGGCAGAGGCCCAAATAAAATAAACTGTCACCTTTGAATCAAACTGCTTTAGAGATAAATTAAAAACATTATCACCACCTGAAAAAGAAACAGTTTTTATGGAAACCACACATTTAAAATCATAAAATATTCTTCCATTATGTGGGGGATTAATTAAAAAAGATGTAATGATATAGAAAAAAATGTCAATGTGATAAAAGAAATATCAATACATGCCAACAAATAGATAAGTAACATAAAAAAGTAAACATTATTTGATATTGTTCTTAAATTTAACAGAGTATACAAACCCATAACATGTGATATAGATAAAGGGGTTAACCATATTCCAATTCCTACATCGATGAGTCAATACCATAGGGAAACTTCACGGAGGAAGCATTTGGATGAATTCTTCAGGTATCCTCTAAACAAAATCAAAACCACAAAAAGGATTTCAAGTGAGAAAAAGCATTTTTCAAATGTGATAAAAAATAAATCCTATTAATACATACCACTTGAGATCAATTCTAAAAAATAGATGATGTTTTTTCTATTACATATAAAACACTTCAACACTAAAAATTAAGAAAAAACACTAAAATAAGTTGCAGCAAAACACTTTTTCCAATAAGAAATCTGAAACACTTGTTCAGAAGCACCTATCATAGGTGCTTTAAGCAGTTTTCATGATCTGATTCAACATTTGAGTATTATTCCTTTAAGCTGATACTTAATGTCGGGTTCAATAGACCCCAATAATTTCATGCCCCCATGGGTCAGCACAAGAATCGGTCATGGACCATGGCATGTCCCAAGACTCCAGATAACATTCACTGTAGGGATCCTATATTATTGTATAAAGGAAAAAAGAAAGAAAGAAAGAAAAGGTATGGACCTTGAAATGGATTTGTTCCATTTTATATCCAGGTCTCTTCCAACTCTTCAAAGAATCAGCATGAATCATTCAACATTGTAGATTATATAACAAAAAACCCTCAGGAAGCATTAGGATGAAAGAAATGGAATGGGAAAAGGAATGAAAAAAGGAAATGATAAATAGACCATTATTGTGTACTATAAAAAATATGGATGTAAAAATTGAGATTTAACTTTCATCTCCACACCCTTGATTCCTATTGATACTGGCTACCTAAAATGGGAGTTCTAGATTCATGTAATACCCAGTGAACTGTTGCAGCATATTTAGAAAGCACAGGAAAAAAATGGATTTGGAAGGGCCTGACTGTAGATTGAATATATAAAATCGATTTAGTTTGCACAAAATGTAATTAAAACTTAAAATAGTGATTACCAAAACATAAAAGGTATCTTCATTTGGCTTTGTAAGAACAACATTAAAGCTTTCCCTGAAAGTGGATAATATTCCTGCAACACCTGGGTGTGAGAATTCTTCTCACAAACAGAATCACTTTCCAACTGCAAAATGATATACATGAGTTAAATTTAGCATTCATCATACTTGGATCCCAAGGAGAAAGGAGAAGTAAAATGATAATTTGAAAACAAAAAACAATGACTAAGTTAAACATAAATCTAGACATGGAGTTGTCAGAATCAAATTACTTCCCAAACTAAAATGGAACCATTAAATAATATCATAAATCAACATAAAGATGAAAGGGAATGAGAATCAGAATATATATATATAAAGGAAGAAAAAAATTAAAACATACTCTGTGTTTAATTTTGTGACACTGAACAACAACAGTGGATGGTGGAAGCCCGGGTTTGTGGGAGAAGGATCACGGGCCTTCTGGTCATCACGGAAGAAGGTCTGGGAGTTGCAGGCAGCGACGTAGAACAGGACGAAGATGAAGAATAGAGAAAATCATAACTAATTAGGATGAATGCTCCAAACATTGGAAATGTAGGGATTTGGAAGAGTATAAAAAACAATTAGAGGATATAATGGGAGAACGGAGTCAGAGGAGGGGGACGAGATTTGAGGCAAGGGTTTTCGCAGAGCCCAACCCGAATTGAGGTGGGAGATGAGACTGCAGGAGGAGGAAATCGAGATTGGAGGTAGACGAAACCCTTGTGGAAGGTGGAGGTGGAGTCGGAGGTTGCGGAAAAGTAGGAGATGGATGCGGAGGTAGAGGTCGATGCGCAGGATGAGTCAGAGTTGTACTCGGTGGAGGAGAAGGGCGGATTTTTGGAGGAGTACAAGAACCCTAGAGTGGGTAGAGAGGAATCGGGGAGGGGTGGGAGAACCGACGGAAACTCCTGATCGCGGGTGGGATTGGTTTCAATTTTGGTGGAGGGATACAAAATATGGGATGATGTGGCTTATTATAAAGAGTACACGCGGCAAGAAAAAAGTCTTCTTTAGTATATATATAGATATAGATATATAGATATAGATTTTACCAATTTTTTTATTTGAATTTTGAAAAATAAAAATACATAGTTGT
Source organism: Viscum album (assembly GCA_963277665.1). Taxonomy (NCBI): domain Eukaryota; kingdom Viridiplantae; phylum Streptophyta; class Magnoliopsida; order Santalales; family Viscaceae; genus Viscum; species Viscum album. The sequence continues at coordinate 929,350,797 of OY728131.1, forward strand.
AATAATTATAATATTTTTTCTCTAATAATATCATCTTATTTTTGGACCAAAAATATTAGTGAAAGTGATTAAAATTAATTTCAGTGATTAAGGAAAAATTTAGCTTTAAAAGGGACTAAACATTAATCTTAAGGGCCAAAATGACCTATAAACCTATAAAAACCCATTGGATGAAATTATTTTGACCACATCCCGTATTGGTTAAAACTATTTGGGTTATTGGGATATTATTAAATGGAAGTTCCCTATATAAAAGGTTAAGTATGGAAAAAGACAAAAGGGGAACTTTCTTTACCATTAACATTTATAAAACTTTGAGATATGTAAAAAAACTCATATTTTTGTTATAAATATCCTTTAGAAATTTAAATGTGTTATTTTATTATAATAAATTTATCATTAATTTTTAGAGATGATTTATTTTCTTAAAATGCTTAAGAAACGCCAATGTAGTGATTATTTAGTTAGTAATTAACTAAAATAAATGATACTATAAATACTAAAAGTGATGTATATTGATTGAATTATTGTATTAAATTATTTTTTTAGAAAATATATATCATTTTATATAGAATTAAAATTAATATATTTTAATTACAATATTTTTTTGAAATTTTAAAATTAAAAATAAATAAATAATGTCAAAATTGACATTATTTCTATTTTACAATAAATGATATTTTATGAAATGATTTAAAAATAATAAAAACACCTATATTCATCCAAGTGATTTTTAAGTGTTAATATATATTAAATATGGTTTATTAATAGATCAATTGATCTTTTGTAATTAATATATTGACACATATATTGTAAAAATGTTGTTAACATGGTTCGGGTTTAAGTAGTGTTTTAGCGCGTCACATGCATTTGTTTTAAAATTAATTTCCAAAACACATGGGATTTTTATTTTATATATTATATATAATATTAATAATTAATTGGATATATATTTTATAATAAATCTAACTTTATTTTAGTCTTAATGGTAAAATTACTTAGGTTGGAAAACTAGATGCTTTAATAAAAACCAAAATGATAAAATTGGAGAATCTTAGAAGTTAAGGAACCAAATTATTAAAATTCACATATTTTTTGTGTTTTGGAGGTTTTAATAGACCATTATTCCCCTTAAGTTCATTATTTTTTCATTTTTTAGTAACTTTATGTATGGTCTACCTCCCATTAATGAGTACCTTTTGGTATTTACAAGAGTGTCACTCCCCCTCCACTATAAAAAGGAAAGTACTCTGCCCATTACTCACACCTCTCAAGCCACTTTGGATTGACCAATATCTTCCCAAATGGATCCTCATAATCCCTCCCCTAATCCTAGAATCTTATCCTTGGGAATAAATCCATCCAAGAAATCATTTTGGTACAAACTAAAAGGAGTTACCCGATTAAGAGGTAACGTCTTCTCTCAATCTCTCTAGTTTCATTATCCACCCCATAAAATATCCTTATTCTTTGATTATATAAAAAAAATGTATCCTAAATATGCTAGGATATTTTAATTTGAATTTTTCTACCAAAACATACAAACACTTTCATCTAATAGGTAAATAACATACTATTTCTGTGTGCAGCGAACTACTACCTCACGAAACAATGATTGTTCATTTTTCCTTTACCACCTCTCATAGTGGTAATTATGATAAAAACTATATATATATATATATTATATTTATAATTTATTTATTATTTTGTAATTATTTTATAACATATAACTCTATGCATTTCATTTTGTGTAAATTCGATAACATCATTTGTGGAAGTATGGACTACCGCCCCCTCAAAGCGATGTGACTCATTCATGATATACATGGAATGTGTAAAAGATGGTTTTAATAAACCTATGTAATATATATAACATATATATTAAACAGGAATTATAATATAAATATGTATATTTTATTTTTAATTCTTTTAAATACAAAAAATAAATGAAAGTTGCATTCATGCATACGTACGGTCCACCGTCTCCATGAACAGTGCACTTTATTTTTTCTCTCCAAATATTATGGAATATTATAAATACATATGTAATGAATATATATAATAATTAAGTAACGTTTTACATTATTAATATTATTAAGTACTGATCCAATTAATAGGAATGATAAATTACAAGTCAAAACATACTTGAGAAAACTAGGAAATTAACACCGAAAGTAGTGAAAATAATTAAAGAGTGTTAACAAACAGGTAATAAAATATTATAAGAAGTTAATATATGATATTATTAACCTTATTATGGTTTTTTTGAAGTTATTAACATATTTTAAACTACTATATAGTAGGATAAATACTACACTATAGAAATTATAGTTATGGTAAGGGATTTCGTCTCAATTTACATTCTATTGATACTTATTTGTTGTTATGCATCTAATTTATTTTATATACTGTATATACTACCATTTGAAATTATATATCATGAAACTATTTAATCTCATGATATTATAAGTTTTCTTTAATTTTACTCCTTAGATATTATGATTCAAATGTTTCAAAGTGGTATGGGACTCTTTGGAATGTTTAAAGATTTTTCTTCTAAAGAATGTTCTTAATGATTATCTTTCCAATCTCACTTCCTTTTGTGATTGTTAACTTTATCTTGAAACAATAAATTTATTTTAATCATTTTTCATTGTAAATTTTCTTAAATTCCCATATTATCATACAATGGATATTATTATTTCCTAAACCATATATCTTTTTTACATACGATGTTCACTCTGACAGTATTTGATTAACTAAGGATTATTGATAAATCAGCATTCTTTATTCAATATTGATATTTGATAATTCATATTATTTATTTTAACTAATTTATATCATTAATTATTTAGATTGGTAATGATGGGTGGTTCCTATACTTTATATATCGCCTCGATACATCGATAGGTTCTCATGATATGATTAAGTTGGCCAAATTAAACAGGTTTCTATCTATAGTTTTAACTATCTTCTAAATGGTATTGACTATATAAGTTTTCATGTGCCTTATACATGACATCCAAAAATTAAGAATTTCCTTCATAGATATTTTACCTATCGTTTATCTATTATATTTTTCATCGATATATCTATAGATGTATTTTAATTTTATGTGTTTGGAATTAAAATTTAGGGAATTAAAGGATATGTCTAAGGCTTTCACTAATAAGACGGTAATAAAGATGAGTCCTTATGGAGTATTACTGATGAAAATTCTCCATGATTAAGTGGAAAGAAATAAATCCCTTGTGTGGGGGTAATATTAAGTAGAACCTGATAGTTCACTAAATTTTAGTGTACCAAGAAATTATGGATATATTATAAAACTAAAGGTTTTGAGGTGTGAAAATTACACTTATTACCCTTATCTGTATTTTGTTACATGAACCTGTTAAGGGGAATTTTAGTTGATAAAAGGATGAGATAAAGGGGGTTTTATTCCTTACACGTGAATAATTTTAATGTGTTTATTGAGTTGTGTGTAGGTTACATATTTATCTTAATAAATATTAATGAAACAACCACTAAAATGATATTATGAGAATTATATCACATATACTAAATTTTATGGACAAAATTGACCACCTTGGTTATACACTCTTGTTTTTTAGATTGGTTTGGCCAATATAGATTTAGAATTATCTAGATAAAGGCTCTTTGCTAATATGTCATGTGATATCATCCCTCTCTTTTAAAATGGAATTAAAATGAATAAAACGTGTTATTTTGAGAATTTTCAAAAGAAACATAGATAAGAAGTCCCCTGTGTTATTTTTTTCAATTAATTGTCAATAAGGGGGATAAAAAGGATCAAATGTATTGAAATAACATCATCTCTTGAAGATATTGAAAACAAACACAAAGGGGGATATTTTTTAGCCCATTAATTGAAATGTATTTGTTTTCAATAAGGTATGATGTTAATATTTTTTGTGGAGATTATGTGTGTTGAGTATCTTATGATTCTTGGAGGATTTCTACAAATTAATGAGTTGTAATTGGATTTCATGATTTATAAAGAATCTATGTAATTATATAATATTATTAAGGTATGTCCATGTTATCTATAAAAACAAATTTAAGGATGATATCATGAAGAAATTAATTAGAGAGGTATAATATAAATTGGTAATTTATATCAAATGGTTGATGGTGAATTATTCTTAATTATTAAATACATGTGTTAATTTTTTTGGTAAGACATGATTTCCAATAATGAATAAATGATGAGTTTGAAGTATTGAGGGTATTGAATAAGTCCAAACAAAAACATTGCATGAAGAATACTTGAGAAATATTTCATGAAGAATACTTGAGAAGGTTTATTGAGTGATATTAAACTTATTATTTTATTAAGTGTTTAAGTTTGAGTTAAGTTTTTGCAAGGCCAGTGGACCTACAACATGAATATATTTTTAAGGTACCATGACTTTGATTGACCATAAAGCTAAGGATGAATCTTTTTCATGAGAAAATGCACAGGATGTCACATGGGAAACTGATCTATTGAAAAAAATTCAACCTATTGTATTCCTTTAAAGAAGCATGAGCTACTGTGATTAAACCCCAAGTGATTGTATGAGTAGATCTCAGACTATTGAAATCATTTCATCTGATAGTTTGAATGCATGGGTTCCAACTTAACGCATGATAATATGGATCAACTGTGTACTGTGATTGACTACAAATAGAATGATAGATGGATTTATCATGAGGGATGAGTCAATGGATCAACCAAATTAAGAGGACATGGTCAACCACAAGTGCCTCAAGGCCTGGTGGATGGATTTACCACACAAACAACCAAAATCTTTAAACTAAGTGACATACCAAATAAATAGAATTAGGACTTCCACAAGTCTTCGTAATTAATAGATTGATCGTATAGAAGAACCTACTGTGAGTGAAGTAATACACTATATGATGAGTGATTTACCACAAGAATTAAGCTTTTGACCGACCATAAAGAATAAGTTCAACTAACCATATGAGTTGCAATCGACTAATTATAAGGCTTTACAGTAGCTTGAGCTACCATGATTAAATCTTGAGTGACCGCAATAACACGATCGATGGTGTGTTTTATAGTTATTTAATGGACTTAATGGGATATACCTACCGCATGAACACTAAATCTACCATTAGTATTTCAAAATGAGACCATGAAACTAACCACAAGTTATTGTGAGTGTTTTAATGTATCCAAATGACTATGAGATGAAATTAAAGGTCAACCTACCATGATTTATTACTAAGTGACTGCAAAAATAACTTAACGCCACTAGTTTTTTTTGTGAGTGTCTCAATCCACATCCATTTACCAATTCGAGATGTATCACTCATGAATCATGAAAAAAAATCCAAGTGTAAATTGATACTATCATGAGAGATTATACATGAAGGATGTTTTGTAAAAATGATACAAGTATGCATATAAATTGAATAATTAAATAAAGTCACAACGCTAAGAATATTATCTTCCATCCTAAAACAAACATGATGTTTCAAGAAAGAAAAATGGGAGATAATCCATGAAAAATAATGAGGAATTATTTAATTGTGTAAAAAAAGAAACAAGGGTTGATTCTTTTAGGTTTTTAAATGATGATATGTTGAAATTAAAATATATTATTATCACATTTGAGAGAAAATAATCACAATCCTTTTGGTTTTATAAAAGGAAATTTTTATTGGGAATTTAAATGATTTTAAATGACATTTCTAAATTGTCAAATATTCTCCAGTTTTGATTATTAAGAATACCTAATAGTGAGATTCAAGAAACTTCCATATTTCAAATATATAAAATAAAATTTGATATATATAATTATATGAGTATAAATATATTATATAGGTGATGAGGAGAATGTAGATAATTATAGAGAACTCATATAAATTGTGTGAGAGATTTTTGATATCCCGATAATTTCCATTATCTATGAGAGTAAAGAGTATGAATCCATGAGATCATTCATTGAAGGATAAGAACTGTTTCCTAATTATTCAGAAAGAGGAGGAGGACTCGTATAATTATATATTTTAGTGAGTTTCAATACCATTACTGTTAATCATTATAGGTTACAATTAATGTTCTTAAAGGTTGTACATGTACAGACCTACTGATCCATTTACTCATGAGGGACTATCATTAAGAGGTAAAAGTATTTCACTTTTAGAGCATAATTTAAAAATTGATTTCCATTCCAGTGGATTCTAGAAGTTCTGGGAACATAATGGAATATATGTTGGAAGGAAATTATTGAAGGGAATATAATGGTATCTGTGTTGATAGGAATGGGTTGTCCTTGGTTGAAATTTTTTTTTAAGAAATTTGAGAATCTATATTGGGGGGTATAACCAACATGGAAAGGAGTATTCTTTCAATATAAACCATTTAAATACTATATGCTGATATCTTTTATTTATTTAATACATATGAGGTGAGGCTATGTGAATTCATTAAGATAATCAGGAACATAAACTAGTTCAATAGGTTTAATTTAAAAGGTGAATAATTCATAAAAAGAAGGCCAGTGATTCACCCCCTCCCCCACCCCTCCTCATTATTCCATCCATCATGGGGTACTACACTAGTCATGTTCATAATAGTAAATTCATGCCAACATGATAAATATAAATCAAACTAACCAAAATAATTTAAACTTTTCATAAAAATTTTATGAAGATATTGATTAGATGAAAAGGCTTTATTATAATTAAATTCACTCATCCCTATACCTATATTGGGAAAATTATTTAAGAGTATGAAATTAAGAAAGGATCACCTACCAAATTCAGTGTTGGATACCACTTTTAGGCCTATAGGGAGAGGTTATGCCACTACTAGAATACTTAGACTAGCCTAACATAAGGGGGGTTCTATCAATTAAATAAAAACAAAGTAAATTCCAAAAGTTAAATGGAATTCCCACCATATATTCACTTAAGTTAAAACCCTATTGTTTCTTATCAAAGAGTAATCTAAAGGAATCAATGATATTATCAAGAGCTAGATTGTGATAAAAATTATTCCAGGTCACTACTAAGAAGAATGATAATAAAGAAGAATATTAGAGAGAGGGAAAACTTATTCCAAGCTAATGAATATCTCCTATAACAACATAGAGATATGATTAAAGTTAAATATACTTGGTATGAGAGGGAGGATAATGGGTCTTGAGAGGAGTGCTCCCACAACTCAAATAAGGTAAAATAATATGGGGAATATATTTTAAGTATTTTAGATTAAAAGACCAATATGCCCTCATATGTTAAAAAAATTACAAATCTATCAAGTAAAAAGTGTGATAAAAGGGGTATATAGTGGATCTGATAATGTTGTTTCATCCCACTAAGTACCATCAGGTACCTGGTATATGACCCACAGGTACCTGGTGTTGTCCTAACACCTTGGTTCCCCCTTTCCTCCTCCTTCTACCTTCTAAAAAGATCCTATAACTCCCTACTAAATTGAAATTATCCTAAAAAAATATTACATTAATAAAATTAAAGGAAAATAAAAACCCATAAATGTCACAAACTTATATTTTATAAAAGAAAACTATGTTCGATAGTGTATTTGACATGCAACATTGATCTTAAACAACCCGAAAAATATATAATCGTTGTAACCTAACTGTTAAATTAGAGGTTATGTATAGTATTAAATACTTTATGATATATATATATATATATATCAAACTCGATATAAATTATTGATAAATTTTTAGTGAATAATAAATCAATTTCTAGTAAATAAATTTTCTTCTTCAAAAATATGTTTTCTTCAAAAATGATTTTTATTGTTTTTCATGAAAAAATATTATAGATAATTTTTATATATTTTAGAGAATTTATTTGATAAAATTAAAATAATTTGTGAAAGTGTAATATCTAAATTAACTTTGGGTAAATTTTTTGTATTTTTTTCAGAAAATATTGATTTTTCAGTGAATAGTAAAAAGTGTCGATTTTTCTAAAAATGTCATTTTTTAAATAAATTAAGAAATTAAAAATTAACATTATTTTTTAATATTATTTAAATTAAAATAAGTATTATTTAGTTATATTTATTCAAATTAATTTTTTTTATTCAAATTCATGTTAGAATTTTGTATAAGTTTGTTTAGGTTTAAAAATAGAATTTTTTTGAAAACTGTTTTAAAGTGAATAATGTATATCCATTTTAATTAATTAAAACAAAACATAATAAAGAATTATTTAAATGGAATTTATATATTATATATAAATAAATATTAATTTATACTCATACAATGATAATTATTAGTTATAGAGTTAACATAAAATCATCTTTTTCTTGAAAAATACACTTCTTGAAAGCCCATTTTTTCCTTACGGTTGCGGGTTTAATTATAAATTAAAATTTTAAAATTATGTGAGTTTAATTTGTTAAAATGGAATACACATTTGTAATCATAATAATTTTTATTATATAAAAATTTCAACTCAAATTTTTTACCATAATCAATAATGAAAATAGTAAAAACTAATTACAGCGGTTAAGGTAAAAACGGTTTTTACCAAGGGTTAAACTAAAAAGGTATGGGTTATAATGAACTAAAAACTTATATAAAAACTATTTTACATAAATATTTAGATATAATAATATCTAATTGTTCATAATGTTCTATTTTAGATCCTTTGGGAGAGAGAAAACCATGGGTATAACTTTTTATTTGAAAAAATTACAAGTGTGCCACTCACCTCACATATAAAAGGCCACCCTCTCTCCTCTATTATTCACACCATAAAATCCCTTTGTATCATCCAATAATTAATAAAATTTATTCCTTAATCATATACCTACATCCTATATCCCTTATTTTTATCATAAATCTATCCTAATAAGCCTTTTGGTGCTTACCTTAGGAGGTTGTCTAATGAAGAGCTATCGAGCTTAACCGAGCGTCTTTGTTTTATTTCTTCTTCCACCTCCTTAAAATATTATTCAATTATACTTTTATAATAAAAAAATTATATAACATATACTTATATGTTATTATGTTAATTTAATAACCTAAATCCATCTCCTCTTCCATCAAATGAGATACGAAATCATCATTCGTGTGTATAGAAAACTACCTCCTCGTGAACCAATGTCATTCGTTTTTCATCATCACCTCTTGAGGATTGATATAATTATGGATTAAAATTATATATATTATATTTTTAACATATTTTTAATTTTTAAATATTATATATCATATACCAGTTTACTTTTTATTTCATGGGGGATATGATAACATCGCTTGTGTGTATGGCGGACTACCGCCTCACGATGCGATGTGATTTATTTTTCACTCACGCTTTACATGGAAGGTATTAAGGATAATTTTAATTAATATATGTGATATAAATAACATAATTATTATATTAATTAAATATTTATCATTATTAAAAGATAATAAATCATTTCATTTCTTACACTAAAAAATGATAACGACGTTCGTGCACACGTGTTGACTATAGCCTCCACGAAGCAATTTGATTTTTTTTCATAACCAAAAAACAAGGAATATATATATATAAGTATATTTAAGGAAATAATATGGTATTTATGATATTATTATCATTCTTTAAAGATTAAATATTACTTACCTTATTTCTATAATTTTCGTTGAAAAATGAAATGTTACTAATGCGTACATACGACCTACCCTCTCCATGACTATAACATTGTTATTTTTACATAAAAATAATTCATGATTGTTATTATAATTATAATTTATGTAAAAATATGATATTTAGTTCATGTTTATTATTCTGTATGTGTTTAAATAATGAAATATTTGACCATGGTCAACACACCAAAGGCTTTTTGAAACAATAAACCGAACGTCCTCAAAAACACCCGACGTGGACTTAACTAATTAAATATTTAAATATGTAGTTAAACAATATATATAATTAAATTATAAGATATTAAACATATGAAATTTCATTAATAAATCAAATAATTTATTTAATCATACTATATAGGAGTTAAATGACATATAAGTAAATACTAGACTCAAGGTAAGGGTTTTCCAATATCACTTTTACTTCTATGATATATATGCCTTATTCACCAATTATTTTTATTATGTGGTGTATATACTGACCATGAATTTATATTATAGTTTTTTTCATGAAAATTATTGGTATTAATAAATAAATATTTGGTCTTCTCTTTTTATGGGATTTTGATATAGAGATTACCAAATCCTTAAGGGACTTCATCTCAATTTCCCTTCATTGAGGTATATTGGAATATTACAAACCTATATTCTATTATGAGGTGTATCTACCACCCATTTGAAATTTAATATCATGAATATAATTATTTTATTAATATTTAAAGTTTAATTTTAAGTTATTCTTTCATGGGGCTTACGATTGAACAATTACCAAAGTGGAAAAGGCTTTATGATACAATATCTTTTATTTAGGGATTGTTTATATTCAAGGTTACTTTAGAGAAAATAATATGCTATAATTTTCTTGAACCACATATATTACTTATCCATTGGTTATTAATGTGTTTAACATGTTTTATTTCCATTTCCTTCCTTATTTATTAATGAAACATCAAGAAAGTCGTTTGTAAGTGATATCGATCATGTATTTTCTTTTAGATCAGGTATTTTTCTCTTCCATATCCATGATTTCTAAAATATTTTAAAAAAAATATTTATAAAAATAAATTATTTTTTTTAAATCTATTTTACATGTTCATTGACCTTATTTTAAAATATTTTGAAAGTACGTTTTTTAATGTTTTCTAAATGAGTCACTTTTGACTCCCTTTTACAAAATGTTTTGAAAAGAATGTTTGTTTTTAACATTTAAAACATGAACAGATTTTTTCCACCATCATGACCATTATTTTATTTTAACCTTAATTTATATGTTCCCAAGTTTGTTTTTCAAAGAAAATTATTTTCAAAAAAAATTTGAATTTTTATTTTTTAAAAGTGATTTTCAAAATAAAAAGGTTATTTTTCTCAAGAATGTTTTTAATGATCTTTTAATGGTATTTACATTCATCAATGTCAACAACCCATGGTTTTACTTATGATCTAATGGAGAAATTTTTTCAATGATACCATTTTCACTCTTTCTCTGGATGGATTAATATTTTTTCAAAGATTTTTTATGGAACTCGTTTCTTTTCCATAGGTTAATCATGTTTCAAAGAGATTATTATGAAACTCATTTATTTTCCATAGTTTAATCATGTTTCAATGATATTATCATGGAACCTATTTATTTTCCCTATTTTAATCACGTTATAAAAATAATAATGGTTATTTCTATGATTTTAGGATGAAAGAAATGCTATATTTACTTTATTCATGAATAGTAATTGGAAATTATTAATGATCATGGGTGTGCCTAAATAGCATCGAGTGAGCCCATTATAGATTATATGATGGGTGTACCAAAACAGCACCGGGTGAGCCCAATATAACTTAGATTATGTGTGTGCCCATATTTTGTCGGGTGATCTCGATGTAGCTTATATTATGGGGGAACTCAGATATCACTTTAATGCATTGGGTAATGCTCCTTGTCTTTAGAGGAAAGAACAAGGGAGTTACTTAAGGGTTTATCATATGGATGTAATTGGTCTATAATTATTTCTTACATGGGTTTAAAATGGTTTATGAAGATAATTTTTCAAAGATACCAAAATATTTTCATTATGCTTTCTAGGTATTATAGATGTTTCCTTTGATTAAGATTAATATCACATGGCATGTGATTATTGATTTTGATGACCCTTACCTTCGTTGAAGCCTTATTCTAGCTTTTAATGTTTGATGATCCAAGTATTTATGGGTATGAATGTTATTATGTTATGCTCGTGAACTTTTTTTATGTCATCATACCATTATGTGCTTCTTATACTCATAGATGACGTTCAATTTTTAATGCTTATGTTTACCCTTACTGAGCATTTGATATCACCCTTCTTATTTTTCTTTTTCCCCAAGATATAAAGAATGATTTTGAATGAATTATATAAAGAATTGTTTCGTATGTATAATGATGATGACTTAACTTGAAATAAAAAAAATTGGGTTAAGTAGGATAAATTCTCATTTAAATACATGAGTATTGTTTATGTAAGAATTTTTCCTAATTCTATAAAACTATAAACCTAAAAGGTCCATGGGTATGTAAGTGATACAATATTTCCTTTTTATGTTGTTAGTTTTTTATAGAAAAAATTATGTCACTTTCATCAGTATCAAATCCATAAATTTAATATTTGTGATTTTAGCACTAAATCAGGGAGTACAGGTTCAGGGTTGTTATAGTTGGTACCAGATGGAGGTTTTAGATATCTTTTGAGATTAGGATGTTTTCATGTGAGGTTACCTTGAGAGTTATAGATACCATTATAATTATATAATATTATGGATGATCATAAGTTTAAATTATTATACACCCCTTTATGGTTTTAAGCGATGATATCTTAAATTGATTAATGAAATTTTAGGAGACATTTTAATAGGTTGAACTAAATATAAATATTTAGTTTCATAATAATTATGTATTTAAATTTTTTTAAATGATATTTAAGTTATTTATATCCTTTATATTATATATAATCTTGTATATTTAGGTAATTATGGGAACACAAGTTTTATCGTATAGATAATGACGGCATTGAAAAGTGATTTGGTGACTAAGTGGTTAATGTTATTTAAAAATGATATCTCCTTATTTTTAGGATTTAAAGCTAAAAGGTATTAGATAACCTTTGAGGTTAAGACACTATTTAATTTTGAGGTTATTTTGGTCATTTGGGATATATAGATATCTATTTATGGAATGATTTAGTTTGAACTTTGGGTATTACTATTGAATTTTGAAGATTAATGTATCATATGAAGGTTTATTCATTTTTAGAATTATCTTACCATGTTTAAACCATTTTGGTTCTGGTTAATGTATAAATACATGTGGAATATATTTTTATCATTTTATGATTATATGATCCTTTAAAAGCTGATTTTTAGTGCTTCAGTCAAGAAAATAATTCATCTTTAATACTCATCAATTAGAGAAAAAGATTAAATTATGGTGGAAATTTAAAAAATGATGAAATTATACTCATTAGGTAAGTATATTTCATTATTATCTTAGTATATATAGTAAATGAATTCCTCAACTCTAGGAAAATTATATTAAAACAAAAAAAATCATGTTACCATAATTTATGATGATATCTATGTCCTTTTTCACACCTCTTTGGTTTTTAGTTATGTGGTTGTTTATTTTCTCATGATCATTCACTTTCTTGTGATAAATGATCTCTATCACTCCCCATCATTATTTGGATATTACTTCCTTCTTCCATTTTAACTTATTAACTTCCCACCTATGATCTTCTATATGAAAACATAGTATTTTTTATTCCAGATAACCTTCATAGTTTCTTTTCTCTCTTATCAAAAGGAAGTTTTATTAACCCTTTTAATGATGTGGGTTTCCAAAAAAGGTATCTTAAAATTTCCAAATTTTTATTACCAAGATAAATTTCAAATTGAAGTCACACAATTTATATAGATAACCTCTTTTTTCACACATAGGCATTACATAAATTTTTTAGAATACTTAAAACATTATACAAATAGACTCCCAAAGACCATATTATATTATTGACTTTGGAAACATAGAAACATGAACACTTATACATAAGTGAGATACATTATCTCCCAATTGGTTCATCTTGACTAGAACCCTTCTTAAACACATCAAACATAATACATATCTTCATGACCTGGGGAAGGAAACATAAAAAAGGGGTGAGCTCGGATGCTCAGTAAGGGTAAAAAAGGTATATATCTAAGCACAATAATGAGAATAAGAGTATGATAACATGATCATGAAAATAGAAGATCATGCCTTGCATATAAAAGATCATATACATGAATCATGACATAAATCTTGGCAGTTCATAGGACATGAATCATAAGGAAATAAATAACATAATCCATGAAATAATAGTAAAGGAATAAAACATGGAATTATTGAAAACACATAAGTATATAATATGATTTTCATAGTAGTCAAGACATCTCTGCCAAGACCATCTTGGTATTATGGTTTCACTCCCCATGCCATCTTGGTAGTCATGGTTCCCTCCCTTAGCTATCTTAGTAGCATGAGTTCACTCATACTATATTGGTAGTCATAGTTCACTCGCATTCCCTTCTTAATAGTCAAGGTTCACTCCCAAGATCATATTAATTTATCTCATGAGAAATAAATCTTTACCCAATTAATTGGAGGGAGATATAGGTCTCACCCATCTCAAAATTTAATCATACATACATATGCCACAATATCATACACATTCATATCATGACCCATTAAATAAAATGGGTATCATAAACATGTAATCAAATCATAACCTTTGGAAAAAGATACATGTTTCATAATAATTACATTAAAATCATAACCCATGAAAAGAAGTAGGTTTCAAAATAATATAACCCGTGAAAGTGAAATAGGTTTCATAAACATCATGCCATCAAAACAAAATTCATTCATAAAAGTAATATGAATATAAATATTGAATCATTTCCCTATAAATGCATGAGTAACACCAAAAAATGTCATATTAGATGGAAAATAATTTTGAAAGACCTTTCAAAAACTGTTCTTGAAAAACATATCCTTTCTTATTTGGAAAATTTATTTTTTAAAACAAAAAACATTTTTAAAATAAATTTATTGAGAATACTTTGAAAATATAGAATTAAGGATTGAAATCATTTTTAAAACCTTTTCCCTTGAAAACTTATAAAACTACCTTGAAAATATTTTAAAAACCATTTTCTTTTAAAATAATTTGAAAACATAGAGATATAGATTAAAATAATTTTGAAAACTATTTCTTTGAAAATACTTTGAAAACTTATAAATAAATCATGAAAACATTTTTAAAACCATTTATTTTAAAATTATTTGAAAACTTATAAATAAATCTTATAAACATTTTGAAAATACTTTTCCTTGAAAACTTATGAAATAAGCTTTAAAATATTTTTCAAAACCTTTTTCCTTTAAAACTTATAAAATAATCTTGAATACATTTCTTAAAACCTTTTTCTTTTAAATATTATAAAATAAGCATGAAAACATTTTTGAAAACCCATTTTTATTGAAAAAAACTTTAAAAAATTAATTTATAGAATATTAGGAAAAAATTCTTTTACAAAGAATTTCTTTTTAATATTTTAAAGGAATCTTCAAGGGAATTTTAGTCATGACAGTGGGTAAATTCTTACACACAGAATATTTATTTTTCACTATAAAAAGGTTAGAAAAGTGCCTTGACCAGAAAATGATAAGAAGATTTATTTTTAAAAAAAACTTTTGTAAAAACATGGGTGAAAATTTCTTTTAATTATCATAGGATAATAGTATGATATTTTTATAAAACTTTTATAAAACATGGTTTTGAAGGAACACAGATTTCTGACCGAAGAGAGAGTTAAAGTCGGACTTTCTTAAAAAGACTTTCTTAACTATATTATGTACTAATGAGTGGAAAATGGTAAAAATACTTTAATATATCATTAATAACCATATTATATTAAAATTAATTTTTTTTCTTGGGATATGGATAATAATATTTCATCAAAGTAATCATAAACATAAACAATCTCGAAAGATGGTGAGATTGTTTCAATAAACTCTTACCGCTTGATAACTTTGAAACATACTCCCCATGTAAGAAAATGAAATTAAATGAAGCTTAATATATAATTAAAAGAGATATATTCATTATATAACATGTAAAATGGAAGTATACACACCTCAAAAAATAATTTTGGTGCATAATAAAATGTGTGTCTCAAAGAAGAAAAATTGAGACAAAATTATCTTACCGATTTGGTAGCTTTTCAAAAAAATTAACCCCATGAAATAAAGATAATAAAATGGATATGTAAATACCCATAAATTTAATTATAATTATAATTCAATACATCTATAGTTATTATAAACATGATACAAAATTAATGGGTGGTGAATAAATCATGTATCTCGCAGAAATAAAAAGTGAGATGAAATCCCCTTACCTTGTGTCTTGACTCTCATAGTACTCATTAAACCCTCATATATAATAAATATAAGTTTATTATAAATATATAAAATAATATTATTATTATATAAAATACCTTATATGGTTTTATTATGACTTTATATTACCCGCTAGTTAACAATTCTATGTTAACGTTTTACTTCAGGTAATATCCGCTTTATTTTTTCCATGTGTCTTAATTTGCTGTATATTTTGTCCTTATACTTATATCATGATTTCTCAAATTTAAACCATGATTTAAATATAATTTATATTCAGTATATTTTTATTATAATAATCTATATAATATAGAATTATTAAATAGAATACATCATTCATGAAGACGGTAAGTCGTATGTACGCAAGAACGTTGTTTCCGTTTTTATTTTCACATTAAAAGAACGTAAGTAAATGACTTATATATATATATATATATATATATATGTGTGTGTGTATATATTTATTTATTAAACTATAATTATTATACCATATATATCATATAAGTTCACTAAATCCATCCATAATATTTTCTATGTAGTGTGTGAACGAATCACATTGCTTTGAGGGGGCAGTAGTCTACACTTCCCCAATCAAAATTATCATATTTACACCAAATGGAAATGAAAAATATATGTGTGTTAAAAAATATTAAAAAAGTTTAAATAAATAATCAATATAATATATAACATATATAAATAGATTATCCATCATAATTTCCACCATGATAGGTGTTAAGGAAAAATGAACAATCATTGTTTTTGTTAGGCGGTAGTTTGTCGTGCACATAAACAGTATGTTCATTACCCATTAAATGGAGGTGTGCGTAATTGTAGGTAAAACAATTATTACGAAGACATCCTATTGTATTTAAGATACTTATTTTGTTATAAAACCATGGAATAAAGAGATTGTAGGGGTGGAGAAATAAAATAAAATAAATAATCTTGAAAGAAATCATTACCTCTTAATCGGGTAACTCCTTTTGGTTTGTGCCAAAATGATTTCATAGATTTATTTATTCCTAAAGGTATTATCCTAGGAGGAATTTAAAGATTTTGGTAATTTTATTTCCCAGATATTGGGTGAACTTAAGTGGTTTAATATGTGTGAGTAAGTGAGAGGAGATGAGGCCTTTTTATAGGGTAGGAAAAGGACACACTTAGTATTTTTGAAATAAATTGTGTGTTCCCCAAGTATTACATGTTACACAAGTTTTAAATGGACTATTATGGAAACTTATATGTTTATTGGACAAAATATTTCCATAAAATAGGTTTTTGATAATTTTATAGGTTATTTTTTCCTTTCATTTTAAGGTTTAGTCCCTTGTTAGGATTAATTTCACCTTAATCATTGTAATTAATTTTAATTAACTTCACTAATAATTTTGGTAAAAAAATAATTTGAGCTTATTATAAATTATAAATTACGATCATTATAAACATAGAATCAATTTTTCCAAATTCCGATCAAATAAGTGGAAGAAATTAATTTAAATTTAATTCTATTGACGGGATGACACTGCGGGTTTTTAAAGTAAAAACATCCAAAAGATTGCTAGGTATTTATACCTAATTTCAAAGTTAAATTAATTAAAATGACATAAATTAGATTAATTTATTAAATTATTATCTAATTAAACTTTACAACCAATTTAAAATATAATTTAACCTTATAAATGAATTAGATTAAAATACAGTTTTGAATTAAAATTCAGTATTTTTAACTATTCATTAAAAAATGAAACCTTATATAAAAATACCAAAAATCTATCCTAACATAATTTTTATGTTTCTATTTAAAATATTAAGTTTATTATGACAAATTAAATCTATAAAAGTTCCAAAAATTGGATTTAAAATGGGTTTTTCATTAAAAGGTGGTAAAACTTCTTTTATAAAAATATAGTTTTTTAGCATAAAATTAGGTTTTTTTATCTTATATCAATAAAATATATTGGATGATTTATAAAAAAATATTAGTTTGAAAATATAACATATAAATTTTATTAATATATTTCACTATTGGAAATTAATTTTACTTATTAATATAAATCATATTTTTCACATAAAAATAGACTTTTATAAAATCAGTCCCTTTATATTCATTTGGTTTATGTATTCTTTTATAATTATTAGGTAACCAATGAATTAAACTATATATATTCATAAGTTAGTTAATCCTATAATATTCAATTTAACGGTTGTGTTATATCCTATTAAATATTATTATTTCAATAATTAATTGTTGTTTGGTAACACTATGTCTTACGTGTTATGTAAGCCATCGAGGAAAGTTGGTCTTGTATGTAATATAAGATGACCTCAGTATTCCATGTAGAGAAAGATAAAATTTATTTTGCGTGTAGTTCATGATTAATTTTTTTTTCATATAACACAAGCTAGTCATAGTGTTTAAATATAAAATAAACTATTTTTAGTATGGAATGAAATGAAAAATATCAAAGAGATTAAATTAATTCAAAAATATATATTTCCCAAAATATAGGGGTGTTACATTCGACCCTCCTTAAAATGAATTTTCCCTCGAAATTATTTTGGGTTATCAAAGGTTTAATATCAGAAAGTTCCATTCATAGAAACCCACATCATAAAAATGAATACTAAAACTTCCCTTGAAAAGGGAAAGTTTGAACCATAACAGTTACCCAAAGTAACTCATAATGAGATTACCACATAGAAGAACATATTTGGTAAGTGAAAACTTGGACATAGAAGAGAAATAATACCATCATGTTCTTTTAGAGAGTGATAGAGAACAAGGTCAGGAGAAAGTTAATAATCAAAAATCCATAAATCTGTAATGACCTAAGGGACCTTCTGAGTCATCAGAAATGAAGGTACTATGACAAAATATTTTGTTTCAAGATCCTTTTTCCTAAAGTTGAATATTTTTCATGATAATATATACTTAATTATTTCCAAATAACATCACCCTTTATTGTTTGTTTTTCCACTTCACCTCTTTCTCTAACAAGGAAGGTAAATTTTTCATTCCTAAAGTATTAACCGATCGTGATATCCCTGATATGTCGTCCCATTTGTCATCAATTATTATTAATACAAAGTAGTTTAAACAGGATATCCAATATTCATAAATCATCATATAAAGATATAAAACTTTATTATTATTGACTTCATCTAAAGTTTAAATTAAACTTTCCATAAATGGTTAACCATATAACCCTTCAGAAAGATAAAAATTCAAATATTTGGAAAAAATGTCATGAAATCGGATTAACGTTCATCCCATATATATTACAAATTACCCCTTGGTTTTCAAATTCCAGACATGTGAATACCCTCATCGTATATTCCCTTTAAACATGGTAACAACCTTAATTACCATAAATCCTTTTGGAAAACATGCATACTTATTTATTACAATGATTACTATAAACATTCATTAAATATAATAAGTTGTAAACTTCATCCTTAATAACCTATAAAACTTTTTAAATAATCAATTCTAGGGAAATCCATACCATCCAATTTACTTATTCATATCCATCATATCTTTATCCAAACATCATTATCTCAACAGTAGGCATTAATTAAGGGTTACCTTCCCCTGATAAATATATCACCTTTACATGAAATTAAATTTCTATGTCTTCATCACTATTTAACATTTAATTTTAAATACTTAATGAAAATTTATACTGAAAATACTTATATATTTCATGATTTATATAACATAATATTTTTTATTCCAAAACAAAAAATACTTCATTAATCTAACCATATTCTTAAACCATTACTCGGACTTCATCAACTAATTCCTTAATGACTCTTTCCTAGAATATAAAATATTAATCATTATTAAGTTTCCTCAACCTAAATTTCATCATGCTTCTTATGTTTAATTTAAAAAATACTAGAAGAACATCACATACCTTTCACATATCGTTTGTGGTGTCATTATCTTTAGAATTATAAGAAATACTTGTAGCACCTTCCTGATTTCTTTATGAAATTTCCACTTGGTAAATTGTAAAGACCCGAAAAATTAAAGAAATTTTTTTTTAATTTTCTTGGGATTTTTATAATAAAGCAGTTTCTGACGGCACCTAATTTCGAGGCCCGGTGTGCTCAGAATCTTTTTCCAAAGTTTATCTCGGGTACGTTCAGTGAACGAACGAGCGGGTTTTTCTAACTTTTTAACTGGTTCTCAAAATCAAATTCTGAGGGCACCGATGGAATCGCAGCGCTGATATTTGCTTATAAACATCTTTTCCGGAGTTTCATTTTCTCGGGTGTGGTTTTTAATTTTTTGGGGTTAAGTTAAGAAATAAAGTAAAAGTGGTACAACCGATTTTTATTTTATTTTAACTTAAGTTAAGTGGATGATGTGGGACCCACAATATCCTACCCACTTGGTAGGATATTTGTGAGGTGGGTCCCACAAGATCCCCACCATTTCTTTTCTTCTAAGTAACGCACCCGCACCCCGCACCCCCCTTTTAATGAAGTCAACCCTTGCGTTTAATCTGGATATTAAACGCCTCATTAATTTGGCAGTTTTAAACTCCTCAATTAATTGTTCGTTTCGTTTCTTTTTTAAATTCAAATGTTGTCTTGTGCGTTAATAAAATAAGACAACTCTTATTTTATTTGGGTTGGGACTTGTTGTGTGGAGATGATTTGGAGAAAAGCCTTCTTCTTCGACGAAGAACGCGAAGAACGCCGGATCCTCGGAGATAGACGACGCGACGCTTCTTCCGTAACATTCCTTCTTCTGCGACGCTTCTTCCGCGATGGTTATTTCCATGACGAATCCTCTCTCATCGAATTAGACGAGGTAGGGATTTATTTTAATTGTTGTTCGTGAATTATTCTGTTGCCTTTCTTCTTTTCTATTGGATCCACCTGTTACCGCAATACCGGGAGGGGGTCGGACCGCACGAACACGACTGACCTTCCTATCCCTATTGGTTGTTTGATATTGTTACGGCACGAGCAAGGCAATGTGGTGCCGAAGCACCGTGCGGGAAGTATTAAGGAAAGGGGGAGAAGCACAGCGTCGTCGCGTCGCGCCGTTGAAGACGAACCAAAGACGTGGCGCCGTCGCGCCGCGCAGTTGAAGACGAACCAAAGACGTGGCGCCATCACGCCATGCCGGAGAACCACAAAAGCACCCCGGTCGGAGCGGGGTCGTGGCGGAAGGGCGTGGCACCTTCGCGCCGTGCCGGACGGACCAAGGCCACGGCCGGTTCCGGGCCGCGGCGGAGTAGGGGGACCGGCGGCCGGTTCTGGGCCGTCGGTGTCGGAACAGAGGGACCAACCCTTGCCGGTCCCGTGGCGGCAGCTGCCGGCCGGCCAGAGCGGGCCGGCCAGTCAGGGAAAAACCAGGGGTTCGTAACCCCCGGTTGGCCAGCATGTGAAGCCCCCCACATGGGGGTCGTGGGTTCTCAATGCGGGGGGCAACGCCCCCCTCCCCCCCTTCACCGCTCGGCCGTTACGGCCGAGCCGCCAGGCCGCTGGCCGCGTCGGCGCGCCGGGCCGGGCTGCCCAGGCCGGGTCGGGCCACGCCCAAGCGGGCCGGACCTAGACCCGGTTCGGGTCGACCCGGTTCGGGCCGACCCTGGGGGTATCAGGTCGGGGCGGACCGGGCTCGAACCCCCTAATACCGAACCTCTTTCGTTCTGTTGCCCATAACTTGAGTTGTGGACCTTCGATCGATGCACCGTCAGTTGCGTAGCGATCCTTGGATCGAGACGGTCGTTTTGGTATATTACACTCAGGGTTTCGGAGAACTTTGGGTTTGGCCGGGTTGGTTCGTACATGAAACCAACCGGGCCCTCGGATCGGAAACGCTTATAACTTGAGCTCCGGACGTCCGATTGACGTGTCGTTGACTTTGTTGGATTTCTCTAAGTGAGACAGACCTTTTGGATTACTCCGCTCAAGGTTTGGACGCAATTGGAGTACGGTCGGGTTGGTTTTGACTTAAAAACTAACCGGGCCCCTGGGACGAAAAAGCTAATAACTCTCAGACCGAGCGTCCGATCGACGCGTCGTCTGTCGTGTGGAGTTCCTGTTGACGATACGGAACTTTTGGATACATCAAATCCAGACTATGTGTCAGTTGATGTATCAGCCCCTCGGCTCGTGGAGCGGACCCTCCCGAACGAGCTTGCTGTGTGCGGGAACCCTAGAGTGGCTGCGACTGCGACGACAATGACGACTGTGCAAAATTCCTCCGTGGATTCGGCGGCGACGACTACAGCACTCAGGGATCCTACGTGGATCAGTGCTACCAATCCTGTGTGGGTCAGATCCTATGTGGGTCAGCGCTCAACGGTCCTGTCTGGGCTAGTGCCTACAGATCCTGTGTGGGTCTGATCCTGTGTGGGTCATTGCGGGGGTTAGTTACCTATCGATCCTGTGTGGGTCAGATCCTATGTGTGTCATTACGAGGGTTAGTTACCTATTGATCCTTTGTGGTTCATTGCGGGGGTTAGTACCTATCGATCCTTTGTGGGTCCGACGGCTTAGATGAATCAGTGGCTATATCTGATCGTCTCTATCGTCATACGAAGATGTATACCTGTGTTAGCTGAATCTTGACTTGCTTTCCTATGTGGATTACGTAATTCTTTCCTGTGTGGATCGAGTTGTGAATTCCTGTGTGGATGTGATCGAACTTGGGCTCGGAGGTTGTAGCGAACTGGAATTGATGACTTAGGTATATGTATGGGAATATACCTAAGTAGAGTCGGATGTTACTTTGTGATTGTATCTTTCCTTTGTGGATTATCCTTTGTGGATTCTGGGAGACCTTCTGGGGTCTCGGGGTCCCTACTGAGTAGCTTATACTCACCCCTGCACGGGCTTTGCCCGCACCACGTTGTGTTGGTTGTAGACGACGGACAGCGCTGATCGTGGTTGAGGCTTGCGGAGAAGGTCGGTACCTGGAGGTGTACCATTGGGTGGGACGTACACGGAGCGGAAGGCTAGACCCGAGGAGCTGTGGAGGCTATCTATACCCACCCTTCAGGTGGGACTTCCACTGACGGCTCGAGGCTGTGGTTTTACTTTCAGTTGTTTTTTTCCCTTTCCAGTTGTACTTTACTTTCAGTTTGGGTTTGTATTCTGGCCCACTTACTTTTCCGCACTTATTGTTGTACCTAGTTTTTACTTAGTGTTTATTTCTACTGCTTGTTTGCTCTATGGTGTTTGTTTACTTTAAAAAGGCAATGCATTCCCTTTTTACCGATAATTACGCCTTGGTGCTAGTCTCCAGCCCCTGGCCAATGGAAGGCGGGCTTGGGGTAGTCACGGCGCGAGCCCTGAGGACGGGTCGTGACATAAATCGATTCGCATAATTACCATACCTTCCACATCTAGAACAATAAATGTTAACCATATTTCTTTTAGTTCTCTCTATTGAATAAAACCATAATGAAAAGTGTGAGAAACATTTATCATATTGGGATACCATATAATCATGAAAAATTACTTATAGGGTTCCAAAATCATGGCTCTTACTTCTTTAATCTATGACACCATAGGTTTATCTTAGGATATTCATATTCATCTTATATTAAAATTATTCATAATGGTTTGTGAAGATTTTGTGAATTTCTAAAGTATATCCCCTAGGAGTGTCAAACCAGATGTGTAGTAAGGTCTGTTGTCGTGTACCAGATTACCCCGAGTCCGGACTAAGACATCGTGTATGAGTTGTTACCCCTAGGTACATCTATTCCAAATCCACATCCACTTGTAGTATCCAAATAGGGATGTATTTCTAAGAAACCACTTACTCTATCCTTTACCAAAATTCCAGGATATTTTTCTATACTTCTCATTATCCTTATACTTATCCCTAGACATTTCCTTAGGATTCGCACAAAGGTTTTCTCATCATAACTTCCAAATTTTAACTAAATATTTGCTCTGATACCAACTATAGTGACCCTAACCTTTTATACAGAGACATTACATAACTTTTTTGGAATATTTAAAACATTATACAAATAGATTCCTGAAGACCGTATTATTTTAGTTCCTTTAGAAACATGGAAACATGAACACTGGTATATAATTGAGCTGCATTATCTCTCAATAGGTTCATCTTGACTATCACCCTTCTTAAACATCAAACATAATTCATATTTTCATAACTTGGGAAATTAAACATAAAAAGGGGTGAGATTTTATGCTTATTAAGGGTAAAAATGGATATATATATATATATATATATATATATAATCATAATCATGAGTATAAGGGTCTGAGAACATGATCATGAAAATAGAAGATCATACCTTATATATCAAAGATCATATACATGAATCATGGCATAAATCTTGGTAGTTAATAAGACATGAATCATAAGGTAACAAATAACAAAATCCATGAAAGCATAACATAGTAATAAAACATAGAATTGTGGAAAACACGTAAGAATATAATATGATTTCTATAGTAGTCAAGGCTTCACAGCCAATACCATCTTGGTAGTTTGGGTTCACTCCCCATACCATTTTGGTAGTCGTGGTTTACTACCATATCCATATTATTAGCATGCTTTCACTCATCATACCATCTTGGTAGTCTTGGTTTACTCTCATGGTCGTCTTAGTAGTCGAGGTTCACTCCCAAGACCATATTAGTCTATCTCATGAGATATAAATCTTTACCCAATGCATTATAGGGAGATATAGGTCTCACCCATATCATAATGAAATCATACATACATATTCCACAAGATCATAAACAATCATATAATAGCCCATTAAATAAAATGGATATCATAAACATGTAATCATATCATAACTTATGGAAAAAGTTATAGGTTTCATAATTATTTCATCAAAATCATAACTCATGAAAAGAAGTAGGTTTCAAAATCATATAACTCATGAAAGAGAAATGGGTTACATAAACATCATTCCATCAAAAAATAATTCATTTTGATAAATAATATTAATGGAAACATTGAATCACTTCCACATAATGGCATGACTAACACCAACGGATGTCATATTAGATGGGAAACAATTTTAAAAGACCTTTTAAAAAGAGTTCTTGAGGAAAATATCCTTTCTTCTTTATAAAAATTATTTTTTAAAACATAAATCCTTTTAAAAACCAATTTATTAAGAATAATTTTAAAACATAGAATGAAGGATTAAAATAATTTTGAAAACCTTTTCCCTTGAAAACTTATAAAATAATTTTGAAAACCTTATTCTTTGAAAATACTTTGAAAACTTAGAAAGAGGTCTTGAAATTGTTTGAAACCCATTTAATTAAAAATACTTGGAAAACTTGTAAATAAAGCTTGAAAATGTTTTGAAAACATTTTTCATTGAAAATTTATAAAAGAAACTTGAAAACATTTTGGAAAATATTTTTCCTTTAAAACTTATAAAATAAGTTTGAAAATATTTTTGAAAAACTTTTTCCTTTAAAACTTATAAAAGAAGCTTGAAAGCAATTTTTAAAACCATTTTTCATTGAAAAGTTATTTAAAAAATGAATTTACTGAATATTAGGAAAAATAATTCTTTTAAAAAGAATAAATTTTTAAACTTGTAAAGGAATCTTCAAGGTAATTTTAGTTATGATGGCAGGTAAATCCGTACACACTGAACATTCCATTTGCACTACAAAAAGGTTAGAAAAGTGCCTCAACCAGAAAATGAAAAGAAGATCCATTTTTTAAAAAACCATTTTATAAAAATATGGACAAATTTATTTTAATTATCAAAGTAGAATAGTATAATTAATTTGGAAAACTTTTAGAAAACATGGTTTTGAAGGAACACAGATTTTCAACTGATGATAGAGGTAAAGTCAGACTTTCTTAAGAACACTTTCTTAACTGTATTATGTACCAAAGAGGTGGAAATAGTACCAATTCATTCATATATCATTAATAAACATATTATAATAAAATTCATGAGTTTTCTTGAGATATGGATAACAATATTTCATCAAAGGAAGCACAAACATAAACAATCTTGAACGGCGATGAGATTGTTTCAATAAACTCTTACAACTTGGTAACTTTGAGCCTTACCACCCATGTAAGAAAATGAAATTAAATGAAGCATCGTATACCTTTAAATGGAGGATAATCATGATATAAAATCTAAAATGTAATTATACACACCTCAAAAAATAATTTAGTTCCATAATAAAATATGTGTCTCAAAGAAGATAAATTGAGACAAAATTGTCGTACCGATTTGGTAGCTTTTGAAACATTAAACCCATGAAAAAAAATTCATAGAATGGATATGTAAATAAAAATAATTTTAAGTATATTAATCATTTAATATATCCATGGGAAGTATAAAAACCACCCAAAAGTAATGGGTGGGGAATAAAGCTTGTATCTCATAGAAAAACAAAGTGAGATGAAATCCCCTTACCTTGTGTCTTGACTCTTATCGTACTCATTCAAACCTTATGTATAATAAATATAAGTTTATTATAAATCTATAATATAACCATATTATTATATATAATACCTTATATGGTTTTATTATAACTTTATATTACCCATTTTTTAACAATTATATGTTCAGTTTTCACTTCAGGTAATATCCGCTTTGTTTTTTGCATGTGTATTAATTTTTTATATCTTTATTCCTTATACTTATATCATTATTTCTAGAATTTAAAACATGATTTAAAATTTTTTAATATTTTTTATATTTTTATAATAATAATCTATATAATATAGAATTATTAAATGGAATACACCATTCATGGAGATGCTAATTCGTATGTAAGCATGAACAATGTTTCTGTTTTTATTATCGTATTTAAAGAATATAAGTGAATGACATATATGTTTATATATTTATATATATAATTATTAAATTATCATTATTATATCATATATATCATATAATTTTAACAAACATATCTTTAATACATTCTATGTTGTTTGTGAATGAATCACATTACTTTGAGGGGGTGGTAGTCCACACTTCCTCAAATGAAATTATTGTATTTACACCAAATGGAAAGTAAAAATATATATATATATGGTAAAAAAGATTAAATAAATTTAAATACATAATAAAAGTAATATATAACATGTATAAAAATATTTTTTATCATAATTTCCACCATGACATGTGGTAAGGAAAAATGAACAATTATTATTTTGTTAGGCGGTAGTTTGTTGTGCACAAAAAACAATATGTTCATTACCCATTAGACGGTGGTGTCTGTATGTGTAGGTAAAAACCTTAGAAAAACACATCCTTTTATATTTAAGATAATTTATTTTTTATAAAATCATGTAATAAATAGAGTGGATAGGCTAAAGTAATAAAATAAAAGAAATGAGCTTGAGAGAATTTGTTACCTCTTAATCGGGTAACACCTTTGGGTTTGTGCCAAAAGGCTTCCTTGGATTAATTTATTTATAATGGGAAGATTCTAGGAGTAATTTAGGGATGTTTTAAAGTTTATTGGGTATAGTGTTTTGGAAACTAAGTGGTTTTATAGGTGTGAGGAAGTGGGAGGAGTGGAGGCCTTTTTATAGGGGAGGAAAAGGACAAATTTGGTATTTTTGAAAATAATTATGTGCTCCCCAAGTATTACTTGTTCCCCAAGTGTCCAATGTTCTATTATAAAACATTATAGGTTTATTTTTTAAAATATGGACATAAAATATGTTTTGGACAAGTTTATAGGTTATTTTGGCCCTTAAGTTTAAGGTTTAGTCCCTTATTAAGCTTAATTTCACCTTAATCATTGTAATTAATTTTAATTACCTTCACTAATTTTTTTGGTAAAAAAATAAGTTTACCTTATTATACATTATAAATTATTATGATTCCAAAATATGGAATCCATTTTTCTAAATTCCAATCACATAAGTCAAAGAAATTAATTTAAATTTAATCTCATAGAGGGGATGACGCTATGGTTTTTTAATGTAAAAACGTCCAAAAGATTTCTAAGTTTTTATACCCAATTTCAAAGTGAAATTGATTCCAATTACCTAAATTTTATTAATTTATAAAATTATTATCTAATTTAACTTTAAAACCACTTTAAAAAATAATTTAACCTTATAAATGAATTATATGAAAAGTAGTTTTGAATTAATTTCAGTATTTTTAATTATTCATTAAAAATGAAACCTTGCAGAAAATTACCAAAAAATTATCATAACCTAATTTTTATCTTTCTATTTAAAATATGAAGTTCATTTTGATATATTAAATTTATAAAACTTACAAATATTGGATTTAAAATGGTTTCTCCATTAAAAGATGGTGAAAGTACCTTTATAAAAATATAGGTTTTTAAGCTTGAAATTGGTTTTGTTATTATCTTATATCTATCAAATATATTGGATGATTTATCAAAAAAAATGTTTTAATATATAAAATATAAATTTAATTAATTTAATTTATTAATATAAATCATCTTTTTTCACATAAAATTTGACTTTTATAAAATCATACCCTTTATATTCATTTGGTTTCTATATTCTTTTCTCATTATTAGGTAACCAATGGATTCAACTATATATATTCATAAGTTATTTGATCCTATAATATTAAATTTAATAGACATGTTATATCCTTTAAAATTATAATATTTTAATAATTAATTATTGTTTGGTAACACTCAGTCTTGCGTGTTACGTAAGCCACCGAGGAAAGTCAGTCTTGCATATAATGTAAGCTAAACTCAGTTTTCTGTGTAGAGAAATCTAAAATTTATGTTGCATGTAGAGCACGATTAACTTGATGTTTCATATAACACAATCCAGATATAGTTTTTTAATATATAATAAACTATTTTTAGTGTAGCATGAAATGAAAAATATCAAAGAGATTAAATTAATTCAAAATATATATATTTCGAAAAATCTAGGGGTGTTATATTATACCCCCCCCCCCCAAATGAATTTCTTCCTCAAAATTATTATGTGTTATAAAAGGTTTAATACCTATAAGTTTCATTAATAGAAACCCACATCGTAAAATTTAATACTAAAACATCCTTTAAAAAGGGAAAGTTGTAACCATAACAGTTACCCAAAGTAACTCATAATGAGATTACCAAATAGGATATCATAGGTGGGAATTTAAAACATGGACATCGAAGAGAAATGTTACCATCATTTTATAATGGAGAGTGATAGAGAATAAGGTCATGAGAAAGTTACCGATCACAAAGCCATAAATCTACAATAATCTAAGGGACCTTCTGATTCATCAAAAATGAAGCTACTAGGAAAAACAATTTTGTTTCTAGATCATTTTTTGTAAAGTTGAATAATTTTATTGAAAAGATATACTTTCATGATTTTAGAACAACATCACCCTTTCTTGTTCATTTATCCACTTTACCTCTTTCTCTAAAAAGGAAGGTGACTTTTTCATTCCTACAGTACTAATAAATCATGATATCCATGATATTATATCCCATTTTTCATCAGTTGTTATAAAACAATTAGTTTTAATAGGCTATCCCATATGAATAAATCCTCATATAGAGATATAACACTTTAATCTCATTGACTTAATCTAAATTTTAACTTAAAGTGTCCATAAACGGTTAACCTTATAACCCTTATTAAAGATGAAAATTAAAAGCTTTGGAAATAATGTCATGAAATAGGCTTAACATTGATCCCCCGTATATCAAAAAGTACCACTTTTTGTCACATTCCAAACATGTGAATACCATCATTGTATATTCCCTTGAAACATGGTAATAACCTTAATCACCAAAAATCCTTTTGAAAAACATGAACGCTTCCTTATTCCAATGATTAATGGATATATTATTTAAATCCAAGAAGTTATAAACTTTATCCTTGATGACATAGAACACCTTTTAAATAATCAATCCTAGGGTAATATGTACCATCCAAATTACTCATTCATATCCAGCATATCTTTATCCAAACATCATTATCTCAACGTTAGGCATTGATTAAGGGTTACCTTCCCCTAATAAAAATATCACATTTCCATGAAATCAAATTTCTATATCTTACTCACCATTTAACATGCCCTTTTCAATCATTAATGAAAAATTACACTGAAAATACTTATATATTTCATGATTCATTTAACATAATATTTGAATTACAAAACATAAATACTTCATTAATCCAACCTTATTCTTAAACTATTACTCATGCTTCATCAACTTATTTCATAATACCTTTTTCCTAGAATATGAAATATGAATCATTATAAATTTTATTTGACCTTAATATGATCCTGCTTCTTATGTTTAATGAAAATAATACTAGAAGAACTTTACATACCTTTCACATGTCATTTTTGGTCTCATTATCTCCAAAAGTATAAGAAATACCCGTACCACCTTCTTGATTCTTTTTATGATATTTACACTTGGTAAATTGATTCTCATAATTCTCATACTTTCCACATCTAAAATAATAAATGTTAACCATGTTCCTTCTATTTCTATCTGTTAAATAAAACCATAAGGCATAGTGTGAGAAACATTTATCATATTGGGATACCATATAATCAGGAAAAATTACTTATAGGGTTCCAAAATCATGGCTCATACTTATTTAATCTATAACACCTTAGGTTTATCCTAAGTTATTCATATTCATCTTATATTCAAATCCTTAATAATGGTTCGTGAATTTTTTTTGAGTTCCCAAAGCATATCCCCTGGGAGTACCAAACTTGGTGTGTAGTAAGGCTCGTTATCGTGTACCAAATTACCACGAGTTAGACCCGGGACATCTTGTCAGAGTTTTTACCCCTAGGAAAATTTGTTATAGAGCCACATCTACTTATATTATTCAGATATAGATATATTACTAGTAAACCATTCACTCTATCCTTTATCAAAATTCTAGGACATTTTCCTATACTTTTTCTTATGCTTAGACTTATCCATAAACATGTCCTTAGGGTTATCACTAAGGTTTTATCATCATAGCTTCCAAAGGATAACTAAAAATTTTCTTTGATACCAACTATTGTGACACTATCTTTTTAAACATGGTAATTACATATATTTTGTGAAATACTTAATACATTATAAAAATAGATACCCAAATACTATATTAGTTTAGTGCCTTTGGAAACATGGAAACACGAACACTGGTACATAAGTGAGGTACATTGTCTCCCACTAGGTTCTTCTTGACTATCATCCTTCTTAGAAACATCAAACATAATACATATCTTCATAACTTGGGTAAGGAATCACAAAACGTGGTGAGCTCAAAAGATTATTAAGGGTAAAAAATA
The DNA here is from genome assembly GCA_963277665.1 of Viscum album. Taxonomy (NCBI): domain Eukaryota; kingdom Viridiplantae; phylum Streptophyta; class Magnoliopsida; order Santalales; family Viscaceae; genus Viscum; species Viscum album. Next base: position 929,382,161 of record OY728131.1, read on the forward strand.
GAGATATGCAAGCATAATTATGAGCATAAGGGTATGAGAACATGATCATGAAAATAGGATATCATACCCTGCGTATTAAAGATAATATACATGAATCATGGCATAAATATTGAAAGTTTATAATACATGAATCACAATAAAATAAATAACATAATCCATAAAATCATAACATGGGAATAAAACATGGAATTGTGGAAAACACATAATCATATAATAATATTTCCCTAGTAGTCAAGGCATCACTTCCAATACCATCTTGGTTGTATGGGTTCACTAACTATACCATATTGGTAGTCATGTTTCACTCCCTTGGCCATATTAGTAGCATGAGTTCACTCCTCATACCATATTAGTAATCATGGTTCACTCTCGTGGCCATATTAGCAGTCAAGGTTCACTCCCAATACTATCTTATTCTATATCATGAGATATAAATCTTTACTCAATGCATTGGAGGGAGATATAGATCCCACCCATATCATAATGAAATCATACATACATGTTCCACAAGATCATAAATATTCATATCATAACCCATAAAATAAAATGGGTATCATAAACATGTAATCATATCATAACCTAGGGAAAAAAGATACAGGTTTTATAATCATTTCATCAGAATAAAAACCTTGAAAAGAAGTGGGTTTCAAAATCATATAACCCATGAAAGAGAAATGGGTTTCATAAACATCATGTCATCAAAACATAATCCAATAGAAATAATATGAATGGAAACATTGAATAATTTCCTCCATAAAACCATGAATAACACAAACAGATGTCAAATTATATGGGAAATAGTTTTGAAAGTCCTTTTAAAAATAGTTCTTGAGGAAAATATTCCTTATTCTTTGTAAAAATTATTTTTTTAAAACATAAAACCTTTTGAAAACCAATTTCTATAGAATAATTTGAAAATATAGAATAAATCCTCAAAATTATTTTGAAAACCTTTTCCCTTGAAAACTTATAAAACAATATTGAAAAATATTCTTTGAAAATACTTTAAAAACTTATAAATAGGGCTTTAAATCATTTTGAAATCAATTTCTTTAAAGATACATTGAAAACATAAAATAAATATTGAAAAGTTTTGAAACCCATTTATTTGAAATTACTTTAACAAATTATATCAAAAGATTGAAAAAAAATTGAAAAACTTTTTCCTTGAAAATTTATAAAATAAGCATGAAAACATTTTTGAAAACCGTTTTTCCCTTAAAACATATAAAAGAAGCTTGAAAACATTTTTGAAAACCTTTTTCCTTTAAAACATATAAAAGAATAATGAAAACATTTTTGAAAACCCTTTATCATTGAAAACCGCTTTAAAAACAATGAATTTCCATAATATTAGGAAAAAATATTTTAAAAAGAATAACTTTTTAATATTTTAAAGAAATATTCAAGGTAATTTTGGTCATGATGGTGGGTAAATCTGTACACACCAAACATTCCTTTTGCAATGTAAAAAGTTAGAGAAGTGCATCAACAGGAAAATGACAAGATGATTACTTTTTTTTAAAACACTTTTGTAAAAATATGGGTAAAAGTTTCTTTTAATTATTATAGGATAATATTACAATATTTTTTAAAAACTTTTATAAAACATGGTTTTGAAGGAACACATATTTTCGACCGAAGATAGAGGTAAAATCAGATTTTCTTAAAAACACTTTCTTAACTATATTATGTACCAAAGAGTGGAAAATGGTAAAAATGAATGAATATATCATTAATAACCATAATAGAATAAAATTCATGATTTTCCTGAGATATTAATAATAATATTTCATCAAATGAAGTGTAAACATAAACAACCTCGAGAGGTGAAGAGATTATTTCGATAAACTCTTTCCACTTGGTAACTTTGAACCATACTCACCATGTAAGAAAATGAAATTAAATAAATCTTAATATATCATTATAAGAATGATATTAATGATATAAAATGTAAAATGGAAGTATACACACCTTTAAAAATAATGGAAGTGCATAATAAAACATGTGCCTCAAAGAAGAAAAATTGAGACAAAACTATCTTACAGATTTGGAAGCTTTTGAAACATTAACCCCATGAAATAAATATAATAGAATGGATATATAAATACCCATAAATTTAAGTATAATAATAATTTAATACATCCATATTCAATATACACATCACACAAAAGGAATGGGTGGTGAATAAAGCATGTATCACACATAAATAAAAAGTGAGATGAAATCCCCTTACCTTGTGTCTTAACTCTCGTCATACTTGTTAAAACCTCATATATAATAAATATAATTTTATTATACATATATTAAAGAACCATATTCTTATATATAATACCTTATTGGTTTTATTATGAATTTATATTACCCTCTTTTTAACAATTCTCTGTTAAGGTTTTACTTCAAGTAATATCCGCTTTGTTTTTTTGCACGTGTATTAATTTGTTATATATTTGGTCCTTATAATTATATCATGATTTACAAAATTTAAACATGATTTAAATATAATTTATATTAATTATATGTTTATTATAATAATCTATATAATATATAAGTATGAAATGGAATACACCATTCATGGAGATGGTAAGTTGTACGTATGCATGAACGTTGTTTCTGTTTTTATTATCATTTTGAAATAATGTAATTAAATGAAATATATTTATATATATGTATATATATAATTATTACAGAAGAATTATTACATCATATATATCATATAATTTCACTAAACACATCCTTAATACATTCCATGTAGTGTGTGAATGAATCACATCGCTTTGAGGGGGCAGTAGTCACGCTTCCCCAAACGAAATTATCGTATTTACACCAAATGGTAAGTACAAATAAATGTGTGGTAAAAAAGATTAAATACAAAATAAATATAATATATAACATATATAAAATATTTTCCATCATAATTTACACCATCAGAGGTGGTAAGAAAAAATGAACAATCATCGTTTTGTGAGGCGGTAGTTTTTCATGCACATAAATAGTATATTCGTTACCCATTAGATAGAGGTGATTGTAATTGTAGGTAGAATAATTAGAATAACAGAATAATAGTATATTGAAGATACTGGTGTTTTTATACAATCATGGAATACAGAGAGTGGATGGGGTGGAGAAAGAAAATAAAATAAAGGAGCTTAAGTGATATTGTTACCTCTTAATCAAATAACTCCTTTTGGTTTATGCCAAAAGGATTCCTTGGATTGATTTATTCTAAAGGGGATATTATAGGATGAAGGGATGTATTTTAGAAAGTTTATTGGGAAGATATTTTCCAAACATAAGTGGTTTTAGAGGTGTGAGTAAGTGGGAGGAAAGGAGGCCTTTTTATAGGGGAGGAAAAGGACACACTTGGTATTTTTGAAAAGAGTTGTGTGTTCCCCAAGTATTACTTGTTCCCCAAGTGTAAAATAGACTATTATGAAACCTTATAGATTTATTGTCCTAAATATGTCCATAAAATAGGTTTTGGATAAGTTCATATGTTATTTTGGCCCTCCAGTTAAAGGTTTAGTCTATTGATAAGCTTAATTTCACCTTAATCATTGTAATTAATTTTAATTACCTTCACTAATATTGTTAGTAAAAAAATAAATTAAAATTATTTGAATTTATAAATTATTCTTATTAAAAATATTTAATCCATTTTTCTAAATTCCAATAACCTAAGTAGAAGAAATTTATTTAAATGTAATCCCACTGACGAGACAACACTGCGGGTTTTAAAGTAAAAATGTTCAAAAGATTGCTAAGTTTTTATACTCAATTTCAAAGTGAAATTTATTTAAATGACCTAAATTAGTTTAATTCATAAAATTATTGTCTAATTATACTTTCCAACTAATTTAAAATATAATTTAACCTTATAAATTAATTATATGAAAAATTGGTTTTGAATCAAAATTTCAGTATTTTTAACTATTCATTAAAAAATGAAACTTTATTGAAAATTCCAAAAATTTACCCTAACTGAATTTTTATGTGTAAATTAAAAAAATGAAGTTTATTTTTAAATATTAAATATATAAAAGTTCCAAAAATTGGATTTAAAATGGGTTCACCATTAAAAGGCGGGAAAACTACCTTTATAAAAATATAGGTTTTTAAGCATAAAATTGAGTTTGTTCTTATCTTATATCTATCAAGTCTACTAGAAGATTTATAAAAAACTATTTGAATATATAAAATATAAATTTATTTAACATATTCCACTATTAGTAATTAATTAACTTATTAATATAAATCGCCTTTTTTAGATAAAAATAGAATTTTATAAAAACAGTCACTTTATATTCATTTGGTTTCTGTATTAATTTCTAATTATTAAGTAACCAATGAATTCAACAATACATATTCATAAGTTATTTAATCCTATAATATTCAATTTAATGACCATATTATATCCCATTAAATAATTATATTTTAATAATGAATTATTGTTCGACAACACTCAGTCTTGCGTGTTATGAATGCCATCAAGGAAAGTCATTCTTACGTGTAACTTAAGATAGCCTCAATGTTACATGTAGAGAGAGCTAAAATTTATGTTATGTTTAGTTAACTATTAACTATTTTTCCTTATAACGCAAGCCAAACATACTGATTTAATATAAAATAAACTATTTTTAGTGCAGTGTGAAATGAAAAATATCATAGAGATTAAATTAATTCAAAAAATATATATTTCACAAAATATTAGGGTGTTACAATTTATTAAATGAGGTAGGATGTAAAACATTGATATTTTATATAATAAAACTATGTTTGATTATGTATTCGACATGCAACACCGAGTGTAAACAACCCGTGAAATATATAACTGATATAACCTAGCCAATAAATTGGTGGCTATGAATAGTATTTACTAATTTATGAAATATATATATATAATTTTCCTAATCAATGTAAATTATTTATAAATTTTAAGTAAATAATCAATCAATTTTTATTAAAATAATTTTATTCTTGAAAAATATGTATTCTTCAAAAATGTTTATAATTTCTTTTCATGAAAAAATATTATAATTAATTTTTGAAACTTTAAGAAATTTTATTTTATAAAATTCAATTCATTTTTTAAATCAGAATATCAAAATTTACTTTTGGTTAAATTTTATAATTTTTCAAAAAATATAGATTTTTTAGTGAATAGTGAAAATACCAATTTCTTTAAAAATATAATGTATTTTAAATAAATTTAGAAATTTGAAAGTCCCATTATGTTTTGAATATAATTTCAAGTAACATAAGTATTATTTATTTATATTTAATGAACTTAGTTTTTTAATCAAATTTATATTGAACTTTAGTATAAGTTTGTTTTTTGGGTTTAAAAACAAGATTTTTATGAAAACTATTTTAAATACATAATGTATCTCCATTTTAATTAATTAAAAAACATAATAATGAAATATTTAAATGAAATTTATAGATTATATATCAATAAATAATATTTTATATTCATTTAATTATTATTATTATCATATATTTAATATAAAATCATCTTCTTCTTGAAAAATACACTTCTTGAAAACCTGCTTTTTCGTCGCCTCTACAGGTTTAATTTTAAGTTAAATTTTTATAATTATGTGAATTTAAATTTTTAAAATGGATGAAATATTTTTAATCAGATTAATTTATATTATCTAATAATTTTAACTAAATTTTTTATGATAATTAATAGTGAAAAGTAAAAAATAATTACCACGGTTAAGGTGAAAACGATTTTTACTGAGGGTTATACTAAAAAGATAATGGTTAAAATGACCTAAAACTTGTCTAAACACTATTTTATGGACATATTTAGATCTTATAATGTATAAAAATCAATATTGGTTAATTTGTATCCTTTTTTATGAGAAATACATGGGTATAACTTTTTATTTGGAAAAATTACAAGTGTGCTACTCGCCTCATTTATAAAAGGAAACTCACCCTTCTCTATTCCTAACACCTTAAAAGACATTTGGATCAGAAAATAATTTCCAAAATTTCTTCCTGACTTCCCTACTCATATCCTATATCTCTTATTTTTATCATAATGCCATACTAAGAAGCCTTTTGGTGCTTACCTAAAGAGGGGGTCTGAAAAAGAGGTATTGTGCTTAACCAGGTGTCTTTATTTTATTTCTTCTTCCACCCCATTAAAATATTTTTCAATTGTGATTATATAATAACACTAGTATATAACATATACTAATATTCTATTATGTTAATTTAATAACTTGAATCCATCTACTCTTTCGTCAAATGAGATATGAAATCATCATTCGTGTGTACGGTGGACTACTGCCTCGCAAACCGATGTCATTTTTTCCCATCATCAGCTCTCATAGATAAATATAATGATATATTAAAAGTATATATATATATATATGATATTTTAAACATATTTATACTTATTTAAATATTATATCGCATATACCATTTTTTCCATTTTGTGGGGTATCCTCGTGTGTACGGAGGACTACTGCCCCGTGATGCGATGGAATTCGTTTTTCACTAACGCTTTACTTTGAAGGTAACCATGATATTTTTAATGAATATATGTAATATAAATTAAATAATTATGATATTAATGAAATATTTAACATTATGAAAATATAATATATCATTTTCTTTCTTACACTAAAAAATGATAACACCGTTCATGCGCACATGTGGACTACCGCCTCTACGAAGCGATGCGATTCTTTTTTCATCACCAAAGAACATGGATGATATATATAAGTATATTTAAATAAATAAATTTTTATTTTTTATATTATGATAATTATTTAAAGATTAAATATTACTTACCTTATTTCCATAATGTTCATTGAAAAATGGGAATGCTACTCATACTTACGTACGGCCAACCGTTTCTATGACTATAACATTATTAATTTTTCATAACCATCATTCATAATTGGTTTTAAAAGTATAATTGATGAAAAAAATATGATAAATATTTCATTATTGTTTCTTTGTATATTTTGAAATAATTACCTCTTTGACCACCGTCAATACACTGAAGACATTTTGAAACAATGAGTCGAACGTCCTCAAAACACCCGATGTAGAATTAACTGATTAAATATTTAAATGTGTCATTAAAAATAAATAAAATAAATGATTTAATTATAAGTTATTAAACCTATAAAATTTTATAAATAAATAAAATAATTTATTTAATCTTATTTTACAGGAGTTAAAGGATATGTAATGAAAGTTTAGACTCGAGGTAAGGGTTTTCTTGTCTCTCTTTTACTTTTGTGAGACATATGTCATATTCACTTATTATTTTTAATTTTTGGTGTGTATAATTCTTATGAATTTATTTTTATTATTATTTTTATGAAAATTATTGGTATTTTCAAATCTATATTAGTTTCTCTCTTTTCATGGGGTTTTAATCCTGAGATTATAAAAGTTCTAAGGGACTTCGTCTCAATTGCCCTTTATTGTGGAATATTGTAATGTTACACACCTATATTCTTTTATGAGGTGTATATACCACCCATTTGACATGTTATATCATGAATATAATTATGTTATTTATATTTAAATTTCATTTTAAGGTATTCTTTCATGGTTCTTATGATTGAAGAGTTACCGAAGTGGAATAGTCTTTATATTGCATTCTCCTTTCTTTCAAGATTTTTTATGTTTAAGGATCCTTTAGAGAAATTAATATGTTATTATTTTATTAAAACAAATATCTTTATTATTCACTATTTATTAATTTGTTTAAGATGTTTTATTTCTATTTACTTCCTTTTTTATTAAAAAAATCAAGAAATTCATTTGTAAGTGATATCAATCTTGTATTTTCTTTTAAAATGGATGTCTTTCTCTTCCATATCCATGTTTTATAAAAAAAAATTCAAAAATTTTGTTCCTATAAATAAATTATTTAATAAAGATATTTTCCATGGAATTTGACCTTATTTTAAAAGGTTTTGAAATGAAATTTCTTAATATTTTTCAAATGAGTTACTTTTGACTCACTTTTAAAAAATATTTTGAAAAGAATGTTTATTTTTAAAATGTATAACATTAATGGATTTTCCCACTTCCATTACCATTATTTGATTTGAACCTAAATTTATATTTTTCTAAGGTTTTTTTCAAATAAAATTATTTTTTAAATATTTTTTAAATTTTTAGTTTTTAAAAGTTATTTTCAAAATGATAAGGTTATTTTTCTCAATAATGTTTTTAATGATATTTTAATGGTATTTATATTCATCAATTTCAACAAACCTTTTTATTATTTATACTCTAATGGGTATATTTTGTAATGATACCATCCTCATTCTTTCTCTATATAGATTAAGATTGTTTCAAATGTATTTTTATGAAAACTATTTCTTTTCTGCGGGTCAATCATGTTTTAATGATATTATTTTAGAACCCATTTATTTTATATGGGTTATTCATGTTTATATTATCATGAAACCCATTTCTTTTCCATAGGTTAATCAATTTCTGAAAATAATAAATGTTGTTTCTAGGAGTTTATGATGAAATAAATTCTTTATGTACTTTATTCATAAATGATACTTGGACATTATTGATGATAATGGGTGTACCCAGATAGAATCGGGTGAGCCAATTATATCTTATATGATGGGTGTGTCCAGATAGATTTGAGTGAGCCTGATATAGCTTATATGATGGTTGCACCCAGATACTGATTTAATACATTAGGAAATGTTCCTTGTATTTAGAGGTAAGAAGGAGGGAGTTACTGGAAGGTTTCTCCTATGGATTTAACTGGTCTCCAGTTATTTCTGAAACAGGTTTAAAATGGGTTATGAATATAATGTTCCAAATATACCAACACATTTTTTTATGATTTCTATGGTTTGTAAATGTTTCCTTTGATCAATATTGATATCACATGGCTCATGATTATTTATTTTTACGAATCTTGCCTTTTTTGAATCCTTATTTCATGTTTTTATGTTTTATGATCCATTAATAATGGGTAAAAACATTTTTATGTTATGCTCATGCACTTTTTTTATGCCATCATACCCTTCTGCTCTTATTATACTCACTGATGACATTCAACAGTTAATTCTTATATTTACCCTTACTGATAATTTGATCTCCCCCTTCTTATGTTTCCTTTTACCTAGGTAATCAAGAATGATGTTGAATGAATTATGTCTATAAGGTTTTCATATGGATAATGATGATGACATAATGTGAAATAATAAAATCTAGGTTAAGTAGGAGAAATGCTTATTTAAAGACATGGGTATTGTTTATGTAAGAGTTTATCATAATTCTATAAAAATCTAAACCAAAAATTTACTTGGGTATATAAGTGATACAATATTTCATTTTTATGTTGTAAGTTTTTTATGGTGAAAATTGGGTTTCCTTCATTAGTATCAAATATAGAAATGTAACCTTTATGATTTTAGCATCGGATCAGGGAGTACGGGTGAACATGTTGTCATGAAACATAAAATTTATTATGTTTTTAAAGTTTATTTATAGTCTAGTTAAGACCCTAGGTTGTATATCAAGGAGAATTTATAGGTTTAAAGTATGTGTTTTTAATAAAAAGTTCTAAAAGGGGTGTCTTTGAAAACAGTTTTAAGTAAATAACTTCATTTAAAGAGTTTAATAGTTGATAAATTAAGATGGTGTTTTAATAATTATGAGAGAAGGAGGCCATTTCAAGTTCACTACACATCTTTTATAGTTCATTATTATTAAAATTTTATATGGTTTAATGTAATTCTTTGGTTAAGGGTTTTCAAGATCCTGATTCCCCTATTACCTTTTAAAATAATTCACAAATAACCAACCCTTGACACAAAAATAATTATGTCAAGGTTTGGACATCAATCATAAACAATATCTACCAAAGAATACTGAAATATCATGATTGTGTGAGAGAAATAAGGATTCTTATGTTGTCTAATTAGAATGACATGACCCAAGATCCCCACTTGAAATCTCAACCTAATCGGTGTTGAGATAAAAATTGTTTCACTTAATTATAATGAAAGAAATGTATTCATAGGAGAAGAACATCAAGGTTAGAAATAAATGAATTATTTAACACAAAAATTACACAAAACTAGTAGAAGAACAGGTGTTGGAACTCCCTCCAAAGTATGTGTAGCTCACTCGAAATGATCATCCACTATTTAGCTCATTATTGAGAGGAGAAGGAGGCTCAGGTAGAACTTCACCTCCATCCTTGATACCCTTAGGAATATAGGGGCCTATAGAACTTCTTGGATGAGTAGGGGACTCCTTTAGGTCTCCAAAATACCAGATCTTTTCCTCCTAGACAAACTTTCAAATAGGGATTCCAAGGTTCCAATTTATAGGAAATGTGGAAGGTGGTTTTGGGAATCGTGATTTCATAAAAGAAATTGTCCCATGGTTTTCAATGGATAGACTGTCTTATCTCACTTTTTAAAAACTAAAAGTTTTATCCCCATTTCTTGAATATATCCACTAAAATTTTTGAACCATTTGTACAGTCACATCTAGAGATGTGGATGAAATACATAACCCTCTTTTTAACTCCAAGCAGAATCGATTCCCTGAACCATTTGGATCCTATGCAGTTTGACCCATTTTTCTTGAACTTCATCATGGGACTTCAAAATCTCCTCCACCTACATTGTAATTATCAAAACAAGTAACATTTCTCATTTTAACAGTAATAAAAACAAAATAATTGAATCAAACATGAAGTGAAATTTGTTATTAGTTTTATAGTTTTCGATACCAAACTAATTTAGTACAGTGATCTAAGGGTGAAAATGAAATAGTGAATCGTGGTGTGATCACATCCCCACACCTAAACATTTTCACTCTAGTAAAAATTCACATTTACAAAAATTATACATAGATATATTCCCAAATTAATGAATATTTAACATTGAATGAAAATTCAATCCATGATAGAAATATGATCAAAGAAAAAACCACACCAAGGAGTTATTCTTAATGATCATGGAAAAAGATGTCTCAAAAATTATATCATAATGAAATTTTAAGAGATGCATGATACCAATCTGAGAAAGTAATTAAAAATTTAACCATGTTGTTATTTCTCCACATGTGTGTGTGATAACCATTTCATGATATTTTTTCCACTCTCTACCTAGTAAATATAAGTTATTTTAAAATTTTCCTGCTTAAATGGTTTTTTCCACTAAACGTGTCCTACATCTTTTACAATCAAATTTCAAAAACCACTCACTTAAGCATTCTACAAAGTCAAACTATAATCTCCTGACCTAGATATACCCATTTGTTGTATATTTCATCACTCTCCTCATTTATTGATATTATTATTATTATTATTTTGAAAGTTTTACTTGGAACATATATCACACTCTTATCTCAAACCTTGTTTGATCTCCTCACAACACTAATTTTCATAGTTATAATAAGATCAAAGGTTGATGAAGTGTGATTTTTGACCTTCCCAAGACACAATAGAACACCGCGAGATTTTTTAATTTTCCTTTTCAAATTAATTTAATCTTTTGATATTTTCAATTCACGCAACACTGAATATATATATTTTTATTATATAATATCACTAAGTTTGGGATTATGTTATATGTAACACCAATCTAAACTTTCAATACAAGCAACACTGACTTGGCTTGCATTACACACGACACCGAGAATCTATGAAACAACACTCTACTACTATAATTATTTAAATAAGATAGTTATTACCTAATTATTAAACATATAATATAAATATTAATAACTACTTTTTAAATATTATTTATAATGGTTTTGATAATGACAAATATAATTTCTGGTAAAATCTTTATATGTTTAAAATTACTGTTTTCTAAAATGAACTATTTTTCATGTCCTTCTATAAAAAAATTAAAATTAATTTTAGGCACATTTAGAAAGTAAATTTGATAAAATAAACTTCATTTTTGAATTTATAATGTTGAAAATATCTTAGGGTGAATTTTTTTTATTTTTTAGAAAAGTTTCAATTTTTTATGAATAGTGAAAAATACTACATAATAGTTAAAAACCAAATTTTTCATTTAAATAATAATTTTTACATTAAATTGATTATAAATTAAAAATAGATAAATAATATATATATTAATCCAATTTAGGTCAATGGAATCATTTTTACAATATAATTAATTATAAAAAAATTATTGAACTTTTAAACGTCTCTTTTACCCACCTTCTAACCACATTTTTGGGATTAGCAGTAAATGTAATTTTACCACTTCTGTTAATTTAATTTCAAAAAACATATATACATGGTTGTAATCAGGATGAAAAAATAGATCTAATGGGATCAAAATAATTTTTTTTGAATAGTAACTTTTAAATTTTATTTACAACATTTAAAGATAAATATGGTAATTAAAGGTAAAAATAATATTATAATAATATAAAATTATCCTAACACTTGTCCTAATTTCATTGGATATGTGTTTTTAGACCCAAATCAACCTTAATTAAAAAATATGATCCTCTTTAAGTCACTTTTGTTAGATTAATACATTTATTATATTTTATTTAAAGAAGAGTTGAAAAAGTCATATTCAAAATTTAATAACTAAATCATTTTTATATAGGGTTATACATAAGATAAATTAGACTATAATTATTATTTTAAAATATAATAAATTTATCTTCATTATAATATTTTATTTTTAAATTTTAGAGAAAAAATAACTTAATTAAAGTCGTGTACAATAATAATGTAGAAATTGTTTAATTAATTGAGATATCAAATAAATGATATTAAAAATATTAAAATAAATATAATTTTGAATTAATTAATGATATACACTAATTTTATAGATAACTTAAACATGTTAGTGATGTATTTTCATTATTTTTTTGAATTTATCATGTCGTTTTGATATTTTTGAAAATAAAAATACTAAATAGTATCAAAATTGACATAAATGATACTCTAAAATAAATAATATTTTATTAAATGTTATAAAAATATAATTCTTAGAAAAATAACTTTTATAGTGTTAAATATGTTATAAATGATCCATTTTGGGTTCTTTTGGCATTTTATAGTAAATATATTAACCCTATAGTGTAAAAAGGAAAGTTGTCATGGTAAGAGTTAAATTGTTTAACTAAAGATTAAAGCCAAAAGATAAGGTTAATTATATGGACTAAACATGAATAAAATTTATTTGTTAAGAGTATTTCTAAAAATTATCATCTTAAATTATAAATAACTCACTTTTAATCTATTTTAAATCGAAAATAAATTAATAGTTTTGGAGTTTCCTAAAGTGCTCCTCCTCCCCCTTATAAAAGAGAACTTCTCCTTCCTTTTAATTCACACATCCAAAGCCTTTTTACTTGGAAAAACACTTCCCATTTCCTCTCAAAAAAATTCTAAATAAATCCTAGATTCCATAATTTGGGAATAAATTTATCCTAAGTAGTATTTTTGTGAAAATAAAAATGAGATACCCAAAAAGAGGTAATTGTTTTATCACCTCTTTCAAAGATCTTTTCTTCTTCTACTTCTTCTTTATATGTTTTTTCCTTACCAAACTAAAAAATACAGTATATAATATATTCTAATATGGTTTTATGATTATGTTAAAACTATATTCCTCTTTTTACCCATTATACAAAAAATAATATCACCATGCGTGTTTATGTACGGCTTACCATCTTAACACCATGGTGTAAACTATTTTCCATGTATACTTTATTTCTATAGGTATGACGATGAATATAAAGGATGTAAATAATAAATATGACATAATATTGTTTCTTTATAATTCATATCACATCCAATTACATAACCTTTATCAATATGGAATGATATCATCACTTGTGCATATGTACGGCTTACCGTCTCCACGATGCTATGAGATTCATTTTCCACGTTCACCATTCAAATATGATTATAAAAATATAGATATTATTAATAAGTATGAATTATATGATATAATAATGCTACTTAAATGATATATATATATATATATTTGTGTGTGTGTGTGTGTGTTTTTGTGTGTGTACATATATGTCATTCACTTATTTCCATTCAATATGATAAGAAAATGGAAACAGCATTCATGCGTACATACGACCTACCGTCTCCATGAACAGTGTATTCCATTTCATATATATCTATATTATATATATTTATATTATAAATATATATGATATATAAATCATTTTATAAATTCTGGAAGTAATTAAATCATGATAGTAATATGATCAAGAATAACAAGTCAAAACACGTATGATAAAGAAATCGATTATTACCTGAAATATTGATTTAACTTAGAAATTATTAATAAACAAGTAATATAAATCCATAAATAAATCATATATGGTATAATAAATATTATTATGATGTTTTTATAAGTTAATAATATGTTTAAAACCATTATACAGGAGTTTTGGACACATACAGAGAGTATTGTACTTAAGGTAAGGGAATTCTGTCTTACTTTTAAATTTCATTAGATATAAGCCATGTTCACCACAAATATCTTGTTTTTGGTGTATGTAATTCTCCTAGTATATTATATATCATTAATATGTTTATCTTCATAGTATTTTAGGATTCATTTTAAGATATTGGGAATATTATTTAAATGTTCAAAGTGGTATGGGACACCTTGAATGTTTAAATAATTAATCCTTTGTCCATTTTAATATTCTTGGTATTATTATACTTATTTATTTATATGTATATGAAGGATTATAAAGAAAATTTTATGAATATTTTTAATTTCATTCAATTTTTTTCAAAATTAATATTTTTAAGGTTTTATATATGGGATCACTCCAATATTTGTGGTGGGGTGGTAAGGGTTTGGGTGGGGTGTGGGGAAGGTCATGGGGTCAAGTCCTTGGGTCTAAATTTTAATGAAATTTTCTTCCTTGCATTTTGTTCTATAGTGGTGGATGTAATCAACCTAGTATATAAGGGATTATTTTTGTCTCAACTTTATTTCTGTTAGACACATGCCTCATACACTACTTGTTTCTTCTATGTGGTGTATGTACTACCCATGAATTTCTTTTATGGGTTTTATCCAGAAGATTATGATATTTACATATTCTTATAATTTTATTTTTACATGGTGCATACTATTCAATTTATTTGTAAGTGATGAGTGTTGATTTCGAAATCTCTTCCATATTTTGGATTATTTCGTTTTAAGTCTTCATTGGGTAATATTTATCATCCATGTCCATTTTATCTAAAAAAATCATAAAATGTTTTATTTTTCTCATATGAATGTTTAAAGTCATTTTTTCCCATTTTTGACTTTTTACTACACATTTTTAAAGGAATCATTCTTTCATTTTACCAACAAAGTAATTTTTTACTTTTCTAGTAAAAGTACAAGAAGAATGTTTTATTTTAACTTATATGGCAGGAATATGTTTTTATGCTTTCATATCACATTATTACCTTGAATATTCCCCTATAGATTAAAATGTTTTTTCAAATAAAATTATTTTTTTTAAATTGTGCATTATTTTAAGAAAAGAAAACTATTTCAAAAAATAAATAATATTTTTCTCAAGAACTGTTTTAAATTATTTTCATGATTCCTTTATATGTTTTCAAAGCAGTTTCAAAGAAAAGAGTTTTGAAAATGTTTTATGTTTTAATAAGTTGTTTTTTTAAGGAAAATTCATGTTCTAAGTGATCTCTCAAAATCCTTCCCCACCTATGATGACATACTTTGTTACTATTCAAGAATACCATTCATATTATTTTTTAGAATGGTTTATCTTTTGATTGCATGATGTTTAATAAAACCCATTTTTTCTTGGTTTATGCTTTTGATGAAATGATTATGAAATATGTATCTTTTCTATAGTTTTTGATATATTACATGTTTATGATTCCCATTTTATTCCTTGGGTTAAGTTTATGATAAATTTTTTTTATTTTTTTCGAACATGTATATATGATTTCATTATGAGATTTTTTGGATATATATCTCCCTCCGATGCATTGGGTAAATATTTATATCTCATGGGATAAACTAATATGGTCTTGGGAGTGAACTATAACTACTAAGATGGTATGAGGAGTGAACTAATGCTACTAAGATGGCCATGGTAGTGAACCATAACTACTAATATGGTATATGGAGTGAACTCATGCTACTAATATGGCCATGGGAGTGAACCATGACTACTAATATGGTATAGGTAGTAAACCCATACTACTAATATGGTCTTGGAAGTGATTTTATGGCTACTATGGAAATCATTATATGCTTATATGTCTGCCAAAATTCCATGTTTCATTCCTATGTTAGTATTTCTTGGCCTATGTTATTTATTTCCTTATGATTCATGTCTCATCAAATGCCATTATTTATGCCTTGTTTCTTGTATATGATCTGTGATATGTAGGTTATGATCTTATATTTTCATTATCATGTTCTCTCACCCTTATTCTTATGATTATTCTTACATATCTCCCTTGTTTACCCTTACTGAGAATTTAAGCTTTCCCCTTTCTTATGTTTCCTTTCCTTAGGTTAAGAAGAAAGGTTTTAGGTAGAATTACTAATGGTAGAGATATTTATGGTAGATGTTTAAGATATATTATCAGGATAGAAGATTTTTTTCCATGTTTCCAAAGACACTAAACTATTATAGTCCTCGGGAATTAATTATTATAATTTACTGAATATTCATCTAAAATGATGTAATATCCATGTATATTAAGCCTAGATCGCTATAGTTTGTATCAAAGTGAGGTTTAGTTAACCTATGAAAACTAGGATGATAAAACCTTAGTGAGATACCTAGGTATATTTCTAAGTATATTTATAGGGATGTCTCTAAGGATAAGTATAAAGATGAGTTAACATTTTGTAAAATGTCTTGGAATTTTGGTAAATGATAGAGTGGGTGGTTTCCAAGAAATACATCGCTGTCTAGATACTAAAAGTAGATGTGGCTCTGGCACATATGTACCTAGGGGTAACAACTCTGATAAGATGTTTCGGGCATAAATCATAGTAATCTAGTACATGACAACAGACCTTGTTGCACACCTAGTTTGAAACTCCTGGGGGATATGCATTGGAATTTCACAAACTCTTCACGAACCATCATGAAGGATCTAGATATAATATGGCTATGAATAACCTAGGATAAACCTAGGGTGTCATATATTAAGGAATGTGATATGATTTATAAATCCCAAAAGTAAATCTTTTGATGACTATGTGGTTTTCTACTATGATAAGTAATGCTCACACTATGCTTCTGGTTTTAGTCAATGGTGAGAATTGAAAGGAACTTGATTAATTGTGAATGTGATAGATTATTTTCTGATGAGTGGTCAAGTGGGATGATCACTTGAGTTAAAGATGTTGTTATCATGCCTAATTAGTTTTCAAGGAACCTGATTAACAATTTCTGCCTTAACCGACTCTTAGACTCACCAAGGAAGAGAAATAAGGAAATCGATGAGAGTTTGGATAATGGATACCATGGAGGAAATAAGATTTGGTTTCCTTTTTTTCAGGAATGGGGAAAGAATCACCTATATGAATGTCTTATAGAAATAAGAAGATTTTTTACTATGGAAAAGAAGGACACATAGCAAGTGAATATAAGGGGAAAATTAAGAGTTTGGTTAATGGAATGGATGAGAATATTGTCCTACCTAAGATATCATCAAGGTTTACGTTTTTTAAGTGTGGAGTAAATAGTCATTATGAAACTCAATGCCCCAAGATGAAAGCTTTTAATGGGAACCAGCAATGTGGTGTGGGTAATGGTTACATTGCTGATGATGAAGAGACTACAGATGAAATGTGAAAAGAAAGTGGTATTATGTAATAATATGAGATAGACTTGTTAAAGGATTAAGGATGAAGTAATCGATGTTTTTATGTATTGGAATTCAATAAAAATGTTGTATAAGTACTTTTATGGTTTTAAGGAATAATGAAATATCTATAGATTGGTCCACTGTAGTTTTTACTTAAGGATTTAAGATCATATGTTGAATGGTACTAATAGCCATGAAAAGTGATTGAAGTAATAAGGTTATATTTTTTGAAAACACATGATTAAGAGAAGTATAACCCTTAATATGAGAATTATTTTGAGATAATGATATTTGGATAAAGATAGGTTGGATATGAATAAGTAAGTTGGATGGTAATAGTTACCTTGGAATTAATTAAGGATTTATTAACATATCAGTTATTCTAGTATGGATGAAGTTTACAACTTTTTGGACTTAAGAATAAGGGAAAATGCATGTTTTCAATAAGTATATATAGTAATTTAGGTTATTACCATGACTCAAGAGATTACATGATGAAAGTGTTCACATTTTTGGAATGTGACCAATAAGGGATACATTATGATATATGGGGGATAAACATTAAACTGAGTTAGTGAACCTTTTTCTAGAGTTTTGGATTTTCATCTTTCAAAAGGATTTTAAGTTTATCAATTTATGGAAATTTTAAGTTAAACATCGAATGATTATTTTTTAGAATATATTATTATCTCACCATAGGTGGATTTAGGCATATTGGATTACTTGTGAAAACCTTTTTGTTGTGATAAAGACATATGGAATGACCTATCATTATATTTATGGATCATGTGATATCCTAACACTTCAGGAATGAAAAATTCAAATTCATTTCTTTGAATAATAGATAAATTATAAATTGTTTAAGGCATGACTAATTATGAGATTTTACTGAAATCAAGTTAGAATTTCTTTTCATGTTCTTCAACTTTAGGAAAAGGATCCTGAAAACCAAAAAATTTATTCTAGTACCTTCTTATCCAATAAATTAGATGGTCCCTTATATCATCATAGATTTATGGATTTCGATTGTTAACTTTCTCCAAACTATGTTCTCTATCACACTCCATCAGAACTTAATAGTTTGATTTTTCTTCCATATCAATGTTTTCACTTCCTACCTATGTTCTCCTATGTGGAAACCCAATGATGAGTTACTTTGGGTAACTGTTATGTTTCTATCTTTTATTTTTTTTTAAAGTTTTAGTATACAATTTTATGATGTGGGTTTCTATAAATTAAAATTTCAAGTATTAAACATTTGATTACCCAGACGAATTTCAAGGGTGAAATTTATTTTAAGGGGGTAGAATGTAACACCCTGAGATTTTGTATTTTTTTTTTCAAATTAATTAAATCTTTTGATATTTTCACTTCATGCAACACTGAATATATATTTTTTATTACATAATAGCACTAAGTTTTGGGTTATGTTATATGAAACACCAAGAAAATCTTGCACTACATGCGACACCGACTTAGATTGCATTACACGCAACACCAAGTTTCTATGAAATAACATTTTACTATTATAATTATTTAAATAAGATAGTTATAACCTAAATGTTAAACATGAAATATGAATATTAATAAATAATTTTTAAATATTAGTTATAATGGTTTTGGTAATAAAAAATATAATTTTTGGTAAAATCTTTATATGTTTAAAACTACTATTTTCTAAAATGAATTGTTTTTCTTGTCCTTCTATGAAAAATAATAAAATTATTTTTAGACACATTTATAAATTAAATTTTATAAAATAAACTTTATTTTTTAATTCAAAATTTCAAAATTATCTTGGGGGGATTTTTTGTATTTTTCTAAAAAGCTTCAATTTTGATGAATAGTGAAAAATATTGCATAGTAGTTAAAAACCGACCTTTTCATTTAAATAATTATTTTCACATTAAAATTATTTTAAAGTCAAAATATATAAATAAGAAATATATTAATACAATTTAATCCATTGGAAACTTTTTTACAATAGAATTAGATATAAAAAAAATATTGAACTTTTGAACGTCTCTTTTACCCGCCTTCTAGCCACATTTTAAAGATTATTAGTAAATGTAATTTTACTACTTCTGTGAATTGAATTTAAAAAAATGGACATATATGGTTGTAATCAGGATAAAAAATGTGTTCTAATATGATCAGAATAATTTTTTGTGAATAGAAACTTTTAAATTTTATTTACCATGGTTAAATATAAATAGGGTAAAAAGAATATTATAATAATATAAAATTACCCTAACACGTGTCCCAATTTCATTGGATATGTGTTTTTCAATTCAAATAAACCTTAGGTAAAAAATATGATCCTCTTTAATCCACTTGTGTTAGATTAAGACATTTATTATATTTTATTTAAGGAAGAGTTAAAAGAGTCGTATTCAAAATTTAGTAAGTAAATAATTTTTCATATAGGGTCATACATAAGATAAATTACACTATAATTATTAATTTTAAAGATAATAAATTTATATTAATTATGATATTTTAATTTTTATTTTTATAGAATAAATAACTGAATTAAAGTCTTTTATAATAATTATGTTGTAATTGTTTAATTAATTAAGATATCAAATAAATGATATTAAAAATATAAAAATAAATATAATTACTTAATTAATTACTTCCAATAATTTTATAGATAACTTAGACATATTAGTGACATATTTAAATTATTTTTTTGAAGTTATCATGTTGGTTTAATATTTTTAAAAATGAAAATATTAAGTAGTATCAAAATTGACATAAATGATACTTTAAAATAAATAATATTTTATTAAATGTAATAAAATTCATAAAAATATAAGGTTCATATAACTAACTTTTATAGTTTTAAATATTTCATAAATGATCCAATTTGGGTTTGTTTGGAATTTTATAGTATCTATATTAACCCTATAGAGTAAAAAGGAAAGTTGTCACGGTAAGAGTTAAATTGTTTAACTAAAGATTAAATCCAAAAGATAAGGTTAATTTTATGACCTAAACATGTCTAAAACTAATTTGGTGAGATTATTTCAACTCATATAAACTTCCAAATAACTCAATTTGGAGCCATTTGAAATCTAAAATTAATTTATAATAGAGTAATAGTTTTGGAGTTTCTTAAAGTTCCCCTCCTTCCCCTTAAAAAAGGGAACTTATCCTTATTCTTAATTCACACATTAAAATCCATTTTTCTTAGAAAACACTTTCCCATTTCCTCTCTTAAATTATATCACTACATCCTAGAGGACATACTTTTGGAAGAAACCAATCCTGAGGATTCATTTTGGGCAAATCAAAAGGAGATACCTGAAAAGAGGTAATTGTTTTATCACCTCTTTTAAAGTTATATTCTTCTTCTACTTCCTATTTCTATGTTGTTTCCATTCCAAAGTAATAAATACAGAATATAATAAAAGATAATTTTTTTATGATTATTGGAAAACCATATTCCTCCTTTTACCCATCCTACTAATAATAATATCACCATGCATGCGTACGTACGACTTACCATCTTCACACCGTGGTGTAAACTATTTTTCATATATACTTTATTTATATGGGTATAAAAATGAATATAAAGGATTTAAATAATAAATATGAAATAATATTGTTTCTTTATAATTCATATTCCATCCAATTATTTACCTTTTACCAATATGGAATGATATCATTGCTCGTGCGTACATACGGCTTACCGTCTCCACGACGTGATGAGATTCATCTTCTGCGTTCACCATTCAAGGATGATTATAAAAATATATATATTATTAATAAGTATTAATTATATTATATAATAATTCTACTGAAATAATATATATATATATATATATATGTGTGTTCATATATTTCATTCACTTATTTCTATTCAATACGATAAGAAAAAGGAAACAGTGTTCATGCATATGTACGGCTTACTGTCTCTATAAACGGTGTATTCCATTTTATGTATCTCTATTATATATATTTATATTATGAATATATATGATATATAAATCATTTTATACATTATTTAATTAAGTAAATCATGATCTAATAAATACGATCTAGAGTAACAAGTCAAAACACGTACGATAAAGAAAGCGTTTATTACTTGAAATGTTTCTTTAACTTGGAAATTATTAATAAAAGGGTAATATAAATCCATAAAAAAATCATATATGATATCATAGATATTATTATGATTCTATTATAAGTTAATAATATTTTTAAAACCATTATACAGTATTTTTAGAAACATACATAGAGTATCGGACTTAAGGTAAGGGAATTTCATATCACTTTTAATTTTCATGAGATATAAGCCCTGTTCACCACAAGTTTCTTATGTGTGGTGTATGAACTTATCCTATTATATTATATATCATGAATATTTTTATCTTAATAGTATTTAAATATACATTATAAGATATTTGGTATATTATTTAAATGTTCAAAGTGGTATGGGATGCTTTGAATGTTTAAAGAATTAATCCTTTATCCATTTCAATATTCTTGGTATTATCATACATATTTATTTATATGTATATAAATAATTATAAAGAAATTTTTATGATTATTTTTAATTTTATTCAATTTCTTTCAAAATTAATATTTTTAAGGTTTTATATAATGGATTTTTTTGTCTCACCTTTGTTTCTATGATACAAATGCCTCATACACTACTTGTTTCTTCTATGTGGTGTATATACTTCCCATGAATGTCTTTTATATGTTTTATCAAAAAGATTATTATATTTACATATTCTAATAATTTTCTTTTTACTTGGGGCATATGATTCTATTGATTTATAAGTGATGAGTGTTGATTCCACAATCTCTTCCATATTTGGGATTTTTTTGTTTTAACTCTATGTTGGGTAATATTTATCATTCATGTCCATGTTTTATAAAAATGTTTTCATAAAATGATTTATTGTTCTCCTATAGATATTTAAAGTAATTTTTACCCATTTTGACTTTTTACTACATGGTTTTAAAGGAATATTTCTTTACTTTTCCAAATTAAGTACTTTTTGACTTTTCTGGTAAAAGTACGAGAATAATTTTTCATTTTAACTTATACAACATGAATGGGTTTTTACTCTTTCAAAATGTATTATT
Source organism: Viscum album (assembly GCA_963277665.1). NCBI lineage: Eukaryota > Viridiplantae > Streptophyta > Magnoliopsida > Santalales > Viscaceae > Viscum > Viscum album. The sequence continues at coordinate 929,405,094 of OY728131.1, forward strand.
ACCTTAAAGCTTCCCCTACAATATTATAAGGCTATTTTCAAATAAAATGTTTTCTTTTAAAACTATGTAGCATTTTAAGAAAATAAAACTATTTCAACAAAGAAAGGATATTTTACTCAATAATTGTTTTAAATGATTTTCATGATTACTTTATATGTTTTCAAATTGGTTTCAATAAATGGGTTTTGAAAAAAAAAAATTTAAAAAGTTATTTTTTAAATAAAATTCATGTTCTAAGTGATCTTTCAAAATCCTCCCCCGCCTATGATGACATACTTTGTTATTATTCAAGAATACCATTCATGCTCGAATGGCCCGAAGGCCTTCATTTTTATTGATTTTTTATAACCCCCCTTTCAAGGGATGAGGGGGAACCCTTACAAGGCCCATAGGCTCAGAGATTACATGGCCCGTAGGCTTAGGAGATTACAAGACCCAAAGGTCGTAGAGAATTCAACCAGACTATCTACAAGAAACCCCACTTATTTTCATGAGTTATTATTTTGAAGAAATTTTTATGAATCATGAATATTTTATATATGTTATGATATGATTACATGTTTATGATTCCCATTTTATTCCTTGGGTTTTTTTATGATAAATGTTTTATGTTTTTTTAGAACATGTATGTATGATTTCATTATGAGATGGGTGAGACCTATATCTCCCTCTAATGCATTGGTTAAAGATTTATATCTCATGAAATAAACTAAGATGGTCTTGGGAGTGAACCATGACTACTAATATGGTATAAGGATTGAACTCATGCTACTAAGATAGCCATGGGAGTGAACCATAACTACTAAGATGGTATGAGGAGTGAACTCAAGCTACTAAGATGGCCATGGGAGTGAAACATGACTACTAAGATGGTATGGGGAGTAAACCTATACTACTAATATGGTCTTCGTAGTGATGTCATGGCTACTATGGAAATAATTATATACTTATGTTTCTGCCACAATTCCATGTTTTATTCCTATGTTAGGCTTTCTTGGCCTATGTTATTTATTTTTTTATGATTCATGTATTATGAAATTACATTATTTATGTCATGTTTCATTTATATGTTCTTTGATATGTGTTTTATGATATTTTATTTCCATGATCATGTTCTCACACCCTTATGCTCATGATTATGCTTATATATCTCCCTTTTTTACCCTTACTGAGCATTTGAGCTCACCCTTTTCTTATGTTTCCTTTCCCCGAGTTATGAAGAAAGGTTTTAGGTATAAGTACTAAAGGTGGATATATTTATGGTATATGTTTATGATCTTTCACTAGGATAGAATATTTTTCTTCTATGTTTCCAAAGACACTAAACTATTACGCTCCTCAAGCATGTATTATTGTAATGTACTGAATATTCATCTAAAATGATTTAATGTCTGTGTATGTTAATATTGGGTCACTATACACAACCTCTATTTTTTATTTTATTTTATGTTTTTCTTAGTTTTTTTTATGGCGTACAATAGTCGGATAATAGGTACACATGCATAGGTCGATCTGGTACAGTAATGAAAAAGATCTGATAATGAAAGAATGTATGGAAAAATTATTTTGTAAAGTATATGAATATTAAACTAACTTATATTTACCATATATTGAGTAAAAAATCACACTTAACTATTGTGTGCAATGATTTGTAGATATATTAAGTGACACAATTTTCCCATAAAATACTCACACAATAGGTACCATTCTTCTCAAAGTTTTCAAAGTGATACAACCATTAATATCATTAGAAAAAACCCAAAATTCAAGAAAAAGTCACAACTCAATGTTAAATTCATGCTAAAACACACATTCCAGCATTAAAACAATTTTTTTTTTGTATTTTTCTTTTGAAAATTTAAAACAATATGAAATAGGAAAATTCCTTATGAATATTCAATAACTTACATGATTAAGAAGACATCATTCTCTATGATAAAGTGGAAATCAAAAATTAAAATTTCAGTATAAAAGTGAAGGTATAAATGAGGGGGGGAGTTGACAATACTATATAGCAAGTGAAAAAAGAGAAAAAAAAATAAATACGATGAAAATTCCTAACTAACCCAAAAATATACACATCCACCCCACATCTAAAGTGTGAAGTTTCCTCGCTATAATAAAATAGGATGTGGGAAGGAAGGATAAAACATGGTGAGTGGAATTCAAATATTACTTATTGAACATGGATTTCCTCAATCGAGGAATCCATAATAGCTTCATGAAAGTGCTTTAGTATCTTCCCATTGATAGTTAAGGTTTGCTAAATTTCTTCATTTTGAACCTAAACAACACCAAATGGATAAAAATTATCAATAGTTTATGGTCCAAACCAGTAGGAAAGAAGCTTACATGGATGTAACTTCATCCTTTCATTGTAAAGTAGTACCTTATACCCAATGTGGAATTGAAGAAGAAAGATGATATGGTCATGGGAAGCCTTGGTTCGCTCATAAAAAATTAAGGAGTTCTCATATGAATCTCTTCTCATTTCCTTCAACTCCTAAATCTACAACTTCCTTTGAGAACATGCACCAGAAATATTATAATTGTGTTGTTTGATGGCCCAATAGTCCCAATTCTCTATCTCAATAGGGAGGTGACAACTCTTTCCAAACACTAGCTGATATGGTGACATTCCAATGGGAGTTTTGAAAGCATTATAGTAATCCCATAATGAATCATTGAATCTAAGACTCCAATATTTTTTGTTGGGTTGAACCATTTTTTCAAGAATCTGTTTTACATATCTATTTTAAACCTCATCTTAACCATTGGTCTATATGTGATAAGAAATAGACACTCAATGCCCGACCCCATACATACATAAAAGTGATTTCATTTTTCAGTTGTAGAAATGAGAACCCTGGTCACTGATGATAAACCTAGGAAATCCAAACCTAAAGAAAATTTGGGTTCTCAATAATTTCACAACTTCCTTATAATCATCATTCCTTATGGATCATGCCTCTACCCATTTTTAAACATAATCCACTTCTAGAAGAAAGTAAAGGTTCCCAAATTAATTGAGGAACGGTCTCATAAATTCAATGCCCTAAACATTGAAATTTTCATGGAAGATAAAGGGTTATTTGGAATTTCATTTCTTTTAGAGACATTCCCAATTCTTTGATAGTGAGGACAAGATTTACAGAAATCATGGTCATCCCAAAAAAGTGTTAAACAAAAGAGACCGGAATCAAGGACCATGCAAGCAGTCCGTTGGGGACCAAAGTGGCCCCCACAAGCAAGAGTGTGGAAAACCCTAAGGATAGACTGAAACTCTCTATCGAGAACATAATTCTTGAGGGATTGATCACTACATGTGCACCAAAGATAGGAGTTATCCTATATGTACTAATGAGACTCATTTTTTAGATGGTCGGACAGGTTTTTATTGAAATCAGTATGAATGTGAGATGGTACCAAATAATTTACAACTTCAGCATACCACGGAATATTATCTTACACTTGTATAGTTTCTCATCAGGAAACATGTCATTTATGGGAATATAGTGGAATGATTCAATGTAAAAGGATAGGAGGATCCTATTAATATGGTCAGACACCACATTCTTAGATTTTTTTATCCTTAATTTCTAAATTAAATACTTAAAGTATGAGAATCCAATGAATGAGATGTGGTTTGTATTTTGGTTTCTTGAGGACATATCGGAGGGATACATTGTCTTAGAACACAATGAATTAAGACCCCAAAAGGTATAACCGAAATTTATCCAAGGAAAACACAATGTCAATTAATTCTTTTTCAGTTTTGGTGTAGTTTTCTTGGGTACGGTCTAGTGTACATGAGGCATAGGCAATGACATGTGGATATTAGTGGACCCTTTGGGATAAGACTGCCCTAACTGCACAGTTAGAGGCATCACACATGACCTCAAATGGTAAATCCAACTGAGGTGGTTGGATTAACAAGGATGATGTCAGACACCATTTCAGTTTATTAGAATCATCCTCACATTCTTTATCAAAAACAAATTATTTTTCTTTTTTTAGAAAATGGGAGAGGGTTAGTAAAATCTTACTAAATTCATGAATGAAATGATGGTAAAATCAAACATAACCTTGGAAATACCGCACATCCCATAAATTTTGGGGAATGGTAAGGAAGAAATAATATTCACTTTTGATTTATCAACTTGGATACCATCCCCATAAATGACATGTCCCAATATTATAACTTGTCACACCATGAAATAAGATTTCTCATAATTTAATATAAGATTATTTTCAATACAGTGACGTAGGATAGAACCTAAACTAATCAAAAATTCATCAAATTAGGATCCATAAACAGTGAAATCATCCCTGAATCCATGAAATTCTCCAGGTAATCCAAAAAAATAATAACCATGCATCTCTAGAAAGTACATAGAGCATTGCACAAACCAAATGGAATCCTTATATATGAAAATGTGCTGAAGGGGAAAGTAAAGGTTGTATTTTTCTAATACTCATAGGAAATATGGATATAAAAGTATCCAGAATACCCATAAAGAAAATAGTAATGGGACTTCCCTATTAGACTCTTAAGCATTTGGTCAATGAACAGCAATGGGAAATGTTCCTTCTTGGTGTTTTGGTTTATACAGAGATAGTCTATATAGACATGTCACTTATTATGCACATGAGTTGGAACAAATTCATTGTTTTCATTTTTAATTATCGTTAGACTATTTCTTTTTAGGAAATAATTGAACTATACTGACCTATTGGATATCAGATATGGGGTAAATGATTCCAATATCCAATAATTGTGATACCTCTTTCTTAACAACATCTAGTAGGTTTGGGTTCATTCGACGTTGTGGCTGCCTCACTAGTTTAGCCTCATCATTTAACAATATATGATGTATGAAAATTTATGGGCTAATACCAAGAATTTTTTTAAGTGTCTATCCCAAATCTTGTTTATAATCCCTCAAAAGTTCAAGCAATCACAATTCATGCTCAAGAGGGAGTGAACTAGTAATGATGACAGGTAGCTTGTTTCTATTCTCAAGATATGAATATTTTAAATCTTGAGGTCGTTATTTTAGTTCCAATTTAGGGGGATTTTGTATTTATGGGAGTTTGTGTGAAAGTGAGGGGTCAATGATCTCATCTAACTACTCAATGGTATCATCCTCAGATGAGGAATGATCTTTTATAATATTATAAGTATCATTGATGGTCATGTGATCATCTGTGTTCAAGAAATTATCAATTAACAAACATACATGACATTTTTCTAGACTAGTAAAACATTCTATTCATGATTCATTTCTTAGAATTTTAATCAATGAAGAAAACTCATAAATGGGATCATGGGAATGAAAAGAAGTTTTTTAGGTGAAGGGAGTACATCAATTGAATTAAAAAAGAGAGAGGAATGTTCTTCTAAGGGGTGCTTCATGGCATCAAGGATATTGAAGTGAAAAATGTCACCAATAAACTCCATATATAATGTACCATTAAGGACATTAATTATGGTTTTGTTGGTTTTTAATAAGGGCCTCCCCAATGTAATTGGTTCATGTCCATTCATCCTATCATCTTCTATTTTAAGCACATAAAAATCATCAGGAAAAATTAAAATTTTCACCCTCACAATAACATCCTATAACACACCAGAAGGGTGTTATGTACTATGATTATATAATTGAAGAAAAATTCTAGTGGGATTCAATTCCCCGACCAATAATAAAGAGTAAATAGAGTAAGGCATCACATTTATAGAAGCACCTAAATCAAGAATAGCATTGGAAAAGGTATACTCCACTATGGTGCATGGAATTGAGAATGTTCTTAGATCATTGAATTCGATGGGAAGCGATGGATCTATAAATTTAGAGATATTCCTCACCAATCTCACCTTCTCGACACCTCAAATTCTCCTTCGGTGTGTACACATATCCTTCAAAAACTTTGTGTATCTTAGAATTTTCTTCATGTCAACGATTAAGGGAATGTTAACCTGCACTTTTAGTTTCTAAGATTTATTTATCAAGTTTAGTTTCTTTTTGTTTTCTTGGTTGGTTTCCCCTTTGGGGAAATGTAATTGTAATGGTTGGTATAGGTGACTCATCAACAGACACACTCTTTCCTTTGGAATGGATTCTCTCAGGACAAGGTTTTTCATCATTTGGACTAATTTAAATGGTTTGGATGGTGTTTTCCTCAGGAGGGGATGACTCTAAAGGAGGGTACATTTGGATTTTAAGATGAGTTCCACTCCTAAGGGTGATGGAACTAATATTTTCCTTATCCCTAGGGTTGACTGGTGGTTGAGAGGGTAGTTTACCCAACCCATGACTTTAGATTTCCCCCAACAAGTTGTCTAGTTGGACTAATTCTGTTTGTTGGTATTTAATGGAATCTTGGGTGGTTTTTTGGAATTAGATATTATTGGAATCCATTTGTTTCATCGTGTCTTCTAGCCTAGGCTTGGGTTTTGGAAGGGGTTTTTGGAAAGGCCTTTGTTGTGACTAAGGATTCCTGGGTGGTGGTGAATGACTACTCTACCTCTGTTGGTTCCATGGTTATTGAGGTTGGTTTGAATACCCCCTTTCCTATAGGATTGGTTTTCTTTCAACCTAGGGTTGGATGGATAGTAAGGTTCTTGCCTAAAGGGTTGGTTAAAGGGGCGTCATGGGAATATTGTCTCACAACTCTCAGATGTTTCTCTCAGTTGAGGGCATTGGTCAGAATAGTGGGTATTAGAATAAAAAATTCTACATTGTATGGGAGGAGGATATTGGGATTTACCTTGGGAAATAACAAGTTTTCTAAGAAGTGTACTTACCTCTTCAAACATTGTGTCCATCTTCTTCTCAAATTTGGTATATTTCACCTCATAGACACCTTGAATGGGTACACTAGACTATGAACCGAATTACATAGTGTTATGTGCCACATTCTCAATTAGTTTTCTTGAATAAATTTGAGTATTATCAATTAGAGAACCACCTACAGTAGAATCAATCATATTTTATTCAATAGGAATTAGACCTTCATAAAAATACTAAATTAAAAGTTGATCACTTATTTGGTTGTGTGAAACTTGAACAAAGCCTTTTAAATATTTCCCAGTATTCATGAAGTGTTTCCCCTTGATATTTCCTTATACCTAATATTTATTTCCTTATTGTTGTAGTTCTAGAGGCTAGGAAGTATTTTTCAAGAAAAAGGCTTTTCATGTCCGCCCAACCTCTAATTGGGGAATTAACATAATATATCCAATCATTTCCAGTGTCTTCAAATAAAAAATGGAATTCCATAATCTTTACTTGTTCTTCATCCACATTAGTATGTTTTAAGGTTGAACACACATTGTGAAATTATTTTAAATGATTATGTGGATCTTCTCCAATGAGTCCATGAAATCTTAGTAATAAATGAATTAAATTGGATTTAAGTTCAAAATTGGGTTCCTCACCTTGTATTTGAATATATATGGGTTGGATATCAACATCAGGTGAGGTTAGTTATTTTAGTATTATATTATTTTTTACCCTGTTATGAAAGTTTATTTTATTTTTTATGTTGGCTCTAGAATAATAAGAAGGATCAAGAAGAGTTTTAACATGTGATGTGTCCTCCTTCAAAGTGTTGTCTTGTGTGTCACAGTGTCTATAATGTAGGATCCTCTATAGTTTGGGTTCAAAAGGTGGTAAAACTCCCAGAGTAGAACACATCATGAAAAGAACCTACATAAGAGTAAGATTTTAGAAATCAACTAAAAATGAAGGAAGGAAAGAAGCAAAGAAATCGTTCCAAAATTAACAATATTTTTATAAAAAAATGCACACTAAAAACAAAAGTGCTCCCCAGAAATAGTTCCAAAATTTGAACATGTTGTCCTGACACATCAAATTGATTATGTTTTTAAAGTTTATTTATAGTATAATTACTACCCTAGGAATTATATCAATAATTTTTTATAGGTTTAGAGTATTTATTTTTAATAAAAAAGTACTAAAAGGGGGTGGTTTTGAAAACAGTTTTAAGAAAATAACTTGATTTAAAGAGTTTAATAGTTGATAAATTAAGGTAGTGTTTTAATAATTATGAGAGGAGGAGGTAATTTCAGATTCAATAAATATCTTGGATAGTTCATTGTTCTGAAAATTTTATATGGTTTAATGTAATTCTTTGGTTGAGGGTTGTCAAGATCTTGATTCCCCTCTTGCCTCTTAAAATGATGCACAAAGAAGCAACCCTTGACACAACAATCATGATATCAAGGTTTGAAACTCAATCATAGAACAAGTTCTATAAAAGAATACTAAAATATCTTGATTATGTGTGATAAATAAGGATTATTTTTTTGTCCAATCAGAATGACCCAAGATCCCCACTTGAAATCTCAACTCAATAAATGTTGAGATAAAAAGTGTTTCACTTAATTATAAAAAAAAAAAGAAATGTATTAAAAAGAGAATCACATCAAGGTTAAACATAAGTGAAATATTTAACACACAAATTACACAAAACTAGTATAATAACAAGTGTCAGAACTCCCTACCAAGTATGTATATCTCCCAAGAAATGATCATCCACTATTTATCTTGCAATCAAGAGGAGGAGGAGGCTCGGCTAGAACTTCTCCTTCATCCTCGATCCCCCTATAAAGATAGGGGCCTCCAAAAATTCTTATATTATGAGATTATTCCTTTGGGTCTCCAAAATACTATATCTTTTCCTCCTCAACAAACTAGAAAATGGGGATCCCAAGGTGCCAATTTATAGGAAATGTGGAAAGTGATTTTGGGAACCATGATTTTAGAAAACCAATTGTCCCATGATTTTTTATGGATAGACAGTTTTATCACACTTTTAAAAAAACTGAAAATTTGTATCCCTATATCCTAAATATCTCTATCGAATTTTTGGAACCATTTGGGCAATTACAGCTGAATATATGGATGAAATACATAACCCTCTTTTTGACATCGAGTAGAATCAATATCCTAGATAGATTAGTTAGGATGGGCCTATTAATATACGAATGGGGCTTGTATGTCTTCATATTAAATATATACCATTGAATTTTGGATCATATCACAAAATCTCAGACTATTTTTATGCATGGGTTAGTATCAGTGTTTGGTTGAGTCCACTGGTGTTCTTGGATCCTGTGTAGTTTGGCTTATTTTTCTTGAACTTCATCATGGTCCCTCCAAATCACCTCCACCTACATTGTAATTATCAAAACAAGTAACATTTACCATTTTAACAGTGATAAAAACAAAATTATTGAATCAAAATTTAAGTGAAATTTTTTATTAGTTTTATAATTTTCAATACAAAACTATTTTAGCACAGTTGTGTAAGGATGAAAATGAAATAGTGAATCGTGATGCGATCAGCAGGTTTAAGGATCTTATAGTAAGTGAAAGGGTTACTGAAAAATTCACATTATAGATATTCTCATACCTAGGAATATTTAGCTATATTATTTACTAAATAATTTCAAACACTGAATTAACATTTCATCTTCTCACTCCCATATTTTGTATTGAATATTTATATACTTTCATTTAACACAAAAAAAGGAATTAACTTGTTGTATAACACTTTTTCCATCCAATCGATGATAAAAATGGGTTTCTTCACATAGGACACATTTGTTTCAAGTTCAATATAATTATATTAGATCACATGTGTAGTATCAAATACATATTTCTTCAGTTGAGAAACATGGAAATATTATGCTCGATACTAAACTTTAAAGGGAGATAAATTTGATAAGTCGTTTCTCTGACTCTTCATGTTAGGAAAAAACCCAATGATTTTTCCTCGTGGTTTGTTTTGGGTGTGATTGTGTTTGTTGACAAAGCCATATGACTATGGATGAGTATGGTTGGTGTTTTCCAAAGAAAATTTTTTAAGGTGGCGCAGTTTCCCCATGTTTTCCAAATTTCTGGGCCTCAAAATCGGGAATTTTTGTAAAGAACAGCAAAAGAAATTATCAAAGGAAGAGAAATGTGAAGCTCATAACATGGACCATGTACCATGTCTGGGAAGGGTACACAGCCACGTACCAAGCAGCAAGAATGGTACGTGGGTGCGGTTTGCGAAACTGAAAATGGTATGCAGTGGATGGTGTCATGATACACATATGGATTACCGTTGGTGGAGGAGATAAACCACATAGGATAAAAGGAAGTATGTATAGCATGGTGGAAAAATGGTATGCAGAAGGGTAGTGGTTCGCAGTAGGATGACCGGTATGCGGGGGAGGCTGTACCGAATCATAGATTAGCAGATTTTGTAGATATCTTTGCCTATATAAGGAGTGCTAATCTCACTGATTAGTGGTGAGATAGAATATCATTAGAGAACAAATATTTGATCCGAGAATTTGGAAAATTATGAAGGAAGTTCACGAGGGTTAATTCCATGAAGGTTGAAGTGGTTCGTGTGGAAGAAATTTCGCCAAAGCTTTCTACAGGAAACTGTATCCCACAAAGGTCACAGTACATATAGGGAGAAGCCACGGTACACAGGTTGTCTACGAAGGCAGTTCGTAGACAGAGAATAGTTCACAGGTAGAGGGTTTTTTTATAGAGGAGGTTCTCAGAGTCGGTACGTGGATTCGGTATGCAAAAGCTAAGGTGGAGGTAGTCTGCGAACGAAGGGAGGTTCGCGAAAGTGGAAGTAGTACGCTGAGGAGGTGTTCTGCATACCATACTCAATACAAAGTACATGGAGGATCAAGGTGGTTTTTTATTTGCATAAGTAATCTTTTTCAAGATTCAAATTAGTTTATGAAAGTATTTTTTGGTATTTAAAAGTACCTGGAAAGGTGGATTTCATCTGTGGGTGAAAAAGGAACTTCAACAGAGCATCTACCTAAAGTTGAGGATGTAGGAATTCATGAAAATGAAAGGAACTATATGTACATAAATTGTGTTTTACCTACAAGTCTATAAACTATGAGTTTATTCCTTTATAATATTAGTGAGTTAAAGAAGAGGAATATGGTGACTCTTTCCACCGTCAGTGGGCTAGAGAAAGAGGCATAGGGAGTGACCCTTGGAAATAGAGTGATAAGACCCTAAATATTGTAAAGGCAGTGATCCTGGGCATAGAAGATTTAATCCAAACATTGTACTCATTATTGGCAGTGAGCCTTAGTGAATTTAGTACATCAACACGCCGTCATTGTATGCTCCGTGGGTGTAGCCGAGTGAGGGTGAACCAAGTAAAAATAATTGTGTCATGTGCATGATTTAATATCTATTCATATATTGCTATAGGAGGAAGAGAGAATTTAGTTTTTTTACAATGAAACAAGATCTGAATGGGAAAAGGTTTTAATTTTTCATACCCTGATTCACCCCCCCCCCCCCCTCAGGGTATTTAACCTAGTGGACCTAACAATTGGTATCAGAGTGAAAGTTTGAAAGTTATTTTTTCTCTCTCGGAAGAAAAAATTGAGGTGTTCAATCATAAAGGAATTCGGATATTCGATGGAAATAATTTTCAACTATAGAAGAATCGAATGCAGTACTACTTCTAATCAGTAGGAATGGATGTCTTCATAGCATCTATTCATGGAATATGAACTGACATAAATAGTGGTGCTTTATTAGTAGTTGAAATAAGGGAATTGGATGTTGATTCTAAAGGGATCAATGCTTTAGGGTGATCCCTATCAAATGAAATTTATACAGAGGTGATGTCCTATAAAACATCACATGATATGTGGGAAAAAAATTAAACATTTTTGAGGGAGACACAAAATTCTGAGAAACAAAGTTGTAGGTTGTTTGAAACAAGTATGAGGATCTCATAATGAACTCCAATGATATTGTTGATGCATTCTTCGACATGGTAAATTTTATTTTGGAAGACATGCGAGGTTTTGGAGAAATAATTGAAGATATAAACATTGTGAAATGTATCTTAAGGAAACTTCCACCGCTATTCAATATGAAAGTTTCAGTGTCAGAAGACAAAGACCTGAAAGAGCAGACACTGAATAACCTTCACAGTACCCTTGTTGCATATGAAATGATAAATGTTGATAATGATACAGTGGAAAAGTGGAATTCCAAAGAAGTGTCATTCAAGGCCATGGAGAATCATTATATTGAAGATAAACCTGAGGAGGACAATTTAGATGAAGTCATGTCATTCCTATCTTCAAACCTGCAAAGGGGAAAAGGGAAGTTCAAAGGTAAACTTCTATTTGTGTGCTTTAGATGTGGAAATATTGGGCATTTTTTAATAAAGTTTCCGAAGAAATTTGATGATGAAAATGAAAAAAATGATGAAATTAACCAAAATAATTATTCATCAAATGTGAAAGGTAGGAGAAGTTCTAAGAGAAATTTCTTCAAAAAGAAAAATATGCTTTCAAAAGAAGATGAAAGTATAGAAGAATCTCAGGCAGAAGATCCAGAGGACTGCACAGATCATAAAGTATATTCTTTGTTAGAAGTTGTCATAAATTATTTAACTAGAGAACAAAGTGACAATGAAGAAGTAGAAATTTAAGGAAGAGTTGATCTTCAGGATGAATTAGAAGCTTCCATTGAAGAGGTGGATATTTTGAGATCCAAAACAAAGAAATCTAATAAAGTTGTCAGTGATGAAAAACTCTATATGCAGTAGTAGGAAGAAGAGAATTCTGATCTGAATATAGAAATTGAAAAACTGAGGTCTTCAATGTTAGAAAGCTCAGAAAAGGTGGTGGAGTACATACTCAAAATTGAAGAACAGAAAATGGAAATCAAAAGTTTTAATGAAACTGAAAAAGATCAAATCAAACGTATCGAAGAAATAGAATAGAAAGTTTTCAGTTTGCAAAGAATGGTTAAAGATCAAGAAAAATGGTTAAATCCTAGTTCGACATCAGGAATGAAGATCATACAGGAAACAGAGAATATGATATTTGAGCAGAGTGGTCCAGTAGAATAAAATAAATAATCAACTCTGAATGATAAGGCTGGTATGGGGCCTGATCTAAAATAAAAATCAGTTATGGTTGAATTTAAACCACAAGAATCCACTCTAAGATTAAATATTGATTTTCGTACAAAGTAGAATAATAAGATTCAAAGAACCTGATGCACAACTAGTGGTGCATAATTTTCACATAGGAATGTACCTCACATAAGATGTTATTATTGTGGTAAGATGGGGAGCTCTCAAAATGTATGTTCCATAGAAAAGATGTACCAAAGGCAACAAGACCAACAGAACTGGTTGTACAAAGATCAAAATTCCAGTTCATCATTTGATGTTCATTATTTAAGGTGTAAAGGAATCATACATATGAAAAGATATTGCACATCAACAATGAAGAGTAATGTGTTGAGGCAGACTGAATTTGTTTATAAGAATCATCCAAATGTATCTTCAAGGGAGATAAAAATTAAAAATCGAATTGCAGCTCTATAGGTTGAAGTTGTTCTGTCACATACTGAGGAAGTTCAAGATTATCATTCTATGTTGGATATAAAGCCAAATACATGGGTTAAAAAGAAAAGTTTAGAATAGGTGGTGGTTGTAGAAATTTCATTCAAGGCATCAGATCGCACTAGGATATGGATCATTGATAGTGGATTCACTTCCCACATGACGGGAAATAAGGATCTAGTGACCAGAATCAGGTATGATAAAGAAGGTATCGTAAGATTTGGAAATGATGGGGTCTTGAAAATTATTGGTTTAGGAAAATACAATTTTGGAGGAAAAGACATGAGATGAGCAGATATAATGTTTTTTGAGGGGCTTAGTTATAACTTGCTTAGTATCAGTCAATTGTGTGACTTAGTCCATGCCATAAGTTTTTTCAAGAAACTATGTATCATCAAGGAAAAGGATAGTGCTGTTGTGTTTCAAGGAAAGCCTACAAAAGGAAATCTCTACCTCGTGAGTGGATAAGAAGATATTTGATTTCTATCCAAGGGTGAAGAAAACAAGTTATGGTATAAGCATATTGGCCACATAATTCAACCATGCTTGGAAGATCTGGTAAAATATGATGCATCTTGAAATCTCCCTAGATTATCACATGATCGTACTCATATGTGTGATGTCTGTTAACAAGGGAATATCATTCAAAAGACATATAAGCTAAAGGAGTGAAGGTCAACGAGATTTCTTGAGTTGGTGCATATTAATGTGTGTGGTCCAATTTCGCCAAAGGCTATTGATGGTAGGAGATATTATGTTCTCTTCATTGATTACTATATAAAAATGTCATGGGTATCAATAATCACCCACAAATCTGAAGTGTTCAATTACATTATAAGATATCGACGGGAATGTGAAAAGATGCTTAGTTAGAAAATTTTAACGATTTGAATAGATAATGGAATAGATTTCACAAATATCCAAGTGGAGTATTATCTCAAGAAACATGGGATAAGGCATCAAGTTTCAAAAGTAAGAACTCCACAGCAGAATGGAGTAATTGAGAGAATAAATTGTATTGTCAACAACATGGCCAAAACAATTCTCATTGAGAAAGACCTTCTAGATAAATTTTGGAAAGAAGCAGTGATGACAGCAGACTACACTTCAAATAGAGCATTACATTGTCCAAAAGATTAGATGACTCCATAAAAGTTATGGTATAGAAATAATCCTTCATATAAGTACCTTTAAGTCTTCAAAAGTAAATGTTTCATTCTCAATAAGGATAAAATGGGAAGTTTGAATCCCGTGGAGATGAAGGGATATTTCTTGGATACTCAAAGAAAATCAAAGAATATAAATTCTTCAATAAGCATCTAGGAAATATAGTTCAAAGTCATTATGTGACTATAGTGGATAATGAAAAGAATATTTAAAAAATACATGAACAAACTCATGAGGATAATGATGGAGAGATGGTCATATTAGGAGACACTTCAGCTCTATAGGTAGATTCAGAAGAAGAGTCAGATGGTGAAAATAAATCAGTGTCTTCCTAGAGACCAGTGAGAAGAGTTGAAATTGATAGGTAGAACATAATTGGTGATCAGACATCACTATTGCAGACAAGGAGGATGAATTATCTATATAAAGTATCATACTTATCACAAGTGGAGCCTAAATTCTTTTATGAAGCTACTGGAGATGAGAATTGGGTTCAGGAAATGGATGAAGAGCTTGAAAAAATTGAAAAGAATCGGACATGTGAAATTGCTTTGAGACTAGAAGACATGAATTTCATCAGGACAAAATGGGTCTTTCTCAAAAAACTAAATGAAGATGGTGTTTTGATTCGAAATAAAGCATGATTGGTGTGCAAAGGGTACTCCCAGGTAGACGGTATTGATGTTGATAAGACATTTTCACATGTTTCAAGGCTAGAGACAATCAGATTATTCTTGGTCATAGTAGCGTAAAGAAAGTTTAAGATTTTCTAGATGGATTTCAAGTCAAAATTTCTGAATGGAGTACTAGAAGAAGAATTTTACATTGATAAACCAGATAGTTTTCTCATTCATGAAGATGAGAACTGAGTTTGTTGGCTTAAGAAGGATTTATATGGTTTGAAGCAAGCACCAAGAGCATGGTATTCAAGGATTGATCAATTTCTAAAGAAGCTTCATTTCTATTGTGGTGGATTTGATTACAATCTATATTTCAATAATGGAAATAGTCAAAGGATGATGGTGTTAGTTTATATTGATGACATAATCATTGGTGGATCAGATGAAGCACAGTGTAGATAGTTTTTTGAATTCATGAAAAGCGAGTTTAAAATGTCGATGATTGGAGAGATGATGTTTTTCCTTGTCTTACAAGTGACATAAGGAAGGAATGGCCCTTTTATTTCTCAATATAAATATTATAATGAGGTTCTTAGAAGGTTTGGAATGGATAATTACAAAGAGATGAAGACTTCGGTCACTACCCAGTTGAAAATGTTGTAGGATTATGAAGGTAAGGCAGTTAATATCACAGAATACAGGAAAATCATTGGAATTCTATTGTACCTGATAGCGACTAGGCCAGATATTTTATTTTCCACATGCCAAGTAGTGAGGTATCAAAGTAATCCCAAGGAGATCTAGATGATTACAGTGAAAAGAATGCTTTGGTATATCAAAGTCATAGTGGATTTTTTCTTAATGTATAATGACAACTCTCAGCCAGAGTTATTGAGATATATAGATGCAGATTGGGCCGATTTAGAAAATGATAGGAAATCAACATCTGGAGGTTATTTATATCTTGTTGAATTGTGTATTTATTAGTTTAGTAAGAAACAATATTGCATCTACTCAAGCTTGCACACATCTGTTGTACCCCACACTCTTTGATTTTCATGATCACAATCACTTTAATATGTGTTTAACATTGTTTTTAAGTGTTTTGGATGATAGGCACAAGGTTTCCAAGAAGTTGGCCCAAGAATGGACTTCAAATGGACTGAAATTCAGTCCACCGGCCAACCGGTGTGATAGCACCGGCCAGCCGGTGGAACTGGCAGAGGGATTGCCCACTGCCAGGTTCCACCGGTCGACCGGTGGCTCTGTCACCGGTCGACCTGTGGCACCCAGCCCAAATAGTGTTTGCTACTGTCTTGCCACCGGCCAGCCGGTGGCTCCTCACCGGTCGACCGGTAGAGCCTGGACCAAATCTCCTCTTCTCTTCCAAGGCACCGGCCAGCCGGTGGCCCTGTACCGGCCAGCCGGTAGCCCAGTCAAACTAGCCGTTGGCTTTGACCAGTCAACCTTCTTTTGGCCTCCAACGGCTCCGAAGACCTCTCCAACGGCTCCGAAGGCCCCCAATGGGTTCCATGCCTATAAATAAAGGCCAAGGAAGCCCCGGACACCTACCGGAACTATACGGAAGCCCACGGACACCTTGTTGATCATTTGGCGTACCTCCGGCGCATTCCTCCAAGGGAACCCCAATTGCTCCAACAACTTCCACATCCAAGGAGCTCCTTCAAAGAAGCTTGGAAGCGGCCTTCAACATCTCCAATCAATCAAAGGCGCCCAAGGCTTCTCAAAATACGGTTTTTAGTGTTTTATTCATTTTGAGCTTTAAAATTGGGTTTGTGCCTACAAACCCCAATCTCTTTTCTCATCTCCCTTTCTTTGGGTTCTCACACCACCATTAAGGTGTGAAGAGGTTTCTTCAAGCCTTCCCTTTTAAAAGGCTTGTGTCACGGTGAGCTAGCCTTCACCCGTTAAAAAGGCTAGTGGGTTCTTGCTCAACCATCAAAAGCAAGTGGGTTCTTGCTTAACCACAAAAGCAAGCTGTAATAGGTCCTAGTGCTACCTCAAAGCCTAGTGGGTTTCTTGCTAAAACCATTGAAAAGCAAGCGGTAGGAATCTCTCAACGGTTGAGTTGGGAGCGGAGACGTAGGCCGGGTTTTGGCCGAACTCCGTTATCAATTTCGTGTGTCTTGCCTCTTTATTTCCGCTGCACTTTACTTTGATTTTTAATTTGTTAATCAAGTTTTTTTAAAAGGCAATTCACCCCCCTCTTATCATTCCCTCGCGTTTATTCCGACCCAACATTTGGTATCAAAGGGAAGTTTGAATAATTCCCTAACCCGGTTTCAAATTTAAGATCCTATTTTTTTTTTGATGGCTTCTACCGCTTCTTCCTCTCAATCCCCCGAAGGACATTCTTTGGATCGTGCTCCATTCTTTGATGGAGCCGATTATAGTTTTTGGAAAACCCGCATGACCACATTTCTTAAAAGCATTAACTATCCTATTTTTAGAATTGTCATGCATGGTTATACTCTCTCTAGTAAAGATGAATCTCAATGGACCCTCGTAGACATTGCAAATTTCGAGCTTGATGGAAAAGCCATGAATGCTCTACATTGTGGGTTTGATCGTAATGTTTTTGATTGTATTTCTTCTTGCACATCTTCTCATGACATTTGGAAGTTTTTAGAACTAACCTATGAAGGTACTAGCATGGCTCAAAAGCAAGAACCCGCTCAAAAGCAAGAACCCAACGAAAAAATCAAGCCCGTTTGCCCACCTCACAAGAAAAGGGCCAAGAAGGGAAAGAAGAAGGTCCTCAAGGCCACATGGAGCGACACCTCATCATCCTCCTCCTCCTCCTCCTCGAGCGACCAAGGTACAAAATGCCTAATGGCATTTCATGAGGTAACTTCTTCCGACTCCTCTTCCTCTTGCTCTTCAAATTCCAATTCTTTAAATCATCTTTCTTATGAAGAACTCTCACATGCTAGAGACCAATTAGAAAAAGGTTTTCATGCTTTATCATCAAAATTTGTTGCTTTAAAAAAGTCTTTCAAAAAACTCTCCTCCGAAAAAGAACAACTTCTCAAAGAGAAGGAGGAGATGTCCCTCAAAATCCAAAATTTCCCAAATGTTGATTCTTTGGAATCAACCATCAAAGACCTAAGGGAGACCCTAGCCAAGTTCACCCAAGGTGAACAAAATTTGAACAATTTGCTTGGTTCCCAACGTATATCTAGAACCACCCAAGGGCTAGGATATACCAATATAGCTTCCTCCTCCCATGCTCCAACTGTTTTTGTAAGGGGGAGCTCTTGTTATAAATTTTGTAACTATTGCAAAAAACCCGGGCACCTAATCTATGAGTGCAATTGCAAAAATGCCCGGTACGGCCAACCCAAATCGATTTTTTATTCGGACGAATTTTATAGGAGAAGACCCGCTATGAGACAAGTTTGGATTGAAAAATCCCTTCTTGCGAGTCTCTCCGGGCCAAAATTTGTTTCCTTTCCCCGGTGATTTATTGTTTTTATTTAGGGGGAGTTAGGTTTTAGTCTTTTAAATTTTCAATTCAAACTTTCAACTTCAACTCTTGTTTCAAATTTTCATTCAAAATTTTCAATTCAAAATTCTCAATTCAAAATTTTCATTTCAATTTTTTGATTCAAAACTTTCATTTCAATTTCAAAAATTTCAATTGATTTAAAATCTCTTTTTGTTTTTCAAAGTTTCCCTCAATCAAGTTTTATGCCCCATTCTATTTTGATAATCACAAAGGGGGAGAAATTTCTTGATTGATTGGGGGAGAAACCTTTTTGATCATGCATTGCTTATTTTCACTTTATTCATTAAAAGCATGCCTTACATTTAAGTTTTTACATTGCTTAGATAAGTGATTGTGATCATCAAAATAGGGGGAGATTGTTGTACCCCACACTCTTTGATTTTCATGATCACAATCACTTTAATATGTGTTTAACATTGTTTTTAAGTGTTTTGGATGATAGGCACAAGGTTTCCAAGAAGTTGGCCCAAGAATGGACTTCAAATGGACTGAAATTCAGTCCACCGGCCAACCGGTGTGATAGCACCGGCCAGCCGGTGGAACTGGCAGAGGGATTGCCCACTGCCAGGTTCCACCGGTCGACCGGTGGCTCTGTCACCGGTCGACCTGTGGCACCCAGCCCAAATAGTGTTTGCTACTGTCTTGCCACCGGCCAGCCGGTGGCTCCTCACCGGTCGACCGGTAGAGCCTGGACCAAATCTCCTCTTCTCTGCCAAGGCACCGGCCAGCCGGTGGCCCTGTACCGGCCAGCCGGTAGCCCAGTCAAACTAGCCGTTGGCTTTGACCAGTCAACCTTCTTTTGGCCTCCAACGGCTCCGAAGACCTCTCCAACGGCTCCGAAGGCCCCCAATGGGTTCCATGCCTATAAATAAAGGCCAAGGAAGCCCCGGACACCTACCGGAACTATACGGAAGCCCACGGACACCTTGTTGATCATTTGGCGTACCTCCGGCGCATTCCTCCAAGGGAACCCCAATTGCTCCAACAACTTCCACATCCAAGGAGCTCCTTCAAAGAAGCTTGGAAGCGGCCTTCAACATCTCCAATCAATCAAAGGCGCCCAAGGCTTCTCAAAATACGGTTTTTAGTGTTTTATTCATTTTGAGCTTTAAAATTGGGTTTGTGCCTACAAACCCCAAACTCTTTTCTCATCTCCCTTTCTTTGGGTTCTCACACCACCATTAAGGTGTGAAGAGGTTTCTTCAAGCCTTCCCTTTTAAAAGGCTTGTGTCACGGTGAGCTAGCCTTCACCCGTTAAAAAGGCTAGTGGGTTCTTGCTCAACCATCAAAAGCAAGTGGGTTCTTGCTTAACCACAAAAGCAAGCTGTAATAGGTCCTAGTGCTACCTCAAAGCCTAGTGGGTTTCTTGCTAAAACCATTGAAAAGCAAGCGGTAGGAATCTCTCAACGGTTGAGTTGGGAGCGGAGACGTAGGCCGGGTTTTGGCCGAACTCCGTTATCAATTTCGTGTGTCTTGCCTCTTTATTTCCGCTGCACTTTACTTTGATTTTTAATTTGTTAATCAAGTTTTTTTAAAAGGCAATTCACCCCCCTCTTATCATTCCCTCGCGTTTATTCCGACCCAACAACATCTATTGTGGATGAAGTAGCATCTTGAATATATGGGGATTTAAGTGAAATATTTGATTGAAATTCATTTTGAAATTCAAGTGCTATAAATTTGAGAAAAAAATCTAGTTCAACACTCAAGGAAAAAGAACATTGAAATCAAGTATCATTTTATCAAGGAGAAGGTAGATTAAGGGCTTGTGAAGTTGGAGTATGTTCCTACAGAACAATAAGTTGCAGATATTCGTATGAAGTTCTTACCCAAAGAATCATTTGAAAGGCACCAACTGGATTTAGGAGTCTAATTGACTCCCTTTACTTAAAAAAGTGTGGATGTGGGACCCCCCCCCCCCTCTTCCCAAGGTATGGTTTGTTTTTTCTAATGTACTGATATGACTTCTTTACCCTATTACAGACAACCTTGAAGTGCCCTTCGGTTTCGTTGACAAAGGGGGAGAAAGTGTAACTATTCTTGGGGAGAAAATACACGGGGAGAAACTATTGATTAGAGTTGTGAGATAAGGGAGTTGAAGCTGATTTGAAGCTATTGGAGGAGCTGTAACTTTTGGGTATTATTAAATCTTACAATGTTATAAGTGATCGTTCAAAGTTTACATATCATGAAAGTTGAGGTTCATGATAAAAGCATATGTGGTTTCAAGAGATGGTATCAAGAATGATGTGATTCATTGATTAAATTTTCATTATACTATTTCTTATCATGCCGAGCCTGGATCATGTGGGCTTAGAGTATGTTTTGAGTAAATCCTTGATCACTATCTTAATCACATGAAGCGAATGGTGGTAGAATATGGAAGGATTTTTAATGAGGTATCAAAATGAAAATAATTATTATGAGAAGAGTTTTCAACATACCCAAAGGGGGATATTGTTGGGAAAATCCCTCGATGTGTCCTCATGGTATGTTTTGGGTGTGATTGTGTTTTTTGACAAAGCTAGATGTCTACGGATGAGTATGGTTGGTGTTTTCCGAAGATAGATTTTTAAGGTGGTGCAGTTTCCCCGTTTTTGCCAAATTTTTGGGCCTCAAAATCAGGAATTTGGGTAAAGAACAACAAATGAAATTGTAAAAGGAAGATAAACATGAAGCACAGGACATGGATCATGTACCATGTCTGAAAAGGGTATGCGGCCATGTACCAGGCAGCAGGAACAGTACATGGGTGCAGTTTGCAAAACCGAAAATGGTTCGTGGTGGAAGGTGGAGCGATACATGGATGTCTTGTCATTGGCGGAGGAGATAAACCACATAAGAGAAAAGGAAGTATGTGGACCGTGGTGGAAAAATGATATGTAGATGGGTAGTGGTTCGTGGCAGGAGGATTCGTATGTGGTGGAGGTTGTACTGAATCAAAGATTTGGAAAATCATGGATTAGTGGATTTTACAAATATCTTTTCCTATATAAGGAGTGATAATCCCATTGATTAGAGGTGATAGAGAATATAATTAGAGAACAAATCTTTTCTCTGAGAATTTATAAAAGTTCAAAGAAAGTTTTCAAGGGAGAATTCCATGAAGGCTAAAATGGTTCGTGTGGAAGAAATGTCGCTGAATCTTTTTACAGGAAATTTTATCCCACAAAGGTCGCAGTACGCAGAGGGAGAATCCATGGTATGTAGGTTTTCTGTGAAAGCATTCTGTGAATAGAGAATAGTTCTCGGGTAGAGGTTGTTTCATAGAGGAGTTTTTCAGAGTCGGTACGTGGAGTCGGTACGCGATAGCGAAGGCAGAGGTAGTCTATGGGTAAAGGGAGGTTCACGGAAGCAGAATCATTATGTGGAAGAGGTGTTCCACATACCATACCCAGTACATAGTATTAAGAGGAACAAGGTGCTTCGTGATTTTCACAGGGAAGCTTGAAAAAACTTCAAATTAGTTTTAGAAAGTATTTTCCAGTATTTAACAGTCCCTGGAAAGGTGGATTTCATCTACGGGTGAAAAGGGAACTTCAACAGATCATCTAGCTAAAGTTGAGGATGCAGAAATTCATGCAAATGAGGGGATCTATATGTCCTTAAACTATGTTTGACCTACAAATCTATAAATTGTGATTGGATTTCTTTCCAAGAGCAGTGAGTGAAGGAAGAGGAATATGGTGACCCTTTTCACTAGTAGTGGGCTAGAGAAAGAGGCATAGGGAGTGACCCTTGGAAATGCAGTAAGAAAACCCTAAATATTGTAAAGGAAATGAGCCTAGGAACAAAATATCTAGCCCGAACATTGTACTCATTATTGGCAGTGATCTTTAGTGAATTTGGTACATCGGGACACCGTTGTTGTATGCTCCTTGGATGTATCCTAGTAAAGGAGAACCAAGTAAAAATCACTGTGTCATGTGCATGATTTCATATTTTTTCATATATTTCTACGGGAGAAAGAGAGAATTGAGTTTTTTCAACAAAGAAACAATATCTAAAGGGGAAAACTTTTAATCTATCATACCCTGATTCACCTCATCCCCCCCCCCTCTTAGGGTATTCAACATAGTGGACCTAACACTTCCTGAGATTTTAAAAGGCCCAAAAAACCTTGGAGTTAACTTTCCTTATTTTCTAATCTATTAGTGACCTAATCTTGGTGATACCTAATGAAATACATTATAACTAAATTTTAATTACATATGTCATATTCAATAGTCGTTATATGAATTTTGATGATGATGAGATATCACTAGTATTTTCAAATCAGTTCCACTTGTTTAGTCATATCCTAAAAAATACTAGGCCCAATTATATAAGATTCAACTATTTTTGTCCAACAAAGAGAATAATGACAATAC
Source organism: Viscum album (assembly GCA_963277665.1). NCBI lineage: Eukaryota > Viridiplantae > Streptophyta > Magnoliopsida > Santalales > Viscaceae > Viscum > Viscum album. The sequence goes on from OY728131.1 coordinate 929,428,211, forward strand.
CTTAGATAAAGAGATTCAAATGGATCTATTTGAATAGATGATTGGTAACTATTATTATAAGTGAATTCGACCAATAAAAGTTGATCCTCCCATGGTCTACTGAAGATAAGAATACAGGCTCATAACATGTCCTCTAAAATATGGATGGTGTATTCATACTGGACATTAGTTTATGGATGAAAAGTATTAATCACCTTTACCTAAGAACCCAAATCTTGTTACAACCATTTCCAAAACCTAGATGTGAACCTCATATCCTTATGAGATACAATACTAGTTGATACACTATAAATATTCATAATTTTTCTAATATATAATTTACCCAGATCATCAATTTAAGATGATTATTTAATATATAAAAATTTATTCATCTTAGTTAGATTATTTAGGATCAAACAAATTGTATCACAACCTCTATAAAATCCTAGAAAATTTGTTACAAATTCCATAGTGATCTCAACCCACTTCTATACTGGTAAAGGAATTTTTTGAAGTTTATCCATAGGACTTTGATGTTCTATTTTTAATTTTTTGATAAGTTAATTATCTAGAGAAAAACCCTGTAATATTATATTTCATATTAGGCCACTATAATTGGGGAAAAGCATCATGATAAAATCCTTACATGTACATAAAAGAATGTATTCTAGTGGACAATACAAGGATTCCATGTACATAAAAGAATGATGAGGAATATTGAGACTATCTAGTGGACAATACAATCCTTCCTTAACACACTTTATAATAGAATATATAATATTGATATGGTAAAAATGTATTCCACTCATATCCTCTATCATATCTAAGTGGATTTCATCCATAAGATACATCAAACTCCATTCTTAATTTTCTTATTACATCCATTGAGGGTGGATTTACCTATTGGGATATTCATCAACTACATTTCCTTTCCTATGTTCATATAGGATATAAAATTAAAATGAATAAAGATATTCAACCTGGTGATACTACCTCAATTTCAAGTCTCATTGTGAAAAGATATATTTAAGGATTTTTTGGTTAATTTGTACCACAAACCACTCACCAAATGAAAAGTGTATCCAGAAATTCAAAGAATGAACAACATTATCCAACTCCAAATCAAGGGGAAGATAGTTCCATTCATGATATCATATCTATTTGGAACCAAATTCCACTACCCGGTGATACTATATGAGAAAAAAACCAATGTCAACTCATGATGCATCATGATATACCTCAAACCCTTCACCTGGATATGGTAATATCAGAATTGGAGTTGTGTCGATCTTTTCATGAACTATTGGAAAGTTAACTCAAACTAGATAGAACATAAAAATCTATCACCTTTCCTTGTAAAGGTTTTAATTTGAGTGATTATTTTCAAAAAAAACTTGTATAAATTTATAGTAGAATGCTATTATCCTAAGAAAACTTATGATTTAAAATACATTCCATGGGAATTTTTAGGAAATCACTAATTCTGTTTTATTAGGATATACTGAGATACCTATATTATAAACCATGTTCCAAAGTAAATTGACTTCCCATATCTATAAATAACATTTAGATGGATTTTTATAAAGCTAGTGTTTTCATAAGTTCTCCAAGACAATCTCAAATTTCAACCTTACTTATATTGATACTTTGAATATAACATGATAGCATCCAAAAAGACTATACTAAAATAATATAAAATGTATTAAAGTTCATGTTCATTAATTCCATAAACATGGTTAGATAATTTTTCAAACCAAAATGTATCACTAAATATTTAAAATGACCACACCGGATCCAAAACATTAATTGTATTTAAAATATCTCTTTGCCTTACTCAAAGTTGGTGATAACCTAAGTATAGGTCAATCTTGCAAAACTACTATCTCACCTTTATCTAATCAAATATATCATCAATTATAATTAGTAGGAAATTATTATTAATCATCTCCTAATTTAAATTTTGATAGAATACACATAGATGTATACTCCATTTAAATTTATTTTCAAAAAGAACTAGAGCACCCCAATGATAAATGCGTAGTCTAATAAACCCTTTAACCTCAAGATCCTCTGGCTAAATCATTAATTCCATTAACTAAATTGGACTTATTCTATATTAATGAATCAATATCTTATTATATCCAAGAAATTAATCAATATAAAACTGAAATTATTTCTTAGGAGGAAATTTCAAGAATTATTCAAGGAAAACACTAGGAAAAATAACTTCCATTGAAGGTAAAACTTACCACTCTTAAACACTAACTTCTTTAATACTGATACTAACCATTTCAACGGTAATAAATCCTACATAAACCTAATAATAAACTACTAAAATAGTCTAAAACTCCAAATTTCCACTAATAGTATATAGAATACCAACTAGAGTTGAAAAAGACACACTCTTATGGAAATACAAGCTTGAAATTTGATTAAAAATCTATTCCCAAAATGAAATCAAATGATTTTATATTATGAACCATTAAATCCCATAAATTCACATAATAATTCACTACTAAATTATAATATGGAAATATCTTGGTCTACCATATCCTTTTTATCAAAGGGTTATTAAGACTCATAAAAATAGGGAATTATTTCATTTTGAGTTCAAGAATAGATTCAAAATGATCAGAGATAAAGGAATGTGAATCACCTATATCAAATAAAGAATGTAATAAAGTACAAAATATTTTAATAGTACCTATAATAGTATATGGGTTCTATCTAGTATATATATAAGATTACTCTATGAAAATCATCGTGACAGAACCCACAAGTTGACATTGAGATAATAAACCCTACCTAGATGAATGTATGGCTGTCAGAAATCCCTGACTACTGAATCAAACTTCCTCAAACTAATATTCTAGATAACATTTCAATACCTTTGACAAACTACACAAACAACCAGGCGTGTCATACATGGGTCATCTGGGATTTTTTCCTAGTACTTTCTGATACACTTCTTTAGCAAAATCATAAAATATGGTCATATTGGCCACATGAATGGCATTGATTCTCCTTGAAAATATAGTTAATCTTGAAATGGGTTAATGAAACTAGATAGGAGGTCTTCATATGCTAAGTGATAAAGTAATACCACTTCCCTAACTTCCTTGGAAAGATACACCTCTACTTACCTTATCTTGTCATTTATTTTTATCATTGGAAGAACTATTGTTTGTAGTTCATTAGGGTAACAAGCTATATACACTTGAGCCTCCCTTAGATACTATATCAGTAATGACATCCTCCTTCACTACCTTAGAGAAGGTAGACATATTGAAAAGCATTCATCAACTCCACTCTTGTATGAAGTGAATTGAAGTAAATCTATAAATTTAGCAATGTATTCCATAATAGATATCGATCCTTTTCTCAAGTCTATAAACTCTCAATACATTACCCAATGTAAAGTTAAAATATATATTTGATCAAAAAATCCTAAAATTTATTAAAGTAAATTCCTAGTCTATCTTGGTCATAAGCATTATATCTCATCACTGATGAGCTACCCCTTCTAGTATAAATGTTTATAATCTAACCCAGTGTTTCTCTGGTGCTTCAATATTCTCAAAGATATAGTGATGGTATTAAATCCACTCCTCAAAATCTTATAGAGATAAATCACCTCAAAATGTAAGAGGATGATAGAATTAAAAATACCTCATAATGTCAACTGTCATGGTCTACCTTTTAGGATATCCTTGACTAGCTTCCTAGAGAAACTAAACAAGCCCTTCCAAAACATAAGAGTCAATTATAGGTCAAGTTAACGGTGCATACTCATCCTTCCATTCATTCATGGAAAGAGGTGTTCATTTAGGTGTCTTAGTCAACAACTAAGTATATAATAAAATTAAAATCTTTACTCAAAAATAGATAAATTGAATTTTAAATTTTCACTGAAAAGGTCAGGTCTATCCCATCCCATATCTTTTATTTCCATCTAAATATTATAACACTATGTGTTTAAAATAAGGTTTACAATCCTTTTAAAATATTTTCGAATATAATAATGAATAATATAACCAATAAGACTCATAACCAAATCTAAAAACCTATAAATCATGATTTATTATATCATTTTAGAATATTTAAAGGCATACTTTAAACATAAGAATAGAAATACTAGCCTCTAATAGAAATAAAGAGGGTTTTCTCAACCAAAGTAGTCAATTTTTAATTAATATTAACATATTCCTCTCTAATAAATAATTAAGAAATCACTAGTTATTTATTTTTAATTTTTCTATTAATACAAATCATTAATTGATTCTGATGATAAGATAAATAATCAAACATGTAAAAGTACATGATATGTCATGACAACCAACATGTACCTTCTTATTTATTCCTATTCATGATGCATGTGACTCAAGAATCTAAGGGTCAACCCAAGGATGATATAAAAAGAAGTCCTAGATACCCCTTATAACTCAATATTTTTTTATAATTATGCTATTCAGACATATTATGGGTTACTTCTTGAGTCTCGACATTCCTATCTCATGGACACTCTCAAACTCCACACCCGATAACCCTAAGTGTACTTTGATACCATTTTGTAACAACTGTGACCCGATTACCCAAATGGTATCAAATCTAGTTTCTACAACACATCAAGTTTATATCCTGATCTCAAGAGGTTGGCATAAATGTTGAGGGATGAATGATATATATTTGGAATATAGTTTTCCTTCTTTGAATTCAGAAACCGAAATATAAGATTCATGCCCAAATTCTAGCATGACTTATAAAGAATCAAAATATATGGAACAAATATATAGATAATTACTATCATGGTACATGTTAATCGATTTACCTAAATAATAATATATTTAATTAATATGCACATGAAATTCCATACAAACAAGGTCCTAAAAGTATCCATAAATTCTATAAAATGGGTGAAACTAGGAAAAAAAGGTTATACACATATTATGTGAGTCAAACGTGCCCTAAGGAACTAAATGTGGAAATAATATGTAATAAAACACCCATGGATACATCCTACGACATCCTATGCATCATAACCCAACCTGTCTATCCAAAAGTTCAAAAGAATTCACTCAAACTCTACATTCCACGTGCATCTAGATCCCATACTCTACGGATTTACCTTTCCCAAGATCATGTACAAAGGGGTCTACACACACCTCAAATTGGGACACATATAGGGTGCAAGAATAACATACATAGTTGGAAGTCAACACCCCCACCCTTAAATATCTATCATAAACTAAATTTTATATAGAAACAATACAAAACTAGAGGGATAAGTAAAACAATTAGTCAGTATGCTTTATTAGTAACATCTGATATGAATATAAGTTAAACATGTAACCTTTATAAAGAGTGGGTCTATACCTATTTACCTAAATCAAGCCTAATATTGGAATATGATAGGAATAAATATAACAAATACAAGGTGAAATACCTATCCTAAGGGATAGGGAATCATGTATACAAAGTCAAAAAAATATTGTAGCCCATCTCAAGGGGAAAGTGGAAAGGGTATACCAATTCAAGGAATTGAAATCCCATCCCATAAATCTATATGTTTAGATGAGAATTACTTTATCATACTTTACATACACATTATACTCTTTTTAACAGGCTCAATTATCAATTTTAAAATTTATAGAAAATGGGTCAACTTAACATGCAGGTCAAATAAACATATTTCTTGAAAAGATCTATAATATAGAATTCAATAAAAATTAAAATATTATTGAAAACCATGATGGATAGTATCATAATAGCATGGTTTCATATATTTTTAGATTCTATTAACTTGGATAATATATAAGGGATGCGGGACAATAAACCAATTATGAAACTAGTCACGTATATAATAATAAGGGTATGCCAACTTGATCAACATAGATCAAAATAATCAAAACAATTAATAAATTTCATAAAATAATTTAATAATAGATTTATTATATAAAAAATTTTATTTTAATTAAATTAACTCAACCTCGTATCATTATTAGGTCAATACTTTAAGGGTATGATAGGAAGAAGAGGTCACCTACCAAAATCTGTGCAAGAAGATTCTTCAAGGTCTTGAGGGAGAGGGTTTGACACCACTTGAATACATGAACTAACCTAAAATAAGGGATATTTATGGTTCTAATTGATACTATTAAAGGAAAGTAAATTTGGGAAGTGAAACGACATGATCATCTTAGATTTATGAAATCTTAAACACTATATCAGCCCAATAGAGAGGAATCCAAAGGAATTAGTGAGATTTTCATAGAGAAAAGGGGAATTTAGATCATTGTAAAAAATGATGACAAATAAAAATATTATAGGTATAATAAACTTATTCAATGATGAATATGATCCCTCGTGAACACTTAGAACTAAATCAGTAAAGGATTGAAGTTTGATCAATATGGGATGAAATAGGGGAGGAGGGATTGAGAGTAGTGTTTCCATGGATAAAATGAGTTGATATTTTGAGGGGAATGGATTTTATTGGTTAATATTTAAGTTAAAAATTCTTATTTTCACTCACATATAAAAAATAACTATATCTCTACCGCATTCGTAGCATTGGCCACTGAGTACCCAGTGGAGTTAATAGTGTTATTGCAGCTCACAAGGTACCATCGAGTATTGGGTACCCAATATTATGCATGTTAATTCCCCCTTTACTCCTCATTATATGTGAAAATATATTTAATTATATAAATAAATCAATCTTATGATTTATAAGTATTCATTTTATGGATTCTTAATCATCATATTTATATTTAACTAAATTTATTTTCTATGAACTACATGGTTTTATTTAAAAGATAAATTTATAAATTTAAAAAAATTAATTTGATAAAATGTAATTAATTTTAAATTTTTTCATATCAAATTTTTCTTAAGTTTATTTTTTGAAATTTTTCTGAAAAGTTTGATTTTTGTGTGAATGGGGAAATTGCCAAATTTTTTAAAACTATATTTTCTTTATAAATTAATTAATTTAAAATATAGTTATTTTTCTTTATTTTGTTTTAAAGTAACATAATATCCATTTGAATAAAAATAATCTAAAAAACTCTATAGGTATCAATATTATATTTTATTTTGTTATAAGTTCATTTTTATGATTAAAAATGAAATTTTATAAAAAAAATGTTTTTCGTTCCTCTTTGCTCACTTATAGTAAAAGTAATTTCTTCCAATTTTATAAATTTAATATTTAAAAATTTATTCCCCATTTTTAATTATGATGTTCATATTTAGTAATGATTTAAATTTAATTTTTGGTTATTATGAATAGTAACTATGGTAAAAAAGTATCATTGTGGTAAAGGTTAAATCAAGTTAATTAAGGAAAATACTTGTGATAAGGACAAAAAAACTAAACTTAAATATTATTTTCTTATGGTATTTCAACCCCTATCACCTGAGATTAAATTTTTTATGGTTTTTAATCCACTTTAACATGATTAATACATTTATAATATGTAAAAGTTTATAAAAATTACAAGTGTGCCACCCCCCTATCTTACAAAAGGTCACTTCCCCTCCTCTATTTATCACACCATTTGAGATCTCTATATCATAAAATCCCTATATATATATTTTTAAACATACTTATTCATGTCCTAGATGTCTTATTCTCACCAAAATACTAAACCTAAAAGGCATACGGTGTAAAACAAAAGAGGTTTCTCAAAGAAGAGGTATAACTCTTAACCAGGTGTTTCATGTTTATTTATTCTTATACATCATTCAAATATTATTTAACCATGATGAAATAATAAAATAATTATTTTCAATATATTGAAATTTTATTATAATTATGTTATAACCCTTTTTTATCTACTTTTTCATCCTATAGGAAATGAAAACATTGATCATACGTGTGTGTGGACTACCACCTCCAGGAAGCGATGTGTTTCCTTTTTCATCACTAGATTATTTAGATGGTTAAAATTATGTATAAAATGAATATATATGATATTTATTAAATAATTATGAATTTTTTAAAAAAAATTATATTTCTTACCTATAAGAAACCATCCTTAAACATTACATGATCTTCGGTTTTAAGTCAAGAATTAATTATCCTACATTTGATTATACTGTTAGGTTTAGAGTTTTAGAGAATTAAGTCATAACTCATACATAACAAAACCATATAATAAAAATTGTACACTTATAATTAGTATGAACTTTTCCTATAATATAAAAAAAATTAAATAATACATGATTTTTTTCTTGAAAAAACTTCACAACTATCAACTTGACCTCTTTCTTTCCCTTACCCATCTTTAAACCCTATGATAAAAATTAATACATGGGATGAGAAAAAAATGCTCAATAAGATACATTAAGAGAATAATTTTTTTATTCTAGTGAAAAACATGAAAACCCATGAAATTCTTACCTTTATCTCAAAGTTCTTTGAGTGAAATTCAATGAATCATTTTCACATGAAATCATACACACTTTTTCTCCAAGAAATCATTTAAAACTTATAAAAATCACATATAAATCATGTAGTTAACTTGGTAAATAATCATTCATATCAATATTATAAATAGAATAACTAATATGGTCAAATTACATCTCCAGGGTACCCAGAGCATTGGAGGGATATCATAGACCCAACCATCCTTGGTTTATAATGGAACCACCCATCCTTAGTTTATCACAGAACCGCTTATCCTTGGTTTATCATGGAACCAACCATTATTATTTAATAATATAACCATATTTACTTAGTTTATAATAGAACAACCCATTCTGGTTTTATAATAGAACCACTCATTATTGTTAAATAATGTGACCACTCATCCTTGGTTTATAAATGAACCACTCGTACTTGGTTTATAAAAAAACCACCCATCATTATAAATAATTACCAAGAACCATAACATAATCATAAATATTGATAGATTTAATTTTCATCATAAAACTTGTAAAAAATTATTTTAATCCATTATTTAAAACTCTTTTGGATATTAAAATACCCATTTCTTTTAAAAACCATTTTCATTACTAAAATAACCTTTTCTTTTAGAATCCCATTTTCAATACCAAAATACTCATAAAAATAAAAAATGATTTTTCTTTGAATAAATCATTAAATATTTTAAAGTAATAAAATCTTTAAATAATGGTTATTATGGAAAGAAATTTTTTTGTCACAGTATATGTTAAAACAGAACATTCTTTTTGTCATTTGTAAAGAAAGTCAAACATTTCATAAAAAGATTCCTTTTTTTAGAAACTTTGAAATAAAGAAAAAATTTCCTTTATAAAATTATCATGTCTATATAAATACATTAATAATATAATTTTAAAAATCATGTACATGGAAAATAATGATATTTTGAAGGAAAACTTTAAAAATATAATTTTTCAAAGAAAACCCCCTTACCACTTCAGATTCTTTTGAATCATAAGACCTATGAAAGAATTATATTAAAAAAAGTTTAAATATCTTTATAATAGAGAAATTAATAATATAAAATTTCAAAGGGGATACATATACACCTAATAAAATAATATAGGTGAATAATATTTAAATATACCTTAATAAAAGGAAATTGAGAGGAAGTCCCTTACGGTTTTAGTAATCTCTATATGAAAACCCCATGAAAGATAAAAAAGATTATGGATTTTTAAATCACAATATTTTTCATGAAAATAATAATTAATGAAATTTATTTTTATTATATAAACCACATAATAAAAATAAGTGGTGGATGTGGCATATGTCTCATAAAAGTAAAAGCGAGGCGAGAAAACCCTTACCTAGAGTCCAGACTTTCCATGTGTTCCATTTAACTCTTGTGTATTAAGATTATGTCAATTTTTTTTATTTATTAAGAAAATTTTATAGGTTTAATAACTTATAATTAAATAATTTATTTTATCTATTTTTAATGACATATTTAAATACTTTATCATTTAAGTCCACATCAGGTGTTTTAAGGGCGTTCAATTCATTGTTTCAAAATGGATTTGGTGTGTTGATTGTGGAAAAAGTTGTCATTATTTCAACATATCTAGAATAATAACCATGTAATATTTATCATATTTAAATATAAATTATACTTTTAAAACCAATCATGAGATATGGTTATGAAAATTGAACTACATTGCAATCATGGAGACGGTAGCACGTATATACGCATGAGTGACATTTCCATTTTTAAACGGTCATTATAGAAAGTAATTAAGTATTATATTATATTTATGGAATTATAATTATATCATAAATATAATATTATTTTATTAAATTCACTTATATATATCATCCATTTTATGTGGTGATGAAAAAATAATCATATTGCTTTGTGGAAGCGATAGTCCACATGTACGCATGAACGACGTTATAATTTTTTTGTGTAAGAAATAAAATGATATATTATCTATTAATAATGATAAATATATCATTAATACAATAATTATTTCCTTTATATAACATATATTTATTATATTTATCCTTATTACCTCCCATGTAAATCATTTTTGAGAAACAAATCACATCACTTCGGAAGGTGGTAGCCCTCCATACACACGAGCGGCATTATTGTATCCCACACAGAATAGAAAGTAAGAATTTATATGTGATTTAATAACCATGTAAGTATAAATATATTATATATATACTTTAAATTCATAATTATAACAATATTTTAGAGTTTATGATGGAAAATGAATGACATTAGTTCATGAGGTGGTAGTCCTCTATGCACATGAATGGTGATTCTGTATCCCATTTGATGGTGGATGAGATAGATTTAGGTTATTAAATTAAAATAACAACATCTAATTACATGTTAGATACTATTTTTATTATATAATACTAATTAAATAATATTTTAAGGAATAAATAAAATAAAAGCACTCAATTAAGCACTATACCTATTCTTCGAACAACCTCTATAGGTTTGCACCAAAAGCATTCTTAGGTTGGCTTTATGATAAAAAAACGATCTAGGTCATATGGATGAAAGTTATTAAGGAATTTGGGTAGATATTGGCTGAGAAAAAAGTCTTTTATGGTGTGAATAGTAGAAGAGATTGGGTGTCCTTTTATAAGTGAGGTGAGTGGAATAGTTGTAATTTTTGAAAAGAAAAAGGTGTACTCATGTTTTTCACACACCAAAAGGATCCAAAAGGGACCATTACCAATAATTATAGAATATAAGGTCTATATATTTCCATAAAATGGATTTTAGATAATTTTTTAGCTCATTTTTACCCTTATATTTTAATTTTAACCCCCCCCCCCCCCCCGGCAAACCTCCTTTCACCTTAACCATAGTAATTAATTTTTACTATTTTCACTATTCATTATAGTCAAAAAATAATTTAAACTTATTTGATAATATGAATTATGATTATTATAAATATGTAATCCATTTTACCAAATTCAAATCACAAAATTTTCAAATTTTAATTTAAAATTAAACCCATTGATTTGATAAAAAAATAGGTTTTTAAGAAGTGTACTTTTCAAGAAAAATATGATGTTATATTAACTCTCTAAAAAATAATAATCATTGTATGAATCCTAATTAATATTTATTAATATATTATATATAAATTTTATTTAAATTACTCCTAATTAGGGGTTTTTTTAATTAACTAAAAATGACAAACATTATGCCATTTAAAACAATTATCAGAAAAATCCCATTTTTAAACCCAAAAAAAACTTCTAATAAAATATAATATAAATATTATTAAAATGTAATTAATTGGATTAAATATAAATAAATAAATATTTTTTTAATTTAAATCATATTCAAAACATAATTTTACTTTTAAATTACTTGATTTATTGAAAATAAAATATATTTTTACAAAAAAAAATCGATATTTTTTCCTATTCACTGAAAAATCAATATATTCTGAAAAAATCCCAAAATTTTACCCTATGTTAATTTTTATATAATTATTTAAAAAAATAATTTAATTATATCAAATAAATTTTCTAAAGTTTCAAAAAATTAATTATAATATTTTCTCAGAGAATGAAATAAAAGTCATTTTTAAAGAAAACATAATTTTAAAGAAAAAAATTAATTTACTAAAAATTGATTATTTATTTTCTAAGAATTTATCAATAATTTTTATTTAGTATAAAATTTATATATATATATATATATTTCATGAATTATTTAATAATATTCATACCTACCAATTTATCATCTAGGTTATAATGGTTATATATTTTGTGGGTCATTTAAACTCGGTGTTTGTTAAATACACTATCAAACATAATTCTATTTTTTAAAATATAATGGTGTTATATAATACTCTATTTAATAAATTTAGTCCTAAAAATTTTAACTTGAACTCAATAATACAAGGATTAACATTTGAAAACAATACCTATGTTGGAAACCCACATTATAAAAAATGGTTAATAAAACATCCTCTAGATAAGAGAGAAAAGGAAGTATGAGGGTCATCTTGAATAACACATACTAAGTTTCAAAACATGATAACATAGGTGGGAATAGAATATTTTTACATATAATAAAAGAATAACATCCAAATATAATGATGGAGAGTGATAGAGATCATTGACCACAAGAAAGTGAATGATCATGAGAAAATCAACAACCACAAAGCCATAAACCAAAGAGATATGAAAAAGGTCATTGATATCATCAGAAATGATGGTAATAGGATAAAATTTTGTTTCAATATCCTTTTTCTAGAGTTAAGGAATTAATTTACCGTATATATTGAAAATGGGAGAAATGTTTTAACTTTATAAGTTGAATTTCATCCTTTAATCAATTTTTACCACAATATCATCTTTTTCTTAAAATGATGAGTATTCAAGATGATTTTTTTTATGCTCGAAGAACTAAAAAAAACTTTAAAAAGGATCTCATAACCATATAAAGGATACAAATATATTCTACCTATCTTTATACATTTACCAAAACATAAAAAAAAATTATAACACGGTAAGATAATTCCCAAAATGAGTAAACCATCATATGATGAAATAATACATTAATCTAAAAAAATCTACAGTAATACCCAAAGATTAATCTAAATAATTCCTAAATAACCACAACATTAAAGAGAATTTTAAACTCAAATGATATCTCATAATTTTCATCTTTCAATTCCAAATATATATCAATCTTATTTTTAAATCACTTAGTCACCAAATGAATTTTCAATCCCATGGTTATCTATATGATAAAACTTATGTTATCATAATTAAAATAATATCCAAGATCATATAAACCCTAAAGGTTATCAATTCATTAAAAATTTTGTCCAAAAAAAATAAAGACATACTTCACATTAAACCAAAGATTTACATATACTTCAACCTAATAAAACATCTCTAAAAATTTCATTATTCACTTTAATATATCATCACTTAAAACCTAAAAGGGGTGGCTAAGACTTTGAAATTACTATCATCCTTAATATTATATACCTATTATGGTATAAATAACTTTTAAGGTAACCTAACATGAAAACATTCTAATATCCAAATTTATATAAACCCTACCTTAATACCAACTATAAATACTCAGCCTTAAATATTAAATAATATTTATTTTTAAGTCAAGAATTAATTATCTTATATTTGAGGATCTTTTCAGGTTTAGAGTTTTAAATAATTATGTCATAACTCATAAATAAGAATAAAATAAAATAAAAAGTGAACACTTATGATCAGTATCGATTTTTCCAATAATATAAAACTATGGAAATAAAACATGAATTTTTCATGAAAAAAATCTTCACAGCTTTCAACTTGACCTATTCCTTTCCCTTAACCATTTTTAAACTCAATAAAAAAATTTAAAACATTATATTATCACAAAAATATCAGTATGGGACATAAAAAAGAAGAATTTATTTAGTCTGTTAAAAAAAATGAAAACCTGTGAAATATTTACCTTTATCACAAAGTTCTTTGAGAAAAATGAAATAAATGATTTTCACATGAAATCAAACACAAGTTTTTCTCAAATAAATAATTTATAACACATATAAAATAAAATATAAATCATATAGTTGATGATATTATACATTTTTGTTCTCAAGAGAACGATGACGGCTGCACGGGAAAAATCTTCGACGCTTGATGATGGTGAAACGCGTCTTCTTTAGGATCAAACGCGGGAATGTATTCATTCAATCCGGAATGGGAAAGGTATTTCACAGTAGCTTCTAATGGGGTTGCTACTCCAAACTCATCTAGAAGGGTTGTATCCTTCGCGAAAGTGCTGGTTGGTGAAGAACATGCTCTATCGCATATGAATGCGCCTGTGCTCAAGCGATCAAAATATGGATCTATCAAGGTGGAGGTGGACTAGGTTGTGCTTCAACAGTGAATGGTGTTGTGACAATTTTCCGTAATCGTAAGAAAATGCTTTAAAAAAGGTATGAAACCCTGGTCCGTCAATGATTTAAAATTGAGAATCTCACATTATTGGGGCTTCTCACGATGGAAGATTATTTCAATTGGAAAGGGGTACTACCATATTATCTTGGAGTGTAAGGAGGATCTTGACACTGTTTGGAGAATTGGGAATCTAAGACTAAAACTAGGTTTCTTGAGATTGTCAGAATGTGATGTTAATTTTAATCCATTCAAAGAAAGACTCTCAACGGCATAGGTTTGGACTCGGATTCAAGGGCTATCGTGGGTATATTGGCATCCAAAGATCCTAAATGACATATCTTCAGGAATAGGAACTCCTCTCAAGATTGATCAACGCACCCTCAATGGGGACTTGGGCCTCTATGCAAGAATCTTGATTGAAATTGACATGGAAGTTCAGCCACCTGAATGAATTTTCCTCGATGAAAAAGGTCAGCAGCTGGAAATAAATTTTGAGATTGAGAATCTGCCTAAATTATGCAAGCATTGTAAAATGGTTGGACATGAGTTTCAAGCTTACCATGTGGTCAAGAAACTGGTCAACCTTGATCTGCCTACATCAGTATGGAAGGAGGTCCCTAGGAGCAGTAGAAGTACTCTGGAAGCACAGGAAAAAGGAAAGATGAATGAAAAGGTGGTAGGATGTTTGAAGCCAGTTGGAAAATATTAGGCCGAAACGGTGGAGGAGGAGGAGAAGCAGTAGGAAACCATTGAATCTCAGGTTTTTTTAGGGACTAACAATCCCTCTGATAGAATAAATGAACAAATGCAGGATCTTTCCTCGGAGGTTTACAATATGGTTCATGATATCCAAATTGAAGGATTTTGTCTCAATCTAATTGATGTAGAATTACAGGCTCAATTGTCTTTAATTGATACTCACCTGGACACGAAGATAGAAGATAACGGAATTGAGGAAAGGCCAGTCCAGAAACATGTTCATTTCAGAGAGACTGGGGAAACAGGAGAGGAAAAATAAAAAGGAAGTACCGAGTCAAAAGGAGGTGCTTGGCCAGTACTTACATTACATGCAGAATCAACAAGGAAATCACCCATAAATATTGGTAAAAAAGGAGGTGTGGCCTCCAAAGTAACATTAGAATGAGGGTTCTCATCTGGAACTGTTAGGGTCTAGCCAACCCTGCCATTGAAGGTTCCCTTAGGCTCCTTGCTGGTAGGTATAAGCCAGAGATTATTGGAATAGTGGAGACCAAGATGAGGTCTAAAAATCTGAGAAATTTGTTCTACATTAGGGAATATAATATTCTGGGTACTAATGGTGATGGTACCAATCATGACAGGATTAGGATACTCAATCATCACAAAGTTGATTCTCCAAGGATTATTGATGTGTCCAACCAGATTATCACCTGTAGATTTATAGAGGGTGGAAGGAAATTTTTCTGCTCTATTGTGTATGCTCATAATTACTACATGGACAGTAGACTTCTTTGGGAAAAAATTCAGCAACTTGAGAAATATATAGTTGATCCATGGATTGTCACAAGTGATTTTAAATCAATTCTTTATGAGGATGAGAAACTGGGTCCTTTTACAAATACCACCTCCTCAAAAGATTTTCGAGAATCTATTGAGAAAGATGGTATAGTGGAAGTCAACCTCATTGGTGCCAAATATACTTGGTACAGGAGAAATCTCAATGGTATGAGGTCTAGCAAATCCGATCGGGCCTTTGTCAACCAAAGAATGATTGATGCATGGAAATCAATCACATGTGTTACGCTTTCCAAAATTAACTATGATCACCATCCCCTTTTGATTAGTTTTGTAAAGACCCGTAAATTTCAAGGAAATTTTTTTCTTAATTTTCTTTGGAATTTTACAAGAACGCAGTTTCTAACGGCACCTGATTCCGAGGCCCGGTGTGCCCGGAATCATTTTCTGAAGTTTGGCTCGAGTACATTTAGTGAACGAACGAGCAGGTTTTTCTAAATTTTGAACTGGTGCTCGGAATCAAATTCTGAGGGCACCGATGGAATCACAGCGCCGATATTTGCTTAGAAACACCTCTTCTGGAGTTGCGTTTTCTCGGGTGTGGTTTTTAAATTTTGGGGGTTAAGTTAAGAAATAAAATAAAGTTGTGCGACAACTTTATTTTTTTATTTCACTTAAGGCCGCTTAAATCCACTTAAAACTGCTTAAGATGAGTTGAAGCGGATAGGGTGGAACCCAAAATATCCTACCCTCTTGGTAGGATATTTGTGAGGTAGGGCCCGCACGATCCCCACCGTTTCTTTTCCGCTAAGTAACGCACCCGCGAAAACCCCTATAAAATGAAAGTCAACTGATGCGTTTTCTAAATTCTTAAAGCCCCTATTAATTGGGAGTTTAATTCGTTGAAATTAATTCTATGAATTAATTTGTTCGTTTCTTAACCTTTTTTCGTTTGTTGGAATGTAATGAAATAAGACCAACACATGTCTTCTTGAGGATTGTTCGTTGAGAGGATTTGACAGAAACTTTAAGTCCTTCATCCTCCTTCGCGAAGAACGCAAAGAATGCGAAGAACGCGAAGAACGCAGGCCTCCGACAAAGGGTGACGAAGAACGCCATACCCCCGAAGATCGACGCGATGCGATGCCGACGCTTCTTCCGTGACGTTCCATCCCCGCGACAATCTTCGATCGGCATCTTGAGGTAGGGGATTGCGGTCCTTTTAATTCTTTGTGGATTATAACATCAACATGGATTTAATTGTTATAATTAAATCTGTATGTTCTTGATCCTCGGAGTTTTTCCACGGGACGCCGAGTACCGCGCGACAGCGACGCCCTTCCGCGACGCGATGATCCTTTCCTTCCGCGATGGTCAATTCCGCGACGAACTCACGTCCGACGACGACGTTGAGGTAGGGGTCATTTTGAAAATGATAATACCCATGTTTGTTTTCCTCCAAGGCAAGAACACGGACCTACCAATTAACAAGTTGGTCCACGGATTATTATTACAGGTCAAGGTTTATTAACTGCTGGGAATTATGGTGTTGTTTCAAACCGCTAACGTGGTGGGTGCGGATCAACGAACAAGTCCGAACCCACCGCCCTTTTGTTCTTGGTGTGCGGAACGGCAGACGACGACAAAACGGGCTGCAGAGACGATTTTTTGATTCCGCGGTGAAGAACGGGACCCAGGAGGAGCTACAGTGCAGACGGAAATGAAATCGGACCACCGGAGCAACTCCGGTGGCCCGCGGACTCCACCGGCGGCGCGGGTCGTCGACGCGGAGGCGCCGGCGGCGGGAGGCGGCGGCGCCCCGGCGCGCCGCCGAACGGAGCCGCCGTGGCTGAAGCCACGGCGGCGGGGTTCGGTTCCGCAACCGTGCGGAACCGAAGGTAGAACGCGGCATTGCCGCGTTCGTTGGCAAGAGGCGGCCCCCCACGCGGGGCCGCGGAATCTTCAAGGGGGGCGGCGCACCACTTGCACCCGCTCGGCCATCACGGCCGAGCCTCCAGGCGGCCGGGCCTCGCCCGCGCCGGCCGACCGGGGTCGCGCCCAGGCCGGGCCGCGCCGGCCGGGTCGGACCCGGACCCGGACAGGTCGACCCGGTTCGGGCTGACCCAGGGGGGTTGGGCCGGGTCGGTCCAGGCCCAGACCCCCCGTTTCCGGACCTTTTTGGTCTTTTGCTCATAACTTGAGCTACGGGCCTCCGAATGACGCTCCGTCAGCGGAGATGCGATCCTTGGATCGAGACGGTCGTTTCGGTATATTACACTCAAGGTTTTGAAATACTTTGGGTTCGGCCGGGTTGGTTCGTACACGAAACCAACCGGGCCCTCGGAGCGGAAATGCTCATATCTTGAGCTCCGGACGTCTGATTGATGTACCGTCAACTTTGATGGATTCATCTAAGTGAGATAGATATTTTGGATTACTCCGCCCAAGGTTTGGACGCAGGTGGAGTACGGTCGGGTTGGTTTTTCCTTAAAAACCAACTGAACCCCTGGAATGAAAACGCCAATAACTCTCAGACCGGGCGTCTGATTGACGCGCCGTCTGCGACGTTGAGTTACTGTTGTCGATACGGAACTTTTGGATACATCAACTCTGGACTATGTGTCAGTTGATGTATCAGCCTCTCGGCTCATGGAGCGGACCCTCCCGAACAAGCATGTTGTGTGCGGGAACCCTAGAGCTGGCTGCGATTGCTACTATGACGACGACGACTGTGCAGAGATCCTCGGTGGATTCGACGGTGATGACTACAGCACTCAGCGATCCTTTGTGGGTCAGTGCTACTGATCCTGTGTGGGTCCGATCCTGTGTGGGTCAGCGCTCAGCGGTCCTGCGTGGGCCAGTGCCTACAGATCATGTGTGGGTCCGATCATGTGTGGGTCATTGCGGGGGTTAGTTATCTATCGATCCTGTGTGGGTCTGATCCTGTGTGGGTCATTGCGGGGGTTAGTTACCTATCGATCTTTTGTGGGTCAGATCCTTTGTGGGTCATTGCGGGGGTTAGTACCTATCGATCCTTTGTGGGTCCGATGGCTTAGATGAATCAGTGGCAATATCTGGCCATCTTTATCGTCATTCAAGAAGTATACCTGTGTGAGATGAATCCTGTTTTACTTTCCTATGTGGATTGTGTTGTGCTATCCTATGTGGAATTACGTTTTGCTTTCCTGTGTGGACTGGGTTGTACTTGGGTTCGGATGTTGGAGCCGAACGAGAATTGATGACTTAGGTATATGTATTGGCATATACCTAAGCAGTTTCATATGTTACTTTGTGATTGTATTTTTCCTTTTTGGATTATCCTTTGTGGATTCTGGGAGACCTTCGGGGGTCTCGGGGTCCCTACTGAGTAGCTTATACTCACCCCTGCACGGGCTATGCCCGCACTACGTTGTGTTGGTTGCAGACGACGGACAGCGCTGATCGTGGTTGAGGCTTGCGGAGCAGGACGGTACCTGGAGGTGGACCACTGGACGGGACGTACTCGGAGTGGACGGACAGACCCGAGGAGCAGTGGAGGATATCTGTACCCACCCTTCAGGTGGGATTTTCAGTGGACAGCTCGACGTTGTGGCTTTACTTTTCAGTTGTTGTTTTTCCTTTCCAGTTGCACTTTACTTTCAGTTTGGGTTTGTATACTGGACCACTTACTTTTCTGCACTTACTGTTGTACCAGTTTTTACTTAGTGTTTACTTCTTCTCCTTATTGCTCTGTGGTGTTTGGTTACTTTACAAAGGCAATGCCTTCCCTTTTTTCTTGGATTTACACCTTGGTGCTAGTCGCCAGCCCCTGGCCTATGGAAGGCGGGCTTGGGGTAGTCACGGCACGGGCCCTGAGGACGGGTCGTGACAAATTGGTATCAGAGGAGTTCGGTTCTACCGTGGACTCTGATATTTTCTATGTGAAGCAATAGTGTTTAGCATATTGGGTGTGGTTATCAGTCCAGGGAGTCCAGTGTTGGTGCGGAGGCCGACGTATCTGTACACCAGGACCCTGACTTCTGATTTCTGACTTAATGCACGAAAGCATTGATTGCGTGTGTGTTTCAAGTTTTCTTTGTGATTACTTTGTGTCAGCTCACCAGGTATACTGTTCTAACCGTGGCGCACCTGTTTCCTTTTCAGGACGGCCCCACGACGGCAGCCATCTAGGGTTCTGAGATTTGTACATGACGACAGCCTGCCGAGCGACGAGGCCTCGATGCGGGGCCCGTTTGACATCTGAGGCACCGGCGGTACCTTTATCCGCCGAGCCACCGATGCTTTCATCCCCAGCCGCTGACGATGCACGTCGTCTTAGTGCACTGCATGAGTTCCAGCGCCAGCGACCGCCCAGGTTTCATGGGGAGACGGACCCCCAGGCAGCCGAGGACTGGCTGGAGGCAGTGGTGCGAGTTTTCAGGCTAGTGAGGACACCAGCAGACCTCATGGTGATCCTCATAGCGAGCCTACTGCACGCAGCAGTAGGCCGATGGTGGAGCTTGATGCTCCAGGTGCACGATGAGGCATCTCTTCTCTGGACAGACTTTGAGGGCCTCTTCCGCTCAGAGTTCGTCCTGGCCACCCTCCGTGCGGTGCGCATCCAGGAGCTTCTTCAGCTGCGGCAGGGTAGCTTGACGGTCGCCCAGTACTCAGCGAGATTTACCGATCTCTCGCGCTACTCGACAGACATGGTACGGGACCCATTCTTCTGGGCCCGGACCTTTGAGCAGGGATTGAGACATGAGATCAGGGCATCGCTGATCTCCCTCAGCATTCCGACTCAGGAAGGAGTACTGGAGCGAGCCCTTTTGATCGAGAGCTTCCTTGCTGAGCCTTCATCAGCAGTGAGACCTACCACGGGGCGGCACGTAGCAGAGTCTTCTGCGGCAGGCAGTCGACGGATGACTGAGGGGTCCAAGCAGACCAGACCCTCACGTAGACAACCTCAGTACACTGGCTCAGCAGTGCGGGGCACACAGCGTGGAGCCAGTCTTTCGAGAGGCAGGCAGTGCTACACATGTGGCGGGTAGGGCCACATGGCTCGTGACTGCCCGACCCACCGTGCCAAGGAGCAGCAGACGGTTGAGGGGCCACCCATGCAGAGGTAGAGGGTCGACTGTGGCGGTCCGCATGGAGAAGGACGACGAGTCAGAGGAGCTGGCTGAGCAGTAGGTGGTGGGCGATGATTTGAGGCTCTACCACCACCACCACCAGGAGGTCCACCCCGACCACAGGGAGCTGGCGGGCAGAGATAGGCACAGCTCCAGGCAGCGGAGGCCTACGACCACGGCGCGTCCGAGATTATTCGAGGTACTATCTATGTCTATACCACCCTTGTTGAAGTTCTTATAGACACAGGAGTGAGTCACTCTTTAATAGTCGCTGCCCTTGTTCGGAGCTCGGAGATTCCGACAGAGTCGTTGGCTCGATCCTTACGGCTAGAAACTCCTACGGGAGCAGACTCGACGATTACGCACTGGTGCTGGCAGTATGAGCTCACTCTAAGAGGCAAGAGCTTCGGCTGGGATCTTCTTATATCGGCTTCAAGGCCTTATGACGTCATCTTGGGCATGGATTGGTTATCTACAGTCCATGCACAGATTGACTGTATTAGGCACAAGGTGCGATGTGTACGCACCGACGAGAGCAGGTTCACCTTCACCGGTGAGAAGGGAGCCTTCGCAGCATAGGATGGACTTCTGCAGAGGAGAGTGCAGCCCATCACTCATCAGTTGGCTAGCCTCATACTAGGAGCAGTTGACATGCGGAGTCCTAGTTTTCCTGTATTGGTGGATCAGTATGCGGACGTCTTTCCCGACGACATTCCAGGGCTACCTCCTCATAGAGAGGTAGAATTTTATATTGACCTGTACCCCGGGATAGCCCCGATATCGACTCCAGCATATCGGATGGCCCCCACTGAGCTTCGAGAGCTAGGGGTACAGTTGGAGGACTTGCAGGGCAAGGGATTCATCCGACCCAGTGTTTCACCCTGGGCTTCCCCGATATTGTTCGCCAAGAAGGAGGACGGGAGCTTGCGACTTTGTGTTGACTATCGTCGCCTGAACCAGGTGACGGTGAGGAACAAGTATCCTCTACTAAGGATTGATGACCTATTCAATTAGCTCAATGGATCACGGTGGTTCTCGAAGATAGACCTCAGGTCAGGCTATCATCAGCTCAGAGTTCGGGATGAGGACATGCAGAAGACGGCCTTCAGATGTCAGTATGGCCACTATGAGTTCTTGGTTATGCCATTCGGCATAACCAATGCTCCAGCAGTGTTCATGGGCCTCATGAATAGGATCTTTCAGCCATACCTCGATCGATTTGTCATTGTCTTCATCGGCGAAATTTTGATATACTCTACGACTGAGGAGGAGCACGCCTACCACTTACGGGTTGTCCTAGACACACTACGAGAGCACCAGCTTTATGTAAATCTCTCTAAGTGTCATTTCTGGATACGTGAGGTCCACTTATTGGGGCACATCATCTCTGAGGCGGGAGTTGCAGTGGATCCCGCGAATATCGAGGCAGTGCTAGCTTGGGAGCCACCCAAGAGTGTGACGGGGGTGCGGAGTTTCTTGGGACTAGATGGATACTATCAGAGATTTGTGCCAGACTTCTCTAGAGTTGCGGCACCACTCTCAGCTTTAAAGAAGAAGGGGAAACCCTTTGTGTGGTCAGACAGATGTTAGCAGAGCTTCCAGGAGCTGAGACAGAGATTGACCAGTGCCCCTATCTTGAGGTTTCCTGAGGAGGGAGTAGGGTACGTAGTCTACTGCGATGCATCAGAGACTAGACTCGGATGTATCATGATGCAGGAGCTGGCGGTGATCGCCTATGGATCACTTCAGTTGAGGTCGCATGAGCAGAACTACGCTACCAATGACCTGGAGTTAGCAGCAGTGGTCTTCGCTCTGAAGACATGGTGACACTATCTGATGGGCGAGCGCTTTGCAGTATTTTCTGACCATCAGAGTCTCAGGTACATATTCTATTAGAAGGACCTGAACCTGAGACAGCGGCGATGGCTCGAGTTCCTCCAGGACTATGACTTTGAGATAGTATATACTCCTGGGAAGGTGAATGTAGTAGCTGATTCTCTCAGCAAGAGGACGGGCATTCAGCTACTCGAGGAGGCGACAGAGCAGCTAGCCGCTTTGTGGATATCCTTTGTGGATAGAGATGGAGCAGCCTTCCTTCAGTCTCTCACAGTCACCCCTCCACTACTACAGCGGGTCAGAGAGGCACAGCGTGGGGACGCTGACTATGAGACGCGGCGTGCGCAGATATCCTCAGGACAGGCACCTGATGGTTTCTCCTTTGGAGCAGAGTACGACATCCTTTTCAGAGGACGTACCTTGGTACCAGTTGCTTTACGGGAGGAGGTGCTGAGAGAGTTTCATACTTATCCTTTGGTGGTATATCCTGGAGTGGAGAAGATGTACCAGGATCTCAGACGACAGCACTGGTGGCCGGGCATGAAGAAGGTTGTGGGGGAGTTCATTTCTCGATGCCTCACCTGCCAGTAGGTGAAGGCAGAGCATCAGGTACTAGCAGGCATGGTACATCCCTTGGAGGTCCCAGTGTGGAAGTGGGATGGGATATCTATGGACTTCGTGACTGGACTTCCACGCACTTCCAGAGGTCACGACTCCATCTGGGTGATTGTCGACCGACTCACCAAGTCGGCTCATTTCTAACCCATCAAAGAGCAGGGCTCAGTGGAGAGCTTGGGGCATCTCTACGTTCAGGAGATTGTACGGCTTCATGGTGTTCCATCATCTATCGTATCCGATCGAGATGCTCGCTTTACTTCCCGGCTTTGGAAGGGGTTACAGGAGGCGTTCGGGACGCATCTACGTCTGAGCACCGCCTTCCACCCTCAGACGGATGGTCAGACGGAGAGTACCATTCAGACTCTCGAGGACATGCTCCGCACATGTGTCCTCGACTTTGGTCGCAGCTGGGAGGACCACCTACCCTTGGTGGAGTTTGCGTACAACAACAGTTACCACTCCACCATCGGGATGGCACCATACGATGCGTTGTACGGCAGACCTTGCAGATCTTCTTTGTGCTGGACAGACCCTGGGGAGTCAGCACTTGTGGGACCAGAGATAGTCTGGGACACGACAGAGAAGGTCCAGGTTATCCAAGAGTGGATGAGGACAGCTCAGAGCCGGCAGAAGTCTTATGCTGACAGGATGTGGAGGCCACTAGAGTTCGAGGGTGGCGACCACGTCTTCTTGCGTGTCTCACCTCGACGTGGATTACGGAGATTTGGCCGAGGTGGCAAGTTGTCTCCATGCTTCATCGGACCATTCCAGGTCCTCAGCAGGATTGGCGGGGTGGCTTATCGTCTGGCTCTACCACCTCAGTTGCACCGGGTGCACGACGTCTTCCACGTATCCCAGATGAGGAGATATGTGCATGACCCGATGCACATCATTGACCATGGGGAGCTAGATGTTGAGGA
Source organism: Viscum album (assembly GCA_963277665.1). Lineage (NCBI taxonomy): Eukaryota > Viridiplantae > Streptophyta > Magnoliopsida > Santalales > Viscaceae > Viscum > Viscum album. The sequence goes on from OY728131.1 coordinate 929,452,531, forward strand.
TGGGGAAACTTTTGCGGAGGTCCCGGTGGAGATTGAGGATCAATAGGAGGAGTTCCTACGTGGATGGTCGATTCCTCTAGTGCGCATTAGATGGCAGCACGGGAACCTCCAGGATAGCACTTGTGAGCAGGAGGCTTAGACGTGTGCTCAGTACCCACTTTTGTTTCCTTAGTTTATGATGTATCTTTACGAGGACGTAAAGCCCTGAGCTGGGAGTGATGTAAAGACCCGTAAATTTCAAGGAAATTTTTTTCTTAATTTTCTTTGGAATTTTACAAGAACGCAGTTTCTGATGGCACCTGATTCCGAGGCCCGGTGTGCCCGGAATCATTTTCTGAAGTTTGCCTCGGGTACGTTCAGTGAACGAATGAGCGGGTTTTTCTAACTTTTGAACCGGTGCTCGGAATCAAATTCCACGGGCACTGATGGAATCGAAGCGCCGGTATTTTCTTAGAAACGCCTCTTCCGGAGTTGCGTTTTCTCGGGTGTGGTTTTTAAATTTTGGGGGTTAAGTTAAGAAATAAAATAAAGTGGTGCGACAACTTTATTTTCTATTTCACTTAAAGCCACTTAAATCCACTTAAATCTGCTTAAGCTGAGTTGAAGCGAATAGCGTAGAACCCAAAATATCCTACCCTCTTGGTAGGATATTTGTGAGGTGGGGCCCGCACGAACCCCACCATTTCTTTTCCGCTAAGTAACGCACCCGCGAAAACCCCTATTAAATGAAAGTCAACTGACGCATTTTCTAAATTCTTAACGCCCCTATTAATTGGGCAGTTAATTTTTTGAAATTAATTCTATGAATTAATTTGTTCGTTTCTTAACCAGTTTTTGTTTTTTGGCATGTAATGAAATAAGACCAACACATGTCTTCTTGAGGATTGTTCGTTGAGAGGATTTGATAGAAACTTTAAGTCCTTCATCCTCCTTCGCGAAGAACGCGAAGAACGCGAAGAACGCGAAGAACGCGAAGAACGCCGGCCTCCGACGAATGGTGACGAAGAACGCCATACCCCCGGAGATCGACGCGACGCGACGCCGACGCTTCTTCCGTGACATTCCATCCCCACGACAATCTTCGATCGGCATCTTGAGGTAGGGGATTGCGGTCCTTTTAATTCTTTGTGGATTATAACATCAACATGGATTTAATTGTTATAATTAAATTTGTATGTTCTTGATCCTCGGAGTTTTTCCATGCGACGCCGAGTACCGCGCGACAGCGACGCCCTTCCGCGATGCGACGATCCTTTCCTTCCGCGACGGTCAATTCTGTGATGAACTCGCGTCCGACGACGACGTTGAGGTAGGGGTCGTTTTGAAAATGATAATACCCATGTTTGTTTTCCTCCAAGGAAATAACGCGGACCAACCAATTAACAAGTTGGTCCACGGATTATTATTGTGTGTTGAGGTTTATTAATTGCTAGGAATTATGGTGTTGTTTCAAACCGTTAACGCGGTGGGTGCGGGCCAACGAACAAGTCCGAACCCACCGCCCTTTTGTTCTTGGTGTGCGGAACGGCGGACGATGAGAAAACAGGCCGCAGAGATGATTTTTTGATTCTGCAGTGAAGAACGGGACCGAGGATGAGCTACGGCGCAGACGAAAATAAAATCGGACCACCGGAGCAACTCCGGTGGCTCGTGGACTCCACCGGTGGCGCCGGCGGCCAGAGGCGGCGGCGCCCCGGCGCGCCGCCGGACGGAGCCGCCGCGGCTGAAGCTGTGACGACGAAGTGCGGTTTTGCAGCCGCGCGGAACCGAAGGCAGGATGCGGCATTGCCGCGTCTGTTGGCGAGAGGCGGCTCCCCACGCGGGGCCACGGAATCTTCAAGGGGGGCGGCGCCCCCTTGCACCCGCTCGCCCATCACGGTCGAGCTGCCAGGCGGCCGGGTCGCGCCCAGGCCGGGCCAGGCCACCCCGGCCAGGCCGGGCCGCGCCATCCAGGTCGGACCCGGACCCAGACGGGTCGACCCAGTTCGAGCCGACCCAGGGGGGTTGGGCCGGGTCGGTCTGGGCCCAGACCCCCCGTTTCTGGACCTTTTCTGTCTTTTTCTCATAACTTGAGCTAAGGGCCTCCGAACGACGCGCCGTCAGTGGTGATGCGATCCTTGGATTGAGACGGTCGTTTAGGTATATTACACTCAAGGTTTAGGAATATTTTGGGTTTGTCCGGGTTGGTTCGTACACAAAACCAACCGGGCCCTCGGAGCGGAAACGCTCATATCTTGAGCTCCGGACATCCGATTGACGTATCGTCAACTTTGATGGATTCCTCTAAGTGAGACAGATATTTTGGCTTACTCCGCCCAAGTTTTGGATGTAGGTGGAGTACGGTCGGGTTGGTTTTTCCTTAAAAACCAACCGGGCCCCTGGAACGAAAAAGCCAATAACTCTCAGACCGGGCGTCCGATTGACGCGCCGTCTGCGACGTTGAGTTCCTGTTGTCGATACGGAACTTTTGGATACATCAACTCTGGACTATGTGTCAGTTGATTTATCAGCCTCTTGGCTCGTGGAGCGGACCCTCCCAAATGAGCTTGCTGTGTGCGGGAACCCTAGACCTGGCTGCGACTGCTACTGTGACGACGACGACGACTGTGCAGAGATCCTCAGTGGATTCGACGGTGACGACTACAGCACTCAGCGATCCTTTGTGGGTCAGTCCTACTGATCCTGTGTGAGTCTGATCCTGTGTAGGTCAGCGCTCAGCGGTCCTGTGTGGGCCAGCGCCTACAGATCCTGTGTGGGTCTGATCCTGTGTGGGTCATTGCGGGGGTTAGTTACCTATCAATCCTTTGTGGGTCAGATCCTTTGTGGGTCATTGTGGGGGTTAGTACCTATCGATCCTTTGTGGGTCCGACGGCTTAGATAAATCAGTGGCAATATCTGGTCATCTTTATCGTCATTCAAGAAGTATACCTGTGTGAGCTGAATCCTGTTTTACTTTCCTACGTGGATTGTGTTGTGCTATCCTGTGTGGATTTACGTTTTGCTTTCCTGTGTGGACTGGGTTGTACTTGGGTTCGGATGTTGGAGTCGAACGAGAATTGATGACTTAGGTATATGTATGGGCATATACCTAAGCAGTGTCGGATGTTACTTCGTGATTGTATCTTTCCTTTTTGGATTATACTTTGTGGATTCTGGGAGACCTTAGGGGGTCTCGGGGTCCCTACTGAGTAGCTTATACTCACCCCTGCACGGGCTATGCCCGTACTACGTTGTGTTGGTTGCAGACGACGGATAGCACTGATCGTGGTTGAGGCTTGCGGAGCAGGGCGGTACCTGGAGGTGGACCACTGGATGGGACGTACTCGGAGAGGACGGTCGGACCCTAGGAGCAGTGGAGGCTATCTGTACCCACCCTTCAGGTGGGATTTCCAGTTGACAGCTCGACGTTGTGGCTTTACTTTTCAGTTGCTATTTTTCCTTTCCAATTTTACTTTACTTTCAGTTTGGTTTTGTATACTGGCCCACTTACTTTTCTGCACTTACTGTTGTACCAGTTTTTACTTAGTGTTTACTTCTTCTGCTTGTTTCTCTGTGGTGTTTGGTTACTTTACAAAGGCAATGCCTTCCCTTTTTTCCAGGATTTACGCCTTGGTGCTAGTCGCCAGCCCCTGGCCTATGGAACGCGGGCTTGGGGTAGTCACGGCACGGGCCCTGAGGACGGGTTGTGACAAGTTTTCTTGGAAAGGAAGGAGGGAAAAACTTCCTTTCAGATACAATAATGCATGGGTCTCTATTCCTGAATGCTCGAGTATTGTTCAAGAGACTTGGGGCTCACTGATATGTAATGGACAACCTTTGGAATGCATCTCCAAACTTAGAATACTAAAGATCAAACTTAGGGAATGGAGTAACGAAAGATTCAGATTGATGGATACAGAAATTTAAGGCCTTGAAAATTCCCCTCATGATATGCAAACAAAGGCCACATTAGATAATTTTTTGAGGGATACGCAGCAAAAGATTGAGCTCTCCACAAAGCTGAATAACCTCATAAAGGTTAGGGACAATATCAAGAAGGATGCTTTCAAAGTTCGGTGGCTCCAGGAAGGGGATCGAAACACACAGTTCTTCAATTCACTCCAAAGGGTTTGAAAAGTGAATAGACCTCTTTCCTTACTCAAATATGATGACATAATTATGGAGGGAAAATAGGAACTTGCTGAGCACATTGTCTCTTTCTATAAAAATATCTTCAATGGGAGATCTCGATCTGAGACCATCAGAGATAATATAATTCCTAGTCTAATCACTGAGGAGGATAATAGTATTCTCACAGCGATTCCGGTGGATTTTGAAATAAAGGAAGAAGTGTTCGGACTTAAAAAAGATAGCTCTCCTAGCCCTATTGGTTTCAGCAGCCTTTTCTTCCAAATCTATTGGGATATTGTTCAGAATGAGGTTTGCATTCTTGTTAAACATTTTTTCAGGGGCGGGACTTTCACCTCTGGATTCAATGCCCAATCCATTTCCTTGATTCCTAAGGTGTAAAATACCAGTGAGATTGGTCAGTTCATGCCAATTGCACTGGTGAACACCCTGCACAAAATTATTACAAAACTTTGGCTAATAGGATTACTAAGGTGACTGGAAAAATTATCTCCTAGAATCAATTTGGATTTGATAAGGGAAGGAATATCCAGGAATGCCTTCTCACGGCTTTGGAATGTTTCAACCTTCTAAGAAAGACAACACGAGGTGGCAATGTGGCCATGAATCTTGAAATAAAAAAATCCTTTGATACAATGGACTAGGGCTTTATTTAGACGATTCTCCTCAGGTTTGGCTTCAGCGAAACGTTTGTTCAATGGATCACAAAGTTGTTGGAATCTGATCACATTTCAATTATGATTAATGGGTCACCAGAGGGATATTTCACTTGTTCTAGAGGTGTGAGACAGGGGGATCCCCTCTCTACAATCATCTTTGCAATTGCAGAAGATTATTTGAGCAGGATTCTTACTCACATGGTGGAAAATGGGAAACTTGCAACCATATCAGTGGCTAGAGGCCTCTCTGCTCCCTCTCACTTATTTTTTGTTAATGACATTATCATTTTTATGCAGGGTGATAAAAATAACATCACTCGTCTGAGGGAATATCTTCTTCACTATGAGAATGTGTCAGGGGAGGAAATAAACTGGAGAAAGTGCTTTATTTACTTTGGTAAGAACATTGCAGCGACAAGGAGGACTCACTTTATTAATTATTTGGGACTTAGAGAGGGACCCCTCCCTTTTATGTATCTTGGTGTTCCCCTATTCTAGGGAAATCCTCAGGCCTCCCACTTTGTTCAGACCCTAGCGCAAATTAGGAAAACTCTTTCATCCTGGAAGGGAAATTCCCTCTCAATGGCAGGACGAGTATGTCTTGTCAAGCATGTGTTCACTTCAAAGCTTGTCTATTCATTCATGGTATACATGTGGCCTGCCTCTGTTGTGAAAAAAATTAATTCCATGATGAAGAAATTTATATGGAGTGGAAGTGTGATGGAAAGAAAGCTTATTACTGTGAAATGGAATACTTATTGCATGCCTAGAAAATAGGGGGTCTGGGAATTAAAAACTTAAGTTGTTTTAATCAGGCTTTACAAGCTAAATTTCTCCGGAGCCTTATTCATAGAAAATATGCTTCTCTTGGATTCCTGAAAAGAATAATTATTCCAAGGCTCATTGATGGATGGCATGGTTATATGGATTCATCAGTATGGTCATGCCTTCGTTCAATGTACAACACAGTGATGAAGGATTCATGTTGGGTGGTTAATGAAGACTCAAGTCTGAATTTCTGGTCTACTAACTGGACGGGCACCCCTCTTATGGAAAGGATAAATATTGAGGAGCAAATAATTGATAGAAAATTATCCATCCAATAATAACTTCAACGCAGAGAATACCTTCCAGACGAAATCATTTCCATTATTGAAAACTATGAATTTATTGGACAGGAGGACATGTTGCTCTGGGAAGGATCTCAAGATGGAATTCTAAGATCTAGAAGCTTCTATTATTACATGTTGAAGGGTGAGGTAAGCTGGATTGGCTCAATGAACACAAAATGGATTCCTCCCTCCATATTTACACTTTTCTAGAGGTTCTATCACAACAAACTTCTTGTACAAGTGAACATTCAACGGATTGGGATTTCATTATGCTCTCGATGTACTCTCTGTGATCAGCATCGAGAGGACATTGACCACATGTTCCTGTCTTGCAACACAACTTCTGCACTTTGGAACATAGTACTCAACGTTTTTGAGCTGGATCCTCCTAATACATCATCATCTTTACAGTTCATTCACCAACTTCTTAGAGCTCAGTAATCAAAACAGATCACTACATTGCTACAGGTGGCTTTCATTAAACTGCTTCATATGGTTTGGAAGGCCCGAAAATTCTCTATACATCTACATGAAAGATTTAATGAAGCCAATGCTATTCACGGAATCTTCATGGAAATACAAAATTCCAGCTCACTGGTTCATGAACACCGTGACGCCTCGGTCAGGGAGTTCATGGTTCTCAGAAGACTAAAAGTTGCAGGCCACTATCCCAAACCAAGGGGCAAGATGGAAGTGATTTGGACTTCTTCCTTTAATGGGTGGCTAAAATTCAACACGAATGGAGCCTCCAAAGGGAACCCCAGACCTTCAGGCTATGGGGTAATCTTCAATAATCATCACAGGGAGGTGGTGGAATGCAATTATGGTATGTGCGGGCACATGACAGCTTTGGAGGCTGAAATGATGGCTCTCATCAGCACAGTGGATATCGTTTGCCAATGGAATTGGAACAATATTTAGTTTGAGAGCGACTCGGCCACAATGGTGCATGCAATTATAATGGGTCAGATAAGGTTGGATTGGAAGCTATAAGGTAAATGGATGAATTGTCTCGATAAACTCTCCTCCATAAACTACTTCATCACGCATACCATCAGGGAGGTGAATCACATTACAGATGGACTTGCAAACAAAGGGGTGTCAGAAGGGAGGAGCATCCACATCAACACCATTTCTAATGGCATGGTCCCCCTTCTTAATAGGGACAAATGTAAAATTCCTTATTTTTGTCTCGTGTAATGTTTCAACTTTATCAATTTAAGATCCTTCGTGCTCATCTTTCTCAAAAAAAATATAAATCATATAGATAACTTGGTACATCATTGTTCATATCACTCTTACAAATAGAAAATAGATATGGTCAACTTCCATCTCTAGAGTACCCAATGCATTGGAGGGCTATCACGAACCCACCCTTCCTTTGTTTATAATGGAACCATCCATCCTTGTTTTATCAGGAAACCACCCATCCTTGTTTTATCATAGAACCAACCTTCCATGGTTAATAACATAACCACCCATCCTTTGTTTATAATGGAATCACCCATCCTTGGATTATAACAGAACCACCCATCATTGGTTAATAACATAACCACCCATCCTGGTTTATAATGGAACCACCCATCCTTGGTTTATAATAGTACCACCTTTCATCGTAAAAAATTAATAAGAACCATAACATAATAATAAATTATGAAATTTTTCATTTTCATCATAAAACCCTTTAAAAACTCTTTTAATATAGTATGAAAAAACTCTTTTAGATATCAAAATACCCATTTATTTTAAAACTCATTTTCAATACCAAAATACCCTTTTCTTTTAAAAACCCCATTTCTAATACCAAAATACTCATAAAAAGGAAAATAGGGTTTTATTTGAATAAAAAAATGTAATATTTTAAAGGAATAAAAACTTTATATAATGGTTACAGTGGTGGGAAAAGTCATTGTCATTTTACATCTTAAAATAAAACATTCCTTTTGTTGTTTGTAAATAAAGTCAAACATTGCATACAAAGATTCATTTTTTTAAAAAACTTTTAAAGAAAGAAAGAAAATTAAATTTATAAAATTATCATGTAAATATAATTATATTCATATAATAATTTTTAAAAAACATAGACATGTAAGAGAAATATAGTCTGAAGGAAAACTTTAAAAGGGGATTTTTTTAAGAAAAGTCCCTTACCACTTTGGAATCATTTAAATCATAAGACCTATAAAATAATAACATTAAAAAAATTAAATATCATGATAACAGATAAATTAAATATATAACATGTCAAATGTCATGTATATAAACCCCATAAAATAATATAGGTACATAACATTGAAATATGCCTCAATGAAAGGAAATTGAGATGAAGTCTCTTATGGATTTAGTAATCTATGGATCAAAACCAAATGAAAGAGATAACCACATATGGATTTGTAAATCCCAATAATTTTAATGAAAATAATAATAAAATACATTAATGGTAAGTATATTCACAAAAAATAAAAATAAGTGGTGAATATGGCATATGTCTCACAGAAGTAAGAGCGAGATGAGAAAACCTTTACCTTGAGTAAAAAATTTCCATGTGTGTCCTTAAACTACTATATAGTATGATTATATCAATTATTTTATTTCATAAGAAAAATTTATAGTTTTAATACATTATAATTAAATCATTTATTTTATTTATTTTTAATGACATTTAAATACTTGATCAGTTAAGTCTATGTCGGGTGTTTTGAGGATGTTCGGTTCATTACTTTAAAACGGCTTTGGTGTATTGATTGTGGTCAAAGATATAATTTTTTAAACATATAAAGAATAATAATTATGAAGTTTTTATCATATTTATACATAAATTATACTTTTAAAACTAATCATGAGATATGTCTATGAAAAATGAACTACGTTATGATCACGGAGACGGTGGGTTGTACGTGCACATGAGTAACGTTTCCATTTTTCAATGATCATTATAGAAAGAAGAAAAGTTTTATATTTTATTTAAATAATGATAATTATATAATATTATTTCATTAAATACACTTATATATATATATATCATTCATGTTATGTGGTGATTAAAAAATAATCACATCGCTTCGTGGAGGCAGTAGTCTACACGTACGCACGAACGACGTTATCATTTTTCAGTGTAAGAAAGAAAATAATATATCATATATTTAGAATGATAAATATTTAATTAATATCATAATTATTTCCTTCATATCACAAATAATTATTATATTTTTCCTTATTACCTTCCATTTAAATCATTAGTGAAAAACGAATTGCATCGCTACATGAGGCAGTAGTCCACCTTACAAGCAAGTGACGTTGTCATATCCCCCATGGAATAGAAAGTAAGAAGGTATACATGATATAATAACTAAAAAAGAATAAATATTTTATAAATATTATATATATACTTTAAATTCATCATTATAATAAGTTTTTAGAGGCGATGATATAAAATGATTGACATCAGTTCGCAAGCTGGTAGTCCACTGTACACATGACTGATGATTTTGTATCCCATTTGATGGAATCATAGATGGATTTAGGTTATTAAATTATCATAATAAAATATTTTTATATGTTATATAAATATTTTATAATAATAGAATAATTTAATAATATTTGAATTAGGTTGAAGAATAAATAAAATAAAAACACTCAGTTAAGCATGATACCACTTCTTTGGACCACCTCCTTAGGTTAGCACCAAAACCCTTTTATGGTTATATTTATGATCAAATAAAGGGATATAGGTTATGGGTATGGAATTTATGAAGTATTTTGGTTAGGTATTTTCTGATAAAAATGGATTTTAAGGTGTGAATAGGAGAGGAGTGGGGGTGACCCTTTATAAGTGAGGTGAGTGGAACACATTTAATTTTTGAAAAGAATAAGGTGTGCCCATGATTTTCACATTCCAAAAGGATCACAAATGGTCCATTATTGATAATTAGACATTATAATGTCTAACTATGTCTGTAAAATGTATTATATACATGTTTTTAGGTCATTTTTACCCTTACAATTTTAGTTTAACCCCCTGATAAACATGTTTTCACGATAACCATAATAATTAATTTTTACTTTTTCACTATTCATTATGGTAAAACATTAATTGGACCTTATTATATAAAATAAATTATTATGATTATAAATATGTAATCTATTTTAACAAATTCAAATAACATAAGTGACAAAATTTAATTTAAAATTAAACCCGTAGATGTGGCGAAAGGGTGGGTTTTCAAAAAGTGTGTTTTTCAAGCAGATGATGATTTTATATTAAATCTATGACTAATAATAATCATTGTATGAATACAAATTAATATTTATTTATATATAATATATATATTTAATTTAAAGAATTCCTTATTAGGAGGTTTTTTAATTGATTAAAATGGAGAAACATTATTCACTTTAAAACAATTTTTAAAAAAAATCCCGTTTTTAAACCCAAAAATAAACTTATAATAAAATCCAATATAAAGATTATTAAAATGTAATTAATTGGATTAAATATTACAAGATAATACTTATGTTACTTTAAATCATATTAAAAACATAATTTTACTTTTAAATTACTTAATTTATTGAAAAGAAAAAAGATTTTTACAAAAAAACGATATTTTCACTATTCAATGAAAAATCAATATATTATAAAAAAATCAAAAAAATTCACCCCATGTTAATTTTTATATGATGATTTTAAAAATTAATTTAATTTTATAAAATTAATTTTCTAAAAGTTTTAAAATTAATTATAATATTTCATCACAAAAATCAATAAAAATCATTTTTTAAGATTACATAATTTTGAAGAATAAAATTAGTTTACTAAAAACAATTTATTATTTACTAATAATTTATAAATAATTTATATTGAGTAAGAAATATATATATATATATATATATATTATAAATTATTTAATATTATTTATACCATCCAATTTAACAGCTAGGTTATAATGGTTATATATTTCGTAGGTCGTTTAATCTTGTTGTCACAAGTTGAATATGCTATCGGACATAATACACTTATTTTAAAATCTTGTGGTGTTACATTACCTTCTTAACCTTTAAACCCATTGTAAATTTATAGCATCACTCAGGCATACGTCTGGAATACCACCTCCATAAATTGATATGATTCATTTTTCATTTCAACCATACAAGGATGGTCAAAAGGTTGGTGATAATGAATAAATATGGAACTTATAACATATTTATGATTTTTTTAAAAGTAAAATATTAACTATATTTTTTTACACTCAGTATTAAAATTAAAATGCCGTTCAAGAGAATGTATGGACTATCGTCTCCATAAAACGGCGTAATTCATTTTTCATGACTACCTTAAATGGTTGGTTTTAAAAGTGTGTGTAATGTATAAGTATGATGATTATAACAAGTTTAATATTCTACAGCTTATGGAAATATAATTCCTTTGATAATAATTAATGTACTGATGTTGTTTTGAGGTTATAAACCAAACAACTATAAAATTTCCAATGGGAACTTAACCATTTGATTAACTTAATAAAACAAGGTAATAAATGAAATTAAAGGAATAATACTAATTAAATGAACATGAAAAGTGTTATTAAGAAATTATAAAACTAATATAACTTTATTATTCAAGAGTTAGAGAATGTATGAATTTGTATGGGACTTAAGGTAAGGGATTTGCCTTTAAAACATTGTTTTAATTATTTTAAACTCTCTAGCATCCATATCAATTTATTATAAATGTCTCGAGAATGTTTCTATTTATGATAAAAAGGTTGATAATGTTAATTTTAGACTAAATTTTACATTATTTACAATTTTTTTAAAAGGAATATTTCTAATTTTTTAAGTATGGGTTATTTTTGACTTTTTACAAAATTTAAAAAAGAATGTTTTTGACATATATGGATTGACCTCCTTTTCTTGATATCATTTCCATTATTCATTATCAAGATTCATCCACATGTTAAAATGGGTTTTCAAAATTATCATATTCTATATCTTCTAGGAATTTTCCATTTTTAAGAGTTTTCAAAGAAAAATGATATTTCTCCATATGATTATACGAAAATGAAAAGTGTTTTACTTATGAGTTCAAATGAGTTTTTCAAGGTTTTTATGATGAAAAAGTGAAATACTAAAAAAAATTGTTTATGATATAGTAATTTTTCATTATAAAAGATGAAGGGTGAGCTTAATGTAGCTTATAACTATGTTTGGGTCTGATATAGCTCGCCAATGCATTGGGTAATGATGTAGTCTTTCAAGATGAAAATGAGGGAGATAACTGATATGGTTACTCCTATGAAATTAAATGGGATTAATTTATTCTAAAATAGGATAAACATTAGTGAAAATGGTCTATGAATATGATTCTACAAGTTTCTTATATTATTCTTGTAAAAATGGTTTTTATGGAAATATTTTTATTTCATAATGTAAGAAAATTTTATGAACTTTTAAAAGTGAAAGGTCTATTTTTCCAAGAAATGTTTTCATGAGTATTTAATGGGTTTCATATGATTTATAATGGGTTTAAAAGGATTTATTTGAGTAAATATTTTTTTCTCATGTGGATATGTTATATTTATGTAATAAAAGTATTATTTTGAAAAGGGTAAATGAATTCAAAGTTTTTTATGTTTTTCACTGGACTAATAAGATTCCTTTATTTTTATCCCTTATTGAGATTTTTTTTGTGAATCCCATATTTTTTTACATGATCTAATTATGGGTAAAAATTTTATCAAGGATAATATTTCTTCTATGTTGACTTGTCTTAAGTGAATAAAAATTCTTGAAAGAAATGGGGGTATAAACTTAAATCTCTATTTTTATGGAAAAATGTAAACTGTGTGAAGGTTTCTTCTTTATTTTGTAATTTTATTAAGTAATTTTATAAAACTATAAACCAAAAAGATCCTTGAAATGTAAGAAAGTGAAACCCTTTTTATAAAACATATAATTATAATTTTTTTAGGTTATGGGTCATTATATTCCACCTTATCTCATGCTCCTCTAAATCCTTTCTAACATGAAATTATACCCAAAAGGGATTAAATGAAAACAGTTTAAACACATTTATATTTTAGTAAGTTCTATTCATTAAATAAATACTATATTGGACATATTTTATCAAATGTAACACCAAACTAAAGTCAACCTAGATATATTAAAAAATTATAAGTGTTAATTTTTATTGTTATAATATAGACATTGATTTGGTGGGTATAAATAGAAGTAACTACATTATGAAATATATATAGAAAGTTGAAGTAATGGAATCAAGTAGTGGGATTATTCCTTATGATGTTCATTTTTTCTAATCTTGTAAAGTAGTGTCACTAGGATTTTCCCTAGTCCAAGCCCAAATTGATATTCAATAAGTACAAGTTGAGAGAAATAGTCTGCAGGAGAAGTTCAAGCTCATGGAAATCACTATGAGATCTATGCTATATGAATCACCACCCAAAAAACCACCATTTATTATTTTACCCTTAAATAGTATGCACAAGTATTAAGGGGTTTTATAAGTAAAAATTAAGATAATATGAACATGTAATTATTAGTATAATATATTTTCTCATTATTTTGAATTTTTATAAAATTTAGTTTTGAAATAAATTTAAATGGATGTCTTTAATAAAATTTGTTTATTAATTCCTAAGAAATAAGTAATCAATTTTAAAAATTAGGAATAATATCATTTTATGTTTAACAGACCCATTTTTCAAAGAATTGTATTTTTTATGTATTTTTTATTAATAAAATAAATTGATCACTTTGGAATAACGATTTTAATGAAATTTATTGATAATATATATATATATATAATAAATTAACACTTCTTTAATTATTTTTACATCTCAAATAATATGAATAAATTTACTTTATGCTAAAAAATACATTTTTCTAAAAAAATCCACATTATGCATTACTATATTAAAATTAGTCTTTATAAAATTTAGAAATTTAATCAAGTAAAATGGATTTTATATTTTAAATATAAATTTAAAAATTAATTAATAAGTTCAATTTTATTTTTTTTCATAAAAATAAGTTACTAAAGTAAAAAAATTAGTCACCATGGTAAAGGTTAAAATGAGGTAAAAATGTAAAATCAAGAGGTAAAGTCAAAAAATATTACAAAAAATCGTATATAAATGGGTGTATGAGGTATTTATAAACCATAAAATATATTTTCATTACTAATTATAAATTTTGGATCTAATTTACTTAAATATTACATCTCTTTTTATATTAAAAAATTCATATTTAAAAAAATGCCACCCCTCTCACCTATAAAAGGACCCCTTCACCACCTCACTTGTATTCATAATTAAAGCCAATTTTCCCAAAAAAATATAACAAAACCCCTCTCCAACCATCTTTATCATGTCCTAGAGGTTTTGGTCTCACAAAAATACTAATCTAAGAAGGATTAAGGAGTGGTCTTAAAAAGGAAATCAAAGGAAGAGGTAATTGTTTTAACCGAGTTATTTCAATTTTATTTCTTCTTCAACCTCCTATAATTTATTATAAACTACTAATATAATGAAATAATTATAATTATTTTACTAAAATTTTATTATTTTTATGTAATAACAATTATGTACCTTCCTTTCATCCATTAGAAAAGGAAAATATTGCTCGCTTTATGGTCAGATTACTACCTCTATGAATAACGTATTTCCTTTTTCATCACCACCTTATGTGGATGGTTATAAAATTGGGATTAATGAATAAATATGATATTTATTAAATTATGAATGTTTTATAAATATAAATTATGCATTATATTAATAATACTGAAAATAAATGGTCCGTGTAAATTTAATCACTTAAAATGAGCATACCATGACACTTTTATTAATTTTAATATATTTTGGAAAACCTATTGAACTATATTAATTTTATACTAATATAATGATAAATAAAATATATCTTTAAATTTATAGAAATGATGAAATTTTTGTAATGGCCCAGTCCAGCCCACGATCATGATATTGTCCGCTTTGGGCCTAGCCCGCACGGTTTTGTTTCCCTTGGGTTATGGCCCTCAGACACCCCCCAGGAAAAGGCCTCATGATAGGAGAGGTATCCACACCACCTTATAAAGGGGTGTTTCATGATTATCCTCCTTCGATGTGGGATTTCCATAACTCACCCCCCCCCATAAGGGCCCAGCGTGCTCGCTGGAACATCAAATGGACACCAGCTCTGATACCATTTGTAACGGCCCAGTCCAGCCCACGATCATGATATTGTCCGCTTTAGGCCTAGCCCGCATGATTTTGTTTCCCCTGAGTTCTGGCCCTCAGACACCCCTTGGGAAAAGGACTCATGATGGGAGAGTTATCAACACCACCTTATAAAGGGGTGCTTTGTACTCCTCCTCCTTCGATGTGGGATTTCCATAACCCTTTGTAACGTCCCGGATCCAGGTGCCACTCAACGGGTGCCCCGAACCCGGTTGGTCACATAACCTTAAGCGCATTTCCACAAACTCCAGAGGCTTATGACTAGCAGTGAGGGACTAGGTCTGATAGTGGGGAGACTATGACCTTATTTGTCAAAGTGTAATGCAGCGGAACAAAATACAAGCATACAAAAGAGGAAGCAGTAAACAATACCAATGTTGAAATGGACATAGTACTGAAGTAAAGAAAAGACCAACAGTCATATATAATGATGCAATATGTCCCTAAGTATAATAAAGAATCAAAAATAGGATACACTATAGTCTGAAACAATAAAATACAAGGGAAAAATACAGCAAATCAAAATAAACAGCACAGTAGGAACTCAGCAGCATCGCAAGCCTAAGCTCGGTCCCATGATCTCCTACTCCTCTACAACAATCAAGTACCAGTATAGGGACTATTGGCCTTATCAAAACCTACAGAAATATAATCTGTTTGGGCCCAAGACATGACCCAAACAAGGTGTGAGAAATAAATCCCAGTAGGCAACCACCAAAGGCTTGTGCCCAACTGTCGGTGAATTTGTGCAACAGCAGTGTGCAGCAATGAAATGCAATAAGCTAAGAAGTACTCAAAAGCAGCTACTCCTACCAGTTCCATTTCAATTTAATTATTATTTAACAATTCAAGATAATTTAATTATAAGTTCCTGAGACTCAGCCTCAGCCGACAATCTCATAAATAATGTCACAGCAAAAACCACTACCAGATATCTAACAAGTACAAGGTAAAACAATACCAAGCTTATGCTTTAGCTTGGGAGGTATAACATGTAAAATCACCACAGTGAATATAGGAAGTAAACAGAGTCCTCAGACATGAAAAACCATACCCTCGGGTAAATATAATTGAAACCCTCAGGTGATTTCCAATAGGCATAACGAATATTGCCCTCAGGAGTATGAGATAATGCCCTCAGGCACGGAAGTAACTGCCCACAGGCATAAGAAAAGTTTCCCTCAGGCTAAACAAAACACTTGCCCTTAGACATGAGAAACACTGACCTCAAGATAAACAAGTAATCGGGATGATCCCAACACATAATCAAGAAATTATATACATTTTCTCTTAAGAAAACTCAAGCATGCTAAATCACGGCATACCCTCGGGTATCCTGGCCTAACAGCTAAACAAGGGAAACGCACCCACGGGGTGGCCCTGGATCCAAGAAATGATCCCAAACAGTAGTTTATACATATTCACTAAATTACCTATGAAATTATAGGTATTTAATTAGTCAAGGCTTCAGCCATACGACACCCCAAACATGGGCGTGTAGCACAATGGTACACAAAAACAACATGACAATTGGAAATAAACACCATACCACCTACCTTGATCTCCTCTTATTAATATATGTGAACGAAGCCTCCCGAAACACCCGATAATGGCGTAGATCTGGGATAAATGAAAACGCGTTCAAACCCAAATAACTTCTCCTCAGGAAATAATTGTAAGGAAGGGATCAATAAGAGTGAAGAACTCACCCGTGCGGTTCAATCGAGATTGTTGGAAAAGGAATCTGAGTTCTGGTGGATGATCGGAAGCTCCTCTAAGATCCAGACCTCTCTCTCATTATCTTCTAACATCCTAAGCTTCCCCTTTCAAAAGAGGAAGCTACTTCCCATTTTAAGAGAAAAAAACAAACTACACGGCATGTACTCTCAAGTACACGGCGTGTACTTTTTATTTTTTTAACTGTTCCTATGGCGGCTACTTTTCACCGTCAAACTGTTTATCTATCGACATGAGTACACTGCGTGTATTCTTGAATACACAGCGTGTACTATCGCTCTGCTGGCAGCTACTCCCACCACCTTACTATTCACCTGCTGACTGATTACACGGCGTGTATATACTAAGTACACGGCATATAGTCAGTTTTTACACCCTTCATCACTGACAGGCCTACATGCCCTGTGTACTTATCCCACATGGACAAAGTACATAGCATGTGGAAAATTACACGGTGTGTACCCACAAAATTTTGGATTTTTCCCCATTTTCCTTATTTTCTCAAAAACCATAAAGGAAAAAAGGAAAAGAAGAAAATCATACCTCAAAAATAAGAACTAGGTTATTATAAACTTCCCCCCTTAAAGTAATTCATCCCCGAATTTCTCTTTCAAGGGTGGTGAAGATAAAGCTGAGAACAACTCTATCCACTGAGCACATATATCGGTTTCCTGCTCCTAGGTTTTGTCCTGCACTCGGCCATGCTGCCATAGCACCCGTACGAGAGAAACTGACTGGACTCGTAGAACCTTCATGCTCCTATCAACAATATAAATTGGATGCTCCTCAAAGGATGCATTTTCCATAAGTACAAACTCCTTGAGCTGAAAAATGTGAGACGATTCTGAGTTATAACGTCGCAGCTGAGATACATGGAAGACGTTGTGCATGGCCCGGTACCTCTGTGGTAACTGCAACTAATAGGCAACCATCCCGACTCTCTCCAGAATCACAAACAGCCCCACATACCTTAGTGAATGTTTACCCTGTCTCCTGATCTACCTGTGTCCCAACTTTGGTGAAACATGTAAGAAAACCTGATCCCCAACCACGAACTCCAAGGGTCGTCCGCTCCGATCAGCATAAGATTTCTAACGAGATTGTGCAGTAGTCATCCTCTTCTGAATTAGCTGGACTTGCTCAGAATTCTCCTACACGAAACGTGGTCCCAGTAAAGCTGCCTCACCTACCTCTGACCAGCACAAGGGTGATCAGCATGTCCTACCATATAAATCCTCGTAAGGTTCCATCTCAATAGTTTCTTGAAAACTATTATTATAGACAAACTTGACCAGGGGTATGTGCCTCTCCCAAGAGCCCCCAAAGTCTAGGACGCATGTATGCAGCATGTCCTCAAGCAGCTGTATCATATGCTCTGACTGGACATCGGTCTGAGGGTGGTAATATGTGCTCAAAAGCACTTGTGTACCCAGTTCCCTCTTAAAACTCTATGATAAATGAGACGTAAAGCAGGCGTCCCTATCTGAAATGATAGAACGAGGGACCCCATGAAGGCGTATTACCTCTCGGATTTAAAACTTCCTGAGCTCGTCAACACCGAAGGTCTCCTTGATCGGAAAAAAGTGAGCTACCTTCGTAATTCTATCCACAAAAACCCACACAGCATCACTGCCTTGAGGTGACCTCAGCAACCCAGTCACGAAATCCATCATGACATCATCCCATTTCCACTCTGGAATGGGTAAATATTGTAACAGTTCATCTGGCCTCTGATGCTCCGCCTTCACCTACTGATAGGTGGAACATCTCACAACAAAACCAACTACTTCTTGTTTCATACCCATCCACCAATACTAACGTCTCAAGTCACAGTACATTTTGGTAACTCCGGGATGTACTTCCCAAGCTGAAGCATGACACTCCTGTATAAACTCCTCGTGTATATCCCCTAGAACCCACACTCGTCCATGGATACAAAGTACCTCATCATCGCCTATCGTCCAACCAGTAGGAGGGTCCTCACTTTCCACTGACTCCCGTAGGACTAGGCCTTCCAAATCTAATAGTTGTCTTATCCTCACTCTATCCAGGAGGGTAGAAGTCACAGCTACGGAAGAAATATAGGCTCGCCCCGGACTGTCGTGCACCTCCAAATGCATCTCAAAGAACAAATCCATGAGCTTCCACTCACCATTGGCCTCCGGCACAACCTGTATCTGAGTCCTCCTACTCATTGCATCAGCAACTGCGTTACCTTCACTAGGTGTATAGTAAATCTCAAAGTCAAAGTACTAAAGGTATTCAACCCACCTTCACTGTCTCAGATTCAGATCACGCTGGGTAAAGATGTACTTGAGACTTTTTTGGTCTGTAAACACTTCAAAATGTTCTCCCAAGAGATAATGTCTCCAATAGCGTAACACATGAACAACTGCGGATAGCTTGAGATCATGTGTTGGTTAATTCCTCTCATGTGGCCTTAACTGCCTAGACCTATACGCAACTACTCAATCGCCCTACTTCAACACTACTCCCATCCCAATACCGGATGCATCACAGTAAACTATATAGATCTTCCCCTTACTCTGGAAGTATCAGGACTGGTGCTGATTTCAAACTTCCCTTCAGCTCCTGAAAGGCTGTCTCACAAGCTTTTGACCAAACAAACATCACAACCTTATTAGTCAAACTCGTCAATAGTGCTGCTAAGTGGGAGAAGTCCTGTATAAAGTGCATGAAATAACCAGCGATCCCCAAGAAACTCCGTATTTTAAACATGTTATTTGGATTCTCCCAAGAAACTACTACTCTCACCTTCTCTAGGTCTACCACAACTCCTGTCTCTGAGATGATATGACCCAGGAAGTGTATCTAGTCCATCCAAAAGTGGCACTTTGAGAGCTTAGCATATAGTTGATTCTCTCTCAGTGTACTCGGTATGATCTCAAGATGGGTAGCATGGTCGTGTATAGTGTGAGAGTACATCAAGATATCATCCACGAAGACTACCACAAAAGAATCCAGATATGGGTGGAACACATGATTCATCAGAGCCATGAAAACTACTGGAGCGTTCGTGAGTCCGAACGGCATGACCAAGTACTCATATAGACCATATATACTCTGAAAAGTTTTAAGCGGTATGTCCGATGGTATAACATGCAATTGATGATATCTAGATCTCAATTTAATCTTTGAGAACACTCATGCTCCTCGAAGTTGATGGAATAGATCATCAATCCTCAGTAAGGGATATCGGTTCTTGATTGTCAACTGGTTCATCTTTCGATAATCCACGCAAAGTCTGAGGGTATTGTCCGCCTTCTTCACCAACAGGATAGGCGAACCCCGAGGAGAAGTACTGGGTCTGATGAGACCCTTTGCATGTAACTCCTCCAACTATCTCTTGATCTCCTGCAACTCTGGTGTATCCATCCTATAAGGAGTAATAGACACCGGTGTTGCTCCTAGCACAATCTCAATAGAGAAATCCACCTCTCGCTCTGGAGGTAGACCTGAAAAGTCGCTCGGGAAAACATCCCTGAAATGATAAACTACTGGAGGGAAATACTTCTGACAAGTTCCTTGGTCATCCAGATATAAACTCACAATCTGGGTTGTCACTCCACCTCACCCACGATGCTCGGGTCCAGCTCGGATCACCTGGATATCCCATTCACCCTTGTATAGAAACTCTCTGCCCTCTGGTGACGTGAAACCCACCCTGCGACGATAACAATTCATAAAGGCTCGAAAGGGTACCAACTAGTCCATTTTGAGAATGACATCATAGCTCATCATCTCTAAGATATAGAGGTCCTACAGAAAGTGACACCCACCAACCTCTAGGGGGCACTCCCTGCACTGACGCACACCAGTCGTTCCGGTCCCCAACGGAGTGTCTAGCATCAAGATATTAGAAGAATAAGAAACAAAAATCCCAGGGCTCTCCACAACAGGCACAGATATAAAGCTATGTGTAGCACCAATAGAGAAAAGTACTAAAGATAAGATAGAAGAAACTAGAATAGTACCTCTGACATTAGAAGTTCTGGGATCCTGCTCTCGTTGGGTCTGTTGCATTGCATATGTCTGCCTAGTGTCATGGCCCTGCGACACAGCTTGGATACACTGAGCTGACCCGCCCAACTGTCTCTGAGATCCTGGCAGCTGGCTACCATGGTCATGACCACCACCTCGGCCTGAATGTCCGGACGTATTTCAATTCCCTGACTAGTAAGAATATTTTTTCCCTGATCCTACATGTAGAGTCTTCACAGAACTCCTCTCACTATCTACTGGTAGAAATGCCTTGAAAAAACGCTGAAGATGACCCATCTTGTCGCAAGATCAACACTCCATTGGGTCACATGGACACTTAGGTCTCTTGTTCCCCTCTTTACTGCACTGGTAGCACATCACCGGTCCACCTGAAAAATTCTTATGGCTAGTACTGCCACCGTGAGAGAAATCCATCTACCTCTTCCTCTTACCAGTAGAAATAGTACCAGAAACTGGTGCCAAACTGCCCTGGCCTTCACCACTAGCTTCCCATAGGTTCCGATCAGTAATCAGCGCCTGGTTCACAATAGCATGCACTTTAGGAAACCTGAAAATATTCAACGGTTCTTGGATTTTATATTGAAGAACATCTTCAAAGTGTCTATCCCTCAACGTCTCATCTCCCACCAAAACAGGTGAAAAACATTTTAGCTTGGTGAAGCGGGCAGAATAATCCATCACTGACATGGATCCCTACTGAAGATTCATGAACTCTTGAGCTCTATATTCCCTCAGTGTCTCTGAAAAGAAAAATTCATAAAATATTACCTAAAAATCTTCCCACACCATGCCTCTGTGATGCTCTGTCTGAGTGGTAACATCCCACCATCTCTTGGCGGAATCACACAGCATGTAAGTAACGAGCTTGACTCTCCTCCCTGGAGAGATATCTAGATACTTGAAGATAGTCTACATAGACCCCAGCCAAGAATCTGTAGCCTGTGGTCCACCATCCCCTGAAAATGTAGGCGGATGCTGCTGCTAGAATATACATGTCAGCTCTGCCATAGATGTGGCAGTCGACGATGCTCCCTGGAAGGTCTGCATAAACCGCATGAAGCCTTCACAGAACTGCGCATCCGCACCTATGTCCAGTATAATGGATGGCACTGCATCTGGGTCTGCTGGAGGATCCATCGGTAGCCTGTGGCCAACCGTATCTAGAGTATAATCGTTGTCTCTCTCTTGGAGAACAACTTGTGGTTGTCTCGGCGGCATGACTCTACAAGGTCAAAACACGCCTCAAATTAAGATCATCAAGGACTAAGAACTGGAAGTGCAAGAAGGGAACAAGGAAAAGAAAACAGTCAAGTTTTACAAAACAAGACTACATGGCGTGAATAATAACTACACACAGTGTTCCCTCGAGTCTTTCCCATGGGAGTATACTTCTACCAAAACTGGTCATGTAACACCCCAAACACATGGCGTGGTGTCCACACACAAGGCATGTACTTGAATTTTCTTCACCTGCCTGAGTCCTTCTACACGGCTTAGCCACACGGCTCTCTTTTGAACAAGACTACATGGCATGTATAAAGTCTACACGGCGTGTACTAGAAGAGCTTCACCAACCCGTGTTGTCCGTTACATGGTCGGGTACATAGCTCACTCTACACGGCGTGTTCCAGATAGACATGGCATATACGGCTTAATTTCCAAATTCTCGTGTTGTTAGTGACACGGCAGGCTACTCGGCTGACACTACACGGCATGTTACACCTTCACACGGCGTGTACACCACCCCATTTTCCTAGCCACATAGCCAAGTCCACACGGCCTTCCACTGGTCAAGACTGCACAGTGTGTCCCTCAGGTACACGGCATGTACTAGACGATCTTCACCGACCTGTGTTGTTAGTTACATGGACGGACACACGGCTCACACTACACGGCATGTTCCAGATGGACACGGCGTGTACTATAAAGGATAACACTGACCCATGTTGTTAGTTATATGGCCAGATTCCCAGGTTACACTACACGGCGTGTTCGGCATTGACACGACATGTATAAATGAAGATTCCTTTGTCCATGTTGTTAGTTACACAGGCGGACAAAGGGTCAACATGACATGGCGTGTACAATCGGTACATGGCGTGTTCTCTCTAGAACTTCCCCATCCCGTGTCTCTGCCCACATGGCCTATAACACGATTAGAGTCTAAATGGCGTGTACTTAGGGTACAGGGCGTGTACTTCAAAATTTTTCATTTCTTCCCAAACAGAAGAGTACATGGTGTGTGTTCATAAAACCACTCGCCGTGTTGTCTGGGTTTCCGGACAGTAGACCTCAAAAACTACAACAGGCTGGATCGTGATCCACTAAATTCCGGTCTAAGAGAGCCCATAATTCTCAGGAACCAAAGTTTAGTGTCCAATAACCCAACCATAACATGTACCAATACCCTATCAACAGCAAGTGTATCTATCAAGGTACCTATCACAACAGCATGCATTTTCTAGAACATTATCTATCACAACAACATGCAATTTCTAATGCACCTACATGGAATAGAAACTATGCATGGCATGTGATTATAACATGTGCCTAAATGATGCATGAGATGGCATACCCCCATCTCATCGGATTGAAACTAAATAGAAACTAGGTATAAAAATATAAATAGCACACAACAAGTGTGTCACCCAATAGTGAAAATCAAATCAACAGTAAAATTGAAAAACTAGATAAATTGCAATTAAATGAGGTAGATTGGATTTTCCCTATACACTGGTTAGATACTCCCAGGCACATCTTATTACCAAATACCAATTATGTCCTATCCCTGACTATAGGCTCCAAACAGTAAGTCAAAGAAAAGAAAACCTCTGATACCACTTTGTAATGTCCTAGATCCGAGTGCCCCAAACCTAGTTGGTCACATGACCTCAACCGCATTTCCCCAAACACCAAAGGCTGCCGACTAGCAGCGAGGGACTAGGTATGATAGTGGGGAAACTATGCCCTCATTTTTCAAAGTGTAATGCAGCGGAAAAAAATACAAGCATACAAAATCAGAAGCAGTAAACAATACCATTGATGAAATAGACATAGTACTAAAGTAAAGAAAAGACCAACAGTCATATATAATGATGAAATATGTCCCTAAGTCTAAGAAAGTAGCCAAAATAGGATACATTTTATTCTGAAATGATATAATACAAGGGAAAAATACAGGAAATCAAAATAAACAGCGCATCAGGAACTCAGCAACATCGCAAGCCTAAGCTCGGTCTCATGCTCTCCTACTCCTCTGCAACAATGAAGTACATGTATAGGGACTCTTTCCCTTATCAACACCTACAACAATATAATATTTTTGGTCCTAAGACATGACCCAAACAGGGTGTGAGAAATAAATCCCAGTAGGCAACCACCAAAGGCTCGTGCCCAACTATCGGTGAATTTGTGCAACAACAGTTTGCAGTAATGAAATGCAGTAAGCTAGGAAGTACTCAAAAGTATCTACTCCTACCAGTTCCGTTTCTATTTAATTATTATTTAACAATTCAAGATAATTAAATTATAAGTTCCTGAGACTCAGGCTCAGCCAACAATCTCCTAAACAGTGCCGCAACAAAAAAAAGAATCGGTTATCTAACAAGTACAAGGTAAAACAATATTAATCATGTGCTTTAGCTTGGGAGGTATAACATGTAAAATCACTACAGTGAGTATACAAATTAAACAGAGTCCTAAGACATGAAAAAACTTACCATCAGGTAAATATAATCAAAACCCTTAGGTGATTGCCCATAGGCATAACGAATATTTCCCTCAGGCGTATGAGATAATGCCCTCAGGCCCGGAAGTAACTTCCCACAGGCATAAGAAAATTTTCCCTCAAGCTAAACGAAACACTTACCCTCAGGCATGAGAAAGACTACCCTCAGGCTAAACAAGAAACTGGGTCGATCCCAACACATAAGAAAGCAATTATATACATTTTCTCTCAAGAAAACTCAAGCATGCTAAATCACGGCATACCCTCGGGTATCCTAGCCAAATGACTAAACAAGAAAAACACACCCACAGGGTGGCCCTATATCCAAGAAATGATCCCAAACAGCAGTTTATATATATTCACTAAATTACCTATGCAATTCTAGGTATTTGATTAGTGAAGGACTCAGCCATACGACACCCCAAACATGGGCGTGTAGCACAAAGGTACACAAAAACAACATGACAATTGGAAATAAACACCAGACCACCTACCTTGATCTCCTCTGATCAATATACGTGAACGACGCCTCCCAAAACACCTAAGAATGGAGTAGATCTTGGATAAATGAAAACGCGTTCAAACCTAAATAACTTCCCCTCAAGAAATAATTGGAAGGAAGGGTTCAAGAAGAGTGAAGAACTCATCCGCGCAGTTCAATCGAGACTGTCAGCGAAGGAATCTGAGTTCCGATGGACGATCGGGAGCTCCTCCAAGCTCCTTCCCTCTCTCCCGCACTCTTCTGACTTCCTAAGCTTCCTCTGTCGAAAGAGAAAGATACTTCCTGTTTTAAGCAGAAAGAAAACTACACTGCTTGTACTCTCAAGTACACAGTGTGTAATTTTTATTTTTTTAACTGTTCCTCTGGCGGCTACTTTTCACCACCGAACTTTTCATCTGTCGACATGAGTACACGGCATGTACTGTTACTCCGCTGGCGGCTACTCCCACCACCTTACTATTCACCTGCCGACTAATTACACGGCGTGTAGTCAGTTTTTACATCCTTCATCACTGACTGGCCTACACGCCCTGTATACCCATCCCACACGTCCAAAGTACACGGTGTGTGGAAAATTACACAGCGTGTACCCACAAAATTTGGGATTTTTCCCCATTTTCATAATTTTCTCAAAAACCTTAGAGGAAAAAGGAAAATAAGAAACATGTACCTCAAGAATAAGAACTAGGTTCTTACAACTGTTTTTTAACTCCTTTGAACATGGTCAACATAACAAAGTAGTTTTAGAGAAATTGATCGAACAACCCCAAGTGGAGGATGAGAACAAAAACTATACCATTAATGAAAGTAATATAGAAATAAATAGACCTTAAAAATGAAATATACATGAAAAATGTTCTTAATAAAGTATTTATCAACTTAATTTGGTTATTAAAGAGGTTATATTCACACACTAAGTGAGTTGGGACTTGAGGTAAGAGTTCTTTATCTCAATTTCAATTCCTTGAGACATGTTTCTTATTATAAACCATTTTAATTTTATATGATGTAAATGATACCCTATTGAATTATTATATCTTAAATAAATTTTTATTATTTTTGGTTTCTATTTAATTTAATATCTCCCTAATTCTTGTCCTTCAATTCATTACCTATGTTAAAAGGGATATTAACTTAATTTACTTTCATTGAGTTATAAACTTTATTATTGAAATTCATACTTCTATGTTTGGTTTATACCTCCCTATAATTATATTATATTGTATTCCCTATTTATTTTATGGTTTTTACAAGTATTATTTTAATTTCACCTTTCTTTTGTTTATAATTCTAGTAAATAGAATCTGGCATGTAGACTCAACCTTATCTCTATCCATCCAACGTTAATTTTTTTATTAAAACAAGAACTTTTAAGGGGAAAGTGGGAACCCTCACAACTAAATAGTTTCAGTACCAAAGGATACGATAGATCTATTAAAGAAAAAAGTGAGTTTTTTAGAATAATTTTCCCTAAACAAAACCTAGGGAATAGCATTTACCAGGGTATTGGGGAAATCCTTCAAGGTTCCCTTGTATATAAGTGCCAAGTTGTCCCAATATTTCTTGTATTCCTCCTTGCTAATCTTCCCCATATTGAAGCCTCTAAGTAGAATGCGAGCCTTCTTATCATCCCACTCACCTTTCTTCTGTGTATTGGCCACATGAATCGGTCTCATATTTTTCAATGCCTTAATATCCAAAGTATCCTCAACCATTTCTCCATCCGAGTGCATGCGCAGATCCATATGTTCCAGCACTGAGGCCATCTGGCACTAGGAATCATCTTTGGAACCTGTTTCACACTGATTCCCCTAACTAATAAACTCCACACCACCTATGGGAGAAGCTAGAGAAGCAGCCTTGCATCCTTCCTTAACCAAGTCCTTGGAGATGGAGGCTGCCTCCTATTAACCAGGGTCTTTGGACATATTCAGGGTTGATCTACCAACCTTTGTAGAGACCTTCGGGGACAACTTGACCTTACAATAAAATCTTATAATAGGAGGGCTGGGTAGGTTGTAGTAATCCTTCCTTCATCGTTCCCTCCAATTTTTTGAAATGAATCCATCTGAATCCATGATTTTTTTCTTTCCCTTCCGCATAGAGGATCTAAGGTAGTCCTCCGCTCTGTCTAGTTCCTTGGACTCATTGTGGTCTGAATCCTCGTCCATTTCCTCTAGGGATATTTTCTCATCAATAAAGGGGTATTATGTGTGACCCACCCCTATAACTTCCTCGCTGTTATAGCAGTATTCTTCTCCCAGCACTACAAACTAGTTTTGAAAGGTCACATTTGGCCCCTCTGCTTTAAGCTTCTCAGTATAAGAGGAGGCCTACTGAACCTATTTTGGATTGTCTAAAGCTCCTATCTACTAAAGACCTAGACCCATAAATTGGAAATGATTTGGTATATCTTCCAATACCAGTCACTGTGAATCCTCACTAGTGTCATGTCCCTTACTGTCATTCTTTATTAGGATAGCTTCATCGGGTTTTGTTAGAGTAGCCTTCTGTGGTGCCCGTGGAGTATCCTGGAGGACCTCCTTCACTTACTGGCCCATCATAGCCTGAATAAATCACGCCTTCAATCTGGCCCCAACATCTAAGAGAATGGAGGGGTCCCTTGGACTGGCTTGATCTGCATCCACAGGAAGGGACCTCTCCTTATGCCAAACCTCTCACACCTACATGTCCTTTACAAAAATTATTGGCGAGGAGCTACCACCCAGTTCACGTCATAGTTGATCAAACACATCTGAAACAAGTGGCCCTAAAACCTTTGGAATTCCTTTCTTGACTGTAGATGAATAACACCCCCATCCAATTCCCATAGGATTCTTCCTGGATCGATCACCACCCATGGAAATAGGTACCCCCTATATTAGATAGCCGGATATTCCTCCATGCGTTCACCCCCTGAAACATCCACCTGGGAATTGAGCCCAACAGACAGACCAGGGGGTCAACCTCATAAGAACCTGGAACCTTCTTCCAACATTCAAGAAGACTATGACCCTATCTATTATAGAAGGAACAAAGCTTTGTCCAAGATTCGTATACAATCGGTTGACAATACCTATACTCCCCCTCAATCACAATCCACACAACATCAGGTGGGGGTCGAGAGAGATCCATTTCAACATAGAAACATGCCACTATCGAGTGCTTCAGAGTGGAATTACTCCGGTCTGCACAGAGAAATAACCCAATGGAGTTACCTATAGAAAGAAGTAACACCGAATTCTGGATGGGTAGCAGGAGTCCGGAAAAGATTATATTCTCTATCACTCTACATCTCTCTCTTAAATTTATTTTTTTCCTTTCTATATAAATTCTTTATTATCTTGAATATATTCTATATCAATTTTATTTTTTCTATGTTTTTTTTCATAGAATTAACTTAACCATATACAATACTATATATGGTTTAAATTTTAAGGATGTTTACCAAGAAATTTATTCCATTTATTGGCTAGGGAAATATTAACATTTTGTATACTTGTTATTTAAATACATATGTTTATTGATTACTAAGGCATGTTAGTTATGTATTTTATTTTTTATTCATTACTTTATATGATGAAATCATTGGACTTAATTATTAATGAGTGAGTCTTAAAATTATATATTTCCTCAATACATTAGTATCTCTAATGTGACAAACTAACTTTGGTATTTAGTTTAAACCTTACTTTTTTATATATGGTGTCTTGGAATAAAGACTTGATAGTATGTTATGATGTTCAGAAATATGAATTACATCACTATTAAACCAATTATTATTATTCATGTGATTAATTACATTGTTATATTATCCATGGGTATATCACATGCTCATGTTATTAGTTATATATAATTTTTTATTATTATTTATTCATGACATATTATTTATGCCTTGTTTATTCTATGATAGATTTTGTTGTACGCTACCCCTTACTAAGCATTTGAGATCTTCTTTATTATGTTTCAATTCCCCCAAGTTATAAAGAATAATATTATGTTTGAAATGAATATATGGGTTTTATGTGTGGATAATGTTTGGTATATTTTGAATACTTATTGTTAATTAAGGAGTCACTGGTTTAGTTTGAAAAATTCCCATTTTATGGGAAAGATATGGGTTTTTACAGTTAAATGTTTTTCCTAATTCTATAAAACTCTAAACCTAAAAGGTATAGGGTATGTAAGTGACTCAGTATTTTTTATTTATATTTTAATTTTTGATGGTTAAGGTTGGGTCACTTTAATCAGTATCAAACTGGTATGAAAAGAATATGTTTTTAGTGCCAGATCTGGGAGTGTGGGTTTAGGGTGTCATAGTTGGCATCAAAGTAGGGTTTAGAAAAATTTCAAGGTTATTATGTTATTGTTTTAGGATAATTTAATTGTTTTGGATACCACCATAGGTTAATATTTTTAAATTTGATCATAGGTTTAAAAGCATAAATACCCATTTTGAGGTATTATATGATTGGATTTTTAGATGATTAATTATATTTTGGATATTTTTATTGGGTTTTAAGAAGAAATAATGATTAAGGTATAGGTGTCACTTGGAATTGGTATGTAATTTGATTTCAATTTAATTCATGTTATTTTAGGAAAATATTAATATATTTTTGGGAGTATCTATGATTAAGTTATATATTGTCCAGTGTGTGATTAATTTTTTTAAAGGATAATATTGAATTTTAGGAGCATAGGTTTCCATGAATTTTGGGTTTTGAATGTAGTAATTAAGATCTTAATTGAATTATTATTAGAAATTAGGATTAGAATACATTAGTAGAAACCCTAAAGATAAATATAAATATAGGAAAAAACATAAAATTTTGGTAAAGTAAAAAGAATATGTTTTCTAAGAAATGACATATATTTCTGGATACTACAAGTGGTTATAGGATCTAGATATGATAAACCTATGGGAAATAACCTTGAAAAGGTTTTTTGAGTATTAGCTCGATCTCCACTCAGTATACAAAAAGAGGTATTAACTACACACCTGGTTTGACATTCTAAGGGGATAAGCTTTGGATGATTTTCACACTCTTTACAAACCATTATGAAGTATCTGAATACATTTTTATATCACAAGTCATCAATATATTAATAATACCATCATATATTTCCATTGGTGAGAGAAATTAAAATTGTGAAGACATAATTTATTTAAGAGGGTAGGAAATAACACCTCAAGATTTTATTAATTGTTTTTATTTAAATAAATATTATGTTGAATAGTTTGTATCACACATA
The DNA here is from genome assembly GCA_963277665.1 of Viscum album. NCBI lineage: Eukaryota > Viridiplantae > Streptophyta > Magnoliopsida > Santalales > Viscaceae > Viscum > Viscum album. The sequence goes on from OY728131.1 coordinate 929,482,920, forward strand.
ATTCCAAACTAAAATGAATCACAATATATTAAAAAAAGTATAAGTATTAAATATGACAATTGTAATATTGTTATAAAATTTGTGTGCATAAATAAAAGTAACAGCATTGTGAAATCTATGTAGAAAGAAGAATAAATGTCATCAATTAGTGGGAGTATTCCTTATGGGATCATTTTTTCAACATTAGAAAGGAAGTAGCCTCACTAGGATTACCATAGACCAAGCACAAGATAATATTCAACAAGTAAGTATTAAAATAAATCATATGTGAGAGAATTTCAATGTCCTAGAAATCACTAAAAGATCCATTCTAGTAAAATCACCACCCACAATGGACACCATTTCTTATCTTAGCTATAAATATTATGTATAGGTCTTTAGGGGTTTTTAACGTAGAAGTTTTTTTAAAATTTTTTATAACATTTAGTTTTAAAATAAATTTAAAAGATTTAATTTAATATATTGTATTGAATAATTCATAGAAAATAAGATATTAATTTTAAAAATTAGGAATGAAATCATTTTATGTTTATAAGATATATTTTTCAAAGAATTTTATTTATATATATATATTTATCTTAATAAACAAAATTGATCACTTTTGAATAATAAATTTAATTAAATTTATTGATATTATATATAAACAAAAAAATTAATACTCATTTTATTTTTTTTAATTGGTAATGAATAAGAATAAATACTATTTATTCTTAAAAAAATACATTTTTCTATAAATTATTTTCCTACGTTATGCATTACAATATGAAAATTAATTTTTATCACTTTCAGAAAGTTAATCAAGTAAAATGGATTTCATATTTTGAATAATCATGTAAGATTTATTTTATAAGGTTAATTTCGTTTTTAATCATAAAAAAATAGTTACCAAGGAAAAAAATTAATCACCAAGGTAAAGGTTAAAATGAGATAAAAATGTTAAATCAAAAGGTAAAATCTTAAAATATAACAAAAAATCATCTTTAAATGTGTGGATGAAGGCTTTCTCAATGATACCATATCTTTTTTTATTTAATTATCAATTTTTATTCCACTTGACTTGAATATAAAATCTCTTTTGATGTTAAGAAATTGATATTTACAAAACAATCACCCATATCACCTATTTTACCACCTCACTTATCCTCACATCTAAGCCTCTTATATGACCCAATGTAAGGACTCGGGTTTTCTAATATATATAATTTTTTTGAGAAATAATATAATTATACATGAAACTATATTTTATAAGGTTGTATTAAAAATTAATATTTTATTTATCATGATAATTTATGTCTGAATATATATGTGTGTGTGTTTTAAATATAATTTTATGAATAAAAATATTTTATTGAAGTAAACATATTTGAAATTTTTTGAGAAATATAGAATATTAATTTGAAATGAATATGTTATGGAATATAGAATTAGGTTGCTAAAATTAAAAATATATAATTTAGTTTAATAAAGTGATTTACTTAGTATTCTACATGTAAATACTAATTTAATATAAGATATATAAAATTTAAAATATTTTTTGAGATATATATACATTTTTAGGTGCATAAATATATATATATATAAGAAATAGAAAATATGTTAATGAATATAAATTTATATATTTGTGTGTAGTAAACTGAAAGAATGGACATATACATATATGCATGTGTATATATACATATAAATAATTAATAATAAAATATAATATTATGTCTATAAAAAAGGGTTATGAAATGATATTTAATATATATATATATATATACATGCACAGTGTATATATATACAAACTTATAATCAATATATTTATATAAAAATATATGATAAATTCCTAGTATTAAAAAAAGTGAAATTAAAATAAAAAAATATGGAGAGAGGTGATATAAATAATATATATATATATATTGAAAGAGGAGTGTGTGTGTGTGTGTGTGTGTGTGTGTGTGTATACCTTGAAATATATATATATATATACACACACATTAGAATGTTAAAGTCAAAAATAAAATAAAATAATAAATATATTCTTATCTATTTAAGTGTGTGTGATGTGACAATAAGGAAGACAAAAATATATATATAATATATATATTTATACATATGGGGTGACACATGATTGAGTGTTTAAAAAAAGTAAAAAAAAGGGAAATTAGTGGGGTGTGTGAGATTTGTAGAGTAAGGAACCAAAAATAAATATATGCATATATATGATATATATATACATGTTGAAACATATGTTTTATATATGTTAAAATATATGTTATATATATGTTAAAATAAATTTTGAAACATATATTTGTATATTATATATATATACATCAATATATATATATATATTATAAACTTGAAAAATATATATACTAAAATATATACGTTATATATTTAATATAAATATATAATAAATAAAAGTTCCTTAAGAGTGAAGGAATGAAAAAAAACTAAATAAAAAAAATAAATAGTAATAAAGTGTCAATTATCTTAGTGGATAAGGAACTCTAAAAAAATAATGATAAATAAATTAATTAAGCAAATAAGAACAAAATATCATTTTTCTTAATGGGAAAGAAAAATGTGTGCACAAATCCACCACTATTTATAAGTCTTACAAAATAGTATTAAAAAAATATATTTAATAAATAAATAAAATAAATAATTGAATGGTTTTTTAAACATTTGGGCTTATAAATAGGATCCATTCCATTAAGGTATGCATCCAACGACACTCTTCTAGACTCCTTGATAAAAATACTTAAGTTTTTCATGTTTTAGAGATAATATGAGAGTGTGTTTGGTCTTCAGGGAAGGAGTTTTGATGTGCTTTCAAATATGTGAATTCTAGAGAAGTTTGATTAGCAATTTAAGTTAAGGTGAAATGCATTAAAATTTCTATTTCAATGTTTTATTTCAAAAATACTCATTATAAGGGGAGAAAAATTTTATAATTTTTGTTTCAAAATTTTATTCTAAACCCTGTTATGTTTTAAAAAAATAATCATTAAATTTATTTCATAACTGTAAGAACCCGGGTTTTTTAGAATGGGTCAAAATCCTGAACCTGTTTGAATTTTTGACTTGTTCCTAAGAAAACTAGGAAAATCTGGGAAGTTTTAGAAATTTTCAGACTACACGATGTGTACTCTAAAGTACATGCCATGAATGGTTTAGGAAAGTACCAGTCATGTGCTCTCTGAGTACATGTCGTGTGATGACCGTGTAGAAATTTCATACTACACGGCGTGTAGTGTTATTCGACACACCATGTATCCTCCCTTCTGCATACTGGTTGGGTTCAAGCCGTGTCCCAACCCGTGTGAAGTGCCCAAGCCATGTGTCTATCTCCTCTTAAGTCGGAGTATGGAAAGGGCCACTACACAGCATGTAGTCCTTAAATATGCTCCGTGTACTTTTTTTATTTTCTTAAATGAAAGGGTATCACGTCTTATTTTGAAAAAATAGATTCTTCTTCTCCAACTTCAGAACAGGTCCATTCTGAAGTTCCAAAGAACGTTTTCTACCCTATAATCGTCATTTGACATCTGTTATTCAATCTGTCAGTGGATTTGGGATTGCAACAGCGAGACTAAACCCATGCACCCTGTTTCGTTCCAGTTTCCTTGCCTCACACGTCGCAGTTTCCATCCGAGTGGAATTTTCGAGATTTGACGGAAATGTAGATCTACGAAGATTGTATTCGAATTGGATCTCGATATCAGATGTGCATACGTCTACGGGTCTCAGGTAGGTGATGCATACCTTCTTTTGTGTTTTCACATACTTTTGGGTGGCGCAAACTTTGGCGTGTTTTCGGGTATTTTGAGTGTGACACTGTTTTACCTATTATTGTTTGTTTAACTGTTATTTGACTTATGGAATGCCTTTTGGTATGCCCTATTACCTATTTTTCTTGAGTAGGGTTGGGCGAGTGGTCATTTCTCATTCAGGAAATTTGGTCAATGAATGCCAAAATGGTTATAATTGTTTTTGTTTGATTAAACTGTTGAGTTTAGTTTATTAAACCTTGATATGAACTATTAGAGTCATTTAAGACCTCAATATTATTGTTTGATAACCATTAGGATGATGAAATTCAACTTTTTAGATTGTTTTTCCTCTTTAGGTGTTTTGTTTAAATGTCTTATATGTTGAATTGAAAATACTGAAACCTTTGGGTTATGTTGGGCATGGCCTAGATATTCTTGAGTGATGCTAATCATAGGTTGGACTTGTCCCAGGTTATGCTGGGTGGTTCTGACCATGAGATTGGGCATCATGGACGTCGGGTTGAGACGGTGTGACTGTCAGGTTGGGCATGGATCGGGTTACTTGGATGGCAGGGCCATCATACTTGAGCGACATGGTTGCAGGGGCATGAGGTGTCAAAGATGTTGTGTCTTGGGTAATATTTTGGTGATTACCACTCACCCGGAACTATGAGTAGTGTTCTCATAGAGAGACTTTTTGATGAGGTGGTTTTGACCACTCGTGTGGGTAGATGCCCCTGTTAGTTGTTGTTTAGGTATTATTGTTTTGGGGGTGCCTATTTTTGGAATCCACGTGGAAGGTGAGGAGCCTTCGGGGGATAGCATTGAGGAAATTGGGTTGGGGGCAGAGGCTCACCGTGATTTGAGGGCAGACATCGATGTTCCTCCAGTTACTTGATTTGAGGGAAGACATTGTTGTTCCTCCGATTACTTTATTTGAGGGCAGACATTGTTATCCCTATGGTTACTTTATTGAGGGAAGACATCAATGTCCCTTCAGTTACTTATTTGAGGATAGGAATCGTTGTTCCTCTGGGTTACTATTTCTCGGGAGTGCCTTCGGGATGTCGGTACTTGAGACATGCGGTGTTAGCGGGAAAATGGTGCCAGGGTACATGACAGAGATTCCAGTGTTGGCCGAATCAGGTGACACTCCATGGTGGCTGCTGAGTACCAGTGGAGTTTGTGTTTATTCATGCAACTTATTGTTTACTGTTTTCCTTATAAATGCATGTCTGCTTAAACACTTATATTAGGTATGCACCGTTGGGTGGTGTCCTACTGAGATTCGTCTCACACCCTGAACGGGCCCTTTGGGACTCGTGCAGACTTTATGGATTTACGTGCAAGAAAGATTCCAGCTTCAGGAGCAAGGCATCATTAGATGTTTCATGGAGATGGTATGGACCTTGAGGTCTTTCCTAGCTGGATTTTACTTTGTTTTGTTTACTTTCCTATATTAGCATGCTTACTTGTTTTGTAGCTACAATTGGTTATCCATTGGCGCCTTTACATATGGATATGTATGACCTGCTTTGGATAAATGTTGGTAGTTCAGTGGTAGTTACAATTGATCATCATGCTTTTATGTTTACTTTCCGTTTCTATTGTTTATATTCATTGCTTCCACTTTTTATCGATGTTGAATGTGCTTCCGCTCTACGGGGCGGGTTCGAGTCTGCTGAGTCCTTTATTCCGCTGCATTTTTTTTATTATACTCAGACCAGTACCATTATTATCCTCTGAGAGGGTATAGCCTCTCCAAAATACCTAATAATACTCTTGCTTCTAGTCGGCAGCCTTTGGCGTTCGAGGAGGTGTGCCTAAGGTAGTAACACCCGACCCGTTTAGCATTGTTTTGGTGGATGTTCAGGTCCGGGTCATTACAAAGTGGTATCAGAGGAGTTCTTGATAGGGATTTAGTAGTAGTGTTTTGCTGGCTACTAATGAGATTAAGACTTCTCATTTTATTTCTGTTGGTTTACTATTTGGGATATGGTGGACTAAAGATAGGTTGTTACTGGAACTGGGTTTCTAGCTTGTGCTCGGGTGCCTGTAGCCCCAGGTACGAGGGATGGACCAAGTTTCCATGGGTTGGAATTGCTGTTTGTTTTTTTCTTAGATTACAGTTTATATGATTTCCACCTTGGTGGATCACTTGGTGTGTGTTGTTATTGATTGTGATATGTGACCCTTGACCCGGTGTGGTAAGGAAAAATTTGTCCTTGGCCCGGTATGGCAAGGTTGTTTGATTGGATTTTGATAGGCACATTTTTAGGGTATTTCAATTTCAAAACCGCACGTATGATTTGTGAAGTGATAATGCCATGTGAATAATATCAAATTTCTGTGCATGTATTCTTTGGAATATGAATAAGTGAAATTCCTGATAGAATTGTTTATTTATTATAATGTGTTATTCCATGCTTTATATATGTGTAGAATTACATGTGACGGGGTATTTGGGTCTGGCTCTTGTATAAGAAGGAAAGTACTATTGGTTGAGGTGATTTTGATCACCAGGATTGGGTAACTCAGTCATCAGTTTGAGGAAACGTTGGTTGTAGGGGAGGTCATGGCCCAAGGTACTTTTGATACTTGGCTCTATTGAGGGCAGGTAAGGAGGCCATGAGGTTGGGATGCTATGGGCATGGGTTGCGATAGGGTAGAGTAAGGGTAGTTGTTTTATGTTGCCTCATTACTGTTTTTATTATCTGTGTTGAATATATATTGTTATATATATATGTGGGTTGTCTAACCATTTATAGTATTCAGAAGGTTCCTTTTAGCCGAATCAGATGGAGCGCTAGGAAGGAGATGGTACAGTGCCACAGGAGCAGGATCAGGTCCAGGATCCGGTGCAGGTAGAGCTTGAGCCGCATGTATAGGCTTAGGGAATGGATCAGGTTCATGATCCAGTGCAGGTAGGACAACAATTGGGTTTGGAAACATTCGGACCATGGCTCTACGAGCAGCTCCGAGCTAGCCTGGTACATGTCTTGCATGGGATCGACAAAGGTGCGCGGGGTAAATAGACATCTATGGAATATCTGACACGGGAGTTCTGGTCGTATCACCCGCCACTTTTTAAGGGATAGGGTGGTCCTCAGGCATATGAGAACTGGATAGAAATCATGCAGATGATCTTCGAGTAGCTTGAGATGCCTCCAGGGTGGAGGGTCAATCTGGTGACGTACATGTAGCGGGGACCAGTGAAGCATTGGTGGGATGTGCAGGTTCAGGATCATAGGCATGAAGGGATAGCATTTAAGGACTTCAAGGACAGGTTCCTTGATCACTTTTACCAAGATACACTAAGGGCAGATAGAGCTCAGGAGTTCTTGATCCTTCAGCAGGAGGACATGTTCATTATGGACTATGCGTCTACTTTCACTGAGTTGTCCCACTTTGCACCTAGTATGGTAAGTGATGACACGGTTAGGGTGAGGCCCTTAGAGGATGGCTTGCGACACACCATTCATATTCAGCTGAATATCTTCGGGTTGGGTTCTTTTTCAGAGGCGGTGAATTAGGCGCTCATAGCAGAGGGAAACCAGAGGGATAGACCCCACGTTGGTAGGGAAATGGATTCAAGTGATGGTTTGGATAGCAGGAAGTGAGGACGGGATGAGTTCTAGCAGGTCAGTCAGGCCAAAGACTCAGCTACACCACCTCATAGAAGTTCTTCAGTGGTTTTCCTTTAGTGTGGACAGACAGGACATGTTCAAACTCAGTGCGATAAGCCTCCAAAGGAGTTTCGAGCATGTGGACAGGTCGGGAATCTTGATAGGTGTTACAGGAAGCCTCCTCAAACAGCCGGCAAGTAGGGACCAGGACAGATGGCGGCATCTAGAGTTGGTTTATGTTTGGTACCAGGAGAGGGTAGTCGAGTTTCAGCTACATGCGGAGGACATGACAGAGATAGTGGGATCCAGTTGAGGGGTCATTGGCCGGTGGATGGAGTATCACCGCAGGGAGTTCAGGCATCAGGTAGTCGTACTTCAGGTCAGGTGCACGTTGTAGAGCTGTCAGAGGCTGAGTAAGTTGGTGAGCCAATGATGGTTAGAGGTACACCATGGGTGTGGTCGTGATTTCCATGTTTCCTTTTCAGCATGACCTATAGAGGCATGTCCTTTTTGAGTGCACGTGATTCACAGGATCTATGTGGACTGACTAGATACTGGTCGGTGGGATTGGCATCATATCGGGTGCGTGATATATTTATATATATGTATGAGATGCGTAGCATCAGGGTCATCGAGGATGCGGGTTACTTGAGGTGTCGTGGGCATCGGGTATCGAGGATGCAGGTTACTTGAGGTGCCTTGGGAATCGGGACATCGAGGATGCGGGTTACTTGAGGTGCATGGCATCAGGTTTAATTTTTAGTGTCCATGGGATCCAATACCTCATGGAGGCGGACACCGATGCGGTGTGGGATGCGTTTGGGTGTCGAAAACGATGTGGGAGCACCAATGAGGTGAAGGGGTGACGACGTATCATGAGAGGACCATGCATCTGGAAAACAGGTTACTAAAACTTTGCTTTTTTTTTAGTTTTGTTGGGTTGAGATCGGGTTAGGTGATTCCTAAGATGGGGAGCCCCTTGAAGAATTTAGCTAGAACCTTTGAGATCGGGGAAGTTCGGGTTACTTTGATCAGGGTGGTATGTTCGGTGCCATCTCCAGGTTTCGTTTGACAGCTCAAGGATGAGCTATATTAAGGTGGGGAGATTGTAAGAACCTAGGTTTTTTAGAATGGGTTAAAATCCTGACCCTGCTTAAATTTTTGACATGTTCCTGAGAAAACTAGGAAAATCTGGGAAGTTCTGAAAATTTCTAGACTACACACCATGTACTCTAAAGTAAACGTCATTTATGGGTTAGGTAAGTTCCAGTTGTGTGCTCACTGAGTACATGCTTTGTGATGACCATGAATTAATTTCTTACTACACAGCGTGTAGTGTTATTCGACACGTCGTGTATCCTCCCTTCTGCGTACCGTCTAGGTTCAAGTCGTGTGCCAACCCGTGTGGAGCGCCCAAGCCGTGTGGCTATCTCTGCTTAAGTCAGAGTACGGAAAGGGCCACTACATGACGTTTAGTCCTTAAATACACACCGTGTACTTTTTTTTATTTTCTTAAATGAAAGGGTGTCGTGTCTTATTTCGAAAAATAGCTTCTTCTTTTCCAACTTTGGAACAGGTCTTTTCCAAAGTTTTGAAGAACATTTCCTACCCTAGAATTGTCATCCGACATCCATTCTTCAATGTGTCAGTGGCTGCGAGATCAAAACAGTGAGACTAAACTTGCGCACCCTATTTCGTTCCAATTTCCTTGCCTCACGCGTTGTAGTTTCCATCTGAGTGGAATTGTCGGGATTTGACAGAAACATAGATTTACGAAGATCGTCTTCGAATTGAATCTAGATATCAGACATGCCTACATCTATGAGTCTTAGGTAGGTGTTTCATACTTTATTTTGTGTTTTTTTCAGACTTTTGGGTGGCGCAACCTTTGGCGCGTTTTTGGGTATTTTGAGCATGACCCTGTTTTACCTATTATTGCATGTTTAACTATTATTTGACATATGGGATGCCTTTGGGTATGCCATGTTACCTGTTTTTCTTGAGAGGGGTTGGGTGAGTGACCATTGATCATCGGGGCATTTTGGATGGGGAATGCTAAAATGGTTATGATTGTTTTTGTTTGATTAAACTGTTGAGTTTAGTTTATTAAACTTTGATATGAACTATTAGAGGAATTCAAGACCTCAGTACTGTTGTTTGATAACCGTTAGGCTGGTGAAATTCAACTGTTTAGATTGTTTTTCATGTTTAGGTGTTTTGTTTAAAAGTGTTATATATGTAATTTTTGAATTTCAAATACTAGAACCTTTGGGTTGTGTCAGGCATGGCCCAGATATTCTTGAGTGATGTTGATCACAGGTTGGGCTTGGCCCGGGTTACGTTGGGTGGTTCTGACCATGATATTGGGCGTCATGGAAGTCGTCTTGAGGTAGTGTGACTTTCAGGTTGGGCATGGCTCGGGTTACTTGGATGGCAGGGCCATCAGACTTGAGCGACATGGTCATAGGGGCACGAGGTGTTAGAGATATTGTGGCTTGGGTACTATTTTGGTGATTACTAGTCACCCGAAACTATGATTAGTGTGCACACAGAGAGACTCCGTGACGAGGTGGTTTTGACCACTTGTGTGGGTAGAGTCCCCAGTTAGTTGTGGTTTAGGTACTATTGGTTTGGGGGTGCTTGTCGTAGGAATCCACGTGGAAGGTGATGAGCCTTCAAGAGATTGCATTGAGGTTATCGGGTTGGGGGAAGAGGCTCGTCGTGATTTGAGGGAAGACATCATTATTCCTCTGGTTACTTGATTTGAGGGAAGACATCGTTGTTCCTTTGGTTACTTAATTTTTTGGGAAGACATCGTTGTCCCTCTGGTTACTTTATTGAGGGAAGACATCGTTGTCCCTCCGGTTACTTATTTGAGGACAGGCATTGTTGTTCCTTTGGGTTACTAATTCTCTGGAGTGCCTTCGGGACGTCGGTACTTGAGACACGCGGTGTTAGGGGGAACATGGTTCTAGGTTACATGACAGAGATTCTGGCATTGGCTGAAGTAGGTGACACTCCATGGTGGTTGCTGAGCACCAGTGGAGTGTGTGTTTATTCATGCATCGTAATGTTTACTGTTTTCCTTGTAAATGCATGCCTTCTTAAACACTTATATTGGGTACGCATCGTTGGGTGGTGTCCTACTGAGATTCATCTCACACCTTGCACAGGACCTTCAGGATATGTGCAGACTTTATGGATTTACGTGTAGGAAAGAGGCTAGCTTCAGGAGCTGGGCAGCATTATCTGTTGCATGGAGATGGTATGGACCTTGAGGTCATGCCTAGCTGGAGTTTACTTTGTTTTTCTTACTTTCCTATATCAGCATGCTTACTTGTTTTGTAGCTACAGTTGGTTAGCCATTGGCACCTTTACATATGGATATGTATGACCTTCTTTGGATGCATATTGGTTGTTCAATGGTAGTTACAAGTGATCAACATGCTATTGTTTTTACTTTCTGTTGTTGTTGTTTATATTCATTGCTTCCGCTGTTTATCGATATTGAATGTGCTTCCACTCTATGGGTCTGATTCGAGTCTGCTGAGTCGTTTATTCCACTTTATTTTTTTTATTATACTTGGACCAGTACCATTATTATCCTTCAAGAGGGTATAGCCTCCCCACTATACCTAATAAGACCCTCGCTGCTAGTCGACATCCTTTGGCGTTCGGGAAGGTGCACCTAAGGTAGTAACACCTGACCCATTTAGCACTGTTTGGGTGGTTGTTCGAGTTCAGTTCATTACAAAAACCCTCTTCATAAGGGGTTATCTCCATACAAGTTATTATTTTATGTTTTTCTTCATCATTTTATGTGAAAGAATTTAAAAAAGTTATTTTATTCATTTTAAGATTATCATTTCATGTGATAGTCATTCTATTTAATTTCCATAGATAATTCCTAAGTCAAAATTATTATATGTCCATGCATGAATTATACCGGTTTGGCATCCCATGTATGTTTTACAATCTATAGTTTCATTATCAAAAAAATTTGGTTGCTTCTTAATGAAATATATATATATATATATGAACTTATATGTATATATAAATATATATATATATATATTAATCCATTTTCATAGTTTTTAAGCATATTATTGAGAATCCCAATTAAAAAAGGGCAAGATCAAATGTTTTTTTTAATTCTATTCTTAGACTTTGTAAACATGATGAGGATTTAGGGAGTGAACTCAATCCTCCAAGATGGGTAGGTCCTATGTAGCCTTCAATGTTACAAGTGTCCTTAAAGTTTTATTTTCCAAGATTGAAATTTATTTTTCTAAAAAAACACTGGATTATTTTTAAGAAATTATTTTAAGTATTCTTATGGTTTTATTTGTAAGTGATTTTATTGGTTTTATTCTAAATTTTAGTTTTATGAAAAGTGGTTTTAATATTTAAATTTTTTTTCAAAAACTATATGTTATTAAAATTTATTTCCCATTTTTTAAAAATATGTATGACCTTTTAAAGAGAAATTTTAATTTTATATGATGTTTTATTTTAAGAAAGGTTTTTAGTGTTGAAAATATTATTTTCATATAAATTTTTTATTTATTTTTGAAAAATGGGTTACTTGATTTTAAAACCCTTACTGAGCGGTTTGCTCACCCCAAATTTTTTAAAAATGTTTTTCATAGGGTATTTAGCTAAGTAAGAGTTACTCAAGATAGATGTATTGACTATACAGATTAGACAGAGCATAGTTGGCATTGGATCATAAGTGTTTAATTTTAAAATGAAAATGTATATCTAAGATAGATAGTTTTGTTTGAGTTTTTTCTAATCCTATAAAACTCCATGCCTAAATGATCCTTAGACTGTCTATTTTTCAAGTGATGTTCATTATTTTATTCTAAAAAAATATACAATGTTTATGACATCAGATATGGAATTGAAGGTTTAGGGATTCTCAACCAAAATCATACAAAACCCCTTCCCAGTCCTATTTCCCACATCCTATAGGATCTTATCTCACCAAAATACCAATATAAGAAGGCTTAAGGAGTAGTGTAAATGAGGATATCAAAAGAATAGGTAATTGTTTTAACCAAGTTCATTCAAGTTTATTTATTCTACCATATCCTAAAAATATATTATACTCATACTAATATAATTACATCAGTATCATTATTACAATAAAATTTTATTATGTTGATCGACCCATCCATTAGAAAATAAAAATGTTGCTTGTGTTATTGTCAGGCTATCTCCTCTATTAATGTCATGTTTAATTATTCATCAACACTTTACATGTATAAGTAAAAAAGTTAATTTAATGTATAAATATTATATTTATGACATTATTAAAATTTTGGAAAGATAAATTACCTATTCTATTCATAATATTAATAATAATTGATCAATGAAAATTTAACTTCCTGAAATGATCATACCACAACACTTTTCTTAATTTTAAAATATTTTTGAAAACCTATATAAATGTATAAATTTTGTGCTATTATAATGATAGATAAAATATATATCTAAAATTTTGGACATTATGAAACTATTTTATAATTCCTTTGACCATGGTTAATGTATCGAAGCATTTTTAGATAAATTTACTAAACAACTCCAAGTATCCAATGAGAGCAAGAACCATACAGTAAATAAATTACATTTGATAATAAATGGACCTTAAACATAAAATGCACATGAAAAAATTTCTGAATAAATTATTTAATCAACTTAATTTTGTTGTTCATGAGGTTAGACACACACACCAAGTGATTCAATACTTGAGGTAACAGTTCTCTGTCTCAATTTGAATTCCTTGAGACATGTTTCTTATTATTCCCTAATTTACTTTTATATGGTATAAAAACTTCCCAATTTACCTATTATATTATAAATAACTTTTTATTATTATGATCTTCACTTTAATTTAATCTCATCTTATTCCTTTTTCTTTAATTCATTACCCAAGTCAAAATGATTCTTGATAACTTGATTTAATTTCATTGAGTTATTATGTTTATTTTTGAACATCATCCTTCTATTTTTCATTTCTTCCACCCTATTATTATATTTTATTTAATTATCTATTTTTCCTGGGGTCTATATGTATTCTTGATATTTCACCTCCTTTTGGTTTACAATTCAACTAAATGGTTTCTTGTATGTGGACTCGACCTTGTGTCTTCTTTATGGTCAGGAAACTTTTTCCTTCATGTGCATATTATTTATATTTTCATAAGTATACTCTTATATATAATTAAAAGATTTTTTAAGGTCAATTTTGGTTTTATTTGACTTTATTTATTAAATTATAAAAGGATTTTTTTAACATTTTCTCCATAATCCATTTTTTGGATTTATTTACAAATATGTAAAAAGAATTTCATTTTTAGTATTTACCACATGGGAACATTTTCCCAATTTTATAACCTTTTTTATTATTAAATCTTATTATTAAATTTTCCATATTTTTTTAAATAAAATATTATTCCCATTCTTTTATGGATTTTTCATTTTAAAAATAATGGTTAATGTTTAAAAAAATAACGGGATTTCATTCAACTTATGTATATTTTTATCTTACACTCCATATTTTTTATTTTTAACTTAATTTATTTTAAAGGTTTAAATATTCATAATTTCAATAAAATATGGTTTTCAATATCCTCTTTTCACACCTTGAAATGAATTTTTCAAATTGACTTATAAGTTTGTTTTTACAACCATATTACAAAAGATTTATGGAAATTATTTTTATAATTTTTCTTTTATTTTCTTATAAAACTCCAAAACATATATCCCTTTTAGAGTTATGTTTCATGTATTACCCTCTAAATGCACTTATTAATTTATAGTTCATAATTCACCCTATTCATAAAGATTATGTTCTATGTCACTATTTATCTCTCACTTGACTTTATTTTTCTAATTTTTGTTCATATTCTTTAATTTCATGGATATATTTTAAAGAAACCTTGGCCTTTTACACATATTATTACATGGTTTTAAGTATAATTAAAAATCAAATTACAAGATAATGATCATAAAGTCTAGGGTCTTATAGATTTTTTACATAATTAAACTTCATGAAACCAAAATAAAAAATATATATTTAATATTCATAATGAGATCCTAACTCCATTTAGCCCTTATTTTATCATAGTATAGCCTGGGGAATACGTTAAAAATGAATGATATAAAAAACCCAGAAAGGGAGTAAGCATCGGCATAAAACATAGCACATAGGTTAGAAGACATAACATGATGACATAAAGGCATGGAACATGAATAAAAATAAGGAAGAATTACATGTATAACATGGGAAAATATAACCATAACATCATTGGAATGTGTAAAAAACATAAAACATGACATATACATGAGTCAAGGCTAACTGCCAATACATGGTGGGCAAAGTCTTATAAAGGAATCAGGTTCACTCCCTGTCCCAACATGACGTATCATGAGACTAAACATTACCCGATGCATTGAAGTGCTATCTAGGTTCACCCATCATAACATTTTTATGAATATTTCTTCTACATTAATAATCATACATAATAAATCAAACATAAACATAAAGGTTACCCATGGAAAGAATTGGGTATCATAATCATGTCAAAAGGTATAACAAAATTGAATATCATAAAAGTGTCCATGAAAGAATTGATTTAAAAATAAATTGACATTAATAAGTGAAGTTAGTAATATATCATGATAATTTATTTCAGATTGAAGTGAAAACATGTAAAAAAGAGTGTCTAAGAACCTTTAGAAATAAAACATTTTAGTGCAGTTTATGGAAAATATTAAAGATTCATTAAAGAGGAAAAGGTATAATTTTTCATAAAAAATCAGAAATTAACTAAGATAGTTTTTCATGATAAAATTAGTGATTTTATAAAAATAATGGTGTCTTAAAATAGATTATGGATGGTACTTAAAAACGGGTAAGAAGTTAAGAAGTTCCCTTTAATTGGGCTTGGTTATCTTGAAGAATTGAGAAGGGAACCTTTCTAAAACATGTAATTCCATATAAATTAAAGATTATATGATCTGGATACATGAGTTTTTAAAATATACACATAATTTATAAGAATTACACAAAAATAAATAAACATTTCATTAGGTTAAAGAGAGATAAAGAGTGGTCTGAAGGAAAAAAATGGAGGTTCGAGTAGAATCTCTTACCTTATGTCTGAAACGGTTTTACACCTGATCTTAATATATTGGATAACAAAATTAAATCCATTAATTAATTAATTAAGAACCTTTTATATATTTATTTTATTTATTATAATTTTATTAAGTTCTTTTGTGGCCTTCTAATTGTTCGGGAGCGTATGTTTCCTTGGTTTTCATGATTGGTTTACTTATTTACCTGTATGGAAAATCTTGTAAAGTATGGGTAATTATATAGAATTGAAATTATATGTTATTAATTATCTTATATAGGTTAAATTTATCTTATATATCATTTTTTATATTAAATTAGGAGTAATAATTAGATAGATAGTTAAAGATAATCATTTGGGTTAATTTTGGCAGTTTTAGACCATAATGAACTCGTTTTGTTTTATCATTTAGTATTATGTAAATATGTAAGATATATAAAATAAGAATGGTTATAAAATATATTTTTCAATATTTTTCAACCATTATAATTTTTTAAGACCATACATGAAGGTGGTAAAGTAAAATGAAAATTTCCCGTCCTTGAAGGCGATAAATTAACATCTCACGGACGACGTTTTCATTTTTAGATTAAAAGGGAGAGGAGAAGGGGTTTGATGATGGAATATTACATTAGCATAATAAAAATACATTATATGTAAGTTATTGGATTTATAACACCATTTTTATGAGGGTAGGTGAGTATAGAATAAGAAAATAAAAATAACTTGAAAATAAATTAAAAGAAAAGAAAGAGGAATTTACCTCTTGAATTCCTCTTCATTGACAACCTCCATAGGGAAAATTTTTTGGTCTTTTGATGCGAACAAGGACTTATGGATGTGTTATTGGGGATTGGGAATTTATTTTAGTATTTTTTTTTACAAGTCTCAAAGCTTTATAGGTTTGAGGAGAAGAGGTGGGGAGGGGTGGTATTTATAGTGGGAGATAGGAGTGTTATCTCATTATTTTATTCATTAGTTTATTATTTTTCCTTAGGATAATAAATAATGATGATTGCATGAATAAATACATTAAATAGGTAAGGATAATTCGATATTATGGTTCTTACATTAGTGATTACTCAAGTAATAGTGAATTTAATTTATAATGTATATATACCGTAAATTGTTGTATTTTATTATTCACTAAAAATTCAACTATTTTAAAAAAATACAAAAAATTAACCCTAACCATTTTTCAATATTTATAATTCAAAAATGAACTAAATTTTATGAAAATAATTTTCTAAATATGAGAAATTTAATTTTAAATTAAAATCGTCATTTACTTATAAAATACCAATTTTAAAATTATAACTGATTTTGTAACACTTTGAAAAATTAATTAAGGTCTCATAAAATTATATTATAATAAAAAAAATATTAATTTATTAATACATTTTATGGAACTAAATTTTCTTTTCAATTATCAAATTAATCATAAAATTGTAATTAAATATTTATTGCTTATAAAAATACCTACACTTAATTAATAATTTTTAAACCATTTATTTACTTATACTATGATATAATTATATCATATTTTCATTTATAAGATTCATAAATTTTATTTATAATTTCATGGGTGAGTTTACTATTTTATTGGCCATTTTACTATTCATAAGATTCATATTACTATTCCAAAGGTCAAGTTACTATTTCATTGGTATAGGTTCTTTAACTTATAGAAATAGCTCTTATTTCATTCATTATTCATTTATAAAATTTTTATTGTATTCTTAATGTGATTTTATATGATTTATACTATATGAAATAATTATAATAAGGTAATTTCTATTGATATAATTCCAAGTCATTAAATTATTCCCCCTTATGAAATTTCTCCCTCAAATTTTTTTTACAGTCTAAGTTGAAAATAGGTGTGGGTAATTATCCTCCATCGCTTCCTCAGGTTCTCATGTTTTCTCTTCATACTTGTGGTTCTGCCATAGTACTTTGACCAGGTGAGTGGTCTTATTACATAGAACTTTATCTCTATGATCTAAGATCTTCACTAGATTCTCCTTATAAGAGAGATCATTTTCCAACTATACCACCTCTAAATTTAGTAAATGAGAGGGATCTGGTATGTACTTCCTCAAGAGAGATACATGGAATACATCATGTACTTGATACATGTTTGGTGGAAGTGCTAGTCTATATTCCATAGTTCCAACACGATCAAGAATCTCAAAATGGATTATGTACTTGGGAATTAGCATTACTTTCTTCCCAAATCTCATATTCCTCTTTCATAGAGATATGCAGAAGAATACCATGTCTCTAGCCTTAAACTCAAGGTATCATAAAAAATTGTCTACATACATATTTTATCGAATTTAGGCTATCTTGATGTGTTGTTGAATGGTTTTAACCTTATCCACCATTTCTTCAGTCCTAAGAGCTTACGTTCACTGACTTCATCCTAGAATGTTGGTGTTTTACATCTTTTCCCATAAAGGGATTCATATAGATCCATTTGGATGTTGGAGTGGAGACTATTGTTGTGGGAGAATTCAACCAGTAGAAGATATTGGTCTCATCCTCCTTTAAAGTCCATAGAACACACTCTCAACATGTATTCCAGTGTTTGAATAGTTCACTCATATTGGCTATTATTTTGAGGATGATAAGCCATACTAAAGTTCAGCTCAGTGTTTAGAGCATTTTGGAGAATTTTCCAGAACTTCGAGGTGAATTTTGGATCTCGATCGAATACAATAGATAATTCTACTTCATACAGTCTTAAAACTTATTTGATGTATATCTATGCTAGTTTATCTAGTGAGAAGTCCTACCAAATTTCGATAAAGTGAGATGTCTTTGTGAGGAGATCAACAACAACCCATATAACATTTCTTTATCTCGATGAATTTGGAAGTCTAGTGACAAAGTCCATAGTAATTTTTTCCAATTTCCATGTTGGTATGGGTATTGGTTTCATTATCCCCTTATAATTTTTCCTTTTATACTTCACTTGTTGACATACCAAGCACTTTGATGTATATTCGATGATCACCTTTTTCATATTATCCCACTAATAGTGCTCTTAGAGATCTTGATACATCTTTGTTATCCCTATGTGGATATAGAAGGTTAATTTATATGAATCATTAAAAAGGTAATTATTTAACTCATTATTAGATGGTATACATAATCATCACCAAAATATCATGACTCCTTCCTCGTCCATTTTGAACTTTGAGGAATTCCCATTTCTCATGGATTCCACCTTCTTCTAAATTTTCATATCACTTATTTGAGCATCCTTTATTTTCTCCATGAGGGATGGTTGAGAAATCATTTGAGAGAGGATTAATGATGTTACTTACTTAATGATTCACATGTCCATCCTTTGAAAATCTAAGAAGATTGGATCCTTATTAATTCTCATCATTGATAAAGACATGGGATCCTTTCTACTTATAGAATCTACCACCTTATTTTCCTTACCAAGATATTAGTGGATTGAGAAGTCATAATATTTGATGATATCTAACCATATTCTCTATCTCATATTAAGGTCCTTTTATGTGAATATATATTTTAGACTCTTGTAATCAGTATATATCTCATGCTTCTCCCCATAGAGATAATGCTGCCAGATTTTCAATGCAAATATTGTAGCTAAAAACTCCAGATCATGTGTGGTATAGTTTTTCTTATAAATTTTTAACTACCTTGAGGTGTGGGATATCACTTTATCATTTTGTATTAGTACACATCCTAATCCCTTATTTTGAGAATCTTTGTACACCAAAAAGAGTTCTCCACTTGTTAATAATGTGAGCATAGGTGTAGTGATAAGCCTCTTTTTCAAATATTTAAATCAGTCTTCACATTCATTGGTCTAGAAAAACTTTTCTCCCTTTTGATTAATCTTGGTTAGTGGGTTTTAAAATCATGATAAGTTCTTCACAAATCACCAGTAATACCCAGCTAGACCAAGGAAACTACAGATATTCATTATAGATGTTGGTCTAGGCCACTCTTCGATTACCTTTATCTTGAAAGGGTCCACAAATATCTTTTTTCTAGTGATTACATTCCCTAATAATGATAATTCCTCCATATATAACTCACATTTGATTTACTTTCCATATAGTTTCTCCCTTCACAATGTTTTTATCATAGTACTCAAATTCCCCTCATGTTCTTCCTTGTTCTTGGAGTATATCAGAATATATTCAATAAATATTATCATATATTGGTCATGGTAATCTATAAAGACTTTATTCATTAAGTCCATGAAAATTTCTGGTGCATTAGTGTGACCAAAGGGAATCACTATGAACTCATAGTGTCCTTACATTGATCGAAAGGCAATCTTGGAAATATCTTCCTTCATCACCTTTAATTGGTGATATCCTGACTGAAGGTCCACCTTAGAGAAATAATTTTCCCTACATATCTAATCAAACAATTTATCTATCTGTGGCATGGGATACTTTTTATTTATCATGATTTTTTTGAGATCATAGTAATCAATGCAAAGGTGCATTGATCGATCCTTCTTCTTGAAAAAGAGGATTGGAGCACCCCATGTTGAAGAACTCGGGCATATAAAACCCTTGTCCAGATTCTCCTATAATTGGTTCATTGATTATTCCAACTCAATGGTGGCCATTCTATAAGGTGACTTTGATATAGGCAGAGATCCAGGAATAATTTCAATTGATAACTCAACCTCTCGATCATGAGGAATACCGGGAAGTTCTTTAGGGAATACATCAGTGTAATCTCTCACGATGGGCATGTCTTTGAGCTTGATTCTCTCATTTGCCTCAATCATTTGAGCTAGATAGGCTTTCTCATAAGGCAACAATATCCATAATTGAGATGATGATTCTGACGGAGATTCATCTTCCTCCTTACACTTATACAAAATTAGAGGATTCTTTAGGATGTGAAGAGTGATCTCCCTTTCCCTATAGTTGATATTGTATTTGTATAAATATATCCAATCCATGACCAATATAGCATCAAACTCTACCAAAGGGAGTATGACAAGATTTTCTGGGAGGTTCAGTCCACAAACATTAACTGGGGAGGAGTTATAAACTTTGGATGAAATAATTCCCCCATTTGATGTTCACATAGACAACTCAACCTCCAAATTTTGAGGTGGTTATTAAATAGTTATACTAATCTTATAATATATGAAATAATGAAAAAGAACCAATATCCAATAGTATATTCACCATTCTTGAATGAATAACCAGCATACCTATCACCACATCATTATCGGGATCCACCTCAGTAGTAGTGATAGCATATGATCTTCCTTGTTGTATTGGAGGTTTTTATTGTTGATTACCTATAATAACCCTTGGATTAGGGAAATGTATCGTATAATTCCCATGTTCCTTATAGTTGAAACACTACACTACAGGCTGAGTGTTGATCTAAACCTTCCTTTATTCTTCCACATTGGTGGGATTTTTCATATCTCTTCTGCAGTTATTTTCCATATGCCCTCCTCTTCCACATTTGAAGCATCTCTTGGTTCCCTTTAAGTAGTTTCCAGGATGCTTCTTCCCACACTTTTTACACAAGGGATGCTGAGTATTATTTCCATCACGGGATCTATCTATTGATCCACCCATATTAAACTCTATTTTCCTCTTTTTTTCATTGGGCCCATGAGACCACTGAGAGTCTCTAGTCTCTATTTCAACCTTAAGGAATAATAGAAAATATACTCATAACTATCAAAGTCTCAAATATCCAATGACTTTTATAGACTCAACTTTATCCCACTAAATAATAGATTCACCTTACTTTCGATGTTCATGACAAATCCAGAGGCGTATCTTGCAAGACTTGTGAATTTTTCATCGTACGTATTGATAGAGTTATCTTCCTTCTTCTTCAGTTCTAGGAATTACCATTCCATCTTGAGGTGGATGGTTTAGGGAAAATATTTATTTATTTATTTTTGAAATCTTCCCATTCTATGGAATCAGTTTCCTCCTTAAAATTTGTGTTCTTGATTAGTGTCCACCACTGATCAGCTTCCCCGTAAAAATGATAAACTACCAGCACAAATTTCTCTTATTCTGATCATTAGAGGACAAATAATATATTCTCAATGGAGTTAATCCATTGTTATGGGGAAAGGGGATCAAAATATCCACTAAACATGGGAGGTATTGGTTGCATAAAGGATTAAACATAAACTTTATCTTTCTTAGGAGAAGGAGGGAGTTCTACATGATTCGAGTTATTATCCATAACTTGAGTCAGTTGAGCAAGTACTATCATAAATTTTTGAGAACCCATTCCCATAATATTTGGAATTTCATTAGGTAAATCATCAAATTACCTATCACATTGATTATTGACATGTTTTCTTCTATTTCCATCCATTAACTAAGAAAAAGAAATTACAGTTAGGGGGATTTAATACTTAACTAATAAGCATGTAAAAAGAAACATTGAACAATAAAGGATAAGCTTATAAAGGAATAGTATATCCTAAATTTTGATTCCTAGGTTTCAATCTAGGTTATCCAAGATATATTTCCTAATATATACTCTTACGGTAATTGTTTTCCCTTAATAATGGTTCGTAATGAGCTTATTAATTTACCAAAGCATATTACTCAGGATTATAAAACCAGGTGCATAGTAAGGCTTGTTGTAGTGTACTAGGTTACCCCGAGTTAGGTCCAAGACACCTTGTTGTAGTTGTTAACCCTAGGTGTAACAGCCCGAGATTTTATGAAAAAATATTCTTTTTTATTTCACTAATGTCTTGTGTTGTACGCTACACCAAAAGGAGCTTGCACAACACGCATCCTTGACTTGCCTTGCATTACACGCAATCGCGACCTTCCTCGATAGTGTGTGTAGTACGCAATACCGAGTTTCACTAAACAACGATATGCTATTAAAATATTATTATAACTAGCCGTTATGAATAGTAATAACCACCTTTTAAAATTTTAGAAATTTTAGCTCTCAAAATGGACTTCATTTTTGGATTCGGAGTATCGAATTTAGCCAAAGGTGAAATTTTGGTACTTTTCGGATAACTTTCATATTCTGATGAATAGTGAAATTTACTAAATTATAATTAAAAACAACTTTTTTTAATCGAAATAATTAATAGTGATAAATCATTAATTTGAGTGGTTTTAAAGTATATTTAGAATATATTTTTACAATTTAATACAATGTTGGTCATTGGATGTAATTTCACATTTAAACCAGACATAATCAAGTGTCAATCTTTTGATAGATATTGTTTCTTAAAAACACGCTATTTGTTTTAACAGCGGGATTTAATTATAAAATTAATTAATGCAATTTATATGTTATGAATTTGGTAAAATAGACTTCATTTTTGAATTCGGAATATGAAATATAGCTTAGGATGAAATTTTGTCTTTTTTTCTGAAAACTTTCAATTTTTGATGAATAGTGAAACCACTAAGTGGTAGGTTAAAAACTGAATTTTGCATAAAACTTAATTTTACCGCTTTTGTGAATGGAATTTCGAAAATCCGACAAACACGGTTAATATCAAGGACTAAAATGTGGTTCAATGAGATGAAAATAATTTTTGGTGAATAGTAACTTTTTACTTTTTTTACCACGGTTAATAGTAAATAGGGTAACTAAGGGTAAATATGATATTATTATTACCCTAACACATGTCCTAATTCTATTGGATAAGTGTAATTCGACCAAAAACAACCTTATGAATATAATATGACCATTTAGGTCCACTTGGATTAGATTATGACATTTAATATTATTTTATTTAATGAATAGTTAAAATAGTTAAAATCAAAGTTTAATAACTAAAACATTTTTAATATGGGGTTATACATAAGATAAATTCAACTATAAATATTCATTAGAAAGCTAAAAAGATTTCCTACATAATGATATTTTATTTATAATTTTTAGACTTTAAATAAATTAATTTATTTATGACACAACGATGATGCAGTAATTACCCTTTTGAGGAAATATTAACATAATTGATTTTATAAATGCTCAAATGAATGTAATTTGAGACTTTTTATGAATTCCAATAATTTTCTAGGTTACTATGATATATTAGTGTTGATTTAATCAACTTTTTTAGAACATATAATTCTGTTATGACTTTCACAAAAATCATATATCAAATAGTGTCAAAATTGACACAAAATAGTTTTTAAATAAAATATTATATTATTAATTGTTATTTTATTCCTAAAAATCTAAGGTTCGGCCAACTGACTTAGATAAGGATATATATATTAATAATAAACAATTTGGGGTTCTATTGGCATGTTATAGTAAGTGTATTAACTATATAGTGAAAGAAAACAAAAATACACGGTAAAAGTTAAATTATTTAACTTAGAGTTAAATCTAATTGATAAGGTTAAAATAATACCCTAAACTTGTCTAAATCCTATTGGTTGATAGGATTTCGACCCATCCCCACTTTAGCTTCGAAATAAGACCCTTTGGAACCATTATAAACTGATTTTGACATTAATATAAAATAATATTTTGAGGTATTCCTAAGGTGCCCCTCTCCTCCCTTATAAAAGGACACCTCCTCCCCCTCCTCCTCACACCAATTTGAGCACTCAAGCTCGTCCAACCCCTGCCAAAATCTCTTCTCCACTTCCCTAGAAACATCCTAGAGGTTATGGTCTTCCTCAAAGACCAATTTTAGTGCCCTAAGAGGAGGTCTCAAAGAGGCGCTTCAAAGAAGAGGTAATTACCGTTACCAATTCTTTCATCTTTATTTCTTCTTCCACTTCTTCTTATTAGGTTGTTTCATTATGAACTAATAACATCAGTATCACTCATATACTGATATGTTATTTTAAGTATGAAACAACCCTATTTCACCATCTATCCATCCTACGGAAAAAGAAATCACCGCGCGTGCGTACGTACGGAATACCGTCTCCACGCCGTGGTGTAATCTATTTTCCACCACCACCTTACATGGATGGGTATAATGGTGTAAAGAATAACTATACATAGTTATTAAAACATCATATTGATTCTGATATATTTTATAATCCACTCCAATTCAATTCAATAATTATGGAAATGATATCATCGCTCGTGCGTACGTACGGACTACCGTCTCCACGACGCGATGAGATTCATTCTTAATGATTAACCATTCATGAATGATTATAAAGTATATATAATAAGTACTAATGAAATATATGACATAATAATGATACTGGATTTATGTATATATATATATGTATGTCATCTACTTACTTCCATTCAAGACAATAAGGAAAGAAAAACAGCGTTCATGCGTACGTACGGACTACCATCTCCATGAACGGTGTTTTTCATTTTATTTATCTATCTATTATATATATATATATACTGAATATATATGATATATAAATCATATTTTATATTTTGGAAGTAAGTAAATCATTATATAAGTAATAATGATGTCAAGAACAACAAGTCAAAACACCTACGATAAATGAAACGATTTTACCCAAAACGCTTCTTTAACATGGAATTTACAAAAGAACGGGTAATATAATGTCATAAGTGAACCATATATGATATCATAACAATGAATATGATTCTGTAATAATTCAATGACATTATTTAAATCATTATACAGGAGTTTCAGACACATACAAAGCAAATCGGACCTAAGGTAAGGGAAATATCACAATCTCATTTTTATCTGAGATTGTTTATACTTTAGTATTTACTGGGGTGTATTTTATCATCCACATCCATGTTTCCTCAAAATGTAATATTATTTCCATCCAACTACAATTGTTTAAATCCTATTTTACCCTTCAGTGAGTTTTTAGTAAAAGATATGAAAGGAATCTTTTGTCGTTTTTTTCGTACGAGGTACTTTTTGACTTTTCTGACAAAAGTACGAAGAATGTTTTTTTTAACTTATACGGCATGAATGGATTTTTAAAACATTATTTCCAAGAATCTTCCTTTAAAATTATTCAAGTTTATTTTTAAACAACTTTTTTTAGTTTATAATTGTATGACATATTAAGAAAGGAAAAGTGTTTTTGAAATAGAAAGGATATTTTCCTCAAGAATGGATTTCAAGTATTTTATCAAAATTATTTTCCATCTAAGATAATAAAGGGTTCTGTTTTTATCCCTATTATTACATTTATTTGATTATGTTGTGATGGAATTATTTTTATGAATTCCTTTATCTTATATGAATTGTTTTATGATGTCATGTTGTTTAAGAATCCCATTTTTATTACATGGGTTATGTAATGATGTATGATTTATGATTTTGTGGCACACATAAGAATGGTATCATTATGAGATGGGTGGGACCTATATCTCCCTCCAATGCATTGGGTAAAGATTTTATATCTCATGAGATAGACATGGCTGGAATGGTAGGTTATACCGGTTCAGTGAAACAGGACTGAAACGAGGGTTACTCGATTCAGAAATGGACTTTGTCCACTAAGATAGTCTTGGCAATGAGTCTTGACTAACAAGAAATGATTCTCTATGATTATGTGTGAATTCCACAAAGTTTCATGTTTTAAGTTATGATTATTGTGATTACATTTCACTGCCATGATTTACCCCATGTTATGAAATTATGATCTCTTTTGCAGGTTATGATTTTCCAAAAGTTATGTGCTTATGTATATGATGTGATTGATATTTCTTTTGTTTACCCTTACTGAGCATTTGAGCTCACCCTTTTATGTTTTCTTTTCCCCAGGATATAATGAAAGGTTTTAGGTAAAAAAAAAGTAAGATCTTTATAGGAGATGTTGAAGATCTTTCACCACGATTAGAAGATTACGTTCCGAGTTTCCAAAGACACTAAAATATTACGATCCTTGTGTGTGTTTTTTGTTATGTACTAAGTATTCTGCAAAAGTAATGTAATGTCCATGTACGTCAAGCTTCGGGTCTCTACAGTTGGTATCAGAGGAAAGGTTTAGTCAACCTTTGGAAACTAGGATGCGAAAACGTTAGTGAGATCCCTAGAGATATTTCTAAGGTATGTCTAGGGATGTCCCTAAGGATAAGTATACGTATAGGATATAATCCTAGAACTACGATAACGATCTTATAATTTAACCTAAGATGTTAGATATTAAGGGTACTCCCCCTTTACTATGTTGTTTTCCCTAGCATGATTTTTTCCTCTCACACTATTCTTTTTGGGTTTTAGACGATGGCTGGAACCCGAAGGAACCGTGTTGATCAATGCAATGGACAATGCAATGATTGTCCTCCTGAACAAACAAATGTTATGGGAGATGGAGTGCAAAATCTTATTGCTATACTTACACAAGCTATGAATCATTCTGGACTTCCAAATGAGCAGAGAAGGGAACAATATTCTATTGAGTCCTTCATGAGGCAACGTCCACCTTCTTTCAGTGGGTCTTCTGATCCACTTGTTGCTGAACAATGGATCAGTACCACTGAAAAGATATTTTCAGTTCTTCAATGTTCTGAACATGATAAAGTCATCTTAGCAGTATATCGTTTGGAAGGTGAAGCTGATCAATGGTGGAATCTTATCAAGAATACAAGGCAAAGAGATGAAATTGAGTCCATGGAATGGGACGAGTTCAAGAACTTAATTTTCAATAAGTACTTCCCTCGTATTCTTCGAACAAAGATGGAGAAGGAGTTTCTTGAACTAAAGAAAAAGGATGATGAATCTGTTGGTATATACGAAGCGAATTTTACAAGACTTGCAAGGTATGCATCTGGCATTATCATCCAACCTGAAAGTAAAGTTGATCGATTTTTCAGTGGCTTAAAACCAAGTCTTCGAAGGGCATTAGCTATAAGAGACTTCAGTAGCTATGAAGAAATTGTGTGTTGTGCTATCAAGGTAGAAATGGAAGTTGTTGTTACATATCCATCTCATGGTTTTGACAAGAAACGAAAGATGGAGTTCAAGGAGAAATCTCAGAATAATGGTGAAAAGAAGATGAATGTTTCCTTATGCACAAAGTGTGGAAAGAAGCATGGTGGAGATTGTCTTAAAGGGACTAGAAAATGTTTTAAGTGTGGAAAAGAAGGTCATCGAGCAGCTGAGTGTCGAAGTAATGGAAAAAGGGTTTCTAATGATGTGAATAAAGCAAACACTGCAGAGAACGCACCTCCAACACTTCAATGCTTCAAGTGCAAGGAAATGGGGCATTATGCTAATAAATGCCCTAATCCAAGGGTTAGTGATGATCAACATGAGCAACCAATGAAGGCAAAGGACAAAGGGAAGTCACATGCGATCACTATTGGCAATGTTGAATATGACAACGATGTGGTGGAATGATTAAGTGTTTATGTAATGGGATTCCAAAATAATGTTGTATCATTAAGTATTGCAATATTTATTGATGTGGTATTCAAAGTGATTGAGATATTTTTTGGAAATAAGATGATATGCGCATAATGAAGGGAAAACGAGAAAATGAAATGTTTAATAGTATTCATGAGCTCATGATTGATATAAGTACTAAGTGATATCATGGTTTGAGTATATAGAATTTTGAGGATTTTGGTATGTGGAAAGTGTTAACTTTAAACTGCATTCATGTTTTCACTAAGTTATTCAAGAGAATACATGATTAAGGACTTTGAATGTTTGGAATGTGACCAACAAAACATATCTTATGATATATGGGGATCAACGATGGTATTAAATCTCTGGTAATCGTTTTCACTATGTTATGAGAGTGGACTGCAGTATTATGGATAAGCCTAAAGATTGAAATGGATTATGTTGGACATAAGTGAGTATTGTTTAAGGATAGAAGTTTTTTTTCGATATTATTGATGGGATTTTATAGTAATGTAGTTTTAGAAAAAGGAAAACCTGCAGGACGGGCGACAACCCATCACTTCGGACGAGGCTGTGGGAATCGAACCCACAACCGAAGTGCGACTGGCCTTTATCGCCTACTACTGGCCTACAGGAAGTCCCTGTTTAGTAGAAACTAGTTTTATTATATTAATCAGTATGATATATGAAGTATAAATCCATTTTAGGAACCATATATGATTAATCTCACTATGGAATGACTTATGCTAACCTTTTGTTTGAGACAGATGGAATGACCCATCATTCTATCACATGATCTGCTAACACTTCACGAATAACAAATTCAACTTCATTTATTTAAGAGATGAAGTGGAAATTGTTCAAGGCACGAACAACAGTGATATTGTACCAAAATAAAGTAAGTATTTATTCTAATTCAAATTCTTCAACTTTAGGGAAACGATCATGAAAACCAAAAATGTTGTCCTAGTGCTCTTATATCTGATTAATCAGATGGTACCTTAGATATTCACAAATTTATGGATTTGTGATTGTTGTCTTTTCCATAGCCATGTTCTCTACCACTCTCCATCAGAACATGATGGTTAGATTTTTCTTCCATATCCATATTTTCACCTATGTGAAAACCCAGTGATTAGTTTATTTGGGTAACCATTACGTTTCATACTTTCATTTTTAAATATTGGTTTTGGTATTCCTTTTTACGATGTGGGTTTCTATTAAAGAAACTTTCAAATAGTAAACCATTTATAACCCCGACGAATTTCGAGGGCGAAATACATTTTAAGGGGGGTAGAATGTAACAGCCCGAGATTTTATGAAAAAATATTCTTTTTTATTTCACTAATGTCTTGTGTTGTACGCTACACCAAAAGGAGCTTGCACAACACGCATCCTTGACTTGCCTTTCATTACACGCAATCGCGACCTTCCTCGATAGCGTGTGTAGTACGCAATACCGAGTTTCACTAAACAACGATATGCTATTAAAATATTATTATAACTAGCCGTTATGAATAGTAATAACCACCTTTTAAAATTTTAGAAATTTTAGATCTCAAAATGGACTTCATTTTTGGATTCGGAGTATCGAATTTAGCCTAAGGTGAAATTTTGGTACTTTTCGGATAACTTT
Organism: Viscum album; assembly: GCA_963277665.1. Taxonomy (NCBI): domain Eukaryota; kingdom Viridiplantae; phylum Streptophyta; class Magnoliopsida; order Santalales; family Viscaceae; genus Viscum; species Viscum album. Next base: position 929,512,388 of record OY728131.1, read on the forward strand.
CATATTCTGATGAATAGTGAAATTTACTAAATTATAATTAAAAACAACTTTTTTTAAGCAAAATAATTAATAGTGATAAATCATTAATTTGAGTGGTTTTAAAGTATATTTAGAATATATTTTTACAATTTAATACAATGTTGGTCATTGGATGTAATTTCACATTTAAACCAGACATAATCAAGTGTCAATCTTTTGATAGATATTGTTTCTTAAAAACACGCTATTTGTTTTAACAGCGGGATTTAATTATAAAATTAATTAATGCAATTTCTATGTTATGAATTTGGTAAAATAGACTTCATTTTTGAATTCGGAATATGAAATATAGCTTAGGATGAAATTTTGTCTTTTTTTCTGAAAACTTTCAATTTTTGATGAATAGTGAAACCACTAAGTGGTAGGTTAAAAACTGAATTTTGCATAAAACTTAATTTTACCGCTTTTGTGAATGGAATTTCGAAAATCCGACAGACACGGTTAATATCAAGGACTAAAATGTGGTTCAATGAGATGAAAATAATTTTTGGTGAATAGTAACTTTTTACTTTTTATTACCACGGTTAATAGTAAATAGGGTAACTAAGGGTAAATATGATATTACTATTACCCTAACACATGTCCTAATTCTATTGGATAAGTGTAATTCGACCAAAAACAACCTTATGAATATAATATGACCATTTAGGTCCACTTGGATTAGATTATGACATTTAATATTATTTTATTTAATGAATAGTTAAAATAGTTAAAATCAAAGTTTAATAACTAAAACATTTTTAATATGGGGTTATACATAAGATAAATTCAACTATAAATATTCATTAGAAAGCTAAAAAGATTTCCTACATAATTATATTTTATTTATAATTTTTAGACTTTAAATAAATTAATTTATTTATGACACAACGATGATGCAGTAATTACCCTTTTAAGGAAATATTAACATAATTGATTTTATAAATGCTAAAATGAATGTAATTTGAGACTTTTTATGAATTAAACTAATTTTCTAGGTTACTATGATATATTAGTGTTGATTTAATCAACTTGGTTCGAACATATAATTCTGTTATGACTTCACAAAAATCATATATCAAATAGTGTCAAAATTGACACAAAATAGTTTTTAAATCAAATATTATATTATTAATTGTTATTTTATTCCTAAAAATCTAAGGTTCGGCCAAATGACTTAGATAAGGATATATATATTAATAATAAACAATTTGGGGTTCTATTGGCATGTTATAGTAAGTGTATTAACCATATAGTGAAAGAAAACAAAAAGACACGGTAAAAGTTAAATTATTTAACTTAGAGTTAAATCTAATTGATAAGGTTAAAATAATACCCTAAACTTGTCTAAATCCTATTGGTTGATAGGATTTCGACCCATCCCCACTTTAGCTTCGAAATAAGACCCTTTGGAACCATTATAAACCGATTTTGACATTAATATAAAATAATATTTTGAGGTATTCCTAAGGTGCCCCTCTCCTCCCTTATAAAAGGACACCTCCTCCCCCTCCTCCTCACACCAATTTGAGCACTCAAGCTCGGCCAACCCCTGCCAAAATCTCTTCTCCACTTCCCTAGCAATATCCTAGAGGTTCTGGTCTTCCTCAAAGACCAATTTTAGTGCCCTAAGAGGAGGTCTCAAAGAGGCGCTTCAAAGAAGAGGTAATTACCGTTACCAATTCTTTCATCTTTATTTCTTCTTCCACTTCTTCTTATTAGGTTGTTTCATTATGAAGTAATAACATCAGTATCAATCATATACTGATATGTTATTTTAAGTATGAAACAACCCTATTTCATCATCTATCCATCCTACGGAAAAAGAAATCACCGCGCGTGCGTACGTACGGAATACCGTCTCCACGTCGTGGTGTAATCTATTTTCCACCACCACCTTACATGGATGGGTATAATGGTGTAAAGAATAACTATACATAGTTATTACAACATCATATTGATTCTGATATATTTTATAATCCACTCCAATTCAATTCAATAATTATGGAAATGATATCATCGCTCGTGCGTACGTACGGACTACCGTCTCCACGACGCGATGAGATTCATTCTTAATGATTAACCATTCATGAATGATTATAAAGTATATATAATAAGTACTAATGAAATATATTACATAATAATGATACTGGATTTATGTATATATATATATATGTATGTCATCTACTTACTTCCATTCAAGACAATAAGGAAAGAAAAACAGCGTTCATGCGTACGTACGGACTACCATCTCCATGAACGGTGTTTTTCATTTTATTTATCTATCTATTATATATATATATATACTGAATATATATGATATATAAATCATATTTTATATTCTGGAAGTAAGTAAATCGTGATATAAGTAATAATGATGTCAAGAACAACAAGTCAAAACACCTACGATAAATGAAACGATTTTACCCAAAACGCTTCTTTAACATGGAATTTACAAAAGAACGGGTAATATAATGTCATAAGTGAACCATATATGATATCATAACAATGAATATGATTCTTTAATAAGTCAATGACATTATTTAAATCATTATACAGGAGGTTCGGACACATACGAAGCAAATCGGACCTAAGGTAAGGGAAATATCACAATCTCATTTTTATCCGAGATTGTTTATACTTTAGTATTTACTGGGGTGTATTTTATCATCCACATCCATGTTTCCTCAAAATGTAATATTATTTCCATCCAAATACAATTGTTTAAATCCTATTTTACCCTTCAGTGAGTTTTTAGTAAAAGATATGAAAGGAATCTTTTGTCGTTTTTTTTCGTACGAGGTACTTTTTGACTTTTCCGACAAAAGTACGAAGAATGTTTTTTTTAACTTATACGGCATGAATGGATTTTTAAAACATTATTTCCAAGAATCTTACTTTACAAGTATTCAAGTTTATTTTTAAGAAACTTTTTTTAGTTTATAATTGTATGACATATTAAGAAAGGAAAAGTGTTTTTGAAATAGAAAGGATATTTTCCTCAAGAATGGATTTCAAGTATTTTATCAAAATTATTTTCCATCTAAGATAATAAAGGGTTCTGTTTTTATCACTATTATTACATTGATTTGATTATGTTGTGATGGAATTATTTTTATGAATTCCTTTATCTTATATGAATTGTTTTATGATGTCATGTTGTTTAAGAATCCCATTTTTATTACATGGGTTATGTAATGATGTATGATTTATGATTTTGTGGAACACATAAGAATGGTATCATTATGAGATGAGTGGGACCTATATCTCCCTCCAATTCATTGGGTAAATATTTTATATCTCATGAGATAGACATGGCTGGAATGGTAGGTTATACCGGTTCAGTGAAACAGGACTGAAACGAGGGTTACTCGATTCAGAAATGGACTTTGTCCACTAAGATAGTCTTGGCAATGAGTATTGACTAACAAGAAATGATTCTCTATGATTATGTGTGAATTCCACAAAGTTTCATGTTTTAAGTTATGATTATTGTGATTACATTTCACTGCCATGATTTACCCCATGTTATGAAATTATGATCTCTTTTGCAGGTTAATATTTTCCAAAAGTTATGTGCTTATGTATATGATGTGATTGATATTTCTTTTGTTTACCCTTACTGAGCATTTGAGCTCACCCTTTTATGTTTTCTTTTCCCCAGGATATAAAGAAAGGTTTTAGGTAAAAAAAAGTAAGATCTTTATAGGAGATGTTGAAGATCTTTCACCACGATTAGAAGATTACGTTCCGAGTTTCCAAAGACACTAAACTATTACGATCCTTGTGTGTGTTTTTTGTTATGTACTAAGTATTCCGCAAAAGTAATGTAATGTCCATGTACGTCAAGCTTCGGGTCTCTACACTAGGTATATCTATTCCAGAACTACATCCACTTATAGTATCTATATAGGGATGTATTTCCTTGATAAACCATTTACTCTATACTTACCAAAATTTAGGTATGCTTTGTTATAATTAGAATTATCCCTAAGGTTTTCACTAGAGTTTTCTAATCCTAACCACAAAAATAACTAAACTTTTTTTCTGAGACCAACTAAATTAGCCATGGAATTTTACACATATTATTACATAATTTTAAGCATACTAAATATCAAATTATAAGCCAAGGATCATAAAGTCTAGTGCCTTGGATATTAGATATATAATTAAACATCATGAAACCAAAATAAAAAAAAATATTTAATCTTCATAATAAGCTCCTGAGTCTATTTATCCCTTATATAATCATAGGATAACCTAGGGAATACATAAACAAAATGTATGATCTAAAAAACCTAGTAAGGGAGTAGTCATAGGAATAAAACATAACACATGGGTTAGAAGACATAACATGATGACATAAAGGCATGGAAAGTGAATAAACAAAAGGAATAATAACATGTATAAGTTGGGAACATATAACCATGAAATCATAGGAATTTTTAAACAACATATAAAATAACATATACATGAGTCAAGGCTAACTTCCAAGACTTGGTGGACAAAGTCCCATAAAGAAATCAGGTTCACTCCTTTCCCCAACATGAAATCTCATGAGACTAAACATTATCCAATGTATTGGAGTTCTATTTGAGCACACCCATAATAACATATTCATGAATATTTATATCACATGAAGAATAATATATAACTAATCAAACAAAAACATAAAGTTTACCCATGAAAATAATTGGGTATCATAATCATGTCAAAAGGAATAACAAAAGAAAATATTATAAAAGTTTCCATGAAAGAATTGATTTAAAACATAAATAGACATTAATAAGGGAAGGTAGGAATATATTATAATAATTTATGTCAAAAATAAGTAAAAACATGTAAAAATAGTTTTTAAGAATATTTTGAAATAAAACATTTTAGTGCAGTTTAAGGAAAATAATAAAGATTCCTTAAAGCGAAAAAGGCATAATTTTTTGTATAATATCATAAATGAACCAAGATATTTTTCCATGATAAAATGAGTTATTTTATAAAAATAATGGTGTCTTAAAACATATTATTGATGTTAATTAAAAATGATTAATAATTCAGAAAGTTCTCTTTAATCGGGCTAGCTTATCGGGAAGAATTGAGAAATGAACCTTTCTAAAACATGTATTTCCCCATAAATGAAGGATTATATAATCTGGATACATGATTTTGGAAACTATAATCATAATTTATAATAATTAAACAAAAATAAAGAAACAGTTCATTGGGTTAAAGAGAGAGAAAGAGTAACCCGAAGGAAAAAATAGAGGTTTGGGTAGAATCCCTTACCTTATGTCTGAAACGGTTCTGCACTTGATCTTAATGTCCTAGATAATAAAATTAATTAATTAATTAATTAATTAAGAAAATTTTATACATGTATATTATTTATTATAATTTTATTAAGTTCTTTTTTGGTCTTTTTTATGAGTTATAAGATATGATTTTATCGTTCGTGAGTATTCGTTTCATTGGTTTTCATGATCAGTTTACTTGTTTACTTGTATGGAAAATCACGTAAAGTGGGGGTAATTATATAGAATTGAAATTATATGTTATTAATGATATTAAATAGTTTCAATTGGTCTTATACATCATTTTTTTATATTACATGAGGATGAATCAATAGATAGATAGTTAAAGATAATTGTTTGGGTTAATTTTGACGGTTTTCAACAATAACGAACTTATTTTGTTTTATCATTTAATATTATGTAAATATTTTAGTTATAGAAAAAAAGTATTATAAAATATATTTTAAAATATTTTTCAACCATTATAATTATTTTAAGACTATAATTGAAGGTGGTAAAGGAAAATGAAAATTTCTCATCCTTGAAGGCAATAAATTAACACCTCACGGACGACATTTTCATTTTTAGATTAAAAGGGAGAGGAGAAGGGTTTTGATGATAGATTATTCCATTAGCATAATAAAATTCCAGTATATTTAAGTTAATTGATTTATCAATCCATTTGGATGAGCGTATTTGAGTAGAGAATAAGAAAAGAAAAGAATATGAAAAAAATTAAAATAAAGAGGAATTTACCTCTTGAATTCCTTTTCCTTGAAAACCTCCTTAGGGAAAAGGTTTTTGTATTTTTATGATACCAATGGATCCTAGATGTGGTTTAGGATATTGGTAATTTATTTTATCACAATTTGGATAAGTCTCAATGCTTTTTAGGTGTGAGGATAAGAGGTGGTGAGGGGTGGTATTTATAGTGGAGGAGAGGAGTGTTTCTCATTATTTTATGTATTAGTTTATTATTTTTCCTCTGAACAAAAAATAGTGATTATTCCATGAATAAATACATTGAAGAGAGAATTTTAATTCAATATTATATTCCTTACATCAATAATGACTCAAGGAATATAAAATTTAACTTATAATGTATATATACTGTAAATTACTGTATTTTACTATTCACCAAAAATTATACTATTTTAGAAAAATAAAAAAATTAACCCTAACCATTTTTTGATGTACATAATTCAAAAATAAACTCAATTTTATTAAAATAATTTTATAAATATGAGAAATTTAATTTTTAATTAAAATCATCAATTACTTGTAAAATGCCAGTTTTAAAATTATAACTGATTTTATAACACTTTGAAAAATTAATTAAGGTATCATAAAATTATATTATAATAAAAAAATATTAATTTATGAATACATTTTTTGAAATACATTTTATTTTAAATTATTAAATTAATCATAAAATTGTAATTAAATATTTATGACTTACAAAAATACCTACACTTAATTAATAATTTTTAAACCATTTATTTACTTATACTATGATATAATTATATCATATTTTCATTTAAAAGATGAATAAATTTTATTTATAATTTAATGGGTGAGGTTACTATTCTATTTTCCAATTTACTATTCATAAGGGTTATATTACTATTCCAAATGTCAAGTTACTATTTCATTGGTATAGGCTCCTTAACTTCTAGAAATACCTCTTATTTTATTCATTCTTCATTTATAAAGTTTTTATTGTGTTCTTAATGTGATTTTATGTGAATTATAATATATAACATAATTATAAGAAGGGAATTTACATTGATATAATTCCATATCGTTACATATTTTATATCACATCCACTATTTATATATTGTGTTTAATAATATTAACTTAACCATATACCTAATACTATATACAGTTTTAGTTTTAAGGTTTCTTACCAAGAAAGTTATTCCATTTATTAATTGGTGAAATATTGACATTTTGTATACTTTTTATTTTAATATGAATGTTTATTGATTACTAAGGAATGTTGGTTATGTATTGTACTATATATTAATTCCTACATATGATTAATGTATTGGAATTAATTAATAACTAGTGAGGACCAGAAATATATATCACCTTGATGAATCGATGGGTCTCATGATAAAAACTAACTTGGATATTTGGTGTAAATATTTCCCATTTATGTACCATGTATTGACATGAAGCCCTAATGGCATATTTATGATATCCAACATTATGCATTCCATCACTATAAAATTAGTTATTGTTATCTATGTGATTATTTACATTGTTATGTTATCCATGTATGTATCACATGCTCATGTTATCAATCATGTATAATTTATTATTATTATTTATTCCTACAATATTATATATTTCATCTTTATTCCACGATAGTTTCTATTTTACATTCCACCTTACTAAGTATTTGATCTCACCCTTCTTATGTTTTCATTTCCCTGTGTTATGAAGAAGAGTATTACATATGAAATTTTTATATGAGTGTCATGTATAGAGAATTTTTTGAGAGATCTTAAAGACTTATTGTTAAATAAGGAGTCTTTGTTTAAGTGGGAAAATTTCCATTTGATGGGAAAAATATGAATTTTTTACTTAAAGGTTTTTCATTATTATCTAAAACATTAAACCTAAAATGTATTTGGAATATTAGCGACTCAATATTTTTTATTGATATTATAATTATGGATGGTTAAGTTTGGGTCACTTCAATTGGTATCATACTAGTATAAAAAGAATGTGTTTTTAGCACCAAATCTAGGAGTGTGGTTATGTGAAATCACAAAAATTAAAGAAAAATACTAAAGGTGAGGGTTATTGTAGATTTAATAGATCATATTTGTTCATTTGACACATGAAAGTGTTTTTATGGAAACTCTAGGATCACTAATGATAAAAAATGAATATGAGTAAGTGTAAGAAAAAGAAATAAGAAGAACAAGAATAGTGATATTTACATGGTTCAAGAATAATCCTTATATCCATGGATAAGAAGAATCAATTTCATTATTTTTTTAGATTAAGTTATAGGGGGTACATACACTACCCATAAACCATTTCTCAAAATTATCACATAAAGAAATGTGATTCTACAATAACCCACATTGCTATAGTACCTGGACCACACAATATTTCATGGTGCTATAGTACCATGTTGATATAGTACATGTTTCTATAGTACCCATTTTTGATGTCACTGGTCAAGTACACTATAGTTGGTTAGAATTTATATAGTGAGACTTTATATACTAGTGTTTATTATAGGATTCTAGTACTTTAACCAACTTAATTCGGTATATTAAACTCCTCCATTCCAAAAATATCCCACTTAAAGACTGATCTAAAAACCAACATCCTTCTGTAATATTATCTTATATGGTTTACTTAATCTGATCCATTTCTCTACTTCACTCACCAATGGGATATTTCCTTATAAAACCTCAATTCCAAGCCAATGATTCATGAAAGACCAACCTCTTTCCCTTCCATTCACCCACAATATATCTTTGTATTATGTCTTTACACCACCATTCATCAATGAAGAAAAACATAGGAAAAATAGTTCCTCAAACTCTCAATAACTATCAGATTCATTAATATATATTTCAAATTATTAGTTCCTTTAATCTTTTATAATGCCAATATCCTATCCTCTATTAAGCATATGATAAAGTGGTACTTCAATTGAATATGCTTTATCCTAGAATGAAACATTGGGTTCTTCACAATATTTATAACACTCTGACAATCATGGTTAATGATAATTCCCTCTTCTTTTATATCCATCACCCCTAAGAAATTCGTTAACCAAACCATCTCCTTATTTACTAATATTACAACAATATACTCTACCTTTGTGATGGATAGTGTTTCCACCTTCTTCAACTGAGATATCTAACTTATTATGGCTCTTCCATAAGTAATCACATAATTTGTGGTACTCCTCCTACCATTGAAATAATTTACAAGGTCATTATCTGCATACCCCTGTAGTGAATTTCATTTTTTGAAGCATAGATACACTTTCTTCCCTTTAAATACCTTGGTATCCACTGCACATCTTCCCAATTTTGTTTTCTAGTGTTAACCATGTACCTTCTCACAACTCTCACTGAATGAGAAATATCTATTCAGTTAAAAACCATGACATACATCAAGATTCTAATAGTTGATTCATAAAGAACCTTTTTTGTGTTATAAGGTCTAAGATATTTGGAATAGTGATTCAAGTCAGGTCTTGGATTGACCCTATGAACTTGGACCCCATAGAGGTGTTGTAAATGTTTTTATAGACTGAGGAATAATCCTTAAGAGAAATCTTGGTCTCAGGGTTTTGATTTTACTAAAAAAATCAAGTGTTCTAGCATAAAATTTCGGTTATTTAAGGGTTTGGGGTTGTTTAGAAGGCCTATAAATGATTTTTTAATCTTTTTTTTGGGGGATCTTATAGTAGATTTTTTAAAATTTGAAAAATTATGAAAAGTTTGGGTAAATAAAAGGGTAAATAAAAGGGTAAATAAAAGGGTAAAAGTAATGGTAAAGAGAAGGGTAAAAGTAAGGGAAAATGGAAGGGGAAATAGAAGGGTAAATAGAAGGGTAAATGGAAGGGTAAACGGAAGGGTAAATGGAAGGGTAATTAGAAGGGTAAGATAAAGGGTAAAAGTAGGGTAATTTAGTGTTTTCCAAATTTTGGATATGATGAATAATGTTTCTAGAATATTTCAAAATATTAAATAAAGGTTAAAACACTTATTCAAGAGAAAATAGGTTCATTTCTATAAACTATACACAAAAAGATTTTCCAAGTAGGGATAATGTTCATATCATATTCCTCGAGGGTGATCTCATTCATTTCTTGTTGAAATATCATGTCGTATGAAGTATGAGGGAGCAATGGGTAATGATAATAGTCTTTATGCATCCACTTTCTAGATTCCTTTCTATTTCTTCATCCCTCATTGGAAAACCCTAATTTGAGGTACATTTTAATATTTTTCTAAATCTTATTATTAAAGAAAAACTAGATGGATATTTCTAATGAATGGGTTCCTATAAACTCTAGGTAGGTGACACCTATAATTTTTCCTAGGATATATATGTATTATGTGATGCATGGTAAATAGGCATGATTAGGGTGATTCAGGTGAGACCAAAGATGAAACAACTTAGAGTTTCTATTTTTTATATGGGTTACTAAGGGTATCCCCATGTGTGAAATAGTGATTTTAGGCTAGGTATGGCATGGTTTGTATGATATCTGGTCTCTCTGTTGGTTGGAAATGTGGGAACCAGTTATGGATGGTGTGTTTGGGATGTGATGGATGGCGTAATTCCAAGGAAACATATTGGTCATGGATTGTGTGAATATGGGTGATGTTAAACACCATAAATGGGGTGACATAGTTCATCAGGATGATGTATATAATGTTAAAAAATTTCAAGAGTGGTCTATATGGTTCTCCAGTGGAAATAGTTGTTTGTTGATGGTGTGTCCTAGGTTTTTGGTGATTTCACTCACCAATTTTGGCTGATGGGGTCGGGAGAAATTAGGGTATGAACCATGAGGTATTGTTGACCACTCACTATGCTTGGAGGCCTCTAAAGATTAAGTGGGATATGATATGTTTTTGACTATTGGTATAGAGGAGGTGATCACCATATAATTTCACAATTAGTGATAGTTGATACCACTGAATAACGGATGAGGCTATATGTTTATGTTGGGGTCATTGGGCTAGGATTGTTGAAGGATAAGTATCGTCATACCTTGGGATTATTGGAAATATGGCCTGGCAGTGGTAAAGCATGTGGAAGTACTTGGAAATTTTGATATGGATTGTGGACATACTTTTGGTGAATCAAAATGACTTTGGATTATTATGTAGTTGTGGTTGGTGTGTAGAACCATGTGAAACTTGATTTCTTGGAAGGTTGAGGGATCTTTTAGAATTATATATTTTGGATGTATCATTCCACTCTAGGATTGGATGAAGTGGGTAAAGGATCACTTGTGGTTGTTGAGTAGAAGGAGGTTATATATTTTTATATATGGTTTATTGATATTTATTGTGTTTTTGTATACATTGGTATATATATGGATATAACTTAGGGAAGCTGTTGGTGGTAGCCTACTGAGTTCATACTCACACCCTACACAGGCCCTTCAGGACAGATGTAGAATTTATTATTCTTAGAACAGAAAAGGTAAAAGGTTCTATGTCAAAAACCTAGTAAATTTGGGAGTACAGATGGTGTGTGAGGTGGTTGGAAGTATTTTATAGAGAGGTCGGGTGGTTCCTCGATGTCGGGTTGGTTGTTTTCTTTAATTCTTTATATATGTTCATATGTGATTGTCCCATGAGAAATATTGTTTTTTTATGTGACTATAATGGTATGTCAATTATTTATTAAATAGTTATTATGTTTATTTTTTATTATTTTTACCATTATTTAAAATTTCATCCACTATGTTTGAGTTATTACTTCTATTTTGTTCAAGATAATTCTTTTGTTATGTCGTTATTATTATTATTATCATTAGAGGGTATAATATTCCTACTATAACCCAATATACCCTTACTACAAGTTGATAGTCTTTTTCATATGGGAAGGTTTGTCTAAGGTCTAATGGCAGTTCGATCTAGTTATTGTGGAGTGATTCAGGTTGGATAATTGAAAATTTGTATCAGAGCTTGGCTATTATAAGGTAGTACCTAAGTGGGGTGGTTCTAAAGTGGTATCATTGAGTGGTATTAAAGTTGGGTTAATAAAAAATGATTTGTTATTTGGTCTATAGTAGACTAAGAGTCTAGGGAAGTTTCAGAACTTAGGATGGATTTCATGTTGTGTGTCTGACCAGCACTTACATGAGATTAGGTCCAAGTTACCAATAAAAATGTGATTTTTTTGTTTTCATTATTACAGTTGAGTAATTTAATTTTTATTAATTTTTATTTAATGTTGTTGATTTATGGTTTTATTCACTTTACTCTAAGATGAAAGAGGGGGTACTCATGCATCATGTTAGGCATGTAGGGCTCACATGGAATATGTGTGTTGCTTGTAATTTCTATTTGGAAGCTAGAATAAAAAAGGAAAGGTTTGGATATTTAATGCTTTAATGATATGTTAAATATTGTTTTCCTATATAGTATCTTGATGGAATTATACTCAGATAACCCAAGAAATATAGTGGTTCTGAAAATGGAAATGGGGGTTAGGCTATTTAAAGTATCAACAACAACATATATAGTGTTTTTCTATATAACTTATTTTTGGAATTCTACTCATCTGACCTAGGTGGGTGATTTTTTACTTGAATTGTTATGTTATCTATTAGGTGTGTTTTGTACATGGTACCTACCCTTGATATGGGTAGGAAGGGTCCCTAAGGATAGATGATACATGACTTGGGTGTGGTAGGGATGTGTAATGGATAGTGGGTCACACTGACTATTATATATTTCTCTATCTACAATAGGTGTAATATTATATCTATATAGAGAAATTCCATAGTGTAGTATTGTTGATGCAGGTAGGTCATCCACAACAAGCATAAGAGTTAGGCTAGTGGTTAGATGAGCAGCTCAAGGCGAGCCTGGTATGAGTTATCCAAGGCATGGATTGGGAAGTTCGTGGATCCAAGACAATAATGGCATACTTGACAATGAAATTTATGTACAATATATAGGAAGAGACATCAATGATATACCTATTTATAAAGAGAGACTTAAATCATGAATTATATAGTGAGATTCACATATTTTTTATGGTTTACACTGATACTGGAAATAGATGAGATAGTAGTTTAACCACATTCTTAGAGGAGGTGAATCGTGTGTTGATAGCTGAGAACAACTTTATAGATGGGACCATATTGGTCTAGATAGTTATGGTCAAGTTAGATAGGTAGTGGAGCTCTGGGTAACCAAAATTGGGGCCATTAGAAAGCCCAACAGAGTAGTCATAGTAGAGGTATGATAATTCCATCATGAAGTGGGTCATCGGTGACATGCTTCTAGTGTGGGAAGGTATGACATGTTCAGGCTCAATGTGATTTACAATTAAAGGGGTGTTGGGTTTGCGGATGGATGATACATCTAGAGAGGTTTTGTAAGAGAACTTTACAGGTAGCTAGGTCAGACTTTGGGATCCGAGGTGGGACCAAGAATAGTGTCGGGATCCAGTAACTAGGATTTATCTACAAGTGTAGGATTTGGAATTGGGTGAGATACCTAGTGATGAGGACAATGATCAGTGGTGAGTATAGCTCCATGGGGAGGACAGGCATTGGGTTATCAAGATTTAGGTCAATTAGATGTGATAAATCTAACATGCATAACACATGTTGGAGAGTCATTGTATACTTGTAGTAGGTGGATATGGTTTTGTATGATAGGTATGGGTGATGAGGTACATATATGAGAATAAATTATTTTGTATGATAAATTAGGTATGTGTTGTAATTAAGGATTTATGTGGGAATTGGGTGTGATGTGGGATTTATGTGGGCATTGAGTGATATATGTGATTTATATGGGCATCGAGAGTGGTGTGGTATTTGTGTGTCCATCGAGATTGATGTGGGATTTTATGGGTATTTTGTAAGATGTGGGTGTAAAATAAACATCAAATAAGATGTGGGAATGATGGTGTGAAATGGTTGGAATATATATGTTTTGGTATAATTAACCAGTTTGACATCATCATCATATTGATAAATTAGGTCGAGAAGAGACCAGGTAGATGATTCCTATGGTGGGGAGTTCCCATATAAGAAATTGGTTTATTATGTACAATATTCAAGGTAGTCTAGGTATATGTGGAAGAGAAAGATGTGTTCGATAGCTTCTTGGTATTTTGGGAATGTGTAAAGTGGGATTCCTTGGGTGTTGGTAATAGTTTTTTGGTAAGTGGATTAGATAGATCAAGGATGAGTTATTATATGGTGGGGATGTTGTAAGGTATTAAGTATTTAAAATAGTGATTCAGGTCAGGTTTTGGATTCACTGTCTGACCCTGAACCTCATAGAGGTATTATAAGTTTTAGTATAGATTGGGGAATGCACGTTGGGAGTTGTCCTGAGCTCATATAATTGATTTTATTAAATGGTTTTGTGGGTTTTTAACATGACTTTTTGTTATTTAAGGGTTTATAGATGTTTATAAGTTCTTGAAATTAATTTTTAGTTTTTTGAGGTTTTCCGGGACTTATAGTTTGTTTTTTGAAATTTTAGAAAAGTCTAAAAAGTAAGGGTAAATAGAATAGTAAAAGTAAGGGTAAATAGAAGGGTAAAAGAAAGGATTAGTGGAATCTTAAAAGTGAGGGTAAATAGAAGGGTAAACATAAGTCCAAAATAAGGGTTAATGGAAGTGTAAACATAAGGGTAAATAGAAGTGCAAACATAAGGGTAAATAGAAGGGTAATCAGAAGGGTGAATAGAAGGGTAAATGGAAGGGTAAACAGAAGGTTAAAGGGGAGGTTAAATGAAAGGGTAATCGAAAGGGTAAACATAAGGGTAAATGGAAGGGTAACAAAAGGGTAAAAGTAAGGTAATTATAGTGTTTTCCAAATTTTGGCTATGATAAACAGTCTTTCTAAAATCTTATAAAATATTAAATAAAGATTTAAAACACTTATTTAAGGGAAATTGAGGCCATTTACAAGACCTATACATAGTAAAATCATCTTAATAGGGATCACATTCTTCTCATCTTCTCTATTGGATACCTCTTTTATTTCTTGTTATAATATCATGTCATCTAAAGAAGGAGGGAGCTACGAGTAAGGATGGTAGTTTGTATCCATTCACTTTCTAGATTACTCACTATTTATTCATCCCATTTTGAAAAAACCCTAATTTTAGGGATTTTTAAGGATATTCTAAATAATTTGATTAAAGTCTAACTAGCCATATATTTTTTACAATTGGAACCCTATGAACTCCAGATAGGTGATGCCTATATTCTTCTGAAGTTATATGTGTTTTATATGATGTATGGTAAATATTCATGAGTGGGGTAGTATGGGTGAGACCATAGATAAAATTTTGTTTAGTTTCTATTGTTTTTAGGGGTTATTGAGGGTGACCTAATGTGTAAAATAATGGGTTTAGTCCAGGTATAGCATGGTTTCTATGATATTTGGTCTCTTTGTTGGTTGGGTCTATTGGTGTTGTTTATGGATGGTATTATTGGGATAATATGGTTGATGTGGTTATGTGGGAACATGTTGGGCATAGACCATGTGACAATGGGTGATGTTAATTAGTAAAAATTGGGAGACATGGTCTAGGATAATGAAATTGATGTTGACTATTATCATGGGTGGGCAGCGTGGTTCATTGGTGGAAACATAGCTTCATTGATGGTATAGCCTAGGTTTTTGGTGATGTCACTCATTATGGTTAGCTGATGGGGATATTGGGATAGTGTTAACATAGGGTATGTCCCATGAGGTGGTGTTAACCACTCATTATGGGTGGAATTCTCTATAGATTAAGTGGCATTGAGGATGGTGTTAGCTATCGGTATATAGGAGGTGCTCACCATACAAGGCCACATTTGCTGGTAGTTGGGACCAATGGATGGGGGATGAGTCTCACCGTTTATGTTGGGGAAGTTTTGATAGGATTATAGAAGGAAGGGTATCTTTGTGTTAGGGGGTATTCAAACTATTGATTCTATAGTGGTAAATTATGTGGAAGTCCTCGGGACTTTTGATATGGCTTATAGACATGTCTTTGGTTCACTGAGATGACTTTATGTTGTTATGGTTATCATGTGGCATCATGTCACATCATGTGATGCCTTTGGTGAATTGATATAACGTTATGTGGTCATTAGTTAGAAGGTTGTGATATCTTTTGGAATGAAAAATCGTGTATGTATTGTTTTATTCCAAAACTGGTTGAGTTAGTCAAAGTCTCACTAGTTGATTTTGAGAATAAGGGGAACGGATTTTATGATATGCAGTTGATTTTTGTTTATTTAATTTTTTTATACACTGGTATATGTATGGATATAAGTAGAATACTCAATTTTGATGCATTTTTTTAAACAAATTTCAATGGTTTTAATGCAAAAAAAGTGATATTTTAATGCCAATTGTCACATTTTATAGTTTTAGAATAATTTTGAGATTAATTGAAAAAATGGCCAAATTTTGGTTTTTAACTGTTTTTATTTATTTATGTTTTTTATCCATAACATTTTATATAATAATTTAATTTATGAAATTATTTTTTTAGGATTAAAAACATCATGGGATTGATTTCATTATTTTTTGAACAAGAGCTAAATCCAACATTTGGAGGTCCAAAATATGCTCACAAGTCAAGCCTCAAAATCTACGCACATATTTGGATATTTTTGAAGTTTAACCCATATCTATTAAATGGATGGTCCAAAGGAGCTAAAATTATACATGGATAAAGATAGAATCCATAGTAACAACTTTCATAACTATGGTCCCACTTGATTTCATAGATTTCAAGGCCATAAATGCATGGGAAATCGAATTTTGGAAATTCAAAGATTTTGCCTAGCCAGAATAAATTTTTAGAGTTAATGAGACATAACTTTTCCTACACATGTCAAAAGAAGATGAAATTGAGTTTCAAAGTAGAAATATATTTTTGAACAACTTTCAAGAATAAACCTTTCTAAAATTCAGTCATTAAAGGGTCTTACCATGAGAAAACTTTTGGTGGATAGAATCTGAAGGAGATCTTAAATGTAGATTTGGAAGATCTTGAATTTGAATACTGAAAGATGGCACCCCTTAGGTCTATATAAGGAGGATTTCACCCATTATGAAGGATAGAACTGCACATCCAAGTAGGGAACTCCCAAAGGAGACTCCGCCAAACTGCTACATTTTTTTTCTTTTCATTTTTCTTTCTTTTCTTTTATTTCTTTTGTTTTAGGTTTCTTTTAATTATAATTTTCTATTATTAAATAAATAGAACCACATGTATGATTTTATTTAAAGTTTTTCACCCATCCATATTCTTTTCTTAATCTTCTTTTCTTATTATTATTCTTCTTCTTTTAATTATTATTATTATTATTTTTATTATTTTTACATTCTTCTTTATATTTTATTTTCTTTATTTCTTTTCTTATTTTATTCCTATCTCTCCCTCTTATTATTTTATTTTATTTATCTCTCTCTATATCTTGATATTACCATCCCTCATTCTTCCATTTTTATTTTATTCTTCTTCTTCCTTTATTCTTTTCTTTATTCTTTTTATTTTATTATTCTCTTCTCTCTTTCTACCAAAGTGATCTCTTACCCTCGACAATGAGGAGCTGACACGAGTCTTGGCCCGGTGGAGTTCAAGGTGTTCTTGAATTTTTCTTAAATTTTATTTTAAATTTTTGGTAGATATTAGTAGCATGAATGGGTGTTAAGAATGTCCTAAATGTGGTGACTATCCCCCATGACATTCAACTCAATCAATTTCAATTATTTTTTTAATCTTTTTTCCCTCTATCCATTGGTTATTTCTTCACATGATGGAGTTGAGTCAATCAATGGATGAAATGGCATTGATAGAACTAGGTCCTAGAAGATGGAAAACCCTTGACCAAGGTGTTTCGTAAACCTTAATTACAGGATGATGTGGAATTGGGATTTATTAGGCATTCAAAGATTTCAAATTTTCTAAATAAAAGGAATAGTGATTCATCATGAGATTTCATGTTTATATTATCAAACTAAAATCAAAAAAATAAATGAAAATAATGTTTGAACCCAAAATTGAACCCAAAACCAAGTTCATTATTTGTTAAATAATTTTGTATAACCTTTCATGTTATTTTAGTTTAAATTATCATTTTTCATGTCATTTAATTATTTTTAAAAATAAATAACAAAAACCCAAAAATATTTTTCATTGTTTTCATAAAACAGCCAAAAAAACAAAAATAAATAGTTTAGGTGATTTAGAATAAGTGAGTGAATAAATTGAGAAGATCATCAAGTGAGATGACCTTAGTCATCCTCTTTTCTGCATTAAGTAAATAATTTTCCTTTATCGAACCCTATGATAGGCATGCATCAAAACCGGCATTGTTTTTGGGGATCTAGGAAGTTATTTTCTTAATTTTTCTATTTTCGCATTTTATATAGTTTTTATTTCTTTAACAAAAAAACCATAAAAATCATGATGTATTCAAATTATTACTATTATACATGGAATGATTAGTCATAGGTGCAAGAATCAATAACTAAAGCACCCTGGTCTGTAGAATAACATGTTTTTATATAGGCTAGAAATATTAGGGGAGCCCAGAACTAAATTGGCATATAGGAGTAATTCAAGGACCTCATACAATATATCAAAGATACCCTTGAGTAACTAGGGGTTAAAGGATTGTCTAGGGACTTAATTGAGTTCCATGAGTACTTTCTGGAATTTTATCAAGAAGTGGACAAGACATAAGAATATTGTTCCTTGTTTCCTCCCAACACATTTGAATAAGTTCCCCCAGAACAATTCTTAGAGAAAGTGGAAAGAAAAAAACTCAAATACGATATTCAAGATCTTTAAAAGATGGTGCAAGATCTACAAGGCCAAATGGATTGGATAACTACATATTTATAAGAATCATTAGTGTGACTTGAACCTAAACCATAAGATGAGACACTTGTCTTCACTAATTTACTTAAGGAGGCCAAGGAGGAAGACTTATTTTTTAAGCCACATGTGGGAGATCAATAAGATATAGATGAATTTTGGATAAAATGAAAGGAATTACTTGATCTCCCCATACCTTATAAATAAAAAGATCCAACGCCATTGAATGAAGATACCACCAAAGAAGTGAAATTTGAAGTAAAGATGGAGGATCCCAACTACCAAACTCCACTTTCCACCATCAAACTCCAAGATTCACTCGCCACTGAGGTAGTGATTGAACCAGAACCAACTCAAAGAGATGGTCTTTCTTTGAACTCTTTATTTTATTATTTTATTCAATCTGATTTGAGTATCACTTCTAATTTTTTTTAATTTTTATGTTTATTCAATTCTTTCCATACCTTATAGTAGGATTAGGAAACAACACATGCACCTATTGAGGAACACATGGATCTCCATTACTTTATTGAACATGAATTATAGGAATCCCATGAGGAATACCAAGTAGCTAACCCTGAGTAAATCAAGACATTGGTGCTCATATTTAAAGGGATAAATTACTTATTAAGAATTCAAGTTTAAATTTTATTCAACTAAATAAACCTCCTTACTTTCCCTTTGATAATTAAATTCATTATTCCCATGTTGAGATAGAACTATAAGAATAGTATAAGGTTTTAAAAGTAGAAACCAACCAAGAGGATGACCCATACTACATAATACCCCCACCATGAAATCTATACCTAATTATGAAAGGGGGATCTGGTATACTCTATCCACGGGTCATTATTCACCAAAAAAAATATGTGGAAGCTGGGAAAATCTAGATGTGGTGGTTCAAATCAAAGAATATTCGTCCACAAAATGAATTTGGATAATAGTTAGTACTTCCCTCTAGAGGCAGTAAACATTTAGGTCCCACTTTGGGAATCATACCAAGACTTATCTTTACTTTATTTCTAAGATTTTAATTTTAATAGTCTATCTTATATCCCATTACCTCTTATCTTTTTGAGATTAAATGATATGATCCTTGTGCTTAATTGAGTAATTTTCTTTTATAGGTTCATGATGGAAGAAGGCATCCCTCAAAAAACCAATGAGGAAAGAGGACTAATCTTCATGGGAAAGGGAGTTAAATTTTATATTTATTTTTAAAACTCCCTATATTTTTTTCCAACAATATGTTTTTATCTTTAAAACTAAAATTTCTTTCCCACACTTGAATGATTGCGTTACTTGCCTAATATAGGAGACATGTGTTTCTTAGGAATCTTGTGATTCCGTATTTTAGATTTCAATTTTAATCATATTTAATGAGTAAAATGAATAATTGAATGATTAAAGTGAAGCATGGATATTAAAATGAGGACTCTTGATTTAAGGTAATTGATTAATTCATGTAAATGAAATTTCCCCAATTATTTTTCATGCTTTGAATTTCTAAAATTTATTTGAATTGATTTTTTATTATTAATCATGACTTTAGTGATTTTCCTAGATCATATTTCCATTCCTGAGAGTATTTATAGACCAAGTACTTCCTATTTATTCTTGAGCATATTTCTTGAGTGATATTGCGACATGTCACCGACCAGAACTTTCATTTAAACTTGTCAAAGTTATGACTGTATAAAACCATATTTAAAATGATTAATTAATATTTTGAAAAATACCTTATCCTTAAAATTTCACCTTTACTTAAATTCTTGTTTATCCTGTAGAAACCATGAATGACCTTGTTAGGTATGATCCATGTTTTAATCCATTTTTATCGATTCCTACCCTCATCTCAGTAATTGTATGATATTTTAATATTGAAGTGTGGGGGTGTTACTTTGGGTAATGAGAAATTTTGTTGATTCATTCATTGTAATTTTTATATTTTTCCCCTCTTGAATAAAAAAATTGAAAATTACAAAAAGAACCATAAAATGAATAAAATGGGTTTTGATTTGGGAAAACCAAAAATCATCATAACTAGACCTGTAATTATTATCATATGTGGTTAGGTGTTGGGTGAGGTTAATTATAAGCATAATTTTTGAAAAAGAAAAAAAATTAAAAGGTTCTTTGAAAAAAATAGTATAAAAGTAGATAAATTTTCAAGAGGGTGTACAAATCATTCATTAAGATTAAATTGATCATGATCTTTACTTTGAGTTTTGGGGGAAGTGGGACTTACAATTTGAAGGGGAGAATTTCATAACTCTTTTACCTTTAATATCATGTTTTATGATTTAAGAGATAAACCTCCTCCTTGAGCCTTAATTTTAAACATAAATTCCTACCAACTTTAAGCCTAAAAGATATTTGAAGCTTAATTAAAATCCCTTGTGATTTTATGTTCTTTTTTTCTTTACAAAGTGGATAAAGTAGTTCATTTAAAATATTAGGGATAAGGACCATGTTCTCATGATATGAGTATAAATATACTTGAATTTTTATCATGAGTGATGAGATAAAATATTAAAAATTGAGGTAGATCATGATTTTTAATGTTTAATAATAATGAATTTAGGAGCTTGAATGAATGAAAGGAGAAATTCCATCATTTTCAAAGGGGAAAAGTAAAATAATTGAATTTATTATTTATTTGAAAAATGGAAAATTGAATTTATATTTTATTTTACATTTGATAATTTGATTTAAAATTTATGATTATTTAATTTTTTTACCTTGAAATTTGAATAATGATAACATTGGTGCCCTCTGATTTTTAATGTTGAGATTTTATGCTTTTGGACAAGCATGGTTTAATTATGGGGGTATTGACACACTCAATTTTCATGAATTTTTTTAAACACATTTCAATGGTTTTAATCCCAAACAATTTATATTTTAATGTCAATTGTCATAATTTATGGTTTTAGAATCATTTTGAGATTAATTGAAAAAATGGCCAAATTTTGGATTTTAACTGTTTTAAATTATTTAAGATTTTCAGCCATAAATTTTTATAAACTGATTTAATTTATGAAATTATTTTTTTAGGATTAAAAACATATTTTTAATAATTTATTTCTTATGTACCAAGAGCTTAATCCAACATTTGGAGGCCCAAAATATGATCACAATTCAAGCCTCAAAATATGTGCATAGATCTGGATATTTTTTAAGTTGGACCCATATCTCATAAATGGTTGGTCCAAAGGAGCTAAAATTTTACATGTAAAAATAAAAGAACTTGATTAAAAACTTTAATAACTATTGTACCACTTGATTCCATGTATTTCAAGGCTATAAATTCATGGTAAATCATATTTTTTTAATTCAATGATTCTTTCTGGCCAGAATAAATTTTTAGAGTTAATGGGGCATAACTTTTCCTCTACATGTAAGATGAGTCTGAAATTTGGTGTTCAAATGAGAAATACATTTTTTTAATAGCTTTAAAGAATAAATATTTCTCAAATTCAATCGTTAAAGTTTCCTACCACTAGCAAACATTTGGTGGATAGAATCTGGAGTATATCTTAAAAGGGAGATTTGGAATATCTTGAATTTGAATATCGAAGGGTGGCACCTCCTTGGCCTATATAATGAGGAGTTCACCCATGATGAAATATAAATCCACACATACAAGGATGTAATCCACCAAGGAGGGAATCCAAACTACTAGATTTTTTTATTATTTTTATTTTTATTTCATTTCTTTTTTTTAGATTTCCTTTAATTGCAATTTTCTTTTATTAAATAAATAGAACCACATGCATGATTTTCATTAAATTTTTTTACCCATCTATATTCTTTTATTATTATTCTTTTATTTTTCTTCTTCTTCTTTTAATTATTATTATTATTATTATTATTATTATTACATTTTTTTATATTTTCTTTTCTTTTTTTCTTTTCTTATTTTATTCCTCCCTCTCCCTATTATTATTTTGTTTTATTTCTCTCACCCTCTCTCTCTCTCTTCCCATTCCCCATTATTCCATTTTTATTTTATTCTTATTCTTCCTTTTTTATTTTATTTATTATTTTTTATTTTATTATTATATTTTTATATCTTTCCACCAAAGTGATCTCTTACCCTCGATAGTGAGGGGATGACTCGAAGCTTGGACCAGGGGAGGTCATGGTGTTCTTGAATTTTTCTTAAATTTTATTTTAAATTTTTGGTAGATATGATTATAATGCATGGGTGTGGAGAATTTCCATGGTGTGGTGACTGTCCCCCATGACATGTAACTCAATCTATTTCTATTATTTTGTTTAATCTATTTTCTCTCTCTCCATTGGTTATCTCTTCACATGATGGAGTTGAGACAATCAGTGTATGAAATGGAATAAATAGTGTAAAGACTCGGAAATTTCAAGGAAATTTTTTTCTTAAATACTGTGGAATTTTACGAGTCTGTGGTTTCTGACGGCACTTGATTCTGAGGCCCGGTGTGCCCGGAATCAATTTTTGAAGTTTTTTTCAGGTATGTTCAGTAAACATACGTGCGGGTTTTTCTATCTTTTGAACCGGTGCTCAGAATTGAAATATGAGGACACCGATGAACTCGTAGCGCTGGTATTCGCTTAAGGAAACCTTTACTGCAGTTGCGTTCTATGCGGGTTGAGAGTTAATATTTGGGGAATTAGAATAAAATAAATAAAATTTGTGGAACACATTTTTATTTATGGAAGTTGGTTATTTCCTCCCAAGGGGAGTTAGAGGTGGGGCCCACACCCACATAACCTCCCATGAGAGGATATTTGTGATTTGGGGCCCACACAAGCCCTAACCTATTATCTCCCCACAACTCCCCTCAACTCCCTTAAACCCCCTTGTTTAATTTTTGATAACTCCCCCTCATTTAATTGGGTGGAGCCTCTCCACATTCCACCCTCTTCATTAATCTGCCAGCCTTATCAAATTAATTAAGTGAGCACCCTTAATTAATTTATTCTTTTTAATTAATTTGAAATGGCATGGCATGGAATATCTATTAAAATTGGGGGAAGCCTTAATATAATTTTGGCTTGAAAAATATTGTGGTGAGGATTCCTTGGAGAATTAAAGGAGAGATTTAACCTTCCACGAAGAACAGCATCTTCTTCGATGAAGAACGTCGATTCCATCGAAGAATGATGACGTGACTTGCTTCCTCTTTCTCCGCGACAAGAGAGGAGATGCCACTTCCTCTTCGAACGGACCCCAACGTCCACATAATCGACGTCCATTCTCCGCAACGCCATCATCTGCGACGCCCGACCACCACGACGTTCGTTTTCCACAACTACGATGAACAAGCCTTGATAGATGTAGGGGTTTTGTATAATTTATAAGTGAATAAATTATCTCGATTGTGTTGATTTATTTGGAATAACCTTGTCCAATTGTTACCTCCTAACGCAGAGGGTGCGGTCCGAACAAACACGGCCCGATGACCCTCTGATGTTTTCCTAAATTTATTCGTGATTGAGGCGTGATGGAAGTGGCGGCGACTAGTGAAGGTGGCGGCCGTGCGCCGGCCGTGTGCGAAGAACTGCGGGCCGCAACCACGGGCCGCTCGGCCGAAGAAGAACCGGCCGGCTAAATTCGGTCGGGCCGAAGGAAGACCGCGGTGCCATAATGGGTGCCGCGCTATGAAGGACCGCGGGCTTCGCTCCGCGGGCCGCTTCGTCTATGAACCAGTTGGCTCATCGGCCGGCTGGCTGTAAGAGCCGCGACACCCGAAGGTGTCGCGCAACAAGACCGCGGCCCGCCCAAGCGGGCCTCTTGTGCCTAAAAGGTCGGCCGGCTTCGGCCGGCCAGTTGGGAGGGCGGCGCCGCCTGTTCAGGAAAGTAGCCCCCCCTCCCCCCCCGGACCGCTCGGCCCCTCCGAGCCGAGCCGCTCGGCCAGCTGGGTCGCGCCCTGCTGGGTCGTTCCACGCCGAGCCGGGATGGGCCGCGCCGAGATGGCCTGGGCCACGCCGCGCCGTGCCGGGCTGCGCGACTAATTGGGCCGGTCCGACCCTCTGCTGGGTCGGACCTTCCAAAACCGGGTTGACCCGACCCGCTAGCCCACTGGACTTAACGGGCCGGACCCATTTTCACTTAAAGGTGAATAACTTGAAGACCACGCATCTGATTGACGTGTCGTCTGCAGCACTGGGACCCTCTCGACGAAGCGGTCCTTTTTTGATACTCTATGTGAGTTTTGGACGACTTTGGAAAATGTATGGGTTTGGAATGAGCGTATTTCCAACCAGGACCCTAGAATGGAAAATCCAATATCTCTCAGACCGGGTGTCCAATTGACGCGTCGTCTGTCACGTCAGGTTACTTTTGACGAGACGTAACTTCAAGGTACATCAACTCTAGACTTCGTGATAGTTGATGTGACGAACCCTTTGCTCGAGGAGCGGACCCTCACGGAATCGAGTGTGCTGTGTGCGGGAACCCTAGAGCTGGCTGCGACTGCAATGACTACCGTACTAGAATCCTCCGTGGGTTCGGCGACAACGACTAGCGTACTGGAATCCTCTGTGGGTTCGGCGACGATGACTACTGTACTGGAATCCTATGTGGTTTTGACGGTGATGATTACTGTTCTTGTATCCTACATGGGTCTGACATTTCGACTACTGTACTTGTATCCTACGTGGGTCTGACAGTTCGACTACTCCACTTGTATCCTACATGGGTCTGACAGTTTGACTTCTGTACTAGTATCCTACGTGGGTCTGACAGAGTAACTAGTCTAGTATCCTACGTGGGTCTGATAGCTTAGCTAGACTAGTATCCTACGTGGGTCCGACAGCTTAGATGAATTAGTGACTGCATCTGATCATCTTTATCACTTTACGAAAGATGTATACCTGTGTGAGCTGAGTCTTGACTTTCAATCATTACCATTGGTGTGATTAACTTCTTTCCTGTGTGGACTGGGTTGAACTTGGGCTCGAAAGTTGGAGTCAAACTAGGATTGATGACTTAGGTATATGTATGGGCATATACCTAAGTAGAGATGGTTGATACTTCGTGATTGTATCTTTTCTTTGTGGTTTATCCTTTTGTGGATTCTGGGAGACCTTCAGGGGTCTCAGGGTCCCTACTGAGTATTGTTATACTCACCCCTACACGGGCTATGTCCACACTATGTTGTGTTGGATGCAGACGACGGACATCACAGATCGTGGTAGAGACTTGTGGAGCTGGATGGTACCCGGAGGTGGACCACTTGGCGGGACATACATGTAGCGGACAGACGGACCCGAGGTGTTGAGGAGACCATCTGTACCCAGCCTTCAGGTGGGATACCCGGAGGACGACTCAGTGGTTGTTTCTTTACTTTACTATTTTTTTACTAGTTTTTCAGTTGTACTGTACTTACTGTTGGGCTTGTATTTCTGGACCCTTTCTTTCCAGCACATACTTTTGTATACAGTTTTACTTTGTGATTACTTCTTTTGCGTACTTTGTTGTTTTTGTTTACTATATAAAGGCAATTTATTCCCTTTTTATCGGGATTTATGCCTTTGGTGCTAGTCGCCAGCCCCTAGATTTTGGAAGGAGGGCTTGGGGTAGTCATGGAACGGGCCCTGAGGATGAGTCGTGAAAAATAGATCTAGGACCTAGAAGATAGAACACCCTTGACCAAGTTGTATCATCAAACTTTATTACAAGAGGAGGTGAAATTGATATTGCTTAGGCATTCAAAGATTCAAAATTTTCTAAATAAAAATAATAGTAATTAATTGCGAGATTTCATGTTTGGATTATCAAACTAAAATAAAACAAATAAAGGATAATAATGATTGAACCAAAAATTAAACCTAAAATGAATTTATTTCTTCGTTAACTAATTTTGTTTAACCTTTGATGTTATTTTAGCTTAAATTATCATTTTTCATATCATTTAATTATTTTGGAAAATAAACCAAAAACCCAAAAATATTTTTCAATTCTTTCATAAAATAACCAAAACAACAAAAAGAAATAGTTTAGGAGATTTAGAATAAGTTTTTGAACAAACTAATAAGATCTTTAAGTGATATGACCATGTTTAACCTTTGTGCTTCATTGGGAAAATAATTTTCTTTCTCCATGGCCTATGATATGAATGCATCAATAAGCCAGGGAAACCATTGGTGGTGGCCTTTTTAGTTTATACTCACACTCTGCATAGGACCTTCAAGACATTTATAGACTTTATAGTTCTTAGAATGTGAAATATAAAAGTGTCTATGTTCGTAACCTAGTGAATTTGGGAGCATAAGTGGTGTGTAAGTTAGTTAGTAAGATTTTACAAATGGGTCGGGAGTTTCCTCAGTGCCAGGATGGTTTTTTTACTTTGGTACATTGTACATGCTCATATGTGACTGACCCATGAGTGATCTGGGTTGTTTTGTATAACTATCATGGAATAGTAAATATTTATTAAAGTGATCATATGTTTATTTTGAATTATTTTTTACATTGTTTAAAATTTATTCCACTGTGTTTGGGTGATTACTTCTACTATTCTATTATTATCATCCTCATCATCATCATAGTGTATAGACTTCTATTATCACCCAATAGGCCCGTGATATTATTTGATAACCATTGGTATATGGGGAGTTTCATATAAGGTCCAATGAAACTCTCATCTGACTATTGTAGAGTGAACTAGGCCTCGGCATTAAAATGTACTCCACATATTCTTCTATCTTTAGTGATTACTCATTCAAAAAATTAAAATGGATTTCTAGGGGAATTGAAACTATATTTTATTCTAATATATTAAAATCACTCAAAACCTTTCCAATGTAGTCAACTTATGACAAAATCAAGTTTACATTTTCATGGCCCCTATTAATCTTCATCCCCAAAATCTTATTATCTTCACCAATATCATTTTTTTGAAATCCTTATCCAACTCCCTTTTGGTTCATCAATCCTCTACTTACGTAGTCCAATAAAAAGCATTCCATCCATACATAGAAGTAGTATAATGTATATATCACCAAAATACTTTTTGTGGTAGTATTGGTCCATGCCACATCATTTTTATATATTTTTACTCATGGATTCATCAAATTTAATATTCCATTTCTTGATTTCATGCTTCAATATGTATTAACTTTTCTAGATTTTTCACACTAGCTATTTCTTTCTTAGCTTGAAAAATACTTATACCAAGTCAATATAAATTTCCTCCTATAGATATCCATTAAGGAAGATAATATTCACTTAAATATTATTAGAATATAAATAATTTGATTAAATAATACTAAAAACCACTTGGATGGTGTTCATATTTACTACAGGTGAGAAAGTTTCAATGAAATTCACACTTTCCTTCAACTAAAACCATTTCACCACCACCCTTTAATTTTATATATTCTTACCATCATGATCTTCCTTAACCCAATATACCTATTTGTTTTGAAATTCATTCTTTATTTTTGGAAATTTAGTCAACTCTTATGTATTGTTAACATGTAAAAAAGAAATATCATCCTTCATAGCCGACTCCCACTTGCTCGAATCCTGCAACTACATTGCTCATTCAAATAATTATGGATCTCCACCATAATTCAATAAAAAATAGTGTAAGGATTATAAATACCTATGCATAGGTATTCTCACTCAGGTTTATCTCCTTAACTCTACTTGAGGATTGGGATCCATTAGTTCTACTGTCAGATGTTCAGGTACGCCTTCAAGCTCAACTTTCTCCTAGCACCCTGATTCTTCATTCTCAATTTAAATTTTGACTTAATAATAGTCCTTGTATATAAAACCTTCATTAAATATCACATTCTAAATTCTGATTATCTTCTTTTTCTCATTATCCTATAATAAATATCCAAACTCCTCGATATTATAATAAACAAATAAACATAATTTGGACTTAGTATCAAGTATTTTCTTGCATCTTCATCTACATGTACATATGAAAAATAGACAAAGATGTATAAATTAGAGAGTCTTACCTATTTTTATAACTAGGGACCCTTAGGTAGATGTTCTCCCATTGTTATAGATGAAATAATATTGATAATATATTCTACTATATTCATTACTTATGCCTAAAATGTCTTATGTAACCCTGAGTTTAGCCTCATACTCCTTGCACATCCATTAAACATCATATTCATCCACTCATTCACACCATTCTATTATGGTGTAACTAGAATAATATTCTCCCACTAAATTCCATTAGTATCAAAAAAATCCTTGAACTCTATACCATCATATTATCCTCCATTATTGGACCTCAAACATTTCAGCTTTTAACTGGACTCATTATCCACTAGAATCTTCCACTTTTGAAATATATTAATCGCATAAGTCTTATTTTTCAGAAAGTAAAATTAATCCTTCCTTATTTACTCTTTAATAAATTTTACATAATATGGTGACCCTATAAGGGAATGTACTAGTGTGGGTCCCCAAACAATATTTTATGCCAAATTCATCTTTTTATCCTTCTATATTCTACCTCATTTAATAAATGACACCTTATTTTTCTTTCCAAATATATAATATTCACATAGGATAGATTCCTCCGACTTCATCTCTAGTAACATTATTTTTACTGAAAAATACCTTTATACCCTTCTCACATGTGTTTCCTAACCAATAACTCTACAATTGTGAATCCTTAATAGAATTTTTTATTATATCCATGTATATATAATTTTTTATCAAATTATATAGGGTTACATTCTTTGATTCATGATCTATGATTATATACCCCTGGAAATTTTCCAAGAACCAATAGTGAACATTGAATTAAAGCTTGTATCATTAAGAAACCTAATATAAATAAGATTCTTTCTTAGCTTGATAATATATCACACATTCTACCGAATGAGAAAACATCACCCTTTCCTAAAATATATAAAGGTTTGTCATAATCAATATGTTCCTTGCCCAAATTTCTAGAAACATAATTATTTATGAAATCCTTC
Source organism: Viscum album (assembly GCA_963277665.1). Classification (NCBI taxonomy): domain Eukaryota; kingdom Viridiplantae; phylum Streptophyta; class Magnoliopsida; order Santalales; family Viscaceae; genus Viscum; species Viscum album. The sequence goes on from OY728131.1 coordinate 929,542,216, forward strand.
TCTAGTGTGGAATGTTAAGAATATCGTAAATCTATGATCTAAGAATACATGGGGCTATCTGCACTCAAAAACAAAATATCATCAATTCCTTTAGCTACTATGTTTACTAAATTGGTTTAAAATTCCTTCTATTTATCCTCACACTCCTTCTTGACATGTCCTTTCCTAACAAAACTACAATAGGTGTGACTGTACAAATTTACCATGTCTCAGATCTTCACTCTTGATTTTGATTATCCTTTTCAATTATCTCACTATATATATCTCCTTATTCCATTAATGTGTAGAGAAAAACCCAATAATATGCCCAAAATTATTCTCTGAATATCCTCATGAGGATTAAATCTCATACATAGTTCAACTTAAATTTTTTATCCCCTGAAGAATTACTCATGAATATTATAGTATCTTCTTAGCTATCAGGTAATGAAAACAATAAAAATAGTTCATATACCTCATCATCAATCATGATTCCCATTTTTTAAAATTAAATTATTATAGTGTTAAATTCATTGATATTATAAGTAATGTTTTTGCTTAAATTATCATCAAATTGAATAACCATCACATTAAGTACAATTTGTTCAATACAGATGGATTCTCCTATATGTTTTTGAATTATTTTATCAACCAATCTATCATTATCTTCACTCAGATGTTGAACACCACATTTTTTCAATGTAAGATGCATAAATCCCATAACATATTGATAAAGTAACTTTTACTCAGTATTATCCATCTTATATAGTTTTACAACTATAATTAGAAAGTGTATCTTTTTATGATAAAGATAATATCAAGTCTTCATTCTATAGGAACTAAATTTATATCTATAGAAATGATTGTTCTTTACCTTTCCTTCTTTTATAAAAATCGTGAAATTCAAGAAATTGACATTGATCTACCAAACTCAAGCTCTGGTGTAGTTTATCATGGAAACTCTGAGAGAACTAATGATTAATAATTCCATAATAAGAGAAAGTGTGAGAAAAATAAAGAAGAACAACAACAATAATAATAAGAAAACTGATATTTACATGGTTTGAGAAGAATCCCTACATCCATAGAGAGAAATAATCGATTTCACTATTCTATGAGAAATTTATAGGGAACACACAAACACAATCAAGAAACCTTAGTTTGAAATGATCTCATAAAGAAACATTATGCTATAGTTAAATGGTTTTTTAGGGGTATCTTGTATTCAAAACATAGTGGAAGAATAACTCTAAAAAATAATTAAGGTCTTAATTTATTTATATGTTTGGAATTAATGATAAACTATGTACCTTACACCTTGATAATCCATATTGTTTAAGCTTTACACATACTTGATCGATATCACTCATAAGAAACTAAAAAACTCTCTAATTTAGAGGTATCCACAAATCATGGGAATCACCTAATGCTTAGGTGGGGATCTCTCTTAAAACTAAGTTCAATTAAAACCTTATTTAAAGGTGAGATAGAATGATATAAGGGATATAATTTACTTGAGGATTTTATATCAGGAGTCTCAACATGAAAAGATCAGACAACTTCACATGAGGAATGAACCAATTTATATAGGCCTTACATAACCTCAAATGGTTAGCCTATATTTATTGGTCATTTTATAAATGCTTCAAACATTTCAAATCTTGAAATTTTCATTTTAATATAATTAATTTTTTTAACATTTAAATGATTATGTGAGAAATTATAACTCCTTCAACTCATAATCACATGATTTATACCTGAACATAATAACATTTGGAATAAGAGAATGATGAATTTAGCATAATATCACATATCACAATAATACCATGCAAGTACTCCATAGTGTAGTGGCACTCACTATGTCATGGTGTATCATAAGCTAGACTACAACATAGTCTAGAACACCATGCTTTGGTGATTCTTTTAGTACACAACTCCATCAATCTCCCACTTGGACTAAAGCCTCATAGAATTTCATACTTACACCTTATGTCACATAAAATGAAATAATTTATGAAACTATATCCAAAACACCTTTTAGATATTTTCAAAATTCATTTTGGAAAATTCATCATGACTTCATTGTGTGTCATTTCATATTAAATGCCCTGTGAATATTCATCCAGAAATTATTCTGAGTATCCTCCAAAACACTTTTCTAATAGCTCTCAAAGTTTCATAAACTTTATCCTCATTATCACAACCATAAATTGTGAACATGTGGGCCTTTATTACATTAAAAACTATTATGAATTCCCAAATCCATAAATATAATCAAAGAGTGTCCTTTTGTAAATTGTCAATGTTACTCAAGCTATAAAGGGGTTGGCATGGTATCCATAAAACACATGTATCTATATATCTATGTGAACCAATTATATTATATGAAAGTATTAATAATCATATAATCCCTTTTTACAAGACATCAACTGACCATGGGACATTGAGTATGTCAACCTCATATAGTCTACTCATGATTTCTCAATTCTACTAGTATAGATTAACCAGGTTGATGAATATATCACATGTCATTCATCTAAGTGTATGAGAACATCACATTAACCTCACTAAATAAGATAATAAAATCACATGTACCTTATTTAATTATTTTCATATATTTCCGCAATCCATCTCAATCGAGGTCCCAAATGTTATACTCATCATATGAGAGGATAAATCCTATATAGGTTAAACCTCAATTGGTGATATGTTCAACAACATACCCAACCATCCATTTATTATCTATGTTACAATATAACCTATAATTTAATATTAATTTTATTTATTTATTAGTTTTTTATCTTTTCCTTTAGTTTTGGGTTAAACTGATGTGAAATTTTGAAATATAGAGTTTCAGAGTAGGACATAAAGTCAGTAAAAACCATGAATCAAAATCATACATAGGCCTATAGTATTTAATAGAGGTATTTCAAATATATGAAACATGGTTTTACAAACCATGAAACCAAATCACATGACTCTATAAGTGTACCCAATTAATGGAATATAGTTAGAACATAGTTTGGAAAACTATGTGGCCAAACCATCTAGCATACCTAAAAGTTTTTAAAAAATGAAATGTTCATTCTACCCTCTCAATTTTTTACTCTCTATAACCCCTATATTCTTTGTTACTCATACGAGGCTTCCATAGAGATCCATATTCATGTATTATTCTCCTTACCTTTGGATTTATATACATCCTTCATTGTTTTCTTGGTTATTTCTAAAGGTTCATGCCTCTTTCCCCTTCCCCTTTATTTTCTTCCTCATCCCCTTATTCCCCTTTTATGAGTTGGCCTTGACTAGACCCTGGGTGGGTTATGGCTCTGATTTATTATTGGTTTTCTTCCTAGGGTGTTTGGAATTCATCTTGGACCTTCCTCTCCCCATTCTTGAAGAATTATCATTGTCTGCACTTAACCTAGGTATGTGTTTCCATGCCTTTCACTCTTCCTTTACATTTTATGTGATGATTATGTTTTCTAACATCTTTTTCCTTTAAATTAAGTATGTTATGTATATGATTAAATTCTTACAATGTGTTTTCAAATAGGGGTTATCATTTAAAAGGGTTTTTTTCAATATCAAGATGGCTTCCATAGGTTTTACTTAGGAATTCACTTTTATGTGGTATTATATGTAACGCCCCGACCCCAGCTACCCAGAGTCGGTGCATTACTTCGTAACATTGGCATGATCACAAAAGATCAAGTCTCGAAAGACCGATTAGTTTAGTAGCCTTGGAAACACTAGATACATTTGTAAACGTTACATTACATCATAAAGTAAACCAAAACAACAACAACATATTGTCTTCATATCCCCTCAGACTATCCCTGCAGGTCATTCATAATATACTTCTTCAAATCCTGGAAAACATTAAAACATTGAAAGGGGTGAGCTCAGATGCTCAGTAAGGATAACAATATTGCGGAAGCTTTCATAAATAAACATTAACATTTAAGGCAATGTATAACTAAAACAAAAGCCTTTTAAACTTGAACTTCAACATAATATGGCAAAAGTAAAATGAGATAATGCCATTCACTTCTTCACATGGATATTCTACTGGCCGAATAATCACATGCAATATCAATAACCACTTTCATAATGAGGGAATGTATAATGCCGGACATTCTGAAAAATTTTGTCAAGGCCTCGGCCAAGACATCTAAAATGATTAAGGCCTCGGCCAAAACCATAAATCAAATTGGGAAAGGGCCTCGGCCAATTCCACGTCTAGTTGTCTCATGAGACCTACCGATGCATCGAGGAGCTATAGCGGGCTCCACCCGTCACATATTAAGTCCAATACATTCCTCATATGAATAGGTTTAAACATATCATAAACCATAACATAATCGTATCACATAAAACATGCATAAAGGAAACATAACATTTCCACATTTCAATCACAAGATATCAATACAACACATTGATATAATAAAAACGCTTTCAAAACCATTTTCAATACCAAAATAAAAGAATGTTAAAACTTTGTATTTATTTTTCATTAAAAAAGAAAATGATGGCTTGTAGAGGAAGCCGAAACTCAAATAATGGTCACGGCGGCGGAGAAGTCGTTGTCGCCGCATAAGTACGGAAATAAAAACATTCCCTTTTGTCGTTTAGCAAAACGCTTCGTATAAAAAAGATTCCTTTTGAATAAACGTAAAAGTCAAAGGGGTTTATACATCGTATAAAAGAAGGTTGTGTATAAAACCAAATATGCCTCAATGAAAGGAGATTGAGACGAAGTCCTTAAAAAGATCATTTTTAAAATAAAATAGATCTATTATGTGTATTCACTATAGGTACACATAAAGAAAGTAAAAATACAAAATAGGACATAATAACATCATGACATAATTTGAAAGTAGGAGATTAACCCAAAGAATGGAAGTTGGGTTAAGAAATTCCCTTACCTCGTGTCTGACTTGACTCAACCGTTCTTTAACCTCCTAAATAATAAACTAGAGTTAATATATACCTTATTAAGAACCATTTTTAATTTCATTATCCTTATTATATCACTTATTACAATGATATGAACATTATGTAATTATTTAAGTTAATAACGGTCGTTTTGTCGATCTTTGGTACTTGAGTCAACAATAAGCTTCTTATAATTACAAGTTGTTTATGTGGTGAAATATCCATTATATCCAGAATTATATTCATGATTTAGATGTCATATATATCTTATATATCCAGTATATACATTCATTTATAATATTACGTAACATTTAGAGGTAAGAAATGAAATGCACCGTTCATGGAGACGGTAAGCCGTACGTACGCATGAACGCTACTTTCATTTGAATTTCATATTTAATGGAACTAAATCATAATGATATAAATGTATAATATAATTCCAGTATAATATAGTGTATAATACCATTTACTCCATCCTTTATACATCCCACATATGGCATTAACGATTCAAATCACTTTGAGGGGGCGGTAGTCCGCACTTCCTAAAATGAAGATATCGCGTATACCCATAATGGAAGCCATAAAGGTAAGACACAAATGAAAAATAAAGAAGCATAAGTAAAACATAAACACATTATATATCATATATAAATATAGTGACATCTTAATGGCCACCTTTGAAGGTGTTATATGAGTGTTGAACAATCATCGTTTCGTGAGGCAGAAATTCGCCATCCACAGAAACCGTATGTTCTTTAACCATTAGATGTAGGTGTGTGTAAGTGTAGCTCGAATCCTTCTTATAACAACATCCTAGTATATTGAGGATACTGGTGTTGTCACAAAATAAATGAATAAAAAGAGTTTAGGGGGTTGGAGAAGAAAAATAAAACAAAACAACATTAGAAAAGACATTACCTCAAAATCGGGTAACTCTTTTTGATTTGAGCCAAAGGCTTCCTTGGGAAGAGTTCTGCCCAATGTGAGGCTTCTATGAGTAAGGGAGGAATTTTGGGAGAGTATTTTGGCAGAGGTTGGCCGAGCCAAATGGCTTGAAAGTGTAAATGAGGTGGGAGAGGTGGGGGCCTTTTATAAGTGGAGAGGAGGGGCACTTTTGGAAAGATTGAAATGTTACATTATTTCACAATGCTTTTCGGATTCTAAAGGTCCCACACTTATATAATTAGAGGCTAAGGTGATAAGGGTTCGAAATCTCCTCATCCAATTGGCTTTGGACAAGTGTAAGCCTTGGATTTTGCATTATCTTCCCATTTTATTTAAATCGTTAAATAATGAGGTCATCACTGCATCATCATGATGTCATAAATAATTTAATTTATTTAATGTCTAAAAATTATAAGAACTATGATGTAGGAAATCTTTTTATCTTTCTAATTAATATTTATAATCAAAATTTGGACTTGTGTAACCCCACTTAAAAATTGTTTTAGTAAAACATTTTATGTTTGTGTCATTTTTTACTTTAACATTAAATAAAAGTTATTTATGTCATTTTCTAACTAAAGTGGCTCCATGGGGTCCCCAAGTTGACCCATGGGTTGTCTTGGTCGGCCATGACTCATACAATAGGAGTAGGACAAGTTTCATGCTCATCTCATATTATTATAACATTATTTGTACCTTAAACTACACTAATTACCTCTAATCGCGATTAAGAACTTAAAAGTTACTATTCACCAAAAAATTATTTTAATCTCATTGAACCACATTTTACTTCTTAATGACAACCATGTATGTCGGATTTTTGAAAATCAAATCACAGAAGTGGTAATATTTCATTTTAACGAAAAATCAGTTTTTAACAACCACTTAGTGGTTTCACTATTCATCAAAAATTGAAGTTTTTCAGAATAAAGCCAAAATTTCACCCTAAGCTATAATTGATATTACGAATTCAAAAATGATTTCTATTTTACAAAATTCCAAACATATTAGTTGCATTAATTAATTTTATAATTAATTCCCGCTGTCACAACAAATAGCGTGTTTTTAAGAAACAATTTATATCAAAAGATTGGCAATTGTTTATGTCCAATTTCAATGTTAAATTAATTCTAATGACCACCATTGGATAAAATGGTAAAAATATATTCTAATTATACTCTAAAACCACTCAATAGTATAATTTATCACTATGAATTATTTTGATTAAAAAAGTTTTTTTAAGTATTTTTCACTATTCATAAAAATATTGAAGTTCTCAGAAAATTACAAAAAATTCAACATAGGCTAATTTCAATATTAGGAATACAAAAATGAAGTCCATTTTGAAATATAAAATTTCTATAATTTTAAAAAGTGGTTATTACTATTCATAACGGCTACTTTGATTTTTTCGCGATGTTTTAGAACTCGAAGTTGCGTACAATGCAAGCTATTGTATTATTGAATGAGAAGCGTATCGTGGAAGCTCGGGGTGTTACATTCTCCCCTCCTTCAATAAATTGCGTCCTCGCAATTTGAAATTTTTCTTGGAAAATAAAAGGTTGAAAAGAGAAAATACCTTTGAGGATAACCCACATCGGAAATAAGGTTAATAAATATATAACATTAAAAGAAAGCAAGATAAGTACAAAGGTCACCCGATATAGCCCATTCTAGGATTCTATGAAAATATGGATATGGAAGAAAAACAAACCATCAAGGTCTGATGGAGAGTTATAGAAAACAGGATTAGGAGAAAGTTTAACCATAAGAAAATCACAAACTTGTGATTGGTTAAACGGTCATTGAATCCCCAGTTGGAAAAGTTAACCGACAACATTTTTGTTTTAAGTTACCTTTTATAATGTTGAGGAATTTATTTATGAGATTTACTAAGAACGTAAGGGAATATACATACTTGTTATGTATACTTTCATTCGTTAATAAATTTTTACCACAAACCCAACTTTTACTCCAAATGGTAACAGAACTCAAAAATATTCTATTTATCCTAATTGTATAAGGTTCAAAATGTTAACACATACCATTTAGATTAGTAAAACTATTTTGTAATAACCAGGGACTTCCTGTAGGCTAGTGGTAGGAAATAAAGGCTTGTCGCACTATGGTTGTGGGTTCGATTCCTGCAGCTTTGTCCGACGCGACGGGTGATTCCCCACCCTGCAGGTTGTCCTTTTCCTAAAAATATAGTACTATACTATTCCAAAAATAATCTTCATAAATTTTTTAACCTTAAACAATACTATCCAAATTTCAACTTAATCCACTCCAACGTTTATAGTTATCCAAAATACCTTCATCCAGACTTTCTCTAAAAGGTCTCTAAATTCCAAAATCAATTGTAACATCAGATTCCCCAAACAAAGAAAAGTTTCTCTTATTGTCACATACTAAAAATATGATTACCTTAATCATATTAAAACCTTACTGAAATTAACAAGTACTGCAGTACAATCCTTATATATATATTACATTATTCTTATAACCAGAATATAATCCTTGAGTCCAAAAGCACCAATACATTAGTTATTCTGCTTCAACTGTAGTAACAGCATAAGATTTTCCTTGATCCCTTGGCCTTTTCTGAGGTAAGTTTCCCTGACGCTTAGGACATTCATTTGCATAATGGCCCATTTCTCTACAATTGTAGCATTCAACTTTGACAGCCTCTTTCTTTCCCTTGCAATCACGAGCCTGGTGACCCTTTTCTCCACATTTATAACAAACTCCCATTCCTTTTAGGCAAGTACCAGGGTGATTCTTCCCACAATTATCACATATTGGAAAATCCTTCTTTCCCTTTTTCCCTTTATCTGTCTCTTGTTCCACCGTTCTCTTCTTCTCTTGCTTTACTTTGTTGTCATAATACTTAGAGAATTCCTTTTCTGTCTTGATAGCACACGAGACAATATCTTCGTATGATGAGAAGGATTGTGATACCAAAGCTCGACGGAGAAATGGTTTTAACCCATCAAAGAAACGATCAATCTTACTCCTTGGGTTACGTATATAATTGGCAGCATGCCTCGCTAACCTTGTAAAGTTAGCCTCATACTTTGCGACATTCTCATCCTCCTTCTGCCTCAGACTCAGAAATTTCCTTTCCATATCTGCTCGATGGTCACGAGGAAAGTATTTTTCTAAGAAAAGATCTTTGAACTCCCTCCATTCCATATTCGATACGTCATCATCTTCCTTTGTGTTTTGAATCAGCGACCACCACTGATCGGCATCTCCAGTGAGGCGGTAAACTGCCATGACAACCTTCTCCCTTTCACTACTCCCCAAGGCATGGAATATTTTCTCTAAGGAATTTATCCATTGCTCAGCTACTATAGGATTTATACTCCCATTGAAGGTTGGTGGTTGTTGCCTCATGAAGCGGTCTAACATTGATCCTCCACGTTGCGGATCAGGGTGCTCCATACGAGTAAGGTTATTATTCATAACCTGAGTGAGTTGTCCCAGTATGGTAATAAGTTGATCAGCACCAGTTGTATCTCCAGATACACAATAATTATCTTGATCAGGAGGGCAATCCCTACACGGAGTTCGTGCATTGATACGGTTTCCATTCCTTCTACTAGGCGCCATTTCTAAACAATGGCAAAAACTAGATTAGTTTATGAATCAAAATACATAATTCCATACTTGTAAAACACTCTACATAAATTGAACTATTTATGGATATAATCCATAATCATAAAAAGAAATGTTTTCTTTGAGGAAGTATATACTCATAACCCTTCATAGTGGTTTGTAAATAAAATGAGAATTATCCTAAGCATATCCCCCGGGAGTGTCGTAACCAAGAGTGCAGCAAGGCCCGTTGTCGTGCACCAGTTCCCGTTCGAGTCTAGCTCAAAGCGGTGTTTTCGGGTTTTACCCCTAGGTACATCTGTGCCAGAGCCGCCTCTACCTGCTCGTATCCAGACAGGGATGTATTTCTCGGAAAACTCATAACATCTCTATAATACCAAAATTCTAGGAAGTTCTTCTCTACTAATCCTCAAAGTCTATCTTTGGGCTATGTGCTCTAATCAGAGTTTATCTAAATCTAGCTTCCAAGGTTAGTACTAAACTGCCTCTGATACCAACTGTAACGCCCCGACCCCAGCTACCCAGAGTCGGTGCATTACTTCGTAACATTGGCATGATCACAAAAGATCAAGTCTCGAAAGACCGATTAGTTTAGTAGCCTTGGAAACACTAGATACATTTGTAAACGTTACATTACATCATAAAGTAAACCAAAACAACAACAACATATTGTCTTCATATCCCCTCAGACTATCCCTGCAGGTCATTCATAATATACTTCTTCAAATCCTGGAAAACATTAAAACATTGAAAGGGGTGAGCTCAGATGCTCAGTAAGGATAACAATATTGCGGAAGCTTTCATAAATAAACATTAACATTTAAGGCAATGTATAACTAAAACAAAAGCCTTTTAAACTTGAACTTCAACATAATATGGCAAAAGTAAAATGAGATAATGCCATTCACTTCTTCACATGGATATTCTACTGGCCGAATAATCACATGCAATATCAATAACCACTTTCATAATGAGGGAATGTATAATGCCGGACATTCTGAAAAATTTTGTCAAGGCCTCGGCCAAGACATCTAAAATGATTAAGGCCTCGGCCAAAACCATAAATCAAATTGGGAAAGGGCCTCGGCCAATTCCACATCTAGTTGTCTCATGAGACCTACCGATGCATCGAGGAGCTATAGCGGGCTCCACCCGTCACATATTAAGTCCAATACATTCCTCATATGAATAGGTTTAAACATATCATAAACCATAACATAATCGTATCACATAAAACATGCATAAAGGAAACATAACATTTCCACATTTCAATCACAAGATATCAATACAACACATTGATATAATAAAAACGCTTTCAAAACCATTTTCAATACCAAAATAAAAGAATGTTAAAACTTTGTATTTATTTTTCATTAAAAAAGAAAATGATGGCTTGTAGAGGAAGCCGAAACTCAAATAATGGTCACGGCGGCAGAGAAGTCGTTGTCGCCGCATAAGTACGGAAAGAAAAACATTCCCTTTTGTCGTTTAGCAAAACGCTTCGTATAAAAAATATTCCTTTTGAATAAACGTAAAAGTCAAAGGGGTTTATACATCGTATAAAAGAAGGTTGTGTATAAAACCAAATATGCCTCAATGAAAGGAGATTGAGACGAAGTCCTTAAAAAGATAATTTTTAAAATAAAATAGATCTATTATGTGTATTCACTATAGGTACACATAAAGAAAGTAAAAATACAAAATAGGACATAATAACATCATGACATAATTTGAAAGTAGGAGATTAACCCAAAGAATGGAAGTTGGGTTAAGAAATTCCCTTACCTCGTGTCTGACTTGACTCAACCGTTCTTTAACCTCCTGAATAATAAACTAGAGTTAATATATACCTTATTAAGAACCATTTTTAATTTCATTATCCTTATTATATCACTTATTACAATGATATGAACATTATGTAATTATTTAAGTTAATAACGGTCGTTTTGTCGATCTTTGGTACTTGAGTCAACAATAAGCTTCTTATAATTACAAGTTGTTTATGTGGTGAAATATCCATTATATCCAGAATTATATTCATGATTTAGATGTCATATATATCTTATATATCCAGTATATACATTCATTTATAATATTACGTAACATTTAGAGGTAAGAAATGAAATGCACCGTTCATGGAGACGGTAAGCCGTACGTACGCATGAACGCTACTTTCATTTGAATTTCATATTTAATGGAACTAAATCATAATGATATAAATGTATAATATAATTCCAGTATAATATAGTGTATAATACCATTTACTCCATCCTTTATACATCCCACATATGGCATTAACGATTCAAATCACTTTGAGGGGGCGGTAGTCCGCACTTCCTAAAATGAAGATATCGCGTATACCCATAATGGAAGCCATAAAGGTAAGACACAAATGAAAAATAAAGAAGCATAAGTAAAACATAAACACATTATATATCATATATAAATATAGTGACATCTTAATGGCCACCTTTGAAGGTGTTATATGAGTGTTGAACAATCATCCTTTCGTGAGGCAGAAATTCGCCATCCACAGAAACTGTATGTTCTTTAACCATTAGATGTAGGTGTGTGTAAGTGTAGCTCGAATCCTTCTTATAACAACATCATAGTATATTGAGGATACTGGTGTTGTCACAAAATAAATGAATAAAAAGAGTTTAGGGGGTTGGAGAAGAAAAATAAAACAAAACAACATTAGAAAAGACATTACCTCAAAATCGGGTAACTCTTTTTGATTTGAGCCAAAGGCTTCCTTGGGAAGAGTTCTGCCCAATGTGAGGCTTCTATGAGTAAGGGAGGAATTTTGGGAGAGTATTTGGGCAGAGTTTGGCCGAGCCAAATGGCTTGAAAGTGTAAATGAGGTGGGAGAGGTGGGGGCCTTTTATAAGTGGAGAGGAGGGGCACTTTTGGAAAGATTGAAATGTTACATTATTTCACAATGCTTTTCGGATTCTAAAGGTCCCACACTTATATAATTCGAGGATAAGGTGATAAGGGTTCGAAATCTCCTCATCCAATTGGCTTTGGACAAGTGTAAGCCTTGGATTTTGCATTATCTTCCCATTTTATTTAAATCGTTAAATAATGAGGTCATCACTGCATCATCATGATGTCATAAATAATTTAATTTATTTAATGTCTAAAAATTATAATAAAAATACTATGATGTAGGAAATCTTTTTATCTTTCTAATGAATATTTATAATCAAAATTTGGACTTGTGTAACCCCACTTAAAAATTTTTTTAGTAAAACATTTTATGTTTGTGTCATTTTTTACTTTAACATTAAATAAAAGTTATTTATGTCATTTTCTAACTAAAGTGGCTCCATGGGGTCCCCAAGTTGACCCATGGGTTGTCTTGGTCGGCCATGACTTATCCAATATTAGTAGGACAAGTGTCATGCTCATCTCATATTATTATAACATTATTTGTACCTTAAACTACACTAATTACCTCTAATCGCGATTAAGAACTTAAAAGTTACTATTCACCAAAAAATTATTTTAATCTCATTGAACCACATTTTACTTCTTAATGACAACCATGTATGTCGGATTTTTGAAAATCAAATCACAGAAGTGGTAATATTTCATTTTAACGAAAAATCAGTTTTTAACAACCACTTAGTGGTTTCACTATTCATCAAAAATTGAAGTTTTTCAGAATAAAGCCAAAATTTCACCCTAAGCTATAATTGATATTACGAATTCAAAAATGATTTCTATTTTACAAAATTCCAAACATATTAGTTTCATTAATTAATTTTATAATTAATTCCCGCTGTCACAACAAATAGCGTGTTTTTAAGAAACAATTTATATCAAAAGATTGGCAATTGTTTATGTCCAATTTCAATGTTAAATTAATTCTAATGACCACCATTGGATAAAATGGTAAAAATATATTCTAATTATACTCTAAAACCACTCAATAGTATAATTTATCACTATGAATTATTTTGATTAAAAAAGTTGTTTTAAGTATTTTTCACTATTCATAAAAATATTGAAGTTCTCAGAAAATTACAAAAAATTCAACATAGGCTAATTTCAATATTAGGAATACAAAAATGAAGTCCATTTTGAAATATAAAATTTCTATAATTTTAAAAAGTGGTTATTACTATTCATAACGGCTACTTTGATTTTTTCGCGATGTTTTAGAACTCGAAGTTGCGTACAATGCAAGCTATTGTATTATTGAATGAGAAGCGTATCGTGGAAGCTCGGGGTGTTACATTATATGTGTGTTTTGAGTTGTTCCATTATTTTTCATTGATTATATATATTTATGGTGTTTGATTAATCAGTTATGGATGCAGGGCCTTATTTTTTTATTCCTCTAAGTTATGTTAAATTTAAATAATGGTTTTCTTGTTGGTTTTAATTGTGTTTTCAAGCATCACATGTTTTTCATATTTGTTTTCAAATAAGGATTGTATACATGTACTTATATATGAATGCTCATGAGAATACATATATATGTACTTGTATATACTTATATATTTACCTAACTAAATATGTACCTAACTAAATATGTATATATATAAAAATACTATTTTGGGAACCAAATTACCTTCTGAAACTTGAAAAGGAAAAATTCAAAATGAATTTGATTTGAAAATGTATTTTTAATGATTTTTTGGAAAACCACTAATTAGTTTCAAAATTAAAAGTCTGGTTGGAACTTTTTATAAATGGTTTTCTTTCTAAATTTCATAATACCATCACCTAAATCTCTATGGACCTATACTTGAAATTAATTTATGATGGATGTGATTATTATTGTTATTTTATGAGTTGAAATTGGGGGGTTTTAGGAGGAGTTTGTGTAATGGTGGGTCAAGGTTTTCCATTAGCATAGTTTACCTTGTATTTCTATTTTTATTGTGTGCCTGATGATGTGTTCACCCTTCCTCATCCTCTATTACAAAAATCATGGGGATCCTAGGCTATTAGTGAGAGTTTGATTAAAGGTTACTATATAGTCTATATGAGATGAACTAGATCCCCCATGGTATAAAATTCAGTAGGGGAGAATCATTAGTGAGGATAGATTAGACTATCTAGTTGATTATAGACTAGGTATGCATCGATAGGCCAGCAGACGATTCCACTAGAGTATGTCTTGGATCATATCATTTAATGTATAAGAGTTTCCCATTATTTATACATCTTATATTTTATTTAATTACTATACTTGATGACTTCTTGGTTTTGTTTTACATATTTTTCTATTACTATATTCTATTTCCTAGTTTTTTTTATATGCTTGATGTTTCAAATAGGTATCAGATTACTTTCATGAATTTTTTAAAGGGATTCCTAAATGGTTTTTATAAATTTTGGTTTAAAAGTTATTTTAAATTGAAAATATATTAAATTGTTTATAAATCATCATTTATATTTTTAAAGGAAAGAAAAAGTGTTTTAAAATGAATTATTATGAATTGATTTTCAAAGAGATGTAAAATATACTTTTAAATTATTGTATTTCAAATTATTGTCTCTAGAATGTATTGAAAAGGGAAATCATGGAATCTATGGTGTTTACCTACTAGGTTTTTTATTCTCACACCCTACTTATACCATTCCGTTTCTGTATACTAAGTAGATTTCTATAAATTTTAGGTTATTAGGAATCTCTAGCATGTGGAATTATCTTTATGAGACACTCATGGAGTGGTCATGTTGGTATTATGGATAGATAGTGGCCAAGTGGTCATAGAGGGATCAGTCTGGTATTTTTTCTATATATTAAATGTCGTAGTTATATCAGTGATCTCGGATTCTTATTGTCTCTTAGTTCTAGTTCATCTTATGTTATTATAGGTTGGATGTTGTTTATGTTTATGCTTCATTTTGTTTGGTATGATTTTGTATCTATTTTTTTCATGGATGTCCAATATCTGGATGCACCATTCCATATTCTAGGTAGAATTCTGTTACTTATTAAATATTACTTATTATGTGAAATAATTCCCAATTAGTTCTAGCTGATGCACTGGAACTAATTTTCAACATGTGGTGATTAGGGACACACCTCAGGTATGTCATGGGATAACTCAGGTGACTAGTTAAGGGATGGGCTTGCTTGGTTCATAATAAAATAGTATCAGAGATTAGGTTCTTATATGGGCCTAGGTTTTTGAAGCTCCCCTTATATTTGGGAAGTCTAGGAGATCGAATGTAGGATTATTAGTATTTAGGAGGTAGGTCATGGGTGGGTTCTTGATCACCACTAATCATGATGAACCTGAGTTACCTTAGGATTTCAGGATTTTAATTTTTATTCTGAGCTTTATTTTTTATTATTCCAATGGTTTTTTTGTTTTAATTTATATTTTTTTAATTATTTTAAGAGTTTCATAAGTTTTTTTGAGAATTTTTTATCCTTAGGTAGAAAATAGGAGTCTGAATGGAGGCTTGTGGTTAGTTCTCATGAATAGGTAGACTATATAGAGCCCATTCACATGGTTCTATGAAGCTTCTAGTGTAAGTTTCATGGTTAGTTCATAGTCTACTAAATTGTACACAACCACTGATCCCTTTAAAAAAAATTGTTGAGTTATTTTGACTCTATTTTGACTTTTATTATGTTCTATTATTGTTTAAGTTAGATTATAGAGAGTTTCATAATATAATGATGTTATTTGGTTATATTTTAATGATATTTTATAGTGAAAAATAGTATCTAAAGAGGAAATACTTGGATTTTAAAATTTATAAATAAGTTTACTAAAATGATTTTAAACAAATGATATTATTTTAATTTTTAAAATGAATTTAGAAATTAGTGTGTGATTTAAAATTTGTTTTTAATTAAATGATATGATTTTAAAAAGGGGTATTTTGAGGTAAGCCTTTAAATCACCAAAGGACTGGTATTTTTTAAAGTGGTGTTCAGATTTAATTGTATGTATCCTTCTTATTTTGATGAGTTGAGTTTAAATGTTTTGATTTGAGTCTTATTTCTATTTTTTTATTTATATTATACCTCCAAAAAATATCCCATGGAATCATGGGAAGTCTATATCTTGAGGTGTTCCTTGACCTAGCATCTCTTAGGGATTTGATATGTTTCTTCTAGCTATAGACCCCACCCAAACACTAGGTATAATGGTAGATCCAATCATTACTTATTTTCTATTGGTCTTCTTCAGTGACCAAGGATATCAAGAGTCTATAGAGTGGTTAGAGTGGTTAGAGAAAATTAAAGAGTCTTTAATTCACAAAATACTCATGAAGCCTCACAAGTGAAGACCAGCTTGAATTTATACAAATGATCAAGTCTATAATAGTGAATGATCATTGTTTCCATATATCTTTAAAGTAACATGTCTTGAGAGTTCTTTAAGTTCATATTTATTCAGTGGAATTTTTCTAAGAAGGTGGAAGTGGAAAGGGAGATGGATCTCATGAACCTCCATCAAGGTGATCATTCGGTGAAGGAGTATGTTTCCCATTTCAACCAGTTGATTCCTTTATCTATTGATCTAGTGTTCTATGACTCAATGAAGGTTCCTCTTTTTATAATGGGTCTTAATTCATACCTCAATTCTAGGATGCCTCCATTCAATCTATCTTTACTTGGGTATGTGATCGATAAATCCATGATAGTAAATGTGGTCACTAGAGGTCATCCCATCAAGGGTGGAAACCCTAATACTTTCTATGATAGTGAAGGCATAAGGTCTTATGAAAAGAATAATCGGGATGAATTTGATTTCAAGAACCAAGATTTCTTGGGAGTATCTTCTTCCTATGTCATTCCTCTAGTAAAGAATCATTCACTTGTGTGTCATCAATGTGGTCATCTTGGGCATACTATGCCTTCCTATTAGAGAGTCTTGAATACCTAATGTAGTTGCGGTTTATTAGGATATCTTTAAAAGTTTTTTAAATCTAGGTGTTGGTGAAGGAAGGAGCCTCAGTTATAGCTTAGGTCTTGATGGTTTTCCAACTGATCCTTTTCAAGGAACTTCCTTTCGTTTCTTTTACTATTTGTAAATCTTTTAACATTTCCTGATTCTTGTCTTATTTTGAGTAGTTTATACTTTGTTTCACTTTGGAGAGATTAATTTTTGTTTTTATGGAATTATGTTTGGGTGATAGGTTTGGTGTTTCATTTTGTTTTTCTTGGTCAAGGGGGGTATGTGGTATTTTGGGGTGATTCCTCTAGAACCATTAGTCTTTTTTGATCCACCATAATAAGAAAAAGTGTAATATGGTGAGGTGACCTATTAAAGATTTAATTCTTTAATTAATTATTTTATTTTTTCTATAGAGCTTTTTTTTCTGGGTGGTGAGTCAGGATGTGTTTTATTTTCCCTTTTGGATCTCATCTCTAATCTAGAAGGATATTAGGATACCTTTTACGTTTTGAACTCCATTCATCCTTAAGGACTTATGTAACTTTTTATAAGTATAAAGTGTTATTTTGGGGAGATTTTTCACACCCTAACTTCCTATATCCTATTTATTTTATTTATTAATTAATTTTTTATATTTTCTTTAATTTTTGGGTCAAACTGGTGTGAAATATTTAAATTTAGAGTTTCAAAGCAGGTCGCACGGTTAGTGCGTGGTTATTAAAAATTGTGTAGCTAACCATTAAAAGAATTACAATCTTTAAAATAGGCATTTCTCATGCTAGACACAAAGTTCCCAAAACCATGTGGCCAAACCATGTGACTCTCTAGTTATACACAGAGAAGGGTGCATGGTTGGTACACTATTTGGAAAACCATACAGTTACCCCATAATTTTTTTTAAAAATGAAATTCTTATCCTACCCTCTAATTTTTTTACTCTCTATCACCCCTATCTTCTTTATCAATTGCATTATACTTATAGGGAGATCCCAAGTCATTCCTTCCTCCCTTACCATTTAGATTTGTATCCATACTCCTATGTTTTCTTGGCGATTTATCAAGGTTCAATCCTCTTTCATATTTTCTTTTCTTTTTTCATTCCATCCCCTTCTTTTTCTCTTATTATAGGTTAGTATTAGACAAGAAATAAGTAGGTTATGGCTCAAATTTCTTATGGATTTGGTTCCTATTGTGTGTAAATATCTTCTTGGACCTTCCTCTCTTGGTTCTTAAAGGATTCGCATCATTTTTTCCTGACTTATGTAGTTGTTTCTATGCCTTTTACTTTTCCATTACATTCCATGTGATAATAATGGTTTATAACATCCTTTTCCTTAAAATTAAGTATATATGTTTATTATTAAATGATTATTAGGTGTTTCTAAATGGGGTTAGGCATTTAAAAGGGGGGGTTTTCAATCTTAAGAGGACTTTCATGCGTTTTATTTGGGAATTCACATTTAAGTGAGCTTATATGTGTGTTTTGACTTGTTCCCTTATTTTTTATTGATTATATATGTTTTTAGTTTTTGATTAATCGGTTATGAATGTTTTGTCTTATTGTTTTTTGAAACCTATAAGTTATATTAGTTTTAAATAAATTTTTCCTCCTTGGTTTCAAATGTGTTTTCAAGTGCCATATTTTTTTCTTATTTGTTTTCAGATAAGACTTATATACATATACTTATATATGTATGCTCATGAGAATACATATATAAATACATGTATATACTTATATATCTACATAACTAAATATGTATATATAAAAACTATTATTTTGGGGAATAAAGGCCTATTTAAAATTTGAAAAGGGAAAATTTAAAATGAAGCTGATTTGAAAATGGATTTTCAGGGAGTTTTCAGAAAACCTCTAACTAGTTTCAAAATTAAAAGCTTGGTTGGAACTTTTTACAAATGGTTTTCTTTCCAAAGTGCATGACACATACACCTAAATCCTTATATACCTATTCTTTAAATTTATTGAATATGTAAATGATTATTATTTTCTTTTTATAAGTTGAAATTAAAGGATTTCAAGAGGAGTATGTGTGAGGGTGGGTTGAGGTTTTTCATTGGAATGTTTTTCTTTGTATTTTTATTACCGGTGGTTGTCTAATGAGACACACATCCTTCCTCGCCCTCTATTATCAATATCATGTGAATCTTATGAATCTTAGTGAGTGGTTGAGAGAAATTACTAATTAGTCCCAATGAGACATACTAGATTCCCCATAGTATAGAAGGCCTTGGGGTAGTTCCATTGATAATGATAGATTAGATTATCTAGCTATTTATAGACTAGGGATGCATCAATAGGCTAATAGATGATTCCACCTAAGTATGTCTAGGATCATATCAATGAATGTTTAGGAGTTCCCCATGATTTATATATCTTAACTTGTATTTTATTACTA
This sequence comes from Viscum album, assembly GCA_963277665.1. Taxonomy (NCBI): domain Eukaryota; kingdom Viridiplantae; phylum Streptophyta; class Magnoliopsida; order Santalales; family Viscaceae; genus Viscum; species Viscum album. Next base: position 929,561,993 of record OY728131.1, read on the forward strand.
TACTTGATGAATCCTTGGTTTTTTTACTTATTTTTCATATTTTTATATTCTACTACCAAGTTTTATTTATGTGCTTAATGTTTTAAATGGGTATTGGATTACTTTCATTCCTTTTTGAAAGGGGGTACTATATGGTTTTTGGAAAGTGTATTTTAAAATAGATTTTAAAGTGAAAATCTACTTTTTTCTTGAATCATTATTTGGGTTTTAATGTAAATGGAATGGGTTTTAAAGTGAATATTTATGACTTCATTTTCAAAGTGATGAAAAAGTTGCTTTAAAATTATTGTATTTCAAACTAGAGTATTTTTAATTTCTTAAAAAAGGAAATCATAGACTCTGTTGTGTTTACCTGTTGTTTTTTTTATGCTCATGTCCTACTTACACCACTTGGTGATTATAAACTAAGTATATTTCCTTCAGGTTCATGTTCAAGTTATTGGGAAGCTATGGCTTGTGGAATTACCTTTATGGGACGCTCATAGAGAATTTGTGTTGTAATTATCGATAGATGATGACCAAGAGGTCACAAAGAGATTAGTATGGTATTTTTTAATTTTATTTTGTGTTATATTTGTATCAGCCAGCTCAGATTCTTATTTTATATTGGTTTTAGTTTAGTTTACGTTATTATCGGTCAGATGTTGTTATATGTTTATGATTCATTTTATTTGGTATGATTTTGTATCTATTTATTTTGTTTTTCATGGATGTCCAATATCTGGAAATAGTATGTTAGATTTTAGGTAGAACTATACTAGTTATTAAATATTACTTATCAGGTGAAATTGTTCCCAAAGAGTTCTATCTGATGCCCTAGTACTAGTTGCTAGCCTGTGTAACGACCCAAAAATTCATTAATGAAAATTCCTTTTGGTCTATTTAAATGTATTCTTATGGTTATGTAAAATGTATGCACTTATTTGGTTCTATGTTTTGGATTTTAAAATACCGTTAATAATTGTGACCATTTCAAATATAGATGTTGAGCAGTGATCACATGATTAGTATAAATATAGGGCTTTAACAAATCCAATTTACTCAGACAAAGGAAGTGATGGCCTCATCCAGTAGACTTGCCCTATACGAAGCCCATTTTTTAGAGCCTAGAAAGGAGGTGGCGTCATTGAGCTTCGCTCTTGACCAAGCCCAAGTCGATCTTGAATATGTTAAGCTTGAGAAGAACTGCCTATGGGAGAAGTGGAAGTTGATAGAGATTACCACTCAAGCGATGTAATCCGAGCCACTCCAAGAGTCTATCACCATCATGCACCTTACCCTAAGGTCTTATGCAGGTGTTTTAATGGGTTATGTAATAATACCCCAGTACTACTATTATTTACATTATTCATGTATAGAGAATATACATTCATTTTATTATTGTTACTTTGTAAATAGTTTTTAAATCACAAATAGTATTTTTAGTTAATATTAAACTAAGAAATCTATTTTGATGAATTAATGGATTTTTAAATTAAATAATATTTTAAAAAAATATTATTATTATTATTATTAAATTACTTTTTATTAAATATAAATGATCGTATAATTTTATGAAAGCAATTGTAATTTTTATTAAGGTTTAAAAGTTGTTTTTGTCAAAACCCATGAATTTTTTATAAATTTCAGTTTTTATTTTAAAAGTAAAAATTCAAATATTTAGAAAATTATTTAGATAAAATGAATATTATTTTTATAATCAGGATGTCAAAATTATCCAATGGTGAATTTTTCATAATTTTCTGAGATAGTCAAATTTTTGGGCAAAAATTAAATATCGTTTAAATATATAATGTTTTTTATGAAATAATAATGACCCAATATTGATTTAATAAAATACTATAAACATTATTTTAGGCCAATATATGTTTTAAAATTAAAATAATTTTATTTTAGGTTTGTTTTATTTATTTTACAAAGCTTTAGTGGACCCTTCAAGACTTATAAAACATTTTAGCTTTTTAAATTGTTTTCCTTGAGATTGTGACTCACCTCCACATAAGAAACCCTATTATTTTAAGAAGTTATACCATTTTACTTATAAAATATTGTTTTACACTCCCCTTTAGAGAAAAACATGGGCAAAAACCATGGGATGGTATGTAGTTTTGATTAGTTTAATGTGTGGTGTCCCAAACCTAAATAATAAAGAATTCTCTCTCCTTTCCTATATAAACCCACCCAAACTCCCACTTCATCTTCACTAAAATCCTATGTATTTTGTCCAAAATATTTCCTCCTCTATCTAGAATCCTCACAAGCCTCCACAAGCTCCAAATAATTCTCTCTCAAGCCTCTCCCAAGCCTTTGCGATCACACTTCCAAGTAAGGGATTCCTACCTTTCTCTTTTTATCCAAGTTTCTTAATATTGTTATGCCCTTTTATTTTCAATTATAAATGTTGGGGTATGATTTCTCACCGCCCTCATACTACCCTCTTTATGTTTGAATGATTAGAGACCCCTTTATCTCTCATTAAATTCCTCCCATGTACACCCGTTACTATGCCGAAATTCCAAAAGGAATTTCTCTCTCCTCATTTACATTCAAGCAATTCTTTTGTATCATGAATAAAAATTACATTATAATTGTTGGAAAATTTATCTATATGACCCCCCTTACAGTCCATTTTATTTACATATTATGAGACACCCCTTTCTCTCTCATTAAATACCTCCCATGTACACTTGTTACTATGCCGAAATTCTGAAAGGAATTTCTCTCTCCTCATTTACATTCAAGAAATTATTTTGTATCATGAATATAAATTCCATTACAATTATTGGGACATGTATCTATATGACCCCCCTTACTGTAAATTTCATGTAAATATTATGAGACACTTTTTCTCTCTCATCAACCATTTTTTTATGAATTCTTATGTCACACCGTTATGCTGCCAAAATTGTACCACATTTTTTCCAAGCCAAAGTCATTGTGTAGTGAATACCATGCCCATTTATCTATCAAGGGTATTCACCTTTATTCACATTTATTTATTTATTATATAGTTTCATGTATTAATTCAACATTCCTTTATCGTGGAATAAATGATGATGTTTAAAGAATCCATGTTTTATGATCCATGTGGCACACTTATGCATGAAATAAAATGTTTAAGAAAGGGTGCACCCTAATAGCACTCCAATACATTAGGTAAAGTATAGTATCATGATACGTCATGTGTAATGGGTTTTGACTCATGCTAATTCAAGTGAAACAAGGGTTTACTCATACTTCATGTGAAATGAGGGTTTACTCATGCTCCATGTGCAATGAGTCTTGGCTCATGATAATTCCATGTTAAGTGTTGTTGCCACATCTCCATGTTATGATTATCATGCTTTATTATGCATTTGTGTTCATGTTTATCTTTCACTCCATTTATATTCCTATTTCCTAACATGTATTGTAATCTTCATGTTATACCTTATTTAATTCCTTACTGGGCTTTATATCTCACCCTTTTCTTATGAATGTCCTTAGGTTATCCCATGAAATGCTAGGTACAAGGGAATGTAGTGGTCATGTAAAGGAAGTTTTCAATAAATATGTTTCATTTTATGTTCTAAGTTATTATGTAATGTTCCTAAGCCCCAAAGACACTAGACCTCTTGATCTTCTGTGTTGTATCAAGTAAATTTTTTATGTAATAAATCATGTTTAAGTATGTAATAAAGAGCAGTGTTTCCATAGTTGGTATCAGAGGATAGGTTTAGTTATTTTGGGGATTAGGATTAGAAAACCCTAGTGAAGCCTTAGATACAAGACTATGTATAATAAAAACATCCCTAAGCTTTGGTGGGTATTGATTAATTGTTTTATCAAGAAAATACATCCCTGTTTGGATACGATCAGGTAGAGGCGACTCTGGAAAAATGTACCTAGGGGTGAAAACCCCGACAAGGAGTTTTGGTCTTGACCCGGGGTATCTTGGTACATGAAAATAGGCCTTGTTGCACTCTTGGTTGCGACACTCCCGGGGGATATTCTTTGGTAAATTCATAAGCTTAGGATGAACCCTTATTAAGGAATTAAAAAAAATGACCCTAAGAATATATTTTAGAAAGTAGATCATGGATAACATAGATTGAAGTCTATAGATTCATAAGTTAAGGAAATAATATTTATTTATAAGTCATATGTTTTTGTCCTTGGATTCTCCTTTATGTTTTTAATAGTTTAATGTACTCATCCTATGTCTATATCAGATAAGGTAGAACTAGAATTAAAAAGTGAAAGGTAGGGTTATCATTCATGGTTCTACGCATTCTTTTATATCCCAAAAGTTTAGTAGAACAATCCCAACACCACCAAAAATCATGGAAGTAAAGATGTCGGTGAGTACGAAAAATGGGGCAATCATTTCATCCCATGAATATAACTCCTCTCCTATCATAATTGGTGGATTGAACTTCCCATAAAACCTCATTATACTTTCTCTGGTGGAATTTGATGTAATTCTTGGCATGGATTGGATTTTCCTATATAGATCCAACATAAATTTCCGTGAGAGGGAAATCACTCTCCATGTGGAGAATCGACCCCCAGTTCTATATAAGTGAAAGGAGGAATATGAATCTTCTTTAGCTCCATCATCTCAAGCGTAGATATTACTACCCTATGAGCATGTGTATCTGGCTCAGATGATTGTGTCTAAGGAGGAAACCATCCTTGAAGACATGCCTATTGTGAGGGAATTCATTGAAGTGTTTCTCAAGGAATTTTCTGGTTTTACTCCTAGAAGAGATATTGAATTCTCAATTGATCTTATACCTGGGGCGTTGCCAATATCTAAGACTCTATATAGAATGGTTGTTGCAGAGTTTGAGGAGCTGAAGAAACAACTACAGGAGAATCTGGATAAAGGGTTTATATGCCCAATTGCTTCACTATGGGGTGAACCAGTCCTCTTCGTCAAGAAGAAGGATGGGTCAATGCACCTTTTCATTGATTATCGTGAGCTCAAAAAAATCACAATAAAGAACAATTATCCTCTCCCACGAATTGATGACTTATTCAATCAGCTGCGTGGAGTAAAATACTTCTCCAAGGTAGATTTTCGGTTGGGATATTATCAAGGGTGAAGAAGGAAGATATCCCCAAGACTTCTTTTCTTACAAGACACGGGGACTATGAATTCATAGTAATGCCTTTTGGACTCACTAATGATCTAGAAATATTCATGGACTTGATGTATAGAGTCTTTAGAGATTGCCTCAAAATATTTGTGGTAGTATTTATAGATGATATTCTAATATACTCCAAAACCAAGGAGGATCATGAGGAGCATCTAAAAACTATACTATAGACCTTGTGAAAGGAGAAGCTCTATGCAAAGTACAACAAGTGTGATTTCTGGTTAAAGGAGGTCTCATTCTTGGGCCATATCATCACAAGCAATGGGATATCTGTGGATCCCTCTAAGATAGCTACAATAGAGGGATGGTCGAGGCCAACATTGTTAATGGATATCTGTATCTTTTTGGGGTTAGCTGGATATTATCGACGATTTGTGAGAAATTTATCATGATTGTCCAACCCTCTTACCAAGCTAACTCGGAAGGGAGTAAAGTTTTCTTGGAGTAATGAATGCGAAGAAAGCTTCAAGGAGTTTAAAAGGATGATTATCACTCCACCCATGCTCACTTTACCCATAAGTGGAGAACTTCTTGTGGTATTCAGTGATGCTTCGAAGAAGGGCATGTGTTGTGTATTGATGAAAAATGACAAATTCATTTCCTATGCTTCAAGGAAATTGAAAGTTCATGAGCAGAATTATCCAACACATGATCTGGAGTTGTATATGGTGATCTTCACTTTAAAAATTTGGCGACATTATCTCTTTGGGGAGAAGTGTGAAATATATACGGACTACAAAAGCCTCGAGTATATATTCATATAGAAAGATTTTAACATCCACCAACGAAGATGGTTAGAGATAATCAAAGACTATGACTGCTCAATCCATTACCACCCTGGGAAAGTGAACAAGGTGGTGGATCCTCTAAGTAGAAAGGACCTAGAGATTTTATCATTTATGATAATTGAAAATGATCCAATATTCTTATATTTGATAAATATGGACATGGAAATCATAAATAAGGGAACATAATCAATCCTTTCACAAATTATTGATCAACTGCCTCTTTTAGAAAGGTTAAAGGATGCTCAAAAGGATGATGTGGGAATTTAGAAGAAAGTGAAAGCTATCATAAAATGTAAATCCTCAGAGTTCAATGTTAATGAAGAAGGAATTATGAAATTTGAGAAAAGACTATGTGTTCCATCAATTATGGAGCTGAAGAAGGAACTTTTGGATGATGCACATAGTTCAAATTTCTCTATTCACCCAAGAAACACAAAGATGTATCGAGATCTCTGAGAGAATTATTGGTGGGATAATATGAATAAGGAGATATCTGAGTATACATCAAAGTGCCTAGTGTGTCAACAAGTGAAGGAATAGAGGCATAAGTCTAAGGGGGTGATGCAATCATTGCCCATACCATCATGGAAATGAGAGAACATCACCATGGACTTTGTCACCAAAATTCCAAATACATCCAAAGGAAACAATGTAATATGGGTTATTGTGGACCATATTACAAATTATACACACTTCATTTCAATTCGGTAGGATTTCTCATTGGATTAACTGGCATGAATATACATTATGTAAGTGGTAAGGCTGCATGAAGTACCACTATTTATTATATCCAATCGAGATCCAAGATTCACCTCTATGTTTTGGAAGAGTCTTCAACATGCTCTGGATAATGAACTAAACTTCATTATGACATATTATCCTCAAACTAATGGCCAATATGAGTGAACTATTCATACACTGGAAGATATGATAAGATCATGTTCAATGAACTTTAAAGGAGGATGGGATCAACATCTTCCTCTGGTCGAATTCTCCTATAATAACAGTTTCCACATGAGAATCTGAATGGCACCTTATGAAGCCCTATATGGGAATAGGTTAATAACACCAACATGTTGGGATGAATTCAGTGAGTGTAAGCTGCTAGGACCATAAATGGTCAAAGAAATGGTGGAGAAGGTGAAAACCATTCAGCAGCATATCAAGGTAGCCCAAAGTCGACAGAAGAGTTATTTGGATAACCATAGATGATACCTTGAGTTCAAATTTGGAGACATGGTATTTCTATACATATCTCCATGGAAGAAGTTCATGAGTTTTGGAAAGAAAGGGAAGTTAAGTCCCGAGTACCTCAGCCCCTTCGATATTCTTGATCGTATCAGGGTTGTGGCCTATCGACTAGCACTTCCACCTACCATGGAAAAAGTACATGATATTTTTCATGTATCCCTTTTAAGTAAGTACATACCAGACCCTTCACATGTACTCTCTTCAGAGGTAGTATAGCAAGAGGATGATCTTTATTATGAGGAGAAACCAGTGAAGATATTATATCGTAGAGAAAAAGTTCTACAAAATAAGACAATGCCCCTTGTGAAGATGTTGCGGTGAAACCACAATTTTGAAGAACCAATGTGGGAATCAGAGGAAGTAATGAAGTAGAGTTACCAACATCTGTTTTAGTGTGGGAAAATGAAATTTCAATGGCGAAATTTCTTAATGGGGGAAGATTGTAACGACCCAAAAATTCATTAATGAAAATTACTCTTGATCTATTTAAATGTCTTTTTATGGTTATGTAAAATGTATGCACTTATTTGGTTCTATGTTTTGGATTTTAAAATAACATTAAGAACCGTGACTATTTCTAATATAGTCTTTGAACAGTGATCACATGATTAGTATAAATATAGGGATTTAACAAATCCAAATTACTCAGACAAAGGAAGCGATGACCTTATCTAGTAGACTTGACCCGTATGAAGCCCATTTTTCGGAGCTCGGAAAGGAGGTGGAATCATTGGTATTCTCTCTTGACCAAGCCCAAGATTAGCTAGAATATGTTAAGCTTGAGTGGAACCGCCTATGGGAAAAGTGGAAGTTGATAGAGATTACCACTCGAACGATGTTATCTGAGATAACCTAAGAGTCTGTCATCATCGCGCACCTTACCCTAAGGTCTTATGCGGGTGTTTTAAGGGGTTATGTAACAATACCCTAGTACTAAAATAATTTACATTATTCTTGTATAGATAATATACATTCATTTTATTATTGTTACTTTGTAAATAGTTTTTAAATCACAAATAGTATTTTTAGTTAATATTCAACTAAGAAATCTATTTTGATGAATTAATGGATTTTTGAAATAAATATTACTTTAATAAAATATTATTATTATTATTAAATTAATTTTTATTAAATATAAATAATCGTATAATTTTAAGAATGCAATTGTAATTTTTATTAAGGTTTAAAAGATGTTTTTGTCAAAACCTGTGAATTTTTTATAAATGTTGGTTTTTATTTTAAAAGTAAAAATTCACATATTTAGAAAATTATTTAGATAAAATGAATATTATTTTTGTAATCAGGACTTTGAAATTATCCAATGGTGAATTTTTCATAATTTTCTAAGACAGTCAAATTTTTGGGTAAAAATTAAATACTATTTAAATATATAATGTGTTTTATGACATTATAATGACCCAATAGTGATGTAATAAAATACTATAAACATTATGTTCGGACAATATATGTTTTAAGATTAAAATAATTTTATTTTAGGTTTGTTTGATTTATTTTACAAAGCTTTAGTGGACCCTTCAAGACTTATAAAACATTTTAGCTTTTTAAATTATTTTCCATAAGAGTGTGAATCACCTCCACATAAGAAACCCTATTATTTTAAGAATTTAGGCCATTTTCCTTATAAAATATTGTTTTCCACTCCCCTTTGAAAAAAAACATGGGCAAAAACCATGGTCTGATTTGTGTTTTTGATTAGTTTAATGTGTGGTGTCCCAAACCTAAATAATAAATAATTCCCTCTCCTTTCTTATATAAACCCACCCAAGCTCCTACTTCATCTTCACTCAAAGCCTTTTGAGTTATTCCAAACTCTTACCTTATCTCTCTATAATTTTCCCAAGGCACCCCAAGCTCCCAAGAAGCCTCTCTCAAGCCTCTCTTAAGCCTTTGGGATCACACTTCCAAGTAAGGGATTCCTACCTTTCTCTTTTTATCCAAGTTTCTTAATATTGTTATGCCCTTTTATTTTCAATTATAAATGTTGGGGTATGATTTCACACCTCCCCCATACTACCCTCTTTATGTTTTAATGATTATATACCCATTTCTCTCTCATTAAATGCCTCCTGTGTACACTTGTTACTAAGTCGAAATTCCAAAAGGAATTTCTCTCTCCTCATTTACATTCACGAAATTATTTTGTGTCGTGAATATAAATTCCATTACAATTGTTGGTACATATATCTATATGACCACCCTTACTATCCATTTCACGTACATATGATGATACACCCCTTTCTCTCTCATTAAATTCCTCCCATGCACACCTGTTACTATGCTGAAATTTTGAAAGGAATTCTCTCTCCTCATTTACATTCAAGCAATTATTTTGTATCATGAATCTAAATTCCATTAAAATTGTTTTGAAATGTATCTATATGACCCCCCCCCTTACTATACATTTCATGAACATATTATTATTCACCCCTTTCTCTTTCATCAACCATTTTTTTATGAATTCTTATGTCACGTCGTTATGTTGCTGAAATTGCACCACGTTTTTTCCAATCCAAAGTCATTGTGTAGTGAATACCATGCCCATTTCTCTATCAAGGGTATTAAAATTTATTCACATTTACTTATTTATTATAGAGTTTCATGTATTAATTACACATTAATTTATTGTGGAATAAATGATTATGTTTAAAGAATCCATGTTTTATGATCCATGTGGCACACTTATGCATGAAATGAAAGGTTTAAGAAAGGGTGTGCCCTGATAGCACTCCAATGCATTGGGTAAAGTATAGTATCATGATAAATCATGTGAAATGGGTGTTGAATCATTTTAATTCAAGTGCAGTGAGGGTTTACTCATGCTTCATGTGTAATGATAGTTTACTCATGCTCCATGTGCAATGAGCCTTGGCTCATGTTAATTCCATGTTAAGTGTTGTTTCCACATCTCCATGTTATGATTATCATGATTTATCATGACTTTGTGTTAATGTTTCTATTTCACTCCATTTATATTCCTATTTCCTAACATTTATTGTAATATTTATTTTATACCTTATTTACTCCCTTACTGGGCTTTATAGCTCACCCTTTTCTTATGAATATCTTCAAGTTATCCCATGAAGTGATAAGTAGGAGGGAATGTAGTGGTCATGTAAATGAAGTTTTCAATAAAGATGTTGTGTTTTATGTTCTAAGTTGTTGTGTAATGTTCCTAAGCCCCAAAGACACTAGACCTCTCGATCTTCTATTTTGTATCAAGTGAAGGTTTTATGTAATAAATCATGTTTAAGTATGTAATAAAGAGTAGGGTTGTCATAGCCTGAGGCGATCGGGGATGCACCATAGGTATATCATAGTCTAACTTGGGTGCCTGGTTTAGGGGTGTCCCGAGTTAGTTTGTGACAATATAAGCCTCAAGGATTTCATAATAAAAGTTTTAAAATATGAATATTCTCATTCTAAGTATCTTTATCACCTCATGTGTGGGGATTAAATATGAAACATACACCCAAATATGGTGTATGTCGCTCCATGTGGTATACACGGTGGGTCACCCAGCACAAAAAACTTCATTTGTGCCACATGAGAATATTCTACATCTCTTTAGAAAATCCTACTCAAACTAACCTTAACATTACATTAAAACTAGTAATACTCCATGATAAACATCGATTAGGTAAAACTCAAAGTCATACATTGAGAGGTTAGTTATCATTTCAATTCACATAAAATATGCATATAACTTGAAATAATGATAAATTATATATTTTGTTTTATATAACATGATACATTTTATTCTTAAACTCTTTCAAAAATACTTTAATAAAACCATACATAATCACTTGTCTAACCATATCACATATGATAGACTACCAGTTCAGCCTTATGTTTACTGTATTTTCAAATTTTGTTAAACTAATTACATTTATATGTAATTTTGACCACACCTCTATTTGAACGCCTAATAAAACCCTCCCACTAAACTATTTTTGTTAGTAACATATTTAAGAAATCCAGTTTGAATAATTGGGAGACTTAAGAATCATATTATTAAAGTTCAGTTCCTTGAACAAGTATTCAAACCCATTTAATTCACAACATCCAATGTTTCAATGTTATTAAATTTTTTTGTTTACTTGTACCTCTTTATAAGTACATTATCATCATATTTATTTGAACTTTTCCATCAAAATTTTCATTTGAGATCATTTTGGTAACAGATGTAACACTTAAAATTATTCTTTACCAACACATTCTAAACCCCTTTAGGATATAAAGTGACATTCATATTGAATTTCACTGGTTTAGTATTTTATTTATGACATTTGAACTTATATAACACCAAACATACTCCCATAAACCTCTTAGAAACTATATTCTCTTTAGAATATAATTCTAAGCTACACAAACTCATTTTTTCGTAAATAACACTTAATTACTTTAATGTAAATATTTAACAAATAAACTATTATATCTATATAATATATGATATTATATTTATTTGGATTAATATTTCAAAAATAATATTTTATTCTTTAAAATATTCCACTATAGGGTGGGGGAACTTTTCCCTCATCTTTTAGAAAATATCTCTGATATACTATTTTATTCTTGATAAAAAAATTATCTTTATCTTCTTTTAAAACATATTATAATACTAGATCATAACCATATGTATTAAAAATAATCATCTCATTTATTAATAACCACACTTTGTTTATAATAATACCACTTATCACATAATAGGAAGATAGGATGAAAACACACAATATTTATTCTGACCCACTAGAGATTTAAAGTAATCATTTGTATCCAATTACTCGATGTAAAAACCCATTGATTCATTACTTGAATGTACACTTTAATATCTAAGAATCAATCATTATTTAGATTTTAAATCCTATACATATTTTCAACACTTTTATAATGTACAGTAGGTATCATATAGCCTTTAAAATAAATCAATTTTATTCTATAACATTAATATATGATGTTGACTCTCCATGTAGTTTCTTGAACCCCTTTTGTAATTCAAGACATTTCTACATCCAGTGTATAGTTTTCCAATAGTTAAAATTCCTCCCTTCATTATAAACTTCCTTTTTTAGTTTAAAAGTTAGAGTAGAGTCTATACAACCTCCATTCTTCTACTTCTGGCCAAAACATTTCCCCTTTCCTTTTTTAACCATCATTATGGAACTTGATTCTAGACCTCCCATTTCCTTATCATAAATCCTAAACATATTTAGAATATTGAGTAAACTTTTTTTGAATTCATTCATATTTTAGTTCACAATAAGCTGCCGGAATCCATTCGGTAGTGATTACAGAATGAAGTGTGCAACCGGTTCAAGCCTAAGTAGTGAACCTAGTCTCTATAAATAATATACGTACCCAATCATATTGAGTACATGAGTTGAGACAAATGATACTAGAAAAATGATCTATAGACATGGACCTATATCCATGGTTTTATAGGTCTGTGGCTATATCTTTCTTTATATCCATGGTTTAATAAAAAATGGTTATATGTTCTTTAAATCCATGTGTTTATCTACCTATGGAAATAAGATTCCTCATTTTTTTCAACCCTCATGTGGTGATCCTATCCTACCTACGATTCTATTCTCCTACCCCATCCCATTACTTGATCCCTTCTCCCTCCTGATCATCACCCTACTGATCTCTGATCCTCACCAACTTCTCTATTTGGTTCCTTAGTCCCTCATGTGATTTCCCCCATCCCCTTTATCATGTGTTCCTCCCCTCATTCATCCCCTTAATCGCACATTTCTCCTCCATTATATTCATAGTTCGAACCTTATTCCTTATACAAGTGGACCACTATAGCTGAATTCTTCTCCATTTAGTGTATCGGCTGATTGTGTTTCCTTCTACAAGTGGATCGCACACAACTACTGCATCCAAGACTTTCCACGAGCCAGACCTGCATAGTTTGACCCCTACCTTTTCTATGAACTAGAATCCTCCTAGTCATCACTGTCAGCCTTCTTCCTTCATCCACATGATTGTGTTGTGGTGTCCTCATTTTTTTTGAAGGATCCTCTTATTAATCATAATTTATATTTCATTCTTATTTTTTCATATTTTATTTATGTTTTTTTATAGTCATTTATTTTTACATTATGTCCTGATAGTGCTATCGATATTTTTTTAGATTTTGATGGAAATTTTGTTGTTAGATGATGAAATTTAGAGAGTTTTTAAGGATGTTTGTTTGGACATATCTCATGAATTTTTCTAAAAATAAAATCAGGTACTTTGGGAGTGATCCCAAGTAAGTGCAGTACCAGGTGGAAAATTAGGAACTCGGTGGAGGGGTACTTGGTACCTGGTATTCCCATATGGTTGTTTTAAAATTTAAATTAAATTAATTCATTGTTCTAGAACCTGTATCATATAACTCAAAAATTATAATCAGGGGGAATGGATCCTTACCTGTATATCTCATTTATCACATCACACATCATATTCTAGAAAAGATCTCAAGGAAACTATAATGAGTTTACTATATAATTGTTCTATTTAGTGCACCTATTGGGTTTCCTTTCAATTTCCTATTTTCTAGAAATATTTATCACGTTAAATGGTTTCCAAAGGTCTATCCATACAGTAACAAAAATGCTACTCATGTACTAAATATGGGGTTGTTAATAAGAAATAAATGTTTATATCATTTATTTATATTTTAGGTCAATCACGCATTACACCGGTGCAATATAATTGTGTACACACCTAGAAAAGAAGAAATACATTCATGATAGATTGTTTACCATATATATTATGCTTTATGAAAGTTATTATTTTTGTACTTAAAACTAATCCAATATTAAATGAGATAAATCAGTGATTCTATCAAATACCTTGAAATAGGTTATAAATAATAATAAATAGCATAAGACCACTAAAAATGAGATAAAATGCAGTTGAATCAATGTTGATAGGTAGATGAAAAATTAGATATCCCTTTGTATAATCATTTATTTAATTTAATGAGAATCAAAGGAGATGTCACAATAGTTTAAAGATGATAAATAGAGAATTATCAAGATGATTTTCAATGTGTTCAATTTGTGAAAATAGGTTATTTACTTTTAGTAGAAATTTTTATCATATTAATAATAATTTAGAATATTCTGGAAAACATCATCATAACAAAATATTTAAAAAACACTATAAACCCTAAATATATATATATTATATATTTCCACTTAGGTTTATATAAATAATATATGTTTGGAGTGAACTAAAATGATAAGAATATGATTCTTATGAAATGAGGATATGTTACCACTGTATACATATGTTTGAGCATGAAAATACATTGCACTCAATATGGTGTGTGATTTTAATTGGAACTACCACCACATAATCTCCCACAGGTTCTGTTAGCTATCATCCATTATAAAGTTATTGAATATATCTTGGAAGATTAATTTAATGTGTTTATTGAATGAAAAAAAATAGGATGTGTTGGATTCCATGAGATGGAACCCAATAATTTTTATATCTACTACCCTTTATTAAATGAAGTGATTCATGATGGATAATTATAGTGAAGAGATCTATCCCATTAAGTGACCTCAGAATCTATTCCAAGGATATAAAATCTCTCTTTCTATAGAATCTTCCCTTGTTTTATATGTATTTTTTTATATGAGGGATAAATTTATGGGGAATTTGGGTGTATATGTCCTAAAATTTTTCCATTAGATCTTAGGGTCTTAATGTATAGTTGAGTGATCTATATAATGACCATGAATGACATATCACTTATAGTGAGTCTTATTTTGGGGTTTTCATCCTATTATTTCATGAGATAAAGGTGTCCTGTGTATGGAATTTAAACTATAGAATGCATTTTTTCCCAAATTTTGATCTTGTATATCCTCATGATATCAGATGGAATGGTATTTTAAAATTCCATAGAATGTGGTGTGTTCATTTATGGTATGATGTTATGTTATATTACATGTTATAATTAAAGTGTGATTGTTAAAATATAAGCATGATTCCTATATCAAGATTTAATGGAAGAGAAATCATTTTTCTTTGTACTCACTTGAATAGGAACCCCAAAATGGTAGGTTAGATCATTATGTGATACTTTTTATCACATTTTAAATTAAGGATAATAAAACCACTAAGAATTGTGAGATTACCAATTTATAATAATCAAACTTTAATACTCTAATCAAGTATGTAATTGATGGGTTGAGTAACTAAAATATTGTTGTGGTGGGATTAAAGTATTTAATATCCTAATCATTAAATTTTGATAACAATGTTTTAATGAACTATACAATATTACAATCAATCCACATACCTGACTACCACTGATCTTAGGCATGTTCCATGGAATGTCAATGACTGGTGACTAAAACCATGGGTTTACACACCATTTTGGAGATTATTTTTCTATAAATATACAAATTACCTAAATTATAAATACCAACTAAAAAATTATCTAAGTCATCTATACATAGAATAATCACTAAAAGATAATGATAAAGAAAATCTCCCGAACAGGGATCCCAGGGTTCAACAACCATAACTATTTCATTAGAGAAACATATAAATTATATAATTCATATGAAAAATATATTAAACTAAACAATATCTGATATCTCATGAGGGTGTGTATATATAGTTTTGAGTATAATAACATGGTAGGATATTCTAACAATATATACTTATAGTGAATACATTAACACAACAATATGTATTTGTAAAATAGTTTCACAAAATCGTTATTGATGAAGCTATACTATAACATATATAAAAAATGAATAAATAAATATTGCAGAGTATAAAAAGAAAATTGTCTATGAATTAAAATTTAACAACATATAATATAATATATAACTTTCCATTTAAGATATTTATTATGATTTTTTTATAAACATGTTATTGATGATTAGTTTTTTTCTTAAGAAACAATACATATCACATTAAGTCATTTTCTAGATTATTTATTTAATGTATGTTTATTTTCCTTAGAATGGATAGAATTTGGATGTACAATTTTGATCGTATCATGATGAGTTTCATAAGGATTTATGATATTTTTTGTAATTTTCATTCAATATTGATTCAAATGGAGGATTGATTCGACTCCCATGTTTTGATTGTGTCTAAAGACCATAGTTAACTCATGATGAAGTGAGTCACCATATCACTAAACATGGTTTCTAAAAAAATATCACTTATGGTATCACAATAAATAAAAACTCAAGTGGACAATGAAATTGATTTATCTTAAAGGATTGGTATGAAAAACTTGATTTCTGATCAATTTTCATTTGTTTTTCAAGACAACTCCTCATGTAGACCAGTGCAAGAGTAAATGAATACCATAATATAGTTTTCATATTTTGTTCATAATGATTATGTTGAGTGTTATAAAGATAATGGAAGATTTTAATACCCCAATGTATCAAGCATGTGTATAAATGTGAAAACTTGAGTTTTTAATGTGATTATATCATGGGAAAGTAATGTATGGATTTAGTAATACTTTGATTAACTATATTCTTACATTTATTAAGTATTTACTACCTAATGATGCATGTATTCCATAAAATGATTACATGCCATCAAATCTGGTTCAAAATTTTGGATTTTCATCCACTAAGATCAATTATTTCCCTAAATATTGGTGTATGTTCTAGAAGGAAAAATCAGAGTTGAGTTAGTGAAAACAGTGTGTCATATCAAGATGGAAGACTAATAAAGATTAAACTCAATCTCACATACTAGATATAGTGATGTGTAACTTAACTTAAATTACCAGGATTCAAAAACTTTTCATTTCAAAACAAATGGAAAAAATATTAGATGGAATGAAGATGAAATAAATAAGGATAATGATGAAATATTTCTTCTTGCAGATGGGTTAGTTTGGAATAAATTTGATCGGTTACATCTAGATTTTGTAACTAGCAAGTGAAATTTTATTTTTGGATTATCATATGATGTTTTCAACCTATTTTTCCAAATACATATTGTACATAGTACTTGGCCTATTTTCATTCACATTTATAACTTTCTATCATGGATGTGTATGAAGAAGTCATTTACTATCATGGGTATATTGATATCTGGACCTAGTGATCTTGGAAATGATATTAGAATATACCTGAAACCATTAATTGATGAGTTAAAGGAGCTTTGGATTGTTGGAGCGCAAGTGTATGATACATTTAGTAAGGAGTGCTTTATGTTTCCTATAGCTTTATTATAGATAAAAATTTATTTACCTAATTATGTAATGATTTCTGGTTGGAGTACAAAAGGGAAATTATCCTTCCCTATTTTTATGAAAAATACACATTCCTGTAGATTAAAGTTTTGATGAAATTTTATCTTCATATAGAATCTATGATTTCTTCTTATGTATCATATATATAGGAAAAATTGGAGGAAATTTAATAATTACATTGTGATAAATAAAACACATTAACAAATATTAGAGAATGATATTGTTAAATAACTTAATAATTTGGATTATGTTCTTGGAAAATGTAAATCAAATACCAGAAAGTGAAAGAATATTAATTCAAATTACAATAGAAATTGGAGAAAGAAAGGTATATTATTTGAGTTTTTATATTGGTCATAAAACTTATTACATCATTTTCTGAATGTAATGAAAATTGAAGAAAAAAAATATGATATGTTTCTTGCTACTCTTTTAAATATCAAGGGAAAAACAAAAGATGATTTGTGGTCACATTATGATTTGATAGATTTTGGTATAAGAGTAAGACTTCATCCTGAGTAAATTGGTCAAAATAAGAGAAAATAACCTTTTTCCTATTATTCAATGAAAAATGTAGAGAAAAAATAATTTCTTAAGGTCTTGGAAAGTGTGAAGGTTATATATGGTTATTCAAGTAACATTTTGAAAAGTTTTAATACAAAATATGTGAAACTAAAATATCTTTAAACCCATGATTACCATGTCTTGTTACATGATTTGATTCTCATTTCCATTCAATATTTACTTTCACATTATTTTGAGTTCCCATGATTAAGTTATGTCATTTTTATCAAGATCTTTGTGCTAAAAGACTAATCAGAAGTATTGTTCATAAATTGAAGAGAGATGCGCCGATTATTCTTTATGACTTGGAGAAAATTTTCCCACCGTCATTTTTCACATGTATATTACATCTGACAGTGCATCTTTCCAAAGAAGTTTTTTTGGTGGTCCTATTTCGAGTTGGTGTATGTATCTAACAGAAAGAATGATGTATACATTGAAATCTTATGTGAGAAATAAATATCATCCTGAAGGCTCTATTATGAAATTCTATTTAGCATAAGAATGCATGGATTTGTGTTCATTGTACTTGGATAATGTCACTATAAGATCTAATAAACTAATGAGAACTGAATATGAGCAATATGATCCCATTGAGCCTACATTACCTTCACTGCACCTAATAGGGGGTATATCTGGATCATAATCATTGTGTACTTTAAGCATAGAAGAGTGGTAAATGTCTCATCATACAGTATTATTCAACTATACTGTGCTTGATGATTACATCAAGTAATTAAACTAATAAATATGATTTTTTTTCATTGTGTGATTTCTTTATAACTTATGCAATTTTAAAAGTTTCATATTTGTGAAGAGAATTTAGAAATTATAAAAAGGATACATCATTATCTATCTATTAAGAGGAAGGAACAATTTCATAATAAAGAATTTACCACTTGGTTAAAGTCAAAGGTAATGGTTTTTTTATCTCATAACATAATCATGATTATTTGTATAATATTTGATGTTAGTATCTTTTAGGTTCTAACTTTACCATTAAATGATGTATCGGATGAAATAAGAGCATTGTACTTTGGTCTAAACAATGTGGTATATGATTATAAGGAAATGGTTTCCAATGGATTTAAATTTATTATAAATAGTTGTGCAACAAAAATGAAAATATAGCATGAAAGTGTCATGATAAGTGCCAAAATATATTTTTATATGAGTGCATAAGACAAGAAACCTCGATCAGAAAATATATCATATTATGGGGTTGTTGAAATAATCTTTTCATTAGATTACTATTCACATAGTCTTGTCACAATGATGAAATTTAAGTTGTTTGATTCAATGAAACAGCAAGGCATGCATATAGATAATTGTGGATTTAGAGTGATTGATATGAACCTTCAACTTTATACCAATGAAACTTTATTATTTCATCATAAACTATATAGGTTTTTTATGTAAATAACCCATTAAAACAATAATTTAGTGTTATTACTGATGGCATTCCAAGATGTATTTTTGATGAATTCATGGATGATAATTAAGTTTTAGATGAACCTATAGGTGTTTATTTGAATGTTTCATTTGATGAAACAAATTATTCAATTGTTAGAACAGACTGTTAACCAGAAATTTTTATATAACACGCATATCATTGACACATTTTTAAGTATTTACCTGATATTATTTCAATATTGTATGTGTTTTTTAAACATTCATACATGATATCAAATTAAATAGTATTTTCCCCTATGAAATTCCATGGGATATGATGTGTTTTTTATTTTAAAAAATAGTGTGTTGATTATGAATTAAAGGTACATTTGGAATTAGGATAATTTAGTTTGTGGTGCATCGTAATTGTAAAATTCTCACAATTGATTAACCTGATAAAAAATTAAAAATTTCATTAGTAGATAAAACATAATATGATTAGACATTTCATAATGTACAATGAAATGATTCAACCCAAATTTTTCCAAATGGAAAGTCAAATTAAAATGGGATACTGATTGAAATTTTAGTAAAAAATACATTAATATGGCTTATACATAATCATATATTACCGATTGAAAACTACAACAAATCATACTAAACCACCAAAGCATCAAGATCAGAATCGGAATTTATGATCAAATAAAAAAAGAGTGGATTTAGATGAAAATAACTCAATTTATTCAGATATTGAATGTCAACACCATAAGAAGAGGGATAGAGTTAATTATATATCAAAAGTTTACTATGAAAAATCCTATAAAAATTGCATGAATTTTGTGAAAATTCAGGTCAGGGGATTAATTTTTTTGGGTGGAAATTTTCTACAATGATGTATCATATATTCTATATATTGGAAAGCGTGGTATTATTTAATTTATATATGAAAATATTATGCATTTTCATATTACTATAATCAAATAAATGTATATATATAACAGTTATGTGTAAAAAATATTTAAATAGTGTAAATATCAATACATTTAAAAAAGTGGAATCAACTGCAGAACATCTCTACTAACTGGGTTGAATTGGTGAATAATATTTATTGTGAAATGGTTCCTATAATTTTAAAATATAAAAAATTAAACTATAAAAAATACTTTTGATGAATTACTGATCAATTATACAATTCAAACCTAATGGTATATGGACATAATGGTTACTCTTGTGATTTTGAGTTGGAATGAGAAGTATGATTTTTTTAAACAGTATGTGTAGTAAAGGGTGGATTAATAACCTTATTTGGGATAATGATTCTGAAAAAAATATAAAATGTGACTTTAATATGAATAGAAATCATATCTATATTTAAATTATCACTTAATTCTAAGAGATTTATTTTATGGAGTTAAAATTTGGGGGGATACTTTTTGGACAGCATCTAAACTTTTTTCCCATTTTATTAGGTGGTCAGGTATAATGTACTGCATTAATTCAATTCATATGGTTACCTTAAATAGTGGATAATCATAAATTATTTGAGCAAAGTGATACATTAATTATTATTAGTATATAATTAGGACACAAAAGAGAGAACCAAACAAACCATGTGCTAGCAATTTCGATAATGAAAAATATTTATAACTTTTTATGTTCATGTTAGTATAAGAAAATTCATTTATATCAAAAAAATTGGTATTTTTCCCTTTATATTGTAAATAAATTATGCCTATACATGAACCTATATCTGAAGGGAGTGTTTTAATGGGTATATCAAAAAAACACTACTGTAAAAATTAATCTATCAAATATGTAATGAAATTGTATTATAGCATAAATTTTTCCAAACTTACTGAGTTGGTGACTTTTTTTAATTAAAGTTACCATTTTTTCTAGCCTAGATTCCTTACTACATGTTGTTTTATCGGAATACATTTCTACACATTTTTTAAAGTTTTGATAAGGAGTTTGAAAAAAAACATATTTAAAATAAATATAATTATAAGGACATTAAAATAAATTACTATAAATAAAATAGAGAATAAATCTAGAAATGAATAAAAATATGAAGGTATAGAATAGAAGTGATGCATGAAAATGAAGGTAGACTCTAACAAAGATAATTCATAAACACAATATTGTGTATAAGAATATATAAACTGAATAATGTGAAATATAAATGTATGTTTTTTAGAATGAATGGTTTGTATACCTCATTTTAGTAATGGTGAATAAAAGTAGAATAGTGTAACTAAGTTCTATCATTCAAGGAAGATGATTTAGTGATCTCAACTTATTGATGGTAATTATTTGATGTATCCTAAAAATAATTTTGGAAAAGGACTATAAAATGAAGTATAAATTTTGATACTCATTGATAATTATATCACTAGAAGGAAAAGTTATTGTATTACCATATAATTTTCAAATGGATTTTTTGAATTTTGAGATTTAAGCTTCATTATCTAAACTGGATAATAATTTTTAGGTGTTCTTTTCAGAATGGTGATTATGATTCCAAATGTTATAATTGGTAATTTACAAAGACAACAACACACATTATGAATTAATAATATTTAGTTCAGGTGGGTATCTAAACTCATAACTGTATTTCATTGAAAAAAAAATAAGGTTAGTATAAAAACTTATCATATAAGAGTTTTTCAATAAACTAACTTCAAAATGTTACCTGAATCAAGTTATCTATGAGTTCAGAGGAAATTTTTTATACAAAATTCATTACTTTTTTGTTGAAAAGAACTACTGAAATTATTCTACTGTAATCTGTTACCAGTAGCTACACCCTAAATCTGGAAGTAAAGAAGAAACATTTCAGAATTCCAGAAGACTTGAATTTTTTATCAAAAATCAACAATATTAAAGATTTATAGTTTTTATAGTTAAATATTATGGAAACCCTTGGTTTTTTGAATTTTACGGACACATTTTAGTTTCTACTCCAGATTATTCCATCACAATTTTAAACTTTTTTCATACATGAGTTTCATAAATCATAGAACAAACAATGGGTGATTTAAATATTCCATACTATTTCAATAGGATAACATAATTTTTTCTAAAAAATAATTAGAAAATAAATTAGTAATGTGGTCAAATTTCAAATAGTGATAACGGTGTAATTTTTGTCAACGTATAGCAGTAGAAAAAATGAATATGTATAATCAACCTGTTAGCATTCAATGATATTTGGTTATATTTATTTATTAATGGAGAAATAAAATTGGTTTCCAAAATTAGATTATGATTTGCTACAAGATATGCTATTAATTTCTATTTACTTTATTGGTGTGATCTATAAACATATAAAACATTAAAGTTAGAAAATTGAGGCAACTTAATTAAGTAGTGTTATGATGCTATAAAAATCTGCTTGTGTAGTGTTGTTCTTATAAGAATTATTATCATAAAAACCTATAGTGTTACCAATTCTACAGTAATTAAGACACTAATAATGTAAATTTGTAAGCACTTCCAATGTAACAGTGTTACTAAAGAATCCAAATGTGAAAATATTTAATCATTATTAGTGTAATGCTAATAATAATATTAGATACAGTACTAATGTAATTCTCTACTACTAATATTTTCTATAAGATAGGCATGATACTATAATGTTGATACAATAGAACTAATAATAATGAAGAAAAATATGTGAATATGTAACCACTACTGGTAATTATGATAGTATAATACTATTATAATGATGATATTTGAATGTTTCTTCTCATCAGTGCTAATTTTATATTATAGTTGTAAACATGATATTAATAATTCAGATACTCTAAATGTCAATATTACGGATCATACTTCTAGATAATAAACATCCACATACCAGGAACATGAATCTTACTAGTAAATAAAGCAGTACTTTAATTACATTGTGAAAATTTAAAATGAGTTGACATTGTGGTAACTGAATATAAAAATGTAATGAAATTATTATTTTTAAGTTGACAACTCTTTTCATTAAATAGAATTTTGAATCTTTTCATTTTTTTAAAGTCAGATGGTAGTATTATTTAACATTTTCATTATTTATATTTATTTTATAATACTGTTTTAAATTTCCATTTCAAAATGTCTGATTATGATGAAGTTAGAAGAAGAAGAAGAATGCAGAGAAATGAACAACGTATTAAAGATTTAGGCATGTCTCCTATGATCACCATTGTAAGTGTATTTTATGTTTGGATATTATGTTCTTTCATATTATTTTTCAAGTTATCATTCATTTTATTTTATCATCAATGTTATTTTAGGATACATCATCGAGGAGATAATTGGATTATACTGTGGAGGCTGATAGTATGGATGGGGGTACTAGTATGACTGATTTTATGATTCATCCTACCACTATGCCACTTCAGTCACTGGGAGGTCATTTAGTTCATCCTCCCTTCATCCCTCTTCAATAACTAAGAGTTCAACCTCTGATTATGCCATCTTCATATTTTCTATACCCACCTTTTCCATATCCTTTTCTGCTCGCACCCATATAGGATGGTAGTTCTCATACTCTCATTCCTCCTTATTACCCATTTTCACCATCCACTGTAGAGGGAACTGCTCCACCCATATACTCCATCACCATATCCATATCTATATCCACCTTCATCTATATAGGGATATCTGTCAGGATTTTTCCCTCCATCCGTACATTTATCATCATCAACTATATAGAGTACTCCTATTGTAGATATCCCACCTACCATAGAGGATACTCCCCCTTCTCCTCTAAACATAGCACTCCAAGGGTCAGAAGATCCCTAATCTACTGGTATGTGTTGAAATGTTACTGATAGTGATTGATGATAATTTCATATATATTATTTTCCTTTACTAACTATTTTTAATGATTAAATGCATACTCTACCTGATGATGAGGTTGCAAAAAAATATGAGAGGTCTGGATTCAACACACATAGATCGTGGTTTAATACAATGAGGACAACAACATCATTTGGAAAAATGATAAGGATTGTATAATTTTTATAGGCACACTTTCTAAACACAACAATATTGTTCCAGTTCAACCAATAAATTAGAGGGAAGTTGGAGACCAAATAAAGGACAATGTCTGGGTAGATATTTGGCTAAGTAATGTTAATCAACTTTTATATATATTAATTTATAATATTCTGTTAATAAATATTTTTCCACTTAAGCTCTGATATAATTTTTCTTATGGAAAAAATGATAGGGTTGTAAGGTTAATGGAGTTGGGTGAAATGTAGAGAGCATAAAAGTATGACTTGTATACTGGTTATAAAGAGATATTTTATACTGAGCTTGAAGAAATACTGATCATTACTGATTACCCGATATCATAGTATAGAGAGGGGATCAGGTGTTGGAAGGGTCTAGAGTTCAAGGTATTAATTAAATTTTTATATATAATAATTTTTTTATTTTAAAATTATTTTTAAAGTATAAATTAATTATTTTATTGATATTAATGCAATTATATAATATTTTTTTATGAGATAAATTTGATAGAAATAAAATAAATAGAAGTGAAATGAAATACATTCACAATCTTGGACACACTTCTCTCCCATATCATGATCAAGCATAGGTAATTTAACATCTAAAATATTCAATTTTATTTTCTTGAAATATATATTTATTACCTTTAAAATTTTTTTGTGTTTCAAATTGATTTTTGTTATAGTTTTATGTTTATACCTATTCATAGCCTACCAAAAACTAAAATCTTCTTTTACATCATCCCTATTATTCATTGCTTGATAAATATTGAATTTAATTTGTTCACTTCCAACTTTTAATGATAAATAATCATGTTTAGAGGGATTTTTTATCTTTTTTCTAGTATTGTCCATAGATTTTAAATTTATTAAATTCTTTCCATGATGATTACTAGAAGAATTATTTCCCCTAGATGGTTATTTGGTTTGATAATCTTCTTCAAAATATTCTTGTTTCTCAGTGAAATTTCCTGATAATTTACTGATATTACCACAATTGTATAGCTTCAATTCTAGAAAACATTTATACCTATCTATTCTATATTGTATTTCTTTTGAACAGAATGAAATAAAATCCTTAAAATTCATTTTTGTTTCATTATCTTTTATTTCCTTCTTGGTTGGATTAAGTGAAATTGTTCTGGTGATGCCCCAAATCATTACAATGAAAATAGATCTAGTCACCTGACCTAAGGCACCTTGAGCCACTCAACCCTAGGGCTCAAAGTCCAAATCTAACTCTATAGGACTGCCTCACTCTCTTCTTCTATGAAACATAGGGTTTTCAACTTAGAATATTTACCTCTACCTCTATAAAAACTCAAGAAGACTCTTTACTAAAACATACCCTTATGTAAAGGAAGCTCTTTATGACTTTTTTATGATCTCTAACTACTTCCCAAGACTCTATATAAAGAGGGATAATAGATCACTAAATCTTCAACCGCAAAGAGGACCTGAAATGTTATGTCAGATCAGCTCCACTTGTTAAAAAAGATAAAAACTAACTAATCAATTACATATAAGGATTCCCAAATCTATAAAAACTATATTCAATCTACTTTATCTCTTGGGGATCCTTCATAAGAAAATTTATTATAATTAAATAAATAAAATCCTTCACAAACATCTCAAGAAATTCATCCCAAAGCATCACATTCAGACTCCTTCACTTCATCTTCCACCATCTTCAATCCACCTTTGGAACAATCCAATTGTTATTAAGAATCATAACTAATCCAAATGCATCACTAGTTTAAAGTAAACCTTGACATATTCTACCCATTCCTCATATTCATTAATATAAGCTTCACTAAGGAATCTCAGTACTTCCTGCCACTCAAATTTCATTAAGGACACATCCCAATATTCTTATTTCTTCTTTTCTTGTGCAATATCTTGATGATGTTTTGATGGAATTTATTTACTCCACATAAAATACCTAGGTTATCACATATTCCTATAACATAATATCATTTAAATAAAAATAACCATGGCTTAATAAAACACATTATCATAAGGAAAACAGTAAAAACCAACAATCACTAAGAAACAATCAAACAAGAAATCAAATCTTTCAATAATTTAGACCACCCAGTGCCATATACAACACCATTGTGTATAATATAATTAATCATGTTATCACCAGCATCATTACCATTATAGCCCTAGGAAAATTCTTCCCATTTCTCAACAATGTTCAACCACACTAGGATGAAAATAATATTATCATACAAATTCATCACAGCCAATGTCACCAAAGCATAATCTGTAAAATCTTGTATTTTTTCCATGTATTTTTTTTAGAAATTATATGGATTGATTTAGAGACCATGTGTTGATAAAAAGTGTGATTTAGAGGTCTGGTTTTCTCGGAATAATTGTTTAAAAAATATCAAACTTTTAATAGCACGTGCGTGTAGTTTTTCTAAAAAATTATAATAACTCTTAAATGAGTGCCCGAATTTGAAATTTGAGTACACCATTGAGTTCATAGTAGTGAATTTACCCTAGTAATGACATAAATTTTTTTGGCGTGAGTCGTCTATAGAAAAATCCATAGAGGGCGTAACCATAAATAAAATTATTTTATTTTATTTTATTTGATGCAACGACTTCCCTTTTTAATAAGTATTTGTCAGAAATTCAGGGTTAGCCTCACAACCCTGAAATTTCTCTAGAGACATGGATGAAGAACCTCTAGGGAAACTTTTGGTGAACGATGATGGATCAATCAAACGACACCCCTTAGATTTGACGAATCGAGGATCGATGATGACGCGGTGACCATTCTTCATCAACAACCAATCCAAATCAAGATAGGGTGGTTTTTTATTTTTGGTTTCACCATTATTTATTTCCATTATAAATATAGGTCAATCCAAAAATATATTGATCCATGGTTCGATCATTGCATGATGGTTTATAATTGTGTGGATTATTTCGAGAGTTTTCCCTATTCTTCTTCATTCTTCATTCTTCATTCTAACGTGAATGAATTGAGGATGACAAGAACAAAGTATGAGGTTCATTATTTAAGGTTTTATTTGCGATTTACTCCCCCCACCCCACCCCCACCCCATTCTTTGTGTTCTTCTTCGTTGGACCTTAGTGTCCATGGTTCGACTTTCTGGGTGGCTTTGAATGCGATCGGACCCCTAGATTGGAGGAAAACTGAAAACAGAGGTCAGGTCTGTATAGATTGGGACCCAAGGAGCACAGATTTGCGGCTGTTTTGAATTCTGGAAATTATAGGTGGCTCGATGGTCCATGTAAGGGACCACCTATATTGGTTTGGCATGGTGGTATGGCGATCCAAGGCATCGGTGACGATAGCCCGGAATGGTGGCGATCAAAGGCAGTTCGGTGACTGTAGGCGGCGATGATCAGAGGTGGCAGCATCAGTGGTGTGGAGCATGGAGGGAAGCCATGTGGGAGCCAGTGGTAGTGGACTGTGGTAACAGCCACATGGACCGAAGGTCATGAACGCAGCCAGGCAGGCTGCGTACGGCGGCTTGTTCATGATTGGGCCAAGCTAGGGGAGATGAGATGGGCCTAGGAGGAGCGGGTCGAACCCAGGTGGAATGGTTTGGGCCTACTGAGTCAGTCCAGTTGTGTTGGGCCTAGGAGGGATAGGTCTAGAGGGTTGAACCCGGGGTGAACAGGATAGATCCAAGCCATGGTTTACCACGGCGGTCGACCATGAGCCACGGTCGTTCCACAGGCCCAGTGACCCCCCTTTTTGAAACTTTAAACTTCTATAACTTTCAAATGGTACATCCATTTGACGAGCCATCTATGACATTGGGACCCTAGAGATGAGAGGACATTTTGGGAAAAGTGGCGAGTTTTTAGTTTGGACCAGTATATGTTGAGATATTTTCCCTTAGTCCTTTCCTAAAGGGTTTAGTACGATATTATGCACACATCACTGGACTATAATCCCCTCTAGAGGTCGAGTCCCAGATAGAGTATGGTATCCCTCTATGGAACTGGATTTTGATTATATATCACCCCTAGTGAAGTTTTGTGGAATCGACGTAACCACTGAGAGTAAGGTGTTGGTCCTCCATCTAGTGGGTTGCATCAGTAGGGTTAGTGGTATTCCCCAGTGTGTGTAGACGGGATTATCTACATTTAAGGTTGGTCCATATTGGGTTCATGGTATTCCGTAGTGTGTCTTGGAAGGATCCCATCTCTGTGTATCATAGTATTCCTTGACCAATATGTTCTCATTTGGGTAGGGCCAAAATGAGTTATACCTCTTCATGAGTGTCTTTGATGATATCATGGATCGAGGAGTAAGTTCTCCCGGAATGAGAATGCTTTGAGAAGAATCCTATGGCTAGTAATTGTTTGTGGCTTACCTCTATATTGTGTGTCTTGTATTGAGTAAATCTGGATATTCTTGCAACATGTGTTGTAGGCATATTCCTAATTGGAGTTGACTATACTTTCCTTTGTGGTATTCATTTGTGGTATTCCTTTGTGGTATTCCTTTATGGTATTACTTTGTGATATTACTTTGTGGTATTCCTTTATGGTATTACTTTGTGGTTGCAGGGTGTCCAACTAGGTATTGTTATACTCACTCTTGCATAGGATTTTCCCACACGTGTCGTGTCTTGTTCAGATGATCGACCCTTTGACGGAGTTCCAGGCCGACCAGGACCGGGCGGTGCTTAGCGTGACTGGACAGACCGAGGTGTCTTCTTGAGGTTCATACAGTAGTTCCAATACCTCTTTTCTTACAGGTTGGACTTGTGTTACAGACTCTTTTTATTGGGCTTGTATTCTGACCCTATTTATTTTTCAGTACTTTTACCATCATACTCTATTGTGATATCTTAGTGGTATGCATGCATTATTTACTTAGTGTTTTTACATTTCAGAATTTTGTAGCTTGGAGGTGTGTGCATGTATACAGGTATTTAGGTAAATGTCTCTCATTTGTGGGATATTCCTACTCGGTGCTAGTCACCATCCCCTGACCTATTGAAGGTGGGCTTGGGGTAGTCATGGTGCAGGCCCCACTGGGATGAGTCATGACATAATCATTCATTTATTCAAGAATACAACATAGGGGATACATTATCAATACATGCATGTGGGGTTAAACCATCATGGAATACAATAATTTATGAGAGCCCACATAGCATGTTTATGTTGAAGGGAAACCATAATTCTAGAATTACATGACTATTGGTAACATCTTTTAAATTCTTCATTTTCCTACTACATAATTATAATATGTTTTACATCCCATTTATAAATTAAACATAGTAGGCTATTTAACTGTATACATGTGTTTAAAGAATAATTTTAACACTTCATTATATCATAAGTTGTAGCATGTTCATTGAATGATAGTTAAACATTTCATTCTTAACATAGAATGGGAAATAATTAACAAGGAATATATCACATCATGCTCACATAATTTTTTAAAATTATAAATCTTATACATGTTATCTATGTTAATCATTTCATATATAACAATTTACTTCTCAATTAAATAATGTGACATTAATTCATTTTTAATCATTTTATGTGATAGGAATGAATCACAACATTACATTAAAGTAGGTGGTTGGTAACATAACAACCTAGGATTTGATCCATGATTGTTGGCTTGGAGGTAATAATTCATAGTAGGGTGATTAAATTTATTCAATGGATCCATAGACAATGGGGTTTCATTTCATTGTGAGGGGAATAATTACATAAAATCATGAAATAAGTTGAGGTGTACATGATTTTTAGTTCTTTTCTAAAAAGGTTTATTGTATTGTAAGTTATATGCCTACACCATAATGTGGCCCCATGAATGGATGTTATTATCATCCATGGATTCCATCCCATAAGTATCATTCTATATTCACTAATCATGTTACTTTTTTCCCATGATAATTGTAAATACCTACAAAGGTGTAGCTTTAATTCCTTTTTCTAGACCTAAACTTTCTTCATGATTTATATTTTCTTCTCAAACCATCAATACTATGATTAAAAGTATAATAATATGAATTTTATCATCCCATGGAATGTAAATATTTGATCTTAACTTTATTTATAATTTAAAATCATCTCAATAGCAAGTTTACAATTTTATATAGTTTAAATTAGTTCTCATTTATTTAGTTTAGTTTGTTATTTTGGTTTAATTTTTTTTTTAGAATTCAAATTTATTTGTTTATATTTCTTTATATTCAAATCTATTTTATTAAGATCAATTTGATTTGGTTTATCTTGGTTTAGTGT
Organism: Viscum album; assembly: GCA_963277665.1. NCBI lineage: Eukaryota > Viridiplantae > Streptophyta > Magnoliopsida > Santalales > Viscaceae > Viscum > Viscum album. The sequence goes on from OY728131.1 coordinate 929,592,663, forward strand.
AATTTAATTCACTTATAATTTTTATTTATTTGTTTGTTTTTTCCAAAAAATGCATTGAATATGAAGTTGTGTGTCCCTCACTCTACCTTATTATGTACAAGTATGAATAATAGAGATGGTACTGTGATAAATAGTGACACCCAAGAGAATATTGTAAGTATATTTCAAATTTTTTATTTTGACTAAATTTAATTCTTTATATTATTTATCATTTTAATTTATGTAATATATCAATCAACAAATTGCTTTGGAGGTATTGGAAGAAAAAGAACCCAACAATTTGGGCCCCAATGATCATACACATCAAGTATTAGGAGATGAACATTATGGAAAAGTTTGTTTTAAACCTAGGAAGAAGATTGTATCATCTAGATACTGGTCTTCCAACATTGTTTCTTCGAGTACTAATTATGGTATGGTCATAGTGGAATAAATGAATGTTGCAGTCAAATAAGCAACTCAAAAATTAGAATAAGATACTCAACATCAAAAGATGATAAATGAACAGATGATGAAAGATATGTCTACTCTTTCTTATACACTTTTATATTAACCTAGTCTTAACATACATGGATATTACATCATTTTAAATTAATATTTAGCACATTAAAAAAATACATGACTGAGGACTGTAATAGTTTAGTGTATTTGGAAACTTGGAATTCATTATTCTAATTTGGTGAAAGATCCTTAAAATATCTATAAATATATTCCTCTTTATTAATCCTACTTAAAAACATTTCTTTATAACCTGGGGAAAGGAAACATAATAAATGGGTGAGCTCAGATAATCAGTAAGGGTAAAAAAGGAGATATATAAGCATAATCATGAGCATAAGGGTATGATAACATGATAGTATCATTATAAGATCATACCCTTCATATAAAATATCATAATCAAGAGCCATGGCATAAATATTGGAAGTTCATAATGCATGAATGATAAGGTAAATAAGAGCATAATCTATGAAATCATAGCATAGGAATAAGTAACCGAATTATGGCTACACATCATCTTATAACACTATGAACGTGTATAAGTAGAAATAGGTTCACTCATTAAGTCAAGGACATGAAATCAGACCCTCACATAAACTTATGGACATGTAACTAGGTCCACGCATGACATTGTGAACATATAATCAGGTTCGCGCATAACATTGTGACCATGTAATCAGGTTCAAGAATAAACTTATGGACATGCAACTAGGTCTATGCATAACATTGTGAACATGTAATCAGGTTCTCGTATAACATTTTGAACATGTAATTAGGTTCCCACATAACTTTGTGAGCACATAATAAGGTTCACTCATAACATTATGATCATGTAATCAGGTTCACGCATAAATTTATAGATATGAAACTAGTTCAATGCATAATATTATGAACATGTAATCAAGTTCACACATAACATTGTGAACATGTAATCAGGTTCATTCATAACTTTGTGAAAATTTAATAAGGTTCACTCTTAACATTGTGAACATTTAATTGGGTTCACGCATAGACTTATGGACATGAAACCAGATCCATACAAAATATTGTGAACATGTAATCAAGTTCATGCATAACATTTTTTACATTTAATCAGATTCACACATAACTTTGTGAACATGTAATTAGGTTCACAAATAACATATATACTCATGAGTCATCCATCATTACCCAATGAATTAGAGGGATATATAGGTCCAACCCATAACATAATAAAATAATATATACGTGTTCCAAAAGATTATAAACAATCATCATATCATAACCCATGAAATGAAATGGTTATCATAAACATTTCATTATATCATTACCTATGGAAAATAGATAGGTCTCATAATAATTTCATCAAAGCATAACCTGTAAAAAGAAGTAGGTTCCAAAATCACATCACCCATGGAAAAGAAATGGGTGTCATAAACATCATTCCATCAAAACATAAACCATTTAAGAAATAATGATAATGGTGTTCTTGGATCATATCCCCAATAATGAATAAACTATAATAAAGTAGATAATCTAAGAAGGAGAATAATTTTGATGGATCGCAATGAAAATTTATTAAGGAAATTATCCTTTTTTTTTACCTTTCATAAAACCATTTCAAAAATCATTTTCTTAGAAAGAAAACTTTACAATTTCATTTAAAACGTTTCTTGAGGCAAATATTTTTTCACTTTAAAAAAAATATTTTTAAAACATCAAGCATTTTGAAAATATTTTTCTTATAAAATAGCTTTGAAAACTTATAAATAAAGGTTGAATATATTTTGAAAACGTTTTTCTTGAAAAATTATAAAATAATATTGAAAAAACTTTGAAAATATTTTTTACTGAAAACTTGTAAAATATGCTTGAAAACATTTTGAAAACATTTTTCATTGAAACTTATAAAACATTCTTGAAAACATTTTGAAACCCTTTTTACTTGAAAACATATAAAAAAAGATTGAAAACATTGTGAAAACCTTATTCCTTGAAAAATTATAAAATAATATTGAAAAATTTTTAAAAACATTTTAAACATGAAACATTTTTGAAAACCTTTTTTAAAAACATGGTTTTTAAATAACATAGATTTACAATCGAAGAGAGAGATAAAGTTTCATTTTCTTAAAAATTCTTTATTAATTATCTTAAATAAAAATGAGTAAAAATGGTAAAAATACATGATGATATCATGAATAAAAATATGATAAGAAATTTCATGAGAGTTATTGAGAGATGGATTATAATATTTCAGTAATGGAAGCATAATCATAAATAATCTCAATAATTGATGAGATTGTAATAATAAACTATTACCACTTTGGTAACTTTGAATCACAATCCACGTGAAAGAATAACATTACATGAAGCATAAAATATCATGAAAATAATGATATTAATGATATAAAAATTCAAATAGAAGTATATAACCCATATAAAAATAGTGGTGTATAACATGGAATGTATCTCAAAGAATGAAAATTGTGATAAAAATTACTTTACCAATTTGGTAATCTTTGAACCATAAACCCCGTGAAAGAAAGATCATAAAATGGATATGTAAATACCCATAAATTCAATTATAAAATACATATAATAAATTCATTGGTATTATATACACCACATAAAATAAATGAGTGGTGAATAATACATAAGTCTTATAGAAATAAAAGTGAAGCGAGAAAACCCTTACCTTAAGTATTGACTTTCTTTGTACATGTTCAAACCTCTTGTATATTAAATAAAATTTTATTATACATATACCATTGAATCATATTCCTATATATCATACCATATATGATTCACTTATGACTTTATATTACCCATTTATTAACAATTCCATGTTAAAGCAGCATTTCAGGTAATAATCGCTTTATTTATCATATGTGTTTTGACTTATTATTCATGATCCACTTACTTAGATCATGATTTAATTATTTAAAAAATCTAAAAAATGATTTATATATCATATATATTCAGTATAAAAATATTTATAATAATCTATAAAATATAGATATATTAAATGGAATACATTTTTCATGGAGACGGTTGGTCGTACGTACACATGAATACTCTTTTCATTTTCTTGACGTATTGAAAGAAAGTAAGTAAATGAAATATATGTATATATATATATTATAATTATAGTAAAATTATTATTTTATATATATCATATATGTTTACTAAACTCATTCTTTATACATTCCATGTAAAGTGTGAATTAATCACATCGTTTTGAGGATGCGGTAGTCCATATGTCCACAAACAAAGTTATCATATTTCCACAAAATGGAAAGCATAAAGGTATGTGTTATATAATAATTATAGGAGCATAAATAAATCATAGATATAATATATATCATATAAAAATATTATTTCTATCATAATTACCAACCATGAGAGGTGGTAAAGGAAAAATGAACAACATCATTTCTCGAGGCAGTAGTTCATCGTATGCACGAACGATAAGTTCGTTACCCATTCGATGGAAGTGTGTGTAGGTGTAGGTAAAACCCTTGGAAGAAAAACATCTCAGTATATTGAGGAAACTTATGTTATTATATAATCATATAATACTAAGATTTTATGGGTGGATAATGAAAATAAAACAAAATAGCTTTTGGAAGAATATTACCACTACTTTGGGTAACTCCTCTTGGTTTGCACTATAGGGCTTCCTTGGATGGATTTATACCAAAACAGAGGATTATAAAATTAAGTGAGGTGATTTGGGAAGATACTTGGGTAGGTTTTTTCTGATAAAAATGGATTTATAAGTGGGAATAATTGAGGGGGTGAGTGCTCGTTTATAGTAGAGGAGGAGTGGCATTCTTGTAATTATAAAAAGGTAAACACTATTAAGAGGTCCCCTTACATCATGTGCATCCAATAAATCTAAAAATTATATAAAATAGGTTAATTGTTTGAAATATATCCATCCAATGGATTTTGGACATTTTTCTAGGTTATTTTTTCACTTAAGTAAAAGTTTAACCATTAAGTAAACACATTTTACCTAAATCATTGTAATTAATTTTAATTACTTTCACTTGTATTTTTGGTAAAAAATAAGTTTAAATTATAAATTATAAATTATTCCTATTCCAAATATGTAATCAATTTTTCCAAATTCCATTTATATAATTGGTATAAATTAATTTAATATTAATCCTGCAGACGAGATGAGAAAGCGGGTTTTTAAAGTAAAAATGTTCAAAAGTTTGAAATGTTTTTATATCCAATTTCAATGTAAAATTGGTTATAATGGCCTAAATTGGATTAAATTATATATAATTTATCTAATTATAATTTAAAAACAAATTAATATATAATTTAATTATTTAAATAAATTAGACGAAAAAGCAGTTTTGGATTAAAATTCAGTACTTTTCACTATTCATCAAAAAATAAATATTCTCAAAAAAATACCAAAAAATTATCCAAAGTAAATTTTGATATCCCAATTTTAAAAATTAATTTTATTTATTGAAATAAAAATTATAAAAGTTTCAAAATTTATATTTAAAATGGTCTCTCCATTAAAATGCGGTAAAATTACCTTTTAGAAAAATATATCTTTTTATTCCTAAAATTAGATTTATTCTAATATTTTTCCTATAAAACCTATTTAATGAGTGTAAAAAATTGATTAAATATATAATATATTAATTTTATTAAAAACGTCCATTAATAGTGGTTTTTTTTTAATTTATTGATATAAAATGGTGTCTGTACATAGAAAAATAGTTTTCCTAGAAAAGAAAATTCTTCATTTACAAATAGTTATTACTTTCATTTATAACTAATTGATAATAAAAGGATTCATTTTATATATTTTTTTAAATAATATTTTCACAATTTAGTTAATATTATTTGTAATTTCCATTCCAACGGCTAGGTGGAAACTATAAGAATATTTTAATAATATTATTAATAGTATTTTGTATTTCGTAAAACTCAGCCTTGTGTGTAACGCAAGATATCAAAGGGACTTGGTATTGTGCATAACACAAGCCAAACATAGTGTTTTGTTTTCTGAAAGCTACTCTATGTGTTGCATGTAGCGCAAGCTCGACTTGGTGTTATGTACAAAGCAAGAATAACTTGGTGCTTTCATATAACACAAGCTATATACAGTGTTGCATGAAATGAAAAATATCAAAAAGATTAAAGTAATTCAAATAAATCAAAAAATATAGGGGTGTTACGTTCTACCCCCATTAAAATAAATTTTTCCCTTGAAATTTTTCTAGATCATCAAAGGTTTAATAGTTGAAATTTCCATTCATAAAAACCCACATCATAAAAATGAATAGTAAAACTTCCTTTAAAAAGGGAAGTTGAAAACATCATGGTTACCCAAAGCAACTTATAACTAGGTTTCCACATAGAAGAACATAGGTGGAAAGTGAAAACATGGACATTAAAGATAAATCTAACTATTATGTTTGGATGGAGAGTGATAGAGAACATGGTCAGGAGAAAGTTAACAATCACAAATCCATAAACCAAAGAGGGTTAAAAAAGGTCTTTGATATCATAAAAAATGATGATAAGTTTACAACCTTTAATTTTAATTCTCTTTTCCTAAAGTTGAATAATTTTTCCAAGGAAATATACTTACTTTATTTAATTCCATTTCATAGGCTCAATCTCACCCTTTGGTTGTGTCTAAACCAATTTACACTTCATATCTTACTCTAAAAATGAAGTCTAATTTTTGTGACTGAAGCACTAATGGATCATAAGATCCATATATAGAATGATAAGTCATTTAATATTTATTTAGTTATCATCATAACAAAAAGGTTAGCATGGGTTATCTAATTTTCAAAAATCCTCATATGGAGAGATAATACTTTAATCTCTAAAACTTCAACCGAAGATTAACTTAAACCATTCCATAAATGTTCAACCTTGTAACCCTTATGAAAGATGAAAATCCAAACTTTATAAATAAGGTCACTAAATTTTTAAAAATCAGCTTAACATTGATCCCCCATATATCATAAATTATCTCTTGGTTGTCACATACCAAACATTTGAATACCTTTATCATGTTTTCTCTTAAAACGTGGTAATAACCTGAATTACCATAAATCCTTATTTAAAATTTGTATGTTTTCTTATTCCAAATATCATTGGATATATTCCTTAAATCTAAAAATGTCGTAAACTCTATCCATGATAGTATAAACCACTTTTTCAAAAAAAAATCGATTATGAGTTCATAAATATTATCTAATTTACTTTATCCATATCATCATCTCTTTATCCATATAAAATATCATTTTCTTATCCATAGGAACATGTTAAGGGTTACCTTCCCTTAATGTAACCTTGTTACTAAATCAATTGTATAGGTCATCAGTTTCATTTTACACATTCTTGAAAATAATTAAAGAAAAATTATATAAAAAATCCTTATATACTTCATGATTCATATAACATAATATCTAAATTCTAAAACATATACACTTTAATCATCCAACTTTATTCTTAAGTCATTACTCAGGCTTCATTATATTATTCCTTAATACCCATTTCCTAGAATATGAAATATGGATCATGTATTAAGGTTTCTCAACTTCAATATAATCATGCTTCTTATGTTTAATGTAAACAATACTATTATAACATCTCATACCTTTCACATGTCATTTACTGTCCCTTTATCTTTAGTAGTATAACCAATACTCATGCCACATTCCTAATTCTCTTTATGAAATTTCCACTTAGAAAATCAATATTCATAAAGCCCACACGTTCCAAATCTGAAACATTCAATGTTAACCAAGTTAATTCTAGTTCTTATCATTGAGTAAAACCATAAATCATAGTGTTAGAAACACTTATCGTAGTAGAAACCACATAATCATGAAAAAATCACTTATATGATGCCTAAATCATAACACTTACTTTTAAATCTATGATACCTTAGGCTTATCCTTAAATAAATGCCTAGACATACCCTTATAAATGTCCCTAAGGATCTCATCAAATATTTCTCATCCTAGTTTCCAAACTAAACATTTGATTTGACTCCAACTACAGTGACCCAGGCTAAACATACATGAATATTACATCATTTTAGATGAATATTCAGCGCATTACAAAAATGTATGCCTGAAAACCATAATAGTTTAGTGTATTTGGAAACTTGGAACACATTATTATAATTTGGTAAAATATATTCAATGTATCTATAAATATATTCCACTTTAGTAATCCTACTTAAAAACCTTTCTTCATTTCCTGTAGAAAGAAAACATAAGAAATGGGTGAGCTCAGATGCTCAGTAAGGGTAAACAAGGAGATATATAAGCATAATAATGAGAATAAGGGTATGAGAACATTATCGTATCATTATAAGATCATAACCTATATATCAAAGATCATAATCAAGAATTGTGACATAAATATTTGCATTTCATAAGACATGAATGATAAGGTAATCGATAGAATAAGCCATGAAAGCATAGCATAGGAATAAGACACTGAATTGTGGAATAAACATCATATTATAAAATTATGAACATGTATAAGTAGAAACAGGTTTTCTCATTAAGTTAAGGACATGAAATCAGTCCCTCACATGAACTAATGGACATGCAACTAGGTCCACGCACAATGTTGTGAACATGTAATTGGGTTCATGCATAACATTGTGAACATGTATCAGATTCACGTATAAACTTATAGACATTCAACCAGGACCATGAATAACATTTTGAACATGTAATCAGATTAATGTATAACATTGTGAACATATAATAAGGTTCCCACATAATTTTTTGAACACATAATAAGGTTCACTCATAACATTGTGAACATGTAATCAAGTTCCCGCATATACTTATGGGCATGAAACCAGGTCCATGAATAACATTTTGAACATGTAATCAGGTTCACATATAATATTGTGAACATGTAATCATGTTTATACATAACTTTGTGAACACATAATAAGGTTCACTCATAACATTGTGAACATGTAGTCAATTTCACTCATAAACTTATGGATATGAAACCAGGTCCATGCATAACATTGTGAACATGTAATCAGGTACACGCATAATATTGTGAACATGTAATTAGGTTCATACATAAATTTTTAAACATGTAATTAGGTTCATGTGTGACATATATACTCATGATTCATCCATCGTTACCCAATGCATTGGATATAGACATAGTTCAAACCCATCACATAATAAAATCATACATACATTTTCCACAGGATTATACACAATCATCATATCATAACCCATGAAATGAAATGTTTATTATAAACATTTAATCATATCATTACCTACTGAAAATAGATAGGTCTCATAATCACTTCATCAAAGCATAACCCATGAAAAGAATCGGGTTTCAAAATCATATAACCCATGGAAAATAAAATAATGTCATAAAATTCATTCCATCAAAACATAAATCATTAAATAAATAATATTAATGGTGTTCTTTGATCATATCTATAGTAAAGTGTAAACTATAAAAAAGTATGCCATCTTATATGGACAAGGATTTTGAAGTATCACATGGAACATTTTTTAAGAAAATTGCCTTTCTTTAAAAATACCTTTCATAAAACCATTTCAAAAATCCTTTTTTATAAATAAAACTTTAAAATTTCATTTAAAATTTTTCTTGAGGAAAATATATTTTCAACATAAAAGCACTTTTTAAAACATCAATCATTTTAAAAACCTTTTTCTTATAAAATATATTTGAAAATTTATAAAGGAATCTTGAAGATATTTTGAAAACATTTTTACTTGAAAAATTATATAAGAATCATGAAAACATTTTTTCCTAAAAACTTATAAAATATACGTGAAAAAATTTTGAGAACCTTTTTCCTTGAAACTTATAAAATATGCTTGAAAAAAATTTGACAACCTTTTTCCTTGAAAACATATAAAAGAAGCTTGAAAATTTTTTTGAAAACATTATTCCTTGAAAAATTATAAAAGAATATTGAAAATATTTTAAACACTTTTTAAACATAAAACCTTTTTTAAGACCTTTTTATAAAACATGGATTTGAAAGAACACATATTTTCGACCGAAGAGAGAGGTAAAGTTGTATTTTCTTAAAAAATATTTCTTAATTATATTAAGTACCGAAGAGTGGGAAATGGTACCAATATATGAAGATATCGAGAATAACCATAGGAAAATAAATTTTATGAGATTTATTGAGATATTTATCATAATATTTCATTAATGGAAGCATAATCATAAACAATCTCGATAATCGATGAAATTGTAGCCATAAATTGTTATCACTTCGGTAAATTTGAATCATAATCTACATGAAAGAATAATATAAAATGAATCTTAAAATATTGTTAAAATAAGTATATTCATGATATAACAATTCAAAGGGAAGTATATACACCCCATAGAAAAATATAGGTGTATAACATGGCATGCATCTCAGAGAATAAAAATTGAGACTAAAACTACATTACTGATTTGGAAACCTTTGCACCATAAACCCCATGTAAGAAAGATCATAAAATTGATATTTAAATACCCATAAATTAAAGTATAAGAAACATAGAATACATTAATGTTCATTACATACACCACACAAAATAAATGAGTGGTGAATAAGTCATAATTCTCCCAGAAATAAAAGTTAGATGAGAAAATCTTTACCTTAATTCTTAACTTTCTTTGTACATATTAAAACCTCCTATTTAATAAATATAATTTTGTTATATATATATAAAAGAAACATATTCCTATATATAATACCATATATGATTCACTTATGACTTTATATTACTTTTATATTAACAATTCCCTGTTAAAACAACATTTTTGGTAATAGCTGCTTTGTTTACCATACGTGTTTTGACTTTTTATTCTTGATCCACTTACTTATATCATGATTTAATTATTTCAAAAATTTAAAAATTGATTTATATATCATATACATTCAATATATAAATATTTATAATAATCTATAAAATATAGATATATGAAATAGAATACATCGTTCATGGATATGGTAGGTCGTATGTACGCATGAACGTTGTTTCCATTTTCTTGTCATATTAAAAGAAAGAAAGTAAATAAAATATATGTATATGTATATATATATTATAATTATATTATAATTATTATTTCATATATATCATATAATTTTATGAAACTCGTCTTTGATACATTCCGTGTAAAGTGTGAATGAATCACATTGATTTAAGGAGTCGGTAGTCCACACTTTTACAAATGAAGTTATTATATTTCCACAAAATGGAAAGAATGAAGGTATGTGTTATATAATAATTACAGAAGTATAAATACATAATATATATCATATATATCATATAAAAATAATATGTCTATCATAATGATAAACTATGAGATGTGGTAAAGTAAAAATGAACAACATCGTTTCGTGAGGCGGTAGTCCATCGTACACACGAACGGTAAGTTCGTTACCCATTTGATGGAAGTGTGTGTGGGTGTGGATAGAACTTAGAATAAAAAATCTTAGTGTATTGATTATAATTATATTATTATATAATCATATATTAAGTAGAGTTTATGGGTGGATAGTGAAAATAAAACAAAAGAACTTATGGAAGGATTTTACCTCTTCTTTGGGTAACTCCTCTTGGTTTGCACCAAAGGGCTTCTTTGGATGGATTTATTACAAAAGGGATAATTATAGTATGAATTGAGGGAATTTGGAAAGATATTATGTTAGTTTTTGGTTGATCCAAATGGATTTATAGGTGTAAATAAGTGAGGGGGTGAGTTCCCTTTTATAGTGGAGGAGGAGTGACATTCTTGTAAATATAAAAGGGTAAATACTATTGAGAGGTCCCCCTTATATCACATGACTAAAATAATTTTAAAAATTAGATAAAATGGGTTAATTTGTAGAAATATATCTATACAATGTCTTTTTGACATGTTTCTATGTTATTTGGCCACTTAAGTCAAAGTTTAACCACTAAGTAAACTCATTTTTACCTTAATCGTTGTAATTAATTTTAATAACTTTCACTAATTTTTTTGGTCAAAAACAAAGTTAAACTTATTAGAAATTATAAATTATGTATATTAAATATATTAAATATATTTTTACAAATTATAATCATAGAAGTGTCAGAAATTAATTTAATATTAATCCTGCATACGAGATGAGAAAGTGGGTTTCTAAAGTAAAAATGTTCAAAAGTTTGAAATATTTTTATATCCAATTTCAAAGTGAAATTAGTTCAAATGACCTACATTGGATTAATTTATGTATAATTTATCTTATTATACTTTAAATCCAAATTAATATATAATTTTACTATATAAATAAATTATATAAAAAAGTATCTTTAAATTAAAATTCAATATTTTTCACTATTCATCAAAAAATGAATCTTCTCAGAAAAATACCAAAATTTTACCCAAAGTAAATTTTTATATCCCTATATCAAAGATGAAGTTTATTTTTTAAAATAAAAATTATAAAATTTTCAAAAATTATATTTAAAATGGGTTTTCCATTAAAAACGATAAAATTACCTTTTAGAAAAATACAACTTTTAATTCATAAAATTGGATTTATTCTTATCTTATTAAAATAAAAAATATTTTATGATTGTAAAAAAAATTATCGAATATATAATATATAAATTTTATTAAAAACATCCATAAATATTATTTTTTTTTAATTTATTGATATAAAATGGTGTTTGTACATAGAAAAATAATTTTCTTTGAAAGGAAATATTTTTATTTCCAAATAGTTATCACTTTCATTTATATCTAATTGATAACAAAATTATTGATTTTATGTACATGTTTCACAATTTTGTTAATATTATTTTTAATTTCCATTCCAATGGCTCGATAGAAACTATAGTAATATTTTTAATAACAATATTAATAGTATTTTTTTAGTTCGTAAAACTCAACCTTACGTGTAACAAAAGCTATCAAAGGGACTCAGTATTGTTCATAACATAATCCAAACATAGTGTTGTGTGCATCGCAAGCTACTCTATGTATTTCATGTAGCACAAGATCGAATTGGTATCATATATAAAGAAAGAATAACTTTGTGCTTTCATATAACACAAGCTATATACAGTGTTGTGTGAAATGAAAAAAATAAAAAATATTAAATTAATTTGAAAAAAAAATCACAAAATCTCAGGGTGTTACAACTTCCACCAGAAGTTTCTGCAACAGTTTATGCTTTTTTTATGATGATGTGTTTTGTTTATATAGATTCCACTACTCATTCTAGTGTCAGTACCAATGCTACTACTAGTGCTAATGTCGGTGTCATTGTCGATGTCACTACCAATGTCACTCTCTATGTTGTTTCTGCTACCGATGCCCATAATGATGATGATATTAGTGCTGTGAGAGGTGGTGGTGGTTTTTCTGTAGAAGGTGTGGATGAGGTTTATCATGGTCCTGATGGTACTGATATTAAGGCTCACTTTTGATGTAAATCATATTTTTTATTTATTCATATATTGAATCTTATTGAGTAGTATAGTTTGATTATTATTATATTGAATTGTATTATGGTGTGTCTGTTTGTTTCTGTATATATTGAATTATTATTGTGTTCTGGTGTCTGTCTATTTCTGCAGGAGCAGTAAGGAAGCTGTATTTTTTTTCTTGGTACATAAGTCTATATCCATGGTATAAACCATGGAAATGGATGAATATCCATAGTTTTCACCGTGTAAGTACACCTATAGACATGGTTACAAACTTTGTCTATATTCTTGTGTGGAAGAATCAATCTATGCAGTTTTAAACCATGGATATAGGTGTATTTCCACAGTAGAAACCATGGTTATTTTTCTATTTCCATGGTTTCAAATCATGGATATAGACTATCATAGGATTATTTATAGCCATTTTAAGTCATGGATATAGGTTTATTTCTATGGTGTAAACCATGGTTATAGGTCTATAGCCATGGTTTAAACCATGGATTTAGGTTTATAGCCATGTTTTGAAATAGTGGCTATATTCATGGCCCTATTTCCACACCAATGGGATCCATAGTCAATCAAAACATGGCTATTATATATAGACACAATTTAGTGGCCTATATCCATAGTTATAAACCATGGTTATAGCTTGATTTTCTAATAGTGAAAATTACCCTCAACCATCTTATACTTAAAGAGACCTCTAGAACTTTGTATCTTTTATGTCTTGCTTTCTCTTGATATAACCTTTTCAGGTTATCTATCATCCTATAAGTATCCATTATTTCATGTTACTTCTATAGTTTAGGCTCTATAGAGACAAGAATTCATATAGATGCATCAAGAGAGTCCCTTTTATGTTTATAATAAACATTTTTCCTTCTAGACTAGCTTCTTATGAAATATTTTCCTTAGGAAGTGGTTTTTATAACACATAAAACTTTTCTACTTGCTTGATAACTATTCTGAGGTTTCTATACCACTCCAAGAAATTTCTTCCATTGATTTTTTCCTTTTCTAAGATATATCTTAAAGTTAAGATCAGAGATTATGATTCCATTATATCTATAATAGAATCTTTTATCGAATGAGTGCCAATCTTTACATTCATTTACTAAGGAATTTTATTAAATGTGATCCCATTAAAAAATGAACCTTTTATATTGATCATATCCATTAGAGGGACAAGATCTATATTTCAATAGGTAATGAGTCTGCTTTAGTATTCCTCTCACCACTTAGTTAATTGGGTAGAAAATATTATCAATCCTATCATATATGAAACTTGGATAATTGAGTGGATAAATATTTATCATATTCAATCATATGGATTCACTCAACAACATTCCTTTGGTGTCCTTATTAAGGGTTTCATGTATAATTGTAACATAAAAAATGCCAAAAACAGGGCACCTAACTCTTAGGGTTTCCTTATTACTTTCTTTACTTACATAAGATAATATAGGATAACCTTACTTTGGTATAAAACTACCTGGTTGGATGATCAAGGTCTTGAAAAGTTTTTTCTTAGTAAAGAATCTAAAACTTAATATTTTTTAAAGGGGATTTATTCTCACCATCTTATCACATGTTATTCCCTTTACATGTATGCATGATTCTAAAGATTCAGTTTAGAACCATATCGACATGCAACTCTTTATATGACTTATGAACAAACTAAATCCATGGTAGAAGTTAACTAAACTAATTATCATACCTAGAATGTAACTCCTTAAATGAAATTGTGATAATTTAAAGAATCATCATAATTCCTTAAACTAAATCATGCATTTATATTGGTTTTATAATATGGTAAGAGGGGAGTGAATTTCCCTTTTAAAATTTAAAGTGGGATAAAAGGATAATTTGAAACTAAATAGATTGAGAAATAATAAAGTGATAAATCAAATGAGTGATAGTTGATAAATTCAATTTGAGTTCATAAAGATAATATCAAAGTAATTTAATCATAGAAACAAATAAACTAAATTTATGAAAGCATGTGAGATGATGTAAAATGATGCAATGTTGAAAATTAAATAGAGGAAAACACAATTGATAAGGAGTGTGACTAAAGCATGATGTGTGCCCTATATCTTTACCCCTCAACTCAAGAGTTATATTGTATAAATCTATTAATCTCAATGGTGATCAAGAAGTTTGTCCATCATAATTATGGTTTGTGAGCACCCACCTGATCTTTTCTAGTATCCAAGTAACCCATCCTACACTTTTGTGGAGTGTAAACCATTGGTGATGAAGGTTAAGGAGATATAGGTTTTATTTAGGAAAACCTATTATAATTCACTCATAAATATCTTTGAAGGATTAAGTATAATATAGAATGGGATATTTGAGAGAATGGTTGAGAACCTTTGATAGAATTGGAACTTTTAAGGCTCTTTGAGAGAAAAATAATAATTCTAGAGCTTCGATGTTGACTTGGTCTTTGAAAGTATGTTATTGGGAGGAAGGATTTAAAAGTTAATATTTAAGGAGCCAATATGGTCCTATTATAAACTCCAAAAGGACTGGGAAGGATCCCTAATTCATCAAGTACAATAACCCTAAATAAGACCACTTTAATAGTCTTTTTTATTACATTTAATGCTTCATCGTTGAAGCTTTATCAATGCCAATGGATACCCAGTAGCAGTCACTAGGTAGATAATGGGATTCATGGAGCTGGTTGTAGGTGGAGAACCTCCACCAGATAGCCTCTACTATCTAGTGGCTGGCCAGTGGACTTTAAGCAGATTCTATCTTCACAGGATGGGCCACCGATTAGCCGGTAGTGACTGAACAGGTCCAAATTCAAGTGTAACCACCTCCACTTTATTCCAATGAGATCTATGGATATTTTATCTTTTTTTAAAAGTTTTGAAGATTTAAAAAGAATATGTTGAATCCATTAACTATAATTCAAAATAAATTTAAGATTCCATGAATTCTATAACTTTGAATTTAATAAAAATAAAAAATACCTACTTAAATGAAAATTTTAGAAACATAGGTGAGTGTTTGTGATTATGTAAGCACCATGAGAGGGGGTATACAATAATCACCCCTTTTATGATCATAAAAACTTAACTTAAAATAAGATAAATTAAGCATAAATAAAGAGTAAAATAGATTCATGATAGCAAGGGAAATTAAAGATATTAAATATTAAGATATTTAACATTCTTATTAAATAGAATAAAAGTTTTTTAATGTATATTCAATAATCTCAAGAAGATCATAAATTAAGCATGCTATTAACAATAATAAAGAATAATTTAAAAAGATCTCACTTTAAAAAAAATAATTAAGCACTAGAGAAGAGTAAAATGAATTTTTAGAATTTTAAGAGACACTCCCCATTTAAAAAAAATTAGGGCATTTATCCCCATTTTTATGGAATTTACCCTCATTTATGATTATCAAAAAGTGATAAACATCAAAAAAGAGAAATACAAAAAGATAAAGAGGATTCTTAAGAAATATTTTGAAGAAAAAATGAAGGGATATTTTAAAAATAAAAAAGAATGTTGGAAAAGAACTTTCAAGAGCGAGAAAGATTTTTAAAAGAATAAAAAAAATACATTTTAGCTTATAAACTCCTGAAATAATATTATCATTAAAGAGAGATAGAGATGTGAAATTAAAAGGAAAAAGGAAGATATTTTTAAAAAAAAATCTTAGCTTTTAAAGTCCCAAAATAATATAATCAATAGTGAAATATATTGGAGTGTTAACAAGTATATAATAATAAAGGATTTTTAAATGTAAAAAGATAAGAGATGAAGAAAAGAAGAATAAAGAAAGAGAAATAGAAAGAGAAAAAAAATATAGAGAAGAAAAACAAAATAAAATGTAACATACCCTTTCCATGAAATCACTTTTCCTTAAGGATTTAATTTAATTACATTGATTCATTTCACTATTGAAATATCTTGAGGATAGAAATTCCTTTGGAAATTGAAAGAATACTTTGAAAACATCCTTCGATTTCAATTAACATTAACTTGAGAAGATAGTTAGTGTGACAAGTATATATGATATTTTTTACTCATTATTAACCTTATTTAAGAGAGATAAAGATAAACATTTTTGTTAAAAAAATAAGTATATAAATATATATACACTTAAATACTTTTATAAAAAAATAATTTTGTAAAAAATTTAAAAATAAATTGTATCAAAGGTTGTTTTAAAAAATATATATATATTATAATAACTTAATTTTTAGAAAATTAATTTTGAAATTTGAAAATAAGAGGAAACATTTTGAAAAGTAATGATTAATTAATTTTTAAAATAAAAGATCTATGTTAAGAAAAATTTCAAAATTAAATAGATAAGGTTGCCCCTCAAATGATAGCATGGGTCAAATAAAGGGATCATAGCCAATAAAATAATAAATGAATAAAATAATAAATTCAATTTTTAAAGGTATTTTTAAAATATAACTCAAGATAGTCAGATATCAAATGAATAATTTCAAAATAAATCCATTCTTAATTCAACTTTAATTAATTAAAAATGATCAAGGGATAAAGGTTTGGTGAAAATATCAGTAAGTTGATATTCGATTGGTATAGAATTCAATAAGATATTACCTTTTGGAAGTGATCTCTTAGGAAATGGTGATGAATATAAATGTTTTTAGTGTGAGAGTGTTAGATGGTATTTTTATATATATTGATGTCATTGGTATTATTTCACTTGATAAGGATATAGTAAAATATTACCCCAAAATCCAAGAGAGTGTGTTTCATACATAGAATTTGAGCACAACAACTCCTAAAAGATATATATTCTTCTTTACCTATATAAAGAGAAACAAAAAACTACTTATTATTATTCCATGAGATGAGGTATCTTCCTAGTAAGTGAAAAGGACCATTGGTACTTTTCTTATCTAGTTTGCATCCTTTGAAATTAGCATTATGAAAAGAAGTTAATTCAAAATAGGTTCCTTTTGGAAAAAATAAATCAAGATTTTTAGATCCTTTTAAATAATGAAAAATCCTTTTGACATATTTAAAATGAGATTCCTTAATAGTTTATTGAAAATTAGCACAATGACAAACACTAAACATGATATCAGGTCGAGTCATGGTAAGGTAAAGAAGACTACCAATCATACTTCTATAAAGTTTCTTGTCGATTATTTTACTTGCTCCATCCAATGTTAACTTATAATTTGTACTTATAGGTATGATAATTTCCTTATAATGATTCATTATGAATCATTTTTAGAGTTCATTGGTGTGTTTTCCTTGGTTTAAAAATATTACATCATTTCTTTGAGAAATTTGAAAACTAAGAAAGAATTTCATTTCACCCATAAAGCTCATATCAAATTCCTTTTTCATTAAATTAGAAGATTCAAAAACAATCATTGGTAGAGATGAAAATCACATCATCAAAATAAGCTTGAATGATTAATAAATAATTTGAGATATGTTGTAAAAAGAGATTTTAATCATCTTTTCCCATTTTAAAATAATTTGAAAAAAGATAATTTGAAAGAAATCCATGCCAAGCCTAAGGGTATTATTTTAAACCATAAAGATATTTGGTAAATTTGAAAATATAATTTGAAAATAGTTTATTTTTAAAAAGAGGTAGTTTTTTCAAAAAAAAACATTTTCAGAAATAAAACCACTTTAAATTTTGATTTTGAAATCCATTTGAAAGATTTTGAAATTTATATTATAGGAGAATACCAACAATATTATCATATATTCTAACCAAGAAATGGGAGTAAAGGTTTCTCCATAATTGATTCCTTCTTATTGGTTATAACCTTTTGCAACTAAATGATATTTTTTATAGTGATATTACCTTATTCATCTAGTTTATTTTGTAAAACCCATTTAGATACAATAATTAAATGATTGTTAGGTCTTTCCATAAGAGTCCATACATCATTTTGAGTGAATTAAATTAGTTTCTCTTTCATGTAAAGTATCCAATTTTCATCATTAAGGTAATTGTTAAGGTCTTGGGGTTCAAGTCATGAGACAAAGGCTATATGTTTAACCTCATTTAAGACTAATCTATGAGTACAAGTTCTTTCTTGTAAATCACCAGTGACATTTTCAATGGGATGGTCTTTAGATTTTTTAAAAACCTTTAGAAGAAAAATTGAAGGATATTTTATTATAATTTAGTTTGAAAAGGTTCATTTAAAACATTATTTTCAAAAAAAATTAGGATAAGTTTTTAGAAAAATTTCATCAAAAAACATGGATTGATTCTTCCACCATTTTAGTCTTTTTATTAAATACATGATAAAATTTATTTGATTTGGAGAACCCAAGAAAGATACCTTCATCAAATTTAGAATCAAATTTTCCAAGATTTTATTTGGTGTTTAAAATAAAACATTTGTAAACAAAAACTTTTAAAAATATGACTTTGTATTTTTTATTAAACCAAAGTTCATAAGGGGTTTTCTTAAGAAAAGCCCTAATAAGAACACAATTAATGATATAACATGCGGTATTCATGGACTCAGCCTAAAAAAAATTTGAAAGAGAAAATTCATTTAAATTAGTTAGAGAAATTTCTTGGATTATTTTATTTCACCTCTCTACTACCCCATTTTATTAAGGGGTTCAAGGATTATAAAAAGAATGATTATTTACTTCAGAAGAACACAAATCATTAAATTCATTATTATTGAATTTTCCACATTAATCACTTTGAATTGAAATAATTTTAAAACCTTTTTCATTTTTAACCCTTTTTGAAAACATGATGAAGGATTTTTAATATTCTCTTTTATGGGATAATAAATAATCCCATGTGAATCTTGTAAAGTCATAAGAAATTACAAGATTATAGGATTTGCCTCCTAGAATTTCAATTTGATTAAGAAAAAAACGTCAAGATGAATAAATTCTAGGTATTTTTAAGAGTAAATTTATTTTTTAGATTTAAAGAAGTATTTTTGTTGATTACCATATTGGAATTCTTCACAAAATATGTCATTATTGAAATTAAATTTAGGAATTTCTCATACTAGTTTATGATAGTTGAGTTTAACAAGAGAATGAGAGATACAATGGTCGAGGTTTCTATGCTAAATACATGACTCAATCACATGTGCACTCAAACATTTAACATTTTGGAAAGTAAAAGTTTTTAGATTAATTTTATAAACATTTTTAAATCTTGAAGTAGAAAATAAAAGTTTTCCTTTTTAATTAAAAACTTTACAAAAATCATTTTTTAAATATATTTTAAAACCATTATGGCAAGATTAATTAATGCTTAGTAAATTATGTTTCAATCCTTTTATGAATAAAACATTTTTAATTAAGAAAGAGTTAAAAAATATATAGAACCTTTACCAATTATCCTACATCAAGATTTATCACTAAAAGTGGCATGACCACCTACAAGTCTATTGATATGATTGAATTCAGAGAGGTCGTCTCACATGTTTCTTGAGTAACCACTATCTATGTACCACATTGCTTCTTGGGTTTTGATTGGAAGAAACTTTTCCTATAAAATTAAATGATTTATGGTTTTGGTACCCATACAAACTTGGGTTTTCTTACGTTATCCAATAATGATTTTAAAATCTAGGTTTTTTACCAAGTTTTATTTTGAAAATATTGGAATAGGGATGGATTCACTTCTATATCGTGAGTTTTTTCAATCACATTCATATATTAAATGACTGGTTATTTTTCAATAATTACAAAATTTATCTTACGATCAACCTTTAACAAAAGTGGTTTTTTAATTGTTTTTTAGAGGTTCTTTCATGGTTGGAGTAACCAAATCTGACCTTATATTTTCTAGGTTTTTTAGAACCCAAAATTTTATTTAAAATTTATTCACCTTGATTGAATTTGAGAATATAATTTTTGAGGTCTTTAATGGTGGATTCAGTTTTGTCAACATTCGATTGGTTTTTTATTTTCATGGATAGATCTTTCATTTCTTTTAAGATGAGATCATTTTCTTTTTAGAGATTATATTTTTCTTGAACCACGTGATTATATTTCTTTTCGAGTTCTAAATATAATGAATCGAGTTGATGATATCCATTTTCAAGTTGATTTCAGTCACATTTTAGGTCTTCACAATTTAGGTGACTGGAGGAGCAAGAAAAAGAAGAGAGAGGAGAAGTCGGAGGAGAAGAAGAGGAGTAGAAAATAGGATGGGGGTACTAACCTCGATGTCTTTATCAATATGTTTCATAAGGCACTTCATGCTTAAGTCACTTAAAGTGGATGAGAATGTTGAATCCATAGAGTCATAAATTTCACTCCACATCATGACTTTGAAAGCCTCTTTACCTTTTTTATTTTCTTTAAGATTCATCTTATAGATAGGAACTCTAGTTTTATGTGACCTTTCTTTTTTACATTCATTGCACATCAATTTTGGTTCCACTTTTTTCTTTGATTTTTTTGATTACTTGTTGAATTTCTTCTTCCAAAATTAATTGAACATATTTTTGGTAAGTAAATCATGGTAAATTGACTCACCTATGGATGGTTCATCATTGAAATCTTATAAAGTGATGGTTTTATTGACTTCTTTGGCTTCATTGGCCTCCTTCTCTACTTATCAGTTCATCGTTATTTCATATGTTATTAGGGAGTTGATGAGTTCCTCAACCACCATCTTTTTCACATCTTTTTATTCTTTAATGGATATGAATTTAAGATCATAGGAGCTGGGTAAAACCCATAATATTTTCTTTATGAGTGTTTTTGTACATAATTAATCCATAAGGGACTTTCTACCATTTTAGATATCAAAAAATATCATAAACATGATTGTAATAGATTCATTGGAATGCATAATGAAACTTTCAAAATATTTATGTTGCATATCTAATCTATAATCCTTTATTTGTTCCTTTGTGTGTTACTTATAATAGTTTTCAAATTTCATAAGCATTTTTTCAAGAAGAAATGTGATTGAAGTCATTTCTATTAATATCGTAATGAAAGGAATTCATAGCTTTGTTATTCAATTAAAATTTCTTAATATCTTAGGGAATCTATTTTTCTTTAGATTATTTATTGGGAACATAATTATGCATTACTATTTTCCATACAGGATAATAAATACCACCAAAAAAAGTTGACAACTGATTCTTCCATTACGAATAGTTGGTGCCATCGAAAATAGGAGCATTCATATTGGAATTAAATTCCATAATAAAATTTGGATTTGAAATCAGTTAGGATTTGAAAATCAAAATTTAAAAAAATGAAAATAAGATATTTTTTAAAATGAAAATAAGAGATTTTTTTAAAATATAAAAATCACTCCTTTAATACCAATTATTGGTTGAAGATTATGGAAAGAGGTGGTGAATTTCCCTTTAAAAATTTATAACAGAATAAAAGGATAATTTGGAACTAAAGTGATTGAGAAATAATAAAGTGAGAAATAAAATTCCAATAGTTTATAAATTCTATTTTATCTTATAAAGATAATATCAAATTAATTTAATCATGTAAACAAATGAATTGAATTTATGAAAGTATGTGAGTCGATATAAAATGATGCAATGTTGAAGTATGATGTATGCCCCTACATCTCCACCCATTTACTTGATAGGTCTATTGTATAATTATCTTGATCTCAATGGTGATCAAGAAAATCATCCCTCACAATTGTGGTTTGTGAGAACCCTCTTGATCTTCTTTGATAGCTAAGTAACCCATCCCATACTTTTTTGGTGTGTGAACTATTGGTTAATAAAGGTTGAGGAGAGAGATGTTTAATTTAGAAAAAACTATTAAAATATGATCACAAATATCTTTTAAGGATAAATTATAATGGAAAATGAGAGATTTAAGATAATGGTTGAGGGCCTTTGAGAGAATTTGAACTTTGAAGGACCTTTGAGAGAGAGAAATAATTCTATAGCTTTGTCATTGATTTGATCTTTGAGAGAATGTCGTTGGGAGAAAGGATGTAAAAGTTAATCTTCAAGGAGACAAGGGGGGGACTTTTGTAGCCTCCAAAAGGAATTATAAGGTTCTAACATTCATATAGTGAAATAAAGATGAAGAAGACCACTTTAATGGTATTTTTGACCATATTTAATGCTTCCTTGTTGGATCTTGTTCGACGCAACCAGATACCCAGTAACCTCCACCAGGTAGCTGGTGGGATTTTTGGAGTCGAGTGCTGTTGGAGAACCACCATTAGCAATCCACTGCAACCCAATGGTTTTCCAATGGACTTCAATAAGATTTCTTTTTCAATGGATGAGCTTCTGGTGAGCCGATAGTCCTGCTGGATATATGGGTTGTTATCATCATGTCAATGGCTAGCTGGTTCCCTGCATCATCTAGCTAGTGTTGTCTACATAAGTCTAAATTCATGTTTACCCACCTCTACTTCATTCCAAGGACTTATATGGATCTTATAACTTCTTTACAAGGCAATAAAGAGTTCAAATTAATGTGTTGAAGCCTTTAATAAGACATTAAAAGAACTTGAAGATTCCATGAATTATATAACATTTAATTCAATAAAAATACTAAAATTCACTTAAATAAAAATTTTAGAAACATAGGTGAGTGTTTGTGATCATGAAACACCATGAAAGAGAGGTTAAACAATTTATTCATTATATAAATAGTTTATATCTAAGAATAATAAACATGAGAATAAAATAAATAAATGAACAATTCATATATCTCAACATGAGATAAACATTTATGAACAATTAAAAAATAAATTATAATCACTTTATAATTTAATCATGGATAAACATGAATAATTTTCTTTTTATCCAATATAAAATTTTCATATTATCATTTACATGGTTTGAATATTAACACCTTCATATTTTAGAAAGTTGTGACATTTATGAATACTTTTAGTATCAAATAATAAACATTTCATAAATTATGTAACCATTTACATAAATCAAACATTTTTTCAAATCAAGTTAATAATATAAACATTTTATATTTTAATTTACAATATAAACATAAATTAATATAAACACTTTTATATTTCACCTTATTTAAACCATGTAAATCCACTTTAATCCTAGATTAAATCTACCAAAAAATTAGTACAGTTTAAATACCCCCTTGAATTCAACATGATCTCATAGGGCCCATACTGGAAAAGGTTTTTGAGAATTTGAACACAAAAATATTTTCATTAAAATTAAATTCAAAACATCTTGCACTATGGAATAGTGAAATTTATTTTGATCCTCTGAAATGCAATGTGTTGTGACCGTTTTGGAATCCATTTTGAGTCATGGTCATACCATGATAATGGGAATTTCAGGCTGGCTGTTTTTGTTATCTAAGTTGTTTAAATTATATGGTCAAACCATATAAACCACTTGAACTATATCATGGAGTTCCTCATGGTGTAGCTATAATACACCATAGAAAGATCTAGACCATAACATCGAGCATCTTATTATGATGATTATTTTTCTATGAAATTCCATTAAAACCCAAAAAAGCTATTTCTTCAAGACTTTTTCATGGTTTTTCAATAATAATAATTGAAATTCCCATTTTTGGGAGGAATATGCCTTAGTATTTCAAAACCAATAACCAAAAAAATGTAATTTTTGAAGGGTATATGTCATGGTTCATAGAAAACTCCTTTTCTAGTATTCTCCAATCATTAAAATATCAAACCAAACATTGATAGATTAGCTCTGATACCACTGAAGAGTTTTAGAGGGATTTATTGCATCCCAAATGCAATAGAAGACCAACTCCAAAACACCATTAAGACCATGATCTATCTATACATTTTTAATTAATGATAAAATAAAGAATAAATTGTGTACCTTACACTTCGATAATCCATCTTGTCCAAGATTTACATGTGCTTAATCAAGATCATTGAGAAGTAACTAAAAGACTCCTTCCTTTAAAGGCATCCATGGATCATGGGAATTACATGATACTCAGGTAGGATCTCTCTCAACACCACGATCTATTAAAGGTGAGAGAGAATGAAATCAAGTAGATAATCAACTTGAAGAGTTTCTATCAAGAGTATCGATACAAAAAAATTAGACAACTTCACATGAGGAATGCACTGATTTATATAGGGCGTACACAACCTCAAATGTTCATACCATATTGATTGATAATTTCATAAATGCTCCAAATATTTCAACTTTTGAAATGTTTGATTCAATCTCATTAATTATCATTTAACGTTTTAATGATTATGTGAGACATTCAAAATCATCAAATTCATAATCACATAATGTATAACTGAAAATGATAGAATTTGGAATAAGAAAATGAAAAATACAATACAATATCACATATAATAATAATCCCATGAAAATAAACTATAGTGTTGTGAGACTCACCATGCCATGGTGTATCCTAAGACAGACTGCGGCATGGTCTAATCCACCACATTACAGTGATGCGTTTAGTGCACAACTCCATAAATAATAACCCATACCACTACAGTACCCCGATCTGCACATTATTATACAGTGTTTCATTACCATGTCAATAGATTTCACACTAATATAATAACTTTTGTCGATGTTGTCATCCGGCTCTACTATAGTTGTTCATATTTTCTATAGTGAGAGTTTCTAGACTAGTTTTCAGTACGGGGTACTAGTACTTGACCCAACTTCATCCAATGGGTCAGAATCCACCATTACAAAAAGTGTTTCAAGTGTGTGATGAAATATTTTTGTAACTTGATATAAGTTAAATAAAACTTAATATGTGTTGTGGGTCATTTTATTAGGTTAAGTTTCTAAAATAACTAAAGTGCAATTTAAGAAACCTTATCCTAAGTATAAAATCTTATTTTTTGACTCGAAACTCGACACACTTGTTGGATACACAAATTGGTATCCCTCACATCCACCATCTCAAGGTATAGAGTGATAAAATTAGAGAGAGAAAACATCAATGAATTGATCCTTTTTTCTTGAATCAATTTCTTAGTGTTATGGTGATCACACAGGCATCATGAAGCACTATAATTTCATTTAGTTTTCCTTCCACTATGGTTGGGTTCCATCATGAACCATTTAATCACTTATGTCATTGTTTCTTTATTGTGTTCATTTTTATATAAAATAGAGAAGAACAAAAACAACACTAGTTATTTTTAATCAATTGATAAATAAAGGTTTAATAAAGGCATTTGTAAAATCCGAGAAGTTTTGAAAATGTATATATTGGTTAACCCCCCCCCCCCCTCACGGTATTGATATCTCATCTAGATCCACCTAAATTATTATGTTTCTATTCCTCACATTATTTTGTGAATATGAGAGATAACTTAACAAATAAGTGATCAACCTTCGCATCACCATATAACCAGGGTTTTATGATACATGTATCCTCAAAATCCTAATTTTGATAATCGTATCTTCCACTTTCTATTATTATTGAGAGGTCAATATCATATCATGATTGAAGATGCTTTTGTAAAGGGGGGTATGGAACACCTCAACTTAGATTTGGTAAAAGAAGATGTGAAACTCATCCATCATCAACACCTTCAAGGATTTTGTGTGGAATAAAGAATCACATTTTCTCCTATGAGTTGGAGAGGACCAAACACGGTACGAAATGGGGGGTATAACAATGGTTTCATGGATGACCTGTGTTCCTTAGCATATAAAGGATCTAATAAGACTCTTTGGCCATGTCGTTAATCTCTGACAAATAAATTCACTAAAAAACTTGATTTCCTCAAATCACGATGAACTTATCATATATTCTCTAAGTGAACGATAACATATTTACATATTTATATTGTTTTAAATAAAAATTAAATTAATCATTTGATATATATTACATTGAATAATTTCACACCATAAAACATTCGATTAATTACAAAAAAAAACATATTATTGTTTCATGCTCGTGTCCTGATCATAATTACAAGACACATTGAGGATCTGTGATTGTCAATTGATTTTGATCCTAATCCAAAAAACTAAATTTTTGTAATTTAAGTAAATTAATTTTGGTTCTAAACTTGAATTGGTATCCTCAGAAGTGTTAACAGGTCGGGGCGTGTCAGCCCATGGGGAAAATCATGCGGGATACAGATTTTATTGACCGATCTGGCCCACTCTGCAAAAAATTCGTGCTTAAAAAATAAAGGACCGACCCTATCAATATAGGACCCACGGACTAACGGATCGACCCACGAGCTTAAAGAAAATAATATATAATAAAAAATTGGTTGGTAAACCATGATTAAGGGGAGTGGGAAAGGATAAATGCTTTATATTGAAATAAAATCTTTAGTTTTCAATTAATAATAATAATTCTAACAACAACAAACCTTAAAAATATATTTTTTATGGTTTAAGTATGATTTTATTAGGTGGATTTAAACTTGAACTATTTTTTCCACTCATGTTAATTTATTTTATTACATTATTTTTTTCAATAATAAATTTTTGGTATTTTACGTATAATTTCATACCAAATGATACCTGTAGACACCCGAAGGACTAGTCCATACGGGCTCTGGTTTTCACGGGATGGATCAAATACGGTCTGAATTTTTGTGATTTTAAACATTCAAAGCCCTAACCCACATAAATATATGGTCTAATAGATCATTATTTAGACTTATGAGTTTTTAGAAAAGTATACATACTCTAAATGTGATGAAATAAATTCTATTTTAATAAAAGGTATCTTGATCAAATAAATATAAATAAATTATTAGGAAGCTCCTGAATGTGGTTTCTGATTTCAATAGGGTTGGGCTACCCACCCCCACCAAACCCCCTTCCACTAATCATTTCCCTGCCTATTAATGGGTAGTGAAACCCCATTTTGTTTCATATATGACTGAGAAATATACTACCATGGGAATGCTCTAATAAAAATTCTATCTTTCTCTTTCTTCCACTTTCTCCTTTTTCACGATACTCAATTTCTCTATATTTTTATTCTTCATTTTCATAACATGTTATCAACATGAATGCTCAAAATGGGAGAAATTTATGTTTTTATTTTTATTCTCACTACCTGGTTGGATGTGTTAGGACAAATCTTCTAAGGATGATTATCATATTCTGGTATTTTATTTTGTTATTAAGAATGTTTAAGAAGAAAAGAAATCATCTCACTTTGTTTTTGGTGAAAATCATAATGTCCATCATATTCATAAAATCAGACTCGCAGTGCTTAAAAAATCCATTATATTGGGAATATATTTTCTGGATTAAAAGGTTCATCAGACTCACCTCAGGTCTATAAGGAAAGAAGGGATCATAATGAGGTGTTGAATTAGAGTCTGCCTGACTTTGATATAAATTTGATGATTCTTTGTTGCTTTTTATTTCCCACAAATAATAAGTAAGTTATAAAACTTATAATTCTATCTTAATAAAATAAAGATGGAGAATAAGTATTGAAAATTGTATTGAAAATATTATTGGAAGAAAATAGGTGTTTTCAATCATATTCTGGACAGTCATATTCAGGCTGAGAAGGAAAGAAAGTCATTGTTGAAGGAATGGGAGGTTACAATACTTTCCATTATAAACATGGTGATGTTGAAGTTGATATTCAATGTAATCAAAGTCATGAATGAAGTCATAATACAAATAGAATTTTTTTAAATAAGAAATTTGATAAATTTGAAGCTTTCCGATATCAAGATCATGAAACAAGCATAAGTTTATGAAATAAGAAAGTTAATAAAGTAGAAGATTTTCGATCTCAAGATCATTGTAATGATATTACTGAATGAAGATTTATTTAAAAGTTAAAGAGTATGATTGTGATGAAGGTGATGGTTTTTCAATCATACCAAAATCCAAAAGATTTAAATCCTCAGAGACAGAAGTTTATGAGCATCATATTCAGAAAAGAAAGAAGGAATTGATACTGTTCCACTGGATTCAATATGTTATCGTATTTATCTGAGGCAAAAAATTTAGTGCTAAAATTCCATTAGTATCGTATTCAGAAGATAAATAAGAACTCTAATTTGTTTTAAAGTTCTTTAATCAATTGGATCAAGATACATTGTGTTAAAGTTGATGTTGATTCATCTTTCTAACAAAAATAAGAAGTGGAAGTAGTTGAAGAAGTTTGAAATAATTTGATGTCCTCATCATAATCAAAATGAGAGTTGGTTCTGAGAATCGTAATGAGAAAATTTATATTTCCTTTTATACATTTGGTTTAGAGAAACATAATTAGGAAAGTATTGTTTTAAATTTGTCTTCATCGTAATGAGGCAGATCATAATGGAAATCAGAATGGAGAACTATAATCAGATTGAAACTTTCTAAAAAGACTAAAGTTTTCTATTTCTTCATAAATGAAATTGGTACGGAGAATCGTAATAAAGAATTTTTATCGGATAATCAGAGTGGAGAATATAAATTAGACTGATTTTTGTAAAGAAATTATGAAGAAAATTTGAAGTTTTGAGAATATTTAAGAAGGTTTGAAAATAAATGAGAAGAGTTTAGAAGCATTGAAGAAGTCATAAATGTATTCGTAATTCAAGGTAAATTGAAATGTCAGGAAATTTGGTTAAGCGGGAAATGTATTGAGAATCCCACCTAAAATATATATGTCTTACCTATAAAATAGAAAGTGATTTTTACAATCTAACAAAATTACTATTCACAAAAGGAAGAGAGAAGGTGGAGTTCTGAATAATTCTGGAGAGAAGAATAGGTTTTCAGATTGAGTTTTGTTGAAGAAGTTTTTTAGACAGAAGAAGCATAGGAGAAGAGACAAGATTGTATTCAGCTAATTATCATATTTAGTTGGTCATCGTATTGAGTTGAATCATCAAGTCTTGGAAAATGTATTAGGAATTCCATATTTAAGAATAAGTGGTGCAGAATTGTTTTAGTGGTATTCTAATAGAGCTATATATTTTTCATATTGAGCAATCGAACTAGGAAAATCAAACTATGAATTAGACTATGAAATCAGACTAAGTTTTATTACAAAGTCCAGAAGAAGTTATTACCAGCTTCTAGATAATAAAGTGAAGTATTTTTTTGAAAGTTTATATTTATGAAAGTTGATCAAGAAGCCCTATAACATGTTTATTACAAACACTTTCTTACACCAATTCATGCTGCTTGAAACACACACATTGTTTTATTGATCATAGTTTTACACAAGTTTAAGGGCATATCCTACTCATTGTATTCCACACGAAAGGATTTTTTCTAGTGAATTGTGTGGTATTAGATCATTTCCAAACCATACTAAGGACATAGCTACTCTTATTGAGCAGTGAACCTTGTAAATTCTTATGTTCATGTGGATGTGTGTTTGAATTGTTTTTTGTGGTAAAATACATCTTTAATGGGAGGAAAATGTTGTTTCATAAGTAAGAAAACATAAAAGAAAAATATATGACTAATTCACCCCTTCCCCCTTTTGGTGATACAACTATATTGACTGGGCACTTACAGGATGGTTCTAATTATTTATTCTTTTCATCTTAAACCTTATTTTTCACCATCTGGTTGTATGGTTCTAATTATTTATAGAATTTTATTTATTTACTACCAAATTAGATGGTTTATGTGGTTTATTTAGTTACCACCATAAAGGTTGGGTTGTTTTCTGTTTGGATGATTTAAATTTATTTATTTTGTACCGCCTAATTGGATGGTCTAACTAATAAATTAGATTTTGCAAGAAAGTTGTAAATGAGTAATGTGATGTATTGATTTATATATTTAAAACCCCCATGTGAAAGATTTATTAACTGATTAGGGCGGGATATATATATATCATAATAATAATAAATAATATCCCCATAGTCATATCCTAGTCGTTGTGTCCTATGGTGGTGTTTAGGGAGGTCTCGGTTTCGAGACTCCTCGCATGCAATTAGATAGGTTTTTCTTTTGTTTATCTCACTCCCCTGACCGATGTAATAATAATAAATAATATTATTAACCTGGTTTTAATGTTTTTGATGGTATTTTATTTTCTTTAATCCAAATGTAAATTAATTTTGTATTCTTATTTTGAATAATAGCAAAGTTTTTTCATCTGTCATATTTATCATCATGTAAAATCTTATGAAACTCGAATTCACCACTCTTGATATTACTAGAAGTAATTACTTGTCAGGTAAAATGGATGTTGAAATGCATCTCGAATTGATGGATCCCACACTACACCAAAATCTAACATTAGAGGCGGGTTTTTTTTTGCGGTGGTTTATTAAAAATCGCCACTAAATCTTTTAATGTTTTCACAAAGTTGAAACTTCTCCCCTAACCCCTCTAAAACTTCATTCACAACCCCCCTTGAATCCCTATGAAGCCCCGTCACCGATACCATCCCTCACTGCCGATCCCGATGCTTGTCGCCCATCGCCACTGGTCCGACCCTCATCAACCCCTCTGACACTTCACCCCAACCCACCAATGCTTCACCCCCAACCCACCCCCCCCCCCCCAACTCCCTGAAGCCCTACCCGACCCTCTGAGGCCTCACCGCCAATCCCGACCATGGTGTGGTCATTTTTGAAGGAGATGATTTGCATGGTGTTTCATATTAGTTTATACTTCTTTGAGGTAGGTGTTACTATGAAATTGTATCGTTTTAGAATTATAAGCATACATTTACTTTATAAATTCTTTTTTTATAAAATTACGAATATTTTTGATATACCAATGGTTTTTTGAAAATATTTCTTAGTGTTTTGAGGTTGGTATAAATGGTTTTTCACATGAATCCCATGTTTTCGTTTTTTTAAAATGGAATGTTTTATTATGTTAATATTCTTGTGAAACCCCTTATTTCCTTTTGAAATGGTTATCATGTTTTGAAATGGTTTTTGACCCGATTATGGTTTTTAATGTGTGAAAACAAGGTTTTAAATAGAATTTGATTTGGAATTGAGGTGATCACCTCTAAATATTTTAAAAAAAGGTTGTTTTAATGTATTTAAAATTGGTATTTTAAATGTGTACATGGTTTAAACCTTCTAAAATGTCGTGTTGGCTTGTTTTAAATGTTTGATAGATGTGGTTGTCCCTTTTCCCTTGTTTTGAATCTTAAAGAGAAAGAATCTTGTTGAAGTGTAGCTTTGAAACATTTTAAAAGAAATGGTTGATTTTTTTGGACCTATTAAAACATTTCAAGTTGTGTTCATGTTATTTTTGAGGGAAATGAAGGTCATTGTCCATGATTTATTTTTTCAAAGAAGAGAACCCTTGTGTAAGGGTGACATTGAAATTTTTTAAATGTGTTGGTGTTTTACATCATTTTCTATATTATGTTTGGTAATTATTTTATGAAAAATGAAAGGTTTTTTCATTCCAATATATGTTTTGGTGTCAAAGTAATATTTAGAACATTGGTTTTAAATGGTTTATATGGAAGGAAACCCTTCATTCTACCTTTTTTGTTTACCACTTGTGTGGGTTTGTGATAAATATGTGATGCTTGTTTCTCCCCATTCATGAGAATGTGATACTTATTCCTTGAGTGTATATTATGTGTGTATGGGGTACAACATCATTGGGTGTTAGGGTTGAGTGTAGTTATGGTTATTCATCATGTGTTAAACTTATCTCATTTCCAATATAACTCAATTCCACTATTGGTCATGGGAAACCAGGTAATAATTTGATGACCTAACTTATTTCTCTAGTTGTTTCACATGCCGCTAGTTTCAAACTAGTCATTATAGGAACAAGGTCTAGGTGGGGGGTTTTCATCATGAGTCTTATGTGGGAAACTTGGATTTTATTTATATATGTAGCATAAGCTGGTAGATAGATAGTTCAGGTGATTATTCCCATATATGATTAACTGCTTATCACATTAGTATTCCTAGGGTAGATCTCATGACACATTCAATTATATGGTTACTTAGTGATTTAGGGGGGGGTTTATCTAGTGTTATATTATATCATTTCCCTTAATTTCTTCATTATGGAATCTTTATTGTTTATATTGTATTATATGGTTACGTAGTGATTTAGGGGAGTTTTATATAGTACTATGTTATATAAGTCCCCCTAATTTATTCATTATGGAATCTTTCTTATTTATATTGTATTTTTATATTCCTTATGTAACTGTTTTTCTTACCCTTACATGGCATTTATAGTTTGTGTGTTACCTTTACATATGTACCTTTGTACCTTTACGCATGCTTTTTATTATTGTTTTTACCCTTATATAAGCTCTACTTACATTTACACAAGTGTTTCTTACCTTTACGCAAGTGATTATTACCTTTACACAAGTTTTTCTTACCTTTACGCAATTTTTACTTACCTTTACGCAAGTGTTAAGCTACCCTTAAGCGGCATGAAAAAAATGTAAGTTACCCTTGTGTAGTGAACTAGCTATATTTAAATAGTGTATGGAATTTATGTTTTTCCTTTACACATGCTTTAGAAAATGATTATTACCCTTATGTAACTTCTTAGTGCCTTTATACATCTTTTCTAGTTACCTTTACATGACCAGTTTAAGTAAAAGATTACCATTACACAACTTTACTAGTTACCCTTATGCAATTCTTATAATTTGTTCTTACCCTTACATAGCATTATAATTTACCTATATATAGCATTGTAAAATTCATATTATCTTTATACGATCTGTATATTTTAAAGGTTACCTTTACACAGATTATAAAAATTATGAGGTGACCTTATACAGCCTATGAAAAAAATTATTTTACCCTTACGTGAGCTGTATAGGTATAAAATTTACCTATTATATTTAAGTAGTAGAATCTCTCATCTATTTGAAAGGTATAAATCCTCTATTACTGGACAACGATATCAAGAATGAAATACGTTGAGTATTTTTAAATTTGATCATGATACTTTAAACAGTAATATGTTTCTATTTTAATTTCTAACTTTTGGGTTTTAAATGTATGATGAAGAATTAGGAAACACCCATGTGTAGAAGATTTAATGGATTTTTAAAAAATATTATCCATTTTTGTTTTGTATGTAAATATAATCTAAGTAAATAAGTGGAAAAAGAATAATAAATACATTTAGAACTTCATATATTCATTATACTAATTTGTTGTGGCATTTTTAATTGCTCTATATTTCCTTGTTCTGTATCAATTAAAGAAGGGTCAAAGTTCACTACTCTACACCAGTTTCTTCGTCGACATATTCTAATAGTCCAAATAGTTTTATTAATTTTCATAAGTGTCTATAATTCTTATTTCATATATGGTTATACATACATTTAAAATGTAATGTATGTTTATTTAATATATTCATATTTTTTTCAACTATTATAAATGAATCTATTTTCTTATTTAGTAATAGTTATGTTTTTTAATATTTTTTAATAATGTATAGGAACATTGTTATATATATATGGATAAAAGATGGATCACATTACTAAGGAATACACCTTAATATGCTAAGGGTTTGGAAGAGTTTTTAGATTTTGCAATTTCTAATCAATCTGTTGATGGTAGAATAAGATGTCCATGTCCTAAATGTAAATTTAGAAGATGGTTGAAGAGAGATGAAGTTTATGAACACTTGATATTAAATCAATTCCTTGATAAATATTTGTGTTGGATTTGGAACAAATAATCGAATGTTACATAAAGGTTGAGCACTGATGTTAATCCACAAAATGAGCTCCCAACATCATTGATAATGGAAAATGAAATGAAAAACCTTATAAATGATGCATTTAGCATTGCAAGACACCAACATCAACATCAAAACATATCAGAACAACCAGTTGAGGGTGCTACAAATAGTAACATGAAAAGTGATGTTTTTGAGACTGTAAGACAACCAGATCAAGATTATAACATATCATTAGATACTCCTCTTGATTATGTGAAGACTAATGTAAAAGAAAAATTCACTGAGCAGACAGATGTGTTTCATGGTTTAGTTGATGGTGGAAATAAAGAGTTGTATAGTGTATGTTTGAAATATTCAAAACTTTCTTTTCTGCTAAAGCTATACCATATCAAATGTCTATGTGGAATTACAAATAATGTGATATCCATGATATTGGAATTGTTGAATGATGCATTTCCTGAAGAAAAGATCCCTGAGTCTTTTTATGATATGAAAAAAGTTTTTAACAAGTTTGGTCAAAATTATACAAAAAATACATGTGTGTCCCAATTATTGTATGCTTTATTAGGGATAGTATTCAAGCATATGGGATTGAAAAAAAAATGTTCTTCTTCGAGATGGCATTCTATGGGTGACGTTGGAAGTCTGGATCAATATACTACCATGAAGAAGAAGAAAAGGAACACACCTAAAATGGTTTTTCATTACTTTACTTTAAAGCCTCTATTGCAAAGATTATTCATATCATAAAAAACCAAAGAACACATAAAGTGGAATTTTGTAGATAATAGCAATGATGGGTTAATGTGACATCCAAGAGATTCACAATTGTGGAAGAAATTTTATTCATTACATACATATTTCTCATCTGATTTTAGGAATGTTTGATTGGGATTGGATGCTAATGGATTCAACATATTTGGGACTTTGA
Source organism: Viscum album (assembly GCA_963277665.1). Taxonomy (NCBI): domain Eukaryota; kingdom Viridiplantae; phylum Streptophyta; class Magnoliopsida; order Santalales; family Viscaceae; genus Viscum; species Viscum album. The sequence continues at coordinate 929,628,109 of OY728131.1, forward strand.
GTACCAGTTATAGTATTTGTCCAGTTGCTTTGATCCCTTACAATCTGCCTTTATAGATGTATATACAATAAACATATTTTATCATTTTGATGATTATTCCTGAAAAAAATGTCTATAAATGATATTGATGTATACTTGTATCCTTTAATAGAAGAATTATATGAGTTATGGAGCAACGATGTTGAGACATATGATGAATCTTCTAGAAAAATGTTTGAAATGAAAGCTACTCTAATGTGGACCATTAGTGACTTCCCTGGACTTGAGAATTTATCTAGTTAGAACACTTACACAGGTTTGTATTGTCCTGTTTATAACTTTTATTTTGAGCCTGAATGGATACCTCATAGTAGAAAATGGTTCTTCTTGTGTCATCAAAGATTTCTCAACGTATCTCATAGATTTCAGCTGAACAAGTCAAAATTCAATGGTTTTATTGATCATAGACAAACTCTAAAGTTTTTAACAGGTTCTGAAATATTGGCATAACTTGGAAATGTTGAAACAAAATTTGGGAAGGTGCGTCATTTAAATGATAGTGGGAAATGAGTTTTAAGTGCATCGTCAAGTAAAATCAGAATGCAACAATGGAAGAAAAAAAGTATATTCTTCAAAATTCCGTATTAATAATTTAATCTGTTGTGGCATAATCTTGATGTGATGCATATTGAGAATAATGTTTGTGAAAATTTTATCTTTAAATTGTTTAATGAGTATGGAAATTCAAAGGACCATCTCAATGCTTGGAAATACTTACAAGCAATGAACATAAAGTGTGATCTCTGGACATATGAGATTGGAAAGGTATGCTCCAACAATTTTTGTAAGAAAAAATAGGGATAAAGATACATTCCTTCAAATTTTAAAATATGTGAAGGTATCTGGTGGGTATTCAAGTAACATATCAAGGTGTGTTGACTTAAATAATCATAGGTTACATGGATTTAAAATCCATGATTCACATATTTTGTTACAGTAGTTACTTTCATTGTCATTGTGTACATTATTACCTGAAAAGGTTAATATTGTTGTACTCCAATTCTGTACATTTTTCAGAAAACTATGAGAGAAAACTCTACATTCATTTCAGATTGACAACCTTCAGGAGAGATTTTTATTGATACTTTGTGCAATGGAGATGATCTTTCAACCATCATTTTTTACTATCATGATGCATTTAATTATGTATTTGGTTGAGGAAGCTAAATTAGGAGCCCTCATACATTATTGATGGATGTATCTAATTGAGAGGTACTTTATTTATATGTTTTTCATTTCAGTAAACAATTCTTGTCACTTCATCAAATACATAATTATGTTTTTTTATTTTATTTCATAGATATCTTGGGCATTTTAAATCTTACGTGAAAAATAAAGCTCAACCTGAAGGCTCTATTTCTGAAGGCTATTTGGTAGAGGAGTGTATTACCTTTTGTTCTAGATACTTGGATGATATTGAGACAAGATTCAATTGATTTGGATGTGTTGATGACACATCAACTCAAACTGAAATACATGGGAAATCAAAAATCTTTCCTTTTATTGGTCGATCAGTTGGGAGGAGCTCAAATGTTACACTGAAAAAAATAGAATTATTACAGGAACATAGATATGTGCTGATAAATAGTGAAATTTCAAATCCATTTATTGAAGAGTTGAGGATACAAACAAAGAGATAAATGAGAGGATGAACACAAAATGAGAAAGATATAACAAAATCTATTAATAAAGAGCTTGTAGAATGGTTTTCACGATGTGTAAGTTAATAAATATTGTAATCAATACAGATATTAGGTTGACACATATATTTTGTAAATCTAATAATGTATATTACTTTTTTCAGATTATGAATACTAATACTCGAGAATATTTGTTAGAATATTTGAAGTTTCTTGCTTAAGTTCCTCTAAAACAATCTAGAAATTTCAACTCTTATAATGTGAATGGATTTAGATCTTGTATAGTCGATCGGGAAGAGGGTTTGAAAACACAGAATAGTAGAATATTTATATTTGATGAAGTGGAATACTATGGAAAGTTGACTGATATTATCAAATTAAACTACCATGGTCATTTTTCATTTGTTTTATTCAAATGAAATTGATTGGATATTATCAGGGGTCTTAAAAGAGATTCCTTGCAATTTACTTCTGTGAACTTCTATCGCTTGATGGATTTTGGTGACTGTGAACTACATGATTTGTGTATCTTATCATCACAAAATAAAATGGTATATTATGTTAAAGATTTATTAGATAAAGTTTGGAGTGTAGTTTCTCATGTAAAACAATGAGACTTGTACGATATGGGTGATGAAGTGGAAGATTTGACCTTTGACATTGATTCTCATCAACAACAAGAAGTGGGGGTGGATGAAGTGTATGAAGTAATGGAGTAGTAAACCAACATGATTGATGGATAAAATTATTGTATGTGTAGTTATTCATTCATTTATCAACTGCTTATGTCATTTTTGCAGTCATTCATTATCATTGTTATGTATATATTGTTTTTTAGTATTGTGCATCTATTATCATTTCTATTTTTTCTGCATTAATTTTTTGTAATATATGTTCTGAACTTAATTTTATTTGATTAAATGATAGGAATGCCAAGGAGGAAGCGTTATAATTTTCCATCGACCACACTGATAGATGACGATCCATCTGTATCCCTCCCTAAAACATCTGAGACACCATCTATTTACCCCCTTGCACCATCTCTCACACTCTCTATCAGCGTCCCATTATCTTAGTCGGCACCTTCCCATTCAGCAACCTCGGTAGTGAGGGATTAGGGTGCCACTTATAGTTCTTCGTGGGGATATTGGAGGGTGAATTTTATAGGTAAAAAATTTAATATGAATATTAAACTTTTTTTATACTACTAACTATTTTTTCATAAAAGATGAAAATAATTAAACTATAGAGATATTTTGTTTCTATGAAAAACATGATTCAGGAACAGGGGGCTCAAATATTTGATTTGTAGAAATCATTAGTTGATTTATATCATAATATGACTGGATCTATCCCTGGTGGTATTGAATCCATGACTTATGGTGATCAGGTAAATCACACAACTTTAAAATCATTTAGTTTGCAAACATTTATTGGTTTTAAGTTTAAATATAAATATAAAACATTATTTAATTTTCAATATACTTGTCTTACAGGTGCCGATGGAAAGAGGTAGATATGAAGATTGAGATGGAGAGGGTGAGGAGTAGTGTTCATCATTAGACAGTGATTAATGGTCTTTTTGATATTTTGGACAAATATGGAAACAGAGGATTTGTTCATGAATAATGTGTGGCATAGAGTATTCACCTAAAATTTTCATTACCTAAAATTTCCATGATCATCCTATAATTTTATTTTATTATTTTATTTCTATATTTATTTTTATATGTGATCACCCCAGTGGGAGATCATCATTTTATTGTTGTTTTTCTTCTTCATTTCATTTTATTATTGGATTGGAATTTTTATTTTTATGTTGTACTGGATTTTTTTTATTGAATGCTTGATACATGGTTATTTGTTACCTATTAAATACATTAAATAAGGTATATTTACTCTACATGGTACCTATTTAGAACCCCTCAACCAGTCATCATCCTCTGTTTTTTGTAGTGGTACACCTATGGTCTTATAGAAAACTAAGTAAGGTAAATAGTTGAGTGGCCTATGGACTGGGACATTACAAATTGGTATCATGGAATTTATATTTTTTATTACCATTTTGGATTTTTTATCCAATATATATAGGATTTTTTCAAATTATATGATGGATATTAGATTGGTGCATCGAGAACATCTATTCTATTAAGAAGTCCAAGTTACCAAGGCATTGGATTGTTGTTTTGGTGTACATTATTATAGTTGGATATTATTTTCACCTTGGGTTAATCACATAGATGTTTGTGGTTCTTTATTAATTATGTGTTTTGGATTTTTTCCCATTCTCAAGAAGTGAGTGATTGGATTTGACTCTTGGATGATAGTGGAAAGAGGAATTTAATGCATCATATCTAGCATGTATGGTTCACATTACACATAGGATTTCTAGTGAGAGATTTTACTAATGATTGAGGTTTAGTTGTTTAATGTTTCTACAACTCCTAATAATATAATTTCTAATCTAATTACTTGGTGGGATTCTAATAAATTGGGATAACATGTATATGAATTTTCTTATGATGGAAACTCATGTGTATAAATTGTGAAATTCTCAGTGATGAGGATGATGAAATTGTCCGCATGCACAAGATGTTGAATGTTTATGGTGTGTTAACATGGAATTGGATGCCTAATGATGAACCCATAGTGTGTTTTTGTTATTAGGTTTGGTTATCTAAAGTTCCAGTAATGGCTTGTATGGTCTTTTCCATATGGAACGGAATAATCTTCTACTTAGCTAAACCATTTGTTTGTGTTTTCCTTCCATATGGATAATCTAGGGTGATTTCCTTTGTTATGGTAGGATTTAATTGGTGAGAGATGATCCTCGAGAGAGGGGTCCTATTAGTGGATGCTCATGTGGATGGGTTCCCTAGTTTAGGGTAGTGGTCGACATGTGATGTCATCATATGTGAGACCCTATTAGTGGGTTTTTGAAATATTGATGTTGTGGGTTAATATAAGACTGTGTATGATATCCCATGGGTTTTGACCCAAACATGATACCTAATTAGTAGAGATAATTGATAGACTTAGAGGCCCTTAGTTTCGACCAAGCCACTAATGGGTCAGTGGTTGGTCTGATCGAGTGTAACCCATTATAGGATTTATCCGAGGATGGTTATTTCTTTAGATATTAAATCACGGGTAAGATCATTGAGGTATGATACTGATGCATAAGAGGTTCTCGGGTTTTAGTGATAGGTTCCTTAGATGGTTGAGATTCTATGGTTTAAATTATTCTGTTATATGTTCTCTGCACATGGTTTTTCTATGAAACATTGTTAGATGTTTGACTACTAAACATTGTTAGATTATTCTATTATATGTTCTCTGCACATAGTTTTTTTTTTCAGGGTACTGGCATTGGGGATACAGATTCTACAGCCTCAAATCCACATTTAGCGGCGGATTCAAACACCGCTATAAGGTGATATTTGCATACCAGCGACAGTTTTAACCACTGCTAAATAAATGTCTGTTACAATTTAGAAATGGTTTTTGTGCTTTTAGCGGTGGTTTTCATGCAAAAAATGGAAACTTTTTAGTAGTAATTATAATCGCCGCTAAATACATTTTATTTTTTTATAGGAAAACTTCCTCTAAAACAACAAGAATCACCGTTAAATATTTTTACTACGAGCGGCAGTTATAACCGCCACTAAATGTGTTTTATTTTTTTTTACAGGAAACCCATCGCTAAAACCACAAGAACCTCTATGAAATATGTCCACTACGACACTTACCAGAAACTACTGCTAAATTGAATAAATCACCGCGTATTGGATGCCAACACCCAATTTAGCGGTGATTTTATGAAACTGTCGAAGATGCATATGGCAGCGGTTTAAACCGCCGTTATACCTTGATTTTCTTGTAGTATCAAAGAAACAATTAAATAAAATAATTCACAAACCCTCCAAAATAAAGAAAAGGTAATGATCTTCCTTAGAAGACATCTCAATGAGGATTTAAAATGTGAATACCTCATATAAAGAGATCCATGTAAGCTATGGAAGAGTTTTAAAGAGAGGTATGATCATCAAAAAGAGTTTATTCTTCCAGTTACCCCTGATGAATGGAATGCTTCATGCTTCCAAGACTATAAAAGGGTCAGTGATTACAATTTCCATGTATAGAATTGTATCATAGCTAAATTATTGTGGTATTGGTATTACAGATGTCTATATACTTGAACATATATATACGACATTTCATGAATCTCACATTAACCTACAACAGCAATATCTCTTGCGAGAGAATATAAAATATTCTGATCTCATGTCATCATTACTTGTATTAGAGAAGAACATTGTTCTTTTGATTAAAAAACATCAGCCTCATCCTATTGGTTCAGCAGTAGCATTTTCTGAAGAAAATGCTATATTTCATGAAAATAATCACGAAAAAAGTCAGGGATGTGATTGTCATGGTGGATGTGGTTTTGGCGGTAGGCTTAGTCGAGGACATGGTCATAACCATGGGCCTACTCAAAATTAATATCAGAATCAAAGAAATATATGCTCAAACACTCCAAGGAATCTTGAAGATTCCTACTACAGGTTTGGTTCTAAGGGACATTGGTCCCGAGTTTGTCGAACCCCAGAGCACCTTTGTAAGGTTTATAAAGTGTATCTTGAAGCAAAGAAGAATGAACCACACTTTGCTGATATGTCCTTTTAAGGGGATAAAATTAGGTGAATTTTACTGAGAATCACCACCCATCAAATGATGATTTTACTTACCTTGAAGTGGGTGATTTTACTTGTAAATTTGATGAGATTATAGTGGGAAATAATTTAGAAAATTAAAATAGTTGTGATATGTGATAAGTTGTTATGTTCTGTATGCTTTATATTTTTGATGTTCTATTATTGGAATTTCATAAGGTGTTTCTTATAATATTATTTTCTTTAATTTGAAGCATTGAAATGGATTTTGTAAATGAGGTCGATATTTTCATACTGGATAGTGGAACAACGCACACAATTCTTAAGAAAAAAAAATATATTTTTATGACCTTAATCCAACAAGACCAATTTTGAATACTATATCAAGTCCTATAGATCTGATAAAAGGGATTGGTAAAGCGATTTTTTATTTACCTAATGGGACAAAAAAATGAGATGTGTTGTTTTCCACAAATTCTAAAATAAACTTATTAAATTTCAATGATATATACCATCATGGGTATGATACCCAAACTATATCTGAGAGAAATGAAAAGTGCATGTGAATTATCATTAATAAATCTGATGAGATTCACGTACAATAAAAACTATCAAAATTATAATTTGGATTGAATTATACATATATAAGTGTAATCGAAACACATATGGTTGTAAATAATGGATGGGAAATCATTAATTTTTGGCATGACTGATTAGTTAATCCTGGTTCGAGAATGATGTGAAAAATATTTGAAAGTTCTTAGGGATATTCAATAAAAGTCCAGAAGATCTCTTCACTAAGAAAATTTCTATACAATGCTTTTTTGCTTGGAAAGATGGTTGTAAAACCATCTCCAGCTAAAATTAAGGCTGAAATGTCAGTCTTTGTGAATGAATTCAAGGGGATATATGTGGACCAACTCATCCATCATGTGTGACATTTAAATATTTTGTGGTATTAATTTATGCATCTATCATATGGTCACATATATGTTTGATCTCAACATGTAATGTTGTGTTTTCTTGATTTCTTTCTCAAATAATTAAATTGAGAGCATAATTCCTTAATTATGTCATCAAGAAAGAAAGGCTTGATAATGATGGATAATTTACCTTTCAATCTTTCAATGATTATTGTATGTAAATGAGGATTGATATAGAGAATCCAATCAACCATGTGCATACACAAAATGGTTTGGATAAATCACTGATAAAATGCCTCCAACTTATTGTTAGACCATTAATAACGAGAACAAAGTTGTTGATCTCCGTATGGGTTCATGAAATATTGCATGCCTTAACATTAATTTGTATCATACCAAGTGCATATCATAAGAATTATCCACTCTAATTGGCATTCATCTAAGATCCTAACATCTCCCACTTAAGAATCTTTGGTTGTGCAGTATATGTACCAATTTCTCCCCCATAACGTACAAAGATGGAACCTCAAATAAGGTTGGGAATATATGTAGGATATGAATCCTCAACCATCATTAGATATATTAAACCAAAAACTGATGATGTATTTATAGAACATTTTTCTTATTATCACTTCAATGAAGAATTATTCCCAGCATTAGTGGGAGAAAAGAAACAAAGGGAGGAGATTTCCTAAAATGTGCAAACATTATCTTTTCTTGATCCTCTCACCTGATAGTGTTATATGGAAGTGAAGAGGATTTTAAATTTTCAAGAAGTAGTAAATCAATTTCCTGATGCATTTATTTATTTAAAGGGTATGACTAAATCACACATACTGACTATAGATACACCAGCTATAATTGACATCCTGAAGGCACAATTATATAATGATGTTACAGAAATCTCAAAAACACGCCTAAAGCATGGAAGACTAATTGGATCTAAGGATAGAAATATTTAAAAAATAAAAGGAATTGGTATGATTGAAAATACCATTATGGAGGTATATATTCTAGAATAAATGTGTAATTTAAGTGTTCTTAAAGTAATGCATGATGAGAATCATAAATAGAATTCACAAGATATAGAAAACCTTGAAGGTTTTGAAAATAATGAAATTTCTCTTAATTATTCAACTACAGGTGATATATGGAATCAAAGTAATGTTGAAAATATTGATAAAATATTTTCATATTCTATGTCACATGATATAAAAAATGAAGACCCTGAACCAAGGTTTGTTATGGAATGTTAAAAATGACCAGATTGGAATAAATGGAAAGAAGCAATACAAGTTGAATTAAATTCACTTAATAGGCAAAAGGTTTTTAGACATGTCATGCCAGCACTGGAAGTTGTGAAGCCTATTGGGTATAAATGGGTTTTTGTGCATAAGAATAATGAGAAAAATGAGATTGTAAGATACAAAACTCATCTTGTCACGCAAGGTTTTTCTCAGATACCTAGAATTGATTATGATTAGACATATTCTACTATTATGGACACTATTACTTTTCGATATCTAGTCAGCCTTGAAGTAGATGTGAAAGCTAATATGCTTCTTATGGATGTTGTTACTACTTATTTATATGTGTCACTTGATAGTGGTATATATATGATAATCCCTAAAGGATTCAAAATACCCTAAGTATTGAAATCAAAACTCAAAGACCTATATTCAATTAAATTATAGAAATCCTTGTATGGATTAAAAAAATCTGGGCGTATGTGGTATAATCATTTGAGTGAATATTTGGTAAATAAAGGGTATGTAAATAACTCCATATTCCTTTTTTTATTAAGAAAACAACATCCGAATATGAAATCATTATTGTTTATGTTGATGATTTAAATATCATTAGAACTTCAGAAGAGATCAATAAAGTAATGAAAAACTTAAAAGGATTAATTTGAAATGAAGGACATGAGAGAAACCAAGTATTGTCTTGGATTACAAATTGATTAGATGCCAAATTATATATTTTTGCATCAATCAAATTACATTGAAAAGGTATTTAAATGCTTTAATATGAATAAAGTGAATCCTTTAAGTACTCTAATGGTTGTTTGGTCTTTAAATATCGAGAAAGATCAATTTTAACCTTGTGAATAAAATGAGGATTTGGTTGGTCTAGAAGCATCGTACCTATCACGAACCAACCCGGGTCGACCCTAAGAGCTCATGAACAATCCAAAACATACTATACATGTGACTCATCATGAAGGCATGACCTACTCAATGATGTCATAATGCCCCACCGCCTGACCGTCACCCTACCTGGCCTGGTCGAGGGTCTCAATCCCATAGTAATAACCCAAGTATCCATCTGCTATAGGCCACTATCCAGTGCGTGATCCAAACTAGTGCAACAATCGTTCATAGAAAATTCACTTAATATGCTAGGTTCTCATGGTGAGTACTAAGTGGGGTGGCTAATGACATCAAACAAGTAACCAATATCAAGCGCAAGCATCACACACAACAACTTACACAACTAATCACCCCCAAGACACCCCAAGGATTAGTCCCTTGAGGATTTTCAAAACAACTCACTTTCATCAAGAGCCAAATGAACCTTAGTTGATTTTTAAAAAGACATCATTTACCAAGAGAACCCAATACATATGTTCACACGTCGGAAGAAAATATTTTTCATCAAACTATAACCACACTTGAAAATTCGTGAATTACATTCAAAGGCCAAACATACATTTTTCATCATTGTGCGACAACGCATCAAGAAAAAAAATCCAATGTAATTCATAAAAATAAACAGCTTTGTTTACAACAAATAATTATTCCAAAAATAATTATTTAATATTATTTCCCATTTATTGAAAATCAATGAAATATCAAGTAATTAATAAATTCTAAATTTAAAGGAGAGTGCAGTGGGGAACCTACCTCGACTCACAACTCGATCACAACAACGCAACACGCCTCACACTCGCGCACAGGTAACCATGACCTGATGGCAACGGTGTTGTGGAATTTACCTCGTGAACGTGCTGCAACAACTACAAAAATAACTAAAAGCATAGAAACATTGATTTAAAATAATCCAAATTAATAAACAGTGCAAATACCACCTTGACATATTTTTAAAACATAATTCAAACCATTTACATTATTTACTAAACCACTTTAAATTTGTAAAACCATTTTCAAAGAGTATCCCACAACTTTACACACCCAAAACCCCTTCAAAAACCCCTTTTATGATCAATCGCACATCCTCAACATACTAGAACAGAATACGCACGACTTGCACATTCGAAAAAACTAATTACGCAATTTCATGAAAAGATATTAAACAGCAAAAATATGGTTTCCATCAAAACACAAATTATTTCACATAAACATGGTACAAAGTATCAAACACAAACTAAGTTCTTTTAAAACTAAATTCGCACCAAACTAACTCTTCACAAAACACACCAAAATCAATAATGTAGGTGAAATAATTAACCAAACAAAGATTATCTACAATACCACATAATATTTTACAAAATAAATATTCTCAAAATTAAAAATAATTAATTAATATTAAATGGATGTAAAAAATGCAATAAATCAAGTACCTATAAATTTAAAGGGGTAGTGCAAAGGGATCCTACCTCAACCAAGAACCAAGTCAACACTCGATGCTTGGTAAACTTATCGACGACAGCCTGAAATCACCTGATAAATACCAACGCACTACAAAAATAAGATCTAGGGCTCAAAACATATAAAGACTCTCAATTTTTGAATGCGTGAAACTAAACAATGGGAAGAAACCCCTCACCTAGCAAGGCAGTGACAACCTGACATGGTCTGAAACTCTCACCTTTGGTGGAGAACACAGGAACCCACCCAAAGGGGGTCCCAAGATATGAGTTGCACACCCGGAAGAGGAAAATACCACCAAAGGAGGGTCGCGCTAGTGAGGTAGCATTCCAGAGAGGCTATGTTAGTGAGGCAACGTGCCGGAGAGTCCACACCGGAAAAGAGGCTGGTAGGGGGGTCGCTGGCCAGAAAAGTGGTCGACAGGGGGGAGGTCCATCGGTAGGGGTGGTGCCACCTGGAGAAGGAGGCGGCCAGATGGGGGGGAGGTGAGGCTGGATGGAGGGCACGCGGTGGCCGGAGCCATGTCGGATGGAGGTGGCAACGACGCGGTCGTGGGTCCGGTCAGCCAGAGGGAAGAGGGTCGCACGCGAGGAGTCCGCAGAGGAGAGCTCTCTAGAGGGGAGCCGGTCAGCAGGGGGCCAACGCCCACGAGCAGGAGGGATGGGGGGAGCGGCTATGCATTGGGAGTGGGAGAGGTAGAGGGAGAGGGAGAGGTAGGCTGAACTAGGTTTAAGAAAAAAAAAAGAAGAAGAAAAGAAAATGGAAAATTAAAAAAATAACAAAAAAATAAAAAAAAATAACTTTAATCAATAATAATAATAATAATCAAAATACATATAATAATAAAAAACAACTTTAATAATTATGTAAAAATGATAAAAATAATAATTTTAATAAAAATTCCTTTAATAAAAATAAAATGTTTTAATAATAATAGTAATATTATGATTATTGCTACAACAATATTTTTAACTTCCATTTTAATATTCGTTTAACTTTTTAGTTGGTCCTGCATACCAGGAAGGCCACAAGGTGATCAGGGTGTTGCCGAACAGTCTCCCAACCATTCTTTGCTCGTGCGCTAGATGTCGTCAAACCCAAAATGTGCATCTTTCTATATGAAACACAAAATTTAAATAGAGACTCACCCAAAACTCGACCCGAGTTGAAACCAAGACAAAAATAAAACCCGGATGTGACAATTCTCCCTAACATAATGCTTTCCATCCCCAAAAATCCATAACAAGGATGAACCCCAACGTAGAAAACAAAAATCGCTTCACAGTCCAAGGGGATCTCCAAAAGTTATAGACAAAAAGATCATAAGAGTACTATCAATGAGAGAAAGGTTAACAAGAAGAACTCAGGAGACCGAGACAGACTCCCCGCTAAGTGATGCCCACCCCCAAAAATATTAAACACCTACAGTTGATCAATCCAGAAAGACACAAAACTTTCACAACGTTGAATCCAGCCTTAAAAGACAACTCCTGAATGACACCAAGAGGAACACAACCTCCATTTTAAAACCAACAAACGAGCTTAAACCACATCCAATGAGTACCTTTTAAAACCTTACTCCAACTAAAACTAGAACCCTCTCATCCAAACCTTTTACTCAAAATGAGGACATAAAATTAGGTGGCTCCACACAAGACCACCCACTACCAAAAAATACCAGGAATGAAACTAAGATACTGACACGGGGAGGCCCAAACGGACTCCCCACCATAAGAAATAGGCTAACTCAGGACTACTTTAGGGGTAACTCTATGAGACCCACTCTAGGTCTCCCCACTATAAGAACTAATGAAGTTAAATATATTCAGAAACTTTTTAGGCAACACCCCCCCACCACCACCACCACCATAAGGGGAAGGGGAGGGAAGGGCTCGACTAATCGGGCATCAAAAACATGAAATATATACATCAACGCTTAAGGTTCCCCGGGTAACCACCAACGCACCAACCTAACTAGAAAAACCAGGATGCAGGGGTCATAAAAAGGAGGCCCACATTAGATGGAACTAAACCACTGAGATATTAAGAAGACATGATGACTAAGCCTCTAGATAACTAAAGAGAAATCTTTCACAGAAAGACATTTCTCAATGTGGAAACAGGGATCTCATGTCACCTTTCACCAAACAAAACAAATGAAAACATGACAACTATGTAGGAGGTTTAAACTACCTCCACTTCCTACGTAGAGAAAAAAACCTATACCTAAGCCTTTCTACACCACTGGGGTTCTCCTAACTACGTGTTAGCTTCCCTCCGGAACCTAAGGTTGGAGCTCTGATGATTAAAGCATCTTCTTCCTTGTATTCAGGCATTAGAAACTCCTAAACACAACACGTAAATCAAAATTTTACGAAACACACCTTCGTTAAAATAAGAGTTAAAAAGGGTTAAGCAACAATCACCCTTGTTGTTGGAAAAGAAAAAACATCATAAGACATAATCAGACACGACAATTACATCCTAGGAACACTACAGAGAGGAAACCCCAAACTGATCCCAGACATTATTCTACTTCTGATGATGGGCTAAGGTGGCCTTCGATGAGCCGGGTTCGGCTTCATGGAGTTTCCTGGAAACACCCCGAAAAAATCACCACAGGTGACCCAAGCATCTATAGGTGTGGCAGGTTCTTAGAGCACCCAGAAACACCAAATTTTTGTTACCTTGCTTTCCACGCTGATGATAGATCACAACATTGCACTATGAAGAAGTTGACTGGAGGTATGAAGGCCTTTTAATTCCCATACGGGTACCACCAACAGTAGGCCTCTTCCCATTCTTCATATTGCTATCCTCTGCACTTCTTCCCAAGGCTAGAGGAGGATTCACCATCCCAAGTCCTCCTACTAACTCAGCTTCAGCACGAAAGGCTTGCCTCACCACATCGGAGTAGGTAGTTAGGTTGATTTTTTCCACCTTTGACTGTAATTCGGGATGGATCCCAAACTCAAAATGTCGAGCCTTTACGGGATCGTTTTTTACATACTCTAGTTCATATGGGACTAGGTCCAAGAATCATCGGTATAATTCCATCACAGATCTAACACCCCTACTGAATACCATGCAACTTCATCCTCTTTCTCAGCTTTGTCATCTCAGAGAAATATTGTTGGATTAATGAAGACTTGAAGAACTCCCAGGTAAGATCCCATCAAGGCTTGCTTCAATTCATCGACTTCCACCATCTCTAGGCTGGACCTTCGAGCATAAAGGTAGATAAATTTACCTTTAATGTCTCAAGAAGCATGATGAAATTGAAGTCCCTCTCAATCCTCTACATCCACTTCTCCGCTTCAAAAGTATTCGCTTGACCATAAAAGATAGGAGGTTCAACTTCTGAAACTCAAGGACATAATCTATAGGTTGATCAACTGGAGTGTTCGCTAAGGATGTACCACCCGAAGCTTCACCTTGGGCATCCATCGAATCTTTGTGGGGGTAGGCACTAAGCAATATGGAAATAAGGAACTTGATAAAAACAAGGTCATTACCATTTCAAATTCCAAAATAACACTTTTCACAACAATTTTCAGAATTAAAGAAGACCCAAACGACTCACAAGGGAGAACTAGTACCAATGGGTGACTCTGGCATATGGTTGGCCGCCATACGCCAGCCACGCCACCATCATAGAGAGAATTTTAGGGTAGTTTTCCCGACTCAACATGGCTTGTCAGACCCTATGAGCTCACAGAGGCCACTACCCAACTCCCTTTTCATTTCCCAACATAAAACAATTCACAATAATCAAAGGACAACCACTAGCCCAGACATCCCCCAGTAACCCGAGGTTCGGAACTAGCAAGGGTCCATGACGTCCTTCTCATTCCTACACCTCAAGCCCCAATAATTCTACTCCTTCTACCATGACAACCCCAAATAACAATGGGCGCTCTACGAGCACAGTCCACTAAAGAGCCGACCTGCTTCGATACCATTTTGTCACAAACTAACTCGGTTCGACCCTAGGAGCTCGTGAACAATCCAAAACGTAATATACATATGACTCATCCTGAAGGCATTCCCTACTCAACGACGTCATAACTCCCTAACACCCGACCTTCTCCCTACCTAGCCTAGTCAAGGGGATCAATCCCATAGCAACAACTCAAGTATCCATCTTCTATAGGCCACTAGCCAGTGCGTAATCTAAACTAGTGTTGCAATCGTTCATAGAAAAATCACTTACTATGCTAGGTTCTCATTAGATTACTAAGTGGGGTGACTACCAACGTCAAGCAAGCAACCAATATCAAGTGCAAGCATCACACACAACAACTCAAGACACCCCAAGGATCAGTCCCTTGAGGGTTTTCAAAACAACTCACTTTCATCAAGATCCAAATGGGCCTTATGTAATTTTTAAAAAGTCATCATTTCCCAAGAGAAACCAATACATTTGTTCACTCGTCAGAAGAAAACATTTTTCATAAAAAAAGAACCACACTTGAAAATTCGTAAATTAAGTTAAAAGCCCAAACGAGCATTTTTCACCATTGTGCGACAACTCATCAATAAAAAAATAATAATTTCAATGCAATGCATAAAAATAAATAGCTTCATTTACAACAAATAATTATTCCAAAAATAATTATCTAATATTATTTCCCATTTATCAAAAATCAATGAAATATAAAGTAATTAATAAATTCTAAATTTAAAGGCGGGTGCGGAGGGGAACCTACCTCAACTCATAGCTCAATCACAACAATGTGATACACCTCGCACTCGCGCACAGGTACCCACGACCCGATGGTTGTGGTGTCGCAGAATTTACCATGCCAACATGGTGCAACAACTGAAAAAATAACTAAAAGAACATAAACATTGATTTAAAATAATTCAAACAAATAAACAGCACAAATATCACCTTGACATGTTTTTAAAACATAATTCACGCCATTTACATTATTTACTAAACCACTTTAAAATTTATAAAACCATTTTCAAAGAGTATACCATGGCTTTACACATCCAAAACCCCTTTAAAACCCCCTTTTATGATCAACCACATATCTTCAACAAACCATAATGTAATACACACGACTTACACAGTCGAATAAACTAATTGCACAATTCCATGAAAAGATATTAAACAACACAAATCTGGTTTCCATTAAAACACACCTTATTTCACATAAACATGGTACAAAGTATCAAATGAAAACTAATTTATTTTAAAACTAAATTCACACCAAACTAACTATTCACAAAATACACCAAAATCAATAATGCAGATGAAACAATTAACCAAATAAAGATTATCTACAATACCACATAATATTTTCCAAAATAACTATTCTCGAAATTAAAAATAATTAATTAATATTAAATGAATTTAAAACATGAAATAAATCAAGTACCACTAAATTTAAAGAGGCGGTGCAAAGGGATCCTGCCTCAACTGAGAACCAATTCAACACCTGACGCTTGGTAAACTTGTTGGCAACAACCCAAAATCACTCAATAAAGACCAACGCACTACAAATATAAATACTCTCAATTTCTGAATGTGTGAAACCAAACAACGGGAAGAAAACCCTCACCTAGAAAGACGGTGACAACCCGACATGGTCATAAACCCTCGCCTTTGGCAGTGAACACTAAAACCCACCCAAAGGGGGTCCCGAGATACAAGATGCACGCTCGAAAGAGGAAATGGCTGCTGGAGGAGGGCCGCACTGGTGAGGTAGCGTGCTGAAGAGGTCACACTGAAAAAGAGGTCGGCAGGGGGGGTCGCTGACCAGGAAAGTGGTCGGTAGGGGGAGGGTTGTCGGCAGGGGCATCGCCGGTTGGAGAGGGAGGTGGCGGTCACGGAGGCCGGACGGGGGGGGGGGGGGGGGGGGGGGCGATGAGTTGAGGTCGACTGGAGGGTGTGCGGCGGTGGGAGCTACATCAGCTGGAGGTGGCAACGACATAGCCTTAGGTCTGGTCAGCCGGAGGGAAGAGGGTCGCGCGTGAGGAGGAGTTAACGGGGGAGATCACATCGGAGGGGAGCTGATCAGCAGGGGGCTAGTGCGTGAGAGCAAGAGGGATGGTGGGATCTACTGCATGCTGGGAGTGGGAGAGGAAGAGGGAGAGGGAGAGGTAGGGTGCACTAGGGTTATGGAAAAAAAGAAAAAAAGAAAAAAAGGGAAATTAAATAAAACAAAAATAAATAAATAAATAAAATAAATTTAGTATATAATAATATTATTATTAATGACGATTGTAACACATGTAATAATAATAAAAAAAACTTTAATAATTATGTAAAAATGATAAAAATAATAATCTTAATAACAATTCCTTTAATAATTATAATAATTCTTTAATAATAATAGTAATTTTATTATTATTTCTACAACAATATTTTTAACTTCCATTTTAATATTCATTTAGCTTTTTAGTTTGTCCCACATATCGGGAAGGTCGTGCAGTGATTAGGGTGTTGCCGAACGGTCTCCCAACCATGCTTCATGTGTGCACCAGACGCCTTCAAATCCAAAATGCGCATCTTTCTAAATAAAGCACAAAAATTTAAACAGAGACTCACTCGAAACTCGACCAGAGTTGAAACCAAGGAAAAAATAAAACTCGGATGTGACAATTCTCCCCACCATAATATTTTTTGCCCTTGAAAATCCATAACAAGGTCAAACCCCAACATAGAATAAAAAACCCCTTCACAGTCCAATGGTATCTCCAAAATCAATAGACGAAGAGATCATAAGAGTACTATCAACGAGATAAAGGTTAATAAGAAGAACTCAGGAGACTGAGACAGACTCCCCACTAAGTGACGCCTACCCCCAAAAAGATCAAACACCTCCTGTTGATCGATCTAGAAAGACACAAAACTTTCACGGTGCTAAATCAATTCTTAAAACACAACTCCTAAACGGCGCCAAGAGGAACACAACCACCCTCTCAAAACCAAAAAACAAGATTAAACCACATCCAAAGAGTACCTATTAAAACCTTACTCTAACCAACACTGGAACCCTCACACCCCAACCTTTTACTCAAAAGGAGGACATAGAATTAGGTGGTTTCGTACAAGACAACCCACTACCAAACAATACCTAGAATGGAACTAAGATACTGACATGGGGAGGCCTGAACGAACTCCCAACCATAAGAAATAGGCTAACTCAAGACTACTTCAAGGGTAACTCTATGAGACCCACTATGGGTCTCCCCACCATAAGAACTAATGAAGTTAAACAGATTCATAATATTTTTACATGAACCCAACCCCCCCCCCACACACACACACACCATAAGTGGAAGGTGAGGTGAGGGTTTGACTAATGGGGCATCAAAACCACAACAGACATACATCAATGCTCAAGGTTCCACAGGTAACCACCAAAGCACCAACCTAACTAGCACAAACAGGATGCAGGGGTCATAAAAAGGAGGCCCGCATTCGATGGAACTCAACCACTAAGATATTAAGAATACAAGACAACTAAGCCTCCAGATAAATAAGGAGAAATCTTTCACAGCGAGATGGTTCACAACATGGAAACAAGGCTCCCATGTCACCTTTTACCAAACAGAACAACTGAAAACAAGACAAATACTCATGAGTTTTAAACTACCTTCACTTACCATGTAGAGAACAAAACCTATACCTAAGCCTTTCCACACCGTTGGGGTTCTTATGACTACGCGTTAGCTTCACTCCGGGACCTAAGGCTGGAGCTCTGATGATTGAAGAATCTTCTATCTTGCATTCATGTGTTAGAAACTCCCAAACACAACACACGAATCAAAATTTTACAAAACACACCTTCATTAAAATAGGAGTTAAAAAGGGTTAGACAACAATCACCCTTGCAGTTGGAAAAGAGAAAACACCACAATATGCAATCAGACACGACAATTACATCCTAGGAACACTACATAGAGGAAACCCCAAACTAATCCCAAACATTGTTATACTTCTTTTGACGGGTTGAGGTGACCTTCGATGAGCTGGGTTTGGCTTCACAGTGTTTCCTGGAAACACCCCGATAGAACCGCTACAGGTGACCCAAGTGTCCAAAAGTGTGGAAGGTTCTTGGAACACTCAGGCACACCGGCTTTTTGTGACCTTATACTTGCCACACTGATGAAAAATCATGACATTATGCTCAGAAGAGGTTGGTTGGAGGTTTGAAGGCCTTTTAATTCCCCTATTGGTACCACCAGCATTAGGCTGCTTCCCATTATTCATATCATTATCCTCTACACTTCTTCCCAAGGACAGATTAGGATTCACCATCCCAAGTCTTCTTGCTAACTCAGCTTTGACATGAAAGGCTTGACTCACCACATCGGAGAAGGTAGTTAGGTTGAGTTCTTCCACCTTCAAATGCAATTCAGGACGGAGCCCAAACTCAAAATGTTGAGCCTTTATGAGATCGTTTTCTACATACCCTGCTTCATATGGGACTGGGTCTAAGAAGCATCGGTAGAATTCCAGCACTGATCCAACACCCCACTGAAGACCACACAACTTCATCCTCTTTCTCATATTTTTCATCTCAAAGAAATACTATTGGATGAATTAAGACTTAAAGACATCCCAAGTAAGATTCATCTAGGGCTTGCTTTGAGTCACTAACTTCCACAATGTCAGGCTGGACTTTCAAGCATAAAGGTATCTAAATTTACCTTTAATTTCTTGGGAATCACGAAGAAATTGAAGTCCCTCTTAATCCTCTACATCCACTCCTCCATTTCGAGAGTATTCGCTTGACATGTTCGCCAGGTCCTGGACTTCCAAGTACCACTATTTGCCTCACAGACACGTGGTCCCCACCCTAGGGCCCACCCACATGCCCGAACAGGTCATCTGACTAATGACTATCCCCACAGGCTAACACATGTCCTTTAGAGTGTGCTTTGTTCTCAGTCACACACACCCTGAGAAACTTCCTAAAAGGTCACCCATCCTGATCACTACTCTAGGCCAAGAACGCTTAAATGTGGAGTTCTAATTAGATAGACTCTTGAAAAGGAAGGTGCACCTTGTTGACATGAGGCATATCATTTAGTAATTTAACCCTTTATCATTTTGGGGTGTTACATTCACCCACCCTTTAGAGCATAAAGTTCTCATTGTGGACCCCTCTGGGGCTTGCTTCGAGTCACTGACTTCCACCATGTCCAGGATGAACCTTCGAGCATAAAGGTAGATAATTTTACCTTTAATGTCTCAGGAATCACGAGGAAATTGAAGTCCCTCTCAATCCTCTACATCCACTCTGCTTTGAGAGGATTCGCTTGACATGGTCGTCGGGTCCTGGCCTGCTAGGTACCACCAGTTGCCTCATAGACACATGGTCCCCACCCTGGGACCCACCCACGTGCCCGAACGGGTCATCTGACTAATGAATGTCCCCACAAGATAACACATGTCTTTTCGAGTGTGATTTTTCCTCACTCACACACACCCTAAGAAACTTCCCAAAAGGTCATCCATTCTGATCACTACTCCAGGATAAGTACGCTTAAATATGGAGATCTAATCAGAAAAACTCCTAAAAAGGAAGGCACACCTTGTTGACATGAGGCATATCATTTATTCATTTAACCCTTTATCATTCTGGGGTGTTACATTCACCCACTCTTTAGTGCACAACGTTCTCGTTGTGGACCCTACATCTCAACCCAGGCAGTGCACCACACTTAAGGCTGAATACCACCTCTGATACCAAATGTAACAACTGGGTCCCAGTGACAGCATAGACACCCTTCCTTTAAGATGGTCGTCGGGTCCTGGCCTGCCAGGTACCACCAGTTTCCCCGAAGACACGTGATCCTCACCCTAGGGGGCACCCATGTGCCCGAACGGGTCATTTGACTAATGAATGTCCCCACATGCCAACACATGTCATTTCTAGTTTGCTTTGTCCTCACTCACACGTACCCCAGAAAACTTCCCAAAAGGTCACTCATCCTGATCACTACTCCAGGTCAAACACGCTTAATTGTGAAGTTCTAATTAGACATACTCCCAAAAAGGAATGTGCACCTTATTGACATGAGTCACATCATTTATCCATTTAACCCTTTTATCATTCTGGGGTGTTACAATACCTCATTATTATCAGAGCACTAATGTATCTTATTAATTGTACATGTCCTGATATATCCTTTTCTACTAATTTATTAGCAATATTTAGTTCATCCCCTACACAAAGACACCAAAATGAAATTAAACATATTTTTTGTTATCTTTGCGACACTATTGATTTGAGCTTATTCTTTTCTAACAAATTAGAAAAGAAGATGATAGATTCTGAAGATGCTGGTTATTTATGTGATCTGTATAATACATAATCACAAACTAGTTATGTGTTCATATTTGGAGGTACTTCCATATCTTGAAAATCACAAAAGAAGACACTCGTTGCACCATCTTCAAATCATGCATAAGTAATAACATTACATGAAAAATGTCGAGAATGTGTTTGGTTGCAGACCATAACTCAACACATTTGAGTGACAAGTGCCTTGTTTATGGATTATAACCCAACAATATTATTTAAAGATAAT
The DNA here is from genome assembly GCA_963277665.1 of Viscum album. Classification (NCBI taxonomy): domain Eukaryota; kingdom Viridiplantae; phylum Streptophyta; class Magnoliopsida; order Santalales; family Viscaceae; genus Viscum; species Viscum album. The sequence continues at coordinate 929,649,549 of OY728131.1, forward strand.
ATTGTGTGCATCACACGATTCAATTAAGGCTTTATCGAGAATGATAGGATAAAACACATACCATTGAAATTTTTCTCCTTTACACAAGAGTTAATGAAAAATGAAGATATCAATATGCAATATGTTTGATCCTATTGGTCATAGTGGATACTCAAGAGGGGGGTGAATTGAGTTCCTATTAAAATTTTCTGTTTAAAATATTTATATTGAAATCCCCCAATTCATAAAAAAAGTTAAACTGTAGTGAATTTATAAAGATTGTAAGTGTTCAATTAGTTTCTCAAAGATTGATTATTTCTCAGTTATCTTAATCTGAAGATTAAGTTATCTTTTTAAACTAACTTACTAGTTCACAATAATTACAAACACTTGATAGTTCAACTATCAGATTTTCTTTAAAATAGATTTGAATTTCAAAGTAATTAGCAACGGAATATTGAAAATAGTTTAAACTAAAATAAGATGCACAACAGTTTTAACCAAGAGTTTCAGTCTCAAGATGAGACTTAGTCCTCTCAAACAGTTTATATAAAACTTTGATCCACACCCTGGATCAGGGTTTACAACAGTATTCAAACTGTCCAGGTCCTCAAACCTCTACCACAGTTCTACATGGGAAAGCAACAAAAATAGCACACAGGCTATCTAGGTCCTCAGACCTCTACCACAGTTCTACATGGTAAACACAAGGGTGTAAGGAGTTTGGTGTGAGGATTTCAGTATCCTCCAGTTCATCTTAGGAGATAGTGTGTGTTCAGACAGACAGAAGCACACACACTGCTCGTAATATAATAAAAATGATCACAACAGAGCAATAATATGGAGATGAGTTTAGAATGCTCTTGTGTGATGTCAATGCAGCTCTGGAGTCCTTTGGATTGAAGAAGATGATGTTTTGAGTCCTTCTCTGAAGTTTTCTAGAAAACAGAGTGTTGTGGTTCTGTTCCTTTACTTCCAGTACAAGTGTTCAGCTTGAATGTGCGAGTATTCCTTGCAGCACCTGAACCTCCTCTTGAACTTCTGTTCTTGATGTGTATGAGTGTTCTTTGAGTTCTTCGAGTGTTCTTAGAGTGTTATTTTTGTATGTGTCTCTAAGTGCATTCTCTATTTTCACCACCCATGCTTTCTCCAGTGGATCGATATTCCTTTTATTCCTTGAGCTTCGGCAATGGGAATGATTACCTTTTACAGGTACGAGGTATGGTTCCCTAACATCCAACAAACATCATTAATTAGTATCTGACATAAGGAGTGATTACTTCTGGAGGTACGAGGTACGGTTTCCTAATATCCAATGAATATTATTAATTAATATCAGTTGCATTAAAAGAAAAAAATATGACCATTTCTAATAAACAAACAGAGATAGAGTTTAGAGAAACAGTGACTGTTTTCCATCGATAGCTCTTTATATCAGTGAACTTGTAGCGGTGGGCTTGTAACAGTAGCTGTTACTCTCTGTAATGGTAGCTTGCTTATATCGGTAGTTGTCTGTGTAGTGGTATCTCCTTGTATCGGTAGCTCCAACTGTCAGTAGCTCTTCATAATGGTGAACTTCTATCGGTAGCTCTTCCTCGCTATCAGTAACTATTAACATCAGTAGTCGTAGCTCTCTCTATCAGTAGATTCCTCTATCGGCAGCTCCATTCCATCGGTAGCTTGTATCAGTGACCTTGTCTATCAGTAGACTTAGTCTATCGGTGACCTTTGCTTATCGGTAGCTCTGTCTGTATCAGTGACTTTAAAACTTGAATGCTTATAAAGTATTTGTTCTATGCAATTCATTTCCAGATTGAGTTAGTTATCAAGATTAATCATTTATAATCATAAATAAACATTGAATAACATATTCCAATGATATGATATGATCATTTTTATATTCATATCAACTTATTAGTATGATGACATAACTTGAAAGTATAATTAATATATAAATAGACATTATTTGGGATTATCAAAGTATATCTAAACATAATTGAGATTATCAAAACAGGTGAGTCCAACAATCTCCCCCTTTTTGATAATCACAAATTATGGCATTATAATCCAGAATAAACTTTAATGAAGTAGAGTAAAATACATCTAATGGAATTTCTCAGTGTGTTCAGATCATAACTCTCAAATGTATCAAAGTTAAACTATGGACAAACATAAGAGTAAAAAGAAATATATATTTTCCCCAAATATACATATTATTATTTTCTCCCCCTTAGTGTAATTTATCCCCATATTATAATTATTCTCCCCCTTTGTGATTAGAAAAAAGAGGAAAAAAATGGTTCAGAGCATAAAAGAAGAAGAGAGAAAACAGACATTTGTATTTCACAGGACAAAGGTACATGAGATAACACAAATGAAATACAAGAGGTAAAAAGATTCCTATCAAATGTCCTTGCCACTAGTCAATCAACATCCTCAATAGGTAATTTGGATTTGGATTTGGGATCAGAAGAGGATTCAAGCTTGGTAGGTATAGGTGAAGACTTGGGAACACCAGTGATGATCAATGGTGGTTGAGCTACTAAAACACTGTCGGGCCTGTAATGGGTACTTCTTTGTGTGATCATAGGATTAAGACTTCGGATATCTTGAGCTGGAGTCAACTGAGGTGTGGAAGCATACTGACCAGTGGCAAGCAGGGCTGGAGGTACAATAATAGGGGTACTGTCCACATGCAGGAATGGTAGTAAGAGATTTCTGAAATCCATGATGATGCCTCCTCCTCTCTCCATAGTAGAGATAAAATCATCCTTGTTCTCCATAAACTTTCCCAAGGTAGGATTCAACTCTCTGAGCTTACTAACTTGTTCTTTGAAGGCTTGAGTAGCTGGGGGCAGTTTCAAATTCTCTAACAGTAGCTTGAAATGATTGGTTAGCTGATGCTTGGTGTACACTCTCTGAAAATAGTAATCAATTTTGTCTTTGATTTCCTTTTGGGCTGCAGTAGCGTCTCTTATATAATCTTGGACGATTTTTTTGATATCCCTGGTGGTAGTAATCACCTGAGAGTCAGATTAGCTACCGGTACTAACTTGACCAAGTTCTTCTTTCAGCACAGATCTAAACTGTTCAACATCAACTGAAACTCTGGATGTACCAAGAGGTTTTACAGTGAAAACTATTGTTTCTTTGAAGGATTGTGTCAAACTACTTATCAAATTCTTCACAACAAAATCCTAAGTACGAACATGCATTTTTATGGTCTTATTAAAATATTCAAACAAATCCACAAACTATTTTACTACACCTCAAATGTAGTTTATGTTAGTATCAACTTGAGATTTAGAACTCATGAAGGTGTCAAATGAAGCAAGATATTGCTTCAAAGAATCAACAGACTCTGTCAAACTTTCAATCTGATTTTGACACACTTTCACTTCATTCATCACTTCTGTTACAACACTTGACAAAACATTTCTTAGAGAAGATACCAAAGAACTTTCCATCTTATTTATCTCTTTAATAAAACAGGTTTTCAATTCAAATTTTAGTGCCTCAAGATCTCATTTTCTCACAATGTCTTCAAGCAGAGCTATAGGAGATACTGGTTGAGCAGTAACTTCCTCTGAGAAAATATCATAAGACACAGGATGTCTTCTAATGGGTGTCTCATCATCAGAATCAGTATAGTATAGTCCCAATACAACAAATCCTGGATCCACAGACCAATCTTCCACTTCATAGGTCACAGAAACTAATCATATCCTTACTAGTTTCTCCCCCTCAACCTGAGCTTCCATCACTATATCTGTAGAAGTAGCAGCAACCTCATTGGGTACTTCCTATTCAAAAGAGTCATCTAACACCATATTCATATCCAAACCAGGTTGCAAAGGTTGGGGTATGTCAGCAATAGGTACTGGTCTATCCACTTCAAGAATCTCCTCAACAGGCATAATAGAGTTCTCAATCAAAGGACTGAGACTCAAAAAGGTAATTACATTCTCAGATACTTCTTCATCACTATTATTGGAATCTAGAGCAGTCTCCATATGATCTGATCTAGGTAGGTCTTCCTCATTTACAGAGATTTCTTCAACACTTTCTCCTTGAACTGCTTCCTTCCTAGGTTGGGTCACAGTTGGACTTGCCTTTCCATAAGATACCTTTTCAGTAGATGGGCTTGGAGGCAAATCAGGATCCTATCCTTCTATATAGGTATCCTCCTCAGCATCATCATCATTATATTGATGTTTCTCCTCATCAGGTCCTAGACCTAGGTCTCTCTTATCTCTTGGACGATTTGGATGGTCAACAGGGTTAAATTTATCATAAATTTTCTCATCATCATTTACCCATTCCCTTTTCCATGGGTTCCAGCCAATCTTCATGTACTTACAAATTTTTTTTGTAATACAAAATTTGTCTCTTATAACCATTATCTCATCCTGAGACTCAGCCACACCTTTTACCTTGATCATCAAAGAGATCATCTTTGCAAAGAATAGAGCATTTGTCTTAGATTTTGTCCTAGTCATATCCTCAATTTGAATCATCAGAAGCCTACACAAATTCACTTTGACACCATGCCTTAACAGATACAACAAGAATATATATTGGAATAAAAGGTTTGCAAAATCTCCTCTTTTTAGACTTAACACATGCTGGATAAATTTGAACAGCAACCGTTTTTCTCCATCCATTTCTGTGGCAACCACTTTTCTTGGTGTGCCATCTCCAGTGAGCTCTTCCAAAGTAGCTTCATACTCAAAAATGTCACTAGTAGGAGTTACTGACTTTGAGAAATATCCAAACTCACCCTCGCTTGAAACTTTCAAGAACTCATCCCATTCAATGGAACAAAAAGATATTATCTTTTCATTCACTACTGATACCATTATGTTCTCACTTTCAGATTTCTCAAAATGAACAAACTTATAGAATTCCTTTACCAATTTCGGATAATAAGGGCCATTGTTATTTGAAAAACATTCGATCCACCCTTGTTCCTCCAAAATTATTAGAATCAAGGATTTTCTAGGTAGGATCCATTCGGCACAGAGTTCCTTCTTGATTACTATATTTCTATCCAGTAAATGTGGGTTCACTAGTTTCTTCACTTCACTGCCACCACTAGACTATCCTTTCAGTCTCTTGGCATTCGGCTCATCGCCCTCTTTATTGACAGCCAGTCTCTTCACTCGTGCCATTCTACGAATCACGAGGTTTAGGGTTCGAGAGAAACGAAAGTTTGGGAACTAAGGTTTGAAGGCAAAGGGTTCGAGGTGGATTGAAAAGTGACTTAGACTTAATTTTTTATCATTTAGGAATCGAGATATAATAAAAAGAAATACATTAAAAATAATAAAGGTTTCCATTGAAAAAACACAAAATCCAAATAGCGTAAAACATATCGGTAACAACTACCGGTGAGAATTCCTAACGGTGAGGTCCACTAACAGTGAGGTTATAATGGTGAGGTTCATACCAGTGAGGTATAATGGTGAGGTTCATACCAGTGAGGTATAACGGTGAGGTTCATACCAGTGAGGTATAACGGTGAGGTTCATACCAGTGAGGTATAATGTTGAGGTTCATACCAGTGAGGTATAACAGTGAGGTTCATACCACTGAGGTATAAGGAAAGTTTATCATTTCTAACTCATGTCTAATGTAACTTAACCTATATAAACTTAAAGGCTTGGTGAATATGTCAGCTAATTTATGTTCAGTGCCTATAAATTCAAGAGTGATATTACCCTTTTGATAATGATCCCTTAAAAAGTGATGTCTTACATCAATGTGCTTAGTCCTAGAGTGATATACATGATTCTTGGAAATGTTGATTGCACTAGTGTTATCACAGTTTATATATACATGTCTAAATTGATATCCATATTCCAATAAAGTGTGTTTCATCCACAGAATTTGTGCACAACAACTACCAGCAGCTATGTACTCTGCTTCAGCAGTAGACAATGCAACAGAATTCTGCTTTTTACTACACCATGATACTAAGGACTTACCTAGAAAGTGACATGTTCCAGAAGTACTATTCATATCTAACTTGCAACTAGAAAAGTCATCATCTGAATAGCTTGTTAAATCGAATGATTGTCCTTTTGGATAAAATAATCCTAAATTAGTAGTATGTTTAAGATATTTAAAAATCCTTTTAATAGCAAGCAAGTGTGACTCTTTTGGATTATCTTGAAATCTTTCACACATACACACACTAAACATAATATCTGGTCGACTAGCAGTAATATAAAGTAAACTCTCAATCATACCTCTATAATTGGTTTGATCCACTGATTCTCCAGTTTCATCTACATCCAATTTACAAGTGGTACTCATAGGTGTATCACTTTCCTTATTACTATCCAAACCAAAACGTTTTAAAATATCCTTGGTATATTTAATTTGATTTAAAATAATACCATTTTCATTTTTAAAAACTTGAAATCCAATAAAATATTTAAGTTCTCCCATTAAACTCATTTCAAATTCACTTTGTATACTCTTTGAAAAATTAATACACAAATCATTTTTAAAAGATCTGAAAATAATGTCATCAACATAGATTTGTACTATCAAAACATCTTTAGAAATCCTTTTGATAAAAAGAGTTGGATCAGCAATCCCTTTAATAGATCATTTTGAAATAAGAAAATTACTAAGTCTATCATACCAAGCTCGTGGAGCTTGTTTTAAACCATACAAAGTTTTAGAAAGTTTTAAAACTTGATTTGGAAAATGAGGATTAGTAAATCCTGGTGGTTGTTCAACAAAAACATCTTTAATTATAAAACCATTTAGAAAATAACTTTTAACATTCATTTAATATAACTTGAAATTCAGATGAGCAGCATAATCAAGTAGAATTATAATAGATTCTAACCTAGCTACAGGTGCAAAGGTTTCCTCAAAGTCTATTCCTTCTTCTTGACTATATCCTTATGCAACTAACCTAGCTTTGTTTCTAACTATATTTCTAGACTCATCAACTTTATTTCTAAAAACCCATTTAGTTCCTATGGTCAAGGTTTCCTTAGGTCTGTCTACTAATTCCCAGAATTTTTTTCTTTCAAATTGATTTAACTCTTCTTGTATATCCATTACCCATAATTCATCATTGATAACATCATTGATATTTTTAGGTTCTGACTGTGAAAGAAAGGCTTGATGTTCAAACTGATTTCTTAGAGAAGTTATAGTTTGTGTTCCTCTATCTAAATCTTATACAACAGCATCTAAAGGATGATTTTTGAGGGTCCTAGTTGGTCTAGAAAAAGTAGGGATAGAGATTTCAGTTTCATTTATAGGTTTGGGTTCAACAGAAACAGGTTATGGAAAGTTTACAGAACTGGTTGTCTTAACAACAGGTTCACTGTTCTTGTCATTAAGGTTTAGAATTGACATATCTTCTTCAATATTTTTAAAAGGGGTCTTAGGTTCATGTGGATCGGTTTCATCAAATTTGATGTGTACAGATTCTTCCACACATTTGGTCCTCTTGTTAAATACTCTATAAGCTTTGATAGATATAGAATAACCTAGAATGATTCCTTCATCGCTTTTGGGTGAAAACTTATCAAGATTATATTTAGTATTTAGAATAAAGACTTTGAAACCAAAAACTCTAAAGTAACTAACTTTAGGCTTCCTATTATTCCACAGTCATAAGGGGTATTTTTAAGAACAAGTCTAATCAAGACTCTATTTATAATATAACAAGTTGTATTTATAGCTTCAACCCAAAATTAAATAGGTAAGTCATACTCATTGAGCATAGTTCTTTCAATTTCCTGATGGGTTCTATTTCTTCTTTCTACTACACCATTCTATTGAGGTGTACTAGGGGTAGAAAAGTTGTGATTGTAGCCATTTTGTGAGCAATAAGTTTCAAAGTCATGATTTTCAAACTCATTGTGCATAGGGGAATTGAGTGTTACCTTAGATGTTTCAGTCATGAAACACGTGTTGGCATGATTATTTTCCTCAAAATCAGAAGCTTAAGATCCACTTGATCTATCTTCAGAAGCACTCCATGTAGCTTTCATTGCTTTTTTATATTTTTTGTCCTTGAAATCATATTTCTTCTTAAAATTCAATTTTGGACAGTCAACCTTAACATTTCCTTTCCTTTTACATTCATAACAGACTATCTCATTATCTTTATCATCTTTTTTCCAGTCTCTCTTCCAATTACCTCATTGGTCATACTTACCCTTATAATTTGATTTTCTAAAAAATTTCTTCTTCCTATAGAATTTCTTGAATCTCCTGGCTATATGAGCCATCTCTTCATCACTATTTGAATCTGAACCTTCACTTGTTGAGCTCTCAACAGGTATGTGGAGTTTCTCCTTGTCCTTTATCTTTGAGGCAGTAGACTTAAATGCCACTAACTTCTTCTTAGGTTCATCGTCTTCCTCTTTGTTTACCTTTAGATCTTCTTCATACATCATCAACTTACCAATCAGCTCTTTGATAGGTAGCTTTCCAATGTCACATGATTCTCGTATAGAGACAGAGGTCCCTCTCCATCTGTCTGGTAGGCATCTTAGTATTCTCATGATTTTCTCTTTTACTGGAACAACTTTTCCCAGTGAGATCATTATATTGACTATCTCATTAAACCTGAGATACATATCAGAAATAGATTCATCAGATTTCATTTTAAAATTATCATACTTAATAGTGTATGTATTTAGTCTTATTTCCTTAACATTGGTTGTTCCCTCATGGGAAACAGCCAGAGTATCCCATATTTCATAAGCAGTCTTACAGGCAGATATTTGATTAAATTCTTCATCTCCTAAAGTACAATATAGAGCATTCATTGTTTTACAATTATTATTGTAAGCAGCTTTCATAGGTTCATCCCAAGTAGTTCTAATAGTTTCTGGAATCTTATACTGAGTCTCTATAGCATTCCAAATGTCAAATCCCATACTTTCTAAGTGAATTTTCATTTTTATTTTCCATTGGGCATAATTAACACCATTAAATAAAGGTGGCATGTTGGTATCTACACCTTCTAATTTTCTATCCATAATAACTAAGTTTTAAAAAGATGTATAAATATATAAAAATTTATAATTAATAGAAAGTTTGAGATCTTTAAGATACAACTAAAATCAAAGTTGAAAACTTTTCACAAACAGAGTGTTTTGAAAAAATTGTTATCTAACCACCTCTGATACCAAATGTTGGTCGAATTGGATACTCAAGAGGGGGGGTGAATTGAGTTCCTATTAAAAATTTCTGTTTAAAATATTTATATTGAAATCCCCCAATTCATAAAACAAGTTAAACTATAGTGAATTTATAAAGATTGTAAGTGTTCAATTAGTTTCTCAAAGATTGATTATTTCTCAGTTAACTTAATCTGAAGATTAAGTTAGCTTTTGAAACTAAATTACTAGTTCACAATAATCACAAACACTTTCTAGTTCAACTATTAGAGTTACTTTAAAACAGATTTGAATTTCAAAGTAATTAGCAGCAGAATATTGAAAATAGTTTAAACTAAAATAAGATGCACAACAGTTTTAACCAAGAGGTTCAGTCTCAAGTTGAGACTTAGTACTCTCAAATAGTTTATATAAAACTTTTATCCACACCCTGGATCGGGGTTTACAACAGTACTAAAACTATCCAGGTCCTCATACCTCTACCACAGTTCTACGTGGGAAAGCAACAACAACAGCACACAGGTTGTCCAGGTCCTCAGACCTCTACCACAGTTCTACATGGGAAACACATGGGTGTAAGTATTTTGGTGTGAGGATTTCAGTATCCTCTAGTTTAGCTTAGGAGACAGTGTGTTTTCAGATAGACAAAAGCACACACACTACTCATAATGTAATAAAAATGATCACAGCAAAGAAATAATATGAAGATGAGTTTATAATGCTCTTGTGTGATGTCAATGCAGCTATGGACTCCTTTGGATTGAAGTAGATGATGTTTTGAGTCCTTCTCTGAAGTTTTCTAGAAAACAGAGTGTTGTGGTTATGTTCCTTTACTTCCAGTACAGGTTTTCATCTTGAATGTGCGAGTATTCCTTGCAGCACCTGAACCTCCTCTTGAACTTCTGTTCTTGATGTGTATGAGTGTTCTTCGAGTTCTTAGAGTTTTCTTAGAGTGTTCTTCTTGTATGTGTCTCTATTTGAATTCTCTATTTTCACCACCCACACTTTCTCCAGTGGCTCGATATTCCTTTTATTCCTTGAGCTCCAGCAATAGGAATGATTACCTTTTACAGGTACGAGGTACGGTTCCCTGACATCCAGCAAACATCATTAATTAGTATCCGACATAAGGAGTGATTACTTCTGCAGGTACGAGGTAAGATTTCTTGATATCCAACAAATATTATTAATTAATATCAGTTGCATCAAAAGCATAAAATATGATTGTTTCTAATAAACAAATAGAGAGAGAGTTTAGAGAAACAGCGACTGGTTTCCATCGGTAGCTCTTTGTATCAGTGAACTTGTAGGAGTGGACTTGTAACAATAGTTGTTACTCTCTGTAACGGTAGCTTGCTTATATCGATAGTTGTCTGTGTAGTGGTAGCTCCTTGTATCGGTAGCTCCAACTTTCGGTATCTCTTCATAATGGTGAACTTCTGTCGGTAGCTCTTCCTCGCTATTAGTAACTGTTAACATCGATAGTGGTAGCTCTCTCTATTAGTAGCTTCCTCTATCGGTAGCTCCATTACATCGGTAGCTTGTATCAGTGACCTTGTCTATTAGTAGACTTAGTCTATCAGTGACCTTTGCTTATCGGTAGCTCTGTCTGTATCAGTGACTTTAAAACTTGAATGCTTATAAAGTATCTGTTATATGCAATTCATTTCCATATTGAGTTAGTTATCAAGATTAATCATTTATAATCATAAATAAACATTGAATAACATATTCCAATGATATGATATGATCATTTTGATATTCATATCAACTTATTAGTATGATGAAATAACTTGAAAGTATAATTAATATATAAATAGACATTATTTGGTATTATCAAAGTATATCTAAACATAATTGAGATTATCAAAACAGGTGAGTCCAACAGATCCAATGACAACGTTGCATATTTATTTATAAATGCACTACCAACCCTTATCTTTAGAAAGTTTGTACATGATATTGTGATGCATAGATTGCAAAATTTATAATGTAATGTAACTTTCAAGGGGAGTCTATGCGACTATATTTTTTTCCTTATTCTGGTTTTTATCCCACTGAGTTTTTTTGAAGAAGGTTTTTAATGGGGCAACATCAAAACACGTATTACATTGGTAGAGATGTGCATCCTAAGAGGGAGTGTTTGGTAGTCGTTGAATGCAGTTATTGATTTCAATGAGGGTGAACAACCCACCCCCACCAAACCCTCCTTCCACCCACCATTGCACTGTCTATAAATGAATAACCCCTTTGGTTTGATATATGAGTGAAAAATATATTATTGTTGAAATACTCTAATAAAATTTTCGTCTCTCTCTTCCAATTTCTACTCTTTTTTTGATACTAACTAGTACTTTTCCCGTGCAAATTCATGGGACTATCAAATTTTTTTTCAAATCATCTGGTTCTACGTCATTCAAAAAAAATATAGTCAGCGTAATTCTTAAAATAAAATGATGATGATGAAGTGAGTGGACTTAATGTGACAAATGGAAATGGAGTGAAGACGAATGCTGGAAGAGATGGAACATGATGGAATGGGAGAGGAGGGTATCAAAGACATAGATGAAATGAAAGATGAAGGTGGAGGCTGAGATGGAGGCAAGAGGTGAGATTGAGATAAATTATGGAATGCAAGCTAGAGATATTTTCATGGTTTATGGATTTTAACTAGATTCTATGGGCTTGAAACAATTCATATGTGCATATTAGTAGGAAACATGAATGCATTTCATGTGGTTTCATTGAAAGATAATTAGTATCTAAAGAGAAAAATGGATCAGACGATTCATCAATATGGAAGTTATTTTGCATCCCCTTGATAACAATTGAGGTATTGATCACCAGAATCATGTTGATGGGAATAAAGGAGTCCAAAATTCTACAGTACTCATATTTAAAGTCCTTAAATCTCTATAAATGAATATATTTAAAAAAACATAGTGGTACATAATAATGGAATAGAAGTTAGGGAAATTATTGAGAAATCATAAAACATATTAGTAAATATTTAGTTGAATTAATGAGGAATAGAAATTTATATTGGAAATTCATGATGAATAAATCAATTACATAAAAAAAATATGATTGAAATCGATAATTCAAATTATGATCAGTATAATATAAAGTTTATAGGAATTTCATGTAACTGAAAATAAAAAAAAATAAAAGGGCTGGATAAGAAGTCTAGGTGAGGATAAAGTAAATAGAGGTGAAGGGTATGACATCACCTTGACCATCAGAGCACCATGCATGCAGTGGCTTGATCCCAACCCAAAGGCTGCTAGACCGATACTCCATTGTTCTCCACTAAAGTGGCATAGACACCTCAGAAAATACAATTCATGGTACAATAGCTTCATGAACCACAGTGCTCGATGATGCTTCATGTTAGGGCGGTCATTGTACCCAAGATGAAAGAATTGGTCTGGAAGTGTTTTTGTTGCAACATATTTCACATGAAGATAAAAAAATTGATATAAAATGGAAGTAGTAATTTAAAAATACTTTACAACAATCATCATGTGTTATATAAATAAAGTTACTATGATACAAAGTTACTATGCTAAAACCAATGAAAATGGGTTGCTGGTTTTCAAATAGTAATCTATTTTATACATTCTCTAAAAATTAATTCATGTATCTGAACTTATACACTGTACAATATTTTTATGTTGCATGTACATAAAACTATTGAAATGAAAGCTGGGTAATTTGGGCGGTGATGTTGAAATAAATTGACTTCATTCTCTTATTTGAGGAATCTGATAACCTATGACTTATATGTTATCCAATACCAAATGAAGTTTAATAAGACATCAATATTTACCGTTATCTAACATAAATATTAACTACCTGAATATTATTTCCTTCCACTTTTAGTTTCTCCAGTAGCCCATCCTCTAAAAGATTCCAAATGAAGTTGTATTTCATTGAAATATGATTCAATGAGGAGATCAATTATGGTTTGCTGGCCAAGTGAATCACCCTAGGGCTATAAAATTATAACAGGATGATATTTTATTGTTTTTAAATATCCACTTTTTTACCCTTCAACTAAACCAACTTTATCTTCCTTACTGGATTCTATCCAACCACAAACTATGGCAATTCCTGTATCCATCTACTAAGATATGCACTTCAGCATCTCTGCCTCCAACTCTCATCTCATTGATTCCACCCACTGGTGTGGCCTTTTTTTCTGCATCCATAGGAGTTGAAGATCCTCTATTTCTCTCATGGAATCCTCCATAATCTTCTCAAAATACTACATCACCTCAATCACCTCCCGCAGACAATTAGTGGAGTTCTCGACCTCTTGATTGTTGAATCAAACCCATTTCATTAAAGGAGATGGTGTAATTTATAAACACATTAGTGAAGGATTAATTACCTGATACTATAAATAAAATGTCTGTTATGAGCTATATGGATATAAACTTGATTGGTTTCAATCCAAACTCTAATCCCATAAATAATTGAGAATGAGAAACAAAACTCATCAGGTCAAAACTGAATTATACAATCAATGTAGGGGTACACACATGTAACAACAGACCACAATATAATAAAAATAGAATCTGATCAGTAGAATATATTTAATATATTATAGTGTATAAAAGGAGAATAGTTTCAGTATACTATTGTTTGATACTAATCAAAACTGTAGGAAAAAATGTTATGAACATTTTATGATGTACAAATTTTGTCTCTTGGAAAGGAAACATGAAATCGATTACTAAATAAAACTGTCAAAAAAAAAACATGAAACTGGATATTGAAAAATCACATAGTATTAACTAAAACATGTAAGGTTTATTTGAAACTGGAGGTCAATGTAATTGAACCAATAAAGTATAATATGTAGGAGATGTACTAATCTAAGAAAGTCATTAAAACATTGTAACTATTATATGAGTCTATACATATAATCTATTAAAAAATGTATAAAATAATAATATTCAAAATATATAAATATAAAATTACCAAAATACATAAATTAGTATATATAGTGTAATTCAAATGATAAGTGACCTCTGATTTTTTTAGAAAGCGTTGGCAAAGAAATATATATTTGAAAAATCTTCAATCTAAAAAATGAATAAATATATTAAATTAGAACAAATAAAATTACACAAATAAATTCCATAAAAATGAAAATTAGAAATAAAATGTTGAAGGGAAAGCTCCTTGTTCATACCTGAACCCAAATATATGTAGTTTCACTTATTGAGATAATAGAAAGAAAATAAATTTCTCCTTTCTGAAATGTCTGGAAGTGAAATAAGAAACAAATATAGAAATGAATTTAGGATAAATAATCATGTTCCTCTACTGTAAAATGAAAAAATAAATAATTCAGTGAAATGAAAATTTTACAACTAACCAGCTGAAGACAAAATGATAATCCAGATTTGTTTGTAGAGAACACTTAATGTTTAGTACATAAAATGATAATCCAGATTTGTATGCAAAAAATAATTGAAACAAATTTAGCGAATAATAGATGTTGAACCGTAGTACCGAAAAATAATAGAATGGTCTCAAAAGTCTGAATGTGTCGAGGGAACAACGGAAGAAAGTATTTGATGTTATTTGGGAAAGAAATAATAGTTACAAAAATTTGTATGCATGGTTAATGTAGTAATATAACAGTTTAGTAAATAAAAATAACTTGTATGCTCAGTTGTTTCAAGTTGTAGTGACTTATCTACAGCATTCAACTTCAAATTATGTGTTATTGATGTATTTTTTTGTAATACAAAATAAATAGTAAAACAGTTCAATGTTGAAAATATAATGTCCACGTTGACATACCTATGAAGTTGGATGGAGGATCTATGTCCGAGTTTCTTCTAGGAGTAGTTTCCGTCAAGGTATGATTCATTGAATGTTGTTTTAGTTGGGTAGAACCTGCATGCTTATTACTCCCTCATTAGAATAACATCATAGTTATCAATGTTATTAAATATTATAAAGTGTATATATATAAAGAGATATACAAAAGAGAAACCTGATATGATTTCTGGAGTGTATAACATACCTTGTATGAAAAATGGTTGTAGTTTCCAATAAGATTATAAGGAGAACTGTAGATCATAGTAGTTACATGCCTAAGAATCTATATTGCACTGACAGAGAAGAAATTTTGCAATGGACTGGTTTTTTCTTACTATGATGAGGAGGAAACTGTAAGAACCCAGTTTTTGCTGTGAAAGACTTTGGAATATTCTTGATTTCATTCCAGAGCAGCGCCTTCAGACGGCGTGCGATTCTGAGCCCCGTAGTGGCCGGAATTAAATTTTCAGTGCGTTCACACTGGGCATGCCAAATAAATGAGATAACTCCTAAATGGTGCTTCAGATCCTAAATCTGAGTGTAAGGATGGGTCTGTAATGGGGTGTTTACCCTAGGAATGACATAAAACATGTCGGCGCGGAATGTTTGGACCCCTCGCTCGCTATCGGAGCGTGGAACAGATATATTAAATAATTAATTTATTCATTTAATGGATTAACTCAAGTATCTCTTAAACGGTGGCTCGGATTGGGAAACTGAGAGCACCGTTGAGTCCGGAACGTGCCGTTTACCCTAGGAGGGGTGTAATTTTCACGGGGACAGGCCGTCAGTGAAAAATGGACCCAGGGGTGTTTTCGTAATTTGGAGACCTCGGGCGTTGAGTTTAATAACTTTTGAACGGGGTCTCGGATTAAAATTCTGAGACCGCCGTTGTGCTCGGGAGGTGGTGTTTACCCTAGGGGAGTCTTAACCTCGACCTCGTCGGGCGTTTCAGATGCGGGTTAATTTGGGAGTTTTAAATTAATGAAAATTTTAATTAATTTTCTTTATTTAAACCAAACCCTTCTCCCTCTCCACTAATTTTCAACCCCTGGAGAAACCCACCCTCAACCCCTATTCCTCCTTCTCCTCCTCCCTCCCAATTAAGGCATAAGCAACGGTGGCGGAGCGCGGATCGACAACAAAGCGTCTGGCAACGCCCAAGAGGTAGGATCGTGCGTTTCTTTTTTTATTCCTGCACCTACTTTGAGCTCAATTATATGCCTCTAATTGCTGTTTAATTCTCGAGAAAATCCCACGGTTGCGTAGTACTCTTTTCTATCTTTCCATCGCCTGTTTCGTTTTGTAAATCCGAGTTCCAAGGACCCCGCAAACATCCACTGAAGTTTGCGGGTTTAAGGGTGTTTTCCGGTGGTTTTTGAGGTTTTCCTGTTGGATTTGGGGGGTTCCGGAAGTAGGCGGCGCGGGCTCCGGAACCGCAGCAGCAGGTGGCGGATCGGAGCAGGAAACGACGGTGGCGATCTCGGCTGGGTGAGCGGACAGCGGAGGTGGTCGGCGGCTCGGCTGGGCGAGCTGGGGGCGCCAGCGAGCGGGAGAGGTCGGTCGGCCGGTAGGCCAACGTGTGTGCGAAGCCGGGGTCGCGCGGCGCGACCCCGTGGGAGATAGCGGACCCTCCAGTAGCGGGTCTCCGCCTGGGAAAGCAGCCGACCGGCGCTGGCCGGTCGGTGGGATCTTTAAAAAAGAAAAAAAAGGTTTACAATAATAATAATATTATTATTATTATTATTATTATTATTATTATTATTATTATGGAAATGATTTATATTTGATAAATCATCCGCATGGCGTCTGATTTGGGCACCGTCTACGGCGACGCGTCCCTTAAGTTGAGACGAACTTTTTGAGATGATTTCGAGAGTTTTTAATTCTCGATACGGGGGGCTCGGAGGCGTGACGCGTCTTTAAGTAAATTGACGTTTTTCTAGGGGATCTTGTTTTGGACGGCGCGGATGCGTCCGACGTCCGTTTTGAGCGCCGTCAGTGGCGTTGCGACCCTGACATTGAGCTGGAGTTTTCCAGTGTGTTTTCGAGCATTGAAACTGGAGTTGAGGCGTCGGCCCCACATCCCGTCTTTCGAGCTGTACGCAGCTTTTTGTAACTTTTTCATCGGATGTCCGTTCGGGGCGTGCGAGTAGCCGATTTTGGGTGTTTTTCCGAGGGCGTTGCAATGGCACAATCCGCCCGCTTTAATTCCATATGATGATGTGGGCCCCGTGAGGGCCATTTCGGGAGTTGATGGTGATTTACAGCTTTATCACTGGGTGTCCGTTTTGGACAAGTGAATAGTCCATCTTGTGTACTTTTTCGAGAGGATCGCAATGGTACAATCCGTTCATTGTTCTTTGGGATCGGGATGCGGGTCCCACGTAGCACCGCTCGTGTGCGGTGCGCCAGAATGCATCTTTTTCTACGGATATCTGTTGCACTCAAGTGAGCAGTCCTTTTGACGTGTTTTCCTGAGGGGATCGCAATGGTGCGTTGCGCTCGACTATTTTCGGGGCCGAGGCTCGGGACCACGGGACGTCCTTCGGGCATAAGGCGGTGTTGGTGACTTTTTCGTCGGATATCCGTTGGAGGCGAGTAGGTAGTCTATCTCGCGTGTTTTTCCGCGAGGATTACAACGGTGTAATCTGTTCAGGTGAGCGGAGCCTCTTACGCGATCTTATTAAATGTGGAAATGTGAAGGTGCCCGTGGTGGTTCTTCTACCATGTTTGTAGCGGACCCTTGGCATGTGATCGCATTCACTCCTGGGAGAGTGATGTTGTTGCTTAAAGATATGTGGTTGGTTGTGCCTCAGTCGTTGAGGTGGCAGGTTGGAGTTGTTACGTTACACCTTCGTGTTGACGTTGGGTGTCGTGTGCCCGATAGCCTTTGGGATGGAACGTGGTATACTCTGGGAGTATACGGGAACGCTTGGAGGTACATGTGGATGTTTGTACCTGATAATGTTTGTGCACTTGGTTGGGGTTGATTTGGGGTCACACATCGTGTGGGCCCCATGTGCATGTCATGTTCTGCTTTATGTACTTTTGACCTCTCGTGATGTAGAGGGTTCCTTTGTTCTCATTGTTGACCAGCAGGGTTGAGTTTTCCCCTGGTTCTTTTCTTATTTTTTGACCAGCAGGGTTGAGTTTTTCCCCTAGTTCTGTTCTCGTTTAGCCGACATAGATGGTTTGGTTCCTCTGTTTCTTCAGTTGTGAGGGGTTTCAGTACCGTTCCCCTTTCATCGGACTGTGGCACCGTTTGCGACTACGGGTGTTCGTACAATGTGGGTGTTTTCTCACTTTCTGGGATGAGTTGTCTCGGTCTGCTTCGACAGTGACTCAGCAGATTGGAGTGTGATCACCCTGAGGGGCTCGGGGAGTTTCTCCCCTCACCTCGTGATCCCTGGTATAGTTCTTGTGGGTTCGGTGTGACCAAAACTTTACGCGGGCACCGATCCTCTACCCAGGAGGTTGTTTCAAGCAGGGCTGAGGTTGTTTCCAGCAGGGCTGAGGTTATTACCAGCAGGGCTGAGGTTGTTTCCAGCAGGGCTGAGGTTGTTACCAACAGGGCTGAGGTTGTTTCGAGCAGGGCTCGCCAGTTGTACCATCCAACATGGATGGCCAGTACAACAGTGTTCACCAAGTAGTATCATCCAGCCGGGATGGCCAGAGCGGTTCCGGGTTTACCTCAAGCGGGGCTGGGCAGTGGTCCTCAATGCCAGGTTTACCTACAGTTGGGCTAGGAAGTAGTCCCCGATGCCGGGTTTACCTCCAGATGGGCTGGGAAATGGTCCCCGATGACGGTTCTGAGCCTCCCTCCAGTGGAGTACCCTTTTACGGGACTGGGCATTAGGACTCGTCGACGACTTTAGCCGGGTTGCCCTCCAGTAGATTACCCTGTTACGGTACTGGGCAGTGTGGCACCCATCGACTCTTGCCGGGTCTCCCTGTAGTGGGAACCCGTCGACTTCTAGGGACCCTCCAGCGGGGCTGGGAAGGGGGTCGCCTGTCGACTTTGAGGAGACCTCTCGATTGCGGGGCAGTGACGAGGTGTGGTTTGACGTTCCCTCCGAACTATCAAATACGAGGGGCGCTTTCCCCACTGAGACGTGTCCTTGCGACGCAACCTAAAACCGTGCAGGCGAGTTAGTGCCTCCCAAAACGGATAGTTTTGAGGTGCGGTGATTTGACCCCTTGACTTTCAGTTCAGGGAAAACATGCAGGATGCTGGGCATCGATGGTGTTTACTTCTGGGACTATTGGAAACTCATTTTCTTGGGTTGAGCTACGGGATGGATATCCCCTTACGACCTTGTTCAGGCTTCTTGTTGAGCATATGTATATGTATATACCTTGTTCTAGTACCCACTTCCTGAGTTTGGTTACTCTCCTTCCAGGAGAGGCGAAGACGCGCGGGGTATGCCACGTGCTTTTCGTGTCTAGATTCTCGTGGTTGGACGAGTCTACTCTCCTGCTATAGGTAGAAAATATTCGACGGGAAGCTCATCTTCTCGTCATTTCTAGCTCCTTGTGTCTGGATGAGTCTACCTTCTTTCCTCTTGTTGGGTTTAGCTGGACTCTTTACTATACTCTTTACTGCACTCTCAGTTGTATCTCTCTACTTTCCCTATTCGATCTACTTCTCACCCATCGGTACCTCCTTTTTTGCTCCCTCGAGCCTTCGGGGTATCCTACTGAGTATTTTTATACTCACCCCTGCTTGGGCTTTGCCCTCACTTGGTGTGCCCTTGCAGACGACGAACAGGTTGGTCGTGACTTCAGTGGAGCTTAGGAGTTCGGGAGCTTGGACTGTGTATGGTGGTCATAGATGGGTTCCAGGTGGGGGACCCTTCCAGCTGTCTTTCTTTTGTTTACCTGTTTCTGGGTTGTGGCACTTTTCTGGTTGGGTTCGTTTTTTTTTCTTTTCAGTTTACTTTCAGCACTTTCTTTGTACTTTTAGAGGTCGATGCACATTGTGGTTTATATATAGCAGTTGCACTTTACTCTGCTTGTCTTTTCTATTACTCTGCACTTTTACATTGAGTGTGTTGCGTGTGTGTGTATAAGTACTTAGGCAAAGGCCTCCCCGAGTTGTTGTGCCTTTGGAGCTGGTCACCATCCCCTGGCCTATGGAGGCGGGCTTGGGGTAGTTGCGGCTCGAGCCTGAGTAGGGTCGGGTTGTGACAAAGTGGTATTAAAGGTGGTTCGTTCCTTGGGACGTTGTGCGGACGTCCCTAAAAGAGGAATTGGTTGGGATTTAGGGCAACAGTGTTAACATGTCTCGAGAACGGATCTCAGGCGAGGGAGTCCAGTGATGGTGCGAAGGCCGACGTATCCATTCACCAGGACCCTGATAACCCGCTTGTCAACTCGGCATGCTGAGACACTTGTTTCAGGGAAAAATTGGTTTGTGCATCACATAGGATTGAGTCTTTGACTGTCCTTCTTGAGTCAGCTCCCCATCCTTGTTGTTGTTGTTATATACATATATTCTCATCTGATCGCGGCACTCCTTGATAATATTAAAGATGTATCCATGAAGATAGCCAGCCTGGATACCAGCTTTGGTTCGTGACGACGACCCTGTGAGCTACGAGGCCTCAGTCTAGGACCCATCATGCGAGCCCCTTTCTTTGGGTGGGCTGGTGGCATCACCCCCACCTGTTGAGCAGTAGACAGCTCCAGCAGAGCAGACTGAGCTTGAGCACAGGTTGAGCGTGCTCCGTGAGTTCCAGCGGCAGAGACCACTGAGGTTCAGTGGTGATCCAGACCCTCAGGCAGCAGAGGTTTGGATCGAGACAGTGGTTCACCTTTTCAGGCTTGTGCAGACACTGGCAAATCTTATGGTGGTTTTGGCCGCCAACCTTTTCCGCGGAGCATCTTGGCGTTGGTGGAGTCTGGTGACTCAGTTTCTTAACGAGTCATCGCTTTCGTGGGGTGAATTTCAGTTGTTGTTTTGTGAGGATTTTTCCCCTCCTGCTTGCGCTCCGTTCGGATTCAGGAGCTCCTGCAGTTTCAGCAGGGAGGGATGACGGTGGCCGAGTACGCGGCTAGTTTCGCAGACCGTGCACGCATTTACCCGGACTTGGTCCATGACGACAACATCCGAGCGCAGAAGTTTGAGCAGGGTCTCCGCCGAGATATTTGTGTTGTCATAGTACCCTTGGGTATTTCCACATATGCCGGGGTGCTAGAGTAGGCACTGGTGACATAGAGCTTCCTGTCACGATCTAGAGTTGGTGATGGCAGCAGGCATGTTGGAGCTGAGACGTCTGCCGCAGCTAGCGGGATTCGGCAAGCAGAACCTCAATGCAGGTGGCTTTATGACAACCAGACTTAGGGGCATGGTCTTACACCACGGTGGCATCAGAGGGCACTAGTGTAGCCCACAGAGAGTCGGTGCTATGCTTGTGATGATCAAGGTCACCTGGCGTGGGACTGCCCGACCAGGCATGCAGAGAGCTTCAGGAAGACAGTAGGTGCACCACCACGACAGAGGTAGTGCTATGATCGGAGTAGCGCCCAGAGAGGTGGTGATAGCAGAGGAGCGGGAGGAGCTGGAAGTGGAGGACGACCTTATGAGGTCTTCCCATCACTACTAGGTGGTCCACGTCAGGCTCTGGGAGCTGACAGTTGGGATCATGGACAACCGCGAGCTTTGGATGTCTACGATCCTGTAGATCATGAGGTGATAAGAGGTACGCTCTACAGCTCTTCTACTTTTACAGTAGAATTGTTAGACTCTCTGTGTGAAATTATTTTCTCCCTGCTACTTGTTTGGGTTGATACTAGGGTGGCACGGGGCATCGGTGTAACCCTGTGTTGGTAAGGTAAAAGGGGGAGTAAGACCTTTTCTTTAGTCGATGGTGTTGACTCCTTCACCTCCGAGCGTGTAAGGGAGTCTTGGTTGCGAGACATCGATTTTGAAACCTTGCATGACCAGATGTCCTTGGGTGTTTCACCATATGGATATTCTGAAGGAGGGAATCACCGGGCCTTGTTCCAGGTGTGGGCGGTGATTCCAGTCGTGGCGTGTGACGTAGAGGTTTGATTAGGGAGTTGATCTACCCCCGAGAGCCTTCGGGCCGTTTGAGACCGTGCGAAGGGATGGCGAGGTTCCCTACCGCCTTTCCCTAACCCCAAAGGCTGGTTTGGGTGCACGATGTCTCCCACGTGACTCACCTAAGAAGAAGTGTGTGTACTCCTATGCACGTCATCGGCGAGGGCAGATCTCGCGTGAACAGATCAAATCCTTTGGTCTGTGTGCGGTGGCGCAGAACTGTGCATGAGTTCTTCTGGGTACGGGAGAGCCAGGTGCAGGCTTAGTACCCTGAGTTGTTCCCTGGTTTTGCTTTTCAGGGATGAAAAGCTTGAAGGAAGGAATGATTTAAGAACCCAGATTTTGCTGTGAAAGACTTTGGAATATTCTTGATGTTATTCCAGAGCAACGCCTTCAGACGGCGTGCGATTCCGAGCCCCGGAGTGGCCGAAATTAAATTTTCAGTGTGTTCACACTGGGCACGCCAAATAAATGGGATAACTCCTAAACAGTTCTTCAGATCCTAAATATGAGTGTACAGATGGGTCCAGAATGATGTTTTTACCCTAAGAACGACATAAAACATGTCGGCGCAGGACGTTTGGACCCCTCGCTCGCTATCGGAGCGTGGAACAGATACATTAAATAATTAATTTATTCGTTTAACGTCTTAACTCAAGTATCTCTTAAACGGTGTCTCGGATTGGGAAAACGAGGGCACCGTTGAGTCCAGAACGTGTCGTTTACCCTAGGAGGGGTGTAATTTTCACGGGCGTGGGCCGTCTGTGAAAAATGGCCCCAGGGACGTTTTCGTAATTTGGCGACCTCGGGCGTTGAGTTTAATAAATTTTGAAAGGGGTCTCGGATTAAAATTCTGAGACCTCCGTTGTGCTCGGGAGGTGGTTTTTACCCTAGGGGAGTCTTAACCTCGACCCCGTCGGGCGTTTCAGATGCGGGTTAATTTGGGGGTTTAAAATTAATGAAAATTTTAATTAATTTTCTTTATTTAAACCAAACCCTTCTCCCTCTCCACTCATTTTCAACCCCTGTAGAAACCCAACCTCAACCCCTCTTCCTCCTTCTCCTCCTCCCTCCCAATGAAGGCAGAATCAATGGCGGCGGAGCGCGGATCGATGGCAAAGCGTCGGGCAACGCCCAAGAGGTAGGATCGTGCGTTTCTTTTTTTATTCCTGTACCTACTTTGAGATCGATTATATGCATCGAATTGCTGTTTAATTCCCAAGAAAATCCCACGGTTGCGTAGTAATCTTTCCGAGATTTCCATCGCCTATTTCGGTTTGTAAATCTGAGTTCTGAGGACCCCGCAAACGTCCGCCGAAGTTTGCGGGTTTAAGGGTGTTTTCCTGTGGTTTTTGAAGTTTTCTGGTTGGATCTGGGGGGTTCCGGCAGCAGGCGGCGCGGGCTTCAGAACGACGGCAGCAGGCGGCATATCGGAGCAGGCGACGGCGGTGGCGAGCTTGGCTGGGCGAGCGGACAACGGAGGTGGTCGGCGGCTCGGCTGGGCGAGCTGGGGGCGCCAGCGAGCGGGAGAGGTCGGCCGGCCGGCGTGCGAAGCCGGGGTCCCGCGGCGTGACCCCGTGGGAGACAGCAGACCCGCCAGCGGCGGGTCTCCGCCTGGGAAAGCAGCCGACCGGCGCTGGCCGGTCGGTGGGATATTTAAAAAAAAAAGAAAAAAGAAAAAATGGCTTATAATAATAATAATAATAATAATATTATTATTATTATTATTATTATGGAAATTATTTATATTTGATAAATCATCCGCAGGGTGTCTGATTTGGGCACCGTCTGCGGCGACGCATCTCTTAAGTTGAGACAAACTTTTTGAGATGGTTTCGGGAGTTTTTAATTTCCGATACGAGGGGCTCGGAGGTGCGACGCGTCTTTAAGTAAATTGACGTTTTTACGGGGGATCTTGTTTTGGATGGTGCGGATGCGTCTGACGTCCATTTTGAGCGCTGTCAGTGGCGTTGCGACCCTGGCATTGAGCCAGAGTTTTCCAGTGTGTTTTCGGGCATCGAAACTGGAGTTGAGGCATGGACCCCACGGCCCGTCTTTCGAGCTGTATGCAGCTTTTTATAACTTTTTCATCAGATGCTCGTTCGGGACGTGCGAGTAACCGATTTTGGGTGTTTTTCTGAGGGCGCTGCAATGACGCAATCCGCCCATTTTAATTCCGAACGCTGGTGCGGGCCCCGCGAGGGCCGTTTCGGGAGTTGACGGTGATTTATAGCTTTATCACCAGGTGTCCCTTTTGGACAAGTGAATAGTCCATCTTGTGTACTTTTTCGAGAGGATCACAATGGTGTGATCCGTTCGTTATGCTTTGGGACCGGGATGCGGGTCCCATGTAGCACCGCTCGTGTGCGGTGCGCCGGAATGCATCTTTTTCTCCGGATATTCGTTGCACTCAAGTGAGTAGTCCTTTTGACGTGTTTTCCCGAGGGGAACGCAATGGTGCGATGCGCCCGACTGTTTTCGGGGCCAAGGCTCGGGACCACGGGACGCCGTTCGGGCGTAAGACGATGTTGGCGACTTTCTGTCGGATATCCGTTGGAGGCGAGTAGGTAGTCTATCTCGTGTTTTTTTTTCACGAGGATTACAATGGTGTAATCTGTTCAGGAGAGCAGAGCCTCTTATGCGATCTTATTAAATGTGGAAATGTGAAGGTACCCGTGGCAGTTCTTCTACCGTGTTTGTAGCGGACCCTTGGCGTGTGATTGCGTTCACTCCTGGGAGAGTGATGTTGTTGCTTAAAGAGATGTGGTTGGTTGTGCCTCAGCCGTTGAGGTGGAAAGTTGAAATTGTTACGTTACGCCTTCACGTTGACGTTGGGTGTCGTGTGCACGATAGCCTTTGGTCTGGAACGTGGTATACTCTGGGAGTATATGGGAACACTTAGAGGTACATGTGGATGTTTGTACCTGAGAATGTTTGTGCGCTTGGTTGGGGTTGACTTGGGGTCACACGTCGTGTGGGCCCCATGTGCATTCTGTGTTCTTCTTTACGCAATTTTGACCTCTCGCGACGTAGAGGGTTCCTTTGTTCTCGTTGTTAACCAGAAGGGTTGAGTTTTCCCTTAGTTCTGTTCTCGTTTGTTGACTAGCAGGGTTGAGTTTTTCCCCTGGTTCTATTCTCGTTTGGCCGACAGAGATGGTTTGGTTCCTCTGTTTCTTCAGCTGTGAGGGGTTTCAGTACCGTGCCCCTTTCATCGGACTGCAGCACCATTTGCGACTACGGGTGTTCATACAATGTGGGTGTTTTCTCACTTTCTGGGATGAGTTGTCTCGGTCCGCTTCGACAGTGACTCAGCGGATTGGAGCGTGATCGCCCTGAGGGGCCCGGGGAGTTTCTCCCGTCACCTCGTGATCCCTGGTAGAGTTATTGTGGGTTCGATGTGACCAAAATTTTACGCACGCACCGATCCTCTACCCAGGAGGTTGTTTCCAGCAGGGCTGAGGTTGTTTCCAGCAGGGCTGAGGTTGTTACCAGCAGAGCTGAGGTTGTTTTCAGCAGGGTTGAGGTTGTTACCAGCAAGGCTGAGGTTGTTTCGAGCAGGGCTCGCTAGTTGTACCATCCAGCAGATATGGTCAGTGGGTTACCATCCAACAGGAATGGCCAGTACAACAGTGTTCACCAAGCAGTACCATCCATCCGGGATGGCCAGAGCGGTTTCGGGTTTACCTCCAACGGGGCTCAGTAGTGATCCCCGATGCTGGGTTTACCTCCAGCTGGGCTAGGAAGTGGTCCCCGATGTCGGGTTTACCTCCAGCTAGGCTGGGAAGTGGTCCCCGATGACGGTTCTGAGCCTCCCTCCAGTGGAGTACCCTTTTACGAGACTGGGAATTGGGACTCGTCGACGACTTTATTCGAGTCGCCCTCCAGTAGATTACCCTGTTACGAGACTGGGCAGTGTGGCACCCGTCGACTCTTGTCGGGTCTCCCTGTAGTGGGAACCTGCTGACTTCCAGGGACCCTCCAACGGGGCTGGGCAGGGGGTCGCCTGTCGACTTTGAGGAGACCTATCGACTACGGGGCAGTGACGAGGTGTGGTTTGACGTTCCCCCAGAACTCTCAAGTACGAGGGGCACTTTCCCCACCGAGACGCGTCCTTGCGACGTGACCTAAAACCGTGCGGGCGAGTCAGTGCCGCCCAAAGTGGATAGTTTCGAGGTGCGATGATTTGACCCCTTGACTTGCAGTTCAGGGCAGACGCGCAGAATGCTGGACATCGATGGTGTTTACTTCTGGGACTATTGGCAACTCACTTTCTTAGGCTGAGCTACGGGATGGAGATACCCTTACGACCTTGTTTGGGGTTCTTGTTGAGCATATGTATATGTATATACCTTATTCTAGTACCCACTTCCTGGGTTTGGTTACTCTCCTTCTAGGAGAGGCGAAGACACGCGGGGTATGCCACGTGCTTTCCGTGTCTAGCTTCTCGTGGTTGGACGAGTCTACTCTCCTGCTATAGGTAGCGAAGATTCGACGGGAAGTTCATCTTCTCACCGTTTCCAGATCCTTGTGTCTGGACGAGTCTACCTTCTTTCCTCTTGTCGGGTTGAACTAGACTCTTTACTGTACTCTTTACTTCACTCTTAGTTGTACCTCTCTACTTTCCCTGTTCGATCTACTGCTCACCCTTCGGTACCTCCTTTGTTGCTCCCTCGAGCCTTCGAGGTATCCTACTGAGTATTTTTATACTCACCCCTGCTTGGGCTTTGCTCGCACTTGGTGTGCCCTTGCAGACGACAAACAGGTTGGTCGTGACTTCAGTGGATCTTAGGAGTTCGGGATCTTGGACCGCGTGCGGTGGTCGTAGATGGGTTCCAGGTGGGGGACCCTTCTAGTTGTCTTTCTTTTGTTTACCTGTTTCCAGGTTGTGACACTTTTCTAGTTGGGCGCGTGTTTTTCCCCCTTTCTTTTCAGTTTACTTTCAGCACTTGCTTTTTACTTTTAGAGGTCGATGCACATTGTGGTTTATATATAGCAGTTGTACTTTACTCTGCTTGTCTTTTCTTTTACTCTGCACTTTTGCATTGAGTGTGTTGTATGTGTGTGTACAG
The DNA here is from genome assembly GCA_963277665.1 of Viscum album. Taxonomy (NCBI): domain Eukaryota; kingdom Viridiplantae; phylum Streptophyta; class Magnoliopsida; order Santalales; family Viscaceae; genus Viscum; species Viscum album. Next base: position 929,676,662 of record OY728131.1, read on the forward strand.
GTACTTAGGAAAAGGCCTCCCCGGGTTGTTGTGCCTTCGACGCTGGTCGCCAGCCCCTGGCCTATGGAGGCGGTCTTGGGGTAGTTGCGGCTCGAGCCCGGGTAGTGTCGGGTCGTGACGACAACGACTGACTCATTAAATGTATGAGCATTTTTATTAATACCTTGTAAGAATAATAATGGAATAGGTAATCATTAAATAGAAGTGTAACATATAAACCATATAGGTAAAAAAAGTTCAATGACAACATGATCGTAGAATGAAAGACGGTGTTGTATAATGGTATTCATTCGTTGTCTTACCTTGTTTGATCCAGTAGATATTGTTGACAAATTCAAACAGTGTTGAGGGACAGTGAAACAGGGAGATGAGAAATTATAGCAAGACATGGTTATCTATTTTTGCGGTATGAAATCAAAGTAATTAAATTTGAGATTGTAAACAAAAATAACCACTATTGGATATAGGTGATAATGGAATGCATCAACGCCATTCTATGCTATTAGATGGTGTGACCACTTCACCTGTACAATATTTTCCAATAGTTATTATTATCGTAAAAGTGTCAATAAAGTAAAAATAAACATTGTCAGACAGGAAGCTAATATATTGCAAAGTTATGATATTTCGGTTTGCAATATGGTAACCAAATAAAAAGTAATGGACTTTTTAAATTGAACTTACCATTACTGGGTAGAGATGACAAATCCATACGTGTTCTTGTTTGAGTTCTTCCTGTTGGTGTAACGGCTTCAGTTGCATCAGCGTTTCCAAGAGATATTCTGTCTGTATAATTGAAATTATAGTAAATATATAAGCCTCTGATTGATAAATAATGGGACAATATCAAGACTGTAGAATAGAAATACTATAACCTGATTGAAGTTGTTGTCGTAGTAGTCTTCTTTGAAATCTTCTGTCTTTAGATCTCGACGGGAAGTTCATGTTTGTATTCTATACTTTTTTATTTAATCGTAAAAGAATAGAATAGAACCATGGATTGCAGTACTATGATCAGAGTGTAGACAATATATATTCTAAAGACAATCAATCATTATAATGAGAATGTAATCGCTGAATATTGTGCTGACTGTAATGTAATCTCTATTAAATCATAAGGAACATCACTGCTAGACTTGTATGTCCAAATGCTACAAGTTATAATTGCTTACTATGATGAATTGAATGTAAGCATGACTAATAGTGAATGGTCAATAAATAAAGGCCGATTAGATTAAACATGTGTACTTGAAGTATTGAAATAGGAAAAATTAGTATGAATGTTTCATTACTTTTTTGATAACCTGCAAACAATCAAAGATTCAGAAAAGGGATTGGTATTGATGAACAGAAGGAGAACATACCTATTGAGGAGATGTTGCTCTGTAGGTTGTCTGAAGAGTGTATGGGTGATGGTTAGGTGGTCCTCCAAGTGGTTGTCAATCATTGAAAATAATGGTTGTCACTGCAACTGGTAATGGAATGGATTGAGGGAGGTGAACCGAAGGAGAATCTGATGGTACTCACATGCGGGATAGAAGAGTACGGTTGGTAGAGGAAAACAGAGGATGAGTTGGTGGTCGCTGATCATGAAGGAGTTGAAGCCTTAGAACGTGAAGACCGAATGGAGAATCTTGACTCGGTAGACCGAATGGATAAGCGGAGGAAACCCTAGATTGGGGTGTCTGAAGGAGGTGAAGCCAGAAATTTGAGATGTAGTGGAAACCCTTGTTTGGGCAGACCGAATAAGCTGAAAGTTGTGGAACACGAGGATGGAATAATGGAGGACCAGTGGAAACTGGAGATTGAGGAGACAAAAGTCGCGACGGGGAGCGACGCGGGGAAGTAATATTAGAGGATCAGTGGAAACCATAGATTGGGCAGACGGAACTCGCGATGGGGAGACCGACTGATTGGTTGGAGAAGCAGTGAGAACCCACTACTGGAAAATGGACTTATACCCACAGTTTTGGAAAAAACCGTGGGTATAGGTCACCCTATCCCCACGGTTTGGCCATAAACCGTGGGTATAGGTGAGCTCTGTCCCCACGGTTTGCCCAAAACCGTGGGGATAGCCTTTGGTTAAAAACCTATACCCACGGTTTTGACAAACCGTGGGTACAGGTTTCCCGCGTTTGCGCGAGAAATTTTTTTTTTCCGCGGGAATTTTTTTTTTGGCGGGAGTTCTATACCCACGGTTCTTCCCTCTATACCCACGGTTTAAATAAATATATTTAACAAAATATATATACATATACGTAAAGTCGACATTGGGGCAGTGGTAAGGTGGTTCGTTAGCGGCGAAGAGGTCACGGGATCGAATCCGGACACCCGCTATTTTATAAAACCTATACCCACGGTTTGAAAACCGTGGGTATAGAGTATTGACACGGTGGCAACAACCTATACCCACGGTTTGACCAAAACCGTGGGTAGAGACCTATACCGACGCCGTTCAGCCGCACGGTTCCCAGAACCGTGGGTATAGCCTATACCCACGGTTTTGGGGGCTATACCCACGGTTTTGAACCGTGGGTATAGGTCTATTTTCCAGTAGTGATCCTAGTTTGGGAAGACCGACGAAGCTGAAAGGCGGTGGACCGCGGGGATGAAATAATGGAGCAGCAACGGAAATCGTAGATTTGGGAGACGGAAGGGGCGATGTGGAGGTTGGATGATTGGAAGGAAGAAAGTAGGATAGAAACGCGGTGTCGAAGGGAGACCCTGAGAAGGTGACACGTGGCGGAAAAAAGCCTTCTTTAGTATGTATATAGATAGATATAGATAGATATAGATATATAGATTTTAATTTTTATAACACAACTTGTCGGCCCATTCTCGTCGGCCCATTTTCCTGGGCTTGTTATATAAATGGCTACCCGAGTGTCAACTTCGACTCGGCTTCATCTTACATTCGGCTGCTGCCCGTGGATTTCTAGGGTTCTGACGCTGAGAGCGAAGTTGTCGATCTCATTCCGTCACCATGAGGGCCAAGGTAAAGCTTCCTGTTCCTCGTCTTCCTTCTCTCGTGGTACCTGTTTCGTATCGGTAATATATCTTTAATTTTAATTGTTTTCGCGAGGTTTTAAATTTCTTCGCTTTCCCTGAAATTTCCGTGGAACAGTGGAAGAAGAAGCGCATGAGGAGGCTGAAGAGGAAGCGCCGGAAGATGAGGCGGAGATCCAAGTAGACTGACGGTTCGTCATATCTTTCCCTGGATCCACTGCGCTTGTCCCTCCATCATCCGAACACCTACTCTTGGTTTGTGTCGGGAGGAATCTCTTTCGATTTGAGTTCCTTCGAGATGCAGTCTGTTAGTTACGATCGCTACTTACATAGCATCGATCTTTTTATTTTTCCGCCGCACCCATTTTTGTTTTTCTGTGGAAACATTCTCTATAGTATTATGTCCCTTGGAATTTCTCATTTTCTGATATGGTTTATGTTGTGTGGGTGTTCTAATTCGTTCAGGCTTTTCATATTTTCTTAAATGTATGGCTTAATCACGTTGAATAGATAATTTATGATAACTAGTTCATGCTAATTATGTCATGTATATATATCTATGGTACAGTTTTTTCTTGACGGGAGGACCCAAATCTGCACGTCCAAACCTAAGTGCAACCACCCTCAAAATCTGTACTTTCAACTCCAGCAATGAATTAAATTCCTGTCACAATCCTTTTTTTTAATTGGCTAAGCTGTTCGGGTAGATTTTTCTATGTGTCGCCTTCCAAGGCACAAACATTTATATTTGTTAGCTCATTCATTGAATGACAAATTTCATTTTCCCTTAAATAAATTTTTGAATTTTGATCTTTTCAAGGTTGTGATGCTATATGGGAATTACCTCTCTCCCTGACCTCTCTCCAAGTCAGTCTAGCATCTTAGGTATACTTTCCTTCGAGCATTTTTGTAGGAATTTACTCACCCCCCTCCCCCCACCTCACCTGTCATCCCAATTCAGCCTTTTTTTTTTGGTTAATCTAATGGATTATCATATGGTGCAACAGCTCCCAGGCCTGGTCTGTGGCCAGAAAAGAGAACTAGTGATTAGGGAGGTAGAAAAAAATACAAGGAATGAATGGCACGAACAATATATGTTATCAAAATCCACAAATCAATTTATCCTCATAAATTGCTTTTAATTACTCTGTAACCACATCTTAAATGACTGTTTGCCATTTTATTTCTTAGTAAGCCTCTTGTTTGAGTGAGTACAATGGTGACTGACCAGTTACAATGCTATCTGGTCTCGATTACTTTTTTGGTCACGGTTAATGATTACAACCCAAGTCACATCTGTCTTCAATAATCACGACCTTTATCACAATCTCATTCATGGCCATTTATAGATTTCCTCTTGCAAAGTCGCGACTTACTGACAATTAAAACATAATGACAATCTCATTAGGAAAACTGATCAACATAGGATATGAAGTTATATCTCTCAAGTCTTCCCATGCAAGTTTCTGACTTGTATATCAAAATATGTAGTTGGATGAGTGATGATATTTCAATTATGCACCCTTTCACAGTACTCATTTGAGTTCATCTTAGACATTTAAGTTGTTAAACCTGGTCTGCGAAGTCTTCAAAAAAATGTGGGAAACATCTCTATCTTCAGTAAGTGGAATTTTGATTTATACTTTTGTTAAGGTTTGGCAGTTATGTCCCTAATTTCCCACGACCCCCCTTTATGATTTTCTTCTACTTGAGTCCTCAAATCTTCCCATTCTCTTGGCTTTTAAAGTTTTTCTTTCTTGAAAATATTTATAGGAGTCTCATCTCTCACCCTAAGGGGTTCATGGTCATTGTTGACTTGGCTTCCATTGTTGGTTATTTTTTCCATTTTTTTTCCTAATACAAACATGGTGGCCTTGGGTTGAGTAAAAACCATTTCATGTGAGTTATGCCTTGTTTGGGTGAGCAGTTGGGATCCCATTGCTAGCAGGGTGGTTTTGTTTAGCGGGCCTTGCATGTTTGATCCTTGGTGTCGGTTAACCCATGATGTTAATTTTTAGTTTGATATTTAAATGAAAAATGGTCTGGATGCTTTTAACTCTGTTTTCATTATTCCTTTTCTGCTTATTTAAAAACTAGCAATGTTGGTTTTAATATTTAAGCGAGAGTGCATAGAATCTTTGGAGGCATCTTGTCGAGTTTTATACTTACTCCGTACATACACTTTGAAGTGATGAATGGGGAAGAGTTGACAGGTGAATGTTGATCACTTATCACTTTTGGGTTGCATATGTATTCGACCTTGTAGGCCATTCATCTTTAATTCCTTTTTTCTGTTTATTTTCATTTTGATCATTATATATATGTGACTTGCATTTATGCATCTATGGTTTATGTTTATTTTTACGTGGGTGAGATTGATGTTCATGGTTTATTGTTTCTTTCTCACGAGAGGCCATTATGCCAGTTTGGATTATTTATTATTTAGATTTTTTTATTATTTCTGGTTGAAATACATTCTGTCGTGTTTTTAAATATGGTAAAATCGTTCCCAACATACTGGTTTGGTGGTGTGCGTGCACTCTAGTTGGGTGGGGTGGTGTTGGGGTGTGTTGCTTTTTAGTTTTTTATTAATGAATGGATGGATTATATATATATATATATATGTTGTAGTTTAAAATGAGGCGCATTAGGTGCATCCTTGAAAGTTTGTGGTAGTAGGTTCGATTCACTCAGTGGTTTTCGAGCCGATCTAGTCGCTCAAGTCTTGCTAGATAAATCATGAGTTTGAGCTTGGGTCGGCCTGAGTTGGGCTTTTGAGTTGGGCTTTTGAGCCGTTCTAGTCGGGCTTTGTGGCCGTTGGGTCAAAAATACATGCCTAATAAATGTACAACCATTACTTTTAGTAATGTGCTTATCATGAGGTGTAGGGCAAGTGCATTTTGATTTAATCTTTGTTTTATTAATAGTTTTGGTGTTTATCTCGTTTTAAATTAGTATTATTGATATTTACATTGAAGTTTCATGGTGTGTATCGATCAAGGATAGGTTTATATAAATTAGTAAAAAAAAAAGGGAAAAAAACGTAAGCATAAGAGAAATATCATATCATCACGTGTTAATCATTAAACATTAGTGAGCTTTAAATGTTTTTTTAAAACATATAAAAGCATGTTTTGAGAAGTTTTTTTTTAACGTTTTTAACATTTTTGTAACCTTTTTTTCTAAAAGTTGTTTTAATCGTTTTTTGAAAACAATTTTTGATTTTTTTGAAAGCGTTTTTTAAACAGGTTAAATCATTTTCTTAAAACATTTTTTTAAAAAATGTTTTTTTGGGAACTTTTTAAAATTGTTTTTAAACCTTTTTTTTAAAGGTGTGTTTTTTTTAAAATTAATTTTTTTAAATTTTTCTGTAAAAACATTTCTCAAAGGTAAAATGTTCACTACGTCAAATACCTATTATAATGAAAACATATTTTTTAATTTAATAAAAATTTAAAATATAGATCAATTCAAAAATAATTTATTTGAAAACGTTCGATTAAAAATAACGAATCCATGACGACTATTCTGTTTAAATAAATATCTTTCATCATAATAATATGTACTGAAGTTGGGTGGGGTGTTGGGGTGTCATGATGGATGGATGGATTATATATATATTAAGCTTTTTGTAGTTTAAAACTAGGCGCACCAGGTGGTGTCTTGAAACCTTAGTGGGTTTGAGTCTCTCTACTAGTGGTTCCCTTGTCATTTTTTTTAGAGATGACAAACCTTTATGATTCATACTTCATATGGGTAGGCTAGAGGTAGGTTGGCCCGACTCGTGGGCTTGCCCACAAAGGCTCAAGCTTGGCTTGATGAATCACGAGCCCAAGCCTGAACTGGCCCGTGTCGGGCTTTCGAGCCGAACCAATCGGGCTTTCTAAACGCCGGGTCAAAATTACATGCCTAATAAATGTACATGACACACTTTTAGTAATGAGCCTTGAGTTATCATGAGATGTTGGGAAAGTGCATTTTGAATTAATATTTGTTTTATCAATAGTTTTGGTATTTATCTCATTTTAAATTAGTATTATTGACATTTACATCGAAGTTTGATGGTGTGTATAGCGACCAAAGTTAAACATGCCTTTATTTTACATCTTTTACACCATTTAAACATTATATTTCATAAATAATAATATATCAAGGATCAATGAATTTAGTATATAGCTACGTAGTCATCTTATTTTACAATACTTGAGATCATAAATCCTTAGACACTATATTGGACCATCTTCTAGACATCTCATTAGCAAGACTCATCCTTACAACATTGGGAATGAAAACATTAGAAATGAGTGAACACAAACGCCCAAAATAAGGGGTGAATAAACATTTCATCAAGGATAGGTCTATATGAATAAGTTAAAAAAAAGCATAAAAGAAATATCATATCATCATGAGTGATAACCATAAAACAAAAGTGAGCTTTAAAGTACATGACATAAGAAGTTAAAGCCACAAATGATCAATATGAAAACATAATAGTTATAACATGGCTTAGAAGCTTTTAACATAAACCTTATCATGAGAGCAAATGATCATAATGAATAACGTTCTTTAACCGCGACACACACATTAGCATAGAGAAACATTACTTTTATGAGTCACACTATTAGTGCTCATGCTTATGAGCAACTAAAATGTACTCGTGAATACCTATCTCATGAGATAAACTCTTAACCAATACATCATAGGGTCATATAAGACGTCACCCGTCATTTATCCATACTTACGTGTGCCACTTAAAAATCATTTAGTTTTCACATCATAAAGAACCCATGAAAATAAAATGGGTTTCATCAAACATCCAAATGGACATCATTTAATTTTCATAAAGAACCCATGAAAATAACGAGTTTCATAAAACATTCAAATGGAAATCATTAACTTTTCATAAAGAACTCATGAAAATAAAATGAGTTTCATAAAACATCAAAATGGTATAAAATAACATCATGAATTGAATTGTCCGATACTGAAAACTTGATCACCCAAAATAGTCACATAATTAAAGAAAATATAGAGTGAAACATGAAACATAACTCCATTGGAGATAGATCATTTGAAGATAATGAAAACCAAATCATGAAGAGTTTTTTGAAAACATTTTGTATTCATTGTCACAAAAATCATTATTGTGTCTTTTTTTAAAAAGTCTACGTTTTTAAGAAAAATGAAAAGAAAACCTTTCATGAAAATGGATATGGTTCAAAAAAATCCTTTCCCCTATAAATAAAAAGAGAACGTCATTTAAAATGGAAAGTCTTGGTAAACGAATTTCAATAAGTTGTATAACTCAAAGAAATGAGTTTGAACTATCAAGTCCCTTATCTTTAACTTTGACTTCCATGAAAGTGGTTTAACCTCCCGTATCATAAAAATAAACATCTTAATTATCTATTTTAGAATCGTATTCATATGCATTTCCATTTATACTCTTCATTAATAACAATTCTCTTCATGTATTAGATTGTTGTAATCGCTTTTCAACATCGGGTGTTAATAATCTTTGATCGTTTTGAACTAGGTTCGTAAAAGCAGTGTTGATCTTCATTTTTCTCCCAAGGTTAATCATTTCCAAACAATTAAAGGTACTAGAATTGATGTTTTATAAAGATTTATAAAGTTATAATTCCATCACATGAGAGTTTTAGTCATGTTTCATGAAGACAAAAACGACGATGGACTGGTTTTGAGTTATTTACCGATATCGATAGATTACCTTATAATGATTGTTACTTTTTGTGTTATCCAAAAAAGACTATATTAATGATATATATATATATCATATATACTCATCAAATATAAACTAAAACCAACCATGTTTGGAAGTGAAGGAAAACGAAACACATTTATTCATGGAGGCGGTAGTTTGTACAACACATAATTTACATTTTCGTTTTTCTTAATGGAAAAAAGGGAGGGTGGTTAATGCTTGTACCATCATTATAATAACATACCAGTATAATAATGACAATGATGTTATCATTTTATAATGGTGAAATGAAATTTGAGGAAGAATAAAAGCACATAAAGAAATAGAAAAAAAAGAGGTCAGAAGCTTATACCTCATTTCTTGGAGTGTCTCCTTTGCAAAGGGAATTAAACCTTTGAGGGATGATCTTTTGAGAAGACCACAACCCCCTTAAGGTATCTAAGACCATGGAGGGGAGGGTTGGATAAAGTTTGGGCTAAACTTAAGGGGTTTTGGTGTGGGGGAAAGTGAGGAGAGGAATACCCCTTTTTTATAAGTGAAAAAGAGTGACAATTTTATAAGTACCCAAAACATTTTAATAATGGGAAGTCACTCCCAAAGTAAGTAGATCCAAAAATGATAAATAATGGAGTGGAGAAGAGACAAGTTTGAGTCACACTTCCACCACTCAATTAAAAACATTTTTTAAACATGTCATACCCTTTACCTCATTTGTTACTCATTTTTACCATTTTGGTTTTCACCACAGTAACTAGTTTTTACCAAGATAATTTATCTTTTACGCTCAAAAATAAAATGGTCCTTGTTATATAATTTGAACCTAATGATTTCAAATTTGAAATCCATTTTGTTTGATTCGTCTTAGAAAAAGGTTTCACAAATTTTTAATTTATACTTATGTACTAATAATGCCACAAAGTCATGTTATTTGTTAAAAATGGTATTTTGCACTATTCACCTAAAAATCAATATTTTTAGAGAAATATATAAAATTAATTTTAATCTAATATGACCATGATAAATCCAAAAGTGATGTTAATTTTTTCAAGTTCACATCTTAAAATTTGTAAATTTTATTTTTATTTTAAAACATAAAATATAACAAAAAACTATTTTTTATAGGAAAAAAATTTTGTTATATTATATATTATTCTTCCCATTCCCTACGAATTAATAATTAAACTAGTGTTAATCCTTTATTCATATCAAAATATATTATGGGCTTCTTTGATCTTTACATGAATGGAAGTTTGCGTAGTCAGTTGGGCAAGATAAGATTTATCTCCTGCCATTATGACTTTAAAATTCATCCTCTGCAAATCTTTGAGTATTGTGTATTTTTCCAATCCTCGTCATGGATAGAGTAGCACAGTATTTCATGATTAAAGCATCATCCACCTTATTTTCCTCCCCTGACTGGTAATGTATTGAGTAGTCATAATATTTTATGAATTTCAACCATCTCCTTTGGTGCATATTCAATTCCATATGTGTGAATATATATTTCAAGATCTTGTGATTAACATATATATCATACTTTTCTTCGTAGAGATAATATCGCCAAATCTTCAATGCAAAGATCACCGCTGCTAGCTCCAAATCACGCGTTGGGTAATTTTTCTCCTGAGTTTAATTATCATGAGGCCTAAGAATTCACCTTTTCATTTTGCATGAGGACGCATCCCAAGCCCTTCTTCGAGGCGTCAATGTATATTACAAACCCTTTCCCATTGCAGGGTAACGTAAGTTCCTTGAAACTTTATTCACATTTCTCTCTTTAAAGGAACATTACCCCATTCTATGTAACCCGGTTAGTAGATTTGATAGCTGTGAGAAATTTCTCACAAAGCATCGGTAATATCCCGCTAGCCCAAGAAAACTATGGATCTCAGTTACATTGGTCGGTTTAGGCCATTGTTCAATGAATTTTTCTTTTGAAGGATCTATAAATATGTCCTTGCTGATGATTACATGACCCAATAATAACACCCCTTGTATCCAAAATTCACATTTTCTAAATTTGACATAAAAATTCTCATTTCTTTGGGTCATCAACACAATCCAAAAATGAGCTTCATGCTCTTCCTTTCTCTTTGAGTATATAAGAATATCATCTATAAATATTACCACAAACTGATCTAGGTAGTCTCCAAAGACTCTATTCATTAGATCCATGAAGATGGTGGGGGTATTAGTCAATCCGAATGACATGACTATAAACTTAGTGTCCATACATCATTCAGAAATCTATTTATGAAATATCATCCCTTTTGACCCTTAACTGATGATATCTAGACCGAAGATCTATCTTCAAGAATTATTGAACTCTTCTGAGTTGATTGAATAAGTCATCAATACAGGGTAAACGATATTTATTCTTAATTCTGACCCTATTAAGCTCATGATAGTTAATGAAAATTCTCATTGATCCATCTTTCTTCTTAACAAAGATGGATGGTGCTCCCCATGGTGAAGCACTGGGGTAGATAAAACCCTTATCAAAATTCTCCTTTAGTTGCTTCTTTAATTCTTTAAATTCAATGGGAGAGATTCTATATGTACTTCTTGAGATAAACATAGATCCAGGTATATGTTTAATCAAGAACTCAACCTCATGCTCTGGGGGGAAGACCAGACAATTCATTCAGAAATACCTCAGTATATTATCGTACAATAGGCATGTCATCAATGTTGACTTTATCCCTGATCATTTGAGTCAAGAGTCCCTCATTGTTGGGTATTATAACCTATATTATAGAATTTTATTCCAAGGGTAGATCATCCTTATGTTGATACTTGAGAATAGGATGATCTGGAATACGAAGTGAGATCTCATTCTCTTGATAATTGATATGGGATCTATGTAGGGATAACCAATCCACACTCAAAATCATACCAAATTCAACCAAGGGTATAAGAATTAGGTTTGCAACAAGTATCCTCCCAAAAATATCAATCAGAGAAGACTTATATATCATAGACATGATATTTGTGCCACTAGGTGTTTTCACAGATACTTCGATATCCATCACTTGAGGTAGTGATTACAAATTCTTAGCAAACTCATGTGATATAAAAGAATGTGATGAACTAGAATCAAATAAGGCACTTGTAGATCTAGAATAAAGAGTAAGTGTACCATACACCACTTTTTTATTGTGATCTACCTCAACAGTAGTGATCATGAATGCATTTCCTTATTACCTCTGTTTGGTAGGCTTCTTGGGCCTATTTTTTTTCATTAGTCTGAGGGTTGGGTCATTAATTCACATAATTTCCAAACACCTTACACTTGAAGTGTTTCAGTGTGGGTAGATCATTAATTGATACCTTCTCCTCTACTATGTTAATCGGCCTATTTTTCTTAATTAGATAGTTGTGGGCTTGGTGGACTACTTTACCACACTTAAAACACTTCCCCAACCCTTTAAAGAAATTTCTCAGGTGCTTCCTCCCACACTTTTGGCAAGTAGGGGGTTGAAATTTCTTTCCCCCTATGCGACTTACCATCAAAGATCCTGATATCTATATTACATGCATACATTTTATGGTGTTTTAATACCTTGGTTTATGTATTTAATTGAATATTATTTCCCCACTTGAATTGTTTAACTTGTTTTGAATTTTATGGAAGGATGCATTGGATAATTCAAAAAGGAGAAAAATAGCACAACACTGGATTTATGAGGATGACCATCAAGCACTTCTAAAGCATAGAACTGAAGAACCGAGGAAAAATAAGGCTTCCAGAACAGAAAAATGACATTAGACATCGTGTAATCATTACACGCCGTGTACCAGTGCAAGTCATGAAAAGGACACGTTATGAAGTGAAGAAAATTAACATTAAAATTTACACATGGTGTAATAATTTTCATCGCGTGTAAATTTACTAGATGAGATTTTAAAGCCCAATTTCTGCATATCTTCAAATTTTTAAAAAATATTTGACATGGAACTTACAGACCACCTTTTGAAAAATTATTAATGATCTTCATTAATATAGGAGCCCATATAGAGCCTATAAATGGAGGGAATTCCAACTAATATTAGAGGATATCCAGATACCAAAGCTTGGAGCGAGAATCTACGTTGTGCAGGGACCTCCCTGAGTTCATATCTATTTTCTTTATGCATTATTTTTCTTTTCTCCTCCCCTCTTATCCTCTCATCGCTAGGATGAGGGGGTAAACCCACCTTATGCTAGGGTTATGTAAATAGAAGGGGGAAGGTGTGTTGGATTTATTTCATCTTATTTATTCATTTATTTTTGTTTTTTGTAATTCTTTAATCTACTTCCAATCCATTTATTTTTCTTTTATCATGACCATTGATATTTGAATCTAAAAGGAACTTTAAAATTGCGCAAATGAAAACCCTAAAGAAGGAATGACCATTGTCAACTTTAGGGGAAATCAGGTTTAAATATAGTATCAAGACAAACTTGATTCAACAAAGCCCTAAATTACCTGACCAAGGGAAATAGAGTATTGCTCCATTGAGGAGGGGATATCATGACCATTGGATCTTTCTAATCCTGACTCCAACACTAATAATGAATTAATCAATATATTTTCTTAAATCCAATTGCACCCAAACCCTAAAATTACAAAACCCTATCGCGCTTTTCAAATCTCATCACAAAATAATCAATCTATTGTACTTTGTTTTCTTCATTCACTTTCTTAAAATCAAATCAAACCAATATTATCTCACTGGTTTCTCTAAACTAATAAAATTAAATCTTTCAAAAATATAATCAAACTAATTTCACCACATCTGTGGATTGATCTCAACCTGCTGCTATATTCATTTTAATTAATTATGTATCATATTTGAGTTTTTAATAATTTTATGTTTTTCATAGATCTGTAGGGAATTAATGATGCCCTTTGGTCCTGTCAGATCCCTTAGTATTCCTTATTCCTTTTTCCCTCTCTGGAGTACTGAGAAACCCTAGATTCCATATCCATATTTAGCGCACATCAGACAATCTCTTCATAGCTTCCAAAGTCTCTTATGGACAAATCCCTTTGATGATTAGGTTTTAATCCACTGAAGAAACGACCGATTTTACTTTATGGAACATAGATAAAACTAGAGGAATATATTTCAAGCCTCATGAAGTTTTCTTCATATATACCAATAGATTCATCCTCCCTTTTTCAACTCCAAGAATTCCCTCTTTATCTCCATATGAATATTTTGAGGAAAATAATTAGTAAAAAACAATTTCTTGAATTCTTCCAATTCTAATGAGCCCACTTCTTCTTTATTCATTGTATTCTTATAAGAGTCCACCATTGGTCAACCTCACCTTACAAATAGTAAATATCTAGAACAAACCTCTCATGTTCTGATCACTGGAGAATGAAAAATATCTTTTCCATTGCATTGTTCCATTTCTCAACAATATGTGGATTTAACAAGCCATTGAAAGAGGCTGGATGTTGCCTCATGGAAGACTCAATAACAAGCTCCCCCTTCTTGGTGCATTTAAGATCTCATCGAGGTTCTTTTTATTATTCATATCTTGAGATAGTTTAGTGAACATTGCTAAGGGGTCTTATACTCCAACTCCCATTCCATTGGGTTGTTTGTTGGGGGAAACCATCACATTAACCCTTGCACCCATTGTTAACTTGATTCCTTATGGTTCTAGACATTACTAAAACCAAAAAGGAGTTATCACGAGTGATAAATAATTAACATCATAAATAAAATGAAATGAATTTAACCTAAAAACATCTTATTATTTGACACTATCATATTAATCTATAATTCTTTTAGTTCAACCTATATCATTCTTGGTTAAACTTTAGGTTGAGTTATCTTATACTTCTTAACCTAATCCCTCAAAGTAATCAGGAAACAAATCCTTTAAAATGGTTTGTAAAGAGAGATATTAACCAAATAATATCCCATGGGAGTTTCTAGCTAGGTCTCTTTGTCATGCACAAGGTCACGATTGATTTAATACCCAACATGCCATCTTCGAGGTTATTACCCCTAGGTTCAACTGTGCAACCGTCTGCACCCACTTGCCAGTATCCAAACAAGGATGTATTTTTTAGGAAAACCACCTACTTAAGACTTTATCAGTATTTAAGGATATCATCCTCTACTTAGAATAATCTTTATGGGTTTCCACTAAGGTTCTCTAACCTTAATTCTCAAAATAGATTCTCTAATCTCCAAAAATAACTAAAAATTCCCTATGATACCAACTATAGACACCCAAGATAAACATGCCTTTATTTTACATCTTTTACATGATATAAAAATTGCGTTTCATAAATAATAATATCCCAAGGACTGGTAGGTTCAATGTCTTTTTAGACTAGCTACACAATTATCTTATTTTACAATAATTGAGATCACTTCTCCTTAAAGGCACCATACTATACCATCTTCTAGACATCTCATTAGTACAACTCATCCTCATAATCCAGGGAATAAAAACATAAGAAAGGGGTGATCTTAAATGCTCAGTAAGGGGTTAATAAACATTTCATCAAGGATGGTTTTATAATAATAAGTAAAAAACATGAGCATAAGAGAAATATCATATCATCATGAGTGATAACCATAAAACATGAGTGAGATTCAAAGTACATGGAATAATAACTTAAAGCCACAAAAGACAAATATGGAAACATAATATCTATAACATGGATTAGAAAAATTCAACATAAAACTCGAATCATGAGGGCATAAGATTATAATGAATAACATACTTTAACCATGGAGCATACATTAATATAGGGAAAAATTACTTTCACAAGCCACACCATCAATGACCATGCTTACGAGCAACTAAAATATACTCGCAACTACTTTTATCATGAGATATAAACTTTTAACCAATGCATTATAGGCTGATATATGACCTCACCCATCACTCAACCATACTTACTTGTGCCACTTAAAAATCATTCACTTTTCACATCATGAAGAAACCATGGAAATAAAATGGATTTTATAAAATATACAAATGGAAATCATTTAATTTTTATATAGAACCTATGGAAATAATATGGATTTCATTAAAAACCCAAATATAAATCATTAACTTTTCATAAATAACCCATGAAAATAAAATGGGTTTCATAAAACATCAAAATGGTATACAATAACACCATGAATTGAATCATTTGATACTGAGAACTTGATCACCCAAAAATAATTACATAATTAAAGAAAATATAGGGTGAAACATGATACATAACCCCATTAGAGATATATCTTTTTAAGATAATGAAAACCAAATCATGAAAAGAGTTTTGAAAACATCTTGTATTCATCATTGTAAAAGTAATAGTTACAAATCTCTTTTAAAAAAGTTTCCTTTGTATTTAAGAAAAATGAAAAGAAAACCTTTCATGAAAATGTATTTGGTTTAAAAACTCTTTTTACCCATAAAAAAGACAATATTATTTAAAATGTAATGTCTTGTAAAATTAAGTTCAATAAGAAATTATACAACTCAAAGAAAGGAGTTTGAGTTACCAAGTCCCTTACCTTTAACTTTATCTTCTACAAAACTGCTTAAAACTCCTGTATCATAAATATAAGCATATTAATTACCTATTTCAGAACCTTATTCATATAAATTTACATTTATACTCTTCATTAATAACAATTCTCTTCATGCATTATATTGTTTTAATCTCTTTTCAGCATCGGGTGTTAATAATCTTGACTGTTTTGAACTATGTTCGTAAAAGCGGTGTCAATCTTCCTTTTTATCTCTAGGGTAATCATTTCAAAACAATTAAAGCTACTGAAATTGATATTGTATAAATATTTATAATTTTATAATTCTATTCCATGGGATTTTTCTTTATGTTTCATGAAGATGAAAACAGTGGAATAGTTTTGTGTTATTTACCGATATCGATGAATTACCTTATAAAAATCGTTACTTTTTATGTCATACCAAAATAACCATATTAATGATATATATATATATATATATTACTTATATATATCATATATAAAAATAAAATATAAACTAAAACCGTCAATGGTTAGAATTGAAAGAAAACAAAATACGTCTATTCGTGGAGGCGGTAGTCCGCACAACACACAACACACAATTCACATTTTCATTTTTCTGAATGGAAAATGGAAGGGTGGTTAATGCTTACACTATCATTATAATAAAATAATATTATAATAATTATACCTATGTTATCATTTTATGATGGTGAAATTAAATTTTATGAATAATAAAATCACATAAAGAAATAGAAAAAAGATAGTTTAGAAGCTTATACCTCACTTCTTGGATTATCTCCTTCGTGAAGGGGATTAAAATTTTTAGGGATGGTATTTTGGGAAAATAAGAACATAATTAAGGTGTATAGGAGTATGGAGGATAGGGTTGGGAAATTTTTGGGTCTATCTTAATGAGTTTTTATGTGAGGGGAAGTGAGGATAGGGGTGCCCCTTTTATAAGTGAAAAAGAGTGACATTTTTGTAAATAACCAAAAATTTTCAATAACAAGAAGTCACTCTCAAGGAAAGTGGCTTCAAAATTGATAAATAACAGAGTTGATAAGAGATAAGGTCAATAAAAACTTCCACCACTCAATTAAAAACATGTTTTAAACAAGTTAGATCCTTTATATCTTCTTTTACTCATTTTTTCCATTTTGGTTTTCACCACAGTAACTAGTTTTTACCTAGGCAATTTATCCTTTATTCCCAAAAATAAAATGCTCCTTATTATATAATTTGGACCTAATTATTTCAAATTTTAAATCCATTTTTTATTTAATATTTATAAGTTATAAAAATCAATTTTAAATTACTAAATGTATAATGTATTAAAACATTTTTTTTGAAAAAAATAACTTAAATTCCAAAATATAAAATATGACTTTATTAATTAAAAAAACATTTTTAAAATTATAAAATAACTTTTAAATAAATATTTTTTATTATAAAAAAGTTTTATAAATTTACAATTCATACTTATATATTAATAATGTCATAAAGTCATGTTATTTAAAAAAATGGTGTTTTTCACTATTCACCTAAAAATAAATCTTTTTAGAAAATATCAAAATTCTTATTAATATAATATGATGTCAATTTTTTCAAATTCACATCCTAAAATTTATAAATTTTATTTTCTTTTAAAAAAATAAAATATTGAAAAAAAAATGTTTTTTGTAGGAAAATGACTTTTGGTATATTATTTATTATTCTTTCCATTTCCTATAAATTAATAATTAAATAGTGTTATTACTTTATTCATATAAAAATATATTATTCTTGAAAATAAGTAAATTTTATAAGAGATTTCATTAGTTGTTTAGGTGCACTAATTGACTCCATATTTAAAGTTAATTTTATTTTATTTTGCTCTTATATATATATGTATCATAATTTTGTTACCACTATTTATAATACAAATACCTTACATCGGTCTATATTTTTTTTATTTCGATGTTTCATTTGGAGGAATCCATCAAACACAATATTTATTTAAGGAGGAAAAACTCAGGTCATTACAACTTGTTCTGAGAAATTTCAAGCTTTAAAGTGAATAATGGAAGAAATTCTATATTTCACGGTCATGATTCACAGGCTCTAGAAAATGCATGTGAACCATTCCTATCACTCCATAGATTTTAGAGGGTTTCGTACGACTAGGCTATAAAGGCCTTCAAATTTGAAGTTTGAGAGTTTGTAAAATTTTATGGGTTTTCAGCTATGGAAGGTAAAATGGTATTTTTAGTAGAATGCAATTTTTATGTGACATTAGATTTGGGATGTGATATTTAACCTTGGGTGATAATTTGATAATTTTATAAGTTGATGAGTTTTTTTCATTTATGTTGAGTGGCTGTGAAATTTAATTATTAATTAATTATTTTAGTAATTAATTTTATATGGATTATTTTTTATAAAAATATAATGTAATTATTTGAGATATTATATGAAGTGATGATGAAGTGGAATATTATAGGAAGAATACCTATATTTTATTTATATTGATATCATGTCTAGTCAGTGATTTAAATGAGACATTTGAATGGAGGATTTCAATTATAGAATTTGTGAGAGATAAAGAGATAGAGTAAATAGTGGATTTATGAGAGTTATGACACACAATTTAATAGAGGAAATAGAGGAATTGACTTTATAGAATTCATTTTTCCACTGTGAAAATTTCATATAGATTATTTTTATTCTCCCAAGGGAGTGTCATGGTGAATCAGAGAAAGTGGAATACTAAGAATGAGATTAGTTGAATGATTGGAGGTGATCAACAGAGGATGAGAGACTTGTGTTTTCATGGAATCGAGGTAAGTGACTTGAAATTACCACCCTTTAAATAAATATATATGAATATACCATGATTTGGTTTTCTATGATGGGTATATGATTCACAATAAAATGAAATTATGGTTTTGTGGTAAATTTGAAATAATAAATGATAAATGAATATGAAATTGGTTGAATAAATATTCAAGATGAATATTTTCTATGTATATAAATTATTATATGATAGATTATTGATGATAATTGATAAATAATGGAAATTAAATGTGAAAATGAATGATAAATATAATTATATGATAAGATATTTAAATTGATAAATGTGTTAGTTGATTAATGGTAGATATGAATATGAAATTGATGAATTGTATTAATTATTATCTATGATTCATGTGTGAATTATTTAGTAAGTCTTTTATTGTGAAAATTGATATTGATGTTTGATTATGAATAATTTTAAAATATTTGTTAAATCCCCTTATTTAATTTTGATACTGAAATGATGAAATTAAGTGGAAAATTGTTTAAGTGGCATGAGGGATTGATTTATGACTTTTGGAATGGGTCATGCTATTTCTGCATGAGATCCATCCCACTATCCATTGAAATTAGCTGAAGTGTTAGTGATGGATGGGAATAAAGCAACAGTGAGTTACACAGAGGCCATGCTACATTGGCATGGGGTCGTGCCACATTCGGGAGTTAGGATTATTTTGTGACAGTGAGTTACTTGGGGGTGATGTTAATTCTATATGGGTTATTCCACCTTGGCATGGGTCAGTTCCATATCTAGTATTGGTCATGTTTCCTGATATGGGAGGAATGAGTTGATAGTGTGGTGGTACTTGAGTATCTTATAACCCCTTAGATAAACCTATATAGTACAAATAGATTGAGGTGTAAATATGGAATGGTGTGATGGATGATGTGTATTTTCTAAAAAGGGATATTTCATTATGTGTTGGTAGGTGATGTGGCTGTAGACTTGTGTATTCCATGATATGAGGAATGTTAGTGATGTGTTGTGATTATAATCCCTATAACCTCTGTATGTGTGGTGGAGAGAGTGGGAGAATAAATGAATGGAGGGGGCCCGAATCCATTTGTGATACATGATTGCAATATGGTAGTTTTGACTCATTATGTGGTGGTGGTTTTTGATATGAGATAATGATAATGCTATTGTTGATGATGATAACATGGATGATATAGCTAGCCTTTGATGACATGTGATGTAGGGTAGTGGTAATGATTTTTGAAGAGGGGAGAGTCCCTAAGGGTGGGCATACAATAATATAGTGAGAGTCCTTGAAGGTTGATAACTTACTAATCGATGCATGTTGTGGTGGGGAGTCTGTGAGGGTGGACATTCAAAAAATCAGCGAGTCCATATGGGTGGGAAATGACCCAACCAATGGATGTAGATATCATAGAGAGTTCTTTATGTATGGATAACTAATTGGTGATAGAGATGTTATTGTGAGTTTCCTATGGATGGATAGATACTTTGTGATGAAGATATTATAGCGAGTTCTCTATAGGCGATATCTACTTAGGGGTAGTGATATTGCAGCAAGCTCCTTGCAAGTGGACAACTGTTTGATTCTTGGATGTGGATTTGTGGTGGTTATTATAATAGTGGAGACTATATAATGATGTGTTATGGGAAAGTGTTTTGGTTTGAAAAAAATATGATTATGTGGCATGCCATCAAAGTGAATGGATGGTTGACTTTTTTGGGATATGGGCGTTGATTAATTTTTTTGTTTAATTTATTCCATATATGAATTCATTAATATGCATCAATGACATTGAAATATGAGATTTCTAGGGAGGAACCTACTGATTATATTTATATGATTATCCCTAAATCATATATATATATATTGTTTTATATATTTTCTTAGTAGAGTTTGTGGTGGTGTTAGACAACCTTAACTCACGACACATTGGATTTGCTGGTAGTGGAAAATTACATTGTTACTTGTGATTTTATTTCCACTTGTGGATCAAATTTGAATGAAATGAAATGCATTGATATATATTATTCACATATTTTGAATATAAAATACATTTATATAAATCATGGTTTTGTGTATTTTTCATTTTAAAAGGGAAATGCCTTTTATATATGTGTGATGATATGCCCTTGGTGTTAGTCTCCAACCTGTGACCTATTAAAGGTGGGTCTCAGGGGTCACACTCAAACTCATATCCAGATTAGGTGGAGTACCATTGGGGGTGGGATGTGTCATAATGGTATTAGAGAGAGTGTTTTGGAAGGAGTTTGTAGTAGAAAGTGATGTGGATTTCATGGGTGTTAAGGTAATAATATTAATTAAACCTACTATGTAAAGTAGATATGAGAATCCAACTTGATGCATATGGGACCTTATGATCTAAGAGAGGACTCTGTAACCTATGGATTAATACTTAAGGAATAGTATTCTGACAACATACTATCTTGATAAGTGTATATTCATGCATCATGTAGTTTTATGTCATGCTGATTGTCTATGTTGTGGGGGGGGGTGATGATCCATATAGGGGTGAATGATGAGGAAACGTGCTTAAACATTACTCTTTTGTGTGTGTGTGTGTTTATATCCTTGGACTGATTTTGTTTCTCTGTTTATTGTTATATCAGTTTTGTGACACCATTGTGAGGTTCAACAAGTAGAGGTGTAATAGGTACCTGAGGCTGTTCATCGAATAATAGCCCAAGAAGCTAGATAAGCTTGGAAAACAACCTCAAGTGAGTTATAGAAATATATTTTGCTAAAGTATGAGGGGTTTATTGACAGTTATGAGATTGATCATTTTTTAGAGGAGGTTGAGAAAGATTTTTAGCTGATCTAAACAAGAGATGAGTACCATGTTCCTTTAGTAGAGAGTTTATTGTATGGTTCAACACATCATCAATGAATATTTTTTTTGGGATATTGTGATGTGTCTATGATTTTATGGTCTCAGTTTTGGAAGTTTTTTAAGAAATATTTATTATCAAAGACTCTTAGAGTCGAGAAATAACAAAAAATTTTAGTTTTATAATAGGAGAGTTCTTCTATTCAAGAGTTTGGTGTGCAATTTATAAAGTTGATATGTTATTCTGTTGATTTAATAACTGATGAGAAGATAAGTTTTCATCATTTCCATAAATCTATGATACTCAATATCTAGATATATTTGGGGATATTTTCTTCAATTTCTTTATGAAAATATTAAAAAAGGTTGAGATGACAGATAATTTTTCGATGACGATAGGATCTTTCCTAGAGGGTTCTTGATGGGGGTATTTCTCCAAGTGGAGTAAGAGGTAGGAGTTATTGATTTTTAAAGTAATTGAGGTCCAGTCAAGGCCATGAGAATTGACTGCTAACATGATCTAGTTTCTCTAGCATGGGTAGTAAACATCCATCTGGTGAAATATAGAGCTTTTGATGTTTCTCTTATGGATGTTTGGGTCATCTTTAAGAATTATGCTCATCTTTTCAGGGTGGTTAGAGGATGCTTGAGCAGAGTGTGACTATTGATGGTCCACACTGTCAATTTTTCCATTTTCCTCAATAGAAGTTTTTATATTAGCAACATGATAAATGACCATTGGAACCACAAACACATGGTAGTGATGGAAGAATAAATAATAGACGAGCTCAATAGATAGATGATCAGAGAGTAGGTAGAGGTAGGTGGGAGGTATTATGATGATTAGGAGTTGGTAAAGGTAAACTATAGGATGTAAAAGTTCAATAAGTGGAGGGACCTGAGGTTTTTTGAGGTATAATTTTCATTTAATACACTTTTTATTTGGTATTGATTGATACCAATGCCTCATATTCATTCATCAGCCCATCCTTAGTTTATGGGTTAAAACTTTTGGTAGATAAGTTTTTGAGGCCATTATAATTGATTTCTTCAGTGGGAGGTCAGACGAGGTTGGATGAGGTGTGTATTTTTGAGTTGGTTATGGGGTGAGATCAATTCTTTTGGATCATATTCATATTATAGATGAAACCATATGACGCTATCCTTATGAAGGATTGGTTTTACTTTATATAATATTGTGTTAATTATTATCAACAGAGGGTGATTTTATCTAGTTTGGATTGAGACCATGTGGTGTTTATTGGAGAAATAGAAATCCATTTTGGGGAGAGATAGATTGAGTCATAGGGTATCACATCTCGGTTGCGCTATTACAAAAACGGTCTTTATCAGTGCTCAAAACGTGCTGTAAAGCTCAACGCTGATAAAGGGGGGGGGGGGTCCCCTTTATCAGCACTAAAAATGTGCTGATAAAGGGGGACTTTATCAGCGCTAAAAAGGTGCCAATAAAAACCCCTTTATCAGCGCTAAAAAAGCGCTGATAAACTGATCCTTTATAAGCGCTTTTTTAGCGCTAATAAAGGTGGAGTTTATTAGGGCTTTTTTAGCGCTGATAAAGGTGGATTTTATCAGCGCTTTTTTAGCGCTGATAAAGGTTCACTACAGGAAAAAGGGTTTTTTGCGACGGGAATAAATCCCGTCGCAAAAGGTCCGTCCAAGAGGTTATTTGCGATGGGGGTAACGACCCGTCACAAATAGTTTGGCGCGGATAGCGCGCCAAACCGCGCGAAGGTTATTTGCGACGGTGGGATCCCACCGTCGCAAATAGTTAAATATTTGCGACGGGGCCCGTCACAAATAACCGGCGACAATTTATAACCTTTTGCGACGGGATGTCGTCCCATCGCAAAAGGTGTGTCGGTAGGGACTATTTGCGACGGGTTCCGTCGCAAATAACTTTTTAACCATCGACAGTAATTAATGCGGGCGTAGGTATTTGCGACGGGTTCTGTCGCAAAAGATACTATTTGCGACGGGTATCCCGTCGCAAATAATCTAACCTATATATACCCCCATCCATTTTTCCTCTCATTCTTCTCAAATTTTAGATCCCGTTTCTCTCTAAACTCGGATTTTAGAGAGAGAATTTTTCTAAGTTAAATTTTTTGTTCACGAAGAAGTTGTGAAGCCGTCTGCATCAATAGAAAATCAATCTTAAAGGTATTTATGTTTTTTTAATTTATTATTTATTTTATTTCTTTATGTTAATTTTTTATTGTTGATTAGTTGTAATTAAATTAAATTTAAAATTGTTTTGTCATTAGTATTTATTTGTACTAATAAATTGAAATTTTTAGTATTAATTTTTAATAATTAGTAGTAATTATTAATTATTAACGATAATTAGTATTGTATATAATTAATTTGTAGTAATTAATAATAATTGGTAATAAATATCAATAAATAGTAATAAATAGGAATAATTAGTAATAATTAGTAATAATTAGGAATAATTAGGAATTAATATTAATAATTAGTAATAATTAGTAATAATTAGGAATAATTAGCAATAATTAGGAATAATTAGCAATAATTAGTAACAATTAGCAATAATTAGTAATAAATAGCAATAAATAGCAATAATTAATAATAATTAGTAATAAATTGTAATAATTAGTAATAGATTGTAATAATTAGTAATAAATACTAATAATTACTAATAATTACTAATAAATACTAATAATTAGCAATAAATACTAATAATTAGGAATAATTAGCAATAATTAGAAATAATTAGAAATAAATAGCAATAATTTGCAATAATTAGCAATAATTAGAAATAATTAGCAATAATTAGGAATAATTTGGAATAATTAGCAATAATTAGCAATAATTAGGAATAATCAGCAATAATCAGCAATAATTAGCAATAATTAGCAATAATTAGCAATAAATAGCAATAAATAGTAAAAAATAGAAACAATTAGTAATAAATAGGAATAATTAGTAATAATTAGGAATAATTAATAATAATTAGGAATAATTAATAATAATTAGTAATAAATTGTAATAGTTAGTAATAAATTGTAATAATTAGTAATAAATTGTAATAATTAGTAATAAATTGTAATAATTAGTAATAAATACTAATAATTTCTAATAATTTTTAATAATTACTAATAATTACTAATAAATACTAACAATTAGCAATAATTAGCAATAATTAGGAATAATTACAAATAATTAGCAATAAATAGAAATAAATAGCAATAAATAGCAATAATTAGGAATAATTAGAAGTAATTAGCAATAAATAGAAATAAATAGAAATAATTAGCAATAAATAACAATAATTAGTAATAAATAGAAATAAATATTAATAAATAGGAATAATTAGTAATAATTAGGAATAATTAGTAATAATTAGGAATAATTAGTAATAATTAGGAATAATTACGAATAGTTAGGAATAAATACTTATAATTAGTAATACTTACTAATAATTAGTAATAATTAGCAATAATTAGGAATAATTAGCAATAATTAGGAATAATTAGCAATAATTAGTAATAATTAGGAATAATTAGTAATAATTAGCAATAATTAGCAATAATAAATAATAGTTAGTAATAAATTGTAATAATTAGTAATAAATTGTAATAATTAGTAATAAATTGTAATAATTAGTAATAAATACTAATAATTACTAATAATTACTAATAAATACTAATAATTAGCAATAATTAGCAATAATTAGGAATAATTAGAAATAATTAGCAATAAATAGAAATAAATAGCAATAATTAGCAATAATTAGGAATAATTAGAAATAATTAGCAATAAATAGAAATAAATAGCAATAATTAGCAATAAATAGCAATAATTAGTAATAAATAGAAATAAATATTAATAAATAGGAATAATTTGTAATAATTAGGAATAATTACGAATAATTAGGAATAAATACTTATAATTAGTAATACTTACTAATAATTAATAATAATTAGCAATAATTAGGAATAATTAGCAATAATTAGTAATAATTAGCAATAATTAGTAATAATTAGCAATAATTAGCAGTAATTAATAATAATTATTAATAAATTGTAATAATTAGTAATAAATTGTAATAATTAGTAATAAATTATAATAATTAGTAATAAATTGTAATAATTAGTAATAAATACTAATAATTAGTAATAACTACTAATAAATATTAATAATTAGCAATAAATACTAATAATTAGCAATAAATAGCAATAATTAGGAATAATTAGCAATAATTAGAAATAATTAGCAATAATTAGAAATAAATAGTAATAATTAGCAATAATTAGTAATAATTAGCAATAATTAGTAATAATTAGCAATAATTAGCAATAATTAGCAATAATTAGCAATAATTAGCAATAATTAGCAATAATTAGAAATAAATAGAAATAATTAGCAATAATTAGCAATAATTAGCAATAATTAGCAATAATTGGAAATAATTAGCAATAATTAGCAATAATTAGTAATAAATAGTAATAATT
Organism: Viscum album; assembly: GCA_963277665.1. Classification (NCBI taxonomy): domain Eukaryota; kingdom Viridiplantae; phylum Streptophyta; class Magnoliopsida; order Santalales; family Viscaceae; genus Viscum; species Viscum album. The sequence goes on from OY728131.1 coordinate 929,703,047, forward strand.
AGTAATAAATAGCAATAAATATTAATAAATAGGAATAATTAGTAATAATTAGGAATAATTAGTAATAATTAGGAATAATTAGTAATAAATATGAATAATTAGTAATAATTAGGAATAAATACTAATAATTAGTAATATTTACTAATAATTAGGAATGAATACTAATAATTAGTAATATTTAGCAATAATTAGTAATAATTAGATATAATTAGATATAATTGTCCTTGCTTGGTTGATCACCTTGCAAGTAGCGTTGCAATAGGACAACCTAAGTCATTCCCTTCTCATCTATAAGAATTATCTCACATGACCCTTTACATAGACCATTCTTCCTTTAAAATTTAAGGGAAATATATTGATTTCCCCTCAAAATTTTAAGGAAGAATGATCTATGTAAAGGAAGCAAGATGATTCTTAGAGATGAGAACGATATTACTTTGGTCGTCCTATTACAACACTACTTGTGAGGTGATCAACCATGCAAGGAAAATTATAGAGTTTACATTGGACATGACTAACACAAACTTTTTATTGCGCATGACCTGACAATTGGCGACCCTTTGAGATTTGAACATGTTAAGAATAGAGCAAAGTCTGTTGCGAATATTGATAATTTTAATATTTTATAATTTTTTTATTATTTTAATAATATTAATATTATTTTTTCATAAATATTGATAATATAATTTTTTTATTAGTAATAATTAGATATAATTATAATTAGTAAATGAAAATTACTTGGATAATGAAGGGAAAATTTGTAATCATCTCCACAACGATGATTACCAAATTTCCTTTCATTATTCAAGCAGTTTTCATTTTTCTAAGTATTGCTAAGTATTGATAAATTAGTAATAATTATAAATAAACAGTAATAAACAGTAATAATTAGTTAGGAACAGTTAGATAGAAATTTTAATAAATTTTAATAAATTCCAAGAACCCGACACAATTTCTAGTGGATTGACGACACTCCTTTTGCTCGATGAATTTTCTCCTTTCAACTCTCACCGACTCAAAACAATATGAAAAATGTGCTGCTACATAGGCATATTCAATCTCGTATACATGAGATTGGATATGCATTCGCAGGATCCTATTTTTTATAATTTTTTCAGGCAGTGACAGTTGGAAGAAGATGATTCATCGACGAAAAGGGGGCTCTTTTGTCTGACGGCTCATTTACTTGCATCTTTCTCACACTAAAATCACAATGAAGAATCTGGTTAGAGATACATATATTCATTCTCATGCATACGAGGATGAATATTCATACCTCCGACCAGATTCTTCATTGTGATTTCAGTGTGAGAAAGATGCAAGTAAATGAGCCGTCGGAGAAAAGAGAAGCCGTCAATCCACTGAAAATTGTGTCGCCTTTAATTAATGGTAATTATTAAGAAGTAATACTGATTATTTATATTCTTTTTTCAGATAGTATTTTTATAATTTCAAATTATTCAAAAACAATGATGATTTTATATTTTTTAGAAAAATATAGAACAAGGAAGTCGACATCAGTCATTATTAGATTACCACGCTTGGATAAATCAGCGCAGAAATCCAAATGGTTTTGGTTTAAATCCTGTATATATTGAGGGTGTTGAAGCTTTCTTAGCATTTGCATCATCAAAACCAGAATATGTTTTAGAAGACACAATTAAGTGTCCTTATAAAAAATGTGCTCTGAGAACGTTTGACACATTTGACAAGGTCGGGGGACATCTCTTGCGGTTCGGTTTTCAACCAGATTATGTTTTTTGGTATCAACATGGTGAACACAGTTCCATAGAAGATACTAATAACTTGTTTCCAGATCCATCACAGTTCCAAAATTTAGTACATGATGTTGCAGGTCCATATGTTCAAAAAACTAAAACTCACGATGATATTGATTTAACTCCTGATTTGGAACCATCTGAATTTTATGATTTGTTGAGGTTTGCTAAGGATGCATTATATCCTGGTTGCAAGATAAGAAAATTAGAAGCGGTTGAAAAATTTATGGCTATTAAATCAGATAATGCAATGTCAAAAAACTATTTTGATCAGATATTTTCTTTGGTTAAAACACTGTTACCTGAAGGAAATGTGTCGCCTTCAAATCACTATGAGATAAATAGGTTGGTTCGTAATCTAGGCCTTAGTTATCAAAAGATTCATGCATGTGAAAATGATTGCATCTTATATTCTGGTGAAAATGAGTCATTGGATAGTTGTCCAACATGTGGACAATTGAGGCATAAAGAAGCTCAACCAGGGAAGTCTAGATCGATTCCTGTAAAATAGTTGAGATATTTCCCCCTTACACCCAGGCTGCAACATTTATTTATGTATCATAACACAACGTCAATAATGTCATGGTATAAAACCAATATTTCAACTGGTAAAAGCTTGAATCATCCATCTGATGGTGATTCATGGAAACATTTTGATCGTTTGCATCCGTCTTTTACTTTAGAAGCCTGAAACATGCGATTGAGTCTTTCTACTGATGGTTTCTTTCTGTTTGGTTCTTATGGTAGTCAGCATTCATGTTGGTCTGACTTTATAACTTTGTACAATCTACCTCCATGGATGTTGATGAAGGAGCCCTATATCTTTTTGACCTTATTAATCCTAGGACATCCGAAAAAGAATATTGATGTTTATTTGAAACCATTGACTGATGAGTTAAATGCATTGTGGAGTAATGGTGTTAGTACATATGATGCTGCTGCGAAACAAAATTTCACATTAAAAGCTGCATTGATGTGGATGATTAGTGATTTTCCAGCATACGGCATGTTATCTGGCTGGAGTACACATGGTCCAAAATCATGTCCTTACTGTATTAAAGACAACAAAGCTTTTATGCTCATCAATGGAAAAAAGCCTTGCTATTTTTATTGTCATCACAGATTTCTTCCAACCGATCATCCTTTTCGAAGGAAAATATATCATTTCAGAAAAGGCACAATTGAAAGGGATGAACCTCTAAAAATGATCTCAGGTACAGAGTTAAAATTAGTTGTATTTTCATTACCTCCCGTCACATTTGGTCCAATAGTAAACCAACAGAAAATTCATGGCTTTGGGAAAGAACATAATTGGATAAAACGAAGAATTTTTTGGGATCTCCCATATTGGTATGATTTTTTGGTCCACCACATGTTGGATGTCATGCACATTGAGAAGAACTATTTTGATAATTTATTTCATACAGTTTTGGATACACTAAGTAAGACCAAAGATAATGTAAAAGCACGATTAGATCTTGCCCAAATTTGTAGGCGACCGGAACTTGAAATATTTGAAAATGTCAGATCACAGAGGTTAATGAAGCCAAAAGCACCTTATACACTATCCAAAGAAATTCATTTATTATTTTGTCAGTGGATTGTAGATTTGAGACTTCCAGATGACTATGCTTTCAATTTGGGAAGATGTGTTAAGAATGGTCATATTACTGAATTAAAAAGTCATGATTGTCATGTTATAATGGAAAGAATTATTCCGATTGGATTCAGAGGTTTTTTGAATTCTATAATTTGGGATTCGATAAAATACATATCATATTTTTTTCGAGACATTTGTACAACGACAACTGACTATGATGTGCTGAGAAAACTGGAAGAAGATGTTGCTGTAATTATATGTAAACTGGAAAAAATATTTCCACCTACTTTATTTGACTCAATGGAACATATGATATTCCATTTACCACATGAAGCTAAATGTAGAGGTCCAGTACAGTTTATATTGATGTACCCATTCAAAAGATGCATGCAGAAATTGAAAAAAAAGTACGTAACAAAGCATCAGTTGAAGGCTCAATTACTGAAGCTTATTTGAAAAAGGAAATTGATTTCTTCCTGCTCTCACTATTTTGAATCTGAATATCCCTCAAAACAAAACCTCATGGGATCAAATGAGGGAAATGTTAATGATGAAATAGACAATCACTTATCAGTTTTTAATCAGCCAAATCTTGGCTTCGGTGGAGTTTAAGAACGATGGATTTCAGACAATGAACATCACAAAACTCATACACATGTTCTGCTCAACTGTGAAGAAATGAAAAAATTTGTACTATGAGTGCTTCTATCACTTATTCTATAATTTCTGTTACAGTATGTAAACTTATTTTATTTGTAGGTTATATGATAATCATATCAAGAAACAAGTTCCACAAATTACAGCAGCTACTCTTGAAGAACGCAAACAATTTTTTTTCTCAATGGTTTCAAAAGATGGTAACATAAATTATTGATGGTTTAATATCGATCAAGTTTACTATTTATTATATTGATAATTGTTTAAAAATTTTCAGGTGTCTCTACATGTTGATAAAATTGATAAGCGACTGTATATATTGAGTAACCCACCATCCAAAATGGTTAAATCTTATAATTCATATGTGGTGAATGATTTTTGATTTCATACATGTGCATATGGGGAATCAAAAAAAAAACAATGAACAATGGAGTTTGTTTGAGAGGATTGCATCATAGAGAAACTGAAGTTGACTTTTACGACATTATGGATGAAATTATTGAGCTATGTTATCTTGGAAAAAATTACATAACGATGTTTAAATGTCAGTGGTTGGATACTAATAGAGGCTTGCGTGTTAATCCAACTCATGGAATCATCAATATTAATATAAAAGTCTTCTTGTAGTAAATGAACCATTTTTACTGGCTCAATAGGCACATCAAATTTATTATAAAAAAAACTATGCTACTTCAAGAGACCTGGGTGATTGGTGGAGCATAATAAAAATGAAATCTCGTGAAAATCAATTTACTCAAACTGAATGTGGTTCCGCTGAAGTGGAAGAAATTGAAATTTTTAAAGAGACTACTCAAAATCCATCTTTTTCACAAAGAAACGTGAATATCGACGAGGACACCCCACAATTAAGGGTCCATAGTGATGAAGATGTTAATGATGTTACAAATGAAATTGAAATGACAAGGGATGATGAAAGTGAAACTCATATGGATATTGATGATGCCGAAGAGGAATATGAAGACATTTACATCGTTAGATATGAAGATGATGATGAAGGTGAACATTGACATAGTTAAATGCTGGTTATGACCATAACTAATATATATATATATATATATATATTAGTTATTTTCAACTATCTGATAACAAAAATCATTTTGTGTTTCAGATTGACTCTGATTTATTGCGTGAGTTAGAGGAGGCTGAGCTACCTTTAGATGAGGGGGATGTGGGATCATCTGACCCACAACCTATTGGTGGTTCAGGAGGTACGTGGAGGGGGCACGGTCTTGCATGACTGATGATTCCTGAACCTATCCCAGAGCGACGTCCATGTCTTGGCTTCGATCCACACACACAGAGGTATGATAACCTGTATATTTTAGTTATATTTCATTAATTTATTTATATATATAATAATTGTTTGATTATTTATTCATTTTTCATAGTTTTGCGCATGTAGCTGTTGGACAGGGGAGCACTATCTTGCACAATTATTTTTCTCATCCATAGACCACATGGGAACAGATTCCCATTGATGTACATCTCGGAATGTACAATCATTGGTTGGTACGTAAATAAATAATATTTATTTTGAAATTTATTTTATTAATAACTTTATATTATAAATTATTTGTAGGGTTTATGGTATCCCATCTATGATAGCATGCGTGACGATATCCATGCAGCATGGGAGGTGGATATGCGTGAGCGTTTGCGTCAGTTTTTGCACAATTTGAGAAAGACGACCATTAAGAAAGCAGGAGCGACAATATTTGATGAGTCGTGTAGAGCCCACCGACCAGAGTACATTTCATATCAGGTTTGGGATGGATTATGTGCACACTAGTTGGGTGGTGGATTTCAGAGGAGGTCTTCATTGGGTCGGCAGAACCAGGGGATACAGGAGGAGACACATCGAGCTGGTAGCCGTACATTCAGTACACATAGAGAGCATATGGTAAGTATTTTTTTTAAATATTTTATATAACTTCAAATATAAATAGTTTATTTTATATTCATATAGGTAGTCGAGCATCCCGATATTATAGAGTACGATGTTTATCGGAGGATGTACAGTGATCCAGCCACCAGAGAGATTAGAGGTGATCGCCAGCGTCAGATTGTGGTTAGTCTTATTTTTTTTTTCAGTTTGACAATTAACTACATTTAATATTTTCACAATTTTAATTTGAAATTGGAATTGAAGGAGTCATATGAGGCTGCGACTTCTCAGACACAGGCTGAGGGTCAGGACGAGGTGGCTGATCAAACCAGTGCCCACCATTTTGATGAGGCAGCATGGATGCAGGCGACTTAGTATGGCTTTGAGAAGGGTCGAGTAGTTGGTATCAGCTCTCATGTGACTCCTGGTACTTATTATGGTACTTCTGCGATGTCGGCGTCCAGCTCGAGAGGAGATCATGGAGAGGCATCATCTTCTGGCTCACAATATCAGGAGCAGTTCCGATCTCAGAATGACCTTATAGAGAGTTTGCAGAAGCATCAAGAAGAGATACGTCAGCAACAACATCACAAGGAGGAGATGCGTCGATGGCAGCAGCAGCAGCACAAGGAGGATATGCATCGATGGCAGCAACAACATCACGAGCAGATGGAGTACATGCGCCGTCTGACTCGTAGTTTAGGGATGGAGTTTCCTCCACCAGCTCTTTCAGCTCCTCCACCTCCTCCAGAAGATGACCCCCCAGTGATTTTTTTATGTCAAAAACATTTGAATTTAAATTTGTTGTAATATGAACTATTTACAGTTTCAGTCTTTTATATCGGTGCGATTATTACATAATTTAATTTTTAATATTTTATGATTTTTTTTGTGAATATTGAGAATTTTAATATTTTTTATTTTTTTATTATTTTAATAATATTAATATTATTGTTTCATTAATCATAATTTTATTAAATATATTTTTTTCACTATTATATTTTTTAATATTTGTTTATTTTACTAATAATAATAATAATGATAATATTTTATGATTTTTTTATATTTGTTTTGTGAATATTGAGAATTTTAATATTTTTTATTTTTTTATTATTTTAATAATATTAAAATTAAAATTTCAACAATCATAATAATATTTTATGATTTTTTTTATATTTTTTTTGTGAATATTGAGAATTTTAATATTTTTTTTTATTTTAATAATATTAAAATTAAATTTTCAATAATCATAATTTTATTAATTTTTTTTTAAAATTTATTTATTATTTGCGACGGGATATGTTGCGAGGGATCCCGTCGCAAATAGTCTAAATATTTTTTTCTTAAAAAAGGTATTTGCGATGGGATTACGGGCCCGTCGCAAAAAAGTATTTGTGACGGTCCCGTCGCAAAAGAGATTATATATATATAAAGTATATAATCGGAGACTTATTTACGACGACGTTTTCTGCAACAGACTATTTGCGACGGGGCCCCATCGCTAAAGCCTATTTGTGATGGGATCCCGTCGTAAATACCTTGAATTCTAGTAGTGTCTCCCTATATCAGCACTAAAAAAGCACTGATAAATGCCCTGTCTGCTGCTACAAAAAATTCTGCATTAGCACACCCAAACACCTGCAAAAAATTTAGCCTCAATAAGTATACCCATACAAAATTAACACATAAATCATAAGATAATTAGACCAAGTATACCCATACAACAAGTATACCCGTACACCATTAACACATAATTCATAAGTTAATTAAGTACATACAGAATTCAATTCAGAATTCAGGGGGTTGGGGGGGGGGTGTTCAGGGGTTTGGGGTGGCTGTCTAAGGGGGGTAGGGGGTGTCCGGGGGGATGGGGGTGTCCGGGGGGAAAGGGGTGTCCAGGGGGGTGGGGGGCGGTCCAGGAGGTTGGGGGGATGTCCAAGGAGGGTGGGGGTGTCCAGGGGGGTGGGGGGTGGTCCAGGAGGTTGGGGGGCTGTCTAAGGAGGGTGGGGGTGTCTAGGGGGGGGTGGGGGGTGACCAGGTGGGGGGGGGGGGGGGTGTCCATGGGGGTGTCCAGGGGGGTGGGCTGGTGTCCAGGGTGTTGGGGGGGGGGGGCTTTCCAGGGGGTGGGGGATGTCCGGGGGGTGGGGGGTGGTCCGGGGGGTTGGTGGGGCTGTCCAAGGGGGGTGGGGTGGTGTCCAGGAGGGTGGGATGGGGGTGTCCGGGGGATAGGGGTGTCCAGGGGGGTGGGAGGTGTCCGAGGGGGGGGGGGGTCCAAGAGGTTGGGGGGCTATCCAAGGGGGGTGGGGTGGTGTCCAAGGAGGGGGGTGTCCGGGTGGTGGTGGGGGGAGGGCTGTCTATAGGGTGTCCAGGGGGGTGGGATGGTGTCCAGTGTGTCGGGGGGGGGGGGGGCTTTCCATGGGGTTGGTGGGGCTGTCCAAGGGGGGTGGGATGGTGTCCGGGAGGGTGGGGGTGGCCGTCCATGGGTGGGGTGGTGTCCAGGGGGGGTGGGGGGTATCCAGGTGGTGGGGTGCTGTCAAGGAGGGGTGGGGGTGCCGTCCAGGGGGGGGTGGTGGTTGTCCAGGGGGGGTGTCCAGGGGGGGGGGGGGTTGGGGGGATGTCTGAGGTGGGGGGGGGGGGGGTGTCTATGGGCATGTCTAGGGGGTTGAGGGGGATTTCCAGGGGGTGGGGGGTGTTCAGGTCATAGGTCAGTTGTTGTTTTCACTTAAAATTGTGTCCATTTTAAACAAAAGAGAGACACTTTTAGTGATACCGGCCACACTGGGCCTCAGATTGAGGTGGGGTTGACTCGTAAACGTCGAAAAGGACCCATGGATTGTTCTCCTATAGGATCAACACAATCCGAATGCGTTTGGTCAGATTTCCATACGTCAGTTGTTGTTTTCACTTAAAATTGTGTCCATTTAAAAAAAACGAGAGACCCTTTGAGTGATACCGGCCACATCATGCCTCGGATTAAGGCCAGGTTGACTCTTACACGTCACAAAGGACCCATGGATTTTTCTCCTAAAGGATCAATACAATACGAATGCATTTGGTCGGATTTCCATAGGTCATTTTTTGTTTTCACATAAAATTGTGTCCATTTTAAACAAAAGAGAGACACTTTGAGTGATACCGGCCACAACGTGCCTCAGATTGAGTCAAAGTTGACTTTTACACATCAAAAAGGAACCATGGATCATTATCCTATAGGATCAAGACAATATGAATGCGTTTGGTTAGATTTCCGTAGGTCAGTTGTTGTTTTCACTTAAAATTGTGCCCATTTTAAACAAAAGAGAGACACTTTGAGTGAAACAGGATAAAACGTGCCTCATATTGAGGCGGGGTTGACTCATACACATCTCAAAGGACTCATGTATCGTTATCCTATAGTATAAAGACAATCCGAATGCGTTTGGTCAGATTTTCGTAGGTGAGTTGTTGTTTTCCCTTAAAATTGTGTCCATTTTAAACAAAAGAGAGACACTTTGAGTGATACCGGCTATACCATGCCTCAAATTAAGGAAGGGTTGACTTTTAAATGTCTTAAAGGACCCATGTATCTTTCTCATAAAGGATCAAGACAATACGAAGGCGTTTGGTTGGATTTCTGTAGGTCAGTTGTTGTTTTCACTAAAAATTGTATCCATTTTAAACAAAAGAGAGACACTTTGAGTGATAATGGCCACACCGTGCCTCAGATTGAGGCAGGGTTGAATCTTACATGTCTAAAAAGACCAATTTATCATTATCATAAAGGATCAAGACAATCTAAATTCATTTGGTCAGATTTCCATAAGTCAGTTGTTGTTTTCACTTAAAATTGTGTCCATTTTAAACAAAAGAGAGACACTTTGAGTGATACTGGTAACACCGTGCATTAGATTGAGACAGGGTTGAATAATAAACATCTCAAAGGATCCATGGATCATTCTCTTAAAGGATCAATACAATCCGAAAGTGTTTGGTCAGATTTCCATACGTCAGTTGTTGTTTTCACTTAAAAATCTATCCATTTTAAACAAAAGAGAGACCCTTTGAGTGATACCGGACACACCGGGCCTCATATTGAGGTGATGTTGACTTTTACACGTCCCCAATGCACCCATGGATCGTTCTCCTAAAGTATCAACACAATCCAAATGCTTTTGGTCGGATTTTTGTACGTCAGTTGTTGTTTTCACTTAAAAATCTATCCATTTTAAACAAAAGAGAGACACTTTGAGTGATACTAGCCACACCGTGCCTCGGATTGAGGCGGGGTTGAATTTTACACATCTCAAAGGACTCATGGATCGTTCTCATAAATGATCAAGACAATCCGAATGCATTTGGATGGATTTATGTAGGTCAGTTGTTGTTTTCACTTAAAATTGTGTCCATTTTAAACAAAAGAGAGACACTTTGAGTGATACCGGCCACACCATGCCTCGAATTGAGGCAGGGTTGACTCATACACATTTCAAAGTACCCATGGATTGTTCTACTATTGGATAAAGATAGTCCAAATGCGTTTGGTCATATTTCCGTAGGTTATTTTTTGTTTTCACTTCAAATTGTGTCCATTTTAAACAAAAGAGAAACGCTTTGAGTGATACCGGCTAAACCATGCCTCATATTGAGGTGGGGTTGACTCTTAAATGTAAAAAAGGACCTATGTATCATTATACTATAGGATCAAGACAATATGAATGCGTTTGGTTGGATTTTTGTAGGTTAGTTGTTGTTTTCACTTAAAATTGTGTCCATTTTAAACAAAAAAGAGACACTTTGAGTGATACCGGCTATACCGTGCCTCAGATTGAAGCGGGGTTGACTCGTACACATCTCAAAGGACCCATGGATCGTTCTCATAAAGTATCAAGACAATAATAATGAATCTGGACAGATTTCTGCAGGTTAGTTGTTGTTTTTACTTAAAATTGTGTCCATTTTAAATAAAAGAGAGACACTTTGAGTGATACCGGCCACACTGTGCCTCGGATTGAGGCGAAGTTGACTCGTACACATCTCAATGGACCCATGGATAGTTCTCATAAAGGATCAAGACAATATGAATGTGTTTGGTTGGATTTCCGTAGGTCAGTTGTTGTTTTCACTTAAAATTGTGTCCATTTTAAACAAAAGAGAGACACTTTGAGTGATACCGGAAACACCGTGCCTCGAATTGAGATGGGGTTGACTCGTAAACGTCGTAAAGGACCCATGGATTGTTCTCCTAAAGTATTAATACAATCCTAAATCATTTGGTAGGATTTACGTACGTCAGTTGTTGTTTTCACTTAAAAATATGTCCATTTTAAACAAAAGAGAGACCCTTTGAGTGATACCGGCCACACCGGGCCTCAGATTGAGGCGGGGTTGACTCTTACACATCCCCAACGTAACCATGGATTTTTCTCCTAAAGTATAAACACAATATGAATGCGTTTGGTCAGATTTCAGTACGCCAGTTGTTGTTTTCACTTAAAAATATGTCCATTTTAAACAAAAGAGAGACCATTTGAGTGATACCGGCCACAACGGGCCTCAGATTGAGGCGGGGTTGACTCTTAAACATCTCAAAGGATCCATGTATCTTTATACTAAAGGATAAAGACAATACTAATGCGTTTGGTTGGATTTCCGTAGGTCGGTTGTTCTTTTCCATTAAAATTGTGTCCATTTTAAACAAAAGAGAGACACTTTGAGTGATACCGGCTAGACCGTGTGTAACACCCCGAGCTTCCACGATACACCTCTCTTTCAATAATGCAATAGCTTGCATTGTACGCAAGTTTGAGTTCTAAAACACCGCGACTAATGAAAGTAGCCGTTATGAATAGTAGTAACCACTTTTTGAAATTATAGAAAATTTATATTTCAAAATGGAATTCATTTTTGTATTCCTAATATTGAAATTAGCCTATGTTGAATTTTTTGTAATTTTCGGAGAACTTCAAAATTTTTATCAATAGTGAAAAATACTTAAAACAACTTTTTTAATCAAAATAATTTATTGTGATAAATTATACTATTTAGTGGCCTTAAAGTATAAATAGAATATATTTTTACCATTTTATCCAATGGTGGTCATTAGAATTAATTTAACATTGAAATTGGACATAAACAATTGCCAATCTTTTGATATAAATTGTTTCTTAAAAACACGCTATTTGTTGTGACAGCGGGAATTAATTATAAAATTAATTAATGCAACTTATATGTTTGGAATTTTGTAAAATAGACATCATTTTTGAATTCGGAATATCAATTATAGCTTAGGGTGAAATTTTGGCATTGTTCTGAAAAACTTCAATTTTTGATGAATAGTGAAACCACTAAGTGGTAGTTAAATAACTGATTTTTTGTTTAAATGAAATATTACCACTTCTGTGATTTTATTTTCAAAAATCCGACATACATGGTTGTCATTAAGAAGTAAAATATGGTTCAATAAGATTAAAATAATTTTTTGGTGAATAGTAACTTTTAAGTTCTTAATCGCGATTAGAGGTAATTAGTGTAGTTTAAGGTACAAATAATGTTTTAATAATATGAGATGAGCATGACACTTGTCCTACTCCTATTGGATGAGTCATGGCCGACCAAGAAAACCCATGGGTCAACTTGGGGACCCCATGGAGCCACTTTAGTTGGAAAATGACATTAATATATATTTATTTAATGTTAAAATTAAATTGACACAAACATGAGTTATTTTACTAAAATAGTTTTTAATTGGGGTTACACAATTCCAAATTTTGACTATAAATATTCATTAGAAATCTAAAAAGATTTACTACATCATAGTATTTTTTTTATAATTTTTAGACATTAAATAAATTAAATTATTTATGACATCATTATGATGCAGCGATGGCATCATTATTTAACGATTTTAATAAAATGAAAAGATAATGTAAAATACAAGGCTTAAACTTTTCCAAAGACTATTGGATGAGTAGATTTCGAACCCTTATCACCTTATCCACGAATTATATAAGTGTGGGACCTTTAGAATCCGAAAAGCATTGTGTAATAATGTAACATTTCAATCATTTCAAAAGAGCCCCTCCTCTCCACTTATAAAAGGCCCCCACCTCTCCCACCTTATTCACACATTCAATCCATTTGGCTCGGCCAACCTCTGCCCAAATACTCTCCCAACTTTCCCCTCTTACTCCTAGAATCCTCACTTTGGGCAGAACTCTTCTCAAGGAAGCCTTTGGCTCAAATCAAAAAGAGTTACCCGATTTTGAGGTAATGTCTTCTCTAATGTTGTTTTGTTTTATTTTTCTTCTCAAACCCCCTAAACTCTTTTTATTAATTTCTTTTGTAACAACAACAGTATCCTCAATATACTAGGATGTTTTTATAAGAAGTATTCGAGCTACACTTACACACACATACATCTAATGGTTAAAGAACATACGGTTTCTGTGGATGGCGAATTTCTGCCTCACGAAACGATGATTGTTCAACACTCATATAACACCTTCAAAGGTGGCCATTAAGATGTAACTATTTTTATATATGATATATAATATGTTTATGTTTTACTTATGCTTCTTTATTTCTCATTTATGGCATACTTTATGATTTCCATTATGGGTAAAACGCGATAATTTCATTTTAGGAAGTGCAGACTACCGCCCCCTCAAAGTGATGTGAATCGTTAATGCCATATGTTGGATGTATAAAGGATGGAGTAAATGATATTATATATGATATTATACTGGAACTATATTATACCTTTATATAATTATGATTTCATTACATTAAATACGAAATAGAAATGAAAGTAGCGTTCATGCGTACGTACGGCTTACCGTCTCCATGAACGGTGCATTTCATTTCTTACCTCTAAATGTTACGTAATATTATGAATGAATGTATATACTGGATATATATGATATATATGATATCTACATCATGAATATAATTCTGGATATAATGGATATTTCACCACATGAACAACTTGTAATTATAAGAAGGTTATTGTTGACACAAGTACCAAAGATCGACAAAACGACCGTTATTAACTTAAATAATTACATAACGTTCATAACATTGTAATAAGTGATATAAAAAGGATAATTAAATTGAAAATGGTTCTTAATAAGGTAGATATTAACTCTAGTTTATTATTCAGGAGGTTAAAGAACGGTTGAGTCAAGTCGGACATGAGGTAAGGGAACTTCTTAACCCAACTTCAATTCTTTGGGTTAATCTCCTACTTTCAAATTACGTCATGATATTATTATCTCCTATATTGTATTTGTACTTTCTTTATGTGTATCTATAGTAAATACACATAATAGATCTATTTTATTTGTAAGGAAACTTCTTAACCCAACTTCAATTATTTGGGTTAATCTCCTACTTTCAAATTACGTCATGATATTATTATGTCCTATCTTGTATTTGTACTTTCTTTATGTGTATCTATAGTGAATACACATAATAGATCTATTTTATTTGTAAGGGAACTTCTTAACCCAACTTCAATTCTTTGGGTTAATCTCCTACTTTCAAATTACGTCATGATATTATTATGTCCTATCTTGTATTTGTACTTTCTTTATGTGTATCTATAGTGAATACACATAATAGATCTATTTTATTTGTAAGGGAACTTCTTAAACCAACATCCATTCTTTGGGTTAATCTCCTAATTTCCAATTATGTCATGATATTATTATGTATTATTTTGTATTTTTACTTTCTTTATGTGTACCTATAGTGAATACACATAATAGATCTATTTTATTTTAAAAATGATCTTTTTAAGGACTTCGTCTCAATCTCCTTTCATTGAGTCATATTTGGTTTTATACACAACTTTCTTTTATACGGTGTATAAACCCCTTTGACTTTTACGTTTATTCAAAAGGAATCTTTTTTATACGAAGCGTTTTACTAAACGACAAAAAGGGAATGTTTTTTCTTTCCGTACTTATGCGGAGACAACGACTTCTCCGCCGCCGTGACCATTATTTGAGTTTCGGCTTCCTCTACAAGCCATCATTTTTTTAATGAAAAATAAATACAAAGTTTTAACTTTCTTTTATTTTGGTATTGAAAATGGTTTTGAAAGTGTTTTTATTATATCAATGTGTTGCATTTATATCTTGTGATTGAAATGTGGAAATGTTATGTTTCCTTTATGCATGTTTTATGTGATACGATTATGTTATGGTTTATGATATGTTTAAACCTATTCATATGAGGAATGCATTAGACTTAATAAGTGACGGGTGGAGCCCGCTATAGCTCCTCAATGCATCGGCAGGTCTCATGAGACAAACTAGTGTCTTGGCACAAGACCTTGACAAAATCTTATTTGTGGTCTTGGCACGAGGCCTTGACTACGTGGTTATGATAGTCTGGCATTATGCATTCCATCATTATGAAAGTGGTTATTGATATTGCATGTGATTATTCGACCAGTAGAATATCCATGTGAAGAAGTGAATGACATTATCTCATTTTACTTTTGCCATTTTATATTGAAGTTCAAGTTTAAAAGGCTTTTGTTTTAGTTATACATCGCCTTAAATGTTAATGTTTATTTATGAAAGCTTCCGCTATATTGTTAACCTTACTGAGCATCTGAGCTCACCCCTTTCAATGTTTTAATATTTTTCCAGGATGTGAAGGAGTAATTTATGAGTGACCTGCAGGGGTAGTCAGAAAGGGATATGATTGTGGACTATGAAGACCATGTTATTGTAGTTTGTTTACTTTTTGATGTAATGAAAGACTTATGAATGTATCTAGTGTTTTCAAGGCTACTAAACTAATCGGTCTTTCGAGACTTGATCTTTTGTGATCATGCCAATGTTACGAAGTAATGCACCGGCTCTGGGTAGCTGGGGTCGGGGCGTTACAGTTGGTATCAGAGGAAGTTTATTACAAACCTTGGAAGCTAGATTTAGATAAACTCTGATTAGAGCACGTAGACCTAAGATGAACTTTGAGGATTAGTATAGAAGAACTTCCTAGAATTTTGGTATTGTAGAGATTTTGTGAGTTTTCCGAGAAATACATCCCTGTCTGGATACGAGCAGGTAGAGGCGGCTCTGGCATAGATGTTCCTAGGGATAAAACCCGAAAACACCGCTTTGAGCTAGACTCGAACGGGAACTGGTGCACGACAACGGGCCTTGCTGCACTCTTGGTTACGACACTCCCGGGGGATATGCTTAGGATAACTCTCATTTTATTTACAAATCATTATGAAGGGTTTATGAGTATATACTTCCTCAAAGAAAACATTTTTATGATTATGGATTATATCCATAAATAGTTCAATTTATGTTAAGTGTTTTATAAGTATGGGATTATGTATTTTGATTCATAAACTGATCTAGTTTATGCCATTGTTTAGAAATGGCGCCTAGTGGAAGAAATGGAAACCATATCAATGCACGCACTCCATGTAAGGATTTCCCTCCTGCTCAAGATAATTATAGTGGGGCTGGTGATGCAACTGGTGCCGATCAGCTAATCACCATACTGGGACAACTTACTCAGGTTATGAATAATAACCTTACCCGTATGGAGCACCCTGATCCACAGCGTAGAGGATCAATGTTAGACCGCTTCATGAGGCAACAACCACCAACCTTCAATGGGAGTACAAATCCTATAGTAGCTGAGCAATGGATAAATTCCTTTGAGAAAATATTCCATGCCTTGGGGAGTAGTGAAAGGGAGAAGGTTGTCATGGCAGTTTACCACCTCACTGGAGATGCCGATCAGTGGTGGTCGCTGATTCAAAACACAAAGGAAGATGATGACGTATCGAATATGGAATGGAGGGAGTTCAAAGAGATTTTCTTAGAAAAATACTTTCCTCGTGACCATCGAGCAGATATGGAAAGGCAATTTCTGAGTCTGAGGCAGAAGGAGGATGAGAATGTTGCAAAGTATGAGGCTAACTTTACAAGGTTAGTGAGGCATGCTTCCGATTATATACGTAACCCAAGGAGTAAGAGTGATCGTTTCTTTGATGGGTTAAAACCATTTCTCCGTCGATCTTTAGTATCACAATCCTTCTCATCATACGAAGATATTGTCTCATGTGCTATCAAGACAGAAAAGGAATTCTCTAAGTCTTATGACAACAAAGTAAAGCAAGAGAAGAAGAGAACGATGGAACAAGAGGCAGATAAAGGGAAAAAGGGAAAGAAGGATTTTCCATTATGTGATAATTGTGGGAAGAATCACCCTGGTACGTGCCTAAAAGGAATGAGAGTTTGTTATAAATGTGGAGAAAAGGGTCACCAGGCTCGTGATTGCAAGGGAAAGAAAGAGGCTGTCAAAGTTGAATGCTACAATTGTAGGGAAATGGGGCATTATGAAAATGAATGTCCTAAGCGTCAGGGAAACTTACCTCAGAAAAGGCCAAGGGATCAAGGACAATCTTATGCTGTTACTACAGTTGAAGCAGAATAACTAATGTATTGGTGCTTTTGGACTCATGGATTATATTCTGGTTATTAGAATAATGTGATATATATATAAGGATTGTACTGCAGTACTTTTTGATTTCAGTAAGGTTTTAATATGATTAAGGTAATCATATTTTTAGTATGTGACAATAAGAGAAACTTTTTTTGTTTGGGGAATCTGATGTTACAATTGATTTTGGAATTTAGAGACCTTTTAGAGAAAGTTTGGACGGAGGTATTTTGGATAACTATTAAGGTTGGAATAGATTAAGTTGAACCATGGATAGTATTGTTTAAGGTTAAAGCATTTCTGAAGATTATTTTTGGAATATTATAATACTATAGTTTTAGGAAAAAGGAAAACCTGCAGGGTGGGGCATAACCCGTCGCGTCGGACAAAGCTGCAGGAATCGAACCCACAATCATAGTGCGACAGGCCTTTATTTCCTACCACTAGCCTACAGGAAGTCCCTGGTTATTAAAAAATAATTTTACTAATCTAAATGGTATGTGTTAACATTTGGAACCTTATACAATTAGGATAAGTATAATATTTTTGAGTTCTATTATCTTTTTGATTGAAAGATGAGTTGAAGGTTGAAACTCTAATTGTCAAGCATAAATATATATATACCTATCTCTTATTCAATGAATAAATTAATTCTTAAACTTTAGTAAAGGGATATTAAAACAAAAAAATGTGTTATCCTAATACCTTATGTCTTGTTGAACTGATGATATTTTAAATCAACATAGATTGAAGGCTTTGAGGCCCTCAATTTGACAGTTGATTGTGATTGATGACCTCAATCGCTCCCTACAAATATTTACGTTTTTCCTCCAATTATATGTCTCTAATTTCCACCAATGTTCTCCTAATCGAGATCATAATTGGGTGGTGACTTTTTCATTTCCCTTTCCCTCTTATTAAGGCTAAATTTTATTAATCTTATTTCCGATGTGGGTTTTCCTCAAAGGTATTTTCTATTTTCAACCTTTTATTTTCCAAGAAAAATTTCAAATTGCGAGGATGCAATTTATTGAAGGAGGGGAGAATGTAACACCCCGAGATTCCACGATACACCTCTCTTTCAATAATGCAATAGCTTGCATTGTACGCAAGTTTGAGTTCTAAAACACCGCGACTAATCAAAGTAGCCGTTATGAATAGTAGTAACCACTTTTTGAAATTATAGAAAATTTATATTTCAAAATGGAATTCATTTTTGTATTCCTAATATTGAAATTAGCCTATGTTGAATTTTTTGTAATTTTCAGAGAACTTCAAAATTTTTATGAATAGTGAAAAATACTTAAAAAAACTTTTTTAATCAAAATAATTTATTGTGATAAATTATATTATTTAGTGGCCTTAAAGTATAATTAGAATATATTTTTACCATTTTATCCAATGGTGGTCATTAGAATTAATTTAACATTGAAATCGGACATAAACAATTGCCAATCTTTTGATATAAATTGTTTCTTAAAAACACGCTATTTGTTGTGACAGCGGGAATTAATTATAAAATTAATTAATGCAACTTATATGTTTGGAATTTTTTAAAATAGACATCATTTTTGAATTCGGAATATCAATTATAGCTTAGGGTGAAATTTTGGCATTGTTCTGAAAAACTTTAATTTTTGATGAATAGTGAAACCACTAAGTGGTAGTTAAATAACTGATTTTTCGTTTAAATGAAATATTACCACTTCTGTGATTTGATTTTCAAAAATCCTACATACATGGTTGTCATTAAGAAGTAAAATGTGGTTCAATAAGATTAAAATAATTTTTTGGTGAATAGTAACTTTTAAGCTCTTAATCGCGATTAGAGGTAATTAGTGTAGTTTAAGGTACAAATAATGTTTTAATAATATGAGATGAGCATGACACTTGTCCTACTACTATTGGATGAGTCATGGCCGACCAAGACAACCCATGGGTCAACTTGGGTACCCCATGGAGCCACTTTAGTTGGAAAATGACATTAATATATATTTATTTAATGTTAAAATTAAATTGACACAAACATGAGTTATTTTACTAAAACAGTTTTTAAGTTGGGTTACACAAGTACAAATTTTGACTATAAATATTCATTAGAAAGATAAAAAGATTTCCTACATCATATTAGTTTTTTTATAATTTTTAGACATTAAATAAATTAAATTATTTATGACATCATTATGATGCAGCGATGACCTCATTATTTAACGATTTTAATAAAATGAAAAGATAATGTAAAATAAAAGGCTTACACTTGTCCAAAGAATATTGGATGGGTAGATTTCGAACCCTTATCACCTTATCCATTAATTATATAAGTGTGGGATTTTTAGAATCCGAAAATCATTGTGTAATAATGTAACATTTCAATCTTTCCAAAAGAGCCCCTCCTCTCCACTTATAAAAGGCCCCCACCTCTCCCACCTTATTCACACCTTCAATCCATTTGGCTCGGCCAAACTCTGACCAAATACTCTCCCAACTTCCCCCTCTTACTCTTAGAAGCCTCAATTTGGGAAGAACTCTTCTCAAGGAAGCCTTTGGCTCAAATCAAAAAGAGTTACCCGATTTTGAGGTAATGTCTTCTCTAATGTTGTTTTGTTTTATTTTTCTTCTCAAACCCCCTAAAATCTTTTTATTCATTTCTTTTGTAACAACACCAGTATCCTCAATATACTAGGATGTTTTTATAAGAAGGATTCGATCAACACTTACACACACATACATCTAATGGTTAAAGAACATACGGTTTCTGTGGATGGCGAATTTCTGCCTCACGAAACGATGATTGTTCAACACTCATATAACACCTTCAAAGGTGGCCATTAAGATGTCACTATTTTTATATATGATATATAATATGTTTATGTTTTACTTATGCTTCTGTATTTCTCATTTATGGCATACTTTATGATTTCCATTATGGGTAAAACGCGATAATTTCATTTTAGGAAGTGCGGACTACCGCCCCCTCAAAGTGATGTGAATCGTTAATGCCATATGTGGGATGTATAAAGTATGGAGTAAATGATATTATACTGGAAATATATTATACCTTTATATAATTATGATTTCATTACATTAAATAAGAAATAGAAATGAAAGTAGCGTTCATGCGTACGTACGACTTACCGTCTCCATGAATGGTGCATTTCATTTCTTACCTCTAAATGTTACGTAATATTATGAATGAATGTATATACTGGATATATATGATATATATGATATCTACATCATGAATATAATTCTGGATATAATGGATATTTCACCACATGAACAACTTGTAATTATAAGAAGGTTATTGTTGACACAAGTACCAAAGATCGACAAAACGACCGTTATTAACTTAAATAATTACATAACATTCATAACATTGTAATAAGTGATATAAAAAGGATAATGAAATTGAAAATGGTTCTTAATAAGGTAGATATTAACTCTAGTTTATTATTCAGGAGGTTAAATAACGGTTGAGTCAAGTCGGACATGAGGTAAGGGAACTTCTTAACCCAACTTCAATTCTTTGGGTTAATCTTCTACTTTCAAATTACGTCATGATATTATTATGTCCTATCTTGTATTTGTACTTTCTTTATGTGTATCTATAGTGAATACACATAATAGATCTATTTTATTTGTAAGGTAACTTCTTAACCCAACTTCAATTCTTTGGGTTAATCTCCTACTTTCAAATTACGTCATGATATTATTATGTCCTATCTTGTATTTGTACTTTCTTTATATGTATCTATAGTGAATACACATAATAGATCTATTTTATTTGTAAGGGAACTTCTTAACCCAAATTCAATTCTTTGGGTTAATCTCCTACTTTCAAATCACGTCATGATATTATTATGTCCTATCTTGTATTTGTACTTTCTTTATGTGTATCTATAGTGAATACACATAATAGATCTATTTTATTTATAAGGGAACTTCTTAACCCAACTTCAATTCTTTGGGTTAATCTCCTACTTTCAAATTACGTCATGATATTATTATGTCCTATCTTGTATTTTTACTTTCTTTATGTGTATCTATAGTGAATACACATAATAGATCTATTTTATTTGTAAGGGAACTTCTTAACCCAACTTCCATTCTTTGGGTTAATCTCCTAATTTCCAATTATGTCATGATATTATTATGTATTATTTTGTATTTTTACTTTCTTTATGTGTACCTATAGTGAATACACATAATAGATCTATTTTATTTTAAAAATGATCTTTTTAAGGACTTCATCTCAATCTCCTTTCATTGAGTCATATTTGGTTTTATACACAACTTTCTTTTATACGGTGTATAAACCCCTTTGACTTTTACGTTTATTCAAAAGGAATCTTTTTATACAAAGCGTTTTACTAAACGACAAAAAGGGAATGTTTTTTATTTCTGTACTTATGCGGTGACAACGACTTCTCCGCCACCGTGACCATTATTTGAGTTTCGGCTTCCTCTACAAGCCATTATTTTTTTAATGAAAAATAAATACAAAGTTTTAACTTTCTTTTATTTTGGTATTGAAAATGGTTTTGAAAGCGTTTTTATTATATCAATGTGTTGTATTTATATCTTGTGATTGAAATGTGGAAATGTTATGTTTACTTTATGCATGTTTTATGTGATACGATTATGTTATGGTTTATGATATGTTTAAACCTATTCATATGAGGAATGCATTGGACTTAATAAGTGACGGGTGGAGCCTGCTATAGCTCCTCGATGCATCGGCAGGTCTCATGAGACAAACTAGTGTCTTGGCACAAGGCCTTGACAAAATCTTATTTGTGGTCTTGGAACGAGGCCTTTACTACGTGGTTATGATAGTCTGGCATTATGCATTCCATCATTATGAAAGTGGTTATTGATATTGCATGTGATTATTCGACCAGTAGAATATCCATGTGAAGAAGTGAATGGCATTATCTCATTTTACTTTTTCCATTTTATGTTTAAGTTCAAGTTTAAAAGGCTTTTGTTTTAGTTATACATCGCCTTAAATGTTAATGTTTATTTATGAAAGCTTCCACTATATTGTTAACCTTACTGAGCATCTGAGCTCACCCCTTTCAATGTTTTAATATTTTTCCAGGATGTGAAGGAGTAATTTATGAGTGACCTGCAGGGGTAGTCAGAAAGGGATATGATTGTGGACTATGAAGACCATGTTATTGTAGTTTGTTTACTTTTTGATGTAATGAAAGAATTATGAATGTATCTAGTGTTTCCAAGTCTACTAAACTAATCGGTCTTTCAAGACTTGATCTTTTGTGATCATGCCAATGTTACGAAGTAATGCACCGGCTCTGGGTAGCTGGGGTCGGGGCGTTACACCATGCCTCGGATTGAGGTAGAGTTGACTCTTAAAAATTGAAAAGGACTCATGGTTCATTATAGTAAAGTATCAAGACAATCAGAATGTGTTTGGTCTGATTTCCGTAGGTCAGTTGTTGTTTTCACTTAAAATTGTGTCCATTTTAAACAAAAGAGAGACACTTTGAGTGATACCGGCCACACCGTGCCTTGGATTGAGGTGGGGTTGACTCGTACACATTTCAAGGGAACCATAGATCATTCTCCTATAGTATCAAGACAATTTGAATGCATTTGGTCAGATTTCTGTAGGTTAGTTGTTGTTTTCACTTAAAATTGTGTCCATTTTAAACAAAAGAGAGACACTTTGAGTGATATAGGATATACCGTGTCTCTTATTGAGGCGGGGTTGACTCTTAAACATTTAAAATGACCCATGGATCATTATACTATAGGATCAAGACAATCCAAATGTGTTTGGTTGGATTTCCGTAGGTCATTTGTTGTTTTCACTTAAAATTGTGTCCATTTTAAACAAAAGAGAGACACTTTGATTGATAACGGCTATATCATATCATGGATTGAGGTGGGGTTGACTGATACACATTTAAAAGGACCCATGGATCGTTCTAATAAATTATCAATACAATCCAAATGCGTTTGGTTGGATTTCCGTAGGTCAGTTGTTGTTTTCACTTAAAATTGTGTCCATTTTAAACAAAAGAGAGACACTTTGAGTGATACCGGCCACAACGTGACTCAGATTGAGGCGGTGTTGACTTGTAAACGTTTCAAAGGACACATGGATCGTTCTCATAAAGTATCAAGACAATCCGAATGTGTTTGGTCAGATTTTCGTAGGTCAGTTGTTGTTTTCACTTAAAATTGTGTCCATTTTAAACAAAAGAGAGACACTTTGAGTGATATCGGCAACACCGTGCCTTGGATTGAGATGGGGTTGACTCTTACATGTCTCAAAGGACCCATGTATTATTATCATAAAGGATCAATACAATCCTAAAGAATTTGGTTGGATTTCCGTAAGTCAGTTGTTGTTTTCACTTAAAAATCTGTCCATTTTAAATAAAAGAGAGACCCTTTGAGTGATACCGGCCACACCGGGCCTCGGATTGAGGCAGGGTTGAATCATACACATCTCCAACACACCCATGGATCATTATATTAAAGTATCAACATAATACTAATGATTTTGGTCAGATTTCTGTATGTCATTTGTTGTTTTCACTTAAAAATCTGTCCATTTTAAACAAAAGAGAGACACCTTGAGTGATATCAGACACACCTTGCCTCATATTGAGGTAGGATTGACTCATACACATTTAAAAGAACCCTTTTATAGTTCTCATAAAGTATCAAGACAATATTAATGCGTTTGGCTGGATTTCTGTAGGTCAGTTGTTGTTTTCACTTAAAATTGTGTCCATTTTAAACAAAAGAGAGACACTTTGAGTGATACCAGACACACCGTGCCTCAGATTGAGGAGGGGTTGACTATTAAATGTCACAAATAACCCATGGATCATTATAATATAGGATAAATACAATACGAATGCGTTTGGTTGGATTTTCGTAGGTCAGTTTTTGTTTTCACTTAAAATTGTGTCCATTTTAAAAAAAAGAGAGACACTTTGAGTGATACCGGCTAAACCGTGCCTCGTATTGAGGCAGGGTTTACTATTACATATCTCAAAGGACCCATGGATAGTTCTCATAAA
Organism: Viscum album; assembly: GCA_963277665.1. Lineage (NCBI taxonomy): Eukaryota > Viridiplantae > Streptophyta > Magnoliopsida > Santalales > Viscaceae > Viscum > Viscum album. The sequence continues at coordinate 929,727,497 of OY728131.1, forward strand.
GAATCAAGACAATCTATATGCATTTATTCAGATTTCCGTAGGTCATTTGTTGTTTTCACTTAAAATTGTGTCCATTTTAAACAAAAGAGAGACACTTTGAGTGATAATGGCTAAACCGTGACTCAGATTGAGGCGGGGTTTACTCGTAAACATTGAAAAGGACCCATGGATCATTCTCCTATAGTATCAAGACAATCCGAATGCGTTTGGTCAGATTTTCATAGGTGAGTTGTTGTTTTCACTTAAAATTGTGTCCATTTTAAACAAAAGAGAGACACTTTGAGTGATACCGGCTAAACTATGCCTCAGATTGAGGCGGGGTTGACTCGTACATGTCACAAAGGACCAATTTATAGTTCTAATAAAGGATCAAGATAATCTGAATGCGTCTGGTCAGATTTCTGTAGGCCAGTTGTTGTTTTCACTTAAAATTGTGTCCATTTTAAACAAAAGAGAGACACTTTGAGTGATAACGGCCACACCGTGCCTCGGATTGAGGGGGGGTGGGGTTGACTTTTACATGTCAAAAATTACCCATGGATCATTCTCATAAAGTATCAAGACAATCCGAATGCATTTGGTCAGATTTCTGTAGGTCAGTTGTTGTTTTCACTTAAAATTGTGTCCATTTTAAACAAAAGAGAGACACTTTGAGTGATACCGGTAACACTATGCCTTGAATTGAGACAAGGTTGACTCGTACACAGAACAAATGACCCATGTATCATTCTCCTAAAGTATCAATACAATCCTAAAGTGTTTGGTCATATTTCCCTACGCCAATTGTTGTTTTCACTTAAAAATCTGTCCATTTTAAACAAAAGAGAGACCCTTTGAGTGATACCGGTCACACCGGGCCTCATATTGAGGCAGGGTTGACTCTTACACATCCCCAAATCACCCATGGATCATTCTACTAAAGTATTAACACAATCCGAATGCGTTTGATCAGATTTCTGTATGTCAGTTGTAGTTTTCACTTAAAAATCTGTTCATTTTAAACAAAAGAGAGACACTTTGAGTGGTTCATCATTCTTGCATGTTGCTGGTACATATCATCTATTAAAATGAAAAAATGACTCATTGGAGAAAGGATGTTTTATTTAATAACAATTAAAATTTTCCTACGAACATTTACATACAAAAATGTTTCATCTTTTGATCCCCTTAACCCCTCTCAAAAATGACCACCAATTGTACACGTCCCCAAGTCAAATCTTCACGCTATTTGTGTAAAATATGCCCTCAGGTATGTGGACCGCTCTTTTCTGAACAAATCTATATCTTCTTGTGAGTATGAGGATTTTCAGTAGTCAGAGTAGTACCGAAAAATATAAAAATAAAGAATTAATAAATAAATTAAATGAACTAGTAGTTGTTTTTGAAAATACCTCTTTAGGGATGCTAGTTTGTTGATGAAAAACGATATCTTTCATAAATTTACAAACATAATAACCACAATCATTATCATTTGTTTTTTTTGGACACTATAAACAAATTATTAATTAGGAGAATAAGTAACTTGGGTTGAGATGTGTTTGTATAGTGAAATTTTATTATATATACCCTGATATTTTTCCAGACGTAGTACTTGATCGCCTCCTTATGCTTAGCCCCTGTCCTCATTCCTTTTTTTAGAAGATAATGATACACCACCCTATAATAATATAATCCTCAGTAAAAGATAATATAAATTATATTACTTGATATTTAGACCTAAAACATAGGATGTAGTGTCTTACAGATTCACAAAATCCATCATGTGTGGTCGGTTTGATGGATATACTTGCTTTGAATCCAGAAAATAAATATTTGAAGTATCCAATTTCACCGCAATTAGCATCCAATGTTTCCTAAAAACACAAAAAGGAATAATTAATAAAATAAGTGAAAATATAATTGATATGCTTTAATCGTAGAGTTTTACCCCTGCATGGTTGGTATTAGGAAGAGTTCGTCATCTATAATCTTTCTTTCAAATGTTTTCGGCAAGCCGTTCACTATTTAATTCTTTTTTGATGGATCTAATTTTGTTAGATGTGTTGATGTGGTATGAGGACTAACGATTCCGAATTTTGGATCATGAGAAAATTCCTTCAACTGTTTTTCATATATACATCTATCAACAACATAAAATGCATTTAGTCATAATTTGCACATTAGATCATCTTTTAGAAAATAAATTCATGAAAACATACCTCATATATATATTTACAACTGTGACGCCTAGCCAACCATTTTCAAGAATCTCATTTACATTTTCAGCAGAAACGAAATCTTGACTTTCCTCTCCATATATATTCTTTTTGAAAACCATTATATGACTACTACCACCTCTTAGCTTCGTATCCACACAAGTCTTCAATTCTAGTAAATGTGGATAGAGAACAGGTGGTGTTATTGTGCTTTCAGTAGCTCTTTGGGATCAGTTGATTGATCCTTTAGATGGTTTTGAGCCGACGTTTGTCACCCCTTCCCCTTCTCCGTCTATAATAACATTCATTGGTTCAGACCCTTTTTTCATTAATTGTTAAAGGTTTAGCTTGAAAAAAAGGAAATAAATACCTCTTTGTCTGCATATACTCTTACAAGTTGTGACGACCATGCAATGAATGTCCCAATAGCCTTTTCGACCATATTAATATCATCGTCATCAAGTGGAATAGGTAGCTCTGCAGTTGGATCATGAGCTACAGTAATCGTCACTTTCAGATGATCTTTCAGAAGTGTTCTATTATGCAGCGTGTCATCTGGGATGTTGGACACTGTAGCCCTCACTACAAGGTGATAGGTGGGTGTTGATAGATATAAATCACAATCATTATCACCCTGTATAAGATCAGTACAGGAAAATTATCAGTGTTTTTCTGATTCACATTTCATGAGAATAATTATTAGAATATTGATTACCACAGCTAAGATAGCTCTTTGAGGGGAATGACTCACCTCAAAGCTGGTGGGGGGTGGGGCGGGATCTTCACGCGCTGGTTGTTCCTGAGTTGTGTCTTCTCCTTGCTTCCCACCCATAAAAGTTTCTAGCAACTCTCCCTGCCATTGCAATTGTTCTTCAAGGGTTGCTAGTCTTTCACTCATTTGTTTCAATTTTTCATCTCTATCATCCGTTTTCTTCTTCTTCTCAAAATATAATTGGGGTGTCAACCCAAACCCCGCACCTCTGACACGACTGTATTGTTCTGGCTACTTCAAAGCCGTTGATAATAGGTCTACATCTGCTACAGGAGTAGCTGATTCTTGTGACTGTCAGATATAGGAAAACAACTAATTATTTTTATGTAATAGAAATTTAAAACAAATATTTTTATCATCGTGTCATACTTACAAATAATTTCCACACTTTTTGTGTGTTCTCATCTACTATCTTCCCTTCCTTCTTCACACGTGCCTCCTTCCATAGCACATGATGTGGGATGGAAGTGTCTTTGGTTTTAGACTCATCAATCTACATATAAAAGTATAAATATAATTATGATGCTGTTTATTGTCACCTAATAATATTACTGTAAATTTAAAATACATACCATTTTCTTTTCTAGTGAAGCGCACCCCATCCTTGATTTATGATAGGGTTATGTTGGTTTTGATGCATGTTCCTTATTTTCAGTACAGAGTTGCTGTTTCATAAATGAAATATTGACAATCAAAGTGATGAATACACATATACTCAAACAACATATTATCACCCACAATGTACCTGAAACTTCTCATCCCCACGACGACCAATAAATGCATCCCATGCTTCTTGGGATATCAGGTGAGCGTAGATAATGGGTGGGTGCGGGTTTATTTTACCTTTGGAATCTTTCAGGTGACATCTTGTTAAAATAGTGAGAAAACCTTGATGAATCCTTCCTGTAAGACTTAGTACATAATCCTTGTGTGAATCGTCTACTATAAATGTACTCTGCACGATATTGAGAAGAGTAAGACATTGTTTCATTATTTTATTTTCTAGTAAATTAAAGAAATAAATTAATAATGTTACCGTAATTTCTTCCCAGATCACAGCCTTCAGCCCAGACACAACATGGTGCCATGAATCTATGTCAATCGATATGCGTTGCTAAGTGAAAGCTTCAATGTAACTACTAAACATAGCCTTGTTGGGATTCACATGTTGGACTCATGCATTCCATCCGACATCAAATTTGATGCCTTTTCTTTTCGCCTTAAGAACTTTGGCTAACACCGTCAAACTACGACGCACCTGTGTTTTTAGCGATGCCGGTCCTTCATTCCCGACCATTTTATGGATATCAACACCATCTATATGTTCATATGAAATGGTAGCAACGACATGTGCTGATTATTGTTGGATCTCAACACTAGGAGCAACAACAGGTTCAGAAACTTGTTGTTTCTCTGCACTGTGAGTAGCCGCAGCAGGAGCAGCAGCAGCTGCAGCAGCAGCAGCTTGATAGACTTGTTCAACCTCAAGGTTAGGAGAACCAGAATGTGAAAAAGTCATTATCTTTAAAAGTGGTTGAATAGTTAATTTAGATTACATAAATTTAGTAATGATAAGATAATAACATGAGATAACAAGATCTATATTACAAACAAAATATAACCTGTTTATTAAACTCTCTTTCTTTTTTTCAAAGGCTGAAGGGATTTGACACCTCTATTGATTATCCAAATCCCTTCATTTTGGTATCCTATAACATACAAAGCATCATCTACATTGGGACCGTTGCGAAATGATTGCGATGTACCACTGAAAGGATCGTCCTCAACTGAATTTTCATCGGACCCTTTAGTAGTTTTGGAAGATAACAGAACAATCGACCACTTTCAGTTTGAGGGATCTGGAACATAAAAAACTTGTACCGCTTGTGATTCCATTATAAACTGTTCATCTTTGTACCCTTATTTACTAAAATAAACTTTCACAAATCCCCATTCATCTATTTTAACACCACTGTTGTTATAAACCCATTTGCATTGAAAAATCGGCAATTGGAATGTCGTATAATCCAACTCCCATATTAGTTTGATAATGCCAAAGTATGACATATTTGCATAAATTGGATTTCTGTCCTTACTACCAGAAACATGCATCGCTTCAACCACTAGTGTAACTCCACTATTTTTCATGGTATTATCTTCATCATGTTCATATTTATAGAATGTATAACCATTAATTACATAACCACTATAAGATAATACATACACACTTGGTCTGACAACTAGCCACCGAAGTCGTTCTGAAATTAAATTCAGATTTTCATCCAACTGCTTAAAAATATGGTCCTGAAACCATCCTATAAACTGGTGATTATGTGTATTTGATAACCATTTCTCATCCCTTGATGGATTCAACTACCTAATAATTTCTTTGTGAGTTTCAATATATGGATCAACCTCCCAAATGTTATGAAAAACATAAAGGTGGGCCTGCTCCCGATCTGTAATAATGATTGTCACAACATATATTCTAGAAATTCCCTTACCATCAATGCGTCCAGTGTGATAAGATTTCAGGAGACCAATGATTTCCACATCCGTTCAACAGGATACATCCATCTATAGTGAAAAGGAACAAAAATTCGAATCTCTCTCACCAAACAAATCATAAAATGAACCATCATATCAAAGAATGTTGGTGGGAATAAAATTTCTAATTCACATAATATGATGATAATTTCTTTTTCCATAACTGGAAATTTTTCTGGGTCTAAAACTTTGCTACATATAACTTTGAAAAAGAAACAAAGTTTGGTTAACGTCTGAAGAACATTCTTGGGAAAAATGCAACATAAATCTATAGGAATTAGATCTTGCATCAAAACATGACAGTCATGTGATTTCAAACCTTTTAACTTCAAATAATTCATTGACACAATGTTCTTGATATTTGATGAATACCCCTCTGGAACCTTTACACCATTGAAGAAGTTTCAAAACTGATATATCTCCTCCCTAGAAAGAGTATAAGCAGCTGGAGGAAGAAACATTCGATTTTCACCCTTCATGGGAGACAACTCTTCTCGTATTCCCATGTCAACCATGTATAACCTTGCCTTAATTCCACCCTTTGTTTTTCCAGGGGAATTTAGAAACGTTCTGATAACACTTTCACATACATTTTTTCCACATGCATCACATCAAGAAAATGTCTGATGTACAAACAATTCCAGTATGGTAATTCAAAAAAATACTGATCTCTTTTTCCAACCGATTTTCGTAAGGTTTTTCAAAAATGGTTTACCAAAAAAAGTGTTCACATCTTTTACTTTCTCAAACAGCTGATCACATGTTAGTGGAGACGGTGCTACGCGTTGTTCTGAACTTCCATTGAATGATGTCGTCCAAGATCGGTACTTATACCGACGAGGTAGAAATCTACGATGTCCTAGAAACAAAGATTTCGATGAATGTTTCATCCTAATTTATTCTGTATCTTCTTCTCACACGAGACACCCTTGAGTTCCTTTAATGTTATAGCCTGAAAAATTTCCATAAGCAGGGAAATCATTTATTGTCCCATACAACATTTCTCTCAATGTGAAGTATTCACTTTTATAAGCATCATACAACATAACACCTGAATCCAAAAATAACTTCAAATCATCGATCAAAGGATTCAGATAAACATCAATATTGTTACCTGGTTGTTTTGGTCCTGATATAAGCATAGATAACATGATGAATTTCCACTTTATGCATAACCAGGGTGGCAAGTTATAATTTACCAACATAACAGGCCATGTAATATGAGTGCTGGTTTGAAAACCAAACTGATTCACTCCATCTGTAGATAACACAAGATGAAGGTTTCTCGACTCTTCCAAATTCAGGATACTCATGATCAATTTTCTTCCATTTAGGAGAGTCAGTCGGATGACGTAATTTCCCATCTTTATTTTTTTATCTGCATGCCACGACAATTGTCTTGTAGTTTCTTCACTTCCATATAGACGCATAAAACTTATAATGATTGGAAAGTACCATAAAACTTTCATAGGATTGGATTAATCTTTCTTGTATCGAGAAGCACCACACTTTGGGAATTCTGTAAGTGATTTTTTCTCCTTGCGAAACAATATACAGTCTTTCAGGAAAGCATGTATTCTTTCAAAAATCATACCCATCGAGCATAGAATTCATTTAGCTTCATATGTCCGGCTTGTGAGCTCATTATCTTATGAGAGCATGTCATTAAAGAGAGCAAGTAGTTCCTTAAAACTGACATCACTCTATCCGTATCCTTCTTTCAATTTATAAAACTTCAGTACAACTAACAATGCTATATATTTAGTGAAACCAGCATACAATGGCATCTTTGCACAACTCTTTAACTTCTCAAACAATTTTGGGCAATCACGGAGTTCATCTTCAATTGTCTCTGTCATTTCCTTAATACAATCTTCATCATCATTGACATCTGTAATCACATCCTCCATACGGTCGTCTTCATTATCCATATTTGTATTCATATCTGATGATCCATAAAACATAGTTTTATCCTAGCCAGTAGCTACATTCGCCTTTTCTCCATGTTTATTCCAACATTTATAACTCCTATCTATTCCGTGACATATCAAATGTTCTTCCAACTCCTCTGGAGTAAGTAGTCTAGAATAACAACAACATAAACACGGAAAAAGGATTTGAGAAGGATCCTTTACGTGATCCTTTGAAAACTTGATGAACTCTTTCACTCCGTTCTCATACTCTATTGTCAAATGATTAGCATACATACAATCTTTATTCATATCCATCTTATTTGAATATAAAATATTAGTATTTATGATTCAAGTACACAAAACAAGACTTCCAAATACAGTATAAGAGAACCACTTCCTTATAAAAATAGAGATTAATAGAGCCTAACCATTTCCAATAAAGATTTAAAAATAAATAGAACCAGGATAGACCCCCCATCAAAATCAACACAGTTTTTAAACACAAAGGGGTTCGTGGGGATAATCACTTGTGTCATAGATGGTAAAACTCACACGACATCATCCTCTATGGCTCATCCTCCTCTATCGGTTCAACCCTTCTATGGTCAACTAGTCCATCCTTTTATACCTCACCAACCTAAAATACATATGGATGAAAACTAGTATCCAACTCTATAAGTAAAGAAAGGATTCTCATAATCTCTACAATATGTAATTCATTAAATATAATTACTTTAGATTCATTATAGTTTCATCAAATCACCCCAGTCCAAACACAAGAATAATCAAGAATGATACATCTACCACTCCTAGGTCTCTGCCCTACATTCAATATCATCATGCCTAAATACCCATATATACACACATACACATGTCACAAACATATAAAAAACCATATCCACATCAGAACCAAAGTACCCATATGGATTTCAATCAGGTTACTTGACTCAAGTGGTGGTGTGTAAGAAATAATAAGAAAATATAATAAGTATGTAGTCACACATAAATATCAAACTCCTTGATCCTGAGCTGGTGTTAACCAAACTAAATACCGATCTTAGAGAACCACTCCCCCCATTTATAAGATCTAATAAATTATAAATATAGGTCAACAAATACTTTTTATTAATCATAACCCGATTGAGATTCTGGTAATCAACACACAAGTGAAGGGTTCCAATGAACTTCTTGGTGAAAATCACCAGTTCTTCCCAAGGCAACACACTAGGTTAAATAAAGAATTTGGAAACCAATTCATCCCACTGATTATTTAGTTCCTTCAATTTAAATAGTTCTATATGGTAAGATAGAATAGATATTGGTTTTGTACCCATCACCAAGTTGATAGAGAACTCCACCACCCTCTCTAGTGGTAGACCAAAAAAGTCTAAAGGAAACACTTTTGGAAATTCAATAACTACTAGGGGAAGTTCACTATAATAGGATTCCTACTCTAGTTCAATAGCATAAAAGGATACCATCCCACTCAACTCTGGAATAAGAGGTCTAGCTCGACTAGACCTCAGGTCTGATTCTCTATGGAAAACATGGAATTCCCCATCGGGGGTAGTGAAGGAAACCCACCGATGATAATAGTAAATCCAAGATTTATTAGAAACTAGTCAGTCCATTATGAGAATAACATATAGGGGAATCATTTTAAGAACCAAAAAATATCATATGATCTAAATCTATGAAAAAGAGAAAGCATGAGAGGGGAATCAGAGACCTTACTCCCTCTTTATCCAGAGAGATGTTACAATCTCTATCACATAAGCCATGAGATCTATTATAAGTTTCAATAGTTCTATATTGAGGTTTGATATGAAATAATGATGGGAACCAATATCAAATAAAACATACACTAAAGAAAAATAAATGGAAATGGTGCCTCTCACTATCGCATGACCCACATCAGTTCCTACTGGAGATTAATCCACTGCATGAAGTTGTTTTGTTCCTAATACATGTTTCTAGGATCCCATTTTTATTGAATAATATTACTATGATTTGGTACCTCTCAATATTTATGATTCCATTCCACTACACAGGGTAGTAAAAACATGTAAAACCCTCTTCAAGTGGGTTTAATGTCTGTACGAGATGTAAATCTTCAATGATTCCATGCAATAATGCTTTGAGTGTTCAATCTTTCCACATTGGGAAAAGTCATTTGGACTTTACTAGACACTACAGATGATCTGGAGGAAGTTTTCTATAAAATACCACCACCACTATTTTCACTATGAGTCTCATTCTACTTTCTATTCCACTTATAGGAACCACTAAAACTACCACTGGGAATATAAGTAACTATAGTTAACCCTGACATAATAGTCATGCCAATTTCTTCCATCACATCCCTATATAGAACATCAAAATTTTAGGTAAACTTTAGCATAAATACTTGATATTGGATATCTGATCGAAGACCCATATAAAACCTCTGGGACTTAAGATTCTTGTTTGACACTACTTCAAGTGAAAAATGAGGAAGTTTAGAAAAATTATTAGTATATTGAGTCAATGTCTAATAACCTTAGACGAGGTTGAGAAACTCTATGGACTTACCCGATACCATCGAATCTAGATATAATTGCTCCGTAAAAAATTTATTGAAGTATTTGCAATCTAAGGACCCATTTAGCTTAACTATAACTGTATCACCACTTTCACATACACATTCAAAGCATCATAAGCACATAAGGATATCACCACTTTCACATTTTCACATTTTCACATGGATCCAATGATCGAAATATCACATCAAAACCACTATTTTACACAAAAATACACTTTCCATTTCACATGCACACTAAAACCATTTAGAAACACATTTCACACCACTTTAAAAATTTATGAAACACATTTGGAAACACAACAAGAAGAACACATATGAAATCCAACCATTTCCATGCGAAAACCCCCTTTCAAATTCATACTCACATAAAATCCATTTTATAACATGTTTCAAATCATATTCATAATTAAAAGACACATATCAAGTTCAAAAAAAAATACAACATGTAACAAAAATGAATTTCTCTTATAAAATCCACATTCAACACATTCAAACCATTAATTCTCTTTGAAAACTCATTTCAGTTCACACCTTCCACACAAGACATAAAATATATTTAAGAAACACCTCAACAAAGATAACATGAAACATAAAAACATTCCTTTAGAAAAAATATTTCTTCACATGTGGATCTCAAAACCTTTCAAAACATATTTCGCACCAAAAAAGTAATCCATAGAACAAATTCATGAAACTAAAAAATCATATCAAAATCATATAATAATGTAAAAGCATTGAATCACTTACCACACACTTGGAAACTTCCAGAGGTGGAGGTGCACGGGAGGAGCATCCAACTGAAGAGAAATGGAGGAGTAGGGTTCGTGGGGAGTAGGGTCAAGCGAAGAGGAGGAGAAGTATGGTTTGCGGGGAGGAGGATCCGCTGAAGGGGTTAAAGGGGGAGGATTAGGAGAAGGGATAGCAGAGGAGGTCTGGAAACGCGAATATCAGGGGCGGTGGAGGTCCGGTAACACGAAGATCGGGGGAGGCGGAGGTCCGACAATGTGAAGATCGGGGGGCGGCGGAGGGGAGTCGTAGGGTTACAGTACCGTGAGAGCTTTATGTCGTGATAAACCGAGGACACTGTGTGACTGATTTTATAAAATATGGGACTACAATTTTATCAGCACTAAAAAAGTGCTGATAAAGGCTACCTTTACCTGTGCTAAAATTTTAGCACTGATAAATCCTTCCTGTATGAGTGCTAACATTTTAGTGCTGATACATGCCTTATTTATCAGTGATTTTCTAGAACTGATAAAGGGTCTCTTTATTAGCGTTTTTTTAGTATTGATAAAGGTTACCCTGTATCAGTACTAGAAAAGCACTGATAAAGATTCCCAGTATCAGCGCTAAAATTTTAGCACTGATACAAGGTTTCTTTATCAGCGGTTTTTTCTTAGTGCTGATATAAGGTGGCGCTTCCCTTTACTGTTTTTGTAATAGTGTTGGTGACCTTTTATTTGGATACATAAAATTTTACTCTAGTTGTGGGATTACACTGATGTGTTTCCACATGAGGTTGTAATCTTACCTTCGAGGTGAGAGATTGAGTTTGGAAATGAGCTATATCCAGGTGTTTATCCTATTTCTATTATGGATTATTGTATGGAACCAGTAGATATTTGGGATTTTAGGATTCAAATTGATGAGTTATTATAGTGAGGATTTATTCTGTATAACATGTTGCCATGGGATACTCTATTACTGTTTGTGAAGAAGGCGGATGATAGCTTGAGACTATGTTTAGATTACCAATGGTTAAACCGAGTAATAATGAAGAATCACTATCCACTTCCAAGGATAGATGATCCATTTGACCAGTTAAATGTGAAAATTTTCCTTTTTATATCAATTTATGATATGTATATAACTAAATGTGGGTTAAGGATGAAGACATCCCTAAGACAACATTTTGATATTAGTATGAAAATTTTGAGTTTACAGTGATTCTATTTGGAGTTATGAATGCACCAACTATATTTATAGGGATTGTGAATTGGGTATTTTAACCCCACCTTGATGATATTGTGGTTATCTTCATTGATGCTATTTTTGTTTACATAAAGATGGAGGAGGATCATGAATAACATCCAAGGATTATGTTGGAGTTCCTTAGGGAACATCATTTATATGGGAAGATGGTGAAGTGTTGATTTTGGACATGTGAGGTACATTTTGTGGGTCATGTTATTTCATAAAATGGTGTAGTTATAATGATCTATTCCTTCCTATACAATTTTTTGGATTTAGTGGTTGGATAGAATTCATAGGATGATTGAGGAGGTTTCAAAGTGTTTTATGGGGATGGAGGAGTTATAAGAGTACTATAGTAGGTGGTTCATGATGTGGACTAGATTCACAACACAAGTTGATGGTTCACAAACTGTGCTACCGGCTGGTTTCATGGAATGTATTTAGGCTAAGGGAAAATCCATGAAACGGGTTCATGTTGTGAAAGTTTAATTTATGATGTTTAATTAATTTAGACTAAGGAAACTTAAATTTCAGAAAGAATTTATGATATGAGGGTTAGACACCGTGTAATGGTTTCACAGCTTGTAATCCACAGGCCCCAAGGAATTCACATTTTGAACATGGAATTAACAATGTGAAAGGGGAGTTTTCTAATCTTTAAATTCTTTTGTTTTATTGGTCATTATTCATTCATTAGTTCCCCCCCTCTCCCATTTTCAGAGAACCCTAAGTTCCTTCAGGAGATTTTCTAGCCTATATTATCCTGCATGGATCTATGGATTACAATGGTGGTGTTTCAGCAATCTATGGTAAGAACTTCTCTCTTTCTTGGTTGTTTTATCTCATTATTCTCTCGAGGATTCACTATGGTGGTGTGGTTTTGGGTTGGGTATAATTTTAGGCTTCATGTTTTATAACCCTTTATGCAGTGTAGGTTGATCTTTAGGTTTTTCATGCAATTTTGGTTTGTGGGTGTTTCTTCTATGCCCTGTAGTGCACAATGAGTTGAAAAGCTCCATTTGAGAGAGGGAATCCCTCATTTATCTTTTTTCATATCATGCTGGAGGGGTTTAATATTATTTATCTACGGGAATATGGTTTTCACTAACCTAATAAATATAATGACATGGTTTAATGGGATTTGAAGGGGAAAAGTGAATGTTTCATGTGTTTTTACAGCCTTGATATTATTTGTTATGTTGTGATTGTATGGGCTTGATGATCCACTAAAAATGGTAGTCAAACCTTAATGTCAACCAAGTTAATTCAACCCAAAACCTCAAATTAGAATTCCACGATAATTGAAAGCACCCCGACTTTGGCTAGTCAAGCACTTTGAACTATGGTTCGATTCTAACCAAAGTAATGGAAGGCTATACTGACTTAATATTTTATTGAGGGATTTTATCCTTGTAAATTGATAATTATTATCTTTTCACATGATTTTTAATATTAAGTGGGATTATTTAAGTGATTAACCATGTATTTAGATAATATTTATGCATAATACAATTTATTTTAGTTTTATCTTTGCATGATTGTTAATTCATTAATTATGTGATCGTGAAAAAACATCCATAATGAAATAACCATGAAACTGAAAAAATTAAAATAAAGGGTATGATCTTGAACTTGTTCTAATGGTTAATTTATCTAGCAGTTGATAAAATAACCACTGACCTAGGGTAGAAACACCTTGAACCATTTAAGGTTTGTGTTTACAACTTTCCACCTGTTCACCTTTGTATCACCTTGAATTGGTTTTGCCTCATCTCCAACTTTAATATCCTCCACTATCTTGGGATATCCATCCATTACATATGATTTTACTCATAGATAGGTGAGGGGTAAAATGAGGTTTACATAAAAGAAACCATAAACACACAGACCCTACATATTAATGAGGATAGAAGGCATGCAGGCCAACAATTTTATTTAACAATAAATTATAAGGAAGCCAATCACATACAAAGGTCTAGTATATATCATGCTCATCCACATGAATGCAAAAAATTATGCATTTAATATAACTAGAATTCAATTCATTAATAATTCTTATTTAAGATAAATCATGATCGAATCAATTAATTATTATCTTTAATTAATCAATCCTTTTATCTTAAACCTTTTCTGAATTTCCTTGAGATTCTCATCCATTATAATTTTAAAAAATTTAATAAATTAATTTAAAAATTAACTGTGTACATAACTTGTACCTTGTAGGTAACCTGATGAATACCCATCCAAAACTACCCAATATGCATTATACTTGTATACACTTTATTCTTTGTTACATATATCATGCACATAGAATAATAAATATAATGAAACTCATACATGATGTGAAGATCATGAATATTACGTAGATGTTAATAAAACACACACACACACACACATCAAATCCTATCACATGGCATGTCCCAGATTTACGCCCACACACAAGTACATGTCTCAAGGGTTATATAATATAATAAATTTTAAATCTACGTAATTGGTAAAAGTACTCGGCGTGTAGATCTGATCTACACAATGTGTACATTCTTCACAGTGTATCCAAAGTACACACCTAGGGACTCAGCGTGTGAGGTATACTTAAGAAAACTTGGAGTACACGATATGTCTAGTGGTCCACACGCCGTGTTGACTTTGTGTTACATGGTCACCAGTCGGGTAGGCCATGTATGGAATACGCAGCCCGACCCTGACCCGAAAGGGACTACACGCCATGTCTAGTGGGCCACACGACATATAGTCTGGATGACCATGTGCTGGTTTATCTCGGTCAACACACGGTGAAGAATTAACTACATCACATGTCATTAATGCACACAGGTTGAGTAATTAATGAACTACTCTTGATGCATTGAACACAACTATACGGTGTGTAATTATGATTACACAGTTTGTACTGCTTTGTTACCTAGAAATAATCCTTGGAACCTCTGGATGAGATCCTCGATATACTTTTAATCATAAAATTAATCATTTCTGTTAGATCTGCAAAAAACAACAGAGGAAGAAACAAATCTCTTCATTAAGATAAAAATGGAATGATTAAACTTGAATTTAAAAACTAAATTATAAATATGAAAATTAAAAATGATTATTAAATAATTATAAACAATAATATGCATGCTCTGATACCACTTATAGGTTCCGGGTGCAGTGGAAGCGTGGGATGGTCGTTTCCCAACTTTAATTTTTTCTATATTCAATGAACAATCTGGGATCTATGTGATGATGAACACCGTGATCCATGGAATTTAATCAAAGGAATATGATAAAGTAATAGAAACCTGAAACCAAGAGAGAGGATCATCATATATTTTTTATAATTAATTTAATTTAATAAGAATTACCTCCAAGGTGATTCTTTCTTTGTTGATGAATTTGGCCACAGATCTGCAGGTGTACCATCATTGCATTGTAGAGATCAAGGGTATATCTCCTCTCGCAGTGATCCACACATGTTCCACGTATCTCCAAACATCACCAAAGGAGTATCCGGGTGATAGCATAGAATATCATTGCACTTGCGATGTCTGCCTTCAATCGCTTTGAGAACTGCTTCCAAAGTGTTCTCCTTGATCCGATGGAGGAGGATCTCTCTCGTTCTTGAGAGCATTATTGGATAGGGATGAACTCTCCAGGCTTGAGAGATTTTATCCAATTCATTGTGTACAACCAAAATAGGCATAGCTTGTCTTTCCCTTGGATAATGATAGAATAATATAACCGGACATTTATTTCACTAGGGTAATAATAAATAATTTGCACAAGTGCCTTTAATTATTTTATTAATCATAGAAAAACCCCCATGTCAAATAATAACAACAACATTATTATTTCCTGACATGTTCTTAAATAGCGAGTTAAAATTAATTATTATTTAATAAAATAAATTTCAATATTATTATTCACCACTGGACCATTAAACTCAGTCTGCCAATCCTTCTCAATATTTATTAATTATTATGCTCACAATATGTTCTCTTGAATAACTAGTGATGGAATAAATGTGATTAGACATATATAAATAATTATTAAACCATGATCGGTAATAATATTTATTAAACTTGTAAAATAATAAATTATTTAACTAAGATACTGGATACACTTAGTGTGTGACCCTCTAGTCCTCTTTCTTAGTGGCATCAAACGAAACTGCCTAAAGTCCATGATTAGTGTCCAGTAACATGCCAAGGCACCCATAGAGAAAGAATTTAATACCATAATGACATGTCACCTGATAGAAACACTTAACGTGTAATATAATCCCTTTATCAAATATCTATAATCGAGCAGGTTGCATGTTAGTTCCATCGACCTATATGCTCGATATCTCTTTATTTGACTTTTAAAAAATAGAACTTTCCTATTGATCACCATGTCCATGGATTTATTTAGGCTATATCATTTCCATCAAAGGGAATAAGATATTATATTCTATTAATGAACAGAAGGGATAAATCATTTCTCGCATTATTCATTAATGCAATATTACTCATGAAACACCCAACATATCCTACCTCACCGCGAACATCTGTCATCACAATTTTCATCAATACATCTAGGTGTACAACTCATAATATCCATTAATAATAATATTAAAGTCTAAGGACCAATACACATGTCCATATATAGGAACATCCAATGACACTTATAAATGTGGATTTCCTACTATCGGGTCTCATTCTTATAATATCCTACTAGATATCACCAAGGGAATACACCATGAGAATGTACCTCAAAGTCCTATGAGTATCTACCCATGATATCCTATATCATTTGTGTCCCTCAAATGATATCATCTGACTATAGAACATATATTCAAGAATAGCATCATAACACTTCTGGGTTCTCATCATAGCAGAGATCTTTTACGACCTTTTAGTGTGATAGTTACTCTTAGGAAATTATCACATACAATGTTACGCAAAAGAAAAATCATGATGTGATAAGTAATTTATTAATATTAAAAACCATGACTATAAGTTATCATAATTTACAAAAGATTTTGTTTCTAGGGAACCAAATCCAATAATTGTTTGGAACCAACCTAAAATTGAAATTCTCTAACCACTTATATTTTTCTAATAAAATGGTTTCCCCAGGATTTATGGATGGTGTGAGAATTCCCTTAAATAAATAAGTTAAAATGATGAAAATCCCCAATGAAAAATATAATTTTTTTATGTGACTAGTGTGGAATGTGTGTGCGAAATTGGTTTTCTTGGTCTGATCATAATGTGGGGTGGTGATCTGTGTTGGGATGTGACCATGTTGTGGGGCGGTGTGGCGGTGACGTGTGGTTGGTATAAGGCCATGCTGTGGGGTGGCGATGTGTGTTTGTGGTATGGGGAGGAGGCATGTTGTGAGGTGTGACTATGCTATGGGGTGGTGAGGTGTGACCATGCTATGGGAAGGTGATGTGTTTTTGAGATGTGGTTGGAATACGACAGATGTGTTATGATGTGAAAGATTCTTGGGTAGTAATGTAATTAAATGATAATGTTGGAACTAAAATGGCATGGGTTGAAATGATATTTGAATGTAGAATTAAATGGGATATATAATGGGAATTGGATTGGCTTGTAATGAAAAGTATAAATTGGTTTTTGGATTGCGTTTTGCTCATGTGATGTTGTGCATTCAGTGATGGGGATGAAAGTGGAGATGTTGTGAGGTTGGGTGGTTATGTTGTGAGTTGGTTAATATATTTTTTGGTTATGATCCCATATATTGGGATTGTGTGTGGATATATATATATATATATACTTTTTATATTATTTTTTATTTTCTATATGCACCCCACCTGCATCAAGAACCACATGTTGACACTCATGTATATATATATGGGGGGTGTTTTTCCCAACATCTTGGTGGTGAGGATGGATAGATAACTGCCCTTTATTTTCCCTCTTTCTTCCAGGAGACTAGATATGAATAGGATATGATGGCCAAAGTTTATATAGTGGACTGTGTGATGGACCAGGTGCCTTCAGGAGAGTCATGTGATGGCCGTGCTGTGGGGAATCAAGATGCGATGAGATGGATTATTGTGGGGGTTATGTATTTTGGGAGGAGGGAATGAGGTTGGTGTCCTTCATGTCCATGATACCATACTAATCTAGTTATGGTTGTGATATGATGAGATAACCCAGGTATTTGTGGGAGGTGATATGCGATGTGATCATACTGTGGGGAGATGTTATGTGATATGTTATACTATAGAGATGAGAGCATTATGATATACGACATTGGGGTGTGAGCGTGGAAAATTAGTGGGAAAGACGTGTGAGGTACCCTTTATTGATATGATTTATATCATGTTATTATAATTGGCTTGTATTATTTAGTGAGTGTGCCATGGTAAATATGATCTTAGTTAGCTGACCTATTTAGGTGTTGTTGGTTCTATTGTTTTCTCACATGAGCACTAGTATGATTCTTTCACATGTGAATAGGAGACTTTAGTTATTCTACTGATTATAATTTTATGCTCACTCTATGTATATCAACTGATATTCAAGTTTCTAGGAGGACTACATGGATTGTTATGGACATCACTAGCTTGGACCTTTGGATAGTTGTTGCGTCGCTGCTTTAACATCTTTTGGGCATTTACTTGATGAATTTTATTAGTATCCATTCAATTTATACATGGATTATGGAGCGATTTTGGTTTTATTTTTATATTATTTCATGGATTTTATTATGGTTTATTATCCCTATATCATGATCCCATTTTACTAAACAGGTTAATGCCTCCCATTTATGAGATTTTATACCCTTGGGGCTAGTCTCCAACCCAGGGCCTACTAGAGGTGGGACTCGAGGGTCGTTATCTACTTACCTTCATTGCAGTATCTTTAGAGGGAGAGGGTCATGACAGAGTGGTATTAGAGGTAAAAGTTGAGAGATAGGGTGTATTTTGAAGTTAGAAACTATGAGGATTTCATGATTTGGTAAGGCAATGGTTCCAGATGATCTTGGTATGTGACATAGGCCAAGGATACTGGATATGAAATAGGATTTTAGCCCCCCCCTGATCTGGTGAATGGACTCTGAGCTTATTGAACAACTAAGTGAGGTGGAATTACTTACAAGGTAGAGACCTAGTAGAGGTAATTTCATCATGATGACTTGTGTTCTTACTTGAATTAGGTTGTTTTGTTTTTGGGAAAGTTAAAATGAAATAACTAAATAAATGAACCTTAATGAAATTTCATATTACCAGGCTTAAGAAATCATTTTTTCTCTTTAATCTATGGATCTTGGTCATCATATATATGTGGTTCAGGCAGTGGAGGCTCAACATGATGTTTTGGTTGATTACTGGAGGGTTGATCTTGTTGAGGAGGATGACCATTGCTAGAGGATGTTGCGTACTTTTTCAAATCCACAATTTTGGAAAGTACGGGGGATGTTTTTTGGATATGGAGATAGAGAGTTGGCTAGAGGATCTTGAGGTCGCCTTCAGCTTGATTTGGGCCTAAGTGAGGTACTAGGTCCCTTTGGAAGTCAGTCAAATGCAGGGAGTAACACGTCAGTGGTGGATGCTATATCTTGGTGAGTGGAAGGAAGCATATGTTTCATGGGTCTAATTCTAGAATGAGTTCTGGGAAGAGTTCCTTTCACTGACTATGAAGGTAGTAAATAATCATAAGATTCTTTTCCTTCAGTATAAGAGTATGTCTATGCGGGAGATGGGAATCAATTTCAAGAATCTATTACATTTTTCTCTAGACAATTTTTTTAGATGAGGAGTCTCATGTGAGAAATATTTAGGATTCACTCCATCCTTTGATCCAGTATGTATTTAATCCCTTTTCATTTCCAAGGCATTTTTAGGTTTAGGAGAAGGAAAATATGATTAATTTTATGCACTCATGAGAAGGTTTACCAAGATATGGGAGCCTATAGGGTTACTCAAGTAGAAGAGTTGTTAGTGGAATGTCTTAGACACTAGGAACTTTGAGGTTTCGACCAGTAGGGATTCAAATTCAGCATCTTCTTTAACAGACTTCTGAGATCAGTGGTTTCCATTCTTTTCCTGGGGTATTTGGGCCAATGTATTTTTATATTGGATTCTTGGTCATCATTATAATTAGTTCCCAATGGTTCTTTGACCTCATTTTGGTGGGGATGTTCAGGTTCAGTGCCAACCTCAGTAGTAGTTTCTAGGGAGGAAATTTTTGCAGCAGAGGTAGTAGGTATATGATCTACCGAGGGGAGATAGATTTGCTAGAGGCTGACCTTAGGATGTTTCTTGAGTTTAGGGACCCTGTCCTAAGCATCACCATGGATGTTTCCTTTAGTAGATAGGCTGGGGATCTGGGTGTGGTCAGTTTCAGGCTATAGAGGTGATAGTTCTAGAGGGTCCATAGATTATTAAAGGTATGATAAACTTGTTTTCCAACCTTATTTATACCTTGTTTGATTTTGTATCTTCACACTCCTTTGTTTTACCCACTCTAGTTCATGAATTCAGGATTGATTTATAGAGTCTTATAGTTCCCCGGGTGTTGAATATGCCATTCAGAGGCTAAAAAATATTATTTGATGTGTGTTGGGGGTGTAGACTGATGATGGGGATACATCAGTCCGATGGGGATATTTTATTAATTTAGATGAATCCATAAAACATCATCATTGACATTGAATAGTTGTATTTTGTGTATTCTATTATCAAATGCTTCTATAGGAGATTCATGTTCTTGGATATGGATGGACAGTGTGCAGTTTTCATAGGCGAGTGAAGTTGTCAGTTGGGAAGTAGGTATGTGGAGCCCCTTCTTTCCTTGATGGATCAGTTGTATATGGAACCAATGGATACCATGATGGTGGAGTGTAAGAACCCTAGTTTTGAGCCTGCAATACTTTGAAATTTTCTTGATGTTATTCCAGAGCAGGGCGTTCAAACGGTGTGTGATTCCGAGCCCCGGTGTGGCCAGAATTAAATTTTAAGTGCGTTCACACTGGACACTCCAAATAAACAGATTAAATACTAAACGGTTGCTCGGATGGGAAAAATGAGGGCACCATTGAGTCTAAACCGTTTTGTTTACCCTAGGAGGGGTGTAACTTTCGTGGGCGCGACCCTTTTGTGGAAAACGCCACCAGGGGTGTTTTCGTAATTTAGCGGCCTCAGGCGTGAACTTTATAACTTATGAACGGAGGCTCAGATTAAAATTCTGAGACCGTCGTTGTGATCAGAATGTGGATTTTACCCTAGGTGTGGCTTAACCCCGACCCTGTCGAAAGTTTGGGTACGGGCCTACTGGTCGGTGTTTAAAAAAAATTAATTAAATTTTAATTAATTCCCTACTTAAACACCTCCACCCCTCCCCCCTTCTTTCCCTTCATTTATCCCTGGTGGAAGCTCTCTCAACTAAGGATAAACCTCCTTCAATCTCCTCATCCTCTACAGCAAGGCGGTGGCGGCTCCGGCGAACCGTTCGTGAAGCAACGGGCTACGCCCAGCGAGGTAGGCTCGTGTTTTTTTCGTTTTTAATTTCCAAAACCTCTTCAAATGAAATTTGTAGTGTCGAAATTCTGTTTTCCTGTTAAGCGAATCCCATAGTTGCATAGGTCTCGGTTCGAGCTTCCCAACGATCCTTTTGGATCTAATTTTCGAGTCCCGGGGTGTCCGGGGTGACCCCAGGAAGTTTTTCGGATAACTTCCCCATTTTCCGGTGGTTCTAGGGGCTTTCGGCGGCTCGGCGCGGTGGTCCGGTGAGTTTAGGCGGCGATAGTGACTTCGCGTGGCGGCGGCTTCAGGCGGTCCCTGACGGCGGCTGGTGCGGCGAGCTCCAGGAGGCGGTGGCGGCTTCGCACGACAGTGGCTCCAGGGGGTCCGGGACGACGGCATACGCGGGGTGACGCGGGGGGCCAGGATGACCGGTTTTTCCGGTCAACGGGAGGCGCGAGAAACCGAGGTCGTCGCGACCCCGACCAGCCGACAGAGACCCACCCTTCGCGGGTCTCATGGAGAACGCGCCAGACCGGCTAAGCATGTCCGGGTGACGCGGGGTGGCCCGCGCGGTGAACCGCAGGTCGCGGTGGACTGGGCAGTCTGGGCGGCCCAGCCACGGACCGCCGACCTAAAGGTGTGGGCTGGCCCAGGCCCACCCCGTCTCCATCCGATGACTTTAAAAACACCATAACTCGCAAACCGAGAGTCGGATTCCCATGCCGTATGCGGAGACGTGATCCTCAGATCGAGACGGAGGTTTTGAGAGGGTCTTGGGGATTTTTAATTCCCAGGATGGGAGCTCGGTGGCACGACACGCTCGTTAAGTACCTCACCGAGATTCTTCTTTTGGTTGGTGCGAACACATCCGAAGTACATTTTAGGCGCCATTAGCGGCGTTGTGACCCTGGCGTCGAGATGAGGTTGTCAAGAGTGGTTTCAGGCATTGAATCCAGAGTTGAGACGTGGCCCCCACGGGACTTCTTTTAAGCTGTGAGTATCATTTTGCGACTTTTTCATCAGACGTCCGTTCGGGGTGAATGCGTAGTTATTTTGGCGTTTTTTTCTGAGAGCATCGTAATGGCGCAGTTCGCCCGAACTCTTTTGGGACTGAGGTGTGGGCCCCATGAGATACTGTATGGGAATAACATTTTCATCGGGAGTCCATTTCCAGCGAGTAAGTAGTCTATCTCGCGTGTTTTTCCACGAGGATTACAAAGGTGTAATTTGTTTGGGCGTGCGGAGCCTCTATCGAGATCTCATTAAATGTAGAAACATGAAAGGGAGTTTGTCATAGGTTTATTTGACGCACTTCGACTCAATTCATGGTCGCGATGTTAGTGACACTCAGTGATGGCATGAGCATTGTAGAGTTATCGGACCAGTTCTGAGTTTGCCCTCCAATAGGGATGGGTAGTGGGTTACCCATCGGAGTATCAGGGTTTACCCTCCTGTGAGGCTGGGCAGTGGGTTACCCGTTGACCCTAGGGTTTACCCTCCAACGGGGCTGGGCAATGGGTTACCAATTGACTTTAGGGTTTACCCTCCAGCGGGGCTGGGCAGTGGGTTACCCGACGACCTTTTAGGGTTTACACTCCAGCATGGCTGGGTAGTGGGTCACCCCATGACCTTTTAGGGTTTACCATCCAACAGGGCTGGGCAGTGGGTCACCTAAAAACCTTTTAGGGTTGACCCTCCAGTTGGGTTGGATAGTGGGTTACTCGATGACTTCTTTCAGACTCATCCCTTTCTATGAGGCTAGTTAGGGATTTTTCTCCATGATTACCGAAGTGGGATCCTTGGTTGCGCGATTCAGCGATGAGACAACTTTGACGTGCGGGACATTTGGGCATCAGTGATGGATATCCTTAGAACTGTTGGCGACTTATCCTGGGTTGAGCTTGGAGATGGAGATCCCCTTACGCACTCGTTCGGGTTTCTTATTGAGCACATATATATACACCCTACTTTTGTTCCCACTCCTTGGGTTCAGTTACTCTCCTTCTAGGAGGGGCGAAGACACGCAAGGTATGCCACATGATTTCCGTGTCTAGATCCTCTTGGTTGGGATGAGTCTACTTCCTTTCTTTTGTTGGGTTGAGTTGCACTCTCTCTATTATACTCTTACACTATTCTTTGTTCTGTCTACTTCTCACCATTTTAGTACCTACTTTGTTGCTCCCTTGAGATTTCGGGGCATCCTACTGAGTATCTTTATACTTACCCCTGCTTGGGATTTGCTCGCACTTAGTGTGCCCTTGTAGATGATGGACAGGTCGATCGAGACTATAGAGGAGCATAGAGGACACAAGAGCTTGGGCTGCGTTCAGTGGTCGTAGTAGGACTTTCAGGTGTGAGACTCACTAGCTGTTTACTTTTGTTTACCTATTGTCGGGTTGTTGAACCTTTCAGGTTGGGCGCATGTTTTTCCCTTTTTCTGTTCAGTATCTTGTCACTAATTTTCATCAATTTAATTTTTTTTTCTATTTAGAGGTTGATGCATGACTGTGGTTGGGTTATAGTTGTTTGTCCTTTGGTTTTTTTTACTCTGCAATTCTGCTTTGAGTGGGCTGTGTGTGTGTGTACAGGTACTTAGGAAAAGGCCTCCCCGATATTGTTACACCTTCAGTGCTTGTTGCCAGCCCTTGGCCTATGGAGGCGGGCTTGGGGTAATTGCGGCTCGAGACCTATAGGGTCGGGTCATGACAAAGTGGTATCAGAGGTGGTTCATTCCTTGAGGCATTTTTCATATGTCCCTAAAAAGGAATTGGTTGGGATTTAGGGCAATAGTGTCGATGTGTCTCGAGATCATCTCTTAGGTCATGGAGTCCAGTGATGGTATGGGCGGCCGACGTATCCATTCACCAAGACCCTGATAACCCGCTTGTCGACTCAGCACACTGAGGCATTTGTTGTAGGGAACTTTGGAACATGCATCCGGTAGGATTTAGTCTTTGAATATCCTTTTTGAGTCAGATCCCCTTTGTTATTAATGATATATATATATATATATACTCATCTGATCGCAGTAATCCTTGATAATTTTCAGGATTCCCCCACGACACCAGCCAGCTAGGTTACCCTCTCCAGTTCGTGATGAAAACCTGGAGAGCGACGAGTTGTCAGTTCAGGGAACCTCACATGATCCCCTTCTACCCAGTGCTTTATCAGTATCCCCTCCACCAAGAGATCAACAGTTAGTACCAGCAGCATAGGCCGAGGTTGAGCGCAGGCTGAGTGCGCTCTGAGACTTCCAGCGTCAGCGGCAATAGATGTTCCGCGGGGACCCGGATCCCCAGGCAGCAGAAGACTGTCTAGAGTCTGTGGAATAACTTTTTAGGATGGTATGGACACCATCGGACCAGATGGTAGCCCTATCTGCCAACCTTTTCCTCAGGATGATCAGCCGTTGGTGGGGGTTGGTTACGCAGACCCACGACGAGTCATCTCTCATGTGGGATAGCTTCTAGCAGCTCTTCCGGGAGGAGTACTCCCCCTCTTGTTTACACTCCGTTCGGATTTAGGAGCTTATGGATCTGAAGTAGGGGGGGATGACCATGGCGTATTACTCGGCCCAGTTTACCAATCTGACACGCTACTCGCATGATATGGTCCACGATAGTTACTTCTGGGCGCGGAAGTTTGAGCAGGGTCTTCATAGGGAGATCCGTGCTAGTGTAGTACCCCTTTGCATCCCTACTTATGTCGAGGTGCTAGAGTGGGCACTCATGACAAAGATATTCTTGGATGAGGGACACCAGCTGGTAGGGCCTAGAAGTGGCCGCTTCAGAGCAGAGTCTTCGGTAGTAGGCAGGCGGCAGAGAGCAGAGCCTCAGTTGAGGATACCCTTCCGTGAGCAGACTCAGGGGCATGGTCGTACACCTTAGTGGAGTTGTAGAGCATCAGGGAAGTCAGGAGAGATCTGGTGCTATGCATGTGACGAACAGGGTCACCTAGCACGGGACTGCCCGACTAGGCGTACCGAGCAGCTGTGGAAGGCAGTGGGTGCACTGCAGTGGCAGAGGCAGCGCTGTGACCAGGGATCACCCAGACAAGGATAGGGTGGCCCTCAGGGAGGCGGCGCAGGTAGAGAGGTAGGACCTAGAGTCAGGGGATGACATTTTGAGGTCCTTCCATCACCACCACCAGGCGGCCCACTCCAGGCTCAGGGAGCTGGCGGTCAGGGCCGCGGGAAGCTTCGGGCTATGGGTGTTCATGACCCCCCAACACACGAGATGGTCCGAGGTATGATTTTTGTTTAATCTATTCTTTCTTTGGTACTAGTAGACACAGGCTCCATCGAATCCTTTATATCACTACTTTTGGCATGAGAGTTGGAGCTTCCAGTAGAGGCGCTCACGCCTGCATTTAGCCTTGAGGTTCCTACAGGAAGTGCCTCGTTAGTGACCTTTATCTGTAGACAGTGCGAACTGTCATTCAGAGGAGGGAGTTTCACATGGGACCTACTCATCATCATGATGAAACCTTACGATGTCATCATGGGCATGTATTGGCTTTCTATGGTTCACGTCCAGATCGACTGTCATCGTAGATGAGTCAGAGGTGTGTTTTCTGATGGGACAAGGTTCACCATCCTTGGTGAACGAGACCTCGTGGAAGAGCAGACGGGTACTCTAATTAGGAGACCACGACCTTTTTCTCACTATTTGTTAAGAATGGATCTCGGAGAAGCAGACGCTACAGGCACCTAGATCCCTACCGTTGTAGAGGACTACCTGGACATCTTTCCCGAGGATGTCCTGGGACTACCTCTGAGGCGAGAGATGGAGTTATGCATTGAATTGCAGTCGGGGACTGCCCCGATATCATGTGTGGATTATCGGATGGCACCCAAAGAGGTTCAGGAGCTACAAATTCAATTGGAGGACCTTTGTGAGAAAGGATTCATCAGGCCCAGTGTGTCCCCCTGGACAGCTCCGGTTTTTTTTGTGAAAAAGGCAGATGGGAGTCTGTGTATTTGTGTGGATTATCGTCACCTGAATCAGGCTACGATAAATAACAAGTACCCTTTGCTGAGGATCAACGACCTCTTCGACTAGTTGAGAGGTGTGAAGTGGTTCTCCAAGATTGATCTTCGATCAGGCTACCACCAGTTGTAGGTTCGTGAGACTGACATCCTGAATTTGGCTTTCCATTGTCGATATGGGCATTACAAGTTTCTGGTGATGCCCTTTGTCATGACGAATGCCCCCACCATTTTCATGGATTTGATGAACTAGATCTTCCAGCCATATTTGGATCGGTTTGTGGTTGTCTTTATTGACGACATACTCATCTACTCTGCGACGGAAGAGGAGCACACCTAGAATTTGAGGATGGTCCTAGACTTACTCCGAGAGCACCGACTGTATGGGAAGCTCTCGAAGAGTCAGAGCTGGATTCACGAGGTTCACTTTTTAGGGAATGTCATTACAGAGTAGGGATTGGCCGTATATCCCACAAATATAGAGGCAGTTCTTGCTTGGGAGTCACCCAAGAATGCATCAGAGGTGCAGATATTCCTTGGTTTGGAAGGGTACTACAAGAGGTTTGTGGAAAATTTCTCTAGGATTGCTGCAACTTTGACCGCATTGACGTGGGAGGGATGACC
The DNA here is from genome assembly GCA_963277665.1 of Viscum album. Taxonomy (NCBI): domain Eukaryota; kingdom Viridiplantae; phylum Streptophyta; class Magnoliopsida; order Santalales; family Viscaceae; genus Viscum; species Viscum album. Next base: position 929,754,568 of record OY728131.1, read on the forward strand.
GTTCACCTGGACTGATCAGTGACAGAAGGCCTTTGAGGAGTTGAGACAGAGGTTGACTAGTGCTCTAGTGTTGAGGCTGCCAGAGGAGGGAATTGAGTTCGTGGTGTACTACGATGCTTCAGGAGCTGGGCTCAGGTGCGTGCTGATGCAACAACGGGTAGTGATTGCATATGGGTCGAAGCAGTTGAGGCCCCATGAGAAGAATTATGCGACTCATGATTTGGAGCTGGCAGCGATGGTCTTCTCCTTGAGGTTATGGAGACACTACCTTCTGGGTGAGAATTTTGTGGTCTACTCATACCACCAGATCCTCAAGTACATCTTCACTTAGAGGTATCTAAATCTGAGACAGAGGGGCTGGCTGGAGTTTCTGCAGGACTATGATTTTGAGATAGTCTACACTCCAGGGAAGGGTAATGTAGTAGCAGATTCTCTTAGTAGGAAGTCCCAGGCTTGGTTTGTGCGGGAAGATTCAGAGCAGTTGGCTTCCCTACATATGACCTTGTTGGAGCAGGAGGGTAGGACTTTTTTGCAGTCGATGGTGTTGACTCCTTCGCTCCTTGAGCATGTGAAAGAGTCACAGTTGGGGGATGTCGACAGTAAGGTACTGCGTGATCAGATATCCATGGGCGATGCACCCGATGGGTATTCTAAATGAGGGAATCACGAGATCCTGTTCTAGGGGCGAGCTATAGTACCAGTGGAGATGCAGGAGGAGGTGATGCGGGAGTTCCACACTTCTCCCTTGGCTATATATCCCGGTGTGGTGAAAATGTACAGAGACCTTCAGCGGCAGTTTTGGTGGTCTGGCATGAAGCAGAGCATAGCTGAGTTCATTTCTCGATGTCTTACCTGTCAGTAGGTGAAGGTAGAGCATCAGGTTTTGTTAGGGTTGTTGCAGCCCCTTGATATACCAGAGTGGAAGTGGGATGGCATATCTATGGACTTCGTCACAGGGATTCCGCGCACAACGAAGGGCCATGATTCCATCTGGGTGATAGTGGACTGACTCACAAAGTCAGCGCACTTCCTTTCCATCAGGGAGAAGATATCAGTGGAGAGTCTAGGACAACTGTATATTCGGGAGATCGTCCGACTTCATGGAGTACCCTCGACGACCGTCTCCGACCGCGAGACACAGTTTACATCGCGTTTGTGGCGAGGCCTGCATGAGGCATTCGGGACTCGACTGCATATGAGTACAACTTTTCACCCCCAGATAGACGGGTAGACCGAGTGCACTATCCAGGTGTTATAGGATATGCTCAGGGCGTGCGTGTTAGACTTTGTCCTAAGCTTGGAGGATCACCTTCCCTTGATGAAGTTCGCGTACAACAACAGTTACCACTCTACTATCGGCATGGAACCTTTTGAGGCCCTCTATAGGAGACCTTGTAGGCCACCTTTGTGCTAGAAGGAGGTTGGGGAGACCTACCTCATGGGCCCAGAGTTGGTGCAGGTGACGACGGAGAAGGTGCAGGTCATTCGTGAGTGGATGAGGACGGCTCAGAGCAGACAGAAGTCCTACATAGACCGTCATCACAGGCCTTTGGAGTTCGAGCAGGGGGACCATGTCTTTTTGAGAGTCTCTCCGTGGCGTGGTACACAGAGGTTCGACCGGTGTGGCAAGCTATCCACGAGGTTCATTAGGCCCTTTGAGATCATGCACAGGGTTGGTGAGGTTGCCTACCGTCTTTCTCTACCCCCACAGCTGGAGAGGGTGCATGACGTCTTCCACGTGTCGCAGCTGAGGAAATACGTGCATGAACCCACGTACGTTATCGACTGGGGAGAGCTGAAAATCAAGGATGGAGCCACATTTGAGGAGCACCCTTTGGAGATTGAGGACCGGCAGGAGCGGACACTGCGTGGATGGACCATTCCTTTGGTTCGTGTGTTGTGGTAGCACGGGAGGCTGCAGGAGAGCACCTGGGAATGGGAGAGCCATATGCGGGCTCAGTATCCCGAGTTTTTTTTTGTAGTTTTGTTTTTCAGGGACAAAAAACTTGAAGGAGGGAATGATGTAAGAACCCAGGTTTTGAGCCTATAAGACTTTGAAATTTTCTTGATGTTATTCTAGAGAAGGGCATTCAGACGGTGTGTGATTCCGAGTCTCAGTGTGGCCGGAATTAAATTTTAAGTGCGTTCACACTGGACACACCAAATAAATAGAATAACTCCTAAACAATGGCTCTAATGGAAAAAATGAGGGCACCTTTGAGTCCGGAGCGTACCATTTACCCTAGGAGGGGTGTAACTTTCACGAGCGCGGACCTTCTGTGGAAAACGCCACTAGGGGCATTTTCTTAATTTAGCGGCCTCAGGCGTGAACTTTATAACTTCTGAACGGAGGCTCAGATTAAAATTCTGAGACCACCTTTTCTCTCAGAATGTGGATTTTACCCTAGGGTCGGCTTAACCCTAACCACGTTGAAATTTTGGGTACGGGCCTACTGGTCGGTGTTAAAAAAAATTAATTAAATTTTAATTAATTCCCTACTTAAACACCTCCACCCCTCCCCCTTCTTCCCCTTTATTTATCCCTGGCGGAAGCTCTCTCAACTAAGTAGAAACCTTCCTCAAGCTCCTCCTCCTCTCCGGCAAGGCGGTGGAAGCTCCGACAAACCGTTCGTGAAGCAACGGGCTATGCCCAACGAGGTAGGCTCATGTTTTTTTTGTGTTTTTAATTTCCACAACCTCTTCAAATGCAATTCGTAGTGTCGAAATGCTGTTTTTCTATCGAGCGAAGCCCATAGTTGCATAGGGCTCGATTTGAGCTTCCCAACGATCCTTTAGGATTGAATTTTTGAGTCCCAGGGTGTCCGGGGTGACCCTGGGAAGTTTTTTCGGCCAATTTCCCTATTTTCTGGTGGTTCTAGGGGCTTCCGGTGGCTCGGCGCAGCGGTCCGGTGAGTCTAGGCGGCGGCGGAGGCTTCGCGCGTCGGCGACTTCAGGCGGTCCGGGACGGCGGCCGGCGCGGCGGGCTCCAGGCGGTGATGGTGGCTTCACGCGGCGGCAGCTTTAGGCGGACCGGGACGGCGGCGTACGTGGGGTGACGTAGGGGGCCAAGCTGGCCGGCTTTGCCGATTAGCAGGAGGTGCGAGAAACTGGGGTCGTCGCGACACCGACCAGCCGACAGAGACCCACCCTTCGCGGGTCTCATGGAGAACGCGCCGGACCGGCTGAGCCGGTCTGGGTGACTCGGGGTGGCCTGCGCGGTGAACCGCGAGCCACAGTGGACCGGGCGGTCCGGGCGGCCCAGCCACGTACCGCCGACCTAAAGGGGTGGGTCGGCCCAGGCCCACCCTGTCTCCGTTCGATGACGTTAAAAATTCCATAACTCGCAAACCGAGTATCGGATTCACGTACCGTCTACGGAGACACGATCCTTAGATCGAGAAAGAGGTTTTGAGATGGTCCCTAGGATTTTTAATTTTCCGGACGAGAGCTTGGTGGTGCGACACACTCGTTAAGTACCTTTCCAGGATTCTTCTTTCGGTTGGCGCAAACACATCCAAAGTCCATTTTAGGCGCTGTCAGTGGCGTTGTGACCCTAGTGTCGAGACGAGGTTGTCTAGGGTGGTTTCAGGTGTTGAAGCCAGAGTTGAGATGTGGGCCCCATGGGCCATCTTTTAAGCTGTGAGCAGCATTTTGTGACCTTTTCATCAGACGTCCGTTCGGTGCGAATGAGTAGTCATTTTGGTGTGTTTTTCTGAGAGAATTGTGATGACGTAGTTTGCTCGACCTATTTCAGGATTGAGGTGTGGGCCCCACAAGACACCGTATGGGCATAAAGCGGTGTTGAATAACTTTTTCGTCGGGAGTCTGTTTCCAGCGAGTAAGTAGTCTATCTCGCGTGTTTTTGCACAAGGATTACAATGGTGTAATCTTTTCGGGCATGCGAAGCCTCTATTAAGATCTCATTAAATTTGGAAACATGAAAGGGAATTTTTCGGAGGTTCCTTTGATGTACTATGACCCAATGCACGATCTCAATGTTAGTGAAACCCAATGATTGCACGAGCAATGTAGAGTTATCGGACCAGTTCCAGGTTTACCCTCCACCAGGACTGGGCAGTGGGTTACCCACCGGCGTATTAGGGTTTACCCTCCAGCGTGGCTGGGTAGTGGGTTACCCATTGACCCTAGGGTTTACCCTCCAGTGGGTATGGGCAGTGGGTTACCCATTGACATTAGGATTTACCCTCCAACGGGGCTGGGCAGTGGGTTACCCGACGACCTTTTAGGGTTTACCCTCCAGCAGGGCTGGGCAGTGGGTCACCTGATGACCTTTTAGGGTTTACCCTCTAGTAGGGCTGGGTACTGGGTCACCCGATGACCTTTTAGGGTTTACCCTCCAGTTGGGCTTGGAAGTGGGTTACCCGATGACTTCTTTAAGACTCAGCCCTTTCTATGAGGCTAGTCAGGGACTTTTCTCCGTGATTACCAGAGCAGGATCCTTGGTTGCGCGATTCAGTGATGAGACAACATTGACGTGCGAGACGTTTGGGCATCATGGATATCCTTATAACTGTTGGTGACTTATCCTGGGCTAAGCTTGGATATGTAGATCCCCTTACGTACTCGTTTGGGTTTCTTGTTGAGAATATATATATACACCCTAATTTTGTTCCCACTCCTTGGGTTCAGTTGCTATCCTTCTAGGAGGGGCGAAGACACGCGGGGTATGCCATGTTCTTTCCGTGTCTAGATCCTCTTGGTTGTGATGAGTCTACTTCATTTCTTTTGTTGGGTTGAGCTGCACTCTCTCTATTGTACTCTTACACTATTCTTTGTTTTGTCTACTTCTCACCGTTTTAGTACCTCCTTTGTTGCTCCCTCGAGATTTTGGGGCATCCTACAGAGTATATTTATACTCACACCTGCTTGGGCTTTTCCCGAAATTGGTGTGCCCTTACAGACGATGGGAAGGTCGATCGAGACTATGGAGGAGCGTAGAGGACATAGGATCTTGGGCTACGTTCAATGGTCGTAGTAGGACTTTCAGGTGTTGGACTCACTAGCTGTTTACTTTTGTTTACCTGTTGTCGGGTTGTGGAACCTTTCGGGTTGGGCGCATGTTTTTCCCTTTTTCTATTCAGTATATTGTCACTAATTTTTTTTACTTTACTTTTTTTTCTATTTAGAGGTTGATGCATGACTATGGTTGGGTTATAGTTGTTTGTCCTTTGGTTTTATTTTTACTCTGCACTTCTGCATTGAGTGGGATGTGTGTGTGTGTATAGGTACTTAGGCAAAGGCCTCCCCGATATTGTTACGCCTTCGACACTTGTCGCCAGTCCCTGGACTATGGAGGTGGGATTAGGGTAGCTGCAGCTCGAGATTGGTAGGGTCGGGTCATGACATGGAGGTTCCCAAGGTCATTGAGGAGTTTTTGGATTTTTTTACCAAGGAAGTTGTGATGATACCCCCTCGACGTGATTTTGAGTTTGGGATATATCTATAACCTGATGCTTCTATGATATCAATGGATCCCTATCCGATGGAACCTTATGAGTTACACGAGCTAAGGATTTAGATAGATGATTTGACACAAAGGGTTTTATTCAGACCAGTGTTTCATTGTGGTGTGCTCCAATGATATTCTCCATGATAGAAGATGATATTATAAAGTTTTGTATAAACTACCAGAGGTTGAATCATGTGAAAATATAGAATCTTTACCCTTTTTAGAGGATATATGATATTTTTTACTAGCTTATAGGGTTGAGTTCGTTTTCTAAGATTGATTTGAGGTCTAGATATCTTCAATTGAGGGTAAAGGAGAGTGATGTTCTAAAGTCTACCTTCAGATGTAGGTATGGGAACTTCAAGTTCATGGTCATGTCATTTGGTGTCATGAATGCACTGGCTGTGTTCATGGGGCTCATTAACTCCATGTTACATTAATTCCTGGACTAGTTCATAGTCATGTTCATTGACGACAAATTTATCTACTCAAAGTTAGAAGGGGAGCATGCATATCATCTTAGAGCTACCTTGCAGGTTCTTTGATACCATCAGCTCTATGGAAAGTTGTCAAAGTGTGAGTTATAAACATGATAGGTTCATTTTACTAGACACATAGTCTCTCATTAGGGTGTGACAGTAGACCTATCAAAGGTCTAGGTATTTATTTCTTGGGAAGCACCTAAGAACGTGGCATAGGTTCATAGTTTCCTTGGTCTCGTAGGCTATTATCAGAGGTTTGTACCTGATTTCTCTCTAGTTTTATCCCTATTAAAATAATTTAATAGGATGGACCAGGATTTTATGTGGGATGATCAGTGTTATGTAGTGTTCAATTCTCTAAAAGAGAATTTGGCTAGTGCTCTGGTTCTTTAACTGTCAGGGGAGGGTGTGTTGTTCGAGGCTTTCTATGACGTGTCCTGTCTGGGATTGAGATTCATATTTATTAAGTAGAGGGAATTGATCTCTTATGAGTCTAGGTAGTTATGTACACATGAAAGTAACTATTCCACCCATGATCTAAAGCCAGTGGTGGTTGTATTCGCATTAAATTTGTGGTGAAATTACCTCATTGGGGAGCACTTTGTGGTCTTCACTAATCACAAGATCTTGAGGTATATCTTTTATCAGTATGATCTGAATCTATGAAAATTATGGTGGATATATTTTCTTCTATATTATGATTTTGATATCTTCTATACTTTGGGAAATGGAAATTTTTTGGATGAAACTTTCAGTAGTAATTCACAGAAGGATGTTGTTCAGGAGTTTGAATATTCTTGGAGAGTGATGGAGGAGTTGGAAGTCCTGCACTTTGATTCAAGGGTGGTTTATGATAGAATTTTCTTATTTCAAATGATAGTGTAGTATTATCTAATATAGAATGTGTAAGACTTTTAGCGGGGAGACTTAGAGGTAGAGGTTACGTGAAATTGTGTTGGCCATAGAGATACACTAAAGGGGTGGTTGGAGGATGGTCAGAACCAAATATTATTTCAGGGGAATCTATTTTTTTGGTAGTGATGTGTGAGATATTCCATTATGATTTTTATAGCTCAACTTTGGCTGTACACCTAGGGGTATCTAATATTTATTATGTCTTAAGTTCATAGTTTAGGTGGTTTGGGATGAAATAGGCAGTAGCAGAGTTTTCATTGAGGTGTTTGGTTTTCTAATAGGTAATGGATGAGCATGATGTTCCAGAAGGTTTTTTGTAACCTTTGGATGTTATTTAATGGAAGTGGGATGAAATATTAATGGATTTCATCATATTTTTACCCTGATCTTAGGGAGGCTGTGATGCAGTTTTGGTGGTAGTGGACCTGCTGAATAAATCAACTCAATTTCTTTCAATCCATGACTTGAATACCATGAATGGTTTGGAGATATGGTATATGGAAAAGGTGGTGATATTTTATGGATTTTATGGATAAGGGGATTACAACATGCTTTTAGCACTCAATTATTCCTTATCACTTCTTTCCACCATGAGACAGACAAACAAATGGAGTGGAATATATAGATACTCGAGGATATGTTGCAGGTGTGCATCCTAGACTTTGGAAGATCTTGGGCACAAAAATTTCCCTTGATTGAGTTTTTTTATAATAATAGTTATCACTTATCCATTTTCATGAATCCATTTGAGGTTTTGTATGAGTGACCATTTTGTTCTCTGTTGTGATGAACCAGGGTTAGAGAGTCATCAATTCTTGGTCCCGATGTGGTGAAGAGCACAATAGAGAAGGTTCAAATTGTTTATGATAGGATTAAGGTGTAAAATACCAGAATAATTCTTATATTGATTGCAAGAGGAGGCCCTTGGAGTTTGAGGTTGGAGACCATGTGTTCTTGAAGGTTTCCTCTCTACGTGGGTAGTAGAGGTTTTATAGGGGAAGTGATATCTCAACCTGTTTTTTGACCTTTTGAGGTGTTGGGACACATTGGTGAGAAATTTTATTGATTGGAAATTACTCCATGGTTGGACCAGACCCATAATGTCATCTATATCACCCAGATATATCAGTATATTCATGATAAATCCCATGTCATTGACTGGGGAGAGTAGGATATCAAGGATGATGTGATGTTAATGGAGTGATCGGTAGAGATCTAGGATATTTGAAAGAATGTTCTATGGGGATATACCATTTATTAGGTTTATGTGTTATGGAGATATGGTGGCCTAGAGGAGAGTACTTAGCAGTGAGAGATGAAAATGTGTGTCCAGTACCCAGAGTTGTTTTGATTTTTCTTTTCCCTATTTTGTTCTGATGATGTGATGTTTGGATCCTATTGTTTTATGATATGTGATTTTTATTGATGTTGTTATGTGTGATAAAGTTCTGGAATATGAAAAGGGGAGGAACTAATTCCTAACCGAGATGCATTATACTATGATGTTATTAAACCTGTGCGGGCAAGTTAGTGACACCCAGAGTGGATAGTATCTTGACATAGAGGATGAAATTTCATGATTTTTAGGTTTGGGGAAGTGCTGTTTATTAGTTGTAGTAGTTATTATCTTGGGATGTATGAAGATTGAGGTGGTTGTGTAGTGGTTGTTTGGAGATGTGGTTGTGATATTTTTGTGTGTGGGTGTTTTGGTTTGGCAAGTTTGGATGGTGGTAGCATTTAAGGGGTAATGAGAACCTTGAGAGGTATCTAATGGGGTGGTTGTTTGAAACCATTTCTTTTCATCAATCTTGGTTTTGATTCTCATGGATGAGAATCATTTTAGAGGTATTTTATGTAACGGTCCGTGACTTCCCGACATTTAACATTGTCAGTTTTGGTGGTTAGAGAGTGTTCAGAGGAGGCTTGATGAGGTTTTAGAGTGTTTGGTGGGGATGAAGCTATAGGATTAATAAATTTGGTGGTTCAAGGAATGAACAGGATTCATTTCATGAGTTGATAGTTTTTATCTTGTGTAGATGGATTATTCCATGGCTTTTATATGGGCTAAGGGGAAATCTATGAAACAAGTTCACACCATGAAAGTGTAATTCATGATGTGAAACTAATTCAGGAATAGGTGAATTGAATTTTGGTGAAAACCAAAGATATAGGAGTTTCATTCATTGTAATGGTTTTATGACTTGTAATCTACGATCCTTGAGGAATTCACATCCTGAACATAGAATTCAAAAAGTGAAAGGGGTATTTTCCATGATTTAAATTATTTTTTTCAACTAATTCTTATTCATTTGTCCATATCCCTACCTCTACCATTTTTGGAAAAACTTAGGTGTCTTCAGGAGATCTTTCAGCCCATCTCCTCTTGTGCTGATCTATGAGTTCTGATGGTGGTGTTTTAGCAATCGGTGGCAAGCCCTTATCTCTTTCTTGGTTATTTTTTCTTGTTTTTCTCTTGGGGATTCACTTCAGTGGTGTGGTATTAGTTTGGGTAGAGTTTGTGGCTACATTTTTGATAACCCTTGATGTGGTGAAGGTTTATTTGTGGTGTTTTCATGTGGCTGTGGTTTTCAAGCATTTCTTATATTCCCATCTATGTACAGAAATCTAGAAAGATTTTTTTGAGGTAGGGGATCAATCATTTATCCTTTTTGTGTATCATGTAGGAGGAATTTACTCTTTTTTATCTATGGGAATATGGTTTTTACTATCCTAATAAAGATAATGATCCATTTTAATGGAAATTGAGGGGGAAAATGGAATGTTTACAGTGTTTTTACAACCTTGATATTATTTTTTATTTTGTGATTGTACGAGCTTGATGCCCCATTGAAAATGGTGACCGTTGAAGGATTTGTTTGTTATTATTTGGAATGTGCTATGGATATTATCTAACCAATTATATTTGGATAATAAAATGGTTTCCATGGAATTTATGGATTGTGTGATAATTCCATTAAATAAATAAGTTAAAGTGATGAAAATCCCCTATGATAAATCTGAAAACTGTTATGTGATTAGTGTGGAATGTGTGTGTGAAGGTGGTTATTGTGGTGTGACCATCCTATGGGGTGGAAATGCATGTTGGGATGTGACCATTCTATGAGATCATGTGATAATGATTTGTTATTGGTATGAGGTTGTGCTATGGGGAGTTGATGAAAATTTGTGGTATGGGGTGGAGGTGCGATGTGAGGTGTGACCGTGCTATGGGGTAGTGAGGTGTGACCATACCATTGGGTGGTGATTTGTGTTTGAGATTTGGTCGGCATGAAATAGATGTGTTGTGATGTGTTAGTTTCCCAAGTAGTAATAAAATTAAATGATAATTTTGGAACTGAAATGACATGAGTTGAAATGAAAAATGAATTTGGAATTAAATGGGCTAGATAATGGGAATTAGCTTAGCTTGTAATGAAAAGTTGAAAGAAGTTTTTGGATCATATTTTTCTCATGTGATTTTGTGAATTTAGTGGTGTCAGCCAAAGTAGTGTAATTGTGAGGTTAAGTGGTGATGTTTTGAGTTGGTTAGTATCCTTTTTGGTTGTGAACCCATAGGTTGGGCTTGTGTGTAGCTATATATATATGATTTGTATATTCCTTGTTATTTTCTATATGCACCACACCCATGTCGAGAACCATATACCAACACTCATGTGTGTGTGTGTATATATATATATGGGGGGTGTTTTTCCTAACATCTTGGTGGTGAGTATGGATGGATGTCTAATCGTTCTTTCATGTTCTCTCATCCAAGAGAGTAGATATGCACATGAAGTGATGTAAAAAGATAAGATATTTCACTAGGTGATGACCCATGTGTCTTCGGGTGATATATTATGCGATGGACATGCTGTGGGGTGGCGATATGTGATGATATGGTTTATGGTGGGGGTCTTTCATAGAGGGAGGAGGGCACATGGTTGATGTCCTTTATGTTCATGATACCCCACCTCTTTACTTATGGCTGTGATGTGATAAGATGACCTAGGTATTTGTGGGTGGTGGTATGTAATGTGATTAGGCTATGGGTATATGGTATGTGATATGCTATATAGAAGATATGAGAGTGCCAAGACGTACGATGTTGGGGTGTGAGAGCATAAAATCAGTGGGAAAGCAGTGCGAGTACCATTTATCAATATGATTCATATTATGTTATTGTACTTGGATTGTGTTATTTAGTGAGTGATCTATGGTGAGGATGATATTGGTTAGATGGATTGTTTAGGTTTTATCAGTTATATTGTTTGCTCACAGGTGCATTGATATGATTATTTCACATGTGCATGAGAGACTGGTTTTCTATATGAGTATACTTGTATACTCACTAGACATATATAAACCATTTTACAGGATGGAATGGTTAGGGAGGAACGCTGGAAGTTTTTCTTAGCGTTTGGTTTCAGGGAACAGGGGAACATGGTTCTGAGAGGATGGAGAGGGTGGTAATTGTTTTAGTAGGGTGCTGGACTATCTGGTCAGTGAGAAATGATGCAGGCCACAAGAGTTTTCGTAGTTCTCAGATTAGCACCCTATTCAAAATGAGGAATCTATTTCAGGACTTGGTTTGGTTATGCACAGACTATCATGATGCAATGTCAGTTAGTGGCCTGGTCTCACACCAGTTTCTTTCCAATTGAGCTTGCGATCAGGGTCAGGGACACTGAGTTCATTGGCATCCTCTTCACTCTGGGATCAAGCTTAATACATATGGATCTCTTATTGGGGGGGAGATGCGTGGTGGTGGCGTTATTAGGAACCCAAAGGTATTGGTGATCATGACTTTCTCAGCATTCTATGGCAGGGGCTATGCCTTAAAGGATGAGTTTCAAGCGATGCTCATGGGGCTGGAGTTGTACAGGCAGCGACACATCATGCTGAATGCGGTGGAAACAAACTCTCTTATTCTCTTCAAAGCATTATCTAGTACTGACCGTTCTCCTTGGAATGTTTCTTACCTCATTAGGAAGTGAAAATAGCTCCTGGTTAATCAAGTATAGATCACTCACACATGACGGAAGGGGAAACAAGTTATAGATTTCTTGGCGTCTCTAGCATCACCGAATCAAAGTATGTCTTCCTTACTTAGCATTGTATCTTTTCCTTAGGAGGGGGTGAGGTTTGTAATTAATGATTCTCTGGGAATACATTATTTTAGACCCCCGCAATTTCTTTTGTTCCTCAGTTTTATGTATTTATGTATTCTTCTTTAAATCAATAAAAATGTTAGTTTTCAGTCAGGAGGACTAAGTGGATCGTGCTAGACATTACTAGCTCAGACCTTTGGAAAGTTGTTGTGTCGCTGCTTTATCTTGATTTTGGGTATTTACTTTGGAGACTTTTATTTGTATCTATTCACTTTATACATTCATTATGGGGTAGTTTTAGATTTATTTTTATATTATGTCATGGATTTTCTTATGGTTGATCATCCATATATCCTGACCTTGTTTTACTAAAGAGATTAATACCTGCCATTTATGATATTTTTATACCCTTGATACTAGTCTCCAACTCAGGGCCTACCGGAGGTGTGACTTGGGGGTCAATATATCTCTCCCTTTATTATTGTGTCATTGGAGGGAGGGGTTCATGATGTATTAGTGGACCCAATAAATATTTTAAACCAATTACATGTTATGTTCACCCTACATATATATAAACTATTTTTCAAGGCTACAAGAGCTAGTTGGTGATCAAGCTAGACATTACTAGCTTGGGGAGTTGTTCAGGAGCTGTTTGGTATTCAAGGTCACTGTCGAGTTTTTCTTTTTTGGTACTTTTAGTTTCCTTTTCTCAATTATTCCATTTGTATAACATTACATGCATTCATTTTGATCTATTTTACTTTCATTATTATCATGAGTTATTTTGTGGTTTTATATTATCTCTTATTCCTCATGTTCTCTTATAGGGTAATGCCTCCCATTTGTGTATATGATATACCCTCAATGCTTTTCACTAACCTGTGGACTATTGGAGGTGTGATTCAGGAATCATTATCTCCCTTATCACATTGCCTGCCTAGGAGAGGTACCTTTGGGGGGAGGGGGTCATGACAGAGTGGTATCAGAGGGTTAGGTTGAGGAATAAGATGGAGTATGGAGGTAGGTACTTATGATAACTACATGGTTTGGTATGAAAAAAATGTCAGCTGAGCTTATTAAGCAATGTAAATAAGGGAGATTTGCTAGAAAACAAGTATTTCATCCCCCCCTGTGATCTAATGTGAGAACCTTTAAGTTTATAAATCCTACTAATTGAAGTAATAGAGATAGAGGGGTAATGACCTAGGAATGGGCCATGCACCATTCTTGTTTTCACCTATGTTTGAAATGGGTATAACTTTGGGTTAGGTTGAACCTTAATTATTAATATTAAATATTCTATATTCCAGTTTTAGGATTCCTTAACTATTTTTTCTTTTGAAGATATGGATCTAGTTCAACATCCTCATCAAGTTCATGCTGAAAATGTTTAAAAGGATGTGCCATTAGATTTCCATGGGATTGAGGTTGATGATGATGACACTTTTTGGAGGACACTCCAAGAGTTTTAGTTCCATATTTTGCAGAATCTTGAGGGATCCATTTCAAATTTAGTGACAAAAGACTGGTTGGAGGAGGTGGAGATAACCATTAGCTTGATCTATTCCTGAAAGGTGCACCGAGTTTCATTAGCGATGATGATTTTACATGGGACATCTAGGAAGTGGTTCTTCTTGTTCCTCAAGGATCACGAGGAGTCAGTTATTTTATGGGAAAATTTCCAAGATTAGTTTTGAGTCAAGTTTATTTCTTCGACCATAAAGGTGTCGAGTCTCTAGTTGCTTCTTATCCTTTTATAGTGAAGCTCTATCATGATAGAGTTTTGGATTCATTTCACGAACCTTCTCCAATATGCTTTGGACCTACTACCAGATGATTAGGCTAGGATGAGGCATTTCAAGGAAACTTTACATCCATAGATCCAAAACTAGGTTACCATGTTTATGCTGCCAATATATCCCTAGGTACTGGTGAGAGAATAGGTTGTTGAGAGGATGTTGTACATAATAAGATCATCATGGGAGGGGAGTCATTAGGATTCTACATGTACCAGAGCTATGGTTTGGGTTTACCAGTTTCATGTTTAGAAGGGTTTTTAGATAGCTAGGGGTAGGTCTTAACCATCTTTATCTCATTTCTATGGTGGTGTCAAATCCTAGGTCCCTACCAAGGGATTAGACATATAATTTTCTTGTGGAAGTCATGGTCATTAGTGGAGAGAGTGTACAAACTTTCTATGTGGTCAGTGTGCGACAGGTGTTCCACTTCAAGTTTTTATATTGTGGCAGTTTCAGTCGAGGAAATGGTAGCAGGGTTCTATAGATTTTGATTAGTAGAGGGGAGATGGGGAAGGCAGAAGAAAACCCCATGATGATCCTTATCCTCAGAGAGTAAAGCGTGGCTATGAAGGTGGTCATCATTAGAGCCATAGATTCCTCAAAGTAGGTTATGGTCAGTTTCATTATCTAGAGTTGGAAACACCTAGTGATCCATACATCATTTGAGATACCATTTTATTGTATTTTACTTGGGTGCATGCATTTGATTCAAAAGATAACAAATACTTCATATAACCTATATTGGTCAGTGTTTTGAGATTTGAGTTAGATAGACTTCTAATGACCTTGGAATTGACTACATCATTTGGAGGTTGAGATTATTTGTATTTCATATGTAGATACTATGAGATATTTCTAGGGAAGCCCTGTTATTAGGAAGAATTCATATTTTTGTGGATATATCCACATGACACCATCATCAGCATGAATTAATTATATTTGGTACAGGATATCATAGATTGATTTAGGAGGTAGATTGTGTTCTATGATGCTAACTGAGAGTATTCCATGCTTTTTGGTGAGAAATATCCTCATATGGATCAAAGGAATGTTCCAAACCTATCTTCCTTAATGTATGAGTTGATACTGAGTTCACTAAATATTCAACTGGTAGCATTTCCCAGGGTTATGGAAGAGTATCCTAATGTATTTCCTAAATAGGTCATGGAGTTACCCCCTCAATGAGAGATCAATTTCGGGATAAATCTATAATTGGGAGATTCTATGATCTTGATGTCTCTATATAGGATGAAAATTTTTGAGTTGTTAGAGCTACATATATAGATCGGCCGATCATATCACCTTGGGGTGATTTGGTTTTGTTTCTAAATAAGATTCATTGAAGTTTGCATCTATGAATCAATTATCATCACCCGAGTCATGTGAAAGTGAATAAATGCTACCCTCTTCCATGTGTTAATGATTTATTTGATCATTTAAAGATATATAGTTGGTTCTCAAAGATCGATCTATAGTTGATATATCATCAGATGCAGGTGAAAGATGTGGATATTCTAAATATTGCTTTCTGATATCATTATGGGCATTATGAGTTCATTGTAATATTGTTCAATGTTATAGAAACTCCATATATGTTTATTGGATTTATAAACATGGTTTTACGAGAGTTTTTTTGAACCAGTTTATGGTGGTTTTCATTAAAAACATCCTTATGTACTCTGTATCTGAGGAAAAGCACATAGAGTATCTGTGAGCAGTTTTGGGAGTTCGTCATCATCATCAGCTATTCGAGAAGCTATCAAAGTGTGAGTTATGGGTTTATAAAGTTTTTTTCTTGGGTAATGTATTATATCATAGTATTTTAGCCATAGATCATTTGAATATTGATCCAAATATTTCTTAAGAATCCCCCAAGAATTTTGAAGAGGTGAAAAGTTTCCTTGATCTTGTAGGATATTATATCAGGTTCATACCCAACTTATATCTGATTGTGAATCCTATAAAAATCATGAATATAAATTATTAATAATTAATATGGACTAACATGTTCTATTTTTTTAGTACCTAAAGGAGAATTTGGTTAGTGATATAGTTCTTTATTTTCCAAAAGAGGGATTTTAGTTTGAGGTTTTCTGTGATGCTTCATGTCATGTCTTGGGAAACATCCTAACGCAGTAGAGGATATTTGTTTCTTATGGTTCTAAAAAGTTATATATCCATTAACATAACTATTCCAAACATGATCTAGAGTTGTTAGTGGTTGTTTTTTTCCTCAATTTGTGGTGGAAATATCTAATCAGAGAGTGCTTTGTGGTTTTCACCTATCACAAGAGCCAGAGGTATGTCTTCTCCTAGCATGACCTAAACTTGTGATAGTGATGGTGGATGTAATTATTGGAAGACTATGACTTTAAGATTTATTATACACCAATAAAGGGAAATTTTGTGGATGATGTGTTGAGAAGGAAGTCATGCAGTGATACTATGCGTGAGTCTAGATATTCTTAGAGAGTGATGGAAGAGCTATATGCGATTCATCTTGATATGAGAGAGTTTTTTGTAAGAGGATTCATTTTTAGATGAAAGTGCAGTCATATTTATTTCAACAAGCAGAGGATTCCCAACTGGGGGATTCCAGGGTGAAGTTTTGGTGAGATCAAGTTTTCTATGGTGATTCCCCTAATGGTTGGTTTGAGGATGATCAACACTGAATTTTGTTTCAGGGGAGTCTTTTCATTCCTTTGGTGATGAATGAGGCGGTTCTCTTTGAGTTTCATGGATCACACTTGGTGGTAAATTCTTGCTTGAGAAAGATTCACCATGCTATGAGAGGTCAGTTTTGGTGGCCTGTGTTGAATCATTCAATTGCAAAGTTTGTGTCTAGATGTTGAGTTTTCTAAAAGGTGAAGGTTGAAAAATGTATTATATATGGTTTTCTCCAACCATTAGATGTTCCTTAGTAGAAGTGGGAGGAAATTTTTATGGACTTAATCACTAGTTCACCTCAAGATCAAGGAGGCTATTACACTGTATGGGTGATAGTAGACCATTTGAAAAAACTGGATATCTTATTAGTGATGGAGTTAAGATCAATGAAGGTTTTTTCAAGAAAATATCTGGAGGAGGTAGCAATTCTCTATAGAGTATTAAGGACGATCATATTTTATCATGATACCCATTTAAACTCAAGGATGTGGAGAGGTATTTAACATTATTTTGGAGCTTAATTTTGATTTTGTACTATTTTCATCCAAAAATTAATGGTTAGATAAAGAAGACTATCCAGACTCTTGAAGTCATGTTTCATGATTGTATCATGGATTTTAGAGGTTTTTAGATGTGTAAAATACCTTTGGTTGAATTTTCTTATAATAATAGTTTCTACTCCATCATTGGTATAACACCATTTGAATCTTTGTATGACTAAACTTTCTATTCTCTATTGTATTGGATTGGGGTCAAGAGTGAGTAATTATTGGACTGAAACTAGTGCAGAGCATGATTGAGATGGTTTAAGTGATTCACAAGAGGATGAAGGTAGAGAAGGATTGTCTGAAGTCCTATGCCAACTATAGGAGGAGACCTATGGAGTTCAACATTGGAGATCATGTTTTCTTAAATGTGACTCCTCATCATTGGAAGTGAAGGTTTGATCATGTGAGTAAGATTTCTCCTTGGGGTTTTGGGCCTTTTAAGGTGTTGGTGCATGTTATAGCTATTGTGTATTGGATAAAAATTCCCTCATAGATAATACATATTCATGATGTATTTCATTCATTACATCTTCTTCTATATCTTCATGATTACTATCACATCATTGATTTGGGTGATATCAATATTGACGATGATCCGATCTTCAAGGAGCAACCCATAGAGATCTAGGACCATTGGGAGAAGGTGTTGCATGAGTGGGATATTCTCTTGGTTCGTGTCCTTTGGTGACACAGTTGCATGGAGTAGAGAACCTAGGAATGAAATTCTCATATATGTATTCAATATACTGAATTGTTTGATGCTTAATTCTTATTTTGTAAATATTTTTTTTTGATGTTGAAATTTATCTGGTTTATGAGATTGTTTATTATTCTTAAGTTCCTTATTAGTATCCATTCTCTTGTTTGAGAGGTATCTCCCCCAGGAGAGTGTTTCATAGTTTTATGCCATGTTTCCCTAAGTGAAGTGATTGTTCTCATATGATGGATATATCCTTGTAAGTCTTCTCATAGGGTGATTGTTTGGGAGACCCTTTTTTCCTTCCCTTATCTATGGGTTTAGTTTTAAATTCTCTTGTGTGAGAATTATTTGAGAGGTATATGATGTAATGGACCAGATCCTTCTAGAATATTCCTTTGAGTGTTTATGAGGTCTGATGTTCTTAGAGGAAGCTTGGAGTAGGTACGGTGGAGTTTGGGGGCCAAAATATGGAAGGATTAGGAATTCAAAACATGAATGGTAGTTCATGATGCGAGTGGGTAGTTCAAGACCTAAATAGAAATTTGCGTCTTGAGTGAGGGTGGTTCATAGGGTGAAATTTAGGATGTGAACCATCAGTTCATAATGTATAATGGTGAAGGATTGGATTTGAAAAATCAATCCAAAAAATTCTTGATGTGAATGCATAGTTCAGGATATGAATTGATACAGATTTATTAGATCTAGGTGAAACATTTTTCGATGAGTCTTAAAACTCGAGTCATTCATGTCATGAATGACACATTCAATTCATGAATGTGCATTTTTCAGTGCATTTATAAATACCATCGCACCTTTAGTTTCTCTCAAAATACTCTAATTTATCCCAAACCCTAGGTGGATAGAGGTTTTATTTCAAGGTGTTTCTAAAACCCTTTCAATTGGGATTGATTCTTGGATTCCTATGTTCAATCCATGGTAATCTAAGGTGAATTTCCCCCTTTTTATTATGTATTATTCTTATTTTAGTTGCATTTCCTCCCATGATATCTTTCCATGATATGGTATTTGGTCTCTATTCTCATGGATTTTTTGATTTTTATTGGCACATTTGTGGCACTATGTTTTTAAAGGGGTGTATATTCCTTGTGGGGGAGGTGATCAAAGATCTACATTGTTGTTCAATTATTTTTCAAAGAATATTGAAAGCCTCGAGATTGTAGATTCATTTCTTCTCCTTGTTTTAAATGAAATCATAAATTTATCATGATTTATCTTATTAGGTAATATTTCAATTAACCTTAATGAATATTAAACTAGATTAAATAAATAATTGGGTTTTTATTGCAGAAATCACATGTGTTTATGTCGTGTTGATGGTTTGCCACTTGATTTTCTATATAGTGTCCTATCTTTTCTTATTCTATGTTTTAGAAAGTATGTTGCGTTTGGAATTGGATAAAGAATGTAAATTTGGCAATTCTTGTTGGATAAATATATAGAGGCATGTGTAATTTGAAACTGTTATTCCTTATCATTTGATGAGAATAAAAGTGATTCTTAAGGAATGTTTAATTGAATCTTTTATTCCTTATAGTTTGATAAAAATGGAATTTATGCTTGAAATCATGTCTAAATAATTCATAGTTGATTATAGATGATGACTTAGGTTGCCTATGGATGTAACTTGTGATAAATGAATCAGTTAATTCAAGACAATATCAAATTGGTTATTTTACAAGGATAATTGTTTGGGGTCGAGTGAGCCTACTTAATTATAAAGGTTTCATGCCTTGGATATAGAGACTATATGATCTATTAAATATTTGTTTTTTTGTTTTATCCCTTATGTTATTGATCTAGATGTGATCCTTACTATGCGACGTGATGTGAGCCTGAGATGACTGATTATTTAATAATAAATGGGTTGGGATTTCTGTGTTTTTGGTCGTATTTGGGACTTATGATGCTATGATGAATTATGATATGAATGGTGGTTTTGAAAATGACACTAAGACTAAGGGAATTGGTTGAATATGGGATTTTCTAATGTTTTTTGCACCAAAATCTAGGATGCTTGAGTGATAATGAATCTATTTTAAAACCCCATTGGTTGGGTTACTTGATTTTTCTTTCTTTTAATCACTAATTAATGTATATATAAGTGAATGGTATGCATATTTTATGGTATTTTAGGATGATTCCTAGAGTACCTAAAATTATGAAATGATAATGAATGTTGAATAATTTAACCCATGGTTTTTGAGGCTTAACGGAATACTGAAATGATGAAAACTCTTGAGGAACCATTGGATTAGTTGGATATGCCTGGAGAGCATGGTTTTTGGTTGGTAATTAATATAAAATTGAAATTGAATAATATTAATTAATGGATAATTAATTAATTAATATTGAACATGATTATTTTGTACTTATAGCATATATAGTCCTTAACAGTGGAAGCTGGGTGTCTGAGCGACGATAACTTTAGACAAGGCTAAGGCAAGATAGTTTCCATTAGCATGGTTTTTAAGATATATATATCTCTATATTTTTTATGATTTCATATGCTACCCTACCCATGTCAGTAGGATTTTTGACACCAGTGAACTCTGGAGGGTGTTTTCCCTAACATATAGGTTTGTGAGGAATGGATGACTGACTACCCTCTCTTTTCCTACCCTCTTCTCCTGGTAGTATTATGTGTTGGTATGCATGATGGTTATGTTTACCACACACACACATATATATATATATATGTGTGTGTGTGTGTGTGTGTGTGGATGAATTTAATGGATTTTGGTTATTTTACAAACATGTATCTCCATATATAGTATCCTAAGGATCATTATAGGTATATTGTGTATGGGTTGTGAAGATTTGAGGTATAATACATGATGTACATGCTTTGGTGGGTCCCAAAAACTACTTGGTTACTATATAGATATGTGGATTTTGATGATGATATGACTAGATGAATGAGATACATGATAGGTTACAGTTTCCCAAGTGTTTTTGGGAAGGATTTCCTTTGGAGAGAGATGGCTCAGGATGTGCAATATTGGAGCATAGTAGACAACCAGTGGGTGCAACATCCCGGTTCCGGAAGCCGTCTAGAGGTGCCCCATAACTGGTTGGTCACATGGCCTCAAGAGAATTTCCCTGAACGCCAGAGGCTGCCGACTAGCAGCGAGGGCCTTAGGTGTGATAGTGGGGAAACTATTCCCTCATTGGCAGAGTAACACAGCAGAATTACAACAGATAACAATAGCGGAAGCAATAAAACATGAAATAGGTAAACAACAGAAGTGATAAACAACTGGAGCACACACACACACACACACACACATATATATAATTTATGCATGATACAGATGTCAAGTAAAGCATCTAAACAAGTCACAATGCTGGAATACAGAAATATCCAAAGTACAATAGAAAACAGATAAACTCCAACAGTATCGCAAGCCTCAGCTTGGTCCCATGCTCTCCAGCTCCTCAGTAATAAAGTACCTGAAGTAGAAGGGTTGTTCCCCTTATCTATAACTGTAGAAATATAATCTTCTTGGGACCAAAAGCATGACCCAAACAGGGTGTGAGACTAAATCCTAGTAGCCAACCACCCAAAGATCTGTGCCTAACAGTCAATGAATATATATGGTAGGCTATAATCAAAATGAAGCAGTAACAAGGAAGTACTCAAAAGTAAAAAATACTATAGTTTCAATGCATTAAATTCCATATATCAAGCAAGAATCTAAACAAAATCAAGTAACCCTATAGAAATTACTCACAACCTAACCCCTCTGGTTTAACCAAACAAACAAAAGCAACCCTCTGGGAAGTACACACAGTCTAACCCCTCTGGTTCAGCTTTAGCATAGACTCTCTGAGGAAGCACTCACCATGAATTCCCCCTATAGTCTCGTATTGGTAACTAAAAGGCTCTCTAGGGAAGAACTCAACATCTCATTCCTCCTGTGACCCACATTGAGTAACTACAGACACTCTGAGGAAGCACTTACGTCAATTCCCCCTATGGTCTCGCATCGTAACAGTAAAAAAAGACACTCTGGAGAAGCCCTCAACGTCTATTCTCCCTATGGTCTACTACACCAAGTTCTCCCGGCCCTGTGTAAGTCAATCGTGCACAAATGATGCATGGAAGCCAAAGTAAATCTCAAGAACTAATTGGATAAATAGTCTACAACATAACAACATGTCAGATAAAATAATATTACTCCATCCTATCAGCACTAGGAAAGGAAAGCAAGCTGCCTAATAGGCTAAGCAAGACCAAACGGTCATAAAAAAACATGCATGGGAAAACACTTCCAACGCATAGCAATTAACCATATTCACATTCAATTGACCTCTACTCAAGCATATAAATCATATCATACAATAATAGGGTTAAAACCATAAACACGCAATACCCCGTTCAAGGGTATTGGGCAATTTTGCACATATAACTCAAAGAATATCTATGGAAAGGAACAAACGACCTACCTCGGCATTGTGCGATCGATATACCTCGACATAAGCCCTTGGATTGACCTATAACATGGTAGATCTACAAAAACGTCTAAATTTTTTAACCTAATATACCTCTTGAAAGATGAGGAATCATGAAATGAAGCTCTAGAAGAAGGAAGAACTTACTGTGGTGATCCCGACACAATTGATGAAGTTCGATTTAGAGAACAAATGCTCGATTGGGGGCTCGTCGAATATCTGTGCCATACAAATGCTCTCGAATGAATAAGGAGAATAAGAAGAGTGTTTTTCCCATTAAATGTGATCCCGGTCCATTTAATGAAATAAAAATAAAGTACACTATGTTTACTTTTATTAACTGGCCCCTACATTAGGTGGTCTCTAGGTCACCACACACAGTTGTGTGCTCGGCCGTTACACGGATAGCACACGGCTACATGCAACAAAAGAGCACACGATGTGTACATATAATTACATGACGTGTACTTCAAAAATTTCCAGAAACTCCTCTTTTCCTCAAAAACACAAAAAAAAAAAGAAAACATACCTGAAAAGAAGATTCGGGTTCTTATAAACTTCCACCTTAAATAAATTTGTTCCCGAATTTCCATAGTAATGCGGCATAGAAAAAGAATCCTCTAAAAGCTCTAGCCACTGCAATTGTAAATAAGTCTCCCTCTCCCAGGTCTCATCCTATACTCACCCATGCTGCCATAGCACTCGTACCAGAGGAAAAAACCGGCCACGAATAACTTTCGTATTTCAATCAAAAATCCAGATAGGATGATTCTCAAATGAGGCGTCCACTTCTAACTCAACCTCTTTAGGTTGAAAAACATGAGACAGGTATGAGAAGTAATTTTGAAGCTGAGAAACATGGAAGACATCATGCATAGACTAATACCTCTGAGGTAACTGTAACTAATAGACAACCGGCCCAACTCTCTCCAACACCTCAAACGACCCAAAACACCTCGGTGAAAGCTTACCCTGCCTCCTAATCCTCCTGTGTCCCAACCTCATTGTGACATGCAGGAAAACCTAATCTTTGACCACGAACTCCATAGGTTATCTCCATCGATCATCATAAGACTTCTGTTGAGACTGTGCAGTAGCCATCCTCTTCCGAATCAACTCTATATGATCTGTGGTCTCCTGGAAAAGACGAGGTCCTAGTATAGCTGCCTCTCTTGCCTCCATCTAGCATAAGGGTGAACAACATGGCCTACCATAAAAATCCTCATAAGGTTCCATTTGAATAGTTGATTGAAAACTATTATTGTAGGAAAACCCCATAGGAGGTATGTGCTTCTCCCACGAACCTCCAAAATCCAGGGTGCATGCTCGAAGCATGTCCTCAAGCACCTGAATCATACGCTCAGACTGGCCATCTGTCTGGGGATGGTAAGCTGTACTTAGAAGTACCTGTGTACCCAAAGCCCTATGAAGTCCCTTCCAGACCCGAGAAGTAAAACATGCATCCCTATCTGAAACAATAGAGTGTGGAACCCCATGTAGATGTACAATCTCTCGGATGTACAACTTTCCCAACTCATCAACACCAAAGGTCTCCTTAATTGGCAAGAAGTGAGAAACCTTTGTGAGTCTGTCAACGACAACCAAAAATACATCATTACCTCGAGGTGACCTCATAAAACCCGTCATGAAGTCCATTGCGACAGCGTTCCATTTCTACTCGGGAATGGGTAACTGCTGCAAAAGCCCTGCTGGTCACTGATGCTCCGCCTTTACCTGATGATAGGTGGAACACCTCATGAAGAAACCAATAATATCTCTCTTCATACCTGGACACCAATACAGATGGTGTAGATCACGATACATCTTGGTGACCCCAGGATGAACTACCCAAACTAAGGAATGAAAATCCCACATTTGCTCCTTGAGTATGTCAGCTGACACCCACATGCACCCCTGAAAATGCAAGATCTCATCCTCGCCTATGGTCCATCTAGAAATGGGGTTCTCTCCTGTCACACTTTCCCGTAGGACTAGGCCTTCATAATTTGATAGCTGCCTCATTCGCACTCGATCCAGTAGAGTAGAGGTAACAGCTACATAAGAAAGAAACGTCTACCCCTGTCTGTCGTGCACCTCCAAATGCATCTCAGAGAATAGAGCCATAAGCTGCCACTCACTACTGGCCTCTTGAAATGCCTGTATCTGAGTCCTCCTACTCAATGCATCAGCCACTATGTTACCTTTTCCAGGCATATAGGCAAGCTCAAAGTCAAAATACTGAAGGTACTCATCCCACCTTCATTATCTCAAATTCAGGTCACGCTGAGTGAAGATATACTTGAGACTTTTGTGGTTGGTGAAAACCACAAAATACTCTCCCAACAGGTAGTGTCTCCAACAGTATAAAGTATGAACAATTGCAGCCAGCTCGATATCGTGCGTCGGGTAGTTCCTCTCATGTGGCCTCAACTACCGAGACCCGTACACAACGACTCCTTCCCCCTGCATAAGCAATGCTCCAAGCCCGATACCTGATGCATCATAGTAAAAAGTATATTTATTTCCCAGATCTGGAAAGACTAGTATCAGTACTTAAGTCAACCTCCCTTTCAGCTCCTGAAAGGCTGACTCACAAGAATCTAACCACAATTCACTACCACAAAACTGGGCAAGGCCATCGCCACCCCATTATCAGCGCTAACGAAAAAGTGTTGATAAAGGCCCCCCTTTATCAGCGTTTTTTTTAGTGCTGATAAAGGGACCCCCTTTATCAGCTCTTGTTTAGTAGCGCTGATAAAGGGGGGGGGGGCTTTATCATCACTTTTTTTAAAAGCGCTGATAAAGGGTCGACTTCAAAAAAAAAAAAAAATTAAAAAAAATATATTAATATATAAATATAGTTATATAGTTATATTGATATAAATATAATATATAATTTTTAAATATATTTTAGATAAGTATAAATGTACATTTACACTTAATATACTTAATATATAAGATATTTAGTGAAAATGGATTCTTAAAAATTTTAAAAAATATTTTTAATTAATAATTTGATAATTATTATGGAGTAATAGTCATTTAATAACAATTTGAAGAATAAAAAAATAAAAAAAATTAAAAAAAAGATCCAAAATATGTTGAAAATGCAACTCAAACTTCAAACGGCCATAACTTTTGATCCGGGTGTCCGTTTGAGCTCTACCACATATCAAATCGAAGCCTGTGACGAGCTTTACATCACTATGACTTGGGGTGACCTTGGTGTAGCGTTTTTAGAGGCCAAAAGAGGCCCAGAAGGCCTCCAAAACTGAGTTTTTTGTTGGGGTACCCATATTTTTTAACATTTTGTGGATTTTCAGCCTCGTTTAAAGGGGTATTATTGGCTTTTTTTGGTGGGGACTGAATTTATTCCAAGGTATTACATTCATATTGATATTATGTCTTTGAAATTTTATCCTTTTTTATAATTCACTGCTATTTATAATCAAATATCTAACTATATGTACATATTTTTTATATATTCACACCTAAAAATTAATTTTTTTAAATAAATAATTAAACATATTTACATATAAAATATATTAGCTTTATCTAAATAATAAATAATATCCATTTTATTTAAAATACCAATATATGAATATTTATATAACTACTATATATTAATATAACTATACATATATTAATATAACTATATATATATATTAATATAACTATATGTATATATTAATATAACTATAACTATATATATATATATTAATATAACTATATATATATATTAATATAACTATATATATTAATATAAATATATATTACTCTACGAATAAATATAACTAAATATATATATAAATAAATAGATATATCATGAATAAGAGAACAAATCAATATAGGGCAGTGGCAAAGGATTTAGGTGCGCAGGGGGGAGGTCTCGAGATCAAATCCGGGTGGAGGCACGGGTGCGCACACAAGGTTGATTTAAAGGGATAGCGCTGATAAAGGGTGTAGGCGGTGCGGGCGGGCGATGGAGGTGCGGGAAAGCGCTGATAAAGGGGGGCTCAAGCGCTATAAAAAGCCCCCCCTGAGATTGGCAGTATTTTTTTTAATTTTTTTAATTTTTTTTTAATTTTTTTTATTTTTATCAGCGCTTTTTTTTAGCACTGATAAAAGGGGTCTTTATCAGCGCTTTTTGGAGCACTGATAAAGGGGACGCCCCCTTTATCTTCGCTGGCTTTATCAGCGCTTTTCTAGCGCTGATAAAGGCCATTTTTAGCACTGATAAAAGCCATATTTGTAGTAGTGATTACTTCGCACCCTTCTTAGTCAGACCCATTAGTGGCACTACTAAGTGTGAAAAGTCCTATTTGAAATGTCTGTAGTAACCAAAAATCCTTAGAAAACTTCATACCTCAAAAACGTTCTTCGGATGCTCCCAAGAAACTACTGATCTCACTTTCTCTGGGTCTACTAATACTCCTACCTCTAAGATAACATGACCCAAGAAGTGAATTTGGCCCATCCAAAAGTGGAATTTTGAGAGCTTATCATATAAATGATTCTCTCTTAGTGTACTCAAGATGATCTAAAGATGTGTGACATGGTCATGTCGAGTGTGAGAGTACACCAAGATATCGTCCACGAAGACTACCAAAAAAGAATCCAAGTATGGATGGAACACTCGATTCATCAGAGTCATGAATACTGAAGGCGCGTTCGTGAGACCGAACAACATAACCACATAATCATATAGACCATACCTACTCCGGAAGGCTGTAAGAGGTATATCAGATGGTGTAAAGCGCAACTGATGGTAACCGGATCTCAAGTCAATCTTCGAGAACTCTTGGGATCCTCAAAGCTAATCAAAGAGATCATCAATCCTCAGTAAGGGATATTGGTTCTTGACCGTCAACTGGTTCAACTTATGATAATCCATGCAAAGTCTGAGGGAACCGTCTTCCTTCTTCATAAACAAGATAGGCAAACCCCAAGGAGAAGTACTGGGTTGGATGAAACAATTAGCCTGCAACTCCTCCAACTGCTTCTTAAGCTCCTGTAAATTTGGTGTAGCCATCCTATAAGGAGGAATGAACATCGGTGCCACTCCTAGTACAAGCTCAATAGAAAATTCCACCTCTCACTCTAGAGGAAAACCTAAAAATTCCTCTGTAAAGACATCCCTGAAACGATCCAATACTAGGGGAAAGTCCATCTGTGAAGTCCCCTGGTCATCCAGATAAAGACTAGAAATATGGGCTGTAACTCCTCCCAACCCATGATGCTTGGGTCCCTCTATGCTCGCCTGAACATCCCATTTTACCTTATGAAGAAACGATCTGCCCTCTGGTGATGTGAAACTCACCCTACGACGATAGCAATTGACAACTTCCTAGAAGAGAACCAACCAGTCCATTCCGAGAATGACATCATAGCCTATCATCTCTAGGACATAAAGGTCCTATAAGAAGTGACACCCACCGACCTCGAGAGGTCACTCCTTGAACTGATGTATACTAGTCGTTATTGTCCCCAAAAGTGTGTCCAGTGTCAAGATATTAGCAGAATAAAAGATACAGAGCCCAAGGATATCCATAATAGAAACATATATAAATCTATGGGAAGACCATATATTGAAAAGAGAAGAATCTAAAACTGAGGTAACTAAGATTGTACCTCGAACTGTAGAGGATCCGGGATCCTACTCCTGCTGGGTCTGATCCACTGCAAAAGTCTGACCTGCACTGCGGCCCTGTGACCCTGCTTGACTACTCTGAGTTGATCCACCCTGTTGTCATTGAAATCCTGGTGACTGTCTACCACAACCATGACCTCCACCTTGGCCTGAACGGCCATAAGAACTCCAATTCCCAGACTGGTGAGAAACTGGTGGTGCTGCTCCTGAACGAGGAGTCATTGAAGAACCCTTGTCACCAGCTGATGATGAGAATATCTGACAGAAGTGCTGCAGATGGCCCATATTTCCACATGATCAGCACTCCAATGGGTCTCTCAGGGAATGTGGCCTCATATGCCTGCTCTTCCCGCATTGGTAACACACCACATGACTACCATAAAAGGTGTCTCGCCTCCTCGGATTCCAACATGTAGACTCCCTGTGGTGCTTCCTGCTGTCAGTAGGAGGGATACTAACTCTGGATGTTGAGCCACCCTAGCTCACAACTTTAGAATCCCTCAAATTGCGCTCTGTGATTAGCACCTGGTTGACTATAGAAGTGATGGAAGTCAATATGAAGATGTTCACCTAAAATCGGATGTCGTGCCTAAGACCATACTCAAACTTTCTTGCTAGAAATAACTCATCACCTCTTGGGATAGGCATGAAGTGCTGAAACTCTATGAAACGAGAAGAGTACTCCATGACTGAGAGAGTACCCTACTCCAGACTCATGAACTCTCGGGCTCGATCGGCCCTCAAGGTCTCCGGATAGAAGTAGTCATAAAAAGCACGCTG
This sequence comes from Viscum album, assembly GCA_963277665.1. Classification (NCBI taxonomy): domain Eukaryota; kingdom Viridiplantae; phylum Streptophyta; class Magnoliopsida; order Santalales; family Viscaceae; genus Viscum; species Viscum album. The sequence continues at coordinate 929,783,160 of OY728131.1, forward strand.
GAAGTCATCCCAAGCCATAACCTATTGGCTTCCCACCTATGAGATCACATCCCACCATCCTGAAGCATATACATCGCGAGCTTCACCCTTCTCTCTAGAGGCATCTACAGATGCTTGAAGATAGAAAGCATGGATTCTAACCATGAATCTACAGCCTGAGGTCCTCCTTCCCTTGTTAAAGTGGGAGGATAATATATCATCCCGCCTCTTTATCACATAAACTTTCATTACATTTTACAAAACCGAGGATCTTTAAGGTTTAGTGTCTTGGAAACCAGGAACTTTAAACATGAAAACATAAAACATTCTTCTAAAACACTTGAAATGCTTCTCCTCATGTTCATACTAGGTTCATTACTGCATCACATAACCTGGGAGCATACATCAAAAGAAAGGGTGAGCAAAAAGCCCAGTAAGGGAAACAAGAGAAACATTTTACATGTGAACTTGAGATACTTCAATAAGGTCATGAAAAAGAACTTTAAGGCATGAGAATGAAATAATGAGGCATATCATAATAAAAATAACATTTTTCATAACTTGAAAATGTGGCTACATCATTTAACATAGACAATCATGAACATATCACCAAGGTCCATCCCCAAGGTGTCATTTGAAAATTACCAAGGTTATTCACCAAGGTATCGTGAAAATTGTAATCTCTAGTGGTTACATCATTACCCAATGCATTGGAGCGCTATCAGGGCGCACCCTTAAATTTGACTTTATTATCATGTGAGCCACATATATAATCATCAAAAATTTCATAAATAACCCATATAGCATAAAATAATGGGTTTCATTTCATAATCATAACGTTTTAAAAACTGCTTTAGAGACATGATCTTTACGTCACTTTAAATCCACGGAAGGGGAGAGCGGGTTTTATATATGTAAATACCAGAATTTAAAATAGAAATTTTTTGTATATATGTGAATACCCCTGTAGAAATAAGAGATTTGAGTATTCACTTTATAACATAAAATAATTTTGAGAAAAGAGAGGCATTTTGAGACGAAAATTCTGCAGCACAACGGCTATGTTACAAGATTTTAGAAAACTTTGAAAAGAGAGGGAACATGGGTCGAACAATCATAATTGAACCATAAAACAGTAGAGGGACATAATAAGAATAATATATGGACATGGTGATGCAATTTCAAGGAAATACCATTTGAAATGAAAAACATGGAAGGAAGACAAAAATTTGATTTCTCTTATGAAAATTCGGCAGCCTAACGGCGTCACTTAAACTTCAACAAAAATGAATTGAACAGATCAAATAGGGTCTATCATCATATGATCATAAGATATCAGTATGATAGATATAGAGATAATACCCCAACATAATAAAAAGGAACTTTCAAGACTTGACATAGAATTAGAACTTTGAAAAGGAGAAGGGTGAAAGAATCCCTTAAAAATTCGGCAGCCTAACGGCGCCACTTAAAACTTCAAAATACTGATTTGAAGAGATAAAATGGGGTCTCTCATCATATGAACATAATAGTACAGTATGATAGATATAGAGATCATACCCCAACATAACAAAAAGTAACTTGAAAGAATTGACATGAAAGTAGAACTTCAAAACGAGAAGGGTGAAGAACCACTTAAAAATTCGGCAGCCTAACAGCGCCACTTAAAACTTCAAAATACTGAATTGAAGAGATCAAATGGGGTCTCTCATAATATGATCATAAAAGATCAGTATGATAAATTTAGAGATCATACCCCCAAAATAATAAAAAGGAACTTGAAATACTTTACATGATAATAGATCTTGAAAAAAATGAGAAGGGAGAAAGAATCTGTTACAAAAATTTCGGCAGCCTAACGGCGCCACTTAAAACTTCATAAAAAGAAATAATGAGAGTAAGAGGGGATATCTCATTATGTGAACATGAAAATGGAAGTAAGAGGAGTATAAAAGAACACCCTTTAACATAAGAACATGGAGCATAAAAGAAATTACAAAAAGAGATTTCTTGAAAAGAAAGAGAGAGATCAGATCCCTTACCTTAAAACATAACTCTTAAAACTCAAAGGTTGGGACCTTGAGGGCTTGGGGGCACCATGGGAGGACTCCTTGGGAGGTAATGAGACCAGAACTTCGTTGGGGGAGAGTGGAGAGTCGAATGGATGAGAGGATGGCTTGGTATTTATAGGGAAAGTGAGGGGACAAGGCATTAATGGCAAAGGGACACCTCATTAGTGGTTTTGGCAAAACCATGGGCTTGCACATGGTATTTGCCCATGGTATTGGCCACTTGGGACACCTCATACCTTATCTCACTATTCATAATTCGAAAATTTTGATTACAAACTTAATACATCATTTAATGATGTCATTAAACACCCGTAACTTAAAAACTGTATTTTCACTATTCATCAAAAATTCAACTTTCTCAGAATAATCCCAAAATTTCACCTTAACCAAATATAAACGCTCTGATTAAAAATATGAACTCCATTTTATAAAAATAATTTTCTAAATATTTTTAATTTAATTTTTAAATAAAAACACTATTCACCGAAAATTCATTTTTTTCAGAAAAAACCCCAAAAATTACCATAGCATAATATCGGTGCTCTGAGTTCAAAAATGAAATCCGTTTTATAAAAATAATTATCTAACTATTTTTAATTAAATTTTTAAATAAAAAACACTATTCACCCGAAAAAACTAATACTTGAATAATAATTTATGAAACCGTTATTTAACCATTTTATTGAATCACATTACTTAATCAAGGTGCCTAGATTATATTAATACTTTCTTTAAGTGAGATTACTAATCCATTTGGACACATTAATAATCCTAATCATAAAATCACTATTCATCAAAAATTAAGTTGATCTTATTAGACTCTAAATTTCGTACTGAACATAATTGTAGAAGACCATTTTTCGAAAATCATTACACATTTTTAATTATTTAAGGTTTACACAACCATTTTTAAAATATCCTTTTTCTAAAATTCATCAAAAATATGCATATTATATTTATCCGGTCATTTGAAAATTCATAAACTTCATCATAAGAAGAAATCCCAATTTTTATTTAAAACAAAGGATTACACAAGGCAGTTACGGTCTCCTTACATAGCCCCTTATCACACCAGCATAGGACCTAAGTGTAAGGTCTTCTAAGGTGAGAGAATCCGAGGGAGGCTCGGCCAACAACGCACGAGTAGTAATTTCTATCAGTTTGAACTTCTCACGAAGGCGATCCCGTTCTAGCTTTATACGATGAAGTTCAGCTTGGGTTTGGTCCAGATCAAAGCCCAGTGGTGCTACCTCCTTCCCAAGTTCTATTAGATGGGCTTCGATTGGTCCAAGACTACTGGGTGAGGCCATCGAATCTTCTTTCTATATTAATTAACCAAGATTACTTGTATTTAGAGACAATAATCAAAACGTTTAGTTTCCAGTGGTCATATTGACCAATGGTCATATAATAGTCAAAAACCAACAGTATCATTTTAATTATACTCATGTTATCAAATGAAACATTTTTGTTGAGTATAAAAATAAAATAACACATAAAATTAGGAAACAAGATTTATTCAAAAATTTCGGGTTGTTACAGATACTGTTGCTGAAAGACCCGCATCAGTTTTTCTATAGAGGGGGTAGGATGCGTTACTCCCCAGAAGGTCTGCATAAACCTCATAAATCCCTCTCGGAACTATACATCAGCACCTGTACCTAGAATGACGGCCGCTGCCAAGACTATCACAACTGGAGGATATACTGGTAGTCCCCTATTAGCCAAATCCGGTGTCTGATCACTGCCCTATAACTAGAGGACAACTGGAGGACGTCTCGGTGGCATGACTCTGCAAGGTCAAGCGCACACCTTAGATCAAGATTATCAAGGACTGGAACTTAGAAGTGTAAGAAGGGAACAAGAGAAATAAAGCATTCAAGTTTTTCAAAACATGGATACACGACATGTATAATGGCTACACGGCGTGTTCCCTTAATCCTTCACATGGGTGTGTACTTCTGCCAACCTAGGTCGTGTAACACCCCATACACACGACATGTTGTCCTAACACATGGCGTGTACTTGAATCCTCTTCCCCTGCCTGAGTTCTTCTACACAGTTAAGACACACGATTCTCTTAAAACAACACTACACAGTGTGTTAGTGCCAGACACAACATGTACTAGACGAACTTCACCGACCCGTGTTGTTAGCTACACGGCCGGTTACAAAACTGACCCTACACGACGTGTTTATTCCAGACATGACGTGTACTAGAAGGATTTCACCGACCTATGTTGTTTTCTACACGGACGGATACTCATGTTACATTACACAACGTGTTCAAACTTGACATGACATGTATAAGATAAGATTTATCCCTCAGCATCATTAGTTACACGGGTGGACACATGGTCTACACCACACAACGTGTACATCTGGAACACGACGTGTTCTACAAGATTTCCCAACCCTGTGTTTCTTCCCAGGAAGTTAGTAACATGGTTAGAGACTACACAGAATGTACATACAGTACACAGTGTGTATCTAAGATAAACATTTCCTTCCTGAATATAAGAACACACGACGTGTGTGTCCAACATTACACACCGTGTATTCTGGTTTTTTCTAGACAGTAAGCCTTAGAAACTACTCTGAAACCCAAAAAATGCTGAAATGAACATTAAAGTTCCAAAATTCGATCCATGAGGTCCCGTACTCCCTGTGAACCAAATCTTGTCATCTCATACATGTCATAAACAAGGATAACAGTGCAATGATCCACCAAATTCCAGTCCATGAGGTCCCATAACACCTCAAGAACCAAAGTTTGGAATTCATTAAAACTAATTCTTTACACAAATCAATACCCTATCAAATATCAAGTATTCTATCAAGGCATCTATCACAAAATCATGCATATCTAGCACAACATCTATCACAACAACATGCAATCGATAATTCAACCTAAATGGCATGGCAAGAATGCATGACATGTGATTTCTAGCAAGGGCATATATGATGCATGAGATGACATGCCCTCATCTCATCGGGTTGCAATAGAAATTGAACCTTAATAATATCAATGATAACATCACAAAACATGTGAATCACCCAATGGTGAAATCAAATCAACTGTAAAATTGAAAAACCATAAAAATTGTAATAAACGAGGTAGATTGGATTTTCCCTATACAAGGGTTAGCTAATCCTGGGAAAAGATTATTACCAAGTACCCATTCCTTCCTATCCCTAGCTGTAGGCTCTAAAAAGTAAATTATAAGAAAAGAATCCCTCTAATACCACTTTGTAATGTCCCGGTTCCGGAAGCCGCCCAGAGGTACCCTGTACCCAGTTGGTCACATGGACTCAAGCACATTTCCCCAAACACTAGAGGATGCCGACTAACAGTGAGGGCCTTGGGTGTGATATTGGGGAAACTATGCCCTCATTGGCAGAGTAACATAGCAGAAGTAAAATAGATAGCAATAGCGGAAGCAGTAAAACATGAAATCGGTAAACAACGAAAGTAATAAACAACTGGAGCACACACATATATAATTTATGCATGATAAAAATGTCAAGTAAAGTATCCAAACAAGTCACAATGCTGGAATATAGAAATATCCAAAGTACAAAAGAAAACAGATAAACTCCAACAGCATCGCAAGCCTCATCTTGGTCCCATGCTCTCCAGCTCCTCCGAAATCAAGTACCTAAAGTAGAAGGGCTCTTTCCCTTATCTATAACTACAACAATATAATCTGTTTGGGTCCAAAAGCATGACCCAAACAGGGTGTGAGACTAAATCCTAGTAGTAAACCACCCAAAGATATGTTCCTAACAATCAGTGAATATATTTGGCAGGATATAATCAAAATAAAGCAGTAATAAGGAAGTACTCAAAAGTAAACAATCCTACAGTTTCAATGCATTCAATTCCATATATCAAGCAAGCAGCTAAACAAAAGTAAGTAAACATCTAGGAAGTACTCACAGCCTAATCCCTCTGGTTCAACCAAACAAACAGAAGCAACCCTCTGGGAAGTACACATAGTATAACCCCTCTAGTTCAGCTTTAGCATAGACTCTCTAAGGAAGCACTTGCCATCAATTCCCCCTATAGTCTCGTATCGATAACTAAAAGGCACTCTGAGGAAGCACTCAACATATCATTCCCCCTGTAGCCTACGTCGAGGAACTATAGACACTCCGAGGAAGCACTTACATTAATTCCCCCTATGGTATCACATCGTAACAGTAAAAACACACACTTTGGAGAAGCCCTCAACATCCATTTTCCTTATGGTCTACTACACCAGGTTCTCACAGCCCTGTGTAAGTCAATTATGCAAAAACGATACTTGGTATCCAAATTAAACCTCAATAAATACTTGGATAAACAGTCTACAACATAATATCATGTCAGATAAAATAATATTACTCCATCCTATCAGCACTAGGAAAGGAAAGAAAGCAGCCTAACAGGACAAGAAAGACCAAACAATCATAAATAAAACATGCATGGGAAAACACTTCCAATGTATATCAATTAACCCTATTCACATTAAATTTACCTCTACTCAAGCATATAAATAATTGCAGGCAATAACAGGGTTAAAATCATAAACACACAGTACCCCGATCAAGGGTATTGGGCACTTTTGCACATATAACTCAAAGACTATCTATGAAAAGGAACAAACCACCTACCTAGAAATCGTATGATCGATATACCCTGGCATCGGACCTTGGATTGACCTAGAATGAAGTAGATCTACAAAAACATCTAAAACGTTTAACTGAAGATAAATCTTAAAAGAAAAGGAATCAGGAAATGAAGCTCTAGAAGAAGGAAGAGATTACCGTGGAGATCCCAACACAACCAACAGAGTTCGATTCAGAGAAAGAATTCTCAATTTGGGTCTTGGAGAATATCCATGCTGTACGGACGCTCTCAGATGAAGAAGGCTAAGAAGAAGAGCATTCTTCCCATTAGACATGATCCTGCTCCGTTTAATGAAATAAAAAGAAAGTACATGGAATGTACTTTATAAGTACACGACGTGTACTTACCTCCCCCACATTAGGCGGTCTCCAGGTCACCACACACAACTGTGTGCTTGGACATTACACGACCAAAACACGGATACGTGTGGAAAAAGAGCACATGGCATGTACATATAAGTACACAGCGTGTACTTCAAAAATTTCAAGAAACTCCTATTTTCCTCAAAAACACCAAAAAAAGAAAACATACCTGAAAAGAAGATCCGGGTTCTTACAATGGGGAAGTGGTATAAGTTTACCTTCAATTTTATATGATGTTAGATAATATATTTTATTTGTATATGATACTTGGTGATATATCCATGGTGAGTATAAGAACTTATCATGCCTTTTTAGGTGATGAATTAACTTCACTTATTTATTCACTAGGATTTATCATGATTTCTTTAAATTTTTCATGATAGGATTAGGGGAGGATCCTAATAAGTATAACTATTTTGATCACCATACATATATATACACTATGTTTTATGACCATAGGAGTTTCCTGGTAATTGGGTTGGACATTACTAGCTTAGGAAGTTGTTTAGGAGCTGTTTAGGTTCCAAGGTCATTACCAAGGATTTATTTTTTGGCACTTGTTGTTTCATTTTTTGTTCAAGTTTTACAACATTACATGCATTTATTAGGATCTATTTTAATTTTTATTATGATTAGAAGTTTTTTTGGTGGTTTTATCTTATCTCTTATTCCTCATGTTCTCTTAGAGGGTAATGTCTCCCATTTGTGTGTATGATATACCCTCGATTCTTGTCACCAACCTGTGACCTATTGGAGGAAGGATTTGGGTGTCATTATATATCTTCTCTAATTGATATACCAGGAGGGGTAAATTTAAGGGGATGGTTTTTTTTATAGATAATGAAGTTTTAGAAATAAAATAAAGTTATCACCTAGATTTATTTTCCCCTATGAAGTATTAGAGTGAGTTGGAGAGGTAGTTTATCATTTTGTACCATCTCTGTGATAAAAAAGAGATCATGATATATTCCATGTGTCTTAGATTTATAAGTATTACCATTATCATTTTCATGTGATTTATTTAAGATATATATATATATTGAAGAGTATATTATTATGTCCCAATAGGAGATGACCAAATGGTTAAAAGGAGGGTGAATTGAAGAATATAAAAATATTTATCCTTTTATAAAATATTTATCAGAGATATATTAAGTGATAAATATAAAAATTAAAAGGATGAAAATAAGATATTTTAATAGTAGTTCAGATCAAATTGATCTCACATACAATCTTCACTTACCTTAAACACATAGAGAAATGACACCAATTTAAATGGAATTTTTGACTTTGGAAGGGGATTCAAAACCCTTTACAAATAACTTTTTAATACATGGAGGCTCAACACAAGATTTTCTTTTTTAACCCCTTGAGGAATGACCCAACTAGTTTCCTTTTGAAGTGGTGGAAAGAACCAACCTTGAATTTATCCAGACCAAGGCACACTTGATTACCCTTTCCCTTTACTTGGTTAGGCACAACCTTCACATACCTTTTTTTGGGGTGGAATAAACTGACAGTCCTACCTTTTAAAGGTAAGTATACACCACATGATAAAGTATAAAAACAAAACATTCAATGAAGCACCAAAAAACTAGAATACATAATAAATTACAAGAGAGAAGTTTAGGATGCTATAAGATCATAATAGACAGTGCAATCCTTCACAATGAATCTCTACAATGATGTAGTAGTGGAATTAGAGGCTTTAATTCACAGTCATGATGCTTCTATTTTTCACTTAAAAATAATGTACAGATCATAAAACAAGCTCCTCTCTCTTTTTTCCTTTGATAAATTGATCTAGTTTTTTAATCTCAATTTATAAAGTTCCTTTTATTTTCATTTTGATAAAAAATTTAAAATCATACAACTATTTCAAATCAACCTTCTTGAAAATCATAGAATCATGAATCCTAAAATCAAAATAATAAATTTTCATACCTTTTAAGAAGTAATTGATGAATCATTTTGATTTCCAATAAATCATTCATCGATTCAATATCCAGCAACTAAGATATGTGAGATCTCTATTTACTCTCCTTGGAAATGATTCTAGATTTTTTGTAAAAGAATAAGTACACTTTAAAGAATAAAATAATGTCTTTTAATGTAATTACATTAAATAAATAATTTAAAATGAAATTTAATTCCATGCATAAACATAAAATGAAAATATTTTGAGGTATGTAAGGGAAACATGCACATTATATAAGTTATATAAGGGTAACTTGATCTAGCTATGTAAGGGTAGTTTGTATGTGGTATGTAAGGGTAGTTTGGTCTATCCATGTAAAGGACAAACATGTTTTTTTATTCTCTATGTAAGGGTAATATGAATATTTAAACACTGCATAAGGGTAGCTAAAAAATATTATCGCTACATAAAGGTAGGAGGAAAATTCTATTTAAAGGTAATAGTTCACTCGATACGTAAAGGTAAACCATTTTCATCTTTATAAATGTAATAATTTTCATACACATAAAGATAAAGTGTAATTTAAACTCGTGTAAGGGTACACATTTTTTTAACAGATTATTTAAGGGTAAATTAGGAAGTGTGTAAAGGAAAAAAATCTGTGTAAGGGTAAAAACACTTGAGATTAAAAAAAAACTATTTTATATTGAATAAATCCAAATAATAACAAGGAATAGAATTATGAATAAATAAATAATAATCAATCAAAGAATAATTATACAATTAATAAATAATTAAAACTATTTCAATGACAGTCTTTTATTCTAAAAGAAACAATTCAAGTTTTTAACAAAACAAGGATTAATAATACCATGAGAAATTATAATTTCTCAGTTTATACATGAAATTATGAAAATATTAAGACTTTTAAATACTTATGTTAGAGGGAATAAAACAAATAGTTTTTTTCTAATGATCAAAACATGAATTTGTTTGAGTATTCACTCGACAATATCCCACTTTTTGATAATTACAAAATCAGGCATTAATTAGCAAAAAAAAACTCACCACATTTTTAAATTAATCAAAATGATTATGTTTCAATAAAAAATTTATACCTTATAGTTAAATATCATAATATATGATATCAACTAGGATATAAACTAACTCTTATAAATGTAACATTGAAAATGAATTTATACTCACCTAAGTGTAATGATTTTTAGAATACCAAAAACATATTTTAAAAAAAATAGATTTCATAAAATGAATTGAAAATATCTAGATAACTTTTATGAACTAACTAATTTTATAACACGTGTCAAGGAGACACCAAAAATTAATAATATATTTAAACAATAATCTATAAATAGAATTTTTAAATTAGATTTAAAATTTTAGATTCATGAATTCCAAAATTTAAATTTAATCCCCCCTAAACAGATGAAAAATACGAACTAATTATATTTCCTCCATGATAAGATCAAATTTAATGTTTTAAAATTTAGATAAATCTATAATCTTTCTAAAAATATCAGAAAGTTTATTTTCTATAGAAATATATTTTAGATTAATATTTCCCTTTTGAACACAAGATCTAAGAAAATGAAATCTAACATCAATATTTTTAGTCCTAGAATACTGTAAGGGATTTTTAGAAATTTAAATATGAGAGGTATTATCAAAATAAATATGGATATTATAAAAATTAAATCCAAAATTACTTAAAGTTTGTTTAATCCATAAATATTTTTAATATCAATATGCATGAGAAACATATTCACTTTTATCAACACATAAATTAATAGAATTATTTTTCTTTGAACTCCAATAAACTAAACATTTAAAAAGTAAATGTGTCATGACCCCTCTCTCCAAAGATGCCCCTACTAGACCGGAAATAAAGAAATGGAGATAATGACCCCTGATTCCCACCTCTAGTAGGCCCTAGGGCGGCGACCAACACCAAGGGAATACAAATCTCAAAAAATGAGAGGCATTTACCTTTTTAAAGAAACAAGATCAGGTGATAAGAGGGTTCATCCCAAAACAGCTACAAGATACATACATACATACATACATATATATATATATATATATAATAAAGGAAAATCTATCCCACATGCATGTTTAAATAAAACTGTTACAAAGAAATACAACTCCATGGTAAGTACCCAAATAAAACTAAAGCAACGACTCAACAACTGTCCAAAAATCTGAGCTAGTAAGGTCCAGAATGATCCACATAATATTCCTAGAAACCTGAAAACATTTTATATATGTAGGGTGAGCATAAAAGTATACTTAGTAGGAAAACCAAAGTCTCTCATGCACAAGTGAGAGAAGCATACTAATGCTCCTATGAGAAAACAATAGAACCCAAAAGCACCTAACAAGGTATACCAGCCATCCCAACATTACCAAGGAACACTCACCAAGTAATTCAAGTCAAGTAAGGTAATATAGTAAGTACATCGATTATAGGGTAACCCACACCACTTTCCCACTAACTAGTCGCTCTCACACCCTAACGAAAAATTTCATGGTGCTCCCACCTCTTCCGAAAGAACCACATCACAACCCAATTACACACACCTGGGACTCACAGCTAGTCCCATCACCTGGGAAAACAAAGCTCATCACATCCTGCCCAAAAACACCTGGGTCTCACATCTAATCCTATCACTTGGGAAAACAAAGCTCATCACATCCCCCCCACACCTAGTCCACATACTACATCACATCCTGAAAACACCTGGAAAAGTACAACACATCTCATCTCAAAGACACCTGGTAAAACACAACTCGCCTCATCCTAAAGACACATAGAAAAACACAAATCTCCAACACACACCTGGGCCACACAAACCACAATCTATCCAAAGAATCTTGGGCTATCACTACCTGGAAGAGGGAGAAAGTAAGAGCAGGTGGACAACCATCCATCCTCCCACCAGGATACTTGGGAAAGACACCCCCATGATGATGGGGGTCTTTGGAACATAGTGCTCAACTAGGGTGGGGTGGATATAGAAATCACAAAGAAAATACAAGTAATATATATATATATATATATATATATATATATATATATATATAATGCCAAACACTCCTGCCCAACCTATGGGTTCTCAAACAATCAACCAGATCACAATACTGCCTTTGCTGCTACCTCTAAAAGCACAAATACACAAAAGTCCACAAACTCAATTACTACCCCCATCTAATTCATTTTAAAAAGTCTCATTATTTATTAAACAGTTCATTTATTCATTCCATATTTACCCAGGTAACTACTAAACACAAGACACAATAGGGAACAAAACCAAAGTCATCTAAGAAGGTGAAGAGCCAATAAAATAAAGTAGATTCACATTCATCTATGATTAAAACCCATTCATGAAATAACATACTGATCCTGAGATATAGGAAAACTTTTTATAGGTTATTAATGGCGAAGTACCCATGACAACCACTAACATCATCATTATTCAAAGTCATTCTGCCCAATCCATCCTCTCACCAAGAAAACCCCCAAATCATAGCTGCACCCAACAACACATCTCATCACAACCATTCTAGGTAGCCCTACTGCATAACCAAATCTCACCCACCACATCCAACAACATAAACATAGCACAACCCGATCATAGTCCTTATGCACATCACTACGCATCCATCACATGATTAATCAATCTCTCAACCTGAGATTCCATTACACCACTTGAACCACCCCACATCACACATCCATGACCATGATCATACCAACTCATAAACCAAACAAAAAATATTCAGATTTAACAAGGGTTCATTATTTAATTCCACTTATTAACTTTTGGGGTTATCATAGAAATAATTTGATCCTAGGGCATCCATTTATTAGTCGAGTATATATGGTTAACTGATTTCATAAAAATTGTTTGACAGGAAACCAAACATAATGCATTCCAAAATCGATTCGGTGCACAAACAAAGATCCCCAATGAACATGATTTTCAATAGGTATATATCCCATACAATTCACAACATTGATCAAAATATCAATAAAATAGTACAATCATACGCCACTTTCCCCAAGCCCCACAAATCGATTGTAGACAGTTTAATTATCTTCATTAATCCGAATTCAACCATTTTCTCAAGAAACATTGATACACCCACCCCACATGATGCATAGATAAAATAGAGATAAAGGAAAACCTACTTGGAAGAAGAGACAATCAACACTTTCTTAATGCTCCAAAGCAGAGGTGCTCATTTAGTAGGAAATTCCAAGGAAAACACAGACCAACTGGTGCAGTACAAAGGCATGAATACTTGGGGAAAAAAGGTTCTGGGAGCCTCATACCAAGAGAAAGGAAAGTGCACAAGGAAGATAATATCTTGCATTTATAAAGGCTAGATCCTAAATCAATAGGGGGAAAAGCCATTAAAGGTGGATCTTGACCATAACCACATTGTTTGGAAGTCAAAGGAAACTTCAGGTTTTTAGAAGATATATATGATTTAAAATATCTCAAATAACCATTAAATATGGTATTAAATTCATTTTATTTCAAATAAAATGTTAAAGGAGAGAAACTAGAAAAACTAGAAGAATTATGGAATTTTAAAAAACGGCTGTAAAAGACTCACCATTGGACGAGTCACTGGTGTGAGATTCTAGTGTGTGTCACCAATGTGAGATAACAGTGAAAGTTACTGATATGAGATATCAGTACGAGTCACCAGTGTGAGTCACCGGTGAAAGTCACCGTTGCAAATTACCATCATGACCTACTAGTGTGAGTCACCATTGTGACGCACCATCACAACCTACTAGTACGAGTCACCATTTTGACTCATTGCTACGACTCACTGTTACAAGCTACCACTATGACTCACCATTGAAAATCATCACTACGAATCACCACCAAAAATCACCGCTATGACTCACCATTGTGAATAAATATTGCGAGCTACCACTGTGACTCAGCACTGTGACTCACCACTGAAACTCACCGCTGCAACTAACTGTTCTGAGCTACTATTGGAAAAATTGGAAATTTGGAAAATTCTTGGAAAAGTCACCTTGACCTCCCAGAACACTTCAAACCCTGTATTTTCACAAAGTAATAGACCGGAGAGGTCTGATCCATTACATCAGATACCTCTAAAACTATTATCAACCTCAAGAATTCAAACCCAAACACAAAAAAGGAAAAGAGGGGTCCGAACAACCACCCCGCAGGATACCTCTCAAGGATCCCATTACACTTGAAACACTGCTAACAAAAAAACACATAAATGTTCAATGATAGATCAACCTACGTTGTTCAAAAGCGGAAGTGGAAACCTCCTCATCCAATAACACCCTCTCTGACATCCGTGAACCCAAAAAACCACAAGGCACGCCACACAAGAACAATAACCACACTATATGAACACACAAGCCAGGGAATTCCATCCTCCATGTCAAGATACTATCCACTCTGGGTGGAACTGACTCACCCGCACATGTTTAATCACATTAAAATTATTGTGTCTTGATAGGAATCAGGTCCTACCCTCTTCACATGTTAATATTTTATCACACATTATAGAACAAGGAAACAACTCATCTCATAACAAACAAGGTTTAAGCAAAACATTACAAAGAAAATTAGAACAATCCAAAACTCAAAACAACTCTGGGTACTAGGCACACATCTACGCTTCTTTATCCTATGTACTCTCCCCCAGGACACCATGCCTCCACAACATGAAAAACAAAGGAATGGTCCACCCACACAACACCTTCTCCTGATGATACTGGATCTCTACTGGCCACTCCATGTATGTCGCGTCATCTTCGATATCCAAATATCTCCATTCAATGAAATGGGAGTCATCGTGAAGATACCAATGGAGTTAGGAGATATGGAAGATTTCATAGATCCTAAAAAATTGCAGTGGTAGTGACAACTGGTATGCCACCTTACCAACTCACCCCAACACCTCGAAGGGTTCAACAAACCTAGGAGAAAGCTTACTCCCCCTGCCAAACCTCCACTGTCTACATTGAGGGGAAACCTTCAAGAACATATGGTCCCCAAAATTGAACTCCAAGGGCCTCCTCTTGCTATTGGTATACTACTTCTGCCAGTCCTTTGATACTTTCATCCTCTTGAAAACAAGATGAACCTTCTCAGTCGTGCTCTGCACTACCTTGGGACCAAGAACAACTATCTCTACAACCTATATCCAGCACAAAGGTGAACAAAATAGTATTTCATACAAATATTTAAATGGAACCATACCAATGGAAGAGTGATAGTTGTTATTATAAGAAAACTCGACCAAGGGTAAGTGTTGTACCCAAGATCTGCAAAAGTGCAAGACACATGCTTGCAACATCTCTTCCAGTATCTAGATAGTCCGTTCTGTCTTCCCATCTGTTTGAGGGTTGATGGAAGTGCTGAGGCATAACTGGGTTCCAAAAGAATGCTGCAATCCCATCTAGACTTTTGAGGTAAAACGTGTTTCCCAATATGATACGATGGACCTCATAACTCCATATAACTACACCACATCATCCACATACCTCTTTTCCAAGGAATACACTATGCCCGACTCCTTGATTGCTAAGAAGTGGGATGATTTCATTAACTGATCCAATATCACCTAGATATAATTATAGCCTCCCTGAGATCTCAGTAACCCTATGATAAAATCCATTGATATTACACCCCACTTCCACTTGGGGGCATCTAAGGGATGTAATAAACCACTGGGAACAAAGTTCTCAGTCTTCACATGTTGGCACACTAAGCACTTATCCACAAACTCCGCCACCACCATTTCATCCTGGGCCACCAAAACTACATCCTCAAGCCATGGTACATCTTATAAATTTTTAGGTGTAATACTAAAGGTGATTTATGGAACTCATGGAGGACTCCCTCATGCATTTCCATCAGAACAAACAACTTTCCATGGAAAAAAATCTGATTCTGACCATCCTCCGACCATCCCCTTGGAGCATCACCATTGTCAACGTGATTGTGCATCACTTCTAAATCTGAGTATCCCCATTGATAATCATCCACCTGCTACATCAGATAAGACTACACCATCATCAGAAACAAATATCCTCTACCGCTATCTATCCTTGTATCCAAGTGCAAGGCATACAACTCATCAATTGCCTTACAAGAATCTGTAGATTTATGAACAACCTATTTCTGTGACTTCTAGCTCAAAGCATCAACTACAACATTCACCTTTCCTGAGGTTTATGATATCTTGAAATTATAGTCATGAAGAAACTCCATCCACTTCTATTTTCTCAAGTTCAAATATCTCTGGGAAAAGATATACCTCAGACTCTTATGATTTGTGAAGACCACAAAGCACTCCCCAATAAGGTAATGCCGCCACAAATTTAGCACAAACATGACCACTGCTAGCTCTAGATCATGGGTGGAATAGTTACGTTTGTGGGGCAGTAATTTCCAATACTCATATGAGATCATTTCCTATTATTTCATTAAGATGCATCCCAAGCCCAGATATGAAGCATCATAAAACACCTCAAACATTACCCCTTCCTCTAGAAACCGAAGCACTAGAGCACTGACCAAATTCCCCTTCAGATAGTTGAATCCTGCCTAGCACTACTCTCTCCACACAAAATCTTGTTCCATTCTGGTCAGAGATGTCAATAGATCTGTAACTTGAGAGAAATTGGGTACAAACCTCTAGTAATATCCCATAAGACCAAGAAAACTATGAAACTCTGCCAAATTATTAGGTGATTCACAAGAAACAACTACTTCAACCTTCAATGGGTCCACTTATACACCCTATTGGGACACCACATGCCCAATGAAATGCACCTCCAGTGTCCAAAACTTTCACTTGGACAACTTTCTGTAGAGCTAGTGGCATTGAAGAACCTGTAATATGGTCCTAAGATGATCGGTATGCTAATCCTATGAATTTGAGTAGATCAAGATGTCATCAATGAATATAATGACAAACCAGTATAGGAACTAATGAAATATGGAGTTCATAAGCCCCATGAGCATGACTGGTGTGTTCGTAACATCGAATGACATGACTAAAAACTCAAAGTGCCCATACCTGCATCTGAAAGTTGTCTTCAGGATATTGGATTCCTTTACCCTCAACTGGTGATATCTAGACCATAGATCAATCTTAGAAAACCGACTCTTCCCTCTCAGCTGGTTGAAAAAATCATCTATCCTCAGAAGAGGGTAATAGTTCTTGACCGTTACTTGATTCAACCTCCGTTAGTCTATGCAAAACCTCAGAACCCCATCCACCTTATTTGAGAACAACACCAGAGCACCCCACAGTGAAACACTAGGATAGATAAATCCCTTATTCATTAGGTCATCTATCTAGATCCTCAACTCCCATAACTCAAAATATGCCATCCAATAAGGATCTATCTGGATCCTTAACTCCCGTAACTCAGAATGTGCCATCCAATAAGGATCCATCGAAATCAGAGAAGAATTGGGATACAAGTCTATTCTAAACTCAATGTTAGGTCGAGGGGGTATAGTCACATCCTCCTTAGGAAAAACATTCAGTAACTCTCCAACGACTCTGGGAACCTCCACCACCCCAATGTATACTGATTTCACTGACAACTCATCCAAAAAGGAAAGAAGAGTCTCTACATGCCAACAACCTACCTAAAATCTCCGATCACCAACGAAAGCCACGCATTGGCCATCCATGTATGAAAACATGAATCTTATCTAGAATAAATCTATAACAGCACACATGGAATACTACCAGATGATGCTAATAATGACATCGTATGGTTTTATATGTAGTAATAAGAGATCCCCATGGCACTGATGAGACCCCATCATCAGTCTAAATCCCTAACACACATCAAACAAGATGATCTATCCTTTGACTAGAAGAATCAACACCCGGGGAACAGGAAGCCTCTCTATATATAGTACCATAGAATGGGCTAGACAGGGTGTAAAAAAGGAGTGCGAAGCTCCTGAATCAAAAAACAAAAATCACAAGAAAGGGAACAAAACAAGCTGATCATACCTCAAACGATCTCTATCCTTGCTAAAACTACTACCTCTACTATGTGAAACTGACCACGCTCAGCTTCTATACACATCTGCTGACGACCACCTCCACAACCATTCCTGGGTTGAGGTCCCTAACGAACACCCTGAGGTCGGACTATTCGTACTCCATATCACCTCGGTGGAGCATGAGGATGATGTCCTTGCTGCTGAAATGACCTAGTTGGAAACTAAAGTTGAGGCTAGCACTGAACATTTCCACCTCTACCACACTGAGCTTGAACAACCACTAGAAATTGGTTTTGGATATGGCCATGGACTCCATATATGAAACACCTTGGTCTCAAGTTCAAGGTAAAGGAACGAGGACCAGAAGGTCGAAACAGAAACTATTGAGGTCGAATCCCCATCGGTTGAAACCTAAAAGGACATGGTTACTAAGACCTACTACTGGTAACCCTGCCTCTCTAAGAACCATGATGTCTCCACTCTCGTGATAGACCTCCTCGTGAGTGCATATGCTCAATCACTTCCTCCTTCTTATGAACCTCTAAGTATGTTAGCAATGTAAGTGGATTAACCGCATACTGGATAAAAGTAAAAAGTTCCTCCTCTAGGTGTCTCACATGATACTCCTCATCTGTAAAGATATCTAGGAAAAAATGAAGGATATAATTGAACTTAATCCCAAGTTACAACACCAACATACTCCCCTGATGAAGGGAGAGTAACTCCTGCCTCTTCTCAGCCTTCATGGTTGATTAAAGGAATTATACTTAGAACTCCTCAAAATCGACCCATAGAACGTCAGATAGCTTCCCCCTAGGTATATCATCCACTTCTGACGCGTATCTCCCCACATCTGGATTATTTCCAAAGGAACCCATTACTTTGTCAGATCCTAGATCAAACTGAAGGTGATATCGAGCCCCTCGAGGTAGCTCTCCATCTCCATGCCCGAAACACTTCGCTTGTAATTTCCCAAGATCTACCACTGGAAAGAACATAATGTTATATGCCACTGGTCATCCTCCTCCACTGAATCAACCCCTCATCGATCAACTGGATCAGCCAGCTGAGCCTCAACTACCCAAGCCACACATGGACGATGACTGAGTGCCAAAAATGAAAAAGGTAAACAAGTAATTCCTAAGCCATATTAGTATGTAATTTTATTTAAGATTCATTTTAAATAATTTAACTTTTTTCGTAATCCATTTCAATTTTCCTAAAACAACCCAATTCAGCCAAGAACAAAAGTCATTATGATGCATGCACCTTTCATAGGGTCTCTACCTTACAAATAGTGTAGCCTCACTTGGTTGTTCAGTAGACCTAGATTCCTTGAATCAGATCACATGGGGCCCTAAAATCCCATGTCCTAACCGTTCTTCCCTTTCCTATGTTACACATCAAGTTTAACTAACAACATTTCCCTACTAACCCATTAAATACTCACTATTCCTAACTCCAAACTCCATCCTATCTCTCAACCATCACCTCTGATACCATTCTATCACAACCCCCTCCCTCCAAAGATACCCCTCCTAGACTGAAAATGAAGAAAGGGATATAATGACCCCCCAAGTCCTGCCTCCAGTAGGCCCCGGGGTGGTGACCAACACCAAGGGTATAAAAATATCATAAAATGGGAGGCATTTCCCTTTTTAAAGAAACAAGATCAAGAGATAAGATAGTCCATCCTAAAAAAACTCCAATATATATATATATATATAAAATAAATCCAAATATATCCCACATGAATGTTTAAAACAAAACTTTTACAAAGCAATAAAACTCCAAGGTAAGTACCCAAAGTAAAACTAAAGCAACAACTCAACAACTGTCCAAAAATCTGAGCTAGTAAGGTCTAGAATGGTCCACATTGTAACGACCAAAACTTTTGTTAATGAAAATCCCTCTTGATATAATTAAATGTCATTATATGTGAAATGGTTATACAACATATTCACTTCTTTTGTTTCATGTTTTTGGATTTTAAAATACCATTAAGAATTGGGACCATTTCTATTGTATCCATTGAACAGTGATCACATGATTAGTATAAATATGGGCTTTAACAAATCCAATTTACACAGACAAAGGAAGCGATGACCACATCCAATAGACTTGCCCTGTATGAAGCCCATTTGTCAGAGCTCATAAAAGAGGTTGCATCTTTGGGATTTTCTCTTGACCAAGCCCAATCCTAGCTTGAATATGTTAAGCTTTAGTAGGACCACCTACGAGGGAAGTGAAAGTTGATAGAGATTACCACCCGAGCAATGTTATCCGAGCTACCCCAAGAGTCTATCACCATCGCACACCTTAATCTTCAGTATTATGTGGGTGTTATAAGGGGTTATGTAACAAGACCTTAGCAATATGGTTATGTACATTTTTTTTGTATACAATAACAAATATAATTTCATTTTATTATTCTTACCTTGTAAATAGTTTTTAAATCACAAATAGTATTTTTAGTTAATGTTCAAATAAGAAATATATTTTGATGAATTAATGGATTTTTAAATTAAATAATATTTTAATAAATTAGTATTATTATTAAATTAATTTTTATTTAATATAAATGATTGTATAATTTTATGAATGCAATTGTAAATTTTATTAAGGTTTGAAATCCATTTTTGTCCAAACCCATGAATTTTCTGTAAATGTTGGTTTTTATTTTAAAAGTGAAAATTATCATATTTATAAAATTATTTAGATAAAATGAATATTATTTCTAGAATCGGGACGTTGAAATTATCCAATGGTGAAATTTTCATAATTTTCTGAGACAGTCAAATTTTTGGGTAAAAATTAAATACGTTTAAATATATAATGTGTTTTATGACATCATAATGACCCAATAGTGATGTAATAAAATACTATACACTTTATTTTCAGAAAATATATGTTTTAAAATTAAAACAATGTGATTTTGGGTTTGTTTTATTTATTTTACAAAGCTTTAGTGTACTCTTCATGGCTTATTAAACATTTTGTCTTTTTAAATTGTTTTCCTTGGGAGTGTGACTCACCTCTACATAAGAAACCCCATTATTTTAAGAAGTTAGGACTTTGGACCTATAAAATATTGTTTTACAATTCCCTTTTCCAAAAACCATGGGCAAAAACTATGGTATGGTTTGTGGTTTGGATTAGTTTAATGTGAGGTGTCCCAAACCAAAATAATAAAGAATTCTCTCACCTTTCCTATATAAACCCACCCAAGATCCCACTTCCTACTCACTAAAATACTTTGGAGTTTTTCCAACCTCTTTTCACATCTCTCTATAATCCTCTCAAGGTTACACAAGCTCCCAATAAGCCTCTCTCAAGCCTCTCTCAAGCCTTTGGAAGCACACTTCCAAGTAAGGGATTTCTTCCTTTCTCATTTTGTCCAATTTTCTTTAAGTTGTTATGCCCTTTTGTTTTCAATTAAAAATGTTGGGGTATGATTTAACACATTCCCCATACTTCCCTATTTATGTTTGGATAATGTTATACCCCTTTCTCTCTCATTAATTCCTCCCATGCACACCCATTACCATGCTGAAATTCCGTGAGGGATTTCTCTCTCCTCTTTTACATCCAAGTAATTATTTTGTATTATGCATCCAAATTCCATTAAGTTTATTGGGAAATGTACCTATATTACCCAATTAATTTAAATTTTATTTACATATGATGAGACACCCATTTCTCTCTCATCAAACATTTTCATGAATCCTTATGTCACGTCGTTATGCTGCCGAAATTGCATTGCGTTTTTCCAAGCCAAGATCATTGTGTAGTGAATACCATACCCATGTATTTATAAAGGGTATTAAACTTTATGAACATATACATATTGAATGGTACTTTAATGTATTTATTCCACATTACTTAATCATGTAATAACTTATGATGTTGATTGATTCTATGTTATATGATTCATGTGGCACACTTATGCATGAAATGAAATGTTAAAGAAAGGGTGCGCCCTGATAGCACTCCAATGCTTTGGGTAAAATATAGTATCATGATACATCATTTTAAATGGGTGTTTAATCATGATAATTCAAGTGAAACAAGGGTTTACTCGTGCTTCATGTTCAATGAGGGTTTACTCATGCTCCATGTGCAAAGAGCCTCAGCTCATGCTAATTCCATGTTAAGTGTTGTTGCCACATTTCCATATTAGGATTATCATGATTTATCATGCCTTTATGTTTATGATTCTATTGTTATTTATTGATATGCCTATTTTCTAACATGTATTGTATTCCTCATGTTATTCCATGATTATTCCCTTACTGGGCTTTATAACTCACCCTTTTCTAATGCATGTCCCCAGGTTATCCCATGCAATGCTAAGTACGAGGGAATGTAGTGGTCATGTAAAGTAAGTTTTTAATTAAGATGTTGTATTTCATGTTTTAAGTTGTTATGTAATGATCCTAATCCCCAAAGACACTATAACTATCGATCTTCTATGTTTTATCAAGTGACGTTTATGTAATAAATCTGGTTTAAGTGTGTAATAAAAAGCAGGGTTGTCATAGTTGGTATTAGAGGATAGGTTTAGTTATTTTTGGGATTAGGATTAGAAAAACCTAGTAAAGACTTAGAGAAAATACTAAGTATAATAAAAACATACCTAAGTTTTGGTGAGTATTAAGTAAGTGGTTTATCAATCAAATACATCCCTATCTGGATACGAGTAGGTAGAGGCAGCTCTAGCACAGATGTATCCTAGGGTAAAACCTGAAAACACTGCTTTGAGCTTGACTCGAATGAGAAATGGTGCAGGAAAACAGGCCTTTCTACACTCTTGGTTACGACACTCCCGGGGGATATACTTTGGTAAATTCATAAGCTTAGTATGAACCATTATTAAGGGACAAAAATTCCCTAAGAATATATGTTAGAAAGTAGATCATGGATAACATAGACTAAAGCCAATAGATTCATATGTTAAGGAAATAAAAGTTATTTACAAGTCATCTGTTTTATCCTTGGATTACCCTTTATGTTTTACCCTTCTAGCCAATGGCCAGTAATAGGAGGACTCAGGCTAAAAACCAATGTGAAGATCAATGTGATGACTGTACTAATGAGATGACCAATCCAATGGGAGTGGGAATCACAAACTTTGTCATGCTTATCTCTCAACTAACTCAAGATTTGAATAGAAACATGGGTCAAGAGGAACGTTCAAACTCCCCTAAGAAATAACAAGTCACTATCAAGAGCTTAATGAGACAAAGGCCTTCTACTTTTAATGGATCATTCGATCCCTCAATCGTTGAACAATGGATTAACTCCATTGAAAATATCTTCTCCATCCTTCAATGTTCTGAAAAAGAGAAGGTTCTCCTGGATGCTTATCATATGGAGGGTGAAGCTGATCAATGGTGGAAATTGATAAAAAATACGATGCCTGAGGAGGAGATCGATGCATTGGAATGGAAGGATTTCTGGAATATGTTTTTCGATAAATATTTTCCGCGCACCCTCCAGCTTAAGATGGAAAGGGACTTCCTTGACCTCAAGACAAAAGATGACGAATCTGTCGGAGCTTACGAGGAAAACTTCACAAGGCTTGCATGATATGCCTCTATCTTTGTCATTACCCTCGAATACAAGGTTGACCTCTTCTTTGGTGGGCTGAAACTTAGCCCGCAGAAAGCGCTGGCGATCCATGACTTCGACAACTATGAATAAATTGTCCGATGTGACCTCAAGGTTGAAATAGAGATTGGAGAATCTTAGTGGCATCATGGGGATAAGAAGAGTAAGGTGGAATTCAATGCTGGTGGTTCGATGGATAAATCCAATGGTACTAAGAAGATCCAGCACCCCACTTGCCAAAGGTGTAGAAAGAAGCACCCTAGAAATTTCCTGAAGGGGACGAGGAAATGCTTTAGGTGCAGAAGAGAAGGGAAACTGGCTATTAACTGTCGATAAGAAAGACTTGCGATTACGAAAGAGGAGAGGAACACTCCGTTCAAACCTCAATGTGTGGTTCATTGCTACAACTTCAAATAACCAGGGCATATTGAAAATCAATGCCCTAAGCCAAGGGTTTTCGGAGGCAACCAACAACCTCCAAGGCAGCAAGGGCGAGCTTTTTCCATCACTACTGCCGAAGTGAACCCCAACAACAAAGTAGTGACAGGTATGCTATTTATTCATTCAAGAATAGAAAATGTACTTTTTGATTCAGGTTGTATGCATTCTTTTATATCTTGAATGTTTATTAGAACAATCCCATCACCACCAAAAATCATGTAAGTGAAGATGTCGGTGAGTACTAAAAATGGGGCAATCATTGCATCCCATGAATATAACTCCTCCCCTATCATAATCTGTGGATTTAACTTCACGGATAACCTCTTAATACTCCCTCTAGTGGAATTTGATGCAATTCTTGGCATGTATTGTCTTTCCTTATATAGAGCCAACATAAATTTCCGTGAGAGGGAAATCACTCTCCATGTGGAGAATCGACCCCCGATTCTTTACAAGTGCAAGGAGGAAGATGAATCTTCTTTAGATCCATCATCTCATGCATGGATATTACAGCCCTATGAGCACATGTATCTGGCTCAGATTATTGAGTCCAAGGAAGCAACCATCCTTGAAGACATGCCTATTGTGAGGGAATTCGCTAAAGTGTTTCCTGAGGAATTTCCTGGTCTTCCTTCTAGAAGAGATGTTGAATTCTCAATTGATATTATACCTGGGGCATTGACAATATCCAAGACTCCATATAGAATAGATATTGTGGAGCTTGAGTATCCGAAGAAACAACTACAAGAGAATATGAATAAAGGGTTTATACACCCAAGTGCTTCACCAAGGGGTGCACCAGTCCTCTTCGTCAAGAAGAAGGATGGGTCAATGCACCTTTGCATCGATTATCGCAAGCTTAAAAAAATCATGATATAGAACAAGTATCCTCTCCCACGAATTGATGACTTGTTCGATCAATTGTGTGGAGCACAATACTTCTCCAAGGTGGATTTGCGGTCAGGATATTATCAAGTAAGGTTGAAGAAGGAAGATATCCCAAAGACTGCTTTTCGTACAAGATATGAGCACTCTAAATTCATAGTAATGCCTTTTGGACTCACTAATGATCCAGAAATATTCATGGACTTGATGAATAGAGTCTTTAGATATTACCTCGACAAATTTGTGGTAGTCTTTATAGATGATATTCTGATATACTCCAAAACCAAGGAGGAACATGAGGAACATATAAGAACTGTACTATATACCTTGCAGAAGGAGAAGCTCTATGAAAAGTACAACAAGTGTGAGTTATAGTTGAAGGAGGTCTCATTCTTGGGCTATATCATCACAAGAAATGGGATATCTATGGATCCCTCAAAAACAGTTGCAATTGAGGGATGTCTGAGGCCAACATCGGTAACAGATATCCATAAATTCTTGGGGTTAGCTGGATATTATTGACGATTTGTGAGAAATTTCTCACAATTTTACAACCCTCTTACCAAGCTAACTCGGAAGGGAGTAAAGTTTTCTTGGAGTGATGAATGTGAAGAAATATTCAAGGAGTTGAAATGGAGGCTTATCACTACACCCGTTCTCACTTTACCCATAAGTGGAGAACTTTTTGTGGTATTCAGTGATTCTTTGAAGAAGGGACTGAGATGTGTGTTGATGAAAACTGACAAATTCATTGACTATGCTTCAAGGAAATTGAAAGTTCATGAACAGAACTATCAAACACATGACCTCGAGTTGGCTGCAGTGATATTTGCTTTGAAAATTTGGCGGTATTATCTCTTTGGGGAGAAGTGTGAAATATACATGGACCACAAAAGCCTCAAGTATATATTCACACAGAAAGAGTTGAACTTGTGCCAATGAATATGGTTAGAGATGATCAAATACTATGAATTCTAAATCCATTACCACCCTGGAAAAGAAAACAAGGTGGCATATTCCCTAAGTAGAAAGGACCCAGCGATTCTATCATTGATGAGAATTGAAAAGGTTCCAATCTTCTTAGATTTGATGAAGATGGACATGTGAATCATAAAGAAGGGAACATCATAAATCCTTTCACAAATTATTTCTCAACCATCACTTTTGTAAAGGTTAAAGGATGCTCAAAAGGATGATGTTTGAATTCAGGAAAAAGTGGAAGCTATCAGAAAAGGGAAATCCTCGGAGTTTAATGTTAATGAAGAAGGAATTGTAAGATTTGGGAAAAGACTATGTGTTCCATCAATTCTGGAGCTGAAGAAGGAACTTTTGGATGATGCACATAGTTAAAATTTCTCTATTCACACAGGAAACATAAAGATGTATCGAGATCTCTGAGAGCATTATTGGTGGGATAATATGAAGAAGGAGATTGCTGAATATACATCAAAGTGCCTGGTGTGTCAGCAAGTGAAGGTAGAGAGGTAGAAGTATAATGGGATGATGCAACCATTGCCCATACCAGAATGGAAATGGGAGAACATCACCATGGAATTTGTCACCGGACTTCCGAAGACATCCAAAAGCAACAATGCAATCTGGGTTGTTGTGGATCATCTTACAAAGGCTTCACACTTCATTGCAATTCAGGAGGATTTCTCATTGGATCAACTGGAACATATATATATATCAGGGAAGTGGTAAGACTGCATGGAGTACCACTATCTATCATGTCTGATCGAGATCCAAGATTCACCTCTAAGTTTTGGAAGAGTCTTCAACATGCTCTGAATACTGAACTGAACTTCAGTACAGCCTATCATCCTCAAACTAATGGACAATATGAGCGGACTATCCAAACACTTGAGGACATGTTGAGGGCATGCTCAATGGAATTTAAAGGAGGATGATATCAATATATTCCTATGGTTGAGTTCTATTATAATAACAGTTTCCACTCGAGTATTAAAATGGCACCATATGAAGCCCTTTACGGGAAAAGGTGCAGAACACCAGTATGTTGGGATGAGGTTGGTAAGCATAAGCTACTTAGACTAGAAATGGTCAAAGAAATGGTGGAGAAGGTGAAAAACATTCAGCAGCATATCAAGGTAGACCATAGTCGACAGAAGAGTTATGCAGATAACCGTCGATGAAACCTTGAGTTTTAAGTTGGTGACATGGTATTTCTACACATATCTACATAGAATAAGGTCATGAGGTTTGGAAAGAAAGTGAAGTTAAGTACAAGGTACATCGACCCCTTTGAGATTCTTGATCGTGTTGGGGATGTGGCCTATAGACTAGCACTTACACCTACCATGTACAAAGTACATGATGTCTTTCATGTATCCCTATTAAGGAAGTACATACCAGACCCTTCACATGTACTCTCTTCAAAGGTGGTACAGTTAGAGGATGATCTTTCTTATGAGGAGAAACCAGTGAAGATCTTAGATCGTAGAGAAAAAGTTCTACGAAATAAGACAATGCCCCTCATCAAGGTGTTGTAGAGAAACCAAAAGTTTGAAGAAGTGATGTGAGAATCAGAGGAAATGATGAAGTAGAGTTACCCACATCTGTTTTAGTGTGGGAAAATGAAATTTCTAGGGAAAAATTTCTTAATGGGGGAAGATTGTAACGACCCAAACTTTTGTTAATGAAAATCCCTCTTGATCTAATTAAATGTCTTAATATGTGAAATGGTTATAAAACATATGAACTTATTTTGTTTTATGTTTTTGGATTTTAAAATACCATTAAGAATTGTGACTGTTTATATTGTAGCCATTGAACAGTGATCACACGATTAGTATAAATATGGGCTTTAACAAATCCAATTTACTCAGAAAGAGGAAGCGATGGCATCATCCACTAGACTTTCCCCATATGAAACCCATTTGTCAGATCTCGGAAAGGCGGCTGCATCTTTGGGATTCACTCTTGACCAAGCCCAAGCCAATATTGAATATGTTAAGCTCGAGAAAGACCACCTACGAGAGAAGTGGAATTTGATAGAGATTACCACATGAGCAATGTTATCCGAGCCACCCCAAGAGTCTGTCACCATCGCACACCTTACTCTTCGGTCTTATGTGGGTGTTATAAGGGGTTATGTAACAAGAACTTATCACTATGGTTATGTACATTATTTTTGTATATAATAATGAATATACTTTCATTTTATTATTGTTACCTTGTAAATAGTTTTTAAAGCACAAATAATATTTTTAGTTAATGTTCAACTAAGAAATATATTTTGATAAATTAATGGATTTTTGAATTAAATAATATTTTAATAAAATATTATTATTATTATCAAATTAATTTTTATTAAATATAAATTATCGTATAATTTTATGAATGAAATTGTAATTTTTATTAAGGTTTGAAAGCCATTTTTGTCAAAACCCATGAATTTTCGATAAATGTTAGTTTTTTATTTAAAAGTGAAAATTAACTATTTAGAAAATTATTTAGATAAAATGAATATTATTTCTGGAATCAAAATGTCTAAATTATCCAATGGTGAATTTTTCATAATTTTCTGAGACAGTCAAATTAATGGGTAAAAATTAAATACCGTTTAAATATATAATGTGTTTTATGACATCATAATGACCCAATAGTGATATAATAAAATACTATAAACTTTATGTTCGGCCAATATATGTTTTAACATTAAAATAATGTGATTTTGGGTTTGTTTGATTTATTTTACAAATCTTTAGTGGACCCTTCTTGACTTATTAAACATTTTGTCTTTTTAAATTGTTTTCCTTGGAAGTGTGACTCACCTCCACATAAGCAACCCCATTATTTTTAGAAGTTCGGACTTTGGACTTATAAAATATATTTTTTCCAATTCCCTTTTCTAAAAACCATGGGAAAAAACCATGGGTTGGTTTGTGGTTTGGATTAGTTTAATGTGAGGTGTCCCAAACCTAGATAATAAAGAACTCCCTCACCTTTCCTATATAAACCCACCCAAGATCCCACTTCCTACTCACTCAAAGCCTTTGGAGTTTTTCCCAACCTATTCCCTCTCTCTATAATCCTACCAAGGTGCATGAAAATCCCAATAATCCTCTCTAAATCCTCTCTCAATCCTTTGGAAGCACACTTCCAAGTAAGGGATTTATTTCTTTCTCATTTTTGTCCAATTTTCTTTAAGTTGTTATGCCTTTTTTTTTCAATTAAAAATGTTGGGGTATGATTTATAACCTTCCCCATACTGACCTATTTATGTTTTGATAATTGGAGACCCATTTCTCTCTCATTAATGCCTCTCATGTACACCTGTTACCATACCGAAATTCTGTGAGGGATTTCTCTCTCCTCTTTTACATCCAAGTAATTCTTTTGTATTATGCATAAAAATTCCATTATGTTTGTTGGGAAATGTACCTATATGACCCCTTATTATCCATTTCATGTACATATAATTATACACCCATTTATCTCTCATCAACCATTTTTATGAATCCTTATGTCACGTCGTTATGCTGCCGAAATTGCACTGCATTTTCCAAGCCAAGATCATTGTGTAGTGAATACCATACCCATGTCTCTATCAAGGGTATTAACCTTTATGCACATATACATATTTAATGATAATTTCATGTATTTATTCCACATTACTTAATCATGTAATAACTTATTATGTTGATTGATTCTATGTTATATGATCCATGTGGCACACTTATGCATGAAATGAAATGTTTAAGAAAGGGTGCGCCCTGATAGTGCTCCAATGCATTGGGTAAAGTATTGTATCATGATACGTCATGTGCAATGGGTGTTTAATCATGATAATTCAAGTGAAACACGGGTTTACTCGTGCTTCATTTGCAATGAGGGTTTACTCATTCTCCATGTGCAATGAGCCTTGGCTCATGCCAATTCCATGTTAAGTGTTGTTGCCACATTTCCATGTTATGATTATCATGATTTATCATGAATTTATGTTTATGATTCTATTGTGCTTTATTGATATGCCTATTTTATAACATGTATTGTATTCCTCATGTTATTCCATGATTATTCCCTTACTGGGCTTTATAGCTCACCCTTTTCTTATGCTTGTCCTCAGGTTATCCCATGCAATGCTAAATACGAGGGAATGTAGTGGTCATGTAAAGGAAGTTTTCAATAAATATGTTGTATTTCATGTTTTAAGTTGTTATTTAATGATCCTAATCCCCAAATAAACTAGACCTCTCGATCTTCTATGTTGTATCAAGTGAAGTTTATGTAATAAATCTGGTTTAAGTGTGTATTAAAAAGAAGGGTTTTCATACACATAATCCTCCTGAAAACCTAAAATAATTTTATACAGATAGGGTAAACATACAAGTATACTCAGTAGGAAAACCAAAGTCTCTAATGCACAAGTGAGGGAAGCATACTAATTCTATCGTGAGAAAACATAAGAACCAAAAATCACCTACCAGGGTATACTATCCATCCCAACCTCACCAAGGCACACTCACCAAGTAACGTAATTCAAGTAAGGTAATATAGTAAGCACATCTATGATAGGGTACCTCACCCCACTTTCTTGCTGATTATCTGCTCTCACACCCTAATAGAAAACTTCATGGTGCTCCCACCTCTTCCAAAATAACCAAGTCACTATGACATCCCGAAACTGGCTGCCACGTAACCCATGAACTAGGCTCAGTTGGCCACATGACCCTTGGAGCATCTCCCCATAAGCTTGGGGATACTGACTAGTAGCAGGGGTGTAAAGGTAAATCCATGAGGAGACTATACCCCCATATCAGAGCACACAATAGATGTAACAACAACATACAATAGTAGAAGAAAAACTGAATAGGAATATAAAGTAAACAGTGGAAGAATAAGAGATACAATGGAAGACTAAAATTATAACAAAGGACTCATAGGCAGTGTCTGATATAGATATACATGCATGGAATGATAGTACAAAATGGAAAAGGAACAAGAAACATACATACAAATACAAGATACAAAATTAAAAAAAATCCAAAATATTCTCTATAGAACATTGAGACTAAGCCTGATCCTCTACTTCTAAGCTTAATATAAATAGAAAAAAATTAATAGCCAGAGGAGTGGTGTTTTCCCCTATCCTTACCTGCAGGAAAATAGTCCACTCGGGTGACAAGGGTAGCCTGAGTAGGGTGTGAGATAAATCTGAGTAGGCCACCACCAATGGTGTCTATGTGTAATCCAAGTGGCGCTCATAAGTAAACAATGTGTAGCTAACAATAAGGAATTAAAGCAATACAAAAAAAATCAACCTCCCGCATAGATTTCTAAAGGACACCTAGCGGGTCTACCTACTTCACCCAAATGCTAGTATGTATAATAAAATAACTATGTATATATATATATAGGTTATCACTGGAACTATGTAAGAATTCCTCTTGTCCATACTTGTATACAGTAGCTGGAGTGGGGTAATAATGCCTCCCACCCATAGAAGTTACTGGCATGAGGTAAGAATGCATTCCGTCCATACATGATACTGGCATGGGGTAGGAATGCCTCCCATCCATACAGAGTTTATAACTGACATGGGGTAAGAATGCCTCCCACCCATATATGCATAGAGGTTATCAAATTCATGGGGTAGGCATGCCTCCCACCCATACATCTCATAAGTGTAATGAGGTATGAATTCCTCCTATTTACACATTCACATTTTAAGTCATAAGCATAGCAATGTCACAAGCATTCACATTATATAATGTAAGGAAAACCATCCTAAATAATTTTAAATTAAACAAGAAAACCAATTATGCGATGCATTTAATAATAAATCAAGATAAGGGAAGGTCATTTCATCCCTTAAAACCATTATATTTGAGACAAATCACTTTTAAGGTTTAGACCAACTCATCCTAGCCAATCTACAAAGCCAACCGTCCAATTTTCCTAACATGGAAAATCCATTTCAAGTTAAGGTGTCAAGGTCAAAATGTCAAAGTCAAATACTCACATACCCATTTGGCCAATTCCTAACTGAAAGGGTCTAAGTACCATTGAGGAACCTTGGTACACTCCAAATACACATGGGATACCGACCAATTCAATTAAAAACCAAGCCAGGAGATACAAACCATAATTAGTCATTTTGGGAAATTGGAATAAAATGGATAGTTTGGGTGGCACACCACTTGGGTGTCCATATAAAGCAAGGGTGTTCTCTAAACCCCTAAACATGATTCCAACCTATTTCATCATGCTAGGGTCAATTAGACATGAATGAATCAACACAACAGGGGAGCTCGGCAAAGGCCAGATCACGACACGAAAGAATAAATATGAAACAACCAAAACTAAAAAGGAAAACTACATGAACACCTACCTTAGGAATTTAGATGATGCATCATTGAGTAATGACTTTAGATTTAGAGCATGTTGGAGTAGATTTGAGTTTCCATCCAACTCCCTGAAAATAGGGTGAATGAGCCTGCATCTAAATACCACAACAGATGGTAAAATCTAGTGAGGAAGGAGGAGTACATGAGGTTATCCTTACCTTAGGGGATCCAATGCTTCCAATATATTGATAAATGGTCACCAGACAAAGTATCTACACGAGATTGAGGTGGAGGAGGGCTGGAAATCACAAGGAGGAATAATCATAGGTTCTATCCACTGGAGGTGAGGAAAAGAATGAATTAGAAGGAGGAAAAATTTTCATTTTCCCCTTAAAACCAGATCACATGGTTTTCCAAACCATGCGTAAGGTTCTTCCCCTTTTTTACAAGTTTTCATGGTCTCTGCTCACAATTTCCCAAACTATGCGCACACCATACGTAACCCACTACCTCACTGGGAACACCACATGGACTCCACACACAGTTTCACTAACCATGCATAGACCATAAATATAGGGTCTACAACCATCTACAACTAGCCGCACGAACATGTGCTTGGGTCACATGGTTATAGAAAAACTATGCGACTTGGCCTGCTTTCCCCCTTTTTAGAGACCTGGGCTCCGGAAGTGCTTCAGATGCACCCATAACCTCCTTATATTTATTAACAAACCCTAATAGGACCATTTAATATATTAAAAAGGAAAAACTAATGATCTATACCTTGGTCAAAGAGTTAGGTCATTAAAAACTCCCCTCCTTATAGAATCTCATCACTGAGTTTCACTTTTGAGGGTAAAGAGGTACTGTTAACAAAGAGTTCCAGCCGTTGAGATCATACATCAGCTTCCCGCTATTAGGTCTCATCTTGTACCCATATGTTATTCCATATCACCCATAAAATAGGAACAAACCTACCTTAGAGTGTCTTTACAATCTAATCAATAATTCAAACTGGGTACTTCTTGAAGGAAGCATCCATATCCATCTCAACCTTATCAGGCTGGAAGATATGAGATAAATCAGGATAATATCAGAAAAGACGAGATACATGAAAGACATCATGCATGAACAAGTATCTTTAAAGAAGTTCCAACTGGAAATACATTGGTCCAATTCACTTCACAACCTCAAAGGGTCCAACAAATCTTGGTGATAGCTTACCTTGCTTCTGTATACGTCTATGGACCAATATGGGTGAGACTCTCAAGAAAACCCGATCTCCGGCCTCGAGCTCAAGAGGTTTCCAGTGTCTATTAGCATAAGATTGGTATCTAGACTGAGTTGTCAATATACACTTTCTGATTAGATGGACATGATTTTAAGTATCCTACACGAGATGAGGCCCAAGCACAGATACTTCCCATTCCTCTAACTAGCACATAGGTGAGCGAAAATTCCTACCATACAAGGCTTCATAGGGAGGCATCTCAATGGTAGCCTGAAATATTTTATTATAAGCGAAATCGAAAAGGGGAATGTGTTTCTACCAGGAACCCCCAAAGTCAAGAACGCACGCATGAATCATATCATCCAACACCTAAATTGTATGCTCCATCTATCCATCAGTCTGAGGGTGATAGGCCATGCTCAAAAGTACCTGCATACCCAAGGACTTCTGAAACCCCTGCCATAACTATGATGTGAAATGAGAATCTCTGTCAGAGAAAATAGAATGAGGTTATCCATGAATACATACCACCTCCTTGACGTATAGTCTTCCCATATCATCTACATAAAAGGTATCTCACACAGGTAAGAAGTGTGAAACCTTCATCAGATGATCAATAAAAACCCACACCATGTCATTGACACGAGGTGAATCTAAGAAGTCCGATTATGAAGTCCATCAAAACATCATCCCATTTCCACTAAAGATTAGAAAACAGTTGAAGAATCCTTTCTAGATTCTAATGTTCTACCTTTACCTACTGACAGGTGGAGAATCGCGTAATGAAATAGGCTATCTCACATTTCATACTAGGACACCAATATTGACTTGTAAATCTTGATACATTTTGGTGACATCAGGGTGAACCACCCATGCTGAGGCATGGAAATCCCTCATCAGCTCTTCTCTAATGTCTTCTAGGACCCATAAATTCCCAATGAACAAAAGAGTATCATTCCTATTGACTGTCCAACCAAAATATGTATCATTATCTATGAAACTTTCCCATAGTACAAGGCCTTCAGGATTAGATAGCTGTATTTCCCTTACTCATTCCAGAAGAGTATATTTCATTGCCAAGGCTGAGAGAATAGCATGACCATGGTCCTCCTAAACCTCAACATGCATCTCTTAGAATAATCCATAAGATTCCATTATTAATTGGACTCTTGAACTTCCTGTGTCTGAGTCTTTCAGCTTAGATCATCGGCTACTGAATTCCCTTTACCTGGAGTGTAGGAAAGTTTGAAATCAAACGATTGTAGGTACTCGATCCACCTACGCTGCCTGAGATTTAGATCCCACTAAGTGAAGATGTATTTAAGGTTTTTTATTATGTGAACACCACAAAACACTCTCCCAATCAATAGTGTCTTTAACAACATAATGCATGAAAAACAATAGAGAGATCGAGGTCATGCATCAGGTAATTATTCTCATGAGGCCTCAAATGAAGAGATCTATACACAACAACTCACTCATCCTGCATCAGAACAGCTCCAAGCCTGATACTTAATGTGTTGTAGTAGACTGTATAAGCCCTGCCTAACTTTTGCAGATCAGTATCATAGCTAAAGTCAGTTTGGCCTTCAACTCCTGAAAAGATGATTCACAAGATCCAAACCATTCAAATTTTACACCCTTCTTAGTCAAGCTCATAAACAGTGTTGTAAGGCATGATAAATCATGAATGAATAATTTTTAGTATCCAGCAATCCCTAAGAAACTTTGGATATCAAAGTCGTTCTTAGGATTCTGCCAAGATACCACTACCCTTACTTTATCTGGGTCAACAAAAACTCTTGACTCTGAGATGATATAACCCAGGAAGTGAACTTTATTGATTCAGAAGTGGCATTTAATGAGATTAACATAGAGATGATTCTCTCACATCATATTCAGCACGATCTCAAGATGGGTTTTATAGTCTTGTATTGAGTGATAATAAGCTAAGATATCATCAATGAATACCACCAAAAATGAATCTAAATATGGGTGGAAAACCCGATTCATAAGATCCATGAAGACCACATGTGAGTTTGTGAGTCCAAACAACATGACCAGGTACTCGTAGAGACCATACATGCTCTTGAAATCTATACGAGGCATGTCTGAAGTCCTAACACACACCTGATAATAGCCCAACCTTATATCTATCTTTTAAAAGACCTTCATGCCTCGAATATGATCAAAGAGGCCGTCTATTCTAGGTAAGGGATACCTATTATTGATAGTCAGCTGATTCAACCCAAGGTAATCTACACAAATCCTAAGGGTAATGTCTGCCTTCTTAGTAAATAGGATAGGTGAACCCCAAGGAGAGGTGATGGGGTGTATAAATACTTTCTCCTCAAGATCCTCCAACTGATTCTTGAACTCCAGTATCTCCTTAGGTGCCATTCTATAAATAGGAATGGTCATAAGTGCTACTCCTGGTGAAAGTTCAATAGTAAAATCTACCTCTCGCACTGGAGGTAGACCAGATAATTGTTAGGAAAAAAATCTCTGAAATGCTCCACTACCAGAGGGAAAATAGTGGGTTTCAACCCCTGGTCATTAAGGTAAAGACTAGAAACTTATGATGCAACACTACCTAAACTCTACTGCTCGTGTCCTACTCATGTCGCACAAACATCCTATTCTCCCCTATGAATGTGTGTAACACCATCCAGTGATGTAAACATCACCCTATGATGATAGCAGTCAATATAGGATCTATAGGGAACTAAATAATCCATCTCGAGGATCATACCGAAACCCATCATATCAAGAACACACATGTTTCATTTGAAAAGGTAACCACCTATCTCAAGGGGGAAATTATGACAATGGATAATTCCCTCTGAATGAATACCTAAGGGTTTATCTAGTGTCAAAACACTATGTTAGTACTCAACGTAAAGTCCTAAAATCCCAGTGATTTATTCATATATGAAGGAGTGAGATGCGCCTGTATCAAAAAAAGCAGATACTAAAGTGGAGGATACCAGAATAGTAACTCGTACAGTAGATGGTTCGACACTCTGTTCCTATGGCATAGGATGGATGCATGTAACTAGCCTATACCATGACCCTAAGTCACTGCCTGGCTACCCTAAGAAGGCCTGCTCTGTTGGCACAAATAATCATAAGCCCAATTGCCTCTTCCTCGACCACCACCATGGCCTGATCAAACACTGGTATTCCAACTGCCTAACTGCCATGATCTTGTTGACCCCAATCCTTGTCAGGGAGTAGGTGTAGATCCTTAATCACTAGGAATTGGAGGGAAATTTCTATATAAGTAGTGTAGATGGAGTATCCTACCACAACTTCTGTACTCTACTAGATTCCACATACACTGGCTCTTGAAATTCCCTGGTGCTCCGCATTGGTGACTGATAGGAGAACCTCCAATGAAAGGAGCCTAACCACTTCTACTCCCACAAGACTCTCCAAAATGTCTCTTTTGACTAGAATAATATCTACTAGAAGCCTTAGGTTCTGAACTGCCCTGGCTTTCACCCTCAATATCTCTTAGATTCCAATCTGTAATTAGGGCCCAGTTGACGATTTTTGAAATAGTTTTCATCCTGAAAACATTGACTTACGATCAGATGGAATAACACAATCCATCCTTGAATTTCCTAGCATCCATCATATCATAAACAACTAGATAATGAGTGAAATGTTGTATATCAATGAAATGGGATGAGTAATCCATTACTAATATAGTCCCATACTACAGATTCAGGAACTCTCTAGATCTGTCATCCCTCAGAGTCCGGGGAAAGAAGTAGTTAGAGAAGATAGTCTAGAAGTCATCCTAAACCATCTATTTATACTAGAATGCCTGGGTGATGAAATCCCACCACATCTTGGATTAATCACGTAGCATGTAAGTATATATCTTGAACCTCTTTTCTAGAGGCGTATCTGGATGCTCAAAGATATAAAAGATCACCTCGATCCAAGACTCCACAACAAGTGGTTCACTATCCCCTGAGAAAGTAGGAGGATGCTACTACTGAAACTTTTGATTCAACTCTTCATTTTTGGGGAAGGTCACACTACACCTTTCATATTCTTCATCATACGCAAGAATCCTTCTTGAAACTAGGAATTAGTGCCCAATTTAGGAACAGGAGGAGGAACCACAGGTGGTTCGACTAGAAGACCAACTGGTGGCCCAATGCTTGCCACCTCAGGAACATGATTGTCACCGCCTTCAGGGTGCATGACTTGAGAATTCCATAACAACATAATTATATGATTCCAAATGAACGTATCAGATGAAATTGAAGTAATTTAGAGTATTTCATTTAAGAAACTAGGACAGGTACTAAATCCTTCCCATG
This sequence comes from Viscum album, assembly GCA_963277665.1. Classification (NCBI taxonomy): domain Eukaryota; kingdom Viridiplantae; phylum Streptophyta; class Magnoliopsida; order Santalales; family Viscaceae; genus Viscum; species Viscum album. The sequence continues at coordinate 929,821,033 of OY728131.1, forward strand.
AGAATGAACATGCCTCTCTGCCTACTTCTGAAGCCAGGACTAGACGTTAGAATATACCATAATAGGCCGTAAGAATGGAGAAAAACCCAATAACCACTACTAAGGTTGGTTTTGAGTCAAGTTTCTAAGTTAGGCATGTGCAAAAGGCTGTTCTCAAGTCATAAGTCATTTCAAACAGTCAAATCCAATGATGTGTCATTTTCTGGCCCATAAGGGCCCATAAATCTTATGAGTCAAAAGATGACACACACTTGGATGTCATTTTTATCTTAACTATACTTATCCATATGATTATATCATTCCTCAAATGGTTGAGCTAGTTGGAATGCCATATTTTGATCCATAAGGGCCCATAAACCTTATGAATCAAAGAGTGGCGCACCATAAACTCATACCATAGAATGATACAAATCCCACAGAAAAATGTCAGCACAATTATATATGTAAAACTAGGCACAAAAATATGTAATAGTAAAATCTTTCTAGAAATTCAAACATGACATGGAAAGATGCATGGCCTATTCATAGTGTGCCAATCATGATGCATGTTCTAACCCATAACCCTAATCTCATCAGGTTGAGTAATGAAATCATAATTCCAATATCAATAATTTCAATAACATAAAAAAACATGTGACACACCCAAAAATAAAATTATATCAATAATAATAGTAGAATCAATAACAATAATAATTTTAGTAACTTGGTCTTACCTCGTACATGGGTTTGCGACACCCAAGCACTACATGTGACCAAGTTACAAGAATTCCCAATCTCCAATACATTATCTCCAAATAGTAAATAAAGAAAGAAAAAACCCCTTTGATACCACTTTGTGACATCCCAGACCCAGCTTCCACGTAACCCATGCCCCAGGACTAGTTGGCCACATGGCCCCTGGTGCATCTCCCCAGAAGCCAGGGGTTGTTGACTAGTAGTGAGGGTGTTAAGGTAAATTAGTGGGGAGACTATACCCCTATGTTAGATCACACAAAATATGTAACATCAACATAAAATAGCAGAAGAAAAACAAATAGAAAGATAAAGTAAATAGTGGAAGAATAAGAGATACAACAGAAGACTAATATTATAACAAAGGCCTCATAGGAAGTGTCTAATACAAATATGCATGCATGTAATGCCATTACAAAATAGAAAAGGAACAAGAAGTAAGAATACAAGTACATGATAAAAAAGTAAACAAAATCTAAAAGTTTCTCCATATAATTGAGCCTAATCCCAGTCCTCTACTCTTAAGATCCATCTAAATAGAAAGAATCAATAGCTAAAAGAGTGGTGTTTTCCCCTATCCATACCTATAGGAAAACTGTCTTCTTGGGTGCTAATGGCATCCCAAGTTGGGTGTGAGATAAATCTCAGTAGTCCACCACTAACAGTGTCTATGTGTAATATGAGTGGTGCTCGTAAGTAAACATTATGCAGCTAACAAAAAGGAAGTAAAGTAATACATAGTAAATAATCAACCACCTGTTCAAGTTACTAAAGGACACCTAGCGGGTCTACCTACTTCAGCTAAATACTGGTATGTTTGATCAAATCACTAGGTATATATATATATATATATATATATTTATAGGTTATCACTAGCACAAGGTAAGAATGCCTCTCTCCCATACATGTATACAGTTGCTGACATGGGTTAAGAATGCCTCCCACCCATAGAAGATACTGTAATGGGATAAGAATGCCTCCCACATATACATGATACTGGCATGGGGTAATAATTCTTCCCATCCATATAGAGGTTATAACCAACACAAGGTAAGAATGCCTCCCACCCATATATTCATAGAGGTTATCAAAGACATGGGGTAAGCATGCCTCCCACCCATACATCTCATAAGTGGCATGGGGTATGAATGCCTCCCATCCAAACATTCACATTGTAAGTTATAATCATAGAAATGTCATAAGAATTCACATTATATAATGAAAATAAAACCATCCTACATAATTTCAAATTAAACAAGCAAACCAGTTATGAAATGCCTTTAATAATAAATTAAGATAAGGGAAAGTCATGAAATCCCTTAAAACCATTCTATTTGAGCCAAATAACTTTTAAGTCTTAGTCTAACTCATCTTAACCAACCTATAAATCCAACTGTCCAATTTTCCTAACATAGAAAATCCATTTCAAGTCAAGATGTGAAGGTCAAAATGTAAAATTCAAATACTCACATACCCATTTGGACAATTCTTAAACAAAAGGGTCAAAGTACCATTTAGGCACCTTGGTACACTCCAAATACACATGAAAAAATGGCCAATTCAATTTAAAAATAAGTTGGGAGCTACAAATTATAATTAATCATTTTGGGAAATTGGGCTAAAATGGCTAGTTTGGGTGGCACACACCTTGGGTGTCTATATGAATAAAGGGTGTTATATAAACCCCTAAACATGATTCATTTAACCTATGTCATCACGATAGGGTCAATTATTCATGAAGGAATCAACACAATGGGGGGGGGGGATCTCGGAAAAGTCTGGCTAACGTCACGATGGAATAAATAAGAAACAGACAAAACTCAAAAGGATAACTACATGAACACCTACCTTAGGGCCATTGATGATGCCTAGCTGAGTAAAAACCTCAAATTTAGAGAAGGTTAGAGTAGATCTGAGTTTCTGTAAAACACCCTGAAAATAAGGTGAATGATCCTATATCTAAATACCATAATAGATGAAAAAATTTAGCAAGGAAGGTGGAGTACATGCGGGGATGCGCCCGTAAGGGGCTTTGCGAACTAGGTTTTCACCTCGTCGCAGCCGCTTCCTTTAACTTGGGTTGACGCGACATCCCTCCTCACACTCGGACATATCGCCCACCGTTTCTTGTTCCCTCATCACCAGATAGGGTTCCATGGTGGCGCGATGACGGTCCATGGCTGAGGGTTTCATCGTGGCAGGTGTCTTTGTTGGCGGTGACGGGATCTGCCGCAGGGCTACCTTTCGGTGTTCTGGTGATGGTTTTCTATCTTCGATCTTTGTTGTTATTTTGATTTTGGATGTGGGTTTGTTGTTGTGATGTTGAGATCATGATTTTGGCGATGGGATGGTCTAGATCTTGTTGATTCCATGGTCAGGTTGAGGATTTGATGTCAGTTGGGGCGTGGTTCCTTGGCGATGGTCTTGTACCAGTGAATTTGTGTTTATTTGAGTTTTTGATGCCGGCTAGGAGACCAATTCTTCGCGAAATAGGATTGGCTCTGAAGTGGTTCTGGTAGAGACAAGAGGTGAAATGGTGGAGTTTAAGAGGAGTATGGACTGGGTTTTTCTAATCTAGTGGTTCAAGATGAATTTTTCTATTGAGTTGAGTTGCTGAAGGTACAGTTGAAGAAGGGACCATAGGTTTGTGAATCATTTCAGTGATGAAGTCGATGTTGCTCGTGTCTTTGCCGGTGATAGGGTTTGGGATGACCATGATGGTGATTGGTGTGTAGGGTGCGCTGCTTGAGGGTCTCACAGTGATGATGCTGACGTGTGCTGGTTTGATTTTTTGAATTTTTCTGTGCGTGATATGCACTTTGGTTTGGCCCCTCCTACTTTTCATATGGTGTAATGTGTGTTTTGGATGGTGTAATGTGTTTTGTTTGTTCTTGCCATGTTTGAATTTGTAAGGTTCCCACTTAGCCAAAAAAGTGGTTCTTTATTCCGAAAATGAAAAAAAAGATTTGGTGGTGGAGTACATGAGGTTATCCTTACCTTAGGGGATCTGATGATTTCGGTGGATCGAGAAATGGTCTTCGAATAAAGGTGTTTCAAGATATTGAGGTGGAGGAGGGTTGGTAAGATCAAGGAGGAAGAACCATAGGTTCTGTCTTCTAGAGGTGAGGAAAAGAAATAATTAGAACTTAAAATAAGGGAGGGTCAAAATGGTCATTTACCCTTAAAACTGGATCACATGGTTTTATAGGCACGATTTTCCAAACCATGCACAAGGTTCTTCCTCTTTCCTACAAGTCCAGAGGGTCTCTGCACATAGTTTCCCAAATAGTGCGCACACCCTGCGTAACCCACTGCCTTACTAAGCACATCACATGACCTCTACATACGGTTTCACTAACCATGCACAGACCGTTTATATGGGATCTGCAACCATCTTCAATTGGCCGCATGACCACGTTCCTGGGTCACACGGTTGTAGACAAATCGTGCGTCCCAGACTACTTTACCATTTTTCAGAGCTCCGAGCTTCATAAGTGCCCTAGATTCTCCCGTGACATCCTTAGATTTATTAGCAGACCCCACTAGGACCATTTAAGATATTCAAAAATAAAAACTAATGATCCGTACCTTGGTCAAAGAGTCTGGTCGTTATAGTCACTACCCGCCCACACACACTTGGGCCTCACAACTAGTCTCATCAACCGGGAAAATGAAGCTCATCACATCCCACATGCATACACTTGGGACTCAAATCTAGTCTTTTCACTTGAAAAAATGAAGCTCATAATATCTCGCTCGCAGACACTTGGGCCACATAACACATCACATCCCGAAAATACATGGGAAAACACAACACATATCATCCCAAAGACACATGGTAAAACACAAATCGCCTCATCTCAAAGACACCTGGGAAAACAAAACTCACCCACACACACCTGGGCCCCACAAACCACAACCTACTCGAAGAATCTTGGGCTATCACTGCATAGAAGAGGGAGTAGGGAAGAGAGGGAGGCCATCCTTATATTCTTCCACCAGGATGTTTGGGAAAAATACCCTCCCCCATAACGATGGGGGTGTTCGACACATAGTGATAAACTAGGGTGGGGTGCATATATAAATCAAAAGAAAAATACAAGTAATACATATATATAATGCCAAACACTCCTACCCAACATATGGGTTCTCAAAGAATCAACCATCTCATAATACCACCTTTGTTTCTACCTATAAAATCACAACTACACAACAATACACAAACTCAATTCATACCCCCATCCAATTCATTTAACCAATTATCATTATTTATTAAAAAATTAATTTATTCATCCCATCTCTTCCCAAGAAACTACTAAACACAATCCACAACAAGGAACACAACGAAAGTCATCTTAGAAGACGAAGAACCAATAAAATAAAGTAGCTTCACATTCCTCCATGTTTAACACCCATTCATGACATAATATACTGATCCTGAGATATAAGAAATCTTTCTATAGGTTATTAATGGTGAAGCACCCATGCTAACCACTTCCATCACCATTATTCAAAGTCATCCAACCCAATCCATCCTCTCCCCAGAAAATCCCCAACTCAAAGTCACACTCAATAACACATCTTATCACAACCATTCTTGGTAGCCATACTACATAACCACATCTCACCCACCGCATCCAATAGCATAAACATAGGACAACCTGATCAAAACCCTACTGCACAACATTGACCATCCATTCCACGATCAATCAATCTCTTAACCTGTGATTCCATTACACCACCTGAACCACCCCACATCACACAACCATGACCACGAATGTACCACCACAAAAACCAAAAAATATATATTCATATTTAACAAGGATATGCTCTTTAATTCCACTTGTTAACTTCTAGGGTTATCATATAAATAGTTTTATCCTAGGTCATCCATTTATTATCCAAGTGTATGTGGTTAACAGATTTCATAACAATTGTTTGATAGGAAACCAAACATCATGCATTATATAATCTATTCAGTGCACAAACAAAGACCCCTAACAACCATGATTTTTAGTAGGTATATAGCACATACAATTCACAACATTGATCAAAACATCAATAAAATAGTACGGTCATATGCCACTTTCCCCAGGCCCTGTATATTGATATTAACTGGTTTAATTATATTCTTTAATCTGAATTCAATAATGGTCTCAAGAAACATTGATACACCCACCCCACATGATGCACAAATAAAATAGAGAGGAAGGAAAACCTACTTGGAAGAATAGATGATCAACAATTTCTTAATGTGCCAAATCAGGGGTGTGTATGTAGAAGGAAATTCCAAGGAAATCACGGACCAACTGGTGTAGCACAAAGGCACGACTCCTTGGGGAATAAAGGTTTTGGGTGCCTCATAATGAGATAAAGGAAAGTGCACAAGGAAGTTAAGATCTTGGATTTAGAAAGGCCATATCCTAAATCAACGAGGGAAATGGTTTTTTTAAAATCCATTAAAGGCGGATCTTGACTAAGACCACGTAGTTTGAAGGTAAAAGGAAGCTTCCAGTTTTTAGAATATAGATATGATTCAAAATGTCTCCAAAACCATTAAATATGGTATTAAATTAATTTTATGTCAAATAAAACGTTAAAGGGGTGAAATTAGAAAAACTGGAAGAATTATGGAATTTTGAAAAACTATTTGAAAAGAATCACCATTGGATGAGTCATTGGTGTGGGATACCGGTGTGAGTCACAAGTATGAGCTACTGGTGCAAGTCACTGGTATGAGTCACTGGTGCGAGTCATCATTGCGACTTACCTTCATGACCTACCAGTGTGAGTTACCATTGCGACTTATCATAATGACCTAACAGTGTGAGTCACCATTCTAACTCACTACTATGACTCACAGATACGACTCACCACCACGAATCACCTTTGTGACTCACCGTTGAGAGCTACCACTAAGATTCACCATTTCGAATCACCGTTGTGACTCACCATTATGATTCACTACTATGACTCACCACTGTGACTCACCATTGTGACTCACAGTTTTGAGATACCATTGGAAAAAATATAAATTTGGAAAAGTCTTGAAAAAGTCACCTTGACCTCCGAGAACAATTCAAGCCTTGGATTTTCACAAAGTAATGGACCAGAGAGGTCTGGTCCATTACAAAATGACATATTTTTGATGTTCTTTTTCTATCTATCTTGCATCCACCAAAATCAAAATCATAATAGCTAATCAAATCAAAATAATTTTTTACATGGTAAAATAAACCAAGATTTAATGATCCTTTAACACATTTTATAATCATTTCAACATCATTTAGGTGAATTTATTTAGTATCACTATGAAATCTAGCACACATGAAAACTGAAAACATCAAATCAGGTCTTGAATCTATTAAATATAATAAGTTTCCAATCTTCCCTCTAAAAATATTAACATACACTAATTTTATAGATCGATTCTTATCAAGATTACATGAAGAAACCATGGGGGTATTTGAAATTTTACATGAATATATGATAAATATTTTAACAAACTCCTTAGAATACTTATATTGATTAAGAAAAATACCATCATCCCTTTGAAAATTTTGAATACTAAGAAATAATTTATTTTCTCCCATTAAACTCATATAAAATTCACTTTTCATCAAATATGAAAATTCTTTACATAAATTATTATTTTAATATCTATAAATTATATCATCCACATAAATTTGAACTATCAAAATATCATTATAATTCTTCTTAATAAAAAAACATGACTAAATTTTCCTTTCTCAAATCTATTTTCAAAAGAAAATTTGATAATATTTTATACCAAGATAAAGTAGCTTATTTAAATCTATATAAATATTTAGAAATATTTATGACATGATTTGGAAATATTTATTTCTCAAATCTAGGAAGTTTTCTTACATATAATTTTCCATAAATACAACCATATAGAAAAGCACTTTTAACATCCATTTGAAATAATTTGAAACCATGAAAACTTTCATAAGGTAATAATATTATAATATATTTTATCCTAGATACAAGTGGAAAAGATTATACAAAATCAATAAATTCTTCTTGAAAATATCCTTAAATAACTAATCTAGCTTTATTTTTAATGATTTAACCATATTAATCATGCTTATTTCTGCATATCTATTCAGTTCCAATAATATTATTATCATTGGGTGGAACAAATAAATCTCATAAATTATTTCTAGAAAATATATTTAACTAATATCACATATCCATGATCCAATTAGAATCATTTATAGCTTCATCAATGTTTTTGGGAACAAAATAAGAAATAAAATCATGACAATCACAAATGTTCTTAGTATATCTCCTAGTTTGAAAATTTGATTTATCATTTCAAATGATATTTTCTATTATTTTATCTTTATTTTTTTAACTCCTAGGACTGGATTGAGAGGGTAAGTGTTCATGAACCCCCTATATAGGTTTATTAGTTCCACTAATTATATCTTATCTAAAATTAAAGTCTCTAAAATCCTCAATAAGTTGATCCAAATTAATATTCTTCTCTTTTAAATAACTTTAATAAAATTTAATATGAAAATTTTCTTTAAAAACCAAGGTTATTTTATTATAAACCCTATATTCCATGCTTACATTTAATTATACAAAAAATTTACCTTCATCAAAATTTACATCAAATTTATCCAAAGTATCCTTAGTATTAAGAATAAAATATTTACAACCAAAGACTCTAAATAGATAATTTTAGATTTTCTTCCCTTCCAAAGTTCACAAGTGATATTTTTCAATACAGGACTTAAAATAATTATATTTTAAATATAAATAGAATAATTCACAACTTCAAGGAAAAATAATTTAGGTAAAATATATTTATTTGAAATTGTTTTTTTTATTTCCTGAGGGGTTCTATTTTTACTTTCCACAACACTATTTTGTTGTGGTCACCTCTAAGTAGATAAATTATGAAAATTACAATTTTCTTCACAAAAAAATTGAAATTATAGATTTAGTAATTCTCTACCTTTATCAATTTCAAAGTATATAATCAAGTAACCCTTTTCATTTTAAACTAATTTACAATAAGAACTAACTCATAGAAAGTTTCAAATTTGTGTGCAACAAAATAAACTCATGTAAATATACTAAAATCATCTATAATTATTAAAATATACTCATTTATATCTAGACTAGTAGGTTTAACTAGGACAAATAAATCTAAATATAAGAGTTGAAGATTCCTTAGAGTACTTACTTCTTTGATAAGTTTGAAATAACTTTTTTTTCTCTTTACCTTTTATACATGAGTCACAGACAAATGAGTTTTTCTATATAAGTTTGGGTAACTATAGAATAGTTTGGTTCTTGTAAATCTTATGAATCAACCTGAAATTAACAAAAAATAATCATCTATGCCACAAAATGACATTAGACTTTAGAGAATTTAATCATTTAACATTTTGATTAGTTAATTCATAAAAATTAATTGAATAAATATTGTCTTTTATTTTACCATAAAATATGAAATATTTATCCTTTAAAACTGTAATCTTGTCATTCTGAAATTTCAAAAACATTACATCATCACATAGTTGATAAATTATTATTAAAATACATTTTAAACCTTCAATAAATAATTTTTTTGAATTAATTATAGAATTTTAAATTTCAACTTTACTAAAACCTTTTAGTTTTACTTTAGAATTATCACTAAATGTAACATCACCACTATCAAATTTATTAAAATATAAAAAATTAGAGATATCACCAGTCGTATGTCTTGATCATTCACTATCCATATACCATATATCCTTTTTTGGTACTCACAAGAAAATTTTCCTGCAAAAATAGATTTAAAAACATTTTGGTACCCATTCAAATTTGGCCCCAATGGGATTAATATAATAATTATTGGGAATCAAAATTTATTTCAAAAATTTATTAAAAATAAAATCCTTTGTGTGACCAAGAAAATTTATAAATCTCAAGAAACACTCATTTTCATAATGACCCTTTATTTAACATATAAAACATGTAACACTTAAAAAATTTATACTTGAACCTTTAATAAAGAAAGACTTATATAATTTAGGTATTTTATTTTCTTATACAATACTAGCCTTACTTTTATTTATTTTATTAATCCTTAATATTTCATCATAATTTTACCTTCCTTGAATAAATTTGAACAAACCTATTTTCAAACATTCAAATCCACTTTTCATATTTTCATTCTCTTCTAAAACACTATTAAGATTCCTTTATTAAGCCATATTGTTCTTATATATAAAGTGAACACTTATTTTATTTTATTTATTTATTTTTTTTTCATTTTCATCATGTATAGTTTTTAGTTTACTTTGAGTAGGATTTAAATATGTAAGATTATATTCTAATACATATTTTAATCCATTAACATTCCCTTCATTACAGTGTAATGAATATTTATTTAGATTTTCATTTTTAGTAAAAAATTAATTATGTTTACCTTTAATAATTTTATATATTCCAATAATCTTGTTAATTTTATAATTAATCCTATAAATCTATTTATATAATTAATCAATTTTGGGATAAAAATAGATTTAGAATATGAAGTACAATCAAATTCACTTGCTTTATTTGATAAATCCATTAAACACACATTTTATAGATCCTTATCAAAACAAAAATCAACACTTGAATCAAAATCACCCATATAACTTCATATATGTAAGAACCTGGATCTTCGTTTAGGTATGTTTTCCCTTTTTCTGGAGTTTTTAAGGAAAATAAATTTTCTGGAAATTTCAGAAGTACACGCCGTGTACTTTTTGAGTACACGCCGTGTACTCTGTTCTTGTTAGGACCAATAGGGGCCTATATACCCTGAGAGGGGGGGGGGGTGAATCAGGGTATGGATATTCTTTTTCAAAAGTCTTTCTACCCCACTGGATCTTGACCTCTTTATTACAAGGGTCACTTCGTTTGCTCTTATGTGTTTATCTTGATCACTTCTCTTTATCTTTATCTGATGGTTATGCTTTAGATGCAATGCAGGGATGAAACTAGGTAGACAAAGAGATTTTTACTTGGTTCACCCTCACTGGTCTACGTCTAAGGAGCATACAACGACGATGTGCCGCTGTACCAAATCCACTAAGTCTCACTGCCAATAATGTTCAGGCTAGATCACTTCTATGCCCAAGATCACTGCCTTTACAAAGTTTAGGGTTAACTCACTGCTTCCCAAGGGTCACTCCCTGTTTCTCTCTCTCTGGCTCACTACCGGTGGAGAGGATTACCTTCTTTCACTTCCTAAGCTCACTGCTCTGGAAGGAAATCCGCTCACAGTTTATAGACCTGTAGGTCTCTTCATTTGCATGAATGCACATATCCTTAACTATTGATAGATGCTCTGTTGAAGTCCTAATTTCATCCACTGATGAATATCCCTTTGCCCCTGACCACTGGGCAATTACCTTTGTAAAGTACCTTCGCAAAGCACCCTACTTCGCGAGGCTCCCAATTTTTGCGAAGCTCGAACAAGCCTTCGCAAATCTCCTGCCTTTTCGCGAAGCACTCTAGTGAAGCACTTTCGCGAAGAACTTTCGCGATGCTCAAGCCGTCGCAGAGCGACGTCCCTCGCGAAGCTCACTGAGCCAATGCGGAGATCACAACATTCGCAGAGCTACAATAGCTACCGCGAAGCTCCTCTTTCACGAAGCACACTGGCTACGTGAACCACCTTCGCAATCCGAGAGCAAAAGATCTTCTTCTGAAAATTCTCTCTACTTCTCTCGAGGGGGTCAGACTCTATTTATAGGTGATTCCACAGACCCTCGACCCTTCCATGCGAAGTCAACTCCACGTCATCACCAATCGCGAAGCTCTGAAGTTTCCACCGGAATTCTGTCCAAATCGCGAAGCACCACAGTAGTTTTCCATTCACGGAGCTCGTCGTAATCATGAAGCATCACCGTAAAAATTCCTTCACGCCTTCTCTGCAAAGCTCCCTAGAAAAGCCCTTCACCGCCGCGATGCGCTTCAACTCTACCGTTCGTGAAGCTTTGACATAATCGCGAAGCATCACCGCCTCCATTCTTCTGGTCTTCATGAAATCCAAACCATGAATCCTCTCTTCGAAAAATTCATGTCATTGCCATATTTAATTATGATCTTCATGGAAATCCTATTTTCGTGATGCTCACCAAAATCCAAATTTTAGACCCCAAAAATTTGGCAAACACTGGGAAATGGCGCCACCTTGTACTGCTCTTTTGCACCACCTCTAGGTTGTCCTTTCCTTTGTGATCGTTCTTTGTCAACATGGATTGTCAACAACTTCTCGGGAACTCGACAATTCTCCATGGAAACCTGCTTTGTCAACAAACACAATCAACCCAAAAATACTGCAATTTTACCTTGAGGGATTTTTCCCAACAGTTCCAGCTCGAAGCCGTGTGCTGGCCGTGTCCGGTCCAAACACACGGTGTGTAAGGCTGAGGTGGAGGCCGGTTAATTCGGAGTACGGAAAAATTGAAGTACACGCCGTTTACTCAAGAAGTACACACCGTGTACTTTCTTGTTTTTCATTAAACGGACCGGGGTCACGCCTAACCCCTATTTCCATCTTCTTATCCAGTTTTTGACCGTCTGAGAGCGACCGTATGGCCGAATATTTGATGGGCTCCCACCTCGCCGTCCGTTCTCCGATTCGAGCACGACTGATTGCATTGGAAGTACAATGGTGAGTTCTTCCTTCTTCTTGAGCCTTGTTTCTTGATTCCTCCTTGTTTTCAAGTTATCGTGGGATGAACATTTTGTGCGTTTTCTCAGATCTATGTCGTTATAAGGGGAATCTGTCGTCGAGGTTCACGTATATCGATCTCCTAAGATCGAGGTAGGTGGTTTGTTCCTTTCTGTAGAAAGTTGATGAGTATTATGTGAAAATTCCACAAATACCCGTGAACGGGATATTGCGTGTTTCTTGTTTTTCCCTTATTACTTTCCTGCTTTGCTTGATTGCTTTAGTAGAGGTTATTGATTGTGATTAGAGTAATTTGTTTGTGCTCAGATTGATTTTCCATGATTATTCTTCCTGTTTGGAGTTTTTCCAGTTGCCATTCCTAGTCGTAGGATAGTGGAACTATTGTTTATTTATTGCTGTTGAGCCTTAGTTGATATCCAAGTAGTTCTTGAGGTTTACTTGGAAGATATACACACACTAAGCAAGTTTAGTTATACTCAGGACTGTGATAACCTAGAGTAGTAGACCAAAGGGAGAATTGACGGAAGGGCTTCTCCAGAGTGTCTTTTAATTAAGATGCGAGACTATAGGGGGAATTGATGTTGAGTGCTTCACCAGAGAGTCTGTAGATCCACGATGCGGGCCACAGGGGGAATTGACATTTAGTGCTTCCCTAGAGAGCCTTTAGCACGATACGAGACTATATGGGGAATTGACAGTGAGTGCTTCCCCAGAGAGTCTGCTTAATTACATAGCTGAACCAGAGGGGTGAGACTGTGTGTTCCTCTATAGGGTTGCTAGTACTTAGAGGTTGAACCATAGGGGTTAGACTGTGAGAGCTACCCAGAGGGTTACCTGTTTTTTTCTTGTTGCTGGCTGCTTACTTGTGTGCTACAGTTGATAGAACTGTGGTTTGTAGCTGTTTGTGCTTTCTGTTTACTGCTTCTTGTTTTAGTAATTCCATGTATTCATTGACTGTTAGGAACAAATATTTGGGTGATTGCCTACTAGGATTGTATCTCACACCCTATTTGGGCCATGCTTTTGGGCCCAAGAAGAATATGTTGCTGTAGGTATAGATAAGGGCAAGAGCCCTTATACTAAAAGATCTTGATTGCACCAGGAGCTGGGGAGCATGGGACCGATCCATGGATCGCGATGCTGAGGAGATTACTTTGTTTTTTTTTCACTTGGTTTTAGTTGTACTTCATCACGTTTTCATGTTTGCTATTTTCCTTTGATACTTATACCTGCTGCATCATTTTCATCATAGTTATATATATCTCTACATTGCTTCCGCTGTTTGGTTTCTGTTGTTGTGCATGTTTATTGCTGCTTCTGCTGTTTATTGTGGTTTTCTTACCTCTTATACCTTACCGAATGAGGGCATAGTTTCCCCACTGACTCACTAAGGCCCTCGCTGCTAGTCGGCAGCCTCTATCGTTCGGGGAAACACGCTTGAGGTCATGTGGCAAACCGGGTATGGGGCACCAGTGGAGGGGCTTCAGACTCGGGACGTTACAAAGTGGTATCAGAGGAGTTCTTTTCTCTTGATTTACTGTTTGGAGACCTTAGATAGGGATAATATGGATTCGGTACTTGGCATTAAGTTGTGATCAGGAGTAGCTAACCCGTGTACAGGGAAAAGCCATACTACCTCGTTAATTGCAGTTTTATGGTTTTGAGATTTTATGGTTGGTATGTTTTCATCTAGAGTGATTCGTATGACTTGTGCAGTTATTGTTTTATATTTTGGTTCTATTTCTATCAAATCCTGATGAGATGAGGGTATTCCATCTCATGCATCATATAGGCACTTGTAAAAATCACATGTCATGCATTCTTGCCATGCCATCTAGGGTGCATTAGCGATTGCATGCTGTTGTGATATGCTCTGTGTAAATTATGCATGCTATTATGATAGATGCTTGATAGATTATCTGCTATTATGTTAGAAGAATGTTTGTTTTGTTCTTTTCTTAAAGTAAACGCCAAATTTTGGTTCTTGAGGTGTTATGGACCCTCACGGATCGGAATTTGGAACTTTTCACCTTGTTTTTGTGTTCTGGAATTCTGTGCAATTTCTGAGCTACTGCCTAGAAAAACCCAGAATACACGGCGTGTACTTTATAGATACACACCGTGTAGTTTTCAGGCCGTGTCACTTACTGTGTGAGCAGAACACGGTGTCGTAGAAGTAACTTCAGGAAAATGCTGTGTACCATTGGTACACGCCGTGTGAGTTCGGATCCATGTACCCAGCCATGTCACTAACAACACGGGCCTAGGAAGCTCGGGTAGAACATGCCGTGTCCTTAGGGAACACGCCATGTAGTCCTGTACAGGTACCCGGCCGTGTCACAAACAACATGGGCCGGCGTGGCATTCTTTTCCACACGACGTGCTTGTTTAGAGCACGCCGTGTAAGGTCCAGCCATGTAGATGACCGTGTACTCAACAACAAGGACCGCCGAAGCCTCGTCTAGTGCATTCCGTGTTTTATTCGAACACGCCGTGTAGTCTCGGGTTGAGTCGGACCGTGTGGGTTAGCCATGTAAGGAGACTCGGCCAGGGGAATAGTTTTTAAGTATACGCCGTGTGTGGGGGTCAACACACCGTGTAGTTTGTAGTGTACATGACTTGTAATACAGGAGTACATGTCCATGACAGTGGTTTAAGTAGATACGTCGTGTAGTTTTATGCACACCGTGTAGTCGTGTTTTGCAATCTTGTGTGTTTTTCCCCCTGTTCCCATTTCGTACTCTTGTGTTCTCTATCCTTGTTTTCCTGATCTAAGGCGTGATTTTGATCTTTCAAAGATATACCTCCGAGACATACTCTGGTCGTACGTCTGTCGTCAGGCAGTGATCAGACGCTAGACAGGGCTGATCAGGGACTTCCTGTCGATCCCCCAGCCGAGCCAGCCTTGGCACCGGTTGTTGTACTAGTTGCGGGCGCCAATGCACAGTTCAGGGAGGACTCATGAGGATGATACACGCCTTCCAGGGAGCACCGCCTCCTGCCTCTTCTATGGCAGACTTGACGCGGGTCTTTCAGCAGCAGCATCCTCCCACGTTCTCGAGGGAGAGAGGACCTCAGGCTGCTGAGTCATGGCTGGAATCCATGATGACTATATTCGAGCATCTGGAGACGCCTCCAGAGAGGTGGGTCAAACTCGCCACCTACATGCTCTGAGACTCCTCCAAGAGGTGGTGGGACATGATCTCACAGACGGGCCAGCAGCAGGCTTTGACTTGGGAGGAGTTCTAGCGCGTGTTCTACGACTACTTCTACCTGAAGACCCTGAGGGCCGATCGAGCCCGGGAGTTCATGAGTTTAGAGTAGGGTACTCTATCTGTCATGGAGTATTCCTCTCATTTCACTGAGCTGCAACGTTTTACACCCCTTCGGGATGGGAGTGGGGTGTTCTTGGCGAGGAAATTTGAGGATGGACTCAGGCGGGAGATCCGCTCTCAGGTGAACATCTTCCAGCTGACTTCCATTAATTCCATCATCAACCAAGCACTGATTGCGGAGCGCAATCTGAGAGACTCTGGAGCTACGAGTCAGGGCAGTTCTGCTTCCAGAGCTAGCTTCCCTTTAGATGATAGCAAGAAGCTCCGTAGGGAGCCTACGCACGGTGATTCGAAGAAGCGAGACGCATCATCAGGCAGCCAGGTGATGTGCTATCAGTGTGGTCGGACAGGGCACACGAGGCCGTAGTGCCAGAGGGACCCCGTGGAGTTCCGATCTTGCGGCAAGATGGGTCATCTTCATTGTTTCTGCCAGGTTTTCTCACCAGCAGCTGGTGACCGGGGTTCTTCCATGACTCCTCGTTCAGGAGAAGCCCCACCAGTCTCTCAACAGTCAGGGAACTAGAGTTCTTCCGACCGTTCGGGCCGAGGTGGAGGTCGAGGCCGTGGCGGTCAACCACCAGTTCCTCAGCACCAGCAGGGAGGTTCAGCTCAGAGTGGTCAGTCAGGGGCGCAGGGCCGCGGTGCAGGCCGGTCTTTCGCCGTGTAGCAGAATTATCATGAGCAGGATCCCGACCCTTTTACTGTTCGAGGTACGATTTTAGTAGCCTTAGTTTTATCTTCATCCCTTTTCGATACTAGTTCTACGCATAGATTTATCTCTGTTGCTGTTGTGGAGATCCTTGGACTCTGCATCTTTTCTTCTGCCGACTCGTTGACACTAGACACACCTTTGGGAATTAGGACATCTAGTGTATGCTAGTGTAGAGAGTGCCCTCTCGAGGTTACAGGGTATCGCTTCTTATGGGACCTCTATGTCCTAGAGATGACAAGCTATGATGTCATCCTTGGCATGGACTGGTTGATTCCCTTCTGGGAAGTCATCGACTTCTATCGCCGCAGAGTTAGTTTCATTTCACCAGAAGGTGAATCTTTCCTTCATAGAGGTGAATGGGATGTTCGAGCGAGTCGGGCAGGACTCGAGCATCTTGGGCTAGGAGGAGTGATGGCCCAGATTGCTAGTCTTTATCTGGATGATCATGGGACTCCACAGTTGTAATTTCTTCCAGTGGTGGATCGCTTCAGGGATGTTTATCCAGAGGACTTTTCGGGTTTGCCTCCAGAGCGTGAGGTAGACTTCTCTATTGAGATCGTGCCAGGAGTGGCACCGATGTCCATTCCTCCATATAGGATGTCCACACCTGAGTTACAGGAGCTCAAGAATTAGTTGGAGGATTTACAGGCTAAGGGTTTCATCCGACCCGGTACTTCTCCTTGGGGTTCGCCTGTTCTGTTTGTGAAGAAGGCAGACGATACCCTTCGACTTTGTGTGGATTATCGGAAGATGAACCAGTTGACGGTCAAGAACCGATATCCTTTGACGCGGATTGATGACCTTTTCGATTAGCTTCAAGGAGCCTGGGTGTTCTCGAAGATCGACTTGAGGTCCGGTTATCATCAGTTGCACGTTAGACCATCAGATATAACTCTGACATCCTTCAGGAGCAGGTACGGTCTTTATGAGTATACGGTCATGCCCTTCGGACTCATGAATGCACCTGCAGTTTTTATGGAACTAATGAACTGAGTGTTCCATCCTTACTTGGATTCCTTCGTCGTGGTCTTCGTGGATGATATCTTGGTGTACTCTCACACTCGACACGACCATGCCACACATCTTGAGATCGTTCTGAGTACACTGAGAGAGCATCGACTTTATGCTAAACTCTCTAAGTGCCACTTCTGGATGGATCAGATTCACTTCTTGGGTCACGTCATCTCGGAGGTAGGAGTATCTGTGGACCCAGAGAAAGTGAGAGCTATAGTTTCCTGGGAGTAGCCGAAGAACGTTTTTGAGGTACGGAGCTTCCTAGGGCTGGATGGATACTATAGACGCTTCATTAGGGACTTTTATCGTCTAGCAGCACCTTTGAAAGGTCTGACCAAGAAGGGGGAAAAGTTATTGTGGTCAGATTCTTGTGAGTCAGCCTTTCCGGAGCTGAAAGGGAGGTTGACGTCAGCACCGATACTAGTCTTTCCAGAGCCAGGAAAGAGCTACACTGTTTACTACGATGCTTCGAGTATCGGGCTGGGAGCTGTGCTTATGAAGGGAGATGGAGTCGTTGCGTATGGGTCTCAGAAGCTGATGCCACATGAGAGGAACTACCCTACACATGATCTGGAGTTGGCAGCTATTGTTCATTCCTTACACTGTTGGAGACACTATCTTCTGGGAGAGCACTTTGTGGTCTTCACTGACCACAAGAGTCTCAAATATATCTTCACTCAGCGTGATCTAAATCTGAGGCAGTGCAGATGGGTTGAGTATCTACAGTCTTTTGACTTCGAGATTGCCTATACGTCGGGAAAGGGAAATGCCGTGGAAGACGCGTTGAGCAGGAGAACTCAGATTCAGGAAGTTCAGGAGGCCAGTAGTGATTGGCAGCTGATGGTTCTGTTCTCTGAGATGCATCTGGAGGTGCACGACAGATGGGGTCAGACCTTTCTATCTTCTGTAGCTGTTACCTCTACGCTACTTGATCGGGTACGGATGAGGCAGCTATCAGACTCGGAAGGCTTAGTCCTGTGGGAGAGTGTGTCAGGAGAGGACCCTCTTCCTAGATGGACAGTGGGCAAGGATGAGATCTTGCATTTCCAAGGACGCGTATGGGTGCCAGCAGACATACGTGAGAAGCTGATTTGGGATTTCCATTCCTCAGTTTGGGAAGTTCATCCTGGAATCACCAAGATGTATCAGGATCTCCATCACCAGTACTGGTGGCCAGGTATGAAAAAGGATGTTGCTGGTTTTGTCATGAGATGTTCTACTTGTCAGCAGGTGAAAGCAGAGCATCAGCGACCAGCGGGGCTCTTACAGCAGTTACCCATTACGGAGTGTAAGTGGAACGATGTTGCGATGGACTTCATGACCGGGTTGATGAGATCACCTCGAGGGAACGATGCTGTTTGGGTTGTCGTCGACAGGCTTGCGAAGGTTGATCACTTCTTGCCGATCAAGGAGACCTTCAGTGTCGATGATCTGGGACGACTTTACATCAGAGAGATTATGCATCTGCATGGAGTTCCACGCTCTATTGTTTCAGACAGAGATGCGCGCTTTACCTCTTGGTTCTGGCAGGGAATTCAGAAGTCCTTGGGTATACAGGTACTTTTGAGTACATCATACCATCCCCAGACTGATGGCCAGTCCGAGCGCACGATCTAGGTGCTTGAGGATATGCTCCGAGCTTGCATCCTTGACTTTGGCGGTTCTTGGGAGAAGTATATTCCTCTGGTGGAGTTCGCCTACAACAATAGTTTCTAGGCAACCATTCATATGGCTTCATACGAGGCTTTGTACGGTAGACCATGTCGATCACCCTTATGCTAGCTGGAGGCAGGAGAGGCAGCTTTGCTGGGACCTCGTCTTGTACAGGAGACCTCAGAGCAGATAGAGCTAATTCAGAAGAGGATGAATACAACACAGTCTCGGCAGAAGTCTTATGCCGATCAGCGGAGACGACCTCTAAAGTTCGAGGTCAGTGATCAAGTTTTCCTACGTGTCGCACCGAGGTTGGGACACAAAAGGATTCGGAGACAGGGTAAGCTTTCGCCACGGTATGTCAGGCTGTTTGAGGTTTTGGAGAGAGTGGGGATGGTCACCTATCGGTTGCAGCTACCTCAGAGGTATCGGGCCATGCACGACGCATTCCAAGTCTCTCATCTCTGACGTTACTTTTCAGACCCGTCTCACATCTTTCAGCCTGAGGAAGTCGAGCTTGAAGCGAATGCATCATTCGAGGAGCACCCTATCCGGATTATCGATCGTAGTACGAAGGTTCTCCGTGGGCGGTCTGTTCCTCTGGTACGAGTGCTATGGCAGCACGGGCGAGTACATGACGAGACCTAGGAGAGGGTGGCCGATGTACGATCGCAGTGGCCAGAGCTGTTCGGGGATTCTTCTTCTCCACCTCGTTAGGGAAATTTGGGGACGAATTTCTTTAAGGGGGGAAGTTGGTAAGAACCCAGATCTTCGTTCAAGTATGTTTTCCCTTTTTCTAGAGTTTTTAAGGAAAATAAATTTTCTGGAAATTTCAGAAGTAGACGCTGTGTACTTTTTGAGTACACGCCGTGTACTCTGTTCCGACTTGAAGCCATGTGCTGGCCGTGTCCGGGCCACACACATAATGTGTAAGGATGAGGTGGAGGCTGGTTAATTCAGAGTATGGAAAAATTGAAGTACACGCCATGTATTCAATAAGTACAAGCCGTGTACTTTTTTTTTTCCCATTAAACAGACCGGGGTCGCGCCTAACCCCTATTTCCATCTTCTTCTCCAGTTTTCGACCGTCCGAGAGTGACGATACGACCGACTCTTCAACGGGCTCCCGCCTCGCTGTCCGTTCTCCGATTCGAGCATGGTCGATTGCGTTGGAAGCGAAACGGTGAGTTATTACTTCTTCTTGAGCCTTGTTTCTTGATTCCTCCTTGTTTTCAAGTTATCGTGGGATGAATTTTTTGTGCGTTCTCTCAGATCTACGTCGTTCTAAGGATAATCTGTCGTCGAGGTTCACGTATATCGATCTCCTAGGTTCGAGGTAGGTGGTTTGTGCCTTTCTATAGAAATTTGATGAGTATTATGTGCAAATTCCACCAATACCTGTGAACGAGATATTGCGTGTTTCCTGTTTTTCCCTTATTACTTGCCTGCTTTGCTTGATTTCTTTAGTAGAGGTTATTTCTTGTGATTAGAGTAATTTGTTTGTGCTCAGATTTCTTTTCCATGCTTGTTCTGCCTGTTTGGCATTTTTCCAGTTTCCATGCCTAGTCGTAGGATAGTGTAACTGTTGTTTATTTATTGCTATTGAGCCTTAGTTGATATCCAAGTAGTTCTTGAGGTTTACTTGGATGATATACACGTGCTAAGAATGTTTAGTTATACTCAGGACTGTGAGAACCTAGAGTAGTAGACCAAAGGGAGAATTGACGGAAGGGCTTATCCATAGTGTATTTTAATTACGATGCGAGACTGTAGGGGGAATTGACATTGAGTGCTTCCCCAGAGAGTCTGTAGATCCACGACGCGGGCCACAGGGGGAATTGACGTTGAGTGCTTCCCCAGAGAGCCTTTAGCACGATACAAGACTATAGGGGGAATTGACGGTGAGTGCTTCCCTAGAGAGTCTGCTTAATTACGTAGTTAAACTAGAGGGGTGAGACTGTGTGTGCCTCTAGAGGGTTTCTAGTACTTAGAGGTTGAACCATAGGGGTTAGACTGTGAGAGCTACCCAGAGGGTTACCTATTTTTATTCTTGTTTCTGGCTGCTTACTTGTGTACTAAAGTTGATAGAACTGTGGTTTGTAGCTGTTTGTGATTTCTGTTTACTGCTTCTTTTTTTAGTACTACCATGTATTCATTGACTGTTAGGCACAAATATTTGGGTGATTAACTACTGGGATTGTATCTCACACCCTTTTTGGGCCATGATTTTGGGCCCAAGCAGACTATGTTGCTGCAGGTATAGATAAGGGCAAGCACCCTTCTACTTCAGGATCTTGATTGCACCAGGAGATGGGGAGCATGGGACCGAGCCGTGGCTCACGATGCTGAGGAGATTACTTTGTTTTATTTTTCACTTGGTCTTAGTTGTACTTCAGCACGTTGTTGTGTTTGCTGTTTTCCTTTGATACTTGTACCTGCTGCATCATTTTCATCATAGTTATTTATATATCTACATTGCTTCCGTTGTTTGGTTTATGTTGTTGTGCATGTTTATTGCTGCTTCCGCTGTTTATTGTGGTTTTCTTACCTCGTATACCTTACTGAATGAGGGCATAGTTTCCCCACTGACTCACCAAGGACCTCGCTACTAGTCGGCAGCCTCTGGAGTTCAGGGAAATGCACTTGAGGTCATGTGGTGAATCGGGTACGGGGCACTAGTGGAGGGGCTCCGGACTCAGGACGTTACAAAAAAAAACACACAAGATTGCAAAACACGACTACACAGCGTGCATAAAACTACACGGCGTGTCTACTTAAACCACTAACATGGGCGTGTACTCCTGTCCTACAAGTCGTGTACACTACAAGTCCGGAGCCCCTCCACTGGTGCCCCGTACCCGGTTCACCACATGACCTCAAGCGCGTTTCCCCGAATGCCAGAGGCTGTCAACTAGCAGCGAGGGCCTTGGTGAGTCAGTGGGGAAACTATGACCTCATTTGGTAAGGTATACGAGGTAAGAAAACCACAATAAATAGCGGAAGCATCAATAAACATGCACAACAACAGAAACCAAACAACGGAAGCAATAAACGTGCTTGAGGTTATGTGGTGAACTGGGTACGGGGCACCAGTGGAGGGGATCCAGACTCAGGACGTTACAATATAGATGTATAAGATTTCTTCTCATTATTATAAATAATTTTCTTGTTCTTATCATTACTGATCCCTAGGCAATTGTGTTTGATGTGGACTCTTTTTTTCACCCATAAAAAATAATTTTTGGATCATTATTAAAACATTTAATAACTTTTCTCTTATCTTTGTAATCATCTTTAAGGTAAACCCTTCTAAATCATCAATAAAATACTTTCTTATTTATATATAATCTATTTCCTATATGATTAGTACCATATCTTTCATTGGATCATAGCTCATGTCAGGAGACTAAATAGTAACTTTTGATTTAAAATCAATTCCTTCCTTTTTTGAAATATATTCTTGAGATTTTTTAAGTTATAACTAATATTTTAAAAAATATATAATAATATCATCAAGAGTATATTAATTAAAATTTATACTTTCGTCAATTATAAATTTCTTAGGATGGCACATGTTAGGTAAATAACTTAAAACTACTTTAACCAAAACCAGATTATCTAAAGTTTTTCCCAAAGTAATCATGCCATTTTCAATACTAGTAAATCTATGAAACATTTAATTAATAATTTAATCTTATCCCATTTTTAATTATTGATATTTATCCCTTAATATGACTAGTTTAGTTCTTATTAACTTATCTAAACCAATATGAATAGCTTGTAATATTTTCAAAATATTATGAGTTGTTTTACATGAAGGTATATGACCATATACTTTTATACTAATAACACAATATATAATTTTCATTACCTTGTAATTAAAAACATATATAATTACATAATTATTAGTTTATGTATCAGGATAATGTTCATGTACTTTGTAAGGATTGACTATGATAATAAAACTATCAATTATTAGGCACTTAAGGTAAGCTTCCATGCTTGATTTCTAATATCCATAATCTATTCCATTGAATAAAGTAGGTATTTGTGGTATCCAAGCATCATTTGTACTTGTTAATTCCATATTTAAAAGATATTTTCCCCTTTATGGTAAGTTATGAATTGATTAATAAAAATGAATATATATACACACACACACACAACAAAACTAGGGGTCAAACTCTGATACCTATTGTTAGGTCCCAACATGAGATGGCTAAATGATCAATAGAGGGGTTAATTGAAAAAAAATAAAAATATCAATTATTTTATAAAATACTAATTATATATGTTATGATAGAGTAATAAAAAATTAAAAGGATGAACATAAGATATTTTTATAGTAGTTTAGATCAAATTAATCCTAAATATACTCTTCATTTTTCTCAAATGTAGAGAAAAATAATACCCAATAAAATAGAACCAATGAATTTTGAATGGGAGTCAAAACCCTTTACAAATTCCTTTTTAATACATGGAGGATTAAACCAAGAATTTAATTTTTAACCCCTATAGGCACAACTAATTTAGCTTATTTTTGAAGTGGTGGAAGGAACCAACCTTGCCTTTATTTTCACTAAGGCATAACTGAATCCCCTTTACATTTACGAGTTCAGAAAAACTTTTATGTACCTTTTTTTTGGGGTGGTATAACCCAACAATCCTAATTTTTAAAGGGTAGTATAACCCACATGGTAAAGTAAAAAAATAAAATATTCAATGAAGCACCACAAAACCAGAATACATAGTAAATTATATGAGAGAATTTTAGCCATATTTATAATCATAATAGATAATGAAATCCTTTACAATGAAGCTCTATAATGATGTAGTAGTGGAATTCAAGGATTTATCTTCATAATTGTGATGCTACTATTTTTCACTTCATAAATATCACACAAAGTATACAATAAGACCCTCTCTTTTTTCCCTTTGATAATTTGATCTATTTTTTTGAACTTAATTTATAAAGTTTCATTTATTCTTGGATTGATCAAAACATTAAAATATTATATCCATTGAAAATAAACCTTCTTAAAAATCACATAATCATGAATCCTAAAATTTAAACAATAAAGTTTCATTCCATTTAAGAAATAATCGATGTAGTATTTTTTATTTCTAATAAATCATTCATTGATTTAATATCTAATTGTTAAGATGTATGAGATATTCATTTAATCTTCTTGTAAGTTATTTTGGATTTAATGTAAAATAATAATTAGGTTTCAAAGTATATAAAAAAGGATTTTAATATAATTAAATTAAATAAATAATTTAAAATAAAATTTAATTCCACGCGTAAAGGTAAAATAAAAGGATTTAGAGTCATGTAAGGGTAACATGCACATTATATAGGTGACATAAAGGTAACTCGATCTGGCTACATAAGGTTAGTTTATATTGGGTAATAAGGGTAGTGAGTGATGGTTGTGTAAATGTCACATGTGTTTTTATTTTCTGTGTAATGGTATGAAGAAGATTTAAATACTATATAAGGGTAACATGAAAATATATACACTATGTAAAGGTATATGGAAAATTCTATGTAAAGGTAATATTTCACTCACTATGTAAATTTAAAGAATTTTCATCCATGTATAGGTAATAATTTTTATCTACACAAAGGTAAAGTGTAATTTAAACTTGTATAAGGTTATGGGAAATTTTTAATAGATTATGTAATGGTAAACTAGGCAGCGCGTAAAGGTATAAATAATTTTTTAAGGGAAAAAATACTTGAAAAAAAAATTAAAAATAAATTTTATACAAAATTAATCAAGATAATAATAAATAATAGAATAATGAATAAATAAATAAATAGTAATTATAGAATAATATTTAATAATTAAAAAATAATTACAATTATTTCAACATCATTATTTTCTTCTTAAATAAATGTTTCATATTTTTAACAAAATAAGACTTAATAATACCATGAGAAATTATAATTACTCATTTTATACATGAAAATTTTAAAACATTAAGACTTTTAAATACTCATGTTATATGGAATAAAATAAATTATTATTTTTAATTATCAAAATATGAAGTGGTTCAAGGTTTCATTCAATAGGCATGACATTTTTTTAGTATCCAGTGGAAATTAAATATCATAGAGATAAAGTTCTGTGTGGATGAGTTATTACCTTAGTGTAAGTTCTTCAGAAGCATGATAGTGTAGAGAAAAACGCTTGGGATAAGAAATAAAAAATTTGTACGCAATATCCCAAATTGTTCAGTGTTTTGTTTTAATGTAAGATTTTGTTATATTGAAGAATGTTGAATGAAAATATTTATGTGACTATTTATTTTTATGATTATAGTTGAATATTTTTTATAATTAAAAGTTTTAAAGGGGTTCATAATATAGAGAGTCCCAAAAAATTAAAGTTTTGGAGTTTGTGAAATTTTATGGTTTTTCATCTATGAAAGGTAAAACAGTAATTTTACTAGACTAAAATTTTGAGAACACTATTAGATATTCCTTTTTTTCTCAATAGGTTTAGATTTTTCTTCTTAAATGGTTCCACACAAATTTCCATATTTAATATTTTCCCATGGTTTTATAAAATACAGTAGTAACTGTGTACAGAGTGGTGCTTCTTATACTTTAGCTTGAGTGCATCTCATAACTTCTGTACAGACTCAAATTTGAGTATTTAAACTCCACATAACATATTAAACATATTTTTATTTTAATTCCTCTTTAATCAAAAGTTATTTTTAGATATTTAATCCACTTAAATCACAACACAAAACATTGGAAGATCTTGTATTTCTAGTTTTAATTAAATATGTAATTTCAAATTTATTATTTTCAAGAAAAAATAAATTTTCTAAAGTTTATATCACATCATTATTTTTATAAACAACACAATGATATTTTTATCACTTATATAGCTCAGATTATAGTGGTTTTGACTTTTATGAACATCTTAAACTTTGATGCAACTTCATCTATATTATTATTGAAAAATCATGAAGCTTGTTTTCATTTATCAAGAATCTCATCCTCCTGGTCTTGATCAAAACATTCTCGAATCATGGATAACTAAGCATCATCATTATTTGAACTTAAATCTATCTCTAGTATCTTTATATTTTAATCCTTCAGAATATTCAGTATTTTGGAAACTCTATTTCAACATTCATTCATTTTCTTTTACTTTGACCGTCTCTTCTAATAATTAATATCAGTTTCTCATAATTATTTGTCTTCAATAACATACCCTTTTAGGTTTTTGTGATGTTTAAAACATTTTATAAAGGTTCTTGCATCATCCCATATGG
Organism: Viscum album; assembly: GCA_963277665.1. Classification (NCBI taxonomy): domain Eukaryota; kingdom Viridiplantae; phylum Streptophyta; class Magnoliopsida; order Santalales; family Viscaceae; genus Viscum; species Viscum album. Next base: position 929,847,488 of record OY728131.1, read on the forward strand.
TTTTACTCTTCAGATTATTAAATATGTAAACTTTTATTTGCATCCATAAGAATCTCTACATTTTTATAAGTTTGGAATGAAACATATGAAACTCCTTATGACACATATGAGGCATGGTAATCATACATACATAGTTCTGGATGAAACATATGTAGGTCATAATGATACATATATAGTTTCAGTTCACTCCTATATAGTTTAATTTCCCATATAAATGACTCGTATGCTACTTTGGATGCAACCTACATCGAGTCTAATGACTCATACACAATGTTGAGAAATGAATCATATGAACTCCAGACTTATCCAATTTTCACTTGAACTAGAAAATATAGAATTTATCAAATAAATTCATAATATATTCTAATGATCATATGAATTCTTCAAACTTCTTCAAAACATCATCCAAGAAGAGTTTATAAATGATTTTAGTAGCCATATTTCCCAATAACTCTTGCATGGTTTCTCCACCACCACAAATAAAATTATTGCATGGATAAGTGTACTTCAATATCCCCATATATAAATCCACTTCTAAACACTTACCAACCAGTTTTATATAGCACCGGTGCACTTAAATAACTTTCATTGTGTTTCCATGAAGATTTTTTTGATCAATCATATGATATTAATAGGTTTCTCACCAAGCAACCCACTTCAACCTCGTTTACCCAAATACATGGAAAAATGATTTATTTACTTTACCAAAATGAGATATATTCTAATTTTCATATTCAATGGTATCTAACACTATATTACTTAGCACACATTGACTTAATTCATAATTTAAATAAATACAATTCAATATTAACAAATCCAAGGGAATTTCAACAATATTAGAGGAAAATAATGAATATTTTATTTATATTAATGAAATTAACAGTCATAGATTTAAATTTCATATATAAATTAAGGTATTTGAATTATATAATTTATGAGAGATAAATAGAGAGTAAATGGTGACTTTATGGGAGTTATGGAAAAAATTTAAAGAGGAATTAGAGGAATTGACTCTAGAGAATTATTTTTTCCATCATGAACATTTCATAGAGAATATATCATTTTTTTCAAGGGATAAAACCTTGGTGTCAGTGTGTTATAGAGAATTAGAGAAATAAGAAGTTAAAGAATGAGATTAAGTGAATGATTAGTTGTGATCAATTGAGGATTAAATATTTTTTCCATGGAATGAGTATTTTTGAATCAAAATTCTCATTCTTTAAATTGATCTATAATAATAAACTATGTTTTTGTCTTCTCTGATGGGAATACTATTCATAAAAATCCAATATAATGATTATGTGGTAAATTGGAGATGAATATGAAATTTGTGGAATAAATACTCAAGATGAATATTTTTTATGAATATAAATCTTATTAGGACATATTATTTAGGGAAATTGATAAATAAAGGAAATAAAATAGACATCTAAGAAATAAAATTCTATGATAAGAGAATTTAAATAGATAAATTTGGAATTATATTATTAATGTAAAATCACAAGAAATTATATGAATATGAAATTGATGAATTGGTGTTGATAATTGATTATGAATAATAGGTAAAATTTTGATAAGTTCCTCAAAATAATGAAATTAATTGGAAAATAGTTTAATTGGTGGGTGAGTGGGGGTTATGACTTTTGACATGAACTATGATAATTTGGAAAAGGGGTGGTGCTATTCTATGGATTTTTCTTATAAAGTGTTAGTGATGGTTTGAATGAAGTGACAATGAGTTACATGGGGGTCATGTCACATATAAATGAGGCCATTACACATAGGCATGGGGACATTCCACATTATGAAGTTAGGGGGATTTTTTCTTAGTAAGTTACATGGGGGTGGTGTGAATTCTATACAATCCATAAATATCCAGAAATGGTCATGCTGATTGATTCCTAAGGAATAAGTTGATCGTGGGATGAGTTAATAGTGTGGTAATACTATAATATTTTATAAATTCCTAAAAAAACTTATATAGTATGAATATATGGAGGTGTGAATATGAAAAAGTGTGATGAATGATGTAGCTTGGTTAAAAACGGATCTTTCAATAAATGTTTTATAGTGATGTGGTTAAAGACTTGTGTATGACCAATATTTGAGTAATGTTAGTGATATGGTGTGATTATATTCTTTAGAATTTAAATTATGGTAAAAATAGGTGGAAATGTGGTATATATATGTGATGTGGTTGTAATACCAATGATGTTTGTATACATAGTTTCCTAGGTGGGAGAATAAATGGATGGTGGGGGTTTGAATCCATTTTCGATACATGCTAATGATGTGGAAGTTTTGACTAGTTATGTGGTGGTGGTTTGTGATACATAATGATGATAATTATGATTAAATGGATGAAATAGATATAAATTAAAGATATGTGATATACGGTGGTTGTAATGTAGGTCTAGGATGGGGGAGATATTGAGGGTGGAAACCTGATAATACAAAAAGATTCGCTGATGGAGGAAAACTATCCAGTTTATATAGGTTGTCGTGGAGAGAATACCTATGAAAGGAAACCTAGAAAACCTATGAGAGTCCTTGAAAGTGGTTAACAACCTAACCAATTGAATTTGATATTATATATATTTCCCTACATATGGATAACTAATTAGTGATGGATATGTTATAAGGAGTTATCTATATGTTGATAACTTCTTAGTGATATAGATATTTTTTAAAGTTCCCTACAAGTGGATAAATATTTAGGGGTAGTGATATTACATCGAGGACCTTACAGTTAGAAAAATACTCTATTATTGGATACAGATTGGTGGTGATTATTAGTCTAGTGGTGACTATATGATAACATGTGATAGAAAATTGTTATGGTTCAAAAAGTGAGATGATTATGTGGTATCAAAGAAAATTGGTTGAATGGTTTACTTTTTCAGAGATGAGAATTGATTGATTATTATTTTTTATATAATCCATAAAAAAATGTATTAATATGATTCATTCACATAAACACATGATAATTCTGAGGAGGATCCTATTAATCATCTTCATATTTTAACCCTTATTATATATATATATATAGTTTATATATTTTTTGTATAGAGTTAGTGCTAGTGTCAGGTGAGCTTAGCTTAGGACATAATAATTTTTTTGGTGGAGGTGGATTATATTATACCTTTATTGAGATATAAATAAAATGTTAGACCTTGAGGTTGTATTTCCACTTGTGGCTCAACTTTTTATGGGTTTAAATGCATTAAAATACTTTATTTATATATTGTGGATGGAAAATGAATTTATATTAATCATGTTATTGTGGAGTCCATTTTAAAAGGGTAATATCTTACGTATATATGTGACGATATAACCTTGGTTCCAATCAAACACTCATCCCATTGAAGGTGAGTTTCAAGGGCCAAAATTAAAATTTTTGATCGACCAATTAGATTTTTAGTGGGAATGGTCCATGAAATGGACACATGGTTAGGGGACTGCACATCTTTGACTGTGAATTTTTTTAAAACCTTTTTTTTATTTTTATTTTATATAACCTTGTTAGGTAATTATACCTTATTTAAAATGATTTTATGAGACTTATATAATATTATTGATCTATTTCATTGAGTATGATTTTATTTATGTGATTCAATACATTTTTTATTTTTTTTGTTTTAAATTATGTTTTGATAAGGTTTTTTATTTTATGGAATTTATAAGGTCATGCCTCTTAGAAGAGTACCAATGAAACCCTAGGAGGGAGTTGTAGATAATTTTCCATAGATAAATCATATTTTTGATTATAATTTAATATAAATATTAATTCAAACTATTTAAGAAATGGTAATATGAGATGATCCTGGACTAGGTTAAGTTAAAGATTGGGATCAAAAATTCCATATGCATAATTCTCTTACTTTTCAAGGTGATAAAGATCCTCTAGAGGCAGAGTAGTGACTGGGTAAAATTGATAGGATCTTCATTTTTTTCAAAACCTCAAGAATTATAAGGTAAAATTTTATACCTTTATGTTTGGGGGCCAAAGTATTAGATGGTGGAAATTAGTTGTATAGGCTAAGATACATGAGGATCTATCTTGGAAATATTTTAAGAACATATTTACTCAATAGTATTATTTTGAAACCTTGAAGCTAGAAAAGGTGAGAGAGGTTTTGTATCTCAAGTAAGATAATTTTTTGGTGATGGAGTATGCTACCTATTTCATTGAGTTAGGATAGTTTTTGCTAAAGATATCATGAGAGACAATATTTACTAATTTGTTTTACTATTTTTCATGGATAATTAACACCATTATTGATCTTGAGCTTGATTAATTAATTTATTTTTTTAGTTTAGTGAATATGGTACATAATAGTTTAATGGATCAAATATTTGTTTTTAATGGGTTTATATATATTTGTATTTAATGGAAATTCCATCCATTTATTTAGGGGATTGGAATTTAATTTTTTAATGATTTTTTCTATCAGATTATAATGGTTTTATTTGATTCAGGAAAGATCTGGACAAATCCTACACTGAAACTGTAATTTTTATGAGTTTCATGTCTAGGGATGAAAATGGAAAATATAGGATCATGTGACTTCCTATAATTATAATACTTTGGAGTGAATTTTTGATCTTTTGAATTCCCTATCCACTATAAGGATTCATGAATTTTCCAAAATTCGGGCTGATTAGTATCATATAACTTCAATGGGAAGATTTTAGTTTTTTTAACCGGATCATATGTCTTTTATTGAGAAAAATCCTTTTTGAGACCCATCATAATACGTTTTCCTAACTAGATAATGAAACTTTATTTTTAGATTTCAAGGAATTATAAGACTTTAGTTCCAATCATAAGAATTTTTGAGATTCCCATGCATCATAAGTATTTAGTATTTAGATACTTTTCAAGCCATGGGGATGAAAAATAAAAAAAATCCTAAAATAAAAAGGGTAAACCTAAAATAAAAATCTATTTCTTTAGTTTGAACAAATTAGGATGATATCCAATAGATGATACACATGATGAGAATCAAGTATAAGATAGAGATAGATATCATTAGAAGGGGTGTGATCTAAGAGGAAGATTTGAGAGAAACCTAATTGGATCCATCATGAACCTCGAGCTATTCATGTGAAAAAAAATCAATGAAGAAGGAATTGGGAACTGAATATGATAAATATTTTGAAGGTAATGAACTAAGAAAGTAACCATGAACTACTTCTATAAGAAGAGAACTATTCAGTCAAAGGAGGGGGATACTACCATGACTGGACGATCGAGTTGAGAGTTGAAAATTTATTTTAAGTTTCCTTTTGATTTTACTATAATGTCTTCGATGATGGAACACCATGCCATTGGTATTTGAGATAAGGATAATCTGCCCATTCCTTATTAATGAATTCTAATATCAATGTTCAATTTTATTATGTTTCCATCTCTAGAAGTTCTTGATTTCTTTAGGAAATAAGATATTTTCATTGCTATTTTCATTCAACTTCTTTTTCTATCACTATCAGTTTTCACACATTGGTCTCTTAGATTCTCTTCACTTCCTGTGATGGTAAGTAGTGGGTGATCTAAGAGTGATAAGATATTTCCAATCACTAGACTTTCCAAGATAAAGGGATACAATGATGATTGTATATCCTTATTCAAGAAAAAAAATCCAGGAATGGATAGTCAATTGAAATTTAATTTGATTAGAGAGATATAGTAAGGTAAATAATTTAAATAACGATTTAATAGGATAATGAGGAGATAAATTGACGTCAGAACAATATTTTTAAAACTAAATTTAAAACTAACTCAATTTCATCCTCAATCAAATCTGGTCACCATTTTTAGCACACACCAAACCCGCTCAACAAAGGAAAAACACATTTGAAACACACTTCTCTTTAGAGACAATCGGAGTCCCACTACTACTACATTAACTCAAGTTCATAAATTTTGTTTGTTGAGAGCCTTATAACATGCTTCTCATCAACATATCATCATTTTAGGGGAGGTGGACTAATGTTGTGTTTCTATTATTTTTTATTCATTTGAAATTTTTTAGTACATGAACATATCTAGTTCAGATCACCTTATTGGTTTTGATCTAATGGTTGAACAAACTATGATGGAAAGACTCAAGACTCTATGAGAATCACCTATGAGGGATGGTGATAGCGAGAACTATTATTTTTCAAATTGAGGATGAATATTCTTCATGAATTAAGATAATTAAGGTTTAATGGTGTCATTTGATCCTTCTTAGGAGTTTTCCTTTAAATATAGGAATCGATCTTCACTTGAAGATTATAAATCATTTTAAGGAATTGATCATAGTTAGTCAAAAGTAAAAGGTTTTTACTTTATCAAAGCTCTTGATAGATGTTTGAACTACGTTAGAGAAGCTGCACTGAAACCACCAAACATTATCAAGCTTGATGATGTTGTTTTTTTGGTGGTGGAAGATGTATATGATCTTTAGAAAATATTTTATCTCTATAAATTCTCACTTCCAGGTCAAGTCACCTATGATAAAGGAGAAAAACATGGTTATTTTCTAACCTGAAGTCTAGGATTATGCAGTGATGTAAGACATGTAACTGGAGACTGATTCTGATTGGGAAGGGGTACTTCCACTTTATCTTTAAGGATAAGGAGAATTTAAAATTTTCTTGGAATATAAGGTATCTACATATCAAGCTTGGAATTATTAGGATATCATAATGGGTTTTTAATTTCAATCACTTCACACAAAATCAGTCTACTGATCAAATGTAGGTACAACTTCATGGATTAACTTGGGTATTTTGGAATCCAAAAATTCTTAATGACCTTGATTCATGCATTGTAATCCAAATCAAACTTGATCAAAGAACTCTTAATGGGGATATTGGATTTTATGCTCAAATTTTAGTGGATGACAATATGGAATATAAATTACCAGATGCACTATTTTTGATTTCCAATGATCAAAGAATAGAGATCAAGTTGGATTATGAATATAGGACTCCTTTTTGTGAGTTATATAAAATTGTGGGTCATGCAATTTACAATGGATGGTTTCTTTAGAAACGGGTGAAATCTCCCAATAATGATAGGTCATGGAAGGAGGCTTATAAATTACTAAGATAAAAATATTCAACTTTATATAAAGGGTAATCCTTGAAAAAACTGGTGTATCAAGCAATAGGTCATCGAGAATCTATTCCATGGAAACCAAAATAGAATGTGTCCTGGGATAAATTGGTTGAAGAAGAATAAATGAAGAATCACAATCCTTGCACTACTATCGTACCTAAATATGTGGTGTCATATATTAATGATGCTAGTCTTAATGTGGAAATTTTTTATGATATCCAATAGTTGACTTCTCTAGTGTAGAGGGATCTTCATATTGATGTTGATACACATGTTAACTCTACTAATTGAACCAACTAACAAAACTAACTAAATCAATGGATTAGTGAATCTATCATGAATTCTAACCTTGCTGGTCATGTTACCATGGATGGATGAATCCATGCACTTTTATAACTATCTACTTTCTATTAGGATGCTATAGTGGATAAATCTCCAGTTTACTTGGGAATTATAAGGATACTAGGATAAATTCATGTAACTGTAACTTAGTTGAACATCCCAGTAAGATTGAGTTAAGAGGTTATTAATAGTTTCTTTTTGAAGCTCCTCCTACCCCCATCTTCTATTTTTTCTCCCACAGGTTCTTACCAAGAATCAATGGAGACTGAGTAAAAATATCCAGACTCTATCTCAAATATCTTATATATCTATATTATCTAAGTTCAAACTCATTCGGTACTTGAGAAGAGAGAGGAATTAGTCTTTGATATCTATTCCTCTATAGATAAATGCAAGAATACCTATGACTCTTAGAAATAAATTTTAAAGAAATCTATAATTCCCAGTAGATCTCCTAGATTTAAAAAATTAGGAGGGAATGAGGATGAGGGCTCTACCCCTAAACATAAATGATCATGAAGATCATGTTTTGGAACTGCCTAGGTTTAGAAAACCTAAAAACAATCAATAAACTTAGGATTTTTATCCAAAAACCACAAACTAAAAATTCTTAGATTATCTAAACCTAAAAGGTATTATATTCAAAGGATTCCTCTTTTAAAAGATCAGGATACCATATTATTAGCACAAATCAATATTCTTTATATATTAAAAGGCTTTGGGTTCTAACACAATGGATCATTGAGGATGTTTCTTTATTTAGTAATAGTGTGTAGATGGACACCTACACATTTTAATATACAAGACATCAACATTTACACTCCTTTATATATGCCTTTAATTTATATCAAGATGGTAGGGTTTTATGGTAGTATATTCTCTCTTTATCAAGAAATCAAAATTGACCATGGATGCTTCTTGGAGACTTTAATACTATTTTGGATTCCGATGAAAAAATAGATGCTTTAAATTGATCTATTTATTCTAGGGAGTTCAGGGATTGTGTGGAGGATTGTAATTTATTTGAATTTAATCTTTTGGGAGCTAAATTTACTTATTATAGAAGATTCATACACAAAGTAGTTTCTATAAAATTTTATATACCCCTCATTAATGATGAATCTTTGAATTCCTGGTCTGATATATCCTCCTCCACTCTAGCTAAATTAAAATTTGAACATTATATTATTTTAGTGATATTTAATTCTAGAGACATGAAACATTATTTACCCTTTAGATTCAATAATTATTGGGATTCACATCCAGGTTATGTCAAAAATTGTTCAAGACACTTGTAATTATGTGAGATTTAGACTTAGCCTAAATTCTCAAGCTAAAAATTCTTAAAAATAGTTTAAAGGATTGGATAAGGGTTTGTTTCAGATCTATTTATGAAAGTGTTGCCACACTTGAAAACTCCATCCATTATATCTGAGAAGTAAACTCAAATATTGACTTCACTGATGATTTTAAAAATGAAGATGTGGTTCTTATTGAACTTTCCAGAATCTTAGAATATAAACATAATGCACAAAAATAATTATTCATAGACAAATGGATTAAATATGGTGATATAAATTCCATATTCTTCAATGCCCTTCAAAAAATTATAAAGCTTTGCAAACCTCTGTCCCTTCTCAAGTATGGTGATCATTTATTTGATAAAATGAAATATCTTTCTAATCATATTGTTTATTATTACATGAATATATTCAATGGTCCTAATAATGATTCAGAGTTGATGGATGGGATAATTTCCAGTCTTTTTAAAAATAGTGATAATGAGATGATTACATATTCTCCAATAGAGTTTTAAATAAAGGAGTCTATTTTTAATCTTAATGATAGGTGATCGCTAGCCCCCGATGTTTTTATTAATATTTTTATATGATTTTTGGGATATCATTTAGTATGATGTTTTTATATTAGTTTGGAATTTCTTCAGAGGAGTATCTATCTCACAGGATACAAATACTCAATTTATTTCAATGATTCCAAAAACTGATAATGCTAATGAAATACATCAATTCATACATATTTCTCTTTTTAAAACTATCCAAAAAATTATTTCTAAAATCCTTGCCTCTATACTTGAGAGTATTAAATAAAATCATCTCTTAAAATAAATTTGGTTTCATAAAAGGGAGAACTATATAATATTGTCTCATGAAATTCTTTGAATGTGTAAATATTTTGTGGAAATCCTCTTGAGGTGGAAATATTTATTTGAAGCTTGACATTAACAAAACCTTTGACAAAATGGATTGGGGTTTCATTTGAAAAGTTCTTTACAAATTTGGATTTGATGATATTTTAATTAATTGTATTAGGACTCTTCTTTCCTCATCTCACATTTCAATTCTGATTAATGGCTCCCCAAAGGGATATTTCACTTTTTTGAGAGGGGTTAGGGTGGGTGATCAACTCTCAACTATTCTTGTTGCAATTTCGAAAGATTACTTGAGTATGATTCTTTTGAATTTGATTGACATTGAGAAACTTAATCCCAATATAGTTTCTAGGGGTATCCTTGATCCTTCTCACATATTGTATGCTAATAATATTATTCTTTTCACACAAGGTGATAGAAAAAATGCTAGGATGATTAAAGAAACCTTTTGCATTATAAAATAGTTTTAGGCTGGGAAATTAGTTGGAAAAAATAATTTATTTATTTTGGAAAGAATATATTTATTGTAAGAAGGTCTGAAATCATCCATGATCTAGGTATCAGATAGGATGTGCATCCATTCACATACCTTGGTGTCCCCATGTTTTGGGGTTGACTTGGAGCTTCATATTTTAATCCTATTATGGGTTAAATCAGAAGGCAATTGGATTCTTGGAAAGGTAAATCACTTTTAATTGCCATAAGGGAATGTATTTTCAATCATATTATTATCTCAACATTTTTTCACACTTTCATGGTTTATAAATGGATGAATTATTGTTTAAATAAGATCAAAACATCTATATTTTTTGGAGTGGTATCTATCTTGAAAAAAGAATAATCACTGTTCCTTGGAAGAAATTATGAAAACCTATTGGTCTTGGAGGAATTGGAATAAATAATCTTAGTTAATTTAATTATAATTTATAAGAATATTTCATGTGGAGGCTGATTAATAATAAATTAGAGTCTACAGGCTTTATCAGATCTATAATTTTAAATAATTTCAAAGTTGTAAATCTCAACTATATGGATTCTTATATTTGGCCATCACTCAAGGATACTTTATCTAGAATCATCTTTAAAGCTCACTAATTAGTAAAAAAGACTCTTATCTTAAATTTTGGTTTGATAACTAGACATGAACACCCTTATTCGACTTGATTAGTTTTGTTAATCAAATAATGGATCTCAATGCCATGATAAAAGAGTAATTTGAAAATTCAGAAGAGATTTAAGATTCTCTTAAAGATGTTATAGCAATTATTACTTCATTAATTAGGATTAAATCATGATTTGGAACCAGAAACTAATGGAATACTTACTATAAATCATTTTTAACACAATTCAATTAAAGGGTGAAATTTCAGCAAGATTGGGGAAATGTAAAAAAATAGGACCTCTCTATCTATATTATTACTACTTTGGAGAATTTTACACTCTAAGCTCCAAGTTGATAACTACTTATAGTTTATGGGTATTACACTATATTATAAATGTGTTTTATGTTATAAACATAGGGAGGACATTAACCATCTCCTTTTGAGCTTAAAAATTGATTCTAAAATTTTTAATTTCATCCTCAACATTTTTGATGTGTGACCACCTTGTATTGATTTTATACAGGTAAATATATTTGAATATACTCAAATATATCTTTAAATGTAGCTCTTCAATATATTTTAGGTCTCTTACAATGAACTCTCGCACATCATCTGGAAAAATTGAAATGCCATAATTCATGAGAAGTTCACTTTCAATATGAATTCTACTCAAATTCAAATCCTAGTGGAAGTTAAGGGTTCTAACTCCCTACAACATGGAAGATATAGTAATTATAAACATAATCTCATGTAACTTAGACAATTAGACATCCTTGGAGGCTGAGTTTATTAGGATGATCAATGCAGTGGATATGGCTAAAAAGAGAGGATGTAACAAGATTTTATTTGAGTATGACCTTAATTTTCTTGTAAATACAATAAGAAATGGTTAATTTCACCTTTCAAGGAAATTCAATGCCCAATGAATAATATGTTTGGAGATTATTTCAACAATTTGATACTTCATCACACATACATACCATGAATCCAATATCCTTGCTGATGGGATTGCAAAAAAATGTATAAATAGTGACAAATGTGTTTTTTTATGAATTACCTGATGATATTATGCCAATTTTTCAAAGGTATTTCTAAAAATTACCATAATTTCATCTGTTGTAACTTTTTTTTTCATAATAAATGAGACTTATCCCTTTGTCCAATCTCCCACCTTCCTTAAAAAAAGACTCAAGACTCTAAAGATTAATGAACAAAAGGAAAGAGAGTTTGTTATAGTCCCATTGAAAAATTCCCCATCCTCTTCCAGATTTATCCACTAGAGTTACTATAGATAGTGAAAATATGGAGGATATTTTTTCAAAACTCAATAGGTCCCTTAGAGATATTTATGAACCAAATTTTGACAATAATAACCATATGTTGCAAATAGATAACCAGTAGGACTGTGAGATTATAACTAGAATGATATAACTATTACTTCAATTTCATGGGTTATTAGGAGAATATCCCAACATTAATATAAAATAATTTAGATAATCTTGCAACATATTTATATCTAGAAGAGTCTTTGAGGCTCAAATTAGCTATATGACCTTTCTTTTCTCCCTTAAAGGATTGAACCAAGAGTGGATTTGTAGTTTAAAACTTAGAGAATTAACCACATGGGATGAACATCAAAATGATATCCTTAAAAAATAATTCCCTGTGTTTAGGAGTACTCAATAGAGAAAGAATATTTATAAAATAAATCAAGAGAGTGGAGAAACTCTCTATGAGTATTGGGATATATTCAAGTGGATGAAATCACCCAACCCACATCAACCCCTAGAAGAGAATCATGTACTAATATTCTTTTACCAAGGATTTATGGAAAATGATATAAACCTTATGGATGCTTCTTCTAGAGGATCCAAGATTGAAAAGTTACCTGGTAAATCTAGAGAATTAATAGAGAAGATATCAAAATACCCAAAAACTTAGTATAAGAACATCACATAAAATACTACATGAGGTAAATGTTAGAATGGTGTAGCCCAATCCTTGGATTAATTTAGGCCTAAACTGCACACTAGGTCACAATTCTACCCAACTATAGCAGAGCTAACCGATGAAACTAACAAGATAATGTATCAAGTGCAAACTTATTATAGCAGCATGTAACAAGGGACTATAAAAACTTTGAATTATTATAGTCACTATAGTAGGGTTGAATTCCGATACTGATAAATCACTATAACTAATTGTAATTTTCCTCCACCAATACTGTAGCACAATAAACCGACTATATAGGCAATGTTACAATATGGGTTACTATTCATCATATTGATTTATGAGCTTTTTTGGGCTATGGTTTCTAGAAATATAATAAATCACCTTGTAATTATGATCACAAGACATAGTGAAATTTCTTCCTCTATGTGAACATAATGATCATTTTTAATCCACATAAATCCCTGTGTCTATGATCTTCTTCTTGTTATTTTGTTTTTTACAGTTTTACTCTCATTTTGGGAATCTTTATCCATTGTTACTACTTGAGTTTCCATAGTATCAAAGAGTTCCAACTCTAATTTATATGAAAACAAGTTAAATGAATAATCAATATCATGGGATAGTTAGCACTGAATAAATTTCCGAAGACTACACACTCTTTACCTCCAAGAGTCTACCATATTTTCTATTATTTGGAGAACTACACCGATGAATGTTCTCATGTGCAAGAAATATGTGATGACATGTTGCATAGGTAATTTCAATGGAAACCAAACCACAACCAATTATTTAAGAAATAATTAATATTCAAAATAAATATGGGAACCAATATCCCAAAAACCCATTTTCCAATATACCTTTCAACAACATTTCTAACCACTACCATTATAGAGTCTTAATTCTCAACCTTCTATAAGATAAAAACAAAGGAAATCTTAGGAACCGTCTATAAAGGACCTACTGCAAAAAACTTATAGAGTCTCAAACCAACTAAAAAACTACCCCCAATATTTATGGACCAGAGTTAAAGGAGTTGAAATGATAGTTAATCTAGATCATATCTACCCTTAATGACTTGAAAAATCAAGGTTTGCATAAAATACCTACCCATTCAATTTCTAACCCTAAAGGAAATATTGGTTCTATTTGATTAAGGAATAGTAAATAGATGAAGAATAGTAAAGAATCACCATATCAAGTTGAAGCTTGAAGTGGACACCCAAGGGACATGAATGATATGTCTTTGATAATGAACAAGAAGAGGAAGTACCTGTGGAGATACAACCAATTAATAAGAAAAAGGGAAAAATCTAAAATGGAAGACCAACATCAACTACAACCTACTTCCCTTTGAGAGTAAAATCACCTAATAGAACAGATAGATGATCATTACAACACGAGATTTTGGATACATTTAAAAGATTGGATATCAACATACTTTTTTTGGAGGCTATCCAAAAATTCCAAATATATACGAGGTTTCTCAATAAGATGTCTACCAAGAAGAGATAATTGAAAGGAAATGTAAATGTAAGTTTATATACAAATGTCTTTTCCCTTGTGACCCTAAAATTACCTAGTAAATTTTAGGACCTAGGTACATTCACTATCCCTTGAATTATAAGAGAACTTACTTTTATAAATGCATTGTGTGATTTGGGAGTATCAATAAATATTATGACTTACTTGATTTACTCTTCCCTGTAGATAGGAAGACTCAATCCAACACAAGTGGTTGTAAAAATTACTAATCAAACCACTACCTACACTATCAGAGTTCTAGAGGATGTTATTGAAAGAGTGAAGGGACTATTATTCCCTATCAATTTTTAAATCTTAAACATGGAAGAAGAAAGAGGTAAATCTCAATCACTTTTCATCTTAGGTAGGAAAATCCTCAAGATTTATAAAACTACAATGAATATTAATAAAAAAACCCTTTCAATGTATTTTGGAGAATAGATTATGAAATTTAAGAATTTAAATTCAATAAAAAATATCCTTGATGAGATTTCAGTTTTTACACCAAACCATTCTGAAATTATTTATTACTCTAAGGAAGAAATTGAAAATTTTGATTAGATAATCATATTTATAGAATCTTTAGAGTCACCTAATTTATTTGATGATTCTATTTTTTAAAATTATCTTAATATAGAATATATTTTTTGTGTATAAGAGTTTGAAGAAGTAGGTGAGGAATATTTTGACAATTTACTCAAAACTACCATTAACACTTCTACCTTACATGTGCAGGCTGCAAGTATGGATAACACTAAGCTGAAAACATCATTAAAAACCCCTGGAAATGGGATTAAATTTTCTTCTATCCAAATTAAAATATTCTTTACTTAAAGAAAATTTGAATCTAATTATAACTTAAAAAATTTTAAATCATAATCAAGAACATTAGCTGTTGGGTTTTAAAAAACAAAACATTAGTGAAATAGGATGGCTATTAAGAAACATCCTATAGATTATCCTTACAAATTTTGTGCATTAATTTTTTTTAGAATCTGAATCTAAACCTATAAGATAGCCCCAAAGGAGGATCAAATCGACCCTCATGAAAGTTATAAAAAATAAGTTGAGATATTTTTAGGATTTAGAATTATCTACCCCATTTTAGACTCCCAATGGGTGAGTCCCATTCAAATTGTACCCAAGAAATTAGATTCACCATTGTGAAAAATAAGAATAATGAGTTTGTGCCCACTAGGATTAATTTTTTTTGAGGGTTTTTATTGATTATAGGAGATTAAATAATATAACTTAAAAGGATAATTACCCCATTCCTTTTTTAGACTAAATATTATAATGGTTGGATGGGAAGGGTCACTATTGTTTCCTTTCTAGATTTTTAGGTATTTTCAAGTTCCAATATATTTAGAAGACTAATACAAGACCACATTCACATTCCCATTTGGTATGTTTACTTACCAAAGGATACCCTTTGGATTAAACAATTACCTTGGCACATTTAAACACCGTATGGTAAGTATATTTTTAGTCCTAACTGAAATATTTTTGAGTTATTTATCAATTAATTTATTGTATATGGTTTATGTTTTGAAACCTATCTTGAAAGAAATGTAAATTTTTTAGTGAAATGAATTGAAAATAATTTTGTTATAAACTTTAAAAAATTCCATTTCATGGTGGAAACAGGAAAATTTTCAGGACACATAATTTTTAATGATGGTATTAAAGTAGATAAGTCCAAGGTTAACATTTTTCAAAACCAACTTACCCCATAATTGTGAAATAAATTAGATTTGTTTATGCTATACTGGATTTTAAAGAAAATTTATAAGAAAGTTTAGTAAAATTTCCTTTACTTTGACTAATTTTATAAAAAAGTAAACTAATTTTATGTTTGATGACTCATGAAGGTTGGATTTTTAATGTATTAAATAAATTATAACTACATTCCCTAAAATCGGTCCACTAGCTTGGGAACTATCCTTTGAGATACCATGTGATGCCTCAAAACAAAGATTTGGGAGCTATATTATTATAGAGAATTTATGGACATTCTAAAGTGATAGAGTTCACTTATCAAACCCAATATATATTATGAATCAATTAAAAAACAATAGGAAATTAATTTTTATCAATTATTGTTGTTTTAGAAAAGTTTCAGTCTTATTTGTTAGGAATTAAGGTGACTATTTTTTTCTTACCATGCTGCACTTAGGTATTTGATCATGAAAGCTGAATTAATTCCAAGGATGGTAAGATAGAGATTTATATTTTAGTAATTTGACATGGAGATCAAAGATAAGAAGTGATGTGAAAATATGGTGGCAGACCAAATGAGCAGATTACCTCTCATTGATGAAGTAGAACCACTAATAGAAACAAACCTGGATGACTCATTCCTTGGTGAGAAACTATGAAGAGTTATCCAAGTGCCCCATTATGCTAATATGGTGATTTTTTTGGTCACAAAAAGGTACCATTTTTCTTTAATAATAATTAAAAACTTAAATTAAAATATAAATCAAGATTTTATATCTAGGAGGATCCTTATTTATAGAAAGTTTATAATGACAAAGTGATTAAGATGTGTATCCCAGAGGAAGAGTCTAAGCATATACATTTATTATCCTTTACACTTGCATGTGGAGGCTATTTTGGACCTCAAATAGAAACTAGTAAGGTGTTAGAATCTAGTTTATTTTTATTGTTAATTTTTAAAAACTCACATCAATTCTATAAAATATGTCCAAACTATCAATGTAAAAGTGGAATTCCAAAAGATATAAAATTTCCCAACAACCTTTGGTTTTTTATGAAATATTTGATGTATGGGGATTATATTTCATGGATATATTTATTGTATCATTTGGTTTCTCCTATATCTAATTAGTAGTAGATTATGTTTCTCAGTGGATTGTAATAAAATCCACCCAAACTGATGATTCCAAAGTTGTGATTGAGTTTTTAATATAATTTTTTTTATGTTTGGAGTATCTTGATCCATAGTTAGTGAGTAAGGCATATATTTTTGCAATAAGAACATGGAATCCATCATGAAAAGGTATGAAATGAACTATAAGTCCTCAACTATATATCACATAAAAGCACATGGGTAGACCGAGTTCTCAAACAAATAAATCAAGAGAATTATAGAGAACACAATACAACACAAAAAAAAATACCAGAGTAAAAAGATGGATGATGAATTGTGGGAATAAAAAACTACTTTCAAAACCCCCTTAGGTATGTTCCCTTATATAATTATTTATGGAAATACTTGTCACCTACCTATTGAGTTGCAACACATGTTTTATTGGGTTTTGAAGAATATGAACATAGAATTCAACAAATTTGGGGAGAAAAAGAATCTATAAATGATAGAACTAGAGAAACTGAGGAGAAAAGCTTATGAGAACTCCTTTCCATACAAATATAAATCTAGATATTTACATGTTAGGTTCATCCAGAAAAGTAATATTTAATTTAGAGATAAAGTGTTGATTTTATCATCAAGAATTATGTTCATGCCTCATAATCATTGTTTTAAATAGACTTAACCATTCATAAAGACCAATAAATTTACATTTGTTGTAGTAGAGATTAGGGGAGATGAATCACAACACCCCTTTAAGGTGAATGGAAAGCTACTAAATCAATATCATGAATATTTTTTGAAGTTACCAAAAGAGCAGTCCAAAATAATTTTTTTCTACTTATGAATAAAGGATTATAAGGTTGTTTATTTCTCTTATATTAGTCTAAATACTCACTTTTAAAGTATATTTTTCATTGAAATATACATGCTGAAAATAATTGAAATTGATGTATAAGATAATTGTGGGGGTTATAAGTATCTCAGGATACAAATATATTTTTCTACATTTTTTATATTTCTAAGTGTTTTTGGCTTGAAATAAATAAAATAGTGCTGTTGAAAACACCATTTTTAAGAGTCTGTATATAAATATTTTTTGCTTATATTTTTTTATATTTTTAGTGTTTTTAGTATAGGAACCTTAAATTTCAATGTTTACCTACCTAGTGAATGATTTCATATTAGTTTTAAGGATTTAATAAAATTTTAAATTATAGTATTTGCATGAATGATGGGTGAATTATATTACTATTTTAATTTAAATTATATTTTGGAACTCAGAAAAGGAGTGTGATTGAAAATATTTATGTGGAATTGGAATTATAACCTAAAGAAACTAGATGTTTAAACTTGAACCTAAGTAACTTAGAATTTATTAAATAAAACACCTCAGGGATACATATCGAAATATATTCATATATTTCCTTTGAAATTAGAGTAAAATAGGAAATTGGGATCCCACAATGAAGATTTTAGATATTAGGCACTAGGTGTGTGAGTAATAAATTATATTGTATATCCAATAAGTTCTTTTCAGAATACATTACTGATAAAAATTTAATAGGTGCCTAATTTTCAAAAATGAATTCATTTAGGGAATGGGAATGTTGAACCAAATGAAGAAGGGGGAAATTGACTTATAATAATATTATTTGAGTTGAATCAAGGAAGTAGAAAACAAAACTTTAGTATAAGGAACCTAGGTGAGAGTGATAATTGAATGCGATTATTTTTTATTATTTTAATTACACTAAGATATAATTAATTTCACTCATAGAACTGATACTTTTACTTGTAGTGAAGTGAGATAGAAATATTAGTTCACATAAGAGGCATGATATTTTAAAAAATGGATGAATCTTTTATTATCTTCATTTTTGGTTTGTGTATTTGAGACTAGGAAGGACTATTATTTTTAATTAGTAGAGTTTATTGTATTTATCAGGAGTGAAATAATGTGAGTGTGGAGGAGTGATAAGATCTAATATTTCCCAAAATTTATACTATTTTCATGGATAATTAACCCCTTATTAATTTAGAACCCAATTAATTAATTTTTTTAATTTAGTGATTCTAGAGTTTAATATTTTAATGGATCAAATATTAGGTTTTAATGGTTTTATATATTTTTGAATTTAAGGAAAAATCCATAAATTTATTTGTCCATACATTTATTTAGACAATTATAATTTAATTTTTAAATGTTTTTTATTTGATTTTTTTATTGTGTAAAGAACTGGAAAAAGATTACACTGAAATTGTGATTTTTATGAGTTGTAGGTCTGAGGATGAAAATGAAAATGGAAGGATCATATGATTTCAAGAAATTATAAGTATTTAGAGTGATTTTATGATCATAAATCTTTCCTAGACACTGTAAGGATTTAATATTTATATAATTCAAGATGACAAACATCATATGAATTGTGCTGGACAATCATAAGCAATTTACTAGGATTATATGTCTTTCACCAAGTGTAATCATTTGTTTTCCATTGTAATCATTTTCCTAGACCAAATTATGAAACTTATTCATTATAATTCAAGGAATCTTGAGACTTCAGTGCCCATCCTAATCCTTTTTGATAGTCCAATTCATCATAATCCGTTGGTACATTGCCATTTTTAAGTTGTGTGGGTCAAAATTGAAAATTAACAAAATATAAAATGTTTACTTAAAATAAAAATCCATTTATTTGGTTTGATTATATTAGGATAAGCTCAAATAAAAGATCCATATAGATATCATCAAGATAAAAAGTAAGATGAAGTTCATGGGAAGGGGTGTGAGATCAAATGAAGATTTAAGAGGAACCTAACTAGAGACATAAAGACCATTGAGGCATTTAAATGGGAAAAATCAATGAATAATGATCTATAAATTTAATATTAGGAATATTTTGAAGGATTTTAACTGATAAAGGAACCATAAAATAATTCTATAAGAAGAAGAATGTTATGTTGAATAAGGGGATACTACCATGACTGGTTGATCTAGTTAAGAGCTATTAATTTATTTATTATTTCCTTTTCATTTTACTATAATATATACAATGATGGAACACTTGGACATTATTAGTCAATATAATGAGAATCTCCCCATTCCCTGTTAATTAATTCTAATCATTAATGTTTAATTATCTTATATTGATATCTTTATAAGTTCTTGATTACTTCAAAAAATAATATATTTTGATTGTTCTTTAAATTAAATTTCTTTTTCAGTCACTCTTTGTTTTCATATAAGGATCAATTATATTCTCTTTCTTGTCTTTTATGGTGAGAAGTGTGTGATTTGAGAGTGATTGGATATTTAAAATCACTAAGAAAGGTAAGATAAAGGAATACAACAATGACTGTATTTCCTAATTCAAGCTGAAACAACCATGAAAGTATAATAAGTTGAGATTTCATTTGACTAGAGAGAGTGAAAGGAGGTGAAAAAATTTGAATAATGATTTCAAATTATAATAAGGGGATAAAACAATGCTAGATCAAGGTAAAAAATAAAATGGTAAAATGTAAAAATCAAGTGGTAAAAGGATTGAAACATGTTTAAAACACATGCTCAAATGAGTGGTAGATGCTTTCTTGAAATTATCTCACCTTAAATTATATTATTTCTCACTTGAAATTGTTGAACCTTGAATAGTGTCATTCCATATTGAAAAATAATGGGTGTTCACAAAATCACCCTTTTCTTCACTTATAAATAGAGATCACTTACACCCTCTCAAAGTTATACACCCCCTTAAAAATTTTCTTGAACCCATATCAAATTTTCCTCTCCCAAAAGTAATCTGCATGACATAAATACCCTGTTCACCATAATTTATCCCAATACCTTCATTTATAATGATACTTTCAAGTGAATGTTTAAGGTCCCAAAGAGGTTAGTGAGCATTTTATTAAGAAGAGAAACAAGGTAAAGGTATATTTTCATCAAATTTAATTACTTGAGACATATTTATTATTATGAACCATGAAAACTTTGATATGGTGTGATTTCTACCTAATTAATTTCTTTTTCCATATTCATAAAATTCACAGGGTTTGAAGATCCATATCATGTTCTTTATTTAAATGGATTTCTATTCAAAAGATACTAATGTTATAAGGGCTTTTGTTAAGTCAACTTTTAACACACCATGATTTTAGAATATGTTTCTATTTAAATAAATTTTATTTCTTATATAGATTGTATTACATACAACAATGAGTTTAAGAGAACTGCAACATACTATTAAAGTATTAAAATATGACCATTATAACCAAGCCATTAAATTAGTAGGTATGAATATGATTAACTAATTTATGAAATATATATTAATTTCCCACTCAATATAAAAGTATTGATAAATTCTTGGTAAATAATCAATCAAATTTTAGTAAAGTAATTCTATTCTTCAAAAATAATTTTTCTTCAAAAATTAATTTTCTTCAAAAATACATTTTCTTCAAAAATAAATTTTCCTCAAAAATGGATTTTATTGCTTTTGTGAGAAAATATAACCATTAATTTTTAAAAATTTTAAAAATTTTATTTTATAAGCGGATATATTTTTTGAAATCATCTTATAAAAATTAACTTAGGGTGAAAATTTGGTATTTTTTTGAAAAGAGTGATTTTTTAGTGAATAGTGAAAAATACTTCTTTTTATAAAGCAATCATCTATTTTTAATAAATTATGTATTTTAAAAGTTCCATTATTATTTTAATTTTATTTCAAAGAAAAATAATTCTTATTTTTTTATATTTAATCTAATTAATTAATATTTAGTCATCCTTATAGTAGATTTTGGTATAAGTTTATTTTTAGGCTTAAAAACATATTTTTCTAAAAACCATTTTTAGTGCATAATTTTTCACAATTTTAATTAATTAAAATAAATCTTAATGATAAATTATTTAATTAAATGTATATTATATATATATATATGTAAATTTAAATTAATATAATGATGATTACTAGTCATAGAGTTAATATATGACCATCTTATGCTTGAAAAATACATTTCTTGAAAAACTATTTTCGACACGTTTTACAGGTAAATTTTTAAATTAAATTCTTATAATCATGTGAATTGAATGGATTATAAATTTGGGAATAACTAATATTAGGTAATAAGGTCAACTTAATTTTTGGTCATGATGAATAGTAAAAAAAGTAAAAAAAAATCACACACTAAAAGGGTGAATTGGGTTAACCTAGGTTTAAACTAAGTGATAAGGCCACTATTTTTCATATAAATTCTTATTGGATGAATTTATTTAGACCCTTATAACCTTATTATAGATATTTAATTATTTACGGGACACTTTTCCATGAAATTTACGGATATAATAATTTAAGTAATGAAAAAGACAAAATGTCACTCTCTTTCCTTCAAATATCTCTTATATGTCCACATAGGGATAACAATTAGTGTTGAATAAATATTAAAGGTTAAATTAAATATATATTATATGTATAATAAAATCATTTTCATTATGGTAATTTATTTTTAATTTTTAGTGATTATATAGTTACCTTAAATGCTTATACAACACTGATACAACGCTTGTGCAAACAGTGGAAAACTCAAGGTAAATAATATGAAAGACATTAAAAGTAATGTATTTAGGATTATTTATGGTTAAAACATAATTTTATAGTTAATAATAATGTATTATTTATAGTTAAATGTATTATATTATAAATTCTTTATTATCTTAATGTCTTTAAAGTCAAATTAAATGAATAATATCAAAAATGACATTAATGATATTTTATGTTAAATAATATTTTATTAATTTTTTTAAAAATACAAAAAATAATTAAATAGGAAAATTATGAGTATAAATGGTCTAATATGTGATCCATTTTCAATTTATGATCTAATTTTTATATTATAAGTAAAATCATAACCCTTTCTGTTTTAAAAAGTTGTTATCTCGGTTAAGATTAAAACGGGTTTACCGAGGTTTAAGCCAAGAGATAAGGTTTAGTTGATAATTAAAATTTTATAAATACTATTTTATGGAAATATTTTTAAATTATAATATACCATATTTTAATCCATATCCATTTGTAAGTATTTTAATTGAATAAGACCTTATTATAATTTAATATTTTAATAAATTCAAAAGTCCCCCTCCCCTCACTTATAAAAGGGAACCCCCCTCCTCTCTTCTTCACCCTTAAAGACACATTTTTTTTGTAAAATAACTGAAAAAATAACTTCCTCAATTCCATTAAAATTTCATAGTGGCCTTGGTTTTATTATAAAATCCTCCTAGGAAGGATTTTGGTGTAAACTTAAAGAAGTTGTCTGATGGAGAAGTATCATTCTCAACAAAGATTTTTTGTTTTATTTATTATTCCACCTCCTTCAAATATTATTAAAACATGATTATATAATAATAATATTATCTAGAATATGTTAATATTTTATTATGATAATGTTATAACCTATATCTATATCCTCATCCATCAAATGGGAAACGAATCCATCATTCATGTGTGTGGCGGATTACGACCTTACAAATCGATGTAAATCATTTTACATCATCACCAATAATGGATGGTTTTAAATGTTTATTTATTATATATATATATATATATATGATATTAATTACATATTTTTAATTCTATAAAGATAACATATCATATAATTTCGTACCTTTCCATTCATTTCAAAATGATTACATCGCTCGTGCGTATGTGTGGATTACCACTTCCACGAAGCGATCTGATTTATTTTTCATTACTGAATCACATGGATGGTATATATAAGTATATTTAAATAAATAACATGAAATTTAAGATATAATTATTATTATTTAATGATAAAATAACACTTACCTTATTTCCATCATGATCATTGAAAAATGTAAACGTTACTCATGCTTACGCACGACCTACCATCTCCATGATTGTAACTTAGTTAATTTTTCATAACAATATTTCATGGTTGGTTTTAAAATTATAATTTATGTATAAAAATATAAATTATTTAATGATTATTATTCTATACATTATGGAATAAATACCTATTTTTCTATAGTCAACCTACAAAATTCATTTTGTACATATGAACCGAATATCATCAAAACATTTGACGTAAACTTAATTGATTAAATAATTAAATATGACATGGTAATAAATAAAATAAAAGGTATAATAAAATTGAAATTTTTTATTAATCAAGTAAATAATTAACATATATTTATTATTCTAGAATATAAAAAATGTACGTGATGTTTCAGACCCGAGGTAAGGGATTCCGTCTCAATTTTTCTTCATTAAGGCATATTTTATTATTATGCACATAATTTATTTTATATGGTGTATATACTTCCCCTTTTACATGTTATATCATTAATTATTCATAATTTATGGTCTTAAAGTTTCAATTTTAATTATTTCATCCAAGGGTTTTTGAATTGAAAGTTACTAAGTGGTAAGGGGTTTCATAACTCAATTTATTTTCATTCGGTTATATTACTTCTTCATTGTATTTGGTTTTATAAGATTATGTGTATAATGAAATTTGATTTTTTAACTTTTTTATGTGTATTTGAATATGATACACATAATCAATTCATTGAATATTTCTCACTGCAATGGTATGATCTTTGTAAAAGATTTCATCTCAATTTCCACTCCATTGATACATATTTGGTATTATGAACCTATTTATTTTTATGAGGTGTATCTACTTACTATTTAATATGTTATATCATTAATATATTTACATTCATAGTAATTAGTGTTCCATTTGAAGTTATTTCTTTCATGAGGGTTATGATTCAAAAGTTACTAAAGTAGTAAGGGTTTATTTCACAATCTCATCATTGTTCAGGATTATTTAGGTTTAAGTATCTGATGGGGGAATTATTTGATATTTATATATTAAACCCAAAATATTTTATTATCCTATGGTTATTTTGGGAATTTATAATTTTCTTTTAATTTTCCACTCTTCAAGTATCCAAGATACCAAAATCATGTTTTTACAGAAAACTGACTTATTTTTCTACTTAGTTGAGGATTTTTTTCTTCTATATCTATATGTTACTTAAAATATTTTAAATAATATTTTTTATATTAACTAATTATTTATTAAATATTTTTTTACCCATGATTTATTTTTTACAAAATCTTTTAAAAGGAATATTCTACTGATTTTATAAATAAGGTGATTTTTGACTTTTTACAAAAAATGTGAAAGGAATATTTATTTTAAGATACTCAGTATGAACAGAATTTTTCCATCATCATAACCAATTATTTATTTTAATATTAATTTAAAAATTTACATGGTTCTTTCCAAATATAAATTTTTCTTAATATTCTGTAAAATTTTAGTTTAAAAAGTGATTTTCAAAGTGAAAAGGGTATTTTACTCAAGAATGTTTTTAATGTTATTTGTATGGAATTTATATTCATCAATGAAGAAAAAAATTTAATTTAATTATACTCCAATAGGGATATATTGTAATGATACCATCCTTATTATTTCTCTGGATGTTATATGATTAGTTTGACTTGGGAAAGCATTGTCATTCCATATGTTAGTTCTTTATATATGGACAGTTTTTGAATAAGGCATGTTCATTAAGTTATATTTTTTTTTCATATAATGACTTAATTGGAATTATTAAGTAATGGATGGGGCCCAAAATTACATATCCCCTTGATTAATCAAACAATCTCTTGATATAAATCAGTATGATATAATTAAATGAGTTTTTTTGTGTATACCTACCCATTAATTAAACTATCTTAGCACAGGGGTTTGATAGTGTAGATATCATGATGTATGATATCATGAAATCCAATATTATGCATTTATTTCATTTATAATTAATTTATTATTATATATGATATTAATTCATTTATATTATACATGGATGCATTTTTTTCTCAAGTTATTGATTAAATGGCATGTATTTTCATCTATTTAACTTACTATATTGATTATGCCTTATTTACTTATGATAGATTCCACTGTATGTAACCATTACTGAGCATTTAATATCACCCCTTATTTTTTCTTTTATTTAAGATATGAATAGGGAATATTTGAATGAGTTCAATGATACATGTTATTTACTTTCATTATGTTGTATTTTTATGTTTTCAATTTTAATGTGAGATTCAAGTTTGTATATATTTTACCAAGAATACTAAACTGTTCGGTCCTCTGGGATGATATCTCTTGTATCTAGAACCAATGTATTAAATTAACCACCAACTACAGGTTACTAGGGTCGATGTATTTATAGATGTAATTAGATAAAGTTTAGTAGAAACCTTGGGAACTAGATTTATAAAAATATAGATTAGGGAATATAAACCTATGAATGACTTTGAGGATAAGTATAAGTATAAGATAACATCCTAAAGTTTTTTTAAGGTATAGATTATATGGTTTTCCTAGAAATACATTCCTATATGGATACTAAAATTGAACGTGGTTTTGGAACAAATGCATCTAGGGGTAATAAACCTAAAAAGAGTTGGTTTGAGTATATCATAGCCATCATTCTGGTTCATGGTGTGGGTGCCCTTAATAGACACCTAGTTTGAAACTCCTGGGGTATATTCTTGAGTTACTTCACATTTTCTTAATGAATCATTATGAAGGATTCAAATAGATGATAATCATGAACGACCTTTATAGAGACCCAAACTAATCATACATAGATATCACATCTGAATAGATGAATATTTATTACATAACATAATGATCCATGCTAGAATGATCTATGTATAGTTCATTTAGAAACATGGATACAAAACAAATTGGTTCATAAGTGGACTACATAATCTCCAAATAAGTTATTTATAACTAGAACCCTTCTTAGACACATAATAAATAGTACCATTCTTCATAACATGGGGAAATGTAACATAAGAAAGGGTGATAACAGATGCTTAGTAAGCGTAAACAAGGGAGATATCAACTTAACATGAGTATAAGGGTATGGGAACATGTGAATTGTAATGACCCAAACATTAATTAATAAAAATTACTCTTGATCCAATTAAATGTCTTATTATGGTTATATAAAATGTTGAATTCATTGGTTTTATGTTTTTGGATTTTAAAATACTGTTAAGAATTTTTACCGTTGCTAATATAGCCGTTGAACAGTGGTCACCTGAGTAGTATAAATATAAGGCTTTAACAAATCCAATTTACACAGAAAAAGGAAGTGATGGCCTCATCCAGTATAATTTCCATATATAAATCCCATTTGTCAGATCTCATAAAGGTGGTGGATTCATTGAGATTCTCTCTTGACCAAGCCCAAGCCGAGCTTGAACACGTTAAGCTTGAGCGGAACTGACTACGGGAGAAGTGGAAGTTAATAGAGATTACCACCCGAGCGATGTTATCCGAACCACCCCAAGAGTCTATCACCATTGCACACCTTACCCTTCAGTCTTATGTGGGTGTTATAAGGGTTTATTTAACAATACCCTAGCATTATGACTATGTACATTATTTTTTGTATAAAGAATGTGCAATCATTTTATTATTATTACTTTGTAAATAGTTTTTAAAGCACAAATAATATTTTTGTTAATATTCATCTAAGAAATATATTTTGATAAATTAATGGATTTTTGAGTAAAATAATATTTTAATAAAATATTAATAAATTATTTTTTTGTTAAATATAAATGATTGTTCAATTTTTATGAATGCAATTGTAATTTTTTTTAAGGTTTGAAAGATGTTTTTTTCAAAACCCATGAATTTTCTATAAATGTCAGTTTTTATTTTAAAAGTAAAAATTCACATATTTATAAAATTATTTAGAAAAAATGAATATCATTTTTTGAATCAGGATGTCGAAATTATCCAAAGGTGAATTTTTCATAATTTTCCGAGACAATCGAATTTTTTGGTAAAAATTAAATACCGTTTAAATATATAATGTGTTTTATGACATCATAATAACCCAATAGTGATTTAATAAAATAATATAAACATTATTTTCGGCCAATATATATTTTACCATTAATATAATGTGATTTTAGGTTTGTTTGATTTATTTTATAAAGCCTTAGTGGACCCTTCAAGGCTTATAAAACATTTTGTCTTTTTAAATTGTTTTCCTTGAGAGTGTGACTCACATCCACATAAGAAACCATATTATTTTATGAAGTTCGGCCTTTGGACTCATAAAATATTTTTTTCCACTCCCCTTTGGAAAAACCTATGGGCAAAAACCATGGTCTGGTTTGTGGTTTTGATTAGTTTAATATGAGGTGTCCCAAAGCTAAATAATAAAGAATTATATCTCCTTTCCTATATAAACCCACCCAAGCTCCCACTTCCTCTTCACTCAAAGACTTTGGAGTTCAACCAACCCCTTCCCTTATCTCTCTATAATCCTACCAAGGTTCCCCAAGCTCCTAAGAAGCCTCTCTCAAGCCTCTCCCAAGCCTTTGGGATCACACTTCTAAGTAAGATATTTCTTCCTTTCTCTTTTTTGTCCAATTTTCTTTAAGTTGTTATGCCTTTTTTTTCAATTAAAAATGTTGGGGTATGATTTCTCACCTCCCCCATACTGACCTACTTATGTTTTTATTATGGGATACCCCTTTATCTCTCATTAATTCCTCCCATGTACACCCGTTACCATGTCGAAATTCTATGAGAGATTTATCTCTCATTTTTTCATCCAAGTAATTATTTTATATTATGCATATAAATTCCATTATGTTTATTGGAACATGTATCTATATGACACCCTTACTGTCCATTTCCTATAAATATGATGAGACACCCCTTTCTCTCTCATCAACATTTTTTTATAGTTCTTATTTCACGTTGTTATGCTGCCGAAATTGCACTACGATTTTCCAAGCCAATGTCATTGTGTAGTGAATACCATGCCCATTTATCTATAAAGGGTATTAAATTTTATGCACATTTACTTATTGATTATAAAGATTCATGTATGTATTCCACATCCATTTATCATGTAATAAATGATGATGATTTATTTCATGTTGTATTATCCATGTGGCACACTTATGCATGAAATGAAATGTTTAAGAAAGGGTGTGCCTTGATAGCGCTCCAATGCATTGGGAAAAGTATAGTATCATGATACATCATGTGCAATGAGTTTTGAATCATGATAATTCAAGTGAAATGAGGTTTTACTTGTGCTTCATGTGAAATGAGGGTTTACTCATGCTCTATGTGTAATGAGCCTTGGATCATGATAATTCCATGTTAAGTGTTGTTGCCACATTTCCATGTTATGATTATCATGATTTATCATGACTTTATGTTCATGTTTCTATTGTTATCCATTGATATGCATATTTTCTAACATGTATTTTATACCTCATGTTATTCTATGTTTATTCCCTTACTAATCTTTATAGCTCACCCTTTTCTTATGCATGTCCTCAGGTTATCCCATTTAATGCTAAGTACGAAAGAATGTAGTGGTCATGTAAAGAAAGTTTTCAATAAAGATGTTGTATTTCATGTTTTAAGTTGTTATGTAATGATCCGAATCCCCAAAGACACTATACCTCTCGATCTTATATGTTGTATCAAGTGAAGTTTATGTAATAAATCATGTTTAATTATGAAATAAAGAGCAGGGTTGTTATAAGAATAACATTTATAAACTATAAAATTTATATAATATATCATAAAATTAAGTCATGACATAAATATTGGAAGTTTATAATATGTGAATCATAAAGGAACCAAGGAATATAAGTCATGTAAGCATAACATTAGTATAATACATGGAATTTTAGAATACATATAAGAATATAAAATTATTTCTTTATTAGTCAATTATCATTTAAAAAACTATCATAGTGGAATGATTTAACTCCACAAACTATCATATTAGTAATGTTTCACTCTCAAGACTATCAAAGTGGACAAAGTCCCTTACTAAACTGGGTTCACTCCCCATTCTAGTCCCGTTTATCTCATTAGATATCAATATTTACCTAATAAATTGGAGTGAGATATGGGCCCCATATATCACATAATAAAAATCATATATATGTGTACTATAAGATTATAAAAAATTAATCATATTAGAAGCCATGAAAATAAATGGGTTTAATAAAAAATTCACCATTTCATTATCATATAACCTATGGAAAAGGAAGAGGCATAATTAACATTTCATCATAGCATAACTCGTGGAAAAGGAATGAGTTCCATAAACATATTTTCATTATAAACATAAATCATCCAGAGAAAGATTAAGGATGGTATCTTTGAATAATATCCCTATAATATCTTAAGTAATATAAAAGGGTGTTATCTTAGATAGAAAATTATTTTTAAAGATCACTTGGAACATTTCTTGATGAAAACATCATTTTATATTTGAAATCAATTATTTAAAATCTAAAAATTTCCCAAATATTAAAGAATATTTTTTTTTAAAATAAACTTGAAAACTTTTAAAGTAATCTTTAAGTCCTTGAACGTTCATGATGGAGGAAAATGGTGTTCATTACATACATGTTAAAACAAATATTTCTTTCACATTTTCTTTAAAAACCAAAAGGGAATTTTTTAGAAAATGATAAGAAGGTTACTTTTAATTTTTTTTTTGTAAAAAGTAAACCATGGTTAAAAATTTATTTAAAAATCACTCGTGTATTGTAAAAACTTATTTAAATTTTTTTTAGAAAAAACATGGATATGAAATAAAAAGGATTTTCAACCTAAGATAGAATTAAATTCAGTTTTCCTTAAAAAAATTATTTTGGACCATTGAGCACATAAAGAGGGGAAAATGAAGGGATAATATGTATTTTAAATAAATAACCATAGTATAAGAAAATTAATGAGTTTATTGAGATATTTATCATAATATTTCATCATTAGATGTATAATTATAAATAATCCTGATAAATAATGAGATTGTAACATAAAACCTTTACCACTTTGGTAATGTTTGAATCGTAAACCCCATGAAATAAATAAACTTATATAGGTATTTAAATATGAATAATTTTAATAATAATAATTATAAAATATATTCAAGGGTATAATATTCACCATCCAAAATAAACAAGTGGTGAATATGGAATGTGTCCCATAGAAATAAAAGTGAGATGAAAATTCCCTTACCATAAGTCTCAACTTAATTCATCCTCATTATAAACTCAGGTATAATAAATATAGGTTTATTATAAATATATTATAGAACTATAATAATACATATCATACCATATATTGTTTACTTATGACCTTTTATTACCCATTTATTAATAATTTCAGGTTAAAATCACACTTTGGGTAATAACTACTTCATTTTTCATGTATGTTTTTTTTGGTTTTTTAGGTTCCTTTATTTTGAAAATGGTTAAATTATATATATAATTTTAAAAATTATATAAATATAATATTTATTAATTAAATACATATATTTAGATCAATCCATTAAAGTTAGAGATAGAAAATGAATTACATCATTCATGGATATGGTAGACCATACGTATGCGTGAATGATGTTTCCATTTTCTCAAAGGATGGAATGAAATAAAGGTAAATAATATATTACTTTTATAGAGTCATAAATATTTCATGTATATCACATATATTCATTATATTTATTCTTATTACCTTCCATGTAAATCATAAGTGAAAAAATAATATTGTTTCATTAGGTGGTAGTCCACCGTACACATAATCGATGATTTCGTTAACCACTTGATGAAAGAGGAGATAGGTGTAGGTCCTGAAATTAATATAATAAAATCTTAGTATATTTTATATAAATATATTATTATATAATTATGTTCAAAAAATATTCTAATGAGTTAGAGAAATAAATAAAATGAAAAGACATAGTTAATGACTATACCTCTTCTTCAAAGAACTCCTTTAGGTTTACACCTAAAGCCTTATTAAGAGGGTTTAATAATAAAAATAAGAAATATAGGATGTGGTGAGGGAATTAATGAATGTTTTTGTGTAGGTATTGGCTAAACAAAATAGTTTTGGAAGTGTGTATAAGAGAGGATAATGGGTTCCCTTTTATAAGTGAGGGAGATGACACACTTGGAATTTTTGAAAAGACAAAGGTATACCAACATTTTAAAAATGAAAAAAGGAAAAAATGGATCCTTATAGAACATAATATTATATAAGGTCAAAATATGGACATAAAATGGGATTTTTATATGTTTCTATGTCAATTAACCCTTATCTTTTTAGTTTAACCCCTAGTAAACCCGTTTTATCCTTAATCGCGACAATTAATTTTTAGTGTTTTTACTATTAATTTTGAAAAAAAATAAGTTGAAATTATTATATAATATTAATTATGTTTATTATAAATATGGGATCCATTTTTCCAAATTATATTCACATAAGTTGAAAATTTTAATTTAAAATTAAACCCGTAGATGCGAAGAAAAAGCGGTTTTCCAAATACTTTTTTTATTAAGTATAGAAAGTTTTAAAATAAAAATTCAATATAAAATTGATTACAATGAACTAAATTGGATTAATAAATATATATTTTAAAATAATTTAATTTTAAAACCATATTAAAATAAAAATGATCTCATAAATTATTTAAATGAAAAGGTAGTTTTAAAAAATAAATATATGTTTTAATATTAATAAAAAAATCAATCTTTGAATTAAATTATAACAATTTAAATAAAATATAATTTCGACATATAGATTTCAAAAATAAAGTTTTTTCACATATATTTTCTAAAAGTAGAAAAAAATTACTTTTATTATTTTTTCACAAAATGGAATAAAAACATTATTTTTTGATAAAAAAATATTTTCAAAACATATAAAGACTTTACTACAAACTAAGTACTTATTTATAAATATATTTTTTTATCTAAAACCTTTATAAATAATTATAAAAATGTGTTTATCACTATTAATACCTTCAAGTTTAATGGATAAGTTATAACAACCATCTTTAAATAATAATATTAATATCATATTGCGGTCCGTTAAAACTCAGTGTTGCGTGTAACACAAGATATAGAAGAAATTTAATTTATTCAGAAAAATTCATAAAAACTCAGGGTATTAAATTCTACCTTACTTAAAATGAAATTATCCCTTGAAATTTATCATTCTCATACAAATAATTGAGTAAAATTCTACCTCATCATATCCTCAGTTTCCCAAGTAACTTCTTCAAATTGGTGGTTTCACCACATAACTTTGACTAGGTGACTGGTATTGTTTCATAGCACTTTCTCTCTATATTCTAGAATTTACACTAGTTGTTCCTTATAATAAATATCTTTATCTATTAGTATGACCTACGAGTTTAGTACATGTGAAGGTTTTGTGATGTACTATAGAACACATCATGGACTCGAGAGAGGTTTGATTGAAGTGAAAAGTGATAAAAAAACATCCGAGATTATTTAAGAATCTCAAAGGGGTCAATATACCCAGGTCTCAAATTTCATTTCTTCCAAAATATCATAAAATTATTCCTTGGATAAATTCATAGAAAAAACTTATCAACAACTTTAAACTCTAGATCACATTGATTATTTTCAATATAACTTTTCTATCGACTCCGAGCTACCTTGATGTGATATTGAATGGATCTAAATTTCTATTTCATTTCCTCATATTTATCAGGTCCTATTAGTTTTATTTCTATAACTTCAACCTTTAATTTTGAAGTTTTACACTTATTTACATATAGGTTTTCATAAGGATCCATCTGAATGCTTGAATGAAAGCTATTATCATATGAAAACTTGACTAGAGGAAGATGTTGATCCCGACCACCTTTGAAATTCATATAACAAGATATCAGAATATATTATAGGGTTTTAATTGTTATCTCAGACTAAACATATTTATGAAGATGATATGAAATGCTAAAACACAATTCTATATCAAGGGATTGCTGAATACTTTGCCAAAACATTGAGGTAAACCTTATATCTCATTCAGATATAATAGAATATGGTACTCCATGAAACATTACCACTTCCTTAATGTATATCATAGAAATAAAATCTAGAGAAAAATATTTTATGATAGCAATGAAGTTTACTGAATTTGTAAGGTGATCGACTACAACCCATATATTATTGTTGTATTTAGATGTTTTGGGGAACCCGATGACAAAATCCCGGGTGATGTTTTCCCATTTCCATTTTGGTTTGGGTAATGTTTGTAATATCTACTTAGAATTTATTCTCTCATATTTAATTTGATGATATACCAAGAACTGAGAAATAAAATCTACAATAACTCTCTTAATTACATCCCACAAGAAATACTCTTTCAAATCTCTATAAATATTTTTACTTCTCAGATGAATAGAGAATAAATAACTATGAGATTCCTCTAACTGATCCTTTAAATTGGGTATGGATGAGAGAAAAACATGGTTTCTAAACCTTATCATTCTATCACAATCAAGGTTAAACTCAAGAGATTTTATCACCTTCTTATATTTCTCTACATCTTCCTTCTATACTTCTTTAATATATACTTAGATTTATGGTTGAACACTTTTTTGAGTAAGATAATATTTCCCCCCTTCCTTCAAAATTTCTAGATCTATCCTTTGAAAATCCATAAATATTGGATATTTTGTGACCCTCATCATAGATATGAAAGCATGATTTTTTTGACTCAAAGCATCAACCACCTTGTTCACTTTCCCAGGGTGGTAATGTATTGAGCATTAATATTCTTTAATCAGCTCCAACCATATTCTGTTGTGCATATTTAACTCTTTTTATGATAATATATACTTTAAACTCTTATTATCATTATATATATAACACATTTATCTATAAAGATAAATACTCTATATCTTTAATGAAAAAATTACTGTAGCTAACTCCAAATCATGTGTTAGGTAATTTTTCTAATGAACCTTCAATTTTCATGATACATAAGTTATAAAATTGTCATTTTTCATGAGAACGCATCCCAACCCCTTCTTAGATGCAATACTATAGATTAAAAAACCTTCTCCACTATAGGGTAAAGTAAGTACAAGTGCACTGATTTTCCTTCTCTTTAGTTCCTTGAAATTTTCCTGACATTCATCTATCCTAAGGAACTTAGAACCCTTTTGAGTTATCATGGTGAGTGGATTGGACATATTTGAGAAATTATTCACAAAGCATCGATAATAACCATCCAAACCAAGAAAACTAAGAATCTTAATCACTGTGGTTGGTCAGGGACAATACTCAATATCCTCCATATTTTATGGATCCATGGATATACCCTTGTTTGAGATTATATGACCCAAAAATGAAACTTTTTTAGCTAAAATTCACACTTGGTAAATTTTTCATAAAAATTATTCTTCCTCAGGGTCTTATGAAAAATCTTTAGGTGATCTTTATGCTCTTCCTTACACTTTTAATATATAAGAATAAAATCAATAAAGACTACCACAAACTAATCAATGTAATATCTAAATACACTATTCATTAAATCCATTAAGATATTGGGGGAATTATTAAGACCAAATGGAATCAATATATATTCATATTACCCATACCTTATAGGGAATGTTGTATTGGGTATATCCGACTTTTTAACATAAATTGATGATATATAGAATGAATTTAAATCTTGGAAAATTATTGACCTCAATGTATTTGTTCAAACAAATCATAAATACGGGGTATATGATAATTTTTCTTGATTAAGATCTTATTCAGTTCTAGATAATCAATGCAAAGTCACATCAATCAATATTAATTTTTAACAAAAAGTATAGGTGCACCCCAAGGTGACACAATTGGAGAAATAAATCTCCTGTCAATATTCTTCTAGAGTTGATTCTTCAATTATTGTAACTCAATCAGGGATATTCTATAAGGAGTATTTGAAATAGGTGTAGCACCAAGTATGAGTTCCATTGAGAACTCAACTTCATGATTTGGTGTAATACTAGGAAACTCTTCCATAAATACATCAATAAACTTCATCATAGTAGGAATATCATCGATGTTGAGTTTATGTCCAAACATATGAGATAAACACACCTTTTTAATAGAAATCATAACCCATACAATGAATGTGATATCTATTGGAAGTTCGTATTTATCATCAAACTAATAGATGATCATAGGTTGGTTTTGAATATCAAATTCGACTTCCCTTCCTTAGAAATTGATCTGGGATTTATGTATAGAAAACTAATTAGAGCCTAAGATGACATAAAATTCAACTAGAGGGAGAATAACAAGGTTTTTAGGAAGTGAATTTCCATAAAATTAAACTAGATAATAATCATATACTTGATATGAGATCATCATACCATTATAGGTTTTCACCACTAATTCAACATCTATTAATTGTGGTAGAATTTTTATACCCTTAGAAAATTCTCTAGATATAAAATAATGGGTAGATCTAGAGTCAAATAAGACATTAATAGTTCTAGAGTGGATGATAAGTGTAAATTTCACACATAATTATCATAACTCTCATCAAATATAGTGATCACATGAGATTTTTATTTGTCTCTCATCTTAAGAGGTTGCTAACATTGATCATCTTTATTAACCTTTATATTTAGGAACTGGTTATCACAATTCCTGGGCTCATTTGTTTTGAAACACTAGAGTGTGGGTGGTGAATTATATAGATATTTCTATTAATTATCATCATTATCTTACTTCTTACAATCACTTCGAAAATCAATTACCCAATGAACTTCCTTTCCATACTTAAAAAATTTACCAGTACCATTAATAAAATTTCTTCTATTTTTTCTTCTGCACTTTGAGCATGAAGGAAATCTCATATTCTTTTCTCAAAAGTTTAATTTCCTTCGAATTCGATATTTCTTTTTTATCAAAATCTTAAGATTTATGGCTAACTACAATCTCCATATACACCTTGATATCACATCAAACTATTTCTTCATATCTACTGAAGTCTTTTATGGATAACATCCTTTAGAGACTTTTTTTAATCCACTAAATAATCGATCAACCTTACTTTCATGTTAGATGATAATACCATAAGTGTACCTTTCAAGTCTTGTAAAATATTCCTCATAGGTACCAATAGATTCATCATCCTTCTACTTTAACTCAAATAATTCATTCGTTATTTTCATGTGAATAATATAAGTAAAGTTCTTATTGAAAAATAATTTCTCAAACTCATCCCATTCTATAAAGTCAATTTCATCTTATTGAATTGTATTCTTGATAAAATTCCACCATTGATCCTATTACCAATCCAAAAAATAGACAACCAATATGAATTTATCATGCTTCAAACACTATAGAATATAAAATATATTTTCATTGGTACTGATCCATTACTCAGTAACTAATGGATCTGTAGAACCACTAAAAGAAGAAAGATATTGCCTCATGAAGGAATCAACAAAATGTTGTTCCCTCCTTTACTCATTTGAAAGTTCAAAACAAATCATATATTTAGAAAGTTAGTTGAGAATTGAAAATAATATTTTATGTTCTAGATCCCATAATGTTTGGTTTATCAGGAGAAAGGTCATTTCATTTTCCATCACATTCATCATTAACATAATTCCTTCAGGTTCCAGCCATCGACTAAAATTAAAAATCATAGTGTGTAAAACAATAATCTTAGTATAAAACCACATAATAATAACAAATCACATATAGGATGTATAAATCATGACACATACTTTCCAATATATGAATAATTAGGCTTAAAATAGGCCATTCATGTTCATTATTCAAATACTTCATGATGGTTCATAAAGATTTTGTGAATTTCAAAAGAATATCCCCATGGAGTGTCAAACCAGGTGTGTATCAAGGCCTGTTGTCATACACCAGGTGAGGATTGAGTCCAAATAAATGTTACCTTTTTAGATTTATTAGACCTAGTTACAAATGTTTTAAATCCACATCCACTCATAGTATCTAGAAATGGATTCAATTTCTTAGAAATAACTTGCGATATCATTCACTAAATTATAGGATATTTTCCTATACTTAGACTTATCCTTATGGTTATTGATAATTTTTTCTCAGCCTAGTTTCCAAATATTAACTATACCTGGTTCTAATACCAAGTATAGTGACACAAACTACTCATACATAGATATCACATCTGAATAGATTAATATTCATTACATAACATAATGATCTACGCTAGAATTGTTTACTTTTATTTCCTTTAGAAACATGAATACATAAACAATTGGTTAATAAGTGAACTAAATAATATCCCACTAAGTTATTTATAACTATAACCCTTTTTAGAAATATCATAAATAATACCTTTTTTCATAACATGGGGAAAAGAAACATAAAAAAGGGTGAGATCAGTGCTCATTAAGGGTAAATAAGGGTTATATCAACATACTATGAGAATAAGTATTTGATAACATGATAATAAAATTTGTAAACCATACCCTGCGTATCATAGATTATAAAAATGAGTCATGACATAAATATTGGTAGTTTATAATACATTAATCATAAATTAATTAAATAACATAAGCTATGTAAGCGTAACATTAGCATAATAAATGGAATTGTGGCATACACATAAGTATAGAAAATAATTTCCTTATTAGTCAAGGATTATTTAAAAAAATATCATAGTGGAATAGGTTCACTATAAAAACCATCTTAGTAGTCAAGTTTTACTATCAAGACAATCATAGTGTAAATATTGCCTTACTAAATTGGGTTCACTCCACATTCTAGCCCTGTTTATCTCATGAGATATCAATCTTTACCCAATTCATTGGAGGGAGATATAGGTCCCACTAATCATATAATCAAAAGAATAAATATTTTTTACACAAGATCATAAAACATTCATTATATTAGAACCCATGAAAGGAAATGGGTTTCATAATCATTTAATAATTTCATCATTTCATAACCCATGGAAAAGGAACGAGTTTCATAAAAATTTCATTATAGCATAACCTATGGAAGATGAAGGAGTTTTATAAATATCTTATCGTAATAAACAAAAAACATCCAAATAACAAATAAGGATGGTATATTTAGATCATATACCTATTATATCTCATGCAACATTAAAGGATGTCATCTTAAATGGAAAATGATTTTGAGAGATTACTTGGAACATTTCTTGAGTAAAATATAATTTTCTATTTGAAATCACTTATTTAAAATATAAAACTTTAAAAATATTAATGAAAAAAATTTATTTGAAAATAAACTTATTTTTTTTAAATTAACCCTTAAAATATTTAGTAGTTATGATAATGGAAAATACCATTCATGTCATACATGTTAAAACAATGATTCCTTTCACATTTTTAATAAAATCCAAATAGAACTTGTTTGGAGAACAACAAGAAGATTCATTTTAAATAATTTTTTAAAAACTCATCCATTGGTAAAAAATAATTTAAAAAATAATCATATAATATAAAAACTTTATTTAATTTTTTTTCAGAAAAACATGGTTATGAAAGAAAGAGGGTTTTCAATCAAAGAGAGAAATAAATTTAGTTTTCCTTAAAAAATTATTTCAGATCATTGAGTATATATAAAGGGGAAAATTATGGGAAAAACATTTATTTTCATGAAATGACCATAGGATAATAAAATTAATGATTTTATTGATAGATAGATCATAATATTTCATCATCCGATGCATAATCATAAACAATCTAGATAAATAATGAGATTGTAACATAAAACTTTATCACTTTGGGAATGTTTGAATTGTACGACTCATGAAAGAAAAAAACTTGTATGTATATTTAAATACCTATAATTTTCATAAGAATCATTATAAAATACATTCATGCTAAAAATATACACCACACAAAATAAACAAGTGGTAAATATGACACGTGTCTCATAGAAATAAAAGTGAGACAAAAATCCCCTTATCTTAAGTCTTGAATTACTTTATACTCATTAGAAACTCATGTAAAATAAATATAGGTTTATTATAATTATATTAAATAAACATAATCATATATATAATACCATATATGATTTACATATGACCTTTTATTACTTTTTTATTTACAATTATTTATTAAAATCATGATTTTGGTAATAATTGCTTTATCTTTCGTGTATGTTTTCATTTGGTATTTTTCGTACTTTTAATTTGATCATGGCCACATAAAATATATTTTTTTAACAAAATTATATTAATATATTATATATTAATTATATATATATTTATAGTAATCCATAAAATTTTGAGATAGAAAATGAACTACACCGTTCATGGAGATGGTAGGTCGTACGTACACATGAATACTGTTTGCATTTTCTTGATAGATGAAATGAAAGGAAAGTAAATAATATATAAAATTTTAAGAGTCATTATTATGTCATATATATCACATATATTCATTATATTTATCCCTATTACCTTCCATGTAAATCATAAGTGAAAAAAATCACCTCGCTTTGTGGGGTGGTAGTCCGCCATACACACGATCGACAATTTCATTTACCACTTGATTGAAGAAGAGATAGATATAGATAATTCCATCAACATAATAAAATATAATTTTATAGGATATAATTATGATTTTATATCAGCATAGTTTAAGTATATTTTAATGATTTAGAGGAATAAATAAAATGAAAACACATAGAAAAGGACTATACCTCTTCTTCAGAGAACTCCTTTCGATTTACACCTAAATACTTATTAGGAAGATTTAATAATAAATATAAGTACTATATGATATGGATAGGGATTTAAGTAATTAAATTGGGTAGTTATTGGATGAACCAAAGGGTTTTGAAAGTGTGTAGAGGAGAGGAGAGGGGGTGCCCTTTTATAAGTGAGGGAGAGTACACACTTGGAATTTTTGAAAAGAAAAAGATGTACCCACATTTTAAACATTCTAAAAAGATCCAAAATGGATCATTATATAACCTTATATGATATAAGTTTTAAATATATCTATAAAATAGAATTTGTAAAAGTTTATAGGTCATTTTACCCCTTATCATTTTAATTTATCTCCCCAGTAAACCCTTTTTAACCTTAATCGTGGTAATTAATTTTTATTGTTTTTACTATTAATTTTGAGAAAAATCTAAGTTAAAATTATTAAATAATATTAATAAATTTTATTCAAATTTTGGGATCCATTTTTCAAAATTATTTTCACAATAACAGTAAAATTTAATTTAAAATTAAACCCATAGACAAGATGAAAAAGTGGTTTTCCAAAGAGAAAAATTTCATAAGAATGACACGAGTTAATATCAAAATTCAATATGAAATTTATTAAAATGACCTAAACTGGATTAATAAATATATAATTAAAATAATTTTAATTTTAAAACCATATCATAAAAAAATTTAACTTTCAAATTCTATAAATGAAAAATAATGTTTTTAAAAAAATTAATATTTTTTACTATTCATCAAAAAATTAATCTTTGCAAAAAATTCTAAAAAATTCACTCAAATATAATTTAGACATGAAGATTTTAAAAATAAATTTTATTTTTTCAATTAAATTTTATAAAATTGGAAAAAATTACATTTATTATTTGTTCACAAAAAGAAATAAAAACTTTTTTTTGAGAAAAATTTATTTTTGAAACATATAAATGATTTTATAAAAATTAAGTATTTATTTATAAATATATTTTATTTATCTAAATAATTTATATATAATTTTAAAAATCCATTTATTCCTATTCATACCTCTAAGTTTAATAGCTAGGTCAAAATGATCATGTTTAAATAAGGATATTAATAGCTTATTGTGGATCGTTAAAACTCGGTGTTGTGTGTAATGCGAGTTATAAAATAAAATAAATTTATTAATTTTTTTCATAAAAAAATAGGGTGGTAAAAAATTGGTTAAATATAAAGTGTATTTAGTTGATAAGTATAAATATTATCATAATTTTAAAGGCATAGATACCCCCTTCGTGGTTTTATGTGATCTGAGTTTAAGATGATTAATGATTTTTCTTGAAAACTTTTATAGAATACAACCCTTTGGTTTAATATATATTTTATTAAAAATTTTATTTGAGGAGTAATGTTTTTTATTTTTTGTCACACGTTTAAAGGTATTGATAAACTTTAGGTTTTATATGATTTTTGATGATGAGGTAATTATGGGTTACTAAAATTTGGGAACATATGTTTTATAGTATAAATAAAAATGGGATTGAAAGGTGATTTGATAATTAATGTTATTTTTTAGGATTTTAATCATTTTTGGTAAATTTATAGGAATTATATTTATAAAATTTTAGAAAAAGGAAAACCTATATGTTGGGGGACAACTCGTCGCATCTGACAAGGTAGTGGGGCTTAAACTTACAACCAAAGGATGAAAAGGGTGCAACTCCAACCACTGGACTACGTAATGTCTTGGTTAGTATGACATTGTTTTTTAATTGAAAGGTTTGATGGACAAATAATAAGTTTAATTTGGGAAAAACATTATAGGATCTAATATACTTTTATTTTTATGCGATTAATGATATTTTAGGAGATGTTTTATTAGGTTTATGTATATATAACCATCAGGTTTGACATAAAGGATTATCTGGGAAGAATGAAATTAAACTTTTAGGTATGTAATTTAAAAGGCATGAGATCAAATTTTAGGTGAAATAATTATTTAATATTGATAACATTGAGGTTAATTAGGATGTAGGGTTATTTATTTGTGGAATAATCTAATTTAAACGTTTGAAGGAAATTTTAAAGTAGAATGTATTATCTTTTCATCTGAAGGTTTATTCGTTTTGGGTATTATTTTACATTGTGCTAACCATTTTGGTTTTAGTAAATATAGGAGGAATATATTTTTATACTTTATGGATTATGTTATCCCTTATAAATTGATTTTAGTGCTTCAAGGATAAAAAAGTCATCTTGAATAATCATCAGTCAAAGAAAAAGATGAGATTCTGGTGCAAATTGATTAAAGGATAAAACTATACATTTTAAGTAAGTATAATTCCTTATGTTATTAGTCTATATGGTAAAGTATTTACCCAAATCTATGAAAAGGATCTTGAAAAATATGTTATCATCTTACCTTCATTTTTTGGGAATTGATGGTCCTTTCACCCTTCACTACTTTATAGTTTTGTGGACATTATCTTTCTCATGACCATGTTCTCTGTCACTCTATATTAGTCCTTGAACGCTAGTATTATCTTCCATGTCTATATTTTAACTTCACACCAATTTTTTTCTTATCTTGGAACCCAAATACATTATATTTCATGTAACCTTCCTGATTTCCACTTTTTTTAAAAAAAATAAGTTTTTGCATCCCTATGTACGATGTGGATTTTCAATAAAGGTTAGAACTTTGATGACTGAAATAGAATTGAGAGGGTGAAATTTATTTTGGGGCAGGGGGGGTATAATTTAAAACCTTTATATTTTAGAATATAATTTTATTTAATTAAATTTGATTTCTTAGATATATTTTGTTATACACAACACCAAGTTTAAACTAACCACGATATACTATTAAAATATTTAAATATGACCATTATAACTTAGCCGTTAAATTGATGAGAATTAATATTATTAAATAATTTATGAAATATATTTGAATTTACTAATAAATATAAATTTATTGATAAATTATTGGTAAATTACCATTCAAATTTTAGTAGTCATTTTATTCTTTAAAAAATACATTTTCTTCAAAAATGGGATTTATTGATTTTATAAGAAAATATTATAATTAATTTCTAAAAAAAAATATAAATTTTATTTTATAAGAAGGATATTTTTTTAAATAATCAGTTTAAAATTTACTTAGGGTGAAATTTAAGTATTTTTCTGAAAAGAGTGATTCTTAGTAAATAGTGAAAAGTATTGTTTTTTGTAAAACAGTCACTTCTTTTCAATAAATTAAGTAATTAAAAATTACAATTATTCTTTGAATTTGATTTAAAAATAACATAAGTATTATTTATTTATATTTAATATAATTAATTACATTTTAATTATATTTATATAGTATTTTGATATACATTTATTTTTATGTTTAAAAACACATTTTTCTTAAAATTGTTTTTAAGTGCATAATATTTCTCTATTTTAATAAATTAATATAACCCCTAATGATAAATTATTTAAATTAAATATTATATATATTTATATGAATTTAAAATCATATAATAATGATTACTATTTATATAGTTAATTTAAGATCAACTTATGCTTGAAAAATACATTTCAGAAAAACTTTTTTTCGACACATTTTATGAGTTAATTTTTAAATAAAA
Source organism: Viscum album (assembly GCA_963277665.1). Lineage (NCBI taxonomy): Eukaryota > Viridiplantae > Streptophyta > Magnoliopsida > Santalales > Viscaceae > Viscum > Viscum album. Next base: position 929,891,745 of record OY728131.1, read on the forward strand.
TTATTTCAAACTTGTGAATTGAATTTAATAAAATTTATTAAATATTTTGAATCATAATAATTAATATTAGGAAATATGTTTAACTTAATTTTTGGTAATAATGAATAGTAAAAATAGAAAAAATTTGTCACTATGGCAAAAGGGTAAATAAGGTTAATTTAGGATAAAACTAAGTGATAAAGACACCCTTTTTCATATTAATTATTATTGTATGAATTTATTTCTACCCTTATCAACATAATCTCTAGATTTAATTATTTATAGGAAAATTTTCCATGAAAGTGACTGATATAATAATTTCAATAAAGAAAAAGACAAAATGTCACTATTTTTCCTTTAAACTTGTCTTATATGTTCACATAGGGATAAAATAAGTGTTGAAAAAATATTAATTTTTTTAATTCATGATGAAATTTATTTTTAATTTTTAGTGATTATATAGTTACATTAAAATTATTATACAACGCTGACAGAGTGCTTATGAAAATAGTGGAAAACTCAAGGTAAATAATTTGAAAAAAATTAAAAGAAATGTTTTTAGGATGAGTTCTGGTTACAAATTTTTTTATAGTTAACAATTATGTATTATAAATAGTGAAATGGATTATATTATAAATTCATTATTATCTTCATGTACTTATAGCCAAATTAAATGAATAGTTTCAAAAATGAAATTAATGATATTTTATGTTAAATAATATTTTATTAAATTATTTAAAAAATACTAAAAACCATGAAAGAGTAAAATTATGACGACTAATAGTCTAAAATTTCATTACCTTTCAATTTATTTATAATTTTTTATATTATAATTAAAATTATAACCCTTTCTATTTGAATTTTTTTACCATGGTTAAGAATTAAACAGGTTTACTAGGGGTTAAACCAAGAGATAAGGACTAGTTGATAATTAAACTTGTCTAAGTCCTATCTTATGGACATATTTCAACCTTATATTTTCCAAAAGTTTAATACCTATACATTTTAATTATTTTAATTGAATATGACCTCATTATAATTTAATATTTTAAGAAATTCCAAAAGTGCCCCTCCCCTCACATATAAAAGGAAACCTCCTATCATATTTTATTCAAATTTTAAGAATAATTTGGATCAGGAAATAACTAAAAAATACATTAATTACTTAACTTATCTTTTAATAGATTCATTTTTTTTGATTAGAAAACCCTCTTAGGAATACTTTTGGTGTAAACATAAAGAGATTGTCTGAAGAAGAGGTATCATTCTTAACCAAGAGTTTTTATCTTATTTCTTCTTCCAGATATATAAAATATTGTTAAAACATGAAGATATATTAAAATAAGTATATACCATATTATTATATGTTTTATGTTAATGGAATAACCTTCATCTATCTCCTCTTCCCTCAAATGGGAAGTGAAACCATCGTTCATGTGTGTGGAGGACTACCGCCTTGCAAACTGATATAATTCGCTTTCCATCACCACCAATCATGAATGGTTTTAATGATGGATTTAGTATATATATATATGATATTAATTAAATATTTATCATTCTGGAAATATAATATATCATATAATTTCTTATCTTTCCATTTATTTTAAAATGATAATGCCACTCGTCTGTACGTGTGGATTACCACCTCTACGAAGCGTTATGATGCGTTTTTCATTTACAAATCACATGGAAAGTATATATAAGTATATTTAAAGAAATAATATGAAATTTAATATATAATCATAAGTATTTTAATATAAAATAACACTTACCTTATTTCTATCATGATCGTTGAAAAATGGAAATGTTACTCATGTGTACGTACCTACCATCTCTATGATTATAATGTAGTTCAATTCTCATAACCATCTTCCATGGTTGGTTTTAAAAGTATAATTGATGTAAAAAAATTATAATTATTTCATGATTATTATTATGAATATGATGAAACAATGAAATATTTTACCTTAGTTTGTCTACTAAAGTCATTTTGGACATATGAATCAAATATTGTAAAAACATCTGACGTGAAATTTATTGATCAATTAATTAAATATAATATGGTAATAAATAATATAAAAGGAATAATAAACTTTAAAAAGGTTCTTAATAATGTAAATAATCAACATATTTTTATTATTCATGAATATAAATAATGTACATGATGTGTTATACCAGAGGTAAGTGATTTCGTCTCAATTGTCCTTCATTGAGGCATATTTTATTATTATCCACACAATTTCTTTTTTATAGTACATATACTTCCCATTTTAAATGTTATATCACAAATCCTTTATACTTTATGGTATTTAATGTTTTAATTTTAATTATTTAATCCAAGGGTATTTGACTTGAATGTTACTAAATGGGAAGGGGTTTAACTCAATTTATTTTCATTGGGTTATATTACATATTAATAATATTTGGTATTCAAAGATTACATGTGAAATAAATATTATAAAAATGGGTTTTCATGTCACCATTTTAATATATATTCTTCAAGACCAACATTAAAAGTCTTCCACGAGGACTTTTAACATCGACTATTGAGTAAAAAATGTTAAAAGATAAAATTTAATATTGTTTCGAGAAGAACCAATGTTAAAAGTCCTCTTGGAACGATTTTCATATTGGTTATTTAGTAAAATATGTTAAAATATGACTTTTAATGTTAATTCCTAAGAAACATACATTAAAATTCCTCATAGAAGACTTTTAATGTCGTTTTTTTTCAGGAACTGACGTTAAAAATAATTTTTCATATAGTTTTTTAAAAAAGACATCATTAATGTTACCAAGTTGAATTTAATTTCCCAAGATTTGATTTTACTGGTCATGGAGTTAAAACTTATTTATGGATCAAAAGTTATGGATTTTAGAATTTGAACATATCTAAGATAAGTCTTTGAGATGTCCAACTTTTGATGACTATAAATTTTTATCCACAACTCCATTTAAGTTCCAAGACCATTAAAATTGAATCTTGGGAAACTAACTAAATTTTTTTCAACATTATTAACATCATTTTTTTGAAAAAACAACATGAAAAGTGACTTTTAATGTTAGTTCTTGAAAAAACGATGTTAAAATTCCTCATAGAATACCTTTAGCATCCATTAATTTTATGAACTTATGTTAAATGTAATTTTTCACATCAGTTTTAAAGAAAAAATGACCTTAATAATGTTGAAAAAGTTGTAGTTAATTTCAAAATATTTTATTTGAGTGAGCGTCGATCTAAAACAGACTTACTGATCAAAAGTTATGGACATCAAAAGTTGATCATCTCTAAATAAAGTCTTAGATAATCCCAACTTCTGACGACTATAAATTTTGATACGTAACACCTTTTGAGCTCCACGACCAGTAAAATTAAAGTTTTGGAAATTAAATAAAACTTTTTAAGAATTATTAATGTTGGGTTTTTGAAAAATCTATGAGAAAAATTAATTTTAACATTGGTTCCTGAAAAAAACGAACATTAATATCTAGTTTTTCTTGTCGTTATCATAAAACCAATGTGAAAAATGAAAATTTTGTGGTTAGTTTTAGTATAACCAATTTTAAAAACTATCATTTCATGATAGTTATCATAATACCAGTGTGGGAGTTAAAGTTTAATATCCCTCAAATGAGGAATTAAAATTTTTTTATAGCGTGACATTGAAGTTTTAAATTTCTACCTAAAATTTATAATTCCACATTTTCTTTTACCATATAATTTATATGTTTTCATGCTTCACATATATTAATTTCATGATAAATTATTTTGATCATCATCATTCTACTGAATAAATTTGTTTGATCTTTATCATAAATCCACTAATTCTTCTTTTGGTGATATCATTATGGTATTTGTAATTATTTTCCCATGATTTAATTTTTTATGATTAGTTTTATTAATTGATATACCAATTAATGATTACTTTTTACTTATAATGAAGAATACTTATTTGGATTATGGTAAAACTACAAATATTCCTTTAGATTATAAAATTTATTCTAAGCCAAAGAATTGGTTTCCTCATGATTTATTTCCTTGTAAGGAAATTATATCCACTAATATTTCAAAAACCTTGAAAATTATGTTAAAGATTTAAGTTTTTTTAGATTTCATATGGTTTCTAGGATAAGTTGTTTTTTTATCGATCTTCTATTTTCCATGGATAGAGTAATTGACATTGTAATAAATTTTAGTTGATTATTATCATTATATTATTGAATGGTCCTTATTTATTTCAACTCTATAAGTGTAAAATATTTATTTTATCATGTGGAACAATATTTTTTCTTGTTGATTCTACAAATGAACTATGTGTAATATTTTAATAACTCAAATAATATATTTTTAAATTCTTATTTTTCATGTTGGGTTTTAGAAAACCAATGTGAAAATCTATTTTTCACATCAGTGTTTTAAAAAATGTTGTAAAATATGTTCTTTCACATCATTTTTCTAAAAAATCATGCGAAAATAGTATTTTGACATCATTTTTCTAAAAAAAATGCCATGAAAAATAATTTTTTAATATAATTTTAAAAAAACTGATGCTAAGATGGTCTTTCAAGTTGGTTTTTAAAAAACTGACTTGAAATATCATAAAAAAATACATTTTTATGGCTATTTTTAATAACTGACAATAAAAAACATATTTACAACATTTCCTTTAAAGTCGTCACCTCAAGAATTTATGTGAAATATTTTAAAAAATGGCGTAAAAAACCTATTTTTGTACTATTAAATGAATTTTGATTATTTTAGGTTTTATTTCCACTTACTTTATAATGATTTATATTCAATACACATATTCAATTCATTGATTAATTATCACTTCAATGGTAGGATATTTGTAATATATTTCATCTTAATTTCCACTCCATTGATACATATTTGGTATTATGAACCTATTTATTTTTATGAGATGTATATACTTACCCTTTGATATGTTATATCATTAATTTATTTATATTTATGGTATTTAGTGTTTCATTTGAAGTTATTTATCTCATGGGGGTTATGATTTAAAAGTTTCCAAAGTGGTAAGGGTTTATTTCACAATCTCATCATTATTAGGGATTATCCAGGTTTAAGTCTCTAATGGGGGAATTATTTGATATTTATATCTTAAACCCAAAATATTTTATTTCCCTATAGTTATTTCTATAAATTATAATCTTTCCTTTCATTTTCCACTCTTTAAGTTCACAAGATATCAAAATAATATTTTTAAATAAAACTAACTTGTTTTTCTACTCGATCGGGGATATTTTTCTTCCATATTCATATTTTACTTAATTTTTTAATGAATATTATTAATATTCTCTAATGATTTATATTTTTTGTACTAATGATTAAATTTTTACAAAATGGTTTAAAAGTATTTTTTTTTTCATTTTTAGAATAAGATACCTTTTTACTTTTTATCGAAAATGTAAAAGAAATATTTATTTTAATGTAATCAGCATAAATATATTTTCTTTCCATCATGAAAAATTATTAATTTAAATATTTTTTTACAAGTTTATAGAGTTCTTTTCAAATAAAATTTCCACTAATATTCTTGAAAATTTTAGTTTTAAAAAGTTATTTTCAAAGTGAAAAGGGTATTTTCCTCAAGAATTTTTTAATATTATTTTTAAGGTATTTATATTCATCAAATAAAACAAAAATTTATTTAAGTTATACTAAACTAGGGATATGTTATAATGATACCATCCTTATTCTTTCTTAGGATGGTTTATGATCAGTTTGACTTAGGAAAGTATTGTCATTATGTATGCTTGTTCTTACTATATGGATAGTTTTTAAATAAGGCATGTTGATTAAGTATTATTTTTTTATATGATAAATTAATTGGAATTATTATGTGATGGGTGGTGCCTAAAATTACATAGAACCTTGATGCATAAACATGCATCAGGATATAAATATATAATGATAACATTAGATGGCTTCTGCTGGCTGGGAAAAGAACGTTCCTCATGCACCTCAAATGTTTTTAATTTTTCATCCATTTATCTCAAACTATTTATTAGTGCCAATCATTTCTCTATCCTATACTCCCAAGTTTATAGGTCTTCCTAGAGAATCATCACTGGATTTGGCTCCTAGCTCACCTCTCTTCCCCCACAGTCATCAGAGATCTGAGTAGGATTTCATTTAGAGATTCTATCTCGGGCCTTCCAAGGTTAGTTCATATTTCTTTTATACTTCATACCCTAGGCATTTCATTCATTCCAAGATCCTTAGCTCGAGAAGAGGGCTATCCTACTATCGATTTGTCATCAGCGGATCTTGGAGAAGCTATGGATTACCACTATTGGTCCCTGGTGGTGAAGTTTGTCCGTGATCGTCCATCGATTTCTTTCTACTGAACTTTTGTTTAATCATGGGGCCTTGATGCTCTTGTAATAGTCTCATCTATCTCACAGAGCTCTTTTGGTATCCATTTTTACCTAGGGTATACTTTATGAAGGCATGATATAGGGAGGTTCAGTCATGTAGTTATTAGAGGTTCTCCTACTTTTGGTGGACTTGGGATGCTCATGTGGGGAAAGACTCAAGCTCAACTACTACATGGGTGAAGATTCTTAGGCTCCCACTTCTACTTATCAATATATCCATCCTTCAAATCATGGGTGATATGCTTGGTGGATTTATATGTGTTGATGAGGAGAACCAAAACCTATAATATTCGGCGGTGCCACACATTTTTGTGGACATGGAGTTATCATATTCCTCTTCAGATAAGGTTCTCATCAAGGCGGGGGAATATTTTAAGTGGTGGAAAAGAGTCTTCTTCTATGAACCTATCAGATTCTGTTAGGTATTCCATATTCTAGGGCTCTGATATGTCATGTGAAGACATAGGATACAGGATAAAGGTAATTGATTGTTGGGTGTTATTCCCCCAGCCAAGGGTTTAGTTGCTTCTGGATTTGAGTATATGCCTGCTCAACCAAATCTAGCTATAGTGAAGGGGTCGGACAATGCTCAGCTAGCTATGGCCTATTTGGGCCTTTCTCTGATTGTTGTCACTCCCAAGTCTTGTCTGTTTCCACTATAAGTTTTCCCTCCCATCATGGTTTCTTCCTTAGTTCAATACCTACAACCACCAGGGGATTAGAAGGGGATATTTGATAAAAAATAAAATAGGTTTCCCATGCATTCTGACCTTTTAATCCTCTATCCTCCTTCAGTTGCTTTAGAGCTAGCTAATTTTAGAAAATATGAGTTGGTTATTTCATCTCCCATAAAGTAAGTTATGTCTTCAAAGGCCACCAAACTCAAGTTCCTTATTCTCTTTTCATATGATTCAGAGATGGTTCCTATTCATAACCAGAAAGTAGTTGAAAAATTATCTTTAGGATCAGTTCAAACCTAGGGAATATCAGTGGTTCTATCCCCTAATCCAAGGGGTCTCTTAGAGGGGAGAAAATTGGTGTCTCCAGTCCAAGAATTCTACATAGACAATCATTTCACTACGCTAGAGGATTTAAAGGATGATCATGATATTTAGGTTTCAACTTTCCCCATTATAAGTCCCCGAACTTAAACATTACATTATCTTGATTTTTAGTCAATAAATTACTTTCTTTAACTTTGACACTACAAAAAAATGACTTATACCAACAAATATTTATTGACAGATAATATATCTGTTGGTAAAAATGAGCAATTCCAACAGATATTAAGTTATATTGGTATTAATTTTATGTACCAACACTTGTTTTTACCAACAGTTATATCTGTTGATATTGATCATTTAATACCAAAAAATCTTTTACCAACAATTAAATCTACTGCTTTATCATATCAATTATAACATTTTGATATATGCATATTATTTTCAGTGAATGTTATAAATTATAAGTATTTTAATAAAATCATATAATCATATGTTTTCATTGTCAAATTATATTTTATGATATATATAGTATATATATATATCTCATATAAAACTAATGATAAATTATTATAATTTTTGAAAAATTAAATAAGATCAAATTTAAACTAGTAAAAACATCAAAAAAAGATAGTAACTTATATAAAATTTCATTATATTTATATAATATAATTTTTTATTTAGAATATATATAAATTTAAAACTTTTTTCATTATATATAAATTATATATAAACTTATTATATATCATGATTTTTTTTAAAATTATACCAATAAAATGACTTCCTTAAATTAAAAGTATCGTACCACAATGATCACATCACCGTTAACATTTTTATTGTTTCTCTCTAATCTGGTTAATTTATTTTTGTACTGCTAAATGGTGTGTGAGGCATGTAAATAAATTTTATTATTATTATTATTATTATTATTTAATTTTTTTTACTTTTACTCCCTTGAATTTTCCCCACCCCACCCCATCCTATTCGTGTTGCATGCCCCAGCCAGTACGATCCCCGACCACACGCCTCCCTCCTCCTCCAGCCATGGACATATCTCCATTCAATTTCGCTTTCTGTCACCCCAGGTTACCATTTATTCTCCTCTGATCTATTATTCCCTTTTAATTTTTCTTTTCTGTATCTTCCTTGTGGTGCACGTGACACATCCAAACCCTATCCCTATTTTGGGTGTTTTATTTGACGATTATTGAAGGTTAGGGTTTGTGAGACTCAATTGAGGTTCATTTTAGCCGCGTCTGTTGAAAGAATTTTAGGGTAGTGCATAATCTGTTATTGGGTAGTGAAAAATATGTTCATTTTAGATTAGTGCATAATCTATTTGTTTTAGCCGCATTTTTGAAGGAGTTTTAGGCATTTTAGGGTAGTGCATTATCTGTTTTAGGGTAGTTCATAATATATTTATTTTATCTGTGTTTTAGCCGTGTTTGTTGAATAATTCTTGGCGCTGAGATTCTCCTGCTGGGATGCATCAAAATCTAGGTCTCGTAACATTGTGTAGCTGACACTCCCATCATCCATGCTCAAATCAACCTACCTCCCACCAAACCATTCTCTTATATTCACTTCTGCATCTTTCCTATCCTTTAACATCACTAGGACAACACTTTGTGGATGATTCTCACAAACCATAATGGAGTCAACTAGACCAAGATTTGGTCATTCCTCTTCAAATTCTGAATACAAATTCACATCAGATCTCATATTAGCATTAGTAAGCATATGACGAAGGATAAAAGTAGTAGGAATAGACAAATGAGAATCATTATAGACACACCATCCAAGAATCTGTTGTTCAACCAGGTTTCTTTCTCTCTCTTGTACACTTTTTTGCTATGAATTTGTAACCTTTTTTCTCAAATCCAGATTGGGTCACTGACATGGGGGTATTGCAACCTAGTCTTAGAGGTGTGCTATCCAAGATCTCTATATACCATGAAACCAAAGGTTCGATGAAATATGTAACAAATGAATTACCATTTTTTCTTCCTGTTACCTTGTCAACATTGATCCACTCAGGGAGTTTTTGTTTCGGGGTCCTCCTTTATTATCCCGTTCTTGTAAAGCTCATCCAAAACCTCATCAAAAGTAACCTCATCTAGAAATACATTAACATAAATGTGTGTGTTTCATTTTAACTCAAACCAATTGTCAGGAGATAATAAGTTTCTAGTTATATTCATAAAATTTGAAATATTCCTTCAATACTGTATTTGTAACTCTATCCTTCATGTTTAAGGTTTTTCATTGCAAATGGTTTTTCAGCTATTGAATTTGGTTTCATTATTAATTGAAAGAAGTATCATTATAAATTGAATGAACCTTTTCTGGATTATAGGATTTAATGAAGTGTTTCTAGAATATAGAATTTTGAGTTATGTGTCACTCTTAATTGAAATTAGTGTCATTCTCAATGGTTTTTTGTAACGAGATGGATAATATTCTTGTTATTTTTATATAATGTGTTGTTGTTTTTTGTTGTTGTGGTCAATTGTATTTTTTTTCTTCTAGTAATTTTTCTGTAGTGCTCACTGGTTATTTTTATATGCCATTGGTTGGTCCCTGGATGGATGTGTTCACTGGTTGGTCACCGGATGGATAATCATCTAGTTATTGTGGTCTCTTGTTAGATAATACTATGTTGGTTGTTTCCATTAGTTAAAAGGGATCATATATCGATAGAAAAATTGAAGAAACAAAAGAAAAATCAACTAGGGCCATTTGATGTCTATAAAAACCTGGAATATGAAGGTTGGGGGAGGTGAGATTCTCTCGTAAAGTCCTTGAATAGATTTTTCTGTAACAAAAATAGATTTTTTATCAGTTGAATTGAAAAAACAAATTAAACCGCTAATTGAAATTTCTAAAACACATTAGAAACTGTGATCTAGTGAAGACTCATGGAGGTTCTTGTTTGCACTGGTCATATGATCCTCTTGTTGTGGTGGATAATGTTTTTATAGCATGATTTTTCATTTTTATATCATGCATTTAAATGAAAACTATTTTCTAATTATTGTGTTTGTGTGATCAGAAGTTTTCGGGATGGTGCAAGTCTATAGTGGATGTGTGGTTATTGTGGTCAAAGTTGGGACATGTGCCACTTCAAACATAGAAGGGTGGTCTACTAAAATCACAGGGATGATGGTGAAGTTGTCCATGTTCATATCGACTACTATAGAAACCTTATGGAACCACTAGTTACCAGGTACATTTACCTTCACCAGCCACCCCTTCAGTTCACCAATGTCTTTTCTTCTTGGTCTTTTGTGTATGTCATTACATTTGTAGGAAATCTTTATTTCTAAAATAATTTTCTTCTACTACAAAAAATATTGATGAAACGAGGGAAAATTTAAATTTTGGGTAAAAAGTGAACGAATTAGGTTGTGAAGAGCTCATTGGAGGATAAAAATTGAAATTTCTGTAACTATTTTCCAATATATGGATCTAAATGTCTAGTGAATTCCTCTTGTACATTTCATATTTCATAGATTAATTTACTTCCTTAGTCATCATAAAAGTGATGAAACCCTTCTAAAAAGTAGTTACCAAGGATTGAATTTAATCCAGTTATTGCTAACACACTGGTTACATTGATAAGAACACAACTCTTTACGCTTTAAAGTTACTTGCTACACTTAGCCTTTAATTTTGAACAAGGGAAGGGGGCCAATGATGATAAATGGGAACTTTTTTGGAAATACAGATTTCCCAAATCCCATTGAAAGTTTAACTCCAAGTACAAGTGTCATTTTAAATGAACTAAAATGTTTTTATTCTATGGATTGTAGTAAAATATAAAATCCACATAAAACTTTTACAACTTAAATTGGTGTAATTAAATTTTTTACATATGAGTACAGCCCCAATTCTATACAATTCATGTACATCATCTCACATTTGTCATGGATTGAAATCATGGCATGTTACTAAGCCATGGCCTGTACATAACTATACATCATAGCCTATACAGAACTATACATCATGGCCAGTACATAAATATACATCATGTCCTGTACAGAACTATACATGGATTCTCACTAAGACATGGCCTGTACAAAACTATTATGGCTTGTCACTAATCATGGGCTGGGTAGTTGCCTATCATGGCTTGTCACTAAGACATGGCCTATCATGGCTTGTCACTAATCCAATTATGTACAATCCATGTACATCATGTACAGAACTATCATGTCTTGTCACTAAGCCATTTACACCATGTTTAGAACTATCATGGAATATCACTAAGACAATTCTTTACAAGCCATGTACATCATGTACAAAACTATCATGGCTTGTCACTAAGCCATGGCCTGTACAGAACTATCATGGCTAGTCACTAAGCCATGGCCTATACAGAACTATACATCATGTCCTATCATAGGGTCCTTATAGTTTTTTACATCATGTAACATTACTCATGGCCATGTGTTCAATTCTGTAAGGCCATGTTTTCAAGTACTCAGGGATTGAACACGTAGCCTATACAATTCTATACAATTCCAAACATTCTTGTACATCATGTCCTATATAGGCTGTGTGATCAAGCCTAATGTACAATTCATCACTCACCCATGTTTCATAGTAATAAACTTCTAATTTTTATAGAACTCATTTACTCATAACTAATGTACCGTGATTTAAATGCATTGAACATATTTCTAGAAGAGGAATTCAAACCAAAGCTCTTTGATTTTTAGAGTTTCCAAGATTGGTCTAACTTGGGATAATACCCATGTTTCTACAATGGTGTTGGGGACCTATGAATATTTTGCTCATGAGTATGCATTGGCTGGGTAGTTGCCTACCAAATCAGATGGAACAGATTTCGTTTCATGTTCTTGGAGATGATTACTAGAAGGTAGGTTATTGATACTATTAAAACCACTAACTATAAGAGTCTGATATAATGGGTACTTTCTACAAGTTATTATTTCAAACCTAATTACATGTATATAATTTTTATAAATAAAAGGCTATAATTGAATGCTTATTTCCCTATTGTGCAGGTACTACCATTGTTGAAAGACAAAAGAAGTTCACCTCTACATTTTTGAAAGGAAAAAGGTGGTTAACCATAATGGTTGATCCATTTCTTGAAAAAAAGTATCCAATGAATGGTCTCTACCAAGCTCTTATAGTTGGATTGATGGGTCTAAATTAATGAAGGTAAAGAGAGGGAGATATTTCTTAGTCTATTTATTTTCCTCGAATTTTCATGTTATTAAATTTGAAGCTATTCTATTAATTGAACTAGTTATGTTTTTTTTGGATCCCAAGTCCCTGAATGAGAGGGTATAAGCTATAGAAATTTTCTAGGATTTACAGGAAGATATCTGGGAAGGAGGTGTAATTTGGATACCTTATTACTGAGGCTCGACTTAACCTCCCTTCATTCCTTTATTATTAATTTTGTTGTGTTTTTAAATCATTTCAATACTTTTTTTTTATTTACTTTCCTTTGGTAGGACCTACCTTGAGTGATTTAGATTTTTTTCTACATGTTTACATTTAGAGTCTAGTTTTTTTCCATATGTTTATAGTTTTGATACTTGTGTTTTGATTAATTTGAAATTAGATACGAAAAACTATTTCTAGACTGTTAAGATGAATAGGCAGAGTTAAAATGAACCATGGAAAATACATGTGTTAATATCCTATGTTTTTAAAAAGTTCTTGGAGAACACTTAAAGTTGGAAAATGTTACTTCTCATGTTAGTAGTCCAGCAGACTCTAGAAAGTGAAGCATTGGATGTTTAGGAATCTAACTCCCATATTTCACAATCTTACAAAGATTTTTATTGAAGTAACTTTGGTCATTACTTTTCACGTGTATATTTAAAAGGGAATGTTTTATTCATTTTTGTTCTATTATCCAATGTTTTATTCATACTTAACACATGGATAAGGGGTTTTTTTATATTACTCTTTACATGGCTCGCTGACATGGATGGGCTGCTCGCTTGCATATATGGGTCATTGGTGCTCGTTGGCATGGATGATCCGGTGCTGGAGCTATGGATTGGCTAGTGCTGGAGCCAACTTGCTAGCATGAATGAGCTGCTGATGTGCTAGCATGGAATGGATGAGTCACTACTGGTACTCGTTGGTCGCTGGTGCATGAGCTGGTTTGTTGGCATGGATGGGCTGCTGCAAAGGCATGGATGGGTCGGGGGGTGTCATCATTGTGTGGGTGGGGTGTGATGAATCTTGTTGTATTAAATTTCATTATTAATATAATTATTTTTTTCTAAGATTGAACATGTGTTAAAATCTTCGGTTTAATAATTAAAGAAGATGTATTATATATAATAAATTAATTAATAAATATAATATGAAATTTTAATTAATTTTTATTCAAATGTAATTTATAAACATATATTATATATTGGTAATATTTTTACCAACAGAAAAATGTGTCATTAAAATCTATTTCAAAACACTTTAACCAACATATATATTATCTGTTGGTATTATTATAATTGTAATAGAACAATTTTTTATGTCTCAAAAACATTTAGAGACATAGTTTTTACCAACAGTTTAGTGATAAGGACATATATGTTGGTAAAACGTTTTACCAACAGAAAATGTACTTTTACCAACAGACATTCCCCTGTTGGAAAAAATGAAATATTTTTTAGTGTGAGGATCTTTTTAGGTTCATATTTCAGAGAACTAGGCCATAAATCATACATAAAACAACCAAAAAAATACAAAGTGAACATTTCTGATAAGTATATATTTTTTCCATAATATAAAACTATTAAAATAATGCCTAAATTATTTTCATTGAAAATATCCATGACTTTCAACTTGAATTCTTTCTTTCCCTTACCCATCCTTAAACCTTGGGAAAACATTTTAAAAATTTGGGCTATTCACAAAAGCCTAGCACGGGATATAAAAATAAAGAAAACCATTAGTTTAGTAAAAACATGAAAAATCATATAACGTTTACCATTATCTTCAAGGTTCTTTGAGAATATGAAATAAAACATTTTCACAAGAAAAACACACACACATTTTTCTCAAATAAAATCATTAAAACCTATAGAAAGAAATTAAAAATCCTTTAGGTAAATTACAATATCATATTCATAAAACCCTTTCAGAAACCTTTCAAAACCCTTTTAAAACCTTTTCTATTAGAATAAACATATGACTAACTTCTAATATTATCATTACCCAATGATTTAGAGATCTATAATGTGATCACCCAGTGCTATCCATTCCATCCCATGTTAAGCTATAATTGGATTTTCTGGCGCTATCTGGGCCACTCCATATTATGATATAATAGTCTTTCTCAGTACTATCTGGGATACCCGATGTTAAGTTGTAACGGTATTTCCCAATGTTATCTATCCCACCTCATATTAAGATATAATGGGATTTCTTGGTACTATCTAGTCCACTCCATCATATAATTATTAAGTACCACTTCATGAATAAAACACTATCCTCATAAAAAATTTAAAAAGATATTTTAATCTCTTAATAAAACACTTTTAGATAAAAATATCATTTTTTCTTTTAAAAACCAATTTTCAAAAAAATACCCTTTTTATTTTGAAAACCATATTCAATAAAAAAGTAACCAAAAAGTTATTTATGGTTTTTAATTTAAGTAAACATGAAATATTAAAAAGTAATCCAAAAATAAAATAATGTCCATTATGGTGGAAAAAGTCATTGTTGTTTTGTATGTTAAGAATAAAACATTCCTTTTGTTGTTTGTCAAAATATTCTATATAAAAAAAGTAAACATATTCCTTTTTGAAAAAAGTTGAATGAAATTCAGAATAAACAAAAAAATTAAATTATAATAATTTTATATAAAAAACATATAAAATAATATAATGGAAGATTTTTTTAAATTAAATCTTTAAAAATTTAAAAAGATATTTTTAAATAAAAATGTCACATACCAATTTAAAATATTTGAATAAAAATCACCGTGAAAGAATAACATTTAAAAAAACATTAAATAACATGAGAATAAATAAATTCACGACATAATATGTCAAAAGTTTTGTATATAAACCTTATAAAATATGGTGGGTTTATAAAATCAAAATATGCCTCAATGAAAGGAGATTAAGATGAAATCCCTTACCCTAGGTCCATCTTGTCACATGTGTATTTATCTTCATGAATAATAAGCTTATGTTAATTATTTACTTGATTCAAATTTTTTTCAATTTTATTATTACTTTTATTTCACTTATTTCAATGTTTTATAAAATTACCCAATCAATTAAGTTTATGTCAGATGTTTTTAGCATATTCAGTTTATGTGTAAAAAATGACTAAGGTTGGTTGGATATAGTCAAAGAGGTCATTATGTAATGGCCCAGACCTCTCTGGTCCATTACTTTGTGGAAGTGTGGTGTTAGAGGTGTTCCAGGAGGTCAAGGTGACTTGGGGGGTGCGTTTGGGTGGACTTTTAAGGAAAAATAAAGGGAAGTAGCTTTTTCACGGGCTGCTTATGGTTTGTCTAAACCGTGCGGCTAGACCGTGCATAGATAATCTTGGAGGCTGTGGCTGACGCATGGTTAGCGTACGGTTTGTGTAACTGTGCAGCCTAACCGTGCGAGGTGTGTTTGACGAGGAAGTAGAGACCACATGGTTAGCACATGATTTGTCTAACCGTGCGATCAAACCATGTAGGCACTTAAAATTAGATCCTAAAATTGTGGATCTCAACCGTTTTGCCTCTAAATGGTTCGTTTATGTCCCTAAGTAGCCACAACTCGGGATTAACCATCCTTGAAGGTAGGAGAACCTCTCCCAAGAATTTTGAAGGCGATTCGAAGGCTTCTCTTAGTGAATCGAAGCCAGTTTCTTGAGGTTTGTGATTATTCTTGTTGGTTTCTTAGATCTACTTAGATATACTCCTCCTCTTCTCTCGGTTTCTTAGATCTATGCCCGTTAAGGGTAGATCTAAGTGTATGGATGCCAAATATGACAAGATTTGGTCTTGTTAGTGTTAGGAGAAGAGATCTAAGGAGGATCCTTGGTGAATCGGCCCGATTTTCTTGGGAGTTCTTCGACCGTTGTGGTTTTCGTCGAAAACCTTTGAGGTAGGGGATTCTTTTCTTCTCTTTCTTTTACATGAAATTGTATTGTTATCATGTTTAATCCTGCTGGATGACAACGGAATTGACATAATAAATACTTTTAACTGGATAAAGAAATTGTATCGATCATATGTTATTGTCTCATGTTTTTCTAGATAGTGTGATATCTATGCTTTCTTTGATTAGCTGTTCGTTCTTGATGGAAATTGGTAAAGAACATAAACTGGGACTAATTGATATTTGTTTGGATAAAGATTAAGAGGTATGAGAACGAATCTGGTTCTTATTGTAATTTGATGTTAATCAAATTGGCGTAGTAAGCATGATTAATATTTTGTGGTAGCTTACTGGTTAGGTTCCCAATTTTGGAACCAACATATTATAAATATGTTAATTCAAGATGGTTTGAAGAATTGATTGTTTGATGATTTCTTGAAGGGTTCTGAGTTACCCTCTTGACTGTTAAAGGGACAAGATCCCAATTGATGTGACGTTTTCTTTCCTGTTTCTTGTGCTGTGATGTGATCTTGGATGGTTGTTGTGATATGTGGGAGCATAGAGGCCTTTTGGTTGTGGTAGCGGATGACACCTAGAGCGGTGAGGTGAATCGGTTTATGCATGTGGGTGACAGGGAGGACACTAGGGATGATAGAATGGGATGGATGTGATTTTGGGATGCTCGCTGTTTATTTTGGTTATTTGTCTGCTTTACTTTTCCCCACTGCTCAAGGCAGCTGGTCTTGATTACCCTTCTTCCGAAAAAGGAAAAAACGCATGGGGTATGCCACGTTCTTTCCATGTTTAACTTCTCCAGGGAGGATGGGTTTACGCTCTTTCTATAGGCGGCAAAGACTCGACGGGTAGTACATCTACTCACCATGTTGAGACCCTTTGTGTTAGTAGCATATAATGATTTTATAGATTTCCTGGGAATATGGGAAAGTGTTTCTGTAATGAATGTTTGAATAAATGGTGTTAACCCATGGGGTTGGAGTTGCTGGAACATAATAATGAGGCTATAATTAAAAAGGGACAATTGACTTTGGGTGTGATGCTAATGAAATTAAATGTGGTTTTGTTCATGGCTAATTAATGTTTAAATAATTAATTAACATATAGTGTAATTGATGAAAAAGGGAATGAAGTAATCTAATAAATATCTTTAAATGGTTGTGTACTTATAAGATACCTAGTCTTAGAAGTGGTAGCCCGGGATCTGAGAGACATTAGCTGCAGTGTGTCTAAGACTAGGTTATGCCCATAATGTGGTTGTGAGATATAGTATATTCTGTACTTTTTTGTGTTTCTATACGCTACTCCACCCTTTCAGTAAGGGAAACTGACACCCCGGGGATTCTGAGCTCTAGGGGGGGGGGGTGTTTTCCCCAACATTCCGGTTGGAGGATGAATGACTGACTACCCCCTTTGGCCCCACTCTCTTCTCTTGGTAGATACTTGTGCTGTTAGGAACAAAGGTTAGTTTTCCACATATATGTGTGTAGAGGGATATAATGGATTGTGGTTATTCCCACACATATATTCTGGATATAGTATCCTATGGAATACTATAGGTGTAACGTGTATAGGCTGTGATGTCTTGAGGATCCTTACTCAGTGTATGGGCTGTAATGGCTTGAGGTATAATACCCGACGTATGATACACGTTATGCGAGCTGTGGTGGCTCTCGGAAACTACCTGGTTACTTTTGGTTGTGTGGATGGTGTGGTGCTTCTCCCAGGTGTCTACAGGAAATCCTTTGTGGTACACGAGGTGAAGATTGTGGTGTTTCACCCAGGTGTGTGCGGGAAAGCCTTTTTGGAGAGAGATTCTTAGGACGTGTGACGTTGGGGAAAAGCGGCAAACCAGTGGGGAAGTAGTAGTGGGGTACCCTTGATATTCTTTTCTATATGCTATATTCTTGTATGCGTTACTTGGTGAGAGTAGCCATGGTGAGGTTGAGAAATTAGTATACCTATTTAGGTGATGATTTAGTTTTACTTGTTGTTCACTGTGCTTTAGCATGATCTCTTTACATTTGCACGAGAGGCTTAGGGGAGGATCCTACTGAGTATACTGTTATACTCACCCTATGTATATATAACTGTTTTTCAGGTCACTTGGAGAAGGTTGGAGATCAAGCAGGTTTCTACTATCTTGTGGTTGCAGGAGCTGTTCAGGCTTGTGGTTCCTGTTGTTTTTACTTTCTTTTGGGTACTTGTAGTTTTTCCCTTTTAGTTGTAGTACTTTTGCATGACATTCCATTTGTAAACTTGGGTTTCTTTTATATTTCCAGTTCTTAGTTGGAGTTGGTTGGTGTATATATTATCACTCTCTTCCTCATGTGTTCTCTTAGAGGGTAATGCCTCCCATCTGTGTGTTACTATACCCTCGGTGCTAGTCGCCAACCCGGGGCCTACTGAAGGCGGGACTCGAGGGTCATTATCTCCCTTCTCACATAGCTGGCCCAGGAGGGGTACACTTTGTGGGGAGGGGGTCATGTCACATTATATAAAAATATCCAGAATAATAATCATGACATAATTATCATATTTATAAATAAATTTTTCTTTATAAACAATCATGAATGATGGTTATGAAAAATGAACCAACATTACAATCATGGAGACATTAGGTTGTACGTACACATGAGTAACATTCCAATTTTTCAATAAAAATTATGGGAAGAATGTAAGTAACATTTATATTTCTAGAATTATAATTATATCATAAATACAAAATTATTTAATTATATATATTTATATATATAAATCTTGTGGTGTAAAAGGAATCACATCGCTTTGAGGAGGCAGTAGTCTACAAATCCACGAACAATGTTATCACTTTTTTAGTGTGTGAAAAGGTAATAAATAAAATGATCTATTATATTTCCATAAAGGTAATTATTTCATTAATATCATATATATTTCATGTATATCACATATTTTCACTAAACCCATCCTTAATACATTCCATGTAAAGTGTGAATGAATCACATCACTTTGAAGAGGTGATAGTCCACACGTCCGCAAATGATGTTATCATATTCCTAAAAAATAGAAGGCATATAGGTATGTGTTATATAATTATTAAATAAGTTTTAATATATCATAAATATATTAAATATAATATAAAAAATTATTACCATCATAATTCCCAGCCATGATAAGTGGTAAATTAAAAACAAATGACATTGTTTCATGAGGCGATAGTCAGCCGTACACACAAACGATGATTCAATTACCCATTTTATGGAAGTATGTGTAAGTGTAGCTCAAAAACATAACATAAAAACATCACATTATATTATCTATAATATTTTTATTATATAATCATGGAATACGAATAATTTAAGGGGTAGAGAAAGAAATAAAACAAAAGTTCTTGTTGAATAATATTACCTCTTTTTTGGGTAAATCCTTTTGGTTTGCACAGAAGGACTTTATTGGTTTGCTTTATGAACAAAGTGAGGTTTCTATTATGAGATTAGGGATGTTGGGAGATTATTTTTGAAGGGTTTGGATGATACAAAGGGCTTTATACATGTGAATAAGTGCTGGAATTTTATAAGTGAGGGAGAGGACACACTTGATATTTTTGAAAAGAAAGTTTGGCGTAACCACATTTTTACCTAATAATAGGATTCCATAACACAAAATTTTTATAATATAATAATGTTTGAAAAATGGACATAAAATTAGGTTTTTAAAAGTTTTGTGTCATTTATACACCTCAATTTTAAATTTTAACCACTAAGTAAACTCGTTTTTACCTTAATTGTTATAATTAATTTTAATTACTTTTACTAATATTTTTAGTCAAAAAATGAGTTTAAATTATTATAAATTATAAATTATTATGATTCAAAATAAGGAATTAATTTTTCCAAATTTCAATCTCATAAGTTATAAAAATTAATTTAAAATTAATCCCCTAGACGGGATGAGACAATGGGGTTTTAAAGTAAAACTTTCGAAAGTTCAAAATGTTTTTATATCCAATTTCAATGTGAAATTGATTAAAATTACCTAAATTAGATTAGATGATATAAAATTTATCTAATTATAATTTAAAACTAGTTAAAAATATAAGTTAATACTATAAATTATTTAGATGAAAAACCAGTTTTCAATTAAAATCCAGTATTTTTCACTATTCATTAAAACATGAAACTTCTTAGAAAAATACAAAAAATTCACCCAAAGTAAATTTTGATATTAAAATTTAAAAAATGAGTTTTATTTTTTTAATTAGGGGTTATAAAAGTTTTAAAATTTAGTTTTAAAACAACTTCTCCATTAAAAGGCGGTCAAACCGCTTTTTAAAATATTCAGTTTTTTATGCTTAAAAGTGTATTTATTCTTATCTAAAACTTATTGGATGAATTTAAAAACATTTTATTAAATATATAAAATATTAATTTTATTAATATATTTCAATTATAGTGATTAATTTAATTTATTAAGATAAAACACCATTGTGGTCATAAAAATAGTTTTTTCATAAAAATATATCATTTATATTGAATTGGTATTTATTTTCATTTGTAATTAATTAGTAACCAATGAATTAATTTTATAAACATGTGTAAAATATAATTTCATAATTTAGTTAATTTCACTAATTCCCACTATTTTATTATCTAGGTGATAACTATCATAATAATATTAATAGTATATTGTTTTCTAGTAAGACTTAGGATTGTGTGTAACATAAGTCATCAAAGGAAATCGATGTTTCATACAATAAAAGATAAACTTAGTGTTGAGTGTGAGGAAAGATAAACTATGTATTGCATGTAACTAAATATATTAAATAATTTAAATTAATTTTAAAGAATATATTTCATAAAATCATGGGATATTACATCCTACCCCTTTTAAAATGATTTTTCCCTCAAATTTCATCCTGGTTATCAAATGATTAACATTTATAGAATTAATTTTTTGAAACCCACATCGTACAAAGGGTTAATAAAACATCCTCTTAAAAAGGGAAGGTGGGGAACATAAAGGTCACTAGAAGTTATACATAACTAGGATTCCATATAGAGAGAACGTGGGTGGAAAATTTAAATATGGATTTGGAAGGGAAAATTAATTCTCATAGACTAATAAAGAGTGATAAAGAACATGGTTAATAGGAAGTAAATGATGAAAAACCAATATCAAAATAGGTGTGGAAAATTTCATTGATATCATCAGAAAAAATGGTATAGGATAACGTTTTATTTCTTCAATATCCTTTTCTTAAAGTTGAAGGATTCCTTCACCATCTATACTAAAAGCATAAGAAAATTACTTAATTAATGATAATAATTCCATTTTTAATCAGTTTTCACCATAGTCTCATATTTTTCTCCAAAAAAAGAGTATCCAAGATGAATTTTCATGCTTGAATCACTAGAATCAACTTCTAATGGATAACATAATCCTCAAAAGTATAATAAAATATTTCTAATATATTTATATATTAACCAAAACCAACATGGTTAGCATATAGTAAGATAATTCAAAAATTCACATGATGACATAATACATTAATCACTAAATTTTAAAATTAAAGGCATAATTCTCATTAAACTAAATCCTTACATAAAAATAAACCCAAATAAGCATCTCCCAAATAGTCCTTAATAAATTCAAGATCACATCACTTAAAACCTCATAAATAGTGTCTGAAACCCTAAACTTAGGGTTAACTATCAAAAAATACCAAGCTCCCTACATATTCCATCACTCCACCAGATGTCTAAAAATCAACTGTAGTAGTAACCAGATATTTCCCTATACATTTGTGTTTCTAAGGATGATTATTTCCACCTTGAGTATGTAAATTCCGGAACATGTTATCATAATTTCCTAACACATTTCAACTAAAACACCTCACTATTGGATGACTATTAGTTACCCCATTCTTTTATTGTTCATGGATTTTTCTTTATAGGCACAAACCTTGTAACCAAACTTACCACACCAGAAACACTTCCCCAATCCTATAAAACATTATTTGAAATGTTTTTTTTCACACTTGGAACATTTTAGGGGATTACTTCAATAATTATTAGTTGGTTTCTTTTCCATTTAATGCCACACTGACCATTTCTTACTCTTTTCATATTATGGAACATAAGTGTCAATAAACTCCACCTCAAATTTCTCCGCACAACAAACCACTTTCTCATAAATTTTTAAATTATAAAAATTCTATAGATATTTTTATACTTGGTTTCAATCATGAGTTAAATATATTAATTTTACTATCAATGTATCAAATAAAATCTAGAACATACCTGGCCAATATTGTGAAGTTTTCTTCATATAAAACCACCAAAATATTAATCTTTTTACCTCAATTCTAGGAATTGTTCCTCCACCATAATCCGAACAAACTTAGGGAAATATTTCTCAAGGAAAGTATCCTTGAATATTTCCCATTTCATGGAATAAAGATAATATTTATCTTAATTATTATTAACCAAATACCACCATCAATAAACATCAACTTCAAAACATTAGATAGCAAGAGTTACCTTTTGACGTTCTAAACATCTCATGACTTCAAATATTTTCTTCAGGGAATTGATCCATCCTTCGACTACCACTGGGTTAGATGATCCATTGAATGACGAGGTATGTTTCCTCATTAAATGATCCACTATAGACATTTTTCTTCATAGTTGATCGAGTTCCTATCTATCATGGATTCCACCAACATTTATTGATTGTGTCAATTGATCCATCACTATAACAAACTATTCTGTTCCAATTCCAACAATCTCAAGATATTTATTTGGAAGGATATTTTACTCTAGGTGCCTTCCCACTATACCTTCCTTGTTTCTTTTTCATAAAAACATTATGAACATACATACTTTAGATGAATCAACTTGTAAATCTTAAAATTCTATATCCTTTAAACTTAACCACAAAGTAAAATCTTGTAAGATCATGCTATTAACACTATCCTAACCTCTAAAATTTTCCAAAACTTTCATTTGATACCAAATATAAGTCATCA
Organism: Viscum album; assembly: GCA_963277665.1. Lineage (NCBI taxonomy): Eukaryota > Viridiplantae > Streptophyta > Magnoliopsida > Santalales > Viscaceae > Viscum > Viscum album. The sequence goes on from OY728131.1 coordinate 929,915,252, forward strand.
TACTTAAACATTACATCATCTTGAGTTTTAGTCAAGAAAATAATTTATTTTACTTTAATTATCTTTTTAGGTTTAGTGTTTTAAATAATTATACCATAAATCATACATAACAAAAAAAATACAATGTAGACACTTCCTACCAGTATCTATTTTGTTCATAATATAAAAATCTTAAAATAAATCATGAATTCAATTCATGGAAAATCTCCATGAATTTCAAATTGACTTCTTCCTTTCCCTTACCCATCCTTAAACCTTGTGAAAACATTTAAAAAACTTGTGATGAGAAAAAAATCTCAGTAAGGGATATAAAAATAAAGGAAACTATTAGTTCATTAAAAACATGAAAAATCATATAACGTTTACCTTTATCTTCAAGGTTGTTTGATAATATAAAATAAAACAATTTCACATGAGAAAAAACACACTTTTTTCTCTAATAAAATCATTAAAACCCATAGAAATCAATTAAAAATCCTTTAGGTGATTTAGAGTATTATATTCATAAAACCCTTTCAAAACCCTTTTAAAACTATTTCAATTTGAATAACCATATGACCGACTTTCAATATTATCATTACCCAATGCATTTGAGAGTTGTAATGGTCTCACCCAGTTCTATTTGGTCCACCCCATATTAAACTACAATAGGATTTCTCGACACTATCTAGACCACCTCATGTTAATATGTAACGAGATTTACTGATGCTATCTAGGCCACCGTTGTTAAGCTATAATGTGATTTCTTGGTACTATATAGGCTACCCCATGTTAAGATGTAACATGATTTCTCGGTGCAATCTGTACCACCCCATCATGTAATTATAAAGTAAAACTTCATGAATAAAACACATTACTCATAACACTCTTTGAAAAACTCTTTTAAACTCATATGAAAACACTCTCAGATATAAATACCATTTTTTCTTTTAAAAAATCATTTTCAAAACAAAATACTGCTTTTATTTTGAAAACCATTATCAATACCAAAATACCAAAAAATATATATCATGTTTTTAATTTAAGGAAACATAAAATCTTTAAAAGGAATCCCAAAATAAAATATTTCCCATGATGATGGAAAAAATTATTGTCGCTATGTATGTTAAAAAGAGAACGTTCATTTTTTCATTTGTTAAAATGTTCTATACAAAACACATTAAAATATTCATTTTTTTAAAATTTTTGAATGAAATTTAGAATAAAAATAAAATTTCCTTAATAATAATTTTATATAAATAAACATATAAAATAATATCATGGAGGAAAAGATTATGAAATTAAATCTTTAAGAATTTTAAAAGAGATTTTTAGATCAAAGTGTACCATAAAACTTTGAAATATTTGAATTAAAAGCTCTATGAAATAATAAAATTTAACAAAACATTAAATAACATGAGAATAAATAAATTCATGATATGATTTTTCAAAGTGTATTTATATACACATCATAAAATAAAGTGGGTGTATAACAACAAAATATTTCTTAATGAAAGGAGATTGAGATGAAATCCCTTACCTTGGGTCTGACTTGTCACGTCTATATTTATATTAATGAATAATAAAATTATGTTAATTATTTAGTTGATTAAGAAAAATTTTCAGGTTTATTATTAATTTTATTTTACTTATTTTAATTTTTTATATAATTACCTAATAAATTAAGTTTATGTTAGATGTTTTGACCATATTTGGCTTATGTGTCAAAAAACAACTAAGGTTGGTTGATTTTAGTCAAGGAGGATATTATATAAATATATATATATATAATAATAATCATTAAATAATTATCATATTTAAACATAAATTATACTTTTAAAACCAATACTGAACTATTTTTATGAAAAATGAACCAATATTACAATCATGGAGGCGGTAGACCGTACGTATGCATGAGCAACGTTCCCATTTTTCAATGATCATTATAGGAAGAAGGTAAGTAAAATTTATATTTTAATAATTATAATTATATCATAAATAACATATTAATTAACCATATATAATTATATATATAATTATTTTGATGTAAAATGAATCACATCTCTTCGAGGAGGCGATAGTCCACACGTCCACAGACGATGCTATCACTTTTTTAGTGTGTGAAAAGATAATAAAGAAAATGATATATTATATTTCCAGAAAGTTAATTATGTTATTAATATCATATATATTTCATGTATATCAATTATTTTTATTAAACCCATTCTTAATACATTCCATGTAAAGTGTGAATGAATTACATCGCTTTGAGGAGGGGGTAGTCTACACCTCCACAAACGATGTTATCACATTCCCACAAAATGGAATGTATAATGGTATGTTTTATATAATAATTTAATAATTATGATTAAATAGTAAATATAATATATATCATTTAAAAAATTATTTCCATCATAATTTCCAACCATGAGAGGTGGTAAAGGAAAAACAAATAACATCGTTTCGCGTGGCAGTAGTCCGCCGTACATAAGAATAGTGATTTCATTACCCATTTGATGGAAGTGTGTGTGGGTGTAGGTAAAAACCTTAAAATAAAAAAATATAATTATATTTATGATATTTAATATGTTATATAATCATTTAATAATTATAATTTGATGGATGGAGAAAGAAATAAAACAAAAGTGCTTGTTGAAGAATGCTACCTCTTCTTTGGGTAACTCATTTTGGTTTACACCAAAGGGATTCCTTGGTTTGATTTATGCCTAAATTTAGGATTATAGGATAATAATATGGATTTTTTTAAATTATTTGGGAAGGGTTTTGATTTTCTAAAAGGTATTGAGAGGTGTGAAGATTTGGGTACATGTGGTGGCCTTTTATAAGTGAGGGAGATGACACATTTGGTATTTTTTAAAAGAATGTTAGGTGTACCAACATTTTTACCTAAAATAGGATTAAATAACATAAAAAATATGATAATAGAGGTGTAATGGTCTAAATATGGACAGATAATGGGGTTTAGACAAGTTTAAGGTCATTTTTATACCTTAGTTTTAATGTTTTACCACTAAGTAAACTTGTTTTTACCTTAATCACTGTAAATAATTTTAATTACTTTCAATAATATATTTCACAAAAAAACTAATTTAACCTTATTAGATATTAAAATTATGATGATTAAAAATATGGAATCCATTTTTCCAAATTTAAATCATATAAGTGATAGAATTTAATTTAAAATTAACCCCGCATACGGGACAAGACCGTGATGTTTTAAAGTAAATTGATCTAATTTTAATTTAAAAATAAATTAAAAATATAATTTAATACTATAAATTATTTATAAAAAATTAGTTTTTAATTAAAATCCAGTATTTTTAACCATTTATCAAAAAATGAAACTTCTCAAAAAAAATACCTAAAATTTACCAAAAAGTAAATTTTTATATTCTGATTTAAAAAATGAAGTTTATTTTTTCAATTAGGATTTATAAAACTGTGAAAATTTAGTTTTAAAACAAGTGCTACATTAAAAGGCAATAAAAATTCCTTTAAAAATATAAAACTTTTTATGCTTAAAATTGGATTTATTATTATCTCAAACTTATTGGATGAATTTCAAAAAATTTGATTAAATATATAAAATATAAATTTCATTAATATATTTCAGTAATAGAGATTAATTTAATTTATTATGATAGAATTCTATTCTAGTCATAAAAATCATTTTTTCATAAAAACACATCCTTTATATTTAATTGGTCTTTATTTTCATTTCTAATATATTAGTATCCAATGAATTGATTTTTTAAACATGTGTAAAATATAATTACCTAATTTATTTAATCTCACCCATTCATGCTATTCCAACTAATATGTAATAACTATCCTAATAATATTATTAGTATATTATTGTTTGGTAAGTCTCAGGATTGTGTGTAAGATATGTCCTTAATGGAACTTAATATTACATGAAAAACAAGATATACTTAGTTTTGTGTGTGATAAAAGGTAAAATGTGTATTATGTGTAATTAAATCTATTAAATAACTTAAATTTAGTTGAAATAATATATTTCATAAAATATTGGGATGTTACACCCAGGATATCTCTTCATCTGAAGCAATTGGTCTCTACCAAAAAATGGTGGAATAATCACTCACTCCAAATCAAAATTTTCCAACAAAACCCTTTTCTCAACATCGCTTCCTCTCAAGACCACTGGCTGCATGGTCTCCATCCCACCTCCTCAATGAATTCCATAATCATATAGAACACCCAAGGTTTAGTAGCATGATAGAAGTGAACCTTCTTTGCATCCAAGGCCATGAGGCATTAGGTTTCCATTATTGTAATTATGGAACCCGAATAAAATATTGATCTTTTTTTTCTTCATTTTGTTCTAGGTGTGGTATCATGCACAACATGCATGGAATCCCATACAACGATCACATTTGTATTTTCTAGAAATAATGTGTTATAGTTTAATCATTGGACATCTCTTAATAGTTTATCACGACCAAGGTTTCCTCAGTAGGGACTTCCTATTTCTTTTTCTTTGTTTATATGAAGTTTGACATGGTGGAAAGGAAGGCAATGTCGAAAAAATTATCATATTTTAAACCAGGATACCTCAATTGGTTTATTGGTGGGGATTTGAACTGTATAACTCATGGTTTAGAAAAGAAAGGATGGGATGCGTTTTCTTCTCATGATATGAAGGACTTCAATTATTTTTTTGGTGTTCAACGAGCTTATAGACCTTTTTTTTTCTTAGAAACTTTACACATATTTTATCAATAAAAAATGAGAAAAATAATATGGATCACAATGAACCGTCGCTTGAATAACCTCCAAGGCATGGTATCATTTCCTCAAACAAATGTCACTCACATTTCTTGAGTGATCTAAAATCACTCTATGCTCAGATACATATCAATAGGGAGTAAATTAGTAATAATATATTCTTATATTCTACTAATTGGTATTGTGATGATACATTCTTATGAACAATGAAAGATTCCTGGGATCATCTAGTGTGAGGAGTGGTTTGGGAGGGATTCAGTGTTTGTATAAAATTTTTAAAAGAGCACTTAATGGTATGGAATAAAAATCAAATTGATAGTGAATTTGTATTTTATTCTTTAAATAAAGATATTGGAAGTATATAGGGATCTCTCCAAGGGAATTGAGCTGATGAAATATTTACTACATTGGTTAACAAGTAAATATTACTGTCGAAAAAACTAATATACATTGAAAGAATTGAAATAGAGAAGTCTAGGAATATACGGATAAGGGAGGGAGATATAAATACTATATTTTTTCATGTGTGTATTAGGGAATAGAATGTTTTTATAAGAATAAACATTTTTTTGGATGATTTTGCATATATGGATGATGTGGTGGTGGTCCGTAAGATGGTTGATAAACATTTTGAAGACATTCTGGTAGGAGATCACATCATAGAAGAGAATATGAATTATAGGGGGAGAAAGAGTAACATTTACTATAGAACATACCGAGGCTAGTGGAAGATAAAGATAATTAAGACATTGAAAATATTTTAGGAGAAGGGGAGATCAAGGAGGGTATTTTATCCTTAAATAATGAAAGTGCACTGGGGCCAGGAAACTTTCCAATTTCTTTCTATATTTCTATATGGGACATTATTAGGTTGAATGTTATTGATGTGTTTAATGATTCCTTCCATGGGGGAAAACTTACAAGTAAATTTAGTTATTCTAAGCTCATCCTAATTCCAAAGGTCAAGGATCTGATCTCGATTAGTCAAGACAAACTGATATGCCTTTGTATTTTTTTGTACGAAATTTTCACCCACCTCATTAACAGAATTATGGAAAATGTGCTTCCAAAGATCATATAAGAAGAAAAACGTGGGTTCATGAAGGTTCATAACATCCAATGAGTGATTAAAATTTCAAAGGATATGGTGGATGAAATTAACAAGAAGTTTCTTGGCTCCAATATCATGAGTAAGATCGATGTAGAAAAGGCATATGATTGAATAGAGTGGGATTAAATTTTAAAGATAATGAGAAAAGTGGGATTCACTAAGTGGGTATGTGGTATGGAATTTAAGTGCTTTGTATCTCCATGGTTGTCCGTCTTGATTATGGGGAGAATCTTTGGTTTCTTCAAATTAGTTTACATCCTTTATGAAGGTGATCCATTTTCACCCAACCTATTTATTATGGCCTAAGAGGTTCTATAAAGAAATATAAAATGCGATATTTAGAAAAGGAAGATCTTTCCTTTTATAAATAGGTCTAAAAATATAAATATTTATCATCTCATGTTTTTTTGAAAATATTCTGTTCTTCATTAATGGTAGAAAAAAAATCCATTAATAGTTTCAAAAACACTTTAATGACCTATAACAACTGGAGTGGGGAGTGAGTCAATTATTCTAAGATAAATGTATATATTTAAAAAGGATACTCGTATGTTCATGATAAAATCATTCAAGAATGGCTGTTCATGAAAAAATGGGAGCTTCCAATGGAATATTTAGGAGTTCCCATTTGAGATGGGAAAGTCAAAAAGAACATTTTGAAAGACTTTTCAACTAGATTATATGTTGAGTTTGCAATTGGAAGAGTCAACTTCTCTTATTCAGGTGTAGAATCATGCTCATTAATAGTGTTCTAATATCTATTAAAATTCATGTGTTCTCACTCATCAAAGAACCTAAAGGGTCCCTTTCCAGAATTGAGAATATAATGAACTCTTTCATTTGGGACAAAACATTGGAGGGTAAAAATCATTGGTAATCCTATAAAATAATGGTAAGGCCTATTTTTGAAGGGGGTGTAAACCTAAGGATTGTGACATAGAAAATCCAAGGAATGAAATCCAAGATCGCATGGGATATCATTGAAGGAAAATATATTTAGGTTAGATTCATAAGGGATAAATATAGGGAGTAATGGAGTAAATTTATGGAGAATTATGGACGGATCTTGAGTTTGGCCTACTAATTAATAGGATACTTTTGAAAAATTGAAAGATAAATGATGATGAATGATCATGTGGGGTGATATAATATTTTGGAAAGACAATTGGGATATCTAAAATCACTATTTTATAGGGTGTCAAATCATGTAAATCTTTTTTAATAATGATAGTATGCACCTAGTTATCATTAATTCTTTCATTAACATTGATTAAAAAACCATTCATGCATGCATCCATCTGGTTAATGAACCTGATAGGTTTTTTTCTTTGGAAAAAACCTCAGGGCTGTTCAAGGAGTGGGGGAATAGATAATGGTGCAAGGAGATCCCAACCTAGATGAACTTCCTTATTTAGAGAATTAAAAACAAGTCTCTTATGAATGATGATAAGATTAAAATAAGGATAATCTATCTGGATTCACACTACTGGTGTTTTGAGTGATTCCATATGGATATGAGACAACACTAGTTCTTCAAATGATACTCGGCTCATTTTACTTGCTATATCTCAAGCCAACATCTTAATATTCTAGTACAGGTTGGTTCCAACTCAGATTTTACCGCTTCTTAGTTCATGGGGGAATATCATAGTGGGATCAAAACCAAATATCAAGGCATATTTCTCACTACCATGTATTGGTTTCTATGGGAGGTTATGAATAAAGGACAAGAATTCACTCATATCTCTCTACTGTATATTCAGTATCATTCATTATCATAGGTTAAAGAACTGGGTATTTTATTTCATTATGGAAGTTATGCAGATTCTAATAAAGGGTTGATTCTAAGGGGATTGGTTATCATAGAAAATAATAGTAGGGTTTTCCATGGGATATGGATCAAATAGAACCCACCCAACATTGGGTTTAAGATCAATATTGATGGGCTCTAAGTTCAAGGAGTCATCCATGATGGAAGAGGTTCAATGATCCTCATATTCAGCACTTATTATATGAAGGAAAATTCTATGGGGGTGGATACAATATCAATTCACAATGGTCTCTCTTTGATAAGGCTATTCAACATCACTATTGTTGTGGTGGAATCAGATTCCAAACTTCTGGTGTAAATTCTTCTAGACCACACCAAAGCTCCATGGTATCTTATATACCCTCTTCATAAGATGAAATCTCGTCATTGGTCCTGGAATGGAGATTTTACACACTTGGAAGTATAAAAATATGGAAGTTGACACCATTAAAAGTAAGGAGGAAAAACAAAACTCCCTTTGTTTATAATTGTATTGGTTCCTTTCCACAAGATTGTATCATTTTTTTCAAAGGAGATGTGCTAGGAATTCACTATTTTAGACCCCTTGAGTGTTGATCTTATTTTATGAAAATTTAACTATGAATTAATTAGATAAATCAGTAAAATAGCCTTAAATGGGGGTTTTGGTGTATACCTACCCATTGATTAAACTGTCTTGGAAAAAGTATTTGATGATATAAATATCATGATGTCTAAAATCATGACATTAAATATTATCCATCTCCTTTATTGAGAATTTAGTTATTATTATCCATGAGATTACCGTACTGATAATATTGATGGATGCATATTGTGCTCAAGTTATTGATTAAATGACATGTATTTTCAGTTATTTACCTTGATATATTGATTATGAATTATTTAATCATGAAAGATTCCACTATACATAACCGTTACTGAACATTTTATCCCACCCATTATTTTTTTCCCTTTCCTTAGGATATGAAGAAATAATCTTTGAATGTGTTCAAGGATGTAGAATATTTACTTTCACTATGTTGTATTTTTATGTTTTCAATTTTAATGTGTGATTCAAGTATGTATCTAGTTTACCAGGACTAATAAACTATTTGGTCCTTCGGGATGTGATCTCTTGTATCTAGTACCAATGTTTTAAAATAAACACCAAATTTGGGTTATAGGGCTTTGGGTATTTACAAAACCCCTTTATTGGGTTATAATTCTTATTATTGAACGTCTTGCATTCAAGATTGGTTTATTCCACCCTAATATTTTATTTCTTTGCTTTTTATATTCCTTTATATGAAAAATTATGTTTGAATGTGATCCATAACTTTTTATTTTATGACTGAGGTAAATTTTTTTCTAAAAAATATTTTATGGTCTGTGTCTTCATATGAGCATTCTTCTTTATAAAGATTCCATTCTATGTTCTAAAATGGTTTTCCAAATAATTTTAACTATAAATATTTTTTAAAATGAAAGGAAATATTCTTATATTTTTCTAAATTAAAAGTTCAATTTTAAAAAGAAATACTGATCTTAAAAGGGGTTTAAAAGTTCCCTATTTTAAGAAAGGATTTTCAAGTATTTTCATATCTTCTAAAATAAAGTTTTGAAGAAATATTTTTCTTATAATTTTTTTTCTTCTAAAAAACCTATTTTAGTTTTAAATTATTATTTTTAAATTTTTTATTATGATCAAGGATTTAATTTTAAAGAAATTATTTTTAAGGAGTTTTCAAGCCTTTCAAAAAGTGGAATTCCTTCATATTTTAAAGTGTCTTTGCCAATGATATTAAAAAGTGTTTTTTCATCTATGAAAAAATCATTCATTCTTCTTAAGTTAACTTATGGATATTTTTAAGCCACTATACATCTTCTTTCTCTGGTTGTCTTATGAAATTTTCTAGGAATGTATTTTCATGAAACTCACCTCTTTTCTACGGGTTAATTAAGTGATATTTAAAGTATGTATGTTTTCATGTACTAATGGAATATATATGTATGGATTATTATTATATGATGGGTGAGGTCTTATGTTTCCCTCCAATACATTATTTAAGAATTTATATCTCATGATGTGATTATAGGAATCAATTATTGATGATCGATCCACTATTAGAATTAGAAAGTGTTTCCTTCTCCATTATATTTATGGGAATCAGAAAGTGTTTACTGATCCATTTTGTTTATGGGAATCAGGTAGTGTTTCCTACTCCACTATATTTGTGGTAATTAAGTAGTTTTCTTCCTCCACTATGTTTATGGTAATTAGGTAGTGATGCCTGATCCACTATGGGAATCAAATAGCGATTCTTTCTCCACCATGTTATGAGTATAGGGTAGTTATTCCTACTCTACTATTTTAGGATTTCTATGCATATGTTATTTCCATAGCACACTATTATGCTCCATTTCTATGACATGCCATATCATTATTCCTTTGATTATGCTCCATGGATCATATTTAGTATCTCATGATTCTGTAATCTTTGTGATGGTACATGTTTGTTTATTTTATATCACATTCCCTTTTTCATAACTCATGAACAACTATTATTGTCTATTTTCTTTTACTATTATATTTCTTCTATGATCATGTTTTCTCATATGCTTATGATCTAACACTGATGAAATTTTTATGAGTTTTTTCCCTTATTTAGGGTTCAAGATCACCCCTTTATTATGTTTTAATTCCTCAGGTTATAAAGATGAGTGTAACCCATGAGAAGTGTAAAATGAAGTCTAGTATGGTTTAATTATGGAGAAATATTCATAATTATTTTTTAAATAAGATTCCTATACAAATTGTTATCAAAGACACTAAACCTTATGTTCTTTGGATTATGAGAATATATATGAGTTATAATGTTTATATTATGGTAATGTTGTAAAATAAATTTTGGCTCATATCACTTTGTATCAAATACACTGCTTAAAGAAAGTGTTTTTAGCACCAGACCTGAGATTATGGATCTGGGGAACCTCATTTGGAGTCTAATGTAAATGGTCTCATTCTTTTAATAGAGTTATTCATTTTAGGAAGCATCTTATGGTTCCTATATCTTTACAAAATTTTGTTATGAAATACTACCAATATTCTTAGTTCGTTGTATATATAAGAACAAACAAGATGCACTATGATATTAAACATTAGTATTGGTAATATGGAATGAAGTGAGATATTTCAAAGTGTGTTTATTTTTTTACTTTTCTTGTTAGTATGTGAATATAGAACATTATAATTCAATTTTTATTGTTTATCATTTACTTATTCTTGCATGAAATTAACAAAAGGTTTATATGATTTTATTGGACTAACTTAAACCTCCCATATAAGGAGTATTATTTGGGTGATGATTAATATGATGACTAAATCATCTCATTTTTTTCTATCAAAGAATGTATTAAAGTCAAGTATCTTAAGAAATTATATATAAAAAATATTATGAATTTTCATGGTGCTACTTCAGATATCATTTTTGATAGTGATCCCCATTTCACATCTCAATTCTAGAAGGATATTTAAGAGGCCATGGGAACCCAGTTGAATCTTAGATGAGCATATCATCATAATCAAATTGATATTAAGATGAAAAAGGATATTAAAACCATAGAAGATATGTTTCATACCTGTGTTTTGGGATTCATAGGATGTTAGGATAACTATTTATTTTTAATTGAATTCTTATATAATAATAATTATCAATCACCTATAAATACGACTCATTTTGAATATTTTTGTGATCATCCATGTTGATATGATTTATGTTGGGTGGAAGTCGGTGAATACTCCCTAGTGGGGCCAATAATTTTGAAAGAGATGATTGAAAAAATCTAGCTAATCCAAAAATTGTTATCAATGACTAGAAATATTATGTTGATCATTATCGATGAACATTGGAATTTTCAATTGATGATAAGGTATTTCTAAAAGTTTCTCCTTAAATATGATATATAAAATCAATGATTCAAGGTATGTTAATGATTAGATATATTAGACCATTAAATATTATAGAAAAACATAAAATGTTTGAAAATTAGATAATATTACCCCCCAATATGATTTCAGTTCATAAAATATTTTATATTTCACAGTTGAAGAAATATCATCCTAATCCTTTTCAAGTTATTTAATGGAAAGACTTGTATTTAGAGGTGGATTACACTTTTATGGAGAAACTAATATTATTTATTGATCATTATAATATAGTTTTTTAAGGTAAATCTATTCCTTTGGTATAGATTTTTTTGGAATCATGGAAATAATTCTCATGAAACTTGGGAGTGAGTGTTATTAACGTGAGAGAAATGAACTCACCACTTTTATGATTATGAATTTCCATTAGAAATTTATAGGGATTTTTTTTATTTTTGAGAGAATTGTGACACCCACAATGCCGCCAAAAATTATTTATTACACATATTATTTATTTTATTCATTTTAATAGAGTTAACTTTCAACATTTTAAAATTTTATAAAATTTTCTAGAATTCACGTTTTTGATGCCTGATTAGAAGAATAATCAAAGCTGACCATTCATAGTAAAAAAATATAAAAACTGGGAAATGCATTGTCACATGCACGATTTGAGTGATCATGAAATTGAGCAATGTTTTTTAATAAGTATTTAATTTATAAATTTTAAGTTTGAATTTATAGAATGTTCCTCTATTTTACTTATAAGAGATTTTACTACCACCTGAGGGTTTTGGAACTTGAAAATCCTTCCTCCTCATTATACCAATGAAGATTTATCTTTGATATTTGGTGATTATTTAGTGTTAGAGTATCTAAACTCCCATTTTATCTCTTTTTCTGCATCTTCTTTCCTTTTTCCCTAATCTATCCATGATAACCTATAGTTTCATCTTGAGTCTATATATATATTTTTTATTTAAGGTATGTTATTTGATTCTAAGGATATTATTTACTTCCTTGCGGTGGAATAACATTGATTTATTTATTTTATGTAGGTGGTTCTATTATCCATACACTATTTTCCATAAAACTTAATTCTTTCTTATTTATAGCCTATTTTTTAATGATTTATAATCTCTATATATCATCTATATCATTTTTGAAGAAATATGTTTATACTTAGGATTATATTTTCTTTTTTAATTAATAATATATTTTATGTATAATTTTTTCTCACTTGAATTTTATACATCAAAAATTTCTATTAAAAACCATTTTTATGAGTTATTTACTATTTGAGTTTTCGTAATTCTTTATTGGTTTTAAAGTTAATTTTAAGTGGCTTTGAGAAGAATTATTGTTTTTTATATGCTTTAAAGCCTTGTTTGGTTAGTGATAAATGTGTTTTATTATCTCTTTGATATATATAAACCCTAAATTGGTTATTTTTTAAATGCATATGATGTTATAAATTATTTGGTGTGTAATTAATGAATTCTCATGGAATTGATGTTTTTTAAATGGATTTTGAGATTGTGAGATGTGTTATTTTTATTATAATAATTTATGTATATTTATTTGAAACCTCATAGGTGGTTTGGGATTAGAAGGTACCTTAAATATAATTAATCCAATAATTAGGCCTAGATAATGCACTCTAAGTGGGATCCTCTTATCATGATTAGATCACAAATTCCATTTGGGTGACCCTGATCAGGTAAGTGTATAGGATCACATCACTACTAATAAGGTGGTTACATTTTTTGGACTTATATGTTTATTCCCTAGAGTCTTTTATCTAACTATATAGATTTTTTTTAGATTTAAACATAAAATTTCTTGAATGTTTTCTAATTATATCTATCTATTTTTAAAATTATATATTCATTATAGACACTCTTTCACAATTTTATAATATTAGTGTTAAAACTATAATGCGACTTCTTTTTTTTTCTCATTTTAAAACTAACATTTTTATTTCGTATTTGAGTGAGAGTGCATATAATTTTTGAAGGCATCCTACGTGGTTTTATAGTCACTACATATATAAAAAATTTGGTGTGTATATAGTTTTGTTTTTACATGACACAATTAAATGGAAATATCCACTTTGATATGATAGTGTATCTTAGCAATGATAAGTTTGAAAAGGATGTCAAAAGTGAAGGTTAATTACTTGTCATGTGGAGATGGGTTATATTTGATTTCATTTTTAGAGTATATTCTTGGTTTATGTACTCCACCTTGTTGACTATTAATCTCTTTATTTCTTTATTTTGTTTCATTTTTTTTATTTTTTATATATGATATACACTTTATGAATATATGTGATTTTATATTTATTTTTATATTTTTGAGATTTATGTTTCTCATGATTTCTAGTTTATTGTTTCTTTTAAAGGTTTTTAGAGGGATGAAACCCATATTGAATACAGTGTAAGACAAAACCAAAACCCTAAAACAACTAGGATCAATATATATATGGATTGACTAATAAAAATTATTAATGATGGAATTTATACCTATTGATTTTAAATTAAAACAAGAATTTGATTTAAATCACTAAGTAGAAACCAATGAGTTCCTTTCTCCTAGGGATTCCATGGGTTACATGAATATACTAATGCTCAATAAAGATATCCCTGTTAACATGATTTGGTAGAACCTTGTTCATAGGTAGTATATAATTAGAGATAATATGAGTTTCATATTTAATATTTCTAACACAATTTCTCAACAATCTTAAATCTCACACATCAAAAACCATGAACCTCTATATATAGGTCAACCAATGGGACTTAGAATTTTAAAAATTATCTACCTATTCAATGAAATGTTTCACAAAACATTTCATAATGGGTTATCATTTATGATTAACTATTTAATGTTTAAATAATTTAATGGGATGTTAAAACTTATTATAATTTTCATTTGATGACAAACAACCTAACATGAAATCATTTTTAATGAAATATTGAAGGTAATAACACATTATCTCATAATGTGACAATATCATGCATGAGAACCCTAAAATAATGGATTTAACTATGTCATGGAGCTTTTTTACATAGATCAAGACATCTACTATTCCATAGCCTATGTGGTTTTAGTGTATATCTCCATCATCATTAATATATGAGTAGTTTATTATTCCCCATTTTAGTGATTTACTATTTATAATTATATCATTTATAGGCATGACTAATCTACTGTATGGATGTGTTATGCTATATTTTTGGTTGAAATCTATTTTTAATTACTTATTTTTAGATAAGGAAAAATAATTTCAAATAATTGGTTTGATTCCCTTGAAACGTGTTCTAGAATATGACATCTGAAAACATGATTTATGCCTCATGGTAGGTCAACTTGGGTATTAGTTCAGGATGACTCAGGTCGATTTATTATATTCATAATATTTTAATTTAATATATTCAATATAATGAAAGATATAAAAACCCATTAGAAAATCATATAATTAGTCCATGACATATAATAATGAGAAATATTTTGATATATGAAATATTTATCAATTATGAACCAGTTACAAATACATGTTTTTCATGAGTATAGATTAAAAACATCATACCCTAATCATGCATCAAATCATAATGTAAACAATAATTTAAACATAAAACAATATTATTTAATCATAAAAAAGAATAACAATCATATCACATCACCATAACACATTAACTTTGAATTAATACACACATTGAACAATAACACCACTATAAAATTAATATTAAATATCTACAACACATCTAACTTGAGTCCTAACTAGGGTATAACATTAATAAGAGATATATAATATAACACATGTATAGTTTTAAAATCTCACATAAATAAGAAAATCCATAAAGGAGAAATTTAAATGTATATTATATATATATTAAAAACATAACCAAAAAATATTTCTCCCTTTACCAAGAGGAGTTTCATCACAAAACAAAGGATCATGCATTTTCAGGATACCAAACCCAGAGAAGATCATATGTTGTACATCACACACCACTAGGGTATGAAAAGCAATGCTGGATCTTACCAAATAGGCCAATAAATATAAGATAACACACAACTGAGCAGTAGGGTTTTATTAAATATATCACTCAATATTAAAAAAACCACTATCTTCCTCTTACTCTAAATTATAGGGTATAAGAATACTACCATCCAACTCAATTTGAGTATATTGGGTATTTTATTGTTGGTGTTAAAGTCACATTAAATCATTAAATATAGTGTTATCATATGAATAAAATATCATTATACTATTAAAACCTATATTATTATAAAGCATATCAAATCCTCTTAAAATTCCCAATAAGATCAGTGTAGTCACCTGAGTAGGGGGTATTTAGAGTCACCTATTTTTTTTCCAAATTCTAAAGTCATTGGGAATATTTTAACCCACTTATAATTTTAACAACTATTTATAGTTAAAGAAAATGGATCTTTTTATCTTTTTACCTGGAAATTAATTTTTATATACAAGACAATATGGAAACTAAAAGTACTACACAATATTTACAAGGTTGGATCTTAAATATCTCCTCCTTACCATGATTGGGATACCCAAGTCAGAAATTCTCCATTATTATTTTTTCATCAATACATGTAAGATCCCACCCATGTTCTATGAGCACTAAGATATTCTTGAAGCAAGGTAGTCACCATAGGATCTTATGCATGCATCCATGTACTCTAGATGCTTCCTGTAACACCCTGAGATTTTGAGAAATATATTTTTCGAATAAATTTAATCTTTTTGATATTCTATGTTAGAAGAAACACTAAGTTTAGATTTCATTAAAAAGAAACATAGTTTATATTATTTTACACATAACATAAGTTTAGATTGCATTACACATAACACTGAGTTTATCCCACATTACATGCAACATCGATTTAAACAAAATGCGACATACTATTAATATAATATTATTTAATATGATAATTATCACATAGCCATTGAAATGGTTCATATGAATATGATTAACTAAATTATAAAAATATATGGTTTACACATGTATATATAATTAATTACTTTTTGACTAATTATTTATAAATGAAAAATAAAAAACATTTGAAAATAAAGGGAATGTTTTTATGGAAAACTATTTTTATACGTACAAACATTTTTTTATCTCAATAAATTAAATAAATAATTTTTTATGAATTATTATAATGAAATTTATATTTTATATATTCAATAAAATTTTTAACATTTATCTTATGTTTTTTTAGATAAGAGATAAGAATAAATCTAATTTTATGCTTAAAAAATGTATTCTTCTAAAAAGTAATTTTTCCGCCTTTTATGAAATTGTTTTAAAATTAATTTTGGACAATTTTAGAAAATTTATTTGAAACAATAAATTTATTTTTGAAATAATCATATCAAAATTATCTTAGGGTGATGTTTTGAGACTTTTCTTAGTAGATAATGTTTTCGATGAATAATGAAAAATATTGATTTTTATTAAGAATTATTATTTCTTTTAAAAAACTTAAAAACATAAAAATTGTTTTAATTTGGTTTTAAGGTAAAATTATTTCAATTATATATCTATTAATCCATTTTAGTTAATTAAAATCAATTTCATATTGAATTTTGATATAAAACCCTTTTAAACTCTCTTTGGAAAACTGCTTTCTAGTCACATCCGTAGGATTAATTTTAAATTTAATTTTGTGAATTATTTTAATAGAATTTGGAAAAATATATTCCATATTTATAATAATAATAATTTATATTATCTAATAAGGTAAAATTAACTTTTTACCACAATGAATAGTAAAAATAGTAAGAGTTATTTACCACAGTTAAGGTAAAAATGTGGTTACTAGGGTGTTAAGGTAAAAAGATAAGGGTTAAAAATATCCTAAAACATATCCAAAAACAATTTAATTGAAATATTTAGACCTGATATCTTATAGGTTTGATAATGGTCCATTTTTTATCCTTTTTTCATTTAAAAAACGTGGGTACACTATTTTGTTTTAAAAAATTACAATTGTTCCACTCACCTCACTTATAAAAGGACACCCCCTATCCTATCATATTAACACTTAAAAAAACCATTGGATTAGAAAATACCTGAATAAATAAATTCCTTAATTTTCTAATATTATCATATAAATCTTATTTTTTTCATAAATACAACCTAAGAATCTTTTAGGTGCAAACCAAAAGAAGCTGTCTGAAGAAGAGGTAACATCCCTAAACAATAGTTTTATTTTATTTATTTCTACACATCATTAAATTGTTTTTAAACCATGATTATATAATAAACTCATTTTCTTACATATAATTATATATTATTATGTTAATTCCATACCCTTAATCCTTTTACTCTACCATTAAATGGGTTACAAAATCATCATTCATGTGTATGACGAACTACAACCTCATGAACTGATGTTATTAATTTTCCATAACCACATATCAAGGATGGATATAATTAAAAATTTATTTTTTATATATAAAATTTATGAAAGTATTATTATTATGTAATAATGATATCATATGTTACTTCTAACCTTCAATCCTGTGAGAATATGATAACGTTCTTCGTTTGTACAACGAACTACCACCTCATGAAGCGATAAGATTTGTTCATGATTTACATGGAAGGTAATAAGAATGGTTTGAATAACGTTACATGATATATATGAAATAAAAATTAATATCAAATGGTAATTTATTATTTAAATTTATTTATTTCTTTCTATTGGGAAAATGGAAACAACGTTCATACATATGTACGACCTATCATCTCCATGAATGATGCATTTCATTTTCTATATCTAAATTTTATAAATCAATATAATGACATATATACTAAATATATATGATATTTAAATTATGGTTTAAATTATGGATATTATGGAACCATGATCAAATTAAGTGGAACAAAAATCAAAAATAAAAAAATACACAAAAAAATAAGTAGTTATTACTTGGAATGTGAATTAAACATAGAATTGTTAATAAATGGGTAATAAATGGTTATAAGTAAATAATATATGGTATGATATATATAATTATGGTTCTGTAATATATTTATGGTAAAATTATATTTATTATACAAGATTTTATAATGTGTATGAAGGAAGTCGATACTTATGGTAAGGGATTTCCATCTCACTTTTATTTTATTTGAGACACAAGATATATTTATCATGTGTTTATTTTATATGGTGTATATAATTATCATGAATTTATTTTATGATTAATCTTCTAAAAATTATTTGTATTTATATATACATTTTAATATCTATATTTCATGTGGTTTATGGTACAAAAGTTACCAAAGTGCTAAGGGTTTTATGATACAATCTCATCATTTATCGAGAATATTTATGTTTATTCTTTATATGATGAAATATTATGATAAATATCTCAAGAAACTCATAAATGTTTTTCTACTATGTTTATTTCATGAGAATACATGGATTTTATTCATTTTCATCTCTTTATGTACTCATGATTTCAAAATAATGTTTTTAATTGAAACCAACTTTATTTCTCTATTCAGTTGAAAATAATTTTTCTTCCAAAATCATGTTTTCTAAAAATGTTATAAAATATGTTTTTAAATCATAGAAATTATTTATTAAATGAATTTTATCCATTTTTTTAACTTTTTACAGAATTTTTCAAAATGAATCTTCATACTGTTTTCCATACAATACTTGTTTTTATTTTAATGAAAATTTAAAAGGAATATTTGTTTTAATGTGTAAGTCAAAAATGGTATTTTCTATTGTTATGACTAAATCACCATTTTAAATCTTCATTTATAAGTTTCTAAGTTTATTTTCAAAGAAAATGATTTCCAAAATGTTATATGAATTTTTAGTTTTAAAAAATTATTTTCAAAATGGAAATAATATTTTCCTAAAGAAATGTTTTAGATGATTTTAAAGCTTCCTTTATAAGTTTTCCGGGCTGTTTTCTAAGAAAAGAATTTATGAAAACGTTTTGTTTTTAAAAAAAATTTCTTCAAAGAGGAAAGGATATATTCCTCAATAAATTTTCTAAGTGATCTTTCAAAATCATTTTTTATCTAAGATGGAATCCT
Source organism: Viscum album (assembly GCA_963277665.1). Classification (NCBI taxonomy): domain Eukaryota; kingdom Viridiplantae; phylum Streptophyta; class Magnoliopsida; order Santalales; family Viscaceae; genus Viscum; species Viscum album. The sequence goes on from OY728131.1 coordinate 929,934,916, forward strand.
TTGATGTTACTTATGCTTTATTGGGGATAAGATTAAATGATACCATCCTTATTATTTCTTTAGATGGTTTTTGTTTATGTTGATGAAATGATTATAAAATCAATTTATTTTTCATGGGTTATTATATGGTGAAATGATGAAATTATTATAAACCATTTTCTCTTTACATAGGATATAATGTGATGATATGATGAATGTTTTATGATATTATGGCACACATAAGTATAGTTTTCATTATGAGATGAGTGGGACCTATATATACCTCTAATTAATTGGGTAAAGATTTATATTTCATGAGATAACAATGTGAAACAAGTCTATTGGCTTGCTCCACTATAGAAAACATGTGTGCCCTGATCTACTATAGGAAACAGGTGCATCCTGATCCATAATGGGAAACAAGTGATAAGTCCTGATCCACTATATTGATGGTATTGCTAGTTAACTTTGAAATATGAAATGATTTTTTCAATATTTATTACAGTTCCACACTTTTATGAAATTATATCATGGTTAATTATTCCTTTATGATGATTTCTCACACTTATGGGCCATGTTTTTTGAAATGATAACTTTTTATGCCATGACTCATGTTTATGATCTTTGAAAGTTTGAGTGTGAATTTCCTAAGTTATGTTCATAATCACATACCATTATGATTATATTATTATTTATTAAGATCATATATTTACATATCCTATGTTTACCCTTACTAAGAATATGAGCTCACACTTTCTTATGTTTCCTTCCCTAGGTTATAAAGAAAGGTTTAGGTAGGATATTTATAAGATGAGTACTATCTGCAAAGATATCTATTTGAGATATTGAAGAAATTTTTTTAAATAAGAATACTTTGTTTCTTTTCTTTAAATACACTAGATTATTATGGTCCTTGGGTGTGTGTTTTTGAAATTTATTGAATATTCAACTAAAAATATGTGATATTTATGTATAAAATTATGGGTCTGTATAGATGGTATTAGAGGAAAGGTTTAGTAAATAATTATATATTAGGATTAGAAATACTTTAGTGAGATACCTAGGGATATTCCTAAGTATATATATAGGGATATTTCTAGAGATATGTCAAGGTATATCTCTAAGGATAAGTATATGGATAATTCTAAGTATAGGAAACTATCCTGAAATTTTGGGGAAGGATAGATAAATGTGTTTCCATGAAATTACATCTCTTTATGGATAATAAAAGTGAATGTGAATCTGGTATAGAGGTACCTAGGGGTAACAACTCTAAAAATGGAATATTGATCCATACTCGATCATCACCTATTGAATAAAAACAAACCTTACAGCACACCTAGTTTGATACTCCTAGGGGATATTCTTTGGAAATTAACAAACTCTTTATAAACAAACATGAAAGATTTAAATAATGAACATGAATAACCTAGGTTAAGCCTTATGCGACATTGATTTAAAATAAGGTGTCATGATTTAGACATCCTATAAATCATTATTCACATTTATATAGTTTTTCACTATGATTAGTGTTTCTCACACTATACTTTCTGGTTTTAATCAATGGATTGAACCTGAAGAAACCATGTTAATACTGACTGTGATAGAAAATAAAATCATTGCACTCCCAAGAAAACAAATGTTATGGGAGATGGAATGAAAAATATTTTTTCTACAAAACATTCTCAAGCTATGAATCATGATGAACTTACAAACAAGAAAATGAGAGAACAACGTTCTATTAAGTCCTTCATGATGAAACTTACACATTATTTTAGTGGTTATACTGATCCAATAGTTTCTGATCAATGGATCAATAACAATGGAAAGATATTTTCTATTCCTTAGTGTTTGTATCATGAAAAATTCATTTTGTCTATTTATCATTTGGAAGGAAATGTATACCAATGGTGTACTCTTATTAAGAACACAAGGGAATACGAAGAAACTAAATATATGTAACATGAAGAGTTTAATGGGATAATTCTAATTAAGTACTTTCCTCATATTCTGTGGAAAAGTATAGAGAAATAATTCCTTGATATTAATATAAAGGATGATGAATCTATTGGTAATTATGAAGCTAATTTTACAAGACTTTCAGGGTATTCATGGGGTTACTCATCAGCCCCGAAGAAAAAATTGATTGATTCTTTTATAGCCCAAAACCAAGTCTTTGAAAGTCCTTGGTTATAAGAGACTTTTGTGGAAATAAAGAAGTTATTAGGTGTGTAATTAAGGTAGAAATTAAAATTTTATATACCCACTATTCCTATTTTTTTGATAAGAAAAGGAAGATTGAGTCTCATGAAAACTCAAATGATGAAAATAAATTCCATCCATAAGCATTCTAGAAATATGGGAAGAAGAATCAAGGTAATTTCTTAAATAGAATAGGGAGGTGATTTAATGGTGTATAGTAAGGTCATACAGCCTATAAATGTAGAAATTTGATTAATGGGAAGATTATTGCAATGGAGTATAATAGGATGGCAACTAATGCACCACCTGTACTCTAGTGTTTAAAGAGAAAGAATTTTGGGAATTATGAAAATAAATGCCCCAATATAAGGGAAAATGTGGATAATAAGCCACAAAAACCTCTAAATACAAAGAAAAAAGAAAAATTTTATGCAACCACAATAGATGAAGTAAATAATGATAATTATGGAACACTTATCCTACCCTCATTATTTGGTAATTTCAAGTTTTATTTTGTATGAATGAGCCCTATGGAAATATTATTATTCATACTTTAGTAAAATTTCATGTGATTATCTCTATCCACATGGATTATGGAATAACGGAATTACATTTTATATTATATTGATACAAGGATGAACCCAATATTCCAATGAAAATGTTTTTGTATAAGATAAGAGCTTATATAAGGAATAAAGGGTGAATTAACTTTTTCAAGTGTATATGTATCTATATAAGATTAAATTAAGAGTTATGGATACAATCATGGGTTTATTAGTTTAAGGTTGATCATTAGTTCAAAATCATTAACACCCATTTTTAGGTTTTACATGATGATAATTTATCAAGATTAAATATATTTTAAGAGATATTTATGAAAATACAACCCTTTGGTTTTGTATATATTTTAGTGACAAAGTTATTTAAGAAGGAATGAATTTACACTTTGTGGACATATGATTATAGGTATTGGTATAGTTTGTTATAATTTAGGTTTTATATTAACTTTTATGTTTAGGTAATTATGGGTTATAGTTGATTACCTTAGAAAGTCATCAAACATTGTTGGTATCAGAGAATATTTATCTCTGGATACTCTTTCTATAATATAAATTAGGAAAGTAGTAAGGTTTAATAGAGTGCCGCATTCCTTATATTTTATTGGGATCTAAAGTTTACCTTAAAGTTTTGATGAAGTCTTCTGCAAGATCTTGTTATAGAGTTGAGTTTTATTACTACATATCATCCTCATAAAGATGATCATTATGATAGAATAATTCAAAACCTAGAGGATATGCTAAGATATTTTTTTTATGAATTTCAAAGGTGATTGGGATCAAAACCTTACTCTACTTGAGTTTTCTTGAAACAATAGCTTCCAATAAAGAATTAATATTGATCCTTATATATCCCTTTATGAAAATAATTTTAGAACTCCAACGTACTGGAATGAATTTGTAAAAAGAAATCTATGAGACCCAAGTAAGTTTATGAGATGATAGAGAAGGTTAGATCCATTTAGAAACACATAATGATAGAAAAAATTTGATAGAAATGTTATGATGATAATCATCATAATGATATATAATTTTAAGTTGGTGAGAAGGTCTTTCTATTAATTTCTCTATAGAAGAAAGAAGGTAAACTAATCCCTAGATATATCAGTCCCTTTCAAATATTTTACCGTATTGAGATAGTATCTTATCATTTGGTGCTTCAACCAAATATCTCTCAGGTTTACGATGTGTTCCATGTACCTCTCCCAAAGAAGTACATACTCGATCCTTCACAGTTATTAAACTCATAGGTCATACCGCTTTAGTAAGATATTTTTTATAAGGAATAATCGGTTGAGATTCTGGATCATATAGAGAAAGTGAAACTAAACAAGACCACTCTCTTGGTCAAGGTTTTGTGAAAAAGCCACCAACTTTAGAAATATATGTGGGAGAATAAGGATGTAATGAGGAATAAGTATCCTTAGTTTTTGGTAACAAAGGGACGAATTTTGAGGGCGAGATTCATTTTAAGGGGGTAGAATGTAACACCTTGAGATTTTTTGAAATATATTTTTTCAAATAAATTTAATCTTTTCAATATTTTTTCATTACACACAACACCAATTTTAGCTTGAATTAAACAAAACTTTTAGTTTATCTTTCATTACACATAACACTGAGTTTATCTTGTGTTACACACAATACTAAGTTTATCATGCGTTATACAAAGCATCAAATTTAGACGAAACATGACATGATATCAAAATATTATTATTTAATATGATCGTTATCACATAATCATTGTAATGGAAGGTATGAATATGATTAACTAAATTATGAAAATATAAGGTTTACCCATGTATATATAATGAATTACTTAGTGACCAATTAATTATAAATGAAAAATAAAAACCATTTGAAAATAAAGGGAATCTTTTCATGAAAAACTATTTTTATGCACAGAAGCATGTTTTATCTCAATAAATTAAATAAATAACTTTGGGTGAATTATTTTAAAGAAATTTATATATTATATATTCAATGAAATTTTTACATTTATCTTATGTTTTTTGTAGACAAGAGATAAGAATAAATCCAATTTTATTCTTAAAAACTGTGTTTTTCTAAAAATCCATTTTGTTGCATTTTATGAACTTATTTTAAAAATATTTTTTTCAAACTTTTAGTAAATTTATTTGAAAAAACTAAATTCTATTATGAAATAATAATTTCAATATTTTCTTAGGGTTAATATTTTAAAATTTTCTAAGAAGATAAAATTTTCAATAAATATTGATAATACTGGTTTTTATTTAGAATTTTCATTTCTTTTAAAGAATTTAAAAAATTAAAAATTATTTTAATATTATTTTAAAGGTATAATTAATTTAATTATATATATATATATTAATCCAATTTAGTTTATTATAATCAATTTAATATTAAATTTTTATATAATTTTTTAAAGTGTTGAAGATTTTCTCTTAGAAAAACTCTTTTCTCATTACATCCACGAGATTAATTTTAAATTAAAATTTTCTACTTCGATGAATGAAATTTGGAAAAATGGATTCCATATTTTTAATAATAATAGTTTATATTATCTAATAATTTTATCTTAATTTTTGACCATAATTAATTGTAAAAATAGTAAAAATTATTTACTACAGTTATGGTAAAGATGAGTTTACTAAACTAAAATGATAATGGTTAAAAATGACACAAAACATGTACAAAAAACATTATATGCACATATTAAGTCCTTATATATTATAATTTTTATAATGTACCGTTCTATATGCTTTTGTAATGTGAATAATGTGGGGACACCTTTTTCTTTTCAAAAAATGACAAGTGTTCCACTCATCTCACTTTTAAAAGGGTACCCCCTCTCTTATCCTCTTCACACTTCCAAAAAAAATTTGTTCAGACAATACATGAAAAAATAATTCATTAATTCTATCCTATCAACCTATAATTCTTATTTTGGTTAGAAATCCAACCTAAGAAGCCTTTTGGTGCAAACCAAAATAATTTCTTTGAAGAAGAGATAACATCATTAACTTAGCATTTTATTTTATTTCTTCCTCCAACTCATTATATTATTAATAAAAATTTATTATATAACAATATAATAATATTATATATATTTTTATATTATTATTTTAAATTTAATAACCTATATCCTTCTCATATTCCATCAAATGGGTCATGAGATCATAATTCTTATGTACAGCGGACAACCACCTCGCGAACCGATGTTATTCATTTTGCATAATCACCACTCTAAGATGGATATAAATATGGATTTATATTTTATATATAATATTTATGATATTATTATACTTTTTTGAATCATTATATCACATGTTCCTTCTTACCTTACTTTCCATGGGAATACGATAACATCGTTCGTATGTATAGCAGACTACCGGATCACAAAGTGATATGATTTGTTCTTACTTTACATGGAAGGTAATAAGGATGAATTTAATAAAAATATGTGATATATATGATATAAAAATTATTCTATAATTTTAATATATTATTTACCTTTCTTTCTTTATTTTATTTGGGAAAATGGAAACAACATTCATGCTTACATACGACCCAACATCTCTATGAACAATGTATTTCATTTTCTATCTATAACTTTTATGGATCACTATAAAAACATTTATAATAAATATATATTATATTTATATCATGGTTAAAATTATGGATATAATTTAACCATGATCAAATTAATAATACCAAAAATAAAAAAAATCAAAACATACATGAAAAACAATGTAGTTATTGCTCGAAACACGAATTTTACAGAGTTGTTAATAAATGGGTAATAAAACATGATAAGTAAATAATACATGATATGATATATATTTTTATTCTTATTTAATATATTTATAATAAACTTATATTTATTAAATATTAGGTTCAAACATTTATGAAGGAATTTGATACTTATGGAAAGAAATTTTCGTCTCACTTTTATTTTATATGAGACACATGCCATATTCACCATGTGTTTATTTTATGTGGTGTATATACTGCCCATAAATTTATCTATGATGATTATATTTTAAACTATTAGTATTTACACATCCATTTTAGGATTTATCTTTCATGGGGCTTATTGTAAAAAAGTTACCAAAGTGGTAAGGGTCTTATGATACAATCTCATCGTTTATCGAGATTATTTCTGTTTATGATTTTGATGATGAAGTATTATGATCCATCTCTCAATAAACTCATTAGATTAATTATACTATGTCTATTTCATTAGAATTCACGGTTTACCTTCATTTTACTCTATTTATATAATCAAGAGTTCAAAATAATATTTTTAAAGAAAATCAACTTTATTTCTCTCTTCAGCCAAAAATCATTTTTCTTCCAAAATCATGTTTTCTAAAAATGTTTTAAAAAATGTTTTTAAATCCACCAAATGATTTATTAAATAAATATTTAACCATGTTTGACCTTTTTACAATTTTTTTTAAATGGATATTCATGTTTTTTTCTAAACAATTCATGTTTGGATTTTAGCAAAAATGTGAAATGAATATTTATTTTAACATGTAAGGAATAGACATTATTTTCCACCATCATGACCAAATAATTATTTAGAAGAATAATTTATTAGTTTAAAATTTTATTTTCAAAGAAAATGATTTCCAAAATGTTTTATGAATTTTTATTTTTAAATTTTTATTTTTAAATGGAAAGGATATTTTTCTCAAGAAAGGTTTTAAATAATTTTTAAATATTTCTTTATAAGTTTCCAAGGTTATTTATAAATAAAAGTATTTTTAAAATGTTTTATGTTTTAATTTTTTTTTAAAAATTGTAAAGGTGTTATTCATCAAGAAATGTACCAAGTGATATTTCAAAAATCATTTTCCATCTAAGATAAAATCCTTTAGGTTACTTATTCTTAGTGATAAGATTGAATGACACTGTCCTTTTTATTTTTTTGGATGGTTAATGTTTATATTGATGAAATATTTATGAAATTAATTTGTTTTTAGTGGGTTATGATATAGTGAATTGATGAAGTGTTTATGAAACCCATTTTCTTTACATGAGTTATGATTTGATGATATGATGAACATTTTATGATATTGTGGAACACATAAAGTATGGTTTTCATTATGAGATGGATGGGTGCTATATCTCCCTCCAATGAATTGGGTAAATATTTATATCTCATGATATAATAATGGGAAATAAGTTGATGAAATTGATCCACTATGGTAAATAGGTGTGTCCTAATCCACTATGGGAAATAGGTGTGTCCTGACCCACAATGGGAAATAGGTAATAAATTTTTATCCAATATATTGATGGTATTAGTAGTTAACCTTGAAATATGAAGTGTTTTTTTCTATATTTATAATGGTTCCACACTTTTATTAAAAAATATCTTTGTTATTGATTGATTTATGAATATTTCTCATTCTTATGGGCCATGGTTTCTGAAATTATAAAGTTTTATTCCATAACTCATGTTTATGATCTATGATAGGTTGGGTATGAACGTCTTAAGTTAAGTTCCTGATAATATACCCTTATGATTAGTTTATGATTTCATATGATCATATATTAATATATACTATGTTTACCTTTACTGAGAATCCTAGATAACCGTTTCTTATGTTTCCTTTATAAGGTTATGAAGAAAGGTTTAGGTAGGGTATGACTAAGAGGATTATTATGTGAGAAGATATTTGTGGGATATGTTGAAGATGTTTCATGAAATAAGAAGATCGTGTTAATAGTATCCAAAGACACTAAAATATTACAATCCTCATGTGTGTGTTTATGAAATGTATTGAATGTTCATCTAAAAAGATGTGATATTTATGTATGGAATCCTAGGTTTCTATAATGCCGACTAATAATGGGGGTATAGGGTTCTACCATTGGGAGACTATACCCCCATATAAATGTTCACAATAACATAGAATAAATTACCCAAGAATCATCTATAAACATATTAGAGTATATTAAAGTAATAAAAATATCATGATTTATCTAAATGGACCTATAGAATCATACAATCATACAAACTCACTGGTCATCAACCAAGATGAACACATATGAAAAATGAAAAAAATAAAAAAATAAATGTACAAGAGGATATACCACATCCCCAAGCCTCACCTCATGAAAAATCCAATTCCATCAAAGCTATTTAGTTGAATAATATAGTCTTAGGCCTCTCCCCAACTTTAACCTGAAATCCATGAAGTCTAAATGGGTACCCAAGTGTAATCATGCTCGAGTAGGGTGTGAGTATAACTCAGTAGGGAACCACCAGCATGGTCACATACATTACCAGTAAACTAATTATATATATGCGGTATGATTAGAAAATAAATATAGCTATAAAATAATAAATAAATATCCATTTCAAATTCTTAGGTTCTACTATTAAACCTTGTATTTACCCAAACCTAGTTTGGCCAATAGTGAGTTGTCTTTGAGCACATTTTATGATAATACCAACCAATATAAGGAAAAAACAAAAACCCCAGGAGGTTAACCTAGGTGGTCCAGGTATTGATCATAAAGATGATCTCTAGGGGTGGAACTAGGTGATATAATAGTAATATAAAACATCATTACAAATACCTATGGGAAAAATCCTAGGTGTTAAAATAATCATCAAGGTCCAAGATAATACCTAGGAGGTAATCCTAGGTGAATAATAATCATATCAGGTGTCATCATCAACTCCTTGGGAGATAACCTTAGGAAATCACAGTAATAATAACCATGAATCACCACAGACTCATAAGGGGATGACCCTAGGATATCATAATAATCATAAGGCGCTATCTCTGATTCTTAGGGGGATGAACCTAGGACATTATAATATCCATTTAAAATAAATTTTTTATCCAAGGATCCTATAAAAGTCATCCAAAAATATTAGGAATAATTTCTGATTCCTAGGGGGATGACCCTAAAAATCCATAATAATCATGTATAACTACTAGATCCAAGGATTGTGTCCTAGGAATCCATAAGTATCAGAAATAACCTCCAATTCCTATGGGGATGACTCCAAGAAATCCATAGTTATCAGGTATAGTGTTGATTCAGGTTATAAAGTGACACCCACAATCATCACTATAAATTTTTACATATGCACCCTATATGGGGTCAATGTCTAATTGAGCCACTTATTGGAGTCCCTTAAGTCACACCATATCTAAGAAACTCTTCCAAGGTTCCTTTATCCCAAATTCAAGTCTCGGTGCGCACGATCCTTTAATTTTTTTGATCAGCTTGTAAGTCGGTTCTCTTCCATGATCTCATTTCCTTTCTCATTAAAAATACACTTGGATGAGTCACCATGTTCTTGTTTGTTATTATTTAGTCACTCTACTAACTCCTATAAAATACAAAGAGTTCCATTTTGTTTTTCTATTTTTTATTTGTCTTGAAAAAATGTATATCTTCTAAAATATTCCCATAGGATTGAGTAACTCTCTTAATTTTCTTATTCATACTCATCTCATCCTTCTCAGTAACTTAGCTCGAGCTTATTTTCTTTAGAATTATATCAAAAAATTCATAGAAAAATACAATTTTTGGGTCCAAGACATTTTAATCACTAGAATTTAACTTATAACTTGATTAATTTTTCTATGGAGTAGTCCGAATGGCCACTTATCATAGGTAGAATTATTTGTATGAAATAATCAGTAAAATGAATAGTGATAATTCACTATGGTGTGGTCTTGTTCATGTCATATATCCCTATGACGTAGTACCATATTCTATGGTGTGGAGATAACTCATAATTTATCTTATTAATTATAGATAAAAATGTATATTCACCACAGTTTCCACCTTATCTCAACCATATTATACCAAACTTGGATCATAGATCTTCAAAGCATCATGATATATATATCATATTATAAATACTCAAGAATCAATTGAAACTACTTCCTTATATAGAAATTAAATATAGAAATATCAATCTATAATCTATAATATTCTCAAATTTTTATTAATTAAACTCCATTATATGGGCCATAATTATCTCACGAGTTAGTGAAAATCTTATATGCATAGCTGGATTACCTTTTCTATTTTTAAATGTTTGCGTGTAACTCAATTTACTTTTTCCATTTTAAATTATATTATATAAAACATAATCTTACCTCTATGTAGATGAATTCTTTTACATATTGGTCTAATGTAGATGAATTACCTTCCCCCATTTTCAAAATTCCAATATGAGAATTGATTTTTCTATTTTTCTTAAAACAACACCGAACTTCTTCAAATCTAATTCGAGCCTTCTCAATCACTATAAGACTGAATCTAAATCCCATTTAGAAGTTTATGATTTTTGAATCACTAAATATTTTTTTTTTCATAATTTTAATCAAATTATATCTTCAAATATTAAATATGGATTTCTTGAATTTCAGTATTCATCTTTTCTCAATATTTACTAGGTGTTAAATGAAACTTATTCTCAGTACTATTGACACCCATAAAGAGTGAGTTTACACTTAAAATTAAGCAGATCACACATAAATAGGTTATAAATTGACACATACAAAACTATATATTGAAACATATGATCCATTGAGATGATACATATATAGGGTATAAATAGATGATTTTTTAGTACTTAAATTTAAAATTTTAGACATATTAAAAATGGAACTAGATCTACCCAAATAATCTCTAGGAATTATAATCCTTTTAAAATCATTTATCTAATTACTTGGGTAATTATTTTCTATTTAAGATAGATTTCAAAAATTTCAATCAGAATATTTCATTTCATTCAGACAATTCAAACCAACAACCAACATCAATATTATCCTCTTCAATCATAGTGGGGATATAATAGGCAACACCTAAACATTTCTTTAGCACTTTTATGTAATATGAGGTATAACTCAAAAAATCATCTAATTTTTAGGGATTCCCTTAGAAACTATCCATTTTTATGTTCTAAGGTAGTTGATATATATTCTTATGTATTTTTAATATAATAATTGGTCCTTTTTATTTCCACAGAAGATCACTCAATTATTATTTACCTATCATGCATGGGAAAAATTTAATTAATTTATTGGATGGATACTATAATACATAAAAAATAATTATCAATATACACTATATCCCACTTTGTACATTTACAATAAATACAATATAATAATCACATAATATACAAGGGAACTTAACCTCTTTTACCCACCCAAATAACATTCACTGTCATACACACACATCTTAGATATAAATATTCATATCTCATAACATCATGAAAAATAAAATATAAGAAATAAAATAATCATAAATCATATATGTAAATTATAGATTACTTCACAAAACAATCATAGTTGATCAATCACAAGACATGTCACAATCATAATTCACATATCAAAATCATGAAAAAAACCTCACACAAATCTAGAGTTCACAACATAAAATTAAATACATAAAATAATTATGTCACTTTAAGTGTATAATTATTTTAATTTATAAAATAATAACATAGATATATCACATTTATCCAACCATTCCCCCTTTTCATAATATTATTAATTTTGTTACACTTTCAAAACTTTTGCATAGATCTATATCTAGTTTCTCATATAATGCTACCATTGAGATCAATTGGTTCCAAAATATGAGAAACTAATGTTTATTTTTGTGAATTTAAATCATATATTATAAATAGAAAATATATTAATTAGTCAAAAAATCAAAACAAATAAATTCTTTCAATTATATGAATTTCACTTTTCTAGAATCACAAAAAAGTATAGCATTTATAACATTATTTTCAAACATAATTAATACCTACTTGAATATATTTCTATAATCATAGGAAAAATTAAAATACATGTTATGGTTCTTCCAACCCAATTATATTGTGATCAAAAGGGTAGTTTAAACCACACACATTACAAAATTTTTATTATATGACATTATATATTATTATTTTATTATAAATACATTGTGTGGGATACCACATGTCATGCCCAATATATATTATTCTAGTTAATTAGAAATAAAGAATCTTGAATAATATATAAATGTCACATAGTAATGTGTACACTATTACACAATCATTTTTATATAGACACATTGTATGTCATATCACAGTGAAAAAAATTATATGAATATCACAAGATCATGTCCCTCTATACACATTATGTATATTACTAGAAATGTGGTGAAAACACAAAAAATTTACCATTATTGGTCCAACTAATATTTTATGTTTAATTGATTTAATCAGATTCATTTTTCCTTGATCTATAAAAAACTTCATATTCAGATACAAATTTATCAAAATAAATCAATTAACACAGCTATAGATCGAGCTTTTATCATCAATATAAATGAATTATATCAGTATGAAAAAAGTGAAGATGTTTCAATTACCATTAAAATCTAGTAAATTTTTTTTATAGAAAACACTGATAAATGAACCATTTTATCAATGATTTTTAGCATTGATAGAAATTGAATTTATCATAAATAGTTTTATCAGTGATTTTTTAGTGCTGGTAAAGTGTGAATTTATCAACACTAAAAATCACAAATAAAACTTATAAAATATTTTTTAAAATTATTTTAGGTACAACTTTCCAACCCACCACCACCCCTTTATCAATTTTCATCCCCTCACCAATACTCATCCCTTCATTAGCACTCACCCCTACTCATCCACACACATGCCTGTACCCGTAAGGATTCAAAATTAAGACCTCCACATGCAAAGAGAATGCCCTTACCATGGGTCCATATTGTTTTCTTCTATAATTTGATATATATATATATATATATTTATATATATTTACACACACACACACATATTATCTTTATATATATATATATATATAATTTTTTATATACATTTTAAAATATGTTTGTGTGTGTGTGTAATTATGAGTCTGTATTTATATTTATATCTATAAATGTACATATTTATATTTATTTAAAAATATTACATATTAATATTTATTTACATATATTGTAATATATCCATAAATATATTTCTTTTTTTAACACACAAACACACAAAAATTTTTATATATAAACAATAGATATAAAAATTTGTATTAGTATAGCATATTCATACCATTTTACTGGGTAAATAAAATAGATAATTTTCTATTTTAAATAAAATGGATACTTATTTTTTATTTACATGTAGTTTATAAATTTAAAAAGATATTTTATATGTGAATATGTTTAAATATTTATTTATATAATTAAATATTTATATGTAAATATATAAAAATATGTATATATATGTATATATTCAATTATAAATAACACTAAAATATGAAAAATGATAACATTTGAACACTATAATATCCATATAAAAGCAATCCTTGATAATAAATTCAGTCTCTATTGAAAAAAGACAATAAGAACCTCTTAAAAGATGTTGAAATTCCATTGAATACTCAAAAATTAGGGTATCACAACTAAAAATCAGTTTTGGAGGTATTCCAGGCCTTTTCTAACCATGAAAAAATAGGGATCAAGCCCCTCCTAGGCCAATCAATGTAGATATTTTCATAAACTTAAATTTGAGATCTTGTAGAGCCCAAATAGACCCCTATATTAAAAGTTATTTCCTTTTGAAGTTAAATATCTATTTTCAACTTTTCATAAGATATTAATTAATTTTTAATATTTTCTATGATGAAATTTTTGTTAAATTTCTATTACTTGATACTAATTATTGAGACCAATCCTGAAGTTGCACTAAATAGAAGTTGGAGTGGTTCTACCTAGGTTTTTCTTTTGTTTGCAACACCTAAATCCACCTTAATTATGACCATTGATGGGATGTTCTTAATGAATATAAAGGAAAAAAGTTAGTAGATATACTAACATTGTCTTCAACTTGTTTGAAGTGATTTTGAGATATTTGAGGAAGACTAAATTTGGTTTAAAGATGATCCTGTTTGAAGAAAAGAAAGTCTGAAATTTTTAGATTGAGCATTAATGGTTTCTTCAAATATTCTAATGCAGTGGTTTAAATTTGGTTGTCGATTTAAATTTGATCATGTGATCACTCCATAATTAGTTATGCTCTCATTTCAATTTTGGTCATGCAGTCACTCTAGATTTAGTCATGTGGTCTCTCTATTGCTGGTCATGAATTCATTCTATGAATTTTCATGTGGTCACTCGAGAGTTGTTCATGCAATAGACTTAGAGTTATTCTTGAAGTCAATCCAAAGTTTCTCATTCATTCAATCCAGATTTGGTCATGTGGTCGATTGCAAAATGGTCGATAAGATTGTTCATACAGTCACTTTATACAGTCAGTCCCATGATTAGAATATTTTTAATGAAATCCCATGAGAAAAAGAAAAGTTTATAGATTTTAATATCTTAAGTTTTTTTTTCAATAAAGTGATATTTGATACTTTTTATACTGATTAAAACATCACAAATTTAGCTTGATTTTGAAACCAATATGGTTCTAGATAAGCTGTTATTCAATGAAAAATATATATCATGATTTTTTTTCATGATTCAAGATGGTGTAAATAAGTAGAATAAATCATAATATTTTTTAGTTAAAAAATGATGATTCTATGAACATAGTTCATGCATACATGTATATATATATATATTTATTGCATGTGATTATTATAGATATTAGAGGAATTCCATGATAATTTTGATCTTTATTCCATGCATACAAATTGTTTTTAAATACTTAGAATATCATGGAAATAAGGATCTTTTTATTCGATGTTTTTATTAGGAATAATGAAAATATTATGTGGAAGTTTCTACATACAATCATTTCATATAGTTAACACATGGTCTATAAAGAGTTAAGTAGTAGGAGTCTTCACATTTAAAGATCCATGTCTATAGCCGAATTAAAATTCAAATTATCGTAACTACATTTTGATAGATGGAAGACAAATCTTGAGAGAATTAATTTGAGAATATTATTCATGTAAATTATTTGTGAATATATATTATTTTGTTTAAGCAGTATATTGATTCAATATTTCTTGAAAATAAAACAAGAAGTCAAGTTAGTCGTGAAGTTCCTATCAAGGAGAGAGAAAGAGAGAGGATAAGCTATTGTTGACACTATTATTTGAAAATTATTATTATTGATGATGATTTAGTCAGTCTGTGAAGTTTTAAAATACAATGATGTGCATGTGATTTGAATAGAATAAGGTCTCAACACACCCGAAAACTAGATTATTATATGTAATAGATAGATATATTTTTTACCTGAATATTTATCATTTTATTAGTGCATGATGCACTGACTATGTGGGATACTCTAATTGTATTGGATTCACAATATAGTCATGAGACTTTTAAGTAAGTTTTAAGGATTTTACCTTCCCACAACGATTCAAAAGTTTTTATTAGTGGATTTTATAATCATAGGTTTTACCAGATCATTCCAAGTTTTATCTACTCACATTGATCAATGAACCTTATAAACTTTTTATTCCCTACCTATTTGTGCTTGTGTGTGAGAATAAAAAAAATCAATTCAATCAAACAATTTATAGAGGTAGTTTAAAGTGATAAAATAAAAAATTTATTAATCACTGATTTACCCCCTCTCAGTGATTCCACTAATCATGTGTTCCTACAAGTGATATCAAAGATAGGATTCCTTTGATTGGGTTTTGGTTGTTTGAAGTTTTTTATTTTCATTACATATCTCAGTTTGAAGTAGACACTAATCTCTATTATGTTTAATAGATAATTTTAATTCAGTGAATATAAAGGGGATTACAATATTTAATGGGAAGTGTTTTCATATTTTTAAGGACATGATGTTGTCTTATCCTTTTATATTAGTTATGATTTACTAGAAATTCAAAATAATGGCTTTTTCCCCCTTTATTAAGGTGTTTTCATTACTATAGCAGATAAGAGTAATTTAGAAAATTATGGTCATGCTAAGAATGCTATTTTATCTTATATTTCAAAGAGTGAATTTTTGAAAGTTAAAGGGACCAAAACAACAAAATATGTTTTTGATGAACTTCAGAATATCTTTGAAGGAAAGACTATAGTGAAGAGGAATAATTTGGATTTTTAGAGACATAATTATGAAGACCTCTATATGAATGATGATGATACTATTGATAGTTTATTCAAAAGCGTAAATAAAGTTGTGAGTACTTTTGGAGTATATGGTGAGAAGTTGGAAGATTATGTTATTATTAAAAATATTTTATAAATATTATTACATAAGTTTTATAATAAAACGTAATATTTTGAATAAAATAATATGGGTGATATTTCTTATCACAACCCGACCCATGTTGGGGTTCGAGCTGTAACAACCCCAAGGCCACCTCCATAGGCCAGGGGGTGGAAAAAAGCATTGAAGGCATAATAACTCAGGGAGGCCTTTTCCTAAGTACCTATACACACACACATAAAGCCAACTCGATGAAAAAGTGTAGAGGGGAAGAATTAATAAATGTAACTTGTTGTAAATAAACCAAAACATTCATAGAACACTAAAAAATATATGAGTATAGTAATATAAAAAAGGAAAAAGGAAAAAATACACGCCCCACCAGAAATAGTTTCCCAACTTAATAGAAAATTGTGAAAGTAATGTAACTGAGAAAGCCCTTCTTTAGGAACCCCAAATGCAACCACCGTACGTGGTCTAAGCACCTGTAACCCTAAGTTCACTAGAGTCATGATAAAACCTATCCATCATCTATATAAATCATGACACATGTATGAAAATCCCATGAAGGGGTGAGTATAAAAATACTTAGTAGGATAACCTGAAAAGAAGGGGGATTATTAAGAGATACAATAGGAAAGGAAATTAGTAAATGGAACAAAGTATAATAAAAGAGTGAAACTTGACCTAAAAAGAGAGAGATAATCTCATATAAACACAAGGATATAGAAATGACGATAAGATGAACTTCTCATAGAGTCTTCACTACCTATATTAGGAGAGTAGATTCCTCCATCCATGAGAAGCTAGACACGAAAAGCACATGGAATACCCCATGCATCTTTGACTCTCTTAGAAGGAGAGTAACCAAAACCCAAGGAGTGGGTACGGAAATTGGACACACACACACACATGATTAGTCAAAGAAACCCAAAAGAGAGAATATGGGGGTATCCATATAAAAACTCATCCCAAGAAAAGATTCTCCAATAGTTCCATAAGTAACCACCATCGATGCCCAACATCCCTCACATCTGCCTTGAACTACAAATCAAAGGTTCTCAAACAAAACACCTCGATACTCTGATTTTGGCGGGTCTGTCTCACATACACAGTTTTAGGTCATGTCACAAGGACGCGCCGCAGTGGGGAAAGCACCCCTCTTACTCCATATTCCAAAGTAATATTAAAGTACATCTAATCATTGATCCGCGTAGTCTAGAGGTCATCTCAAATTTGAGGTCCCATACCTAGCTCAATTAGAGGTTTCCACTCTAGTGTCGTCGAGGATCCATGCCCAATCCGATTGGAGGGTGCCACTCAGAATAGGTTGAGGACCCATTTTCAAGCCAGTTGGAGGGTGCCAATATAGTGTCATCGAGGATCCATGCCCATCCCGGATGGAGGGTTCTACTCAGAGTAGGTTGAGGACCCATTCCCAGCCCAGCTGGAGGGTGCCAATATAGTGTCGTCTAGGACCTATGCCCAGTCCGGATAGAGGGTGCCACTCGGAAGTCCCTGATGTCATCTCCTGATCACTACTACCATCAAACACAACCTAAATATGATTCGTACTCAGAACACCTTTAATCATAACTAGAAATTTGGAATGGAGTTCACCATCGTGTTCTACACGAAAAAACACACAGGATTGGTTATTCACACAGCCCAATCTGAGATCTGATGAAAAAGTTGTATAAAACCTTATTACACTCAAAAAGATTCTCATGGGACCCATACCAAGATCCTAAAATAAATTATACGAATCAAACCATTGTGATCATCATGAAAACACACATGATATTGACTATTCATTCGTTCAAAATGGATACCCGGTGAAGAAGATGCATTTCACCGTAACGTGCTCAAATTGGGATTCATGGGGTCCACACCTCAAATTTGGTTTAAACACTCAGAATTATTATGGAAAATTCCACCCAAGTTCTAGGGTCACTCCAACATTGAAAACACATTAAATAGATTCCACATGAAGATTCCAAGTCCGATACAAGAAACCCCAAATAATAATAACTAAATTATTATTATTAAACATAGGAGTTTTATGAAACTAATCCA